>CM074861.1:46770000-49270000 GCA_037501455.1 Lantana camara | reverse complement strand
AGTCAACGCGCGTTTAAGTCAAACACATGACTTAAGGTTTTCGGTACAAAGAAAAACAAATATAAGGTTTTTAGAGATAATTTTTTTTTTCACTAGATCTTTTTAGAACTTTTCGTATAATATGAGGGGTCCCGTGCAAAAACCCCTTAACTTGAAATCCAAGACAGTATTAACATATATACCTGCACTATGCCAAATTTTAACTTTAGAGTATTTATCCCTAAAAAATTTACAATTCCTCATTTTTCAGAAAAAAAAAATTGTGTACTCACGCCAAGTATTAACTTCAATCGATACAATTATTCATAGAGTTAACTGTACCAAACCCCCTGTGTTTGTTTCAATTTATAAAAAAAACCCTCTGTTATAAAAATTAGTTCAAAAAACCTTACTTTATTTTATTTTTTGCACACCGCCCCCTTATTCCATTTGGTCAACTATTAAATCTTTTAACCCTAAAATACCCTTACTCCATAAGGTTTTTTTAACAGTTGACCAAATGAAATGAGGGGATGATGTGCAAAAAATTAAATAACATAAGGTTTTTTGAACAATTTTTTGTAACATAGGGTTTTTTTTTTTTTTTTGCAAATTGGGACAAACACGGGGTTTTTATGCAGTTAACTCATTAAGGGCATTATAGACATTTTATCCAAAAAAATACATTTCTATACGCAGTCAACGCGCGTGCAAGACAAACAACGCTCTCAGGGTTTTTTTTTGCAAAATTTTAGAAAACACAGGGTTTTTTCGATGATATTCCATATGTCAGGGTTTTTTTAACTCTTTTCGCCTAACACAAGGTAGTTTCGTGCATTTTTCTCAATTATTCATATTATATATTGCACCATACCATATGTATTTGTATGTATACACACAAGATTGATTCTTTCATCTATGCTTGCTCGAATTGGGCATATAAATTAAAGGTGGTCCTGCAATTAATTAACGATTCTTTCTCTGTATTACAACTAAACATAGCAGTTCTAGTTTATGTTTGAGATTCGAGTTTCCCACGATCTTCCTTCGAAAAACCCAAAGCCAACTCTTGCCCAATTTAAAATAAAAGCTTCCCCACGCGTATATGCGTCTAGGTCAGCTCGGTGGATCCTCCACGTTCATCCAAAGAGCAATAAATTGGTGTCATTTCTTCATTTATTCAGCTCATCTTATCCCTAGTTCCTTAATAAATTAAATTGATTGGTCAACGATACCCCTAAACCAATAATGTTTGGATTTGAAATAAAAAATTATAGAATTTCTCCATTCTACGCAACTCTTATGATTATCTCTACAAACACTCTTTATATTATACTTTTAATTAAAACGAGCTCAAAAGGCAATACCACTGGAAATTATGCAGAGAAAGCCATACACAGCCCACATCTTGGCTGTCCCTTACCCAAGCCAAGGCCATGTAAACCCTATGCTCCAGTTCTGCAAGCGTTTAGTCTCCAAAGGGACCAAAGCCACCTTCACCATCACCAACTACATTTCGAACACCATGAACCCTAAATCTGAAACCATCACCATTGACACCTTTTCTGATGGCTTCGATGAAGGTGATTTTTACCAAGCTGAGAGCGTTGGGGATTATCTGACACGTATGCAGATCGCCGGCACAAAAACCCTAGAGGAACTCATAAAACATTACCAAAACTCTAACAACACTATTAATAAACAAATATTTATTAACAAATTGCAAAATCGGTATACCAACTATTCCAGTTTAGCCGATCTGGTACACTAAGTTTTCGGCGAGCAAATTTACCCCACAACTCATAAAAAATAGCAATTTTGCGCCAATTTTTGCCGGAATAATTGAAACCTGCCGGAAACCACTTGTGGTTTTATGCGTGGCCTAGCCTAAACTGCTTATGTGTATTTTCATCCTAAGTGGCGCATCCAACTTTGCATAGTCATATTCTGAACATCTAAAAGTAAATAAATTTGATAAATAATAATAACAATGGGAGGTCCCACAAAAAACAATCCAATGGGCAAGTTTATTTTTTAATTGGAAATTTTACATTAGATTATCTTATTAATTTTTTTTTATTTTGTTAATATTTATAGATTCAAGGGATTATTATGAAAATTTTTATGCTTAAACTATATTAAAAATATTATTTATAATTTATATGTATAATCAATAAATTTTGTTCTTGTTTTATATAACATTTAATATATATTTTCAATTAATCATTAGATGTAAATTATTTATTAGTTTAATAAACACTAATAATTTTTAATATTCATAGATTGAAAGAACTTAATTTCTTAATAAATATTTGTTTTTATTTGTGTGTAATATATATTTTAATTTTTAAGGGAAATATAATATATATAAATACATAGACACACATGTATATTATTTACAAATTATTTATATGGAAAAATGGAAATACATAAAAATACAGACATACACCACAAAATAACAGAGGTGGAGAATTGAACGGAAATTGGTCTCCTACCCCATCAACCAATTTGTATGAGTTGTGGGGTAAATTTGCTTGGCGGAAACATAGTGTATCAGATCGGCTAAATTGGAGGAGTTGGTATACCGATTTTATAATTTTCCCGTCTATGATGCCTTTTTTGCCTTGGGTTTTGGACTTGTCCAAAAAATGTGGCATCAAGTGCGCTTGTTTCTTCACACAAGCTTGTGCAGTTAATTATGTGTACTATTCCGGTGGTGACACCGCCGCCGGTGGAGCTGCCGGGTCTGCCGAAGCTTGACCTAGCGGACATGCCTTCGTTCATATATCTCCACGGATCGTATCCTGCGTATTTTGAGATCACTACAAGAAATCCTGCAAATTCCGACGGAAAATTCCGAGGGAATTCCGACGGAATTCCGATGGAAATAGTAAATTCCGACGGAATTCCGAGGGAATTCCGACGGGACACATGCCGTAGGAAAACCCTCCCTCGGAATTCAAAACCGACGGAAAACCGACGGAATTCCGAGGGACAAAAATCATTAAAAAAAAATTAAATTTAAAAAATTCCGACGGAATTCCGAGGGAAATTCCGTCGGAATTTGCTTTAAAAAAATTTTTTAATTAATTATTTCCGACGGAATTTCCCTCGGAATTCCGTCGGAATTTACTGGAAAAAAAAATTTTAATTAATTATTTCCGACGGAATTTCCCTCGGAATTCCGTCGGAATTTACTGGAAAAATAAAAACTTAATGAGCCCCTGGGGATTCGAACACCCGACGTTGTGGTAGGAAGACCTTATGGAGACCAAGGTAAACCAATTGAGCTAGATCAATTCATTGGTTTAGTTTGATACAAATATTTATATATCATTTGAAATAATAAAATCATAAATTTTGTAAACTATATTTAAAATTGAGTTCTAAGAAAATATTAATTATTACTACAAATATTATAATACGTCATAAGAATTCAATTTAAGCATAGATAAAACCGACGGAATTCCGACGGAAATCCCGTCGGAATTATTTAATATTATTTTTAAAAAAATCCGAGGGAATTCCGACGGAAAGTTCCGTCGGAATTATTTAATATTATTTTTAATTTTTATTTTTAAAAAATCCGTCGGAATTTACTGGAAAAATAAAAACTTAATGAGCCCCTGGGGATTCGAACACCCGACGTTATGGTAGGAAGACCTTATGGAAACCAAGGTAAACCAGTTGAGCTAGATCAATTCATTGGTTTAGTTTGATACAAATATTTATATATCATTTGAGATAATAAAATCATAAATTTTGTAGACTATATTTAAAATTGAGTTCTAAGAAAATATTAATTATTACTACAAATATTATAATACGTCATAAGAATTCAATTTAAGCATAGATAAAACCGACGGAATTCCGACGGAAATCCCGTCGGAATTATTTAATATTATTTTTAATTTTTATTTTTAAAAAATCAGATGGAATTCCGACGGAAAATTCCGTCGGAATTATTTAATATTATTTTTAATTTTTATTTTTAAAAAATCCGAGGGAATTCCGACGGAAAGTTCCGTCGGAATTATTTAATATTATTTTTAATTTTTATTTTTAAAAAATCCGTCGGAATTTACTGGAAAAATAAAAACTTAATGAGCCCCTGGGGATTCGAACACCCGACGTTGTGGTAGGAAGACCTTTTGGAAACCAAGGTAAACCAGTTGAGCTAGATCAATTCATTGGTTTAGTTTGATACAAATATTTATATATCATTTGAGATAATAAAATCATAAATTTTGTAGACTATATTTAAAATTGAGTTCTAAGAAAATATTAATTATTACTACAAATATTATAATACGTCATAAGAATTCAATTTAAGCATAGATAAAACCGACGGAATTCCGACGGAAATCCCGTCGGAATTATTTAATATTATTTTTAATTTTTATTTTTAAAAAATCAGATGGAATTCCGACGGAAAATTCCGTCGGAAATTATTTAATATTATTTTTAATTTTTATTTTTAAAAAATCCGAGGGAATTCCGACGGAAAGTTCCGTCGGAATTATTTAATATTATTTTTAATTTTTATTTTTAAAAAATCCGACGGAAAGTTCCGTCGGAATTATTTAATATTATTTTTAATTTTTATTTTTAAAAAATCCGACGGAATTCCGACGGAATGCCCGTCGGAATTATTTAATTTCTATTTTTATAGTTTATATTTAAAAAAACCGACGGGAATCCCATCGGAATTCCGTCGGAATTATTTAATATTATTTTTTAATTTTATTTTTAAAAAAATCCGATGGAATTCCGACGGAATTTCCGTTGGATTTATTTAATTTTTATTTAAAAAAAAAAAAAACAAATTCCGTCGGGGAATTCCGAGGGAATTCCGACGGGGAATTCCGAGGGAATTCCGACGGCCTGTTTCCCTCGGAATTTTCCGTCGGATTTCGGCGAATTTCTTGTAGTGGATGGTGTTGAGCCGATTTTCTAATGTGGAGAAGGCTGATTTTGTGCTTGTCAACACATTTTACAAGTTGGAAGAGAAGGTAAATTATCTCTTATGTTATGAATTAAAAATATGAAATGATCATTTTTTTTTAATTATGGTAGCTAGTCTATTATTTTTAATTTGTTCAGCTTCTTATTTCTTACTACAAAGTCTTGAGGTACGTTCTTATATATGATGCACAGACATTTTTAAAAATATTATTTTATCCTATTGTATCGTATTCGACTTCATGTCCGATACTCCTTGCGTGAAAAATTAAAAAAAATAACCGTTTCACCGTATCATAGTGTGTCCGTGTGATCGTGTCGGTATCTATGCATTATAGGTGTTTATGCTTTACATCTCTAACTAAGCCCGAAAGTCCTCATACAAATACCTATCCTTACTTTCTAAATATGACATCTTGGATACAAATTTAGACTAGTCAAATTAGAGGAATTTTTAGTCCACAAGAAAATATCCAGTACAATATGTTTTCTGTATGGTACTAATATAGTTGATGGCCTCCTATGTTTTCTTTAATTTTTAATTCCATTCCTATTTTCTTAGTTTTAATTTTATAAAACAATAAACCCTATTCATCTTGGGTTTAGTTTCCATCCCTAAACCCTATTACACTTGTTAAAGCCTCGTTAATTTCTTGGAACGGGCAGCATATTTATTTTAAAGATATTATTTATTTGTGGTTATTAATTTGCCAACTGTATAGTTTATTTATATAATTAATTTAATCAAATATAATATTGTTACCGCGGAAAAAACAAGAACAACCTAGTTTTCTTCGTTTCCTTATTTAGAATATTCTTTATATTGAATGATAGAACTTTTATACTAAATTGTTTTGTTCAATTTACTTTTATGTTGTTCCTTACCTTTTATTCTTTCAATTATGAATCATTTTTGTTTCAATTTTCAATTTTGATAATCTATATTTTGTTTCATTTAGTTAGAAATTAAATTAATTTATATAAATATATTTAAATTTATATATGTGTAAATGGTGTCATAGAAGATACTTTATTTGATTAAATTAATAACAACCATATATATGTGAATTGTGAAATTCTTGTCTCTTTAGGGTAAAACTTTATAACAAACAACATAGCTACTAAAAAATATATATTTATTTAGGTTATAAAATTGAATTTAATAAAAGTATCTTAATATGTGGGATAGATAGGCTTCAAGAATTCTTAATTATTATAAATAAATCAAGTTTGTTCTAATCATGAAAATCATCGTCAGTCGTCACCATCGCCGTTAACGTGCAAGAAGGGTAACAAGTAAAAAACACCATAAATTGTCAAATCATACCTTCTATAGTTGACATTTCAACAATGATATTAGACATATATGTCACAGTGTTTTTCCATAGGGCTGTCAATTCGGGTGGGTCGGGTTGGAATGGGGGTATTACACGAAAAGACCTAACCCGAACCCAACCCGAACCCGAAATGAACCCGAAACTCTAAACCCGAACCTGAACCTATCAGGTTAGGGTTGGGTTCGGGTTGACCTAATTTTTTTCAGGTCACCCATTAACCCGACCCACCTGATCAACCCGACCCGACCTACATTTTTTTTTAAATCTTTTTTTCCCTTCCTGCTCTGTTTTTTGGAACTTTTGCTGAATTTGAAACCTTTACATAAAGTGCATTCAATCAAATTACAGCTTCATAAGCAATAACTTATGCATAAAAACTAAATTATACATAAAAACTTATAACTAAATGCATAAAATTAAAAACTGACAAACTTAAAATAAGTTCAATCAACCATACATCCCTAAACAATACAGGTCATAGGCTAGTTTGCATCACCATCATCTTCCCAAAAAAAAAAAATTCTTCATCAACTCATGCCACCTAAAATTAATAAGCAAATCAATTAAAATTAGATTCATAATAAATATTAAGAATTCATATATTAAATATAAAAAAGATTACTTACCTACCAATCATCAACATAAGTAGCCGTACTAGATTGATCATCGTTTTGACTCAAACACATAGCCATGATATTCTCGGTCAACTCATCCAATTATACGACATTAGAAACTACAAAAAAATATATGGTCAGATATTGACACCCCTACTTGAATACAAGAACTACGGTTTTGTAAACCTTGATTGCAAGTTCCTGACCATCAGATTTAGTAGCATGATAGACATTGGCCTGTTTAAAGAGAAAATAAACAAAAAACAGGCTTTTTAATTAAAGAAGTTTGATTACAAATTTGCCAAAAACAAGATAAAGGAATACTCATAATTCATAAGCTACGCAAGAGTATTGGTAGAATCAACAAGAGTAACAAGAGATTGCAACACATACTTATTTTCCAGTCGAAATGCAGCCATTGATGTCATTAAATACACCTCGATTAAGCATTTTGAACAAAACCATACGGGTTCTAGGGTCAATTGCCTGAAACAACGAAAAGACTGTTAATCATAAAATCGGACTACTTGTAGTGGTGATAACATAACAATACCACGAAATAACATAACAATCTTATATCTTTACCTGCTCAACAGTTTCACGGTCTGCCTTTCCGATTGTTTTAGTCTTACCAATGGCCATATCACGAACACTCCCACGAATAGCAGTCCTTACAGAGTTCGACATACCAACACTGAACCTTCCTTCCCACTCCTGCAACATCAATCGGCTTAGCTTAAAGGCACATAACAAACAATGAACATATATATCACACACTACTTTTAAAGACTCAATTTTCCCAACTCCATTACAAGTTTCAAGACAAACCCATACTAATTACACCTCAATACCTCCACCAATAACCCACGATCCCAGAAATCCCAAACAACCCATTACAGCAATTCACAAGACAAAAACATCAAACACCACTAATCCAAGAAAAATCCCATCTTTCACCACTTTCCCCCAAACCCCCACAAAAACCCACATCACATATTCATCAAATCCTCCAACACCAACCTCCAACGGCGCTGCCTTGATGTGATTCGAGAACTTCTGAGATTTATTCGATATGGGCTGAAGAGCAGAGCAATAAAACAGATCTGAACAAATCGGACATTATTTAGGCCATTAATAGGTTTTTTCGTAACAGATCTGAACAACCAATGAACAAATCTAAAAGCTTTCACCTTTCTCTCAAAAAAAAAAAAAAAAGGAAATTTAGAAACCCTACCTCAGATATTACAAGCTTGATAAACGGCAATGAGGCGGCGTGGTGGCTGCTATGCGGCGAAGGCGCGAGATGGTGGGACTGAAGGTGGCGGCGACTGCGAGGGCGCGAGTGGTGTGAGGAAGAAATTTCGGAGAAATTGATGGGGGGAAAAAAATTGAGGGGGAACAAGATTTCAGCTAAAATTAGAACAAGACTTCAACAAAAATTGTCAAATAATAAAACAAGAACAAGGTTTTTCGAAAATTACTTACTTGAATCGACGGTGAGCAGCGCTGGTTGATGGTAGGCCGTGGGCTTATCGGGGCTAGACGATGGTGGCGCTGGAATGATGGGCAGACGCGACGCGGTGGTCTGGCTGATGGAGATGGTCTGCTCTTTGGAGAGTGGTGGTGAGAGCATCCACAAACGGCGCAAGAAACAGAAATGACATGAGGGATTAGGTTTTCTTAATTTATAGCATTAGATTTTTCGGGTCAACCCTGGGTCAACCCGAAACCCGACCCAATTTTCTCTCTCTTCTTCGGGTCAATTTCGGGTCCGACCCGATTTGACCCGAACCCGAAATGGCTTAACCCTAACCTGAAATTTGGCCGGGTGGGTCGTGTCGGGTTGACGGGTCGGGTTCATATTTGACACCCCTATTTCTCCATGTATAAAACACTTTTTTTATTATATATAAATCTCTTTTGACAGGTTGTGGATTCAATGTCCAAGGTGTGTCCACTGCTAACTATTGGGCCAAGTGCCAACACTCCCTTCTTTCTATGTGGACAATCGAATACCAAATGACAACAAATATGATATCAACCTCTATCAATTAGTGCCCTCAACCAATATCATCAATTGGCTCAGCTCTAAGCCACGAGGGTCAGTTGTCTATATTTGGCAGCATGGACAGTCTTCCCAAAGCACAAATGGAAGAGATTGCATGGGGATTGAAGAACACCAATTTTGATTTCTTGTGGGTTCTTAGGGCTTCGGACAAAGTTCCCAAAGATTTCTTGCAATCCTCACGCGATGAGGGCAATTTCGTAAATTGGATCCCTCAACTGGAAGTGTTATCAAATGAAGCTGTCGGATGTTTCTTTTCACACGGTGGATGGAATTCCACTACTGAGGCATTGAGTTTGGGCGTGCCAATGGTGGTTATGCCTCAGTGGACAGATCAAACGACTGATGCTAAGCTCGTGCAAGATGTTTGGGGTGTCGGCGTTAGGGACTTAGGGCTGTCAATTCGGGTGGGTCAGGTTGGGTTGGGTTCGGGGGTACTACACAAGAAGACCTAACCCGAACCCGAACCCGAACCTGAACCCGAACCCGAAATGAACCCGAACCTGAACCTATCAGTTTAGAGTTGGGTTCGAGTTGACCTGATTTTTTTCAGATCACCCACTAACCTGACCCACCTTGTAACGCCCCGGTTTTTCATTTATATTAATATGTCTTATTTGTTTCTAAATTGCGCAATTAAATTATTTAATCATGGGATTAATTGTTTTACGTGTTTTATATTTTAATTTTATTATAAATTGTTATTCTTTTATTTTATTATATTAAATTTTAATTCAATATTATTTTAAAAACTAATTCGTATTTTAAGTATAAATACATATCTATATATATATTTCTTTAAATATTGTAAAATTAATGATTAATGTTAATTATGTTGTTTATTAAACATTATGCTAATTAATCATGTTTAATCATATTAATTAATTTTATAACAAAAACGTGGATTTTTCAATTTTATTTAATATCAGATTTAATTGATTAAATTTTAATTATGCATGGATTTATATGATACGTGCATGATTGTATAAATTGTGCATGCATTTTAATGTAAATATGCATGAATTGCATGAAACGTGCATGAAATTGTATGAATGTGCATGGTGGCTTAAAATGTGTATCGATCTTATATGAAATGATTTCGAAATGCTATGAAATTGTAGTATGTTGTAAATATGTGTATTATGAACATTCCTGTATGCTCGTTTTGTGTTTTCAAATTTGTTTGATATGTTATGAATTTAATTTGATTCTTGGAACCAAAACGGGGGCTAATGAGCAATTAGCGCACCCTTGGTTCCGTATTTAATATCTTGAGCTCGGGAACTCGGATTCGAGTTCCGTCAACTCCGCTGAACTCGTAACGAAAATTCGAGTTTAGTAAACTTAGCCTTATAATTTTCCCAATTCATTTGAAACTCCGAATTTCAACCGAAAAACGAATCGGCGACCAACTTGACCTTGCTACACTAAATCAGCCATATCTTGGCCAAACCTTAACCAAACTAACCATGGTTTGATTCTTTGAAACCCTAACTCAACCCTCTATCATGACATAACCAGCCTTGACCGAGATTATCCTCTCACAAGCCCCAAAACTTAGCCAAAGCTTCTGTTCTGAATTCCAGACCCGTAACCCTTCAACCTTGGAGATTTTGGAGCTCAAATCTCATCCAAACTTCAACCAATCATCAAGGTAAGCTTAGGGTTGTATTATATGATTAATTCTGAGCATTTTCATCTTTTCATTCAAGATTTTGAGCATGGTTTCATTCATTTCTGACCATTTTCCCGAAAATGGAAGTTTTGAGCAAATTCATGATCTTCTTTGATTCTTAACGGTTTTGATCGATTCCAAGCATGAGAATGATTGTTTTGACTTCCTCATATCATTTATGATCATTGATTTCGTGGTGGTTGAGATATTGATGAGATATCAGTTATGGTACTTTGAGGAAATTTCTATGAAAGTCACGTATCCTTTCTTCTCTTGGTTGAGCTTGTGTGGAACTGAGTTATAGGTTGAATTTGTGTTGATTTGCTGCACATTTGATGACCTTAACTGATATGAATATGTGGGATTGAAGAGGATCAGCCATGCCCTGTTTTTCGAGACCTTTTGCCCTGTTTTTTTTGGCCTAGAGAGTTGCTGTCAGCTGCTGCGTTACTCCTTGTTTTTGCTGTCAGTTTTAGTGTCTTGTTAAGGCTGGTATTGTGCTGCATTTCATGCCTTCTTCGTGCCTCATTTCGTACCCTGGTTGCTGCCCTTCTTCTGCATTAATTTCTGTCAAAAACAGGGGTAAGTCTGCGGGTGTGATTTGTTGCTGCTGCTGCGAGGAACGGGCGTGCCATTTTCTTCTTTCCAGCGTGGAACGGGGGTGCGGGTTGGCCTGGAATTTCTGTACCGAGACACGGGGGTGTCTCGGTCTACGTTTGGAGCGTGACACGGGGGTGTCACCCCGTTTTTTCTGGATTCTTTTGCTGCGTTCCTGGACTGTTGCTGCTGCTGTTTTTGTTCCAGGACTGCTGTGGCTGTGTACTGCGTGTGTTCGTTGCTCTTGCATGCTTGTGTGAGAGTGTGCATGGCTGCTGTGGTTGTGTGATTGTGTGTGCGTAGCATGCTTGGTTGTGGTGTTATATATATGCATTGTTTGTGTGTTGTGTGAGTATATATATATATATGTGTATATTATATATATTGGATATATGCATGGCTGTAGTTGCATGTGTAGGTAATATATAGTATATACATATTATATGCATGTAGTTTCTATATATTGCATGCATGGGGTATTTATATATATATGTAATATTTATGTGAATTATGCATGCATGTGTGTGTGTCTACGTGTATATGGATATATTATATATATATGTATGATTATATATTATTATATATATATATATGATATTCTATATGTTTATATATTATATAGTATATATTTATTATATAATTTAAATATTATTTGATTTAATTTAATTATCGAATTAATTGATTTCTATTTCGCGTATTTATTCTACTGACTTTTGATTGAATGTTTTATTTACTTATTTCTAAATGTGAAAATGAATATTATATGTGATATGCTTATTAATTGAATGTTAGATTAACTAATTTGCATTATGAATTATGAACGTGATGAATATTATGAATTTATGAATTTATGAAATTTATATGAATTTATGAAATTATGAAATTAAATGAAACATATGAATGAATGAGTTGATTATATGTTTTAAATTTCTTAATCGTGCACATGAACATTTTATTGTTACAATATGATCATTTATGCATTCATATCATATTCACTTCATTGCCGTGCGTCATATATGGTTCATTACGAGTCTTGAGTCTCACCAACACGTCATGTTGTCTTTTTGTACAGTTTATCTCCAGGGTGGAGAGATCTGATCGTTCAGGCACTTGATATTCGTATCCTTGTATCGTCGCGGGTCAGGTGAGGGTTGTTTTCGTTTTAGCTATGTAACAAACCCTACAACCCTTATGTGAAAAGCTTTGGCCAAAAACCTTATGATTATATATATATGGTTTTCAAATAAAGTTATCGAGTAAATTCTTCTGAGTTATATGTATGAGCGTACATAAGCTTAAAAATGGTTTTGTAATGAGGCTATGCTCCAAACCGTGTGTCTTCATGCTAGCTATGGATTGGGATGACACGGAGAGGTACGTATATAGCATATGCCGAATTACACGGTAAGGTATGATTTCTTATAGTATGTATCATATGTATGTAATAATATGTTTGGCGAGATTATGTAAAGAGGTTATGTTCACGGGCCCCGGGACTTAGTATATGTGGCTAACCGAGGAAGCAAGGGCTGACGGGGATCCCATATACTAGTCCCACTATTAAACAGCGGTACTGGACCTCGTCAGGAGATTGGCGGGGAAAGGGAGCTGAGTGCCATCTGGGGAGTCATGTAACCCCTTTTGGTCAAAGACAGGGTGGTCGGGCCTTGCAAACCCACCACCAACCCGGAGGAAGAAGGTTGGAACTTATTTATAATTGAAATGATTGATTGACTGATTGATTATTGATTGATAGGCACTGTGCGGGAAGGCCGGGAATCGGATTGCCCAAACAAATATAATTAGGATATGACATGATTTATGATCTGCCTGTATTATGATATACTGCATGATCGCCTAATCAATATATTATTGATAATTGTCGTACACGGTCGGAGTTTGGATGGAGGTTGTGCACGCTCACTCGCCGAGCCTTATATTTATGTATGATTTATGAATGGAATGAATTTAATATGAATTAGTCATAAAAGTCGAGCATTGTTTATTTATTTTCTTGCCCTTTTGGGAACTAAATTCAAATAAAACCTTGCTCGGAATTTATGACTTGCATGTGCATGTTTTATACGTATTTATCGCTCTTGCTCACTCAGTCTTCTAGAGACTGACCCTCTCCCTCTCCAATCTTTTTAGTGTGCAGGTTTGATTGTGGAAATTTCGAGCTAGGCGGAGGTGTTTGGAGTCTTTAGTTGGGTCGAGTTAGGTTAGGGGAGTCTCTGCACTCACTCTTCTATTGAATTTATGTTTGTTTCAATTCTGCAGTATCTTGGCACTTGGATCATTATGTAATTGTTATTGAAATTGTTTGTTGGACTGTATTGATGAGTTTAAAAGAGGCCTGAAGAGCCCAAATTCGACTTTTAGTTTGTATGTTTGAAGTTGGCTGTGCAATGCATTATACTTTGGTTAATTGGTTTTTATTCCAGGGTCTAGTTCCGCCTGGCTTAGGAAGGTTTTATGTTTGTCTCCCGTTCGCTAGGGTTTGATACGGGTGCGGATTTACTATTTCGTTACTCGTGTTGAGCCTTAGTGCGGGGGATGTGGTGCCTCACCTGCAGGGTGCTACACACCTGATCGACCCGACCCGACCTGCATCCTTTTTTTTCATTTTTTTTTACCTTTTTTGCTCTTTTTTTGGAACTTTTTTCGCTGAATTGAAAACCTTTACCGAAGTACATTCAATCAGATTACAATTTCACAAGCTAAATCTAACTTGTGCATAAAAACTAACTTACACATAAACACTGATAAACTAACTTAATGCATAACATTAAAACTGATAAACTAAGTTCAATTAACCAAACATCACAAAAAAAAATCCATAGGCTAGTTTTGCATCACCATCATCTTCCCAAAAAAATTCTTCACCATGCCACCTAAAATTAATAAGCAAGTCAAGCAAAATTAGATTCATAATAAATATTAAGAACTCATATATTAAATATAAAAAAGATTACTTGCCTATTAATCATCAACATAAGTAGCCGTTTGAAATTTAATGAGATTCATTAACTGAAATTTAATAAATTGAAATTTAAAGGGCCATTTGCATTGTATTTGAGTTTGGAGACAAAGTATTCATCAGTTGTCGATTCTCAATAAAGCAAAAGAAGGTTTGTTATATATATGCTCCAAGAACTTGTTAGTTTTAATTTGTCAATTCTCAATAAAGAAGGTTTTAACATAAAACTGATGCATTCATACTGTAGCACCCCAAACGGTGGGGCACCACACCCCCGCACTATGACTCGACACGTGGTACGAAATGGAAAGTCCGCACACGCATCAAGTCACAGCGAACGGGTGACAAACGAAAAATCCAACCTAAGCTAGGCGGTACCTAAACCTGTACAAGTAAATTGTGCAAAACCAGAATGCAGAAGCGATACAAATTATGAACTAACAAAACTTTAATCAACAAACATAAGTAAACGGGTTCAACTAATTCCACGAACCTGTCCTAACCTGTCCCGAATTCAAACACACATCGAAGACGGGTTCAACTAATCTCAGCCCTGTCCTAACCTGTCCCGAAAATTCATAAAATCAAAGCATAAGTATCATCTTGTACAGAACATACTATATACATAGATTCATAAATAATTCAGAACAAAATACTTAACAAAATCAAACGGACCGACACAGACTCGACAGACCAGACTCAAAGCCGCCTAGCTCGAACTCCAACAACTGAACCTGCAAACTAAAACATAGGTGGGGCGAGGGTCAGTCCACTGACTGAGCGAGGGGGCTGAACTCACACACACTATACATAATAAAGAGCAGAGCACGTATCAAAAGAAAGATTATGAACCGGGACTAGGGTTTTGCATACCAAAACCATTTCCAACTCAAACTTATACATATCTTATCAAATCAAACTTATACGTATCTTATCAAATCAAACTTAACAAACTGAGCAAATTCATATTTCAATAAAAGAGAAAGCTCCTATCCCGTTTCATAATCAACATAACAGATCATAAACATATACCCGGCGAGTACGGGTCTCCCACCTTACTTCCATATCGAATCATACGTATCAAATCGGAAAACAAACAAATATCATAAACAATCCAACCCCAACACCATGTAGTTCGGGGAGCAAACCCTCACTACTCATACAGATACAAACACACACGGGGTAGCGAACCCACACTGTGCCTTCCCCGGTTATCCACCGAGGGCTCAAGATACTACGCCTTCCCAACCTCCCTAGGTCGCACGTGAATATCTCAAATGAGAACGTGCACAGGGGTCATAACCGGCGACCCCATGGTCGTCCCGGGTCCCCCTTACCCACGTCTCGGGGCCCAACATATCAAAACAGAGCATATCAGAACAGATCATATCATAACTCGCTACATATCAAACTTATCATATCGAATCAAAATCATACTTACGTACCTTATCGGAGCATACCATACCTTGCAACTTAGCATATGCTATAAACGTACCTCTCCGTGTCATCCTAATCCGCAGCTGGTATGAAGACACACGGTTTGGAGCATAGCCTCGTTGCAAAACATTTCAAGCTTACATATGCTCGTACATATACAGTTCGAAAACCTTTAATCGTATGACAAATTCATAAACATATCATATAAACACGTATCTATTATATAAATATAATAGAATAATCGCATGCAGGCTTGAAAACGAGCACAGAATGTTGTAGGTCGCTGTAACTAAAACAAAATTCCTAAAACCTCACCTTTCACCGACGAAACGGAAAACCTGAGCCAAGAAGCCCCACTGGAACCCAAACAGCTGACAGACACTCCCAGGAAAACCCCTGAACAACTGAACACACACAGAACACAAGACTCAGACTCCAAACACAACCACAAAGACGCACGGCCATGCTCACGAATATACATGATGCAGCATATAATCCATATTTATTCAATCAAGTCATTCAGAGCATATTACACATCATATCAAGAGATGCATAGCTTATAAATTCATAACATTAATTACATAGAATAAATCAAGACATCATAAATTTAATTCTTATCAAGTACTAGGTCTCTAGACAAGTACACACGAATTGCATATCCATCCTATGTTTCATACAACTTCATAATCAATTAGTTTCTAAAATTACACTAACATCCCTTTAAATAATAATTATTCTCAAATAGATGGGCGTAAAACGAGACAAATAAATTCGATAAATCACGAATCAAATATTCATACATCATAGCATACTTCCACGTATCATACAACTCATAATTTCAATTTATAGCACATACGGGATCAAATTGCACAATTAAAATCAATTAACGAATAAAATACAATAACTTCAAAAATTCATATAAAATCAACCGGACATCCGATTGACGAACGGAAAGTGGCAATGGACTCACCACAACGAAACGGACCTACTGTCCGAAAGTCGCCGGAAAGCCACCACCGTGGCCGGCCGAACAGCCACCGGCCGCCACCGGAACACCGCCTCCGGTGGTCGGAAAAATCCCCGGAAGGACAGAAACAAGCGCCTCGGCCTACTAAACAATAGCCCTCAATCAATTTCAGAAAATAGCAAACACGTGGGACTTCGTTAAAGAAAAACCGACCCAAATCCCAACGACGGAAACTGAAATTAAACGCAAACCGCTAAACGAAAATAAAATCCGGACATACCGTTGGAAAGCTTGTAACGAGCCCTACGAAAACCCCAAGTCAAACCGCCGGAAAAACCGCCGGAAAATCGGACCGCCGGTCCAGGCCCGGTCCGCCACCGGTTCGCCGCCGCCGGCCGGTTCTCGGGTTGGGGCCAACGCCATCCGCTACGTTTCGATATTCTGAACAACTTCCATGAAGGAACCACCACCAAACACCCACCGGAAAAGGGCCAAATCCGCCGCCAAACGTCCGCCGGTGCGCCACTCGCCGGAACCGCCACCTACGCCGCGATTCGTCCCAATCTGATGCCGGAAATGGATTCAGGAGGTCGAAAACGTCCGGAAACCACCAAACCCCGTCGGAAAAAATCGCCGGAAAGCGGCGAAACACGCCGCTACAGTAACCGCCGCCGCCGTCGCGAGCTTCAGGCGGCGCGTGCGGCCTCCTCGCCGCCCCGTTGGCGGCGCCGTCTGTCCAGAAATTCACGCCAGGAGCTCCTTTACCTAGGTGGGTGGCGCGTGTCGCCGGAAGTCCGCCGGAGACCGCCGCGAATGGGCGGCGAAGTGACGGGGGTTCCGCCTAGCCGCCGCTGCGTCTGAAATTCGGCGATTCCGTCGCCGTCGGTCTTCGGTTGGCCGAGATTCTTGTACCATCGTGACGGGCTCGTCGAGCTGATAAATTTCCACTATCAATTCGTCGAATTCCGTCGAGAAACGAGGGAGAACGGGCTAGTGCGTGAAAACGTACCTTCGAGTGTGTGTGAACAGTGAAAAAATCGCTGGAGAAGACGATGCTGAGGCTGATCTGATCTTTGGCACGCAAAACGAGGAAATCCGAGTATATATCTCGGGTTCTCGTACGCAAAAACGATCAAACGAACGAGCTAACGACATCCGAATTGGGCAAACTTAGAGTCTACGGACTCGTTTCGCCGCCCCGAACGCGTTGAAGGGGTCAAAGAGGTCAAAATCTCAACCGAACGAGAAGTGACCGGAAAACCCCCAAAAGAGAAAAATGCAAACAAGCCCCTAAACTCTTAAAGAGTTCAAAATAGGGCCACGAAAAATATAAAATCACACAATTAAACACATTAAAAGGTTGAAACGTAGCGTACCGTACAAATTGGACGAGCGGGATGTCACAAACTCCCCTCCTTCAAAAGGACCTGTCCTCAGGTCCTATTACTGAGTCGGAAAGCTTCGAACTGAAGCATTTCAATCCATCTCCTGAAATCGTGTAGAGTCATAGCCCTGGATGTGAAGTTTACTCCCATTGTTTACTTAAACTTCCTTCAGAGTTCCGTAGTCACAGAAGTTTGTTCAAACACTTGACTTGGTCGCTTCAAACTTGTTCGATCCCCCACTAGGCCACTGCACCCAAGGCTCGAAATCGTCGCTTCCTCGTCGATTGCAAACCAGCACCAGGCCACACCCAACTCAGCCGCGACAAACAAGAGAGAATCCCATCTCTCAGCAAGCAAGAGAGAGAGCCCCGTCTCCCAGCACATCAAAAGAGAGAACCCCGTCCCTCAGGCACAGAATTAAGAGAACCCCGTCTCTCAACCACGTAATCGAGAGAACCCCGTCTCTCATCCTAAGTCTGGCAGACTTCCACATCTTCCAAACATCCTAGTTTGAGAAAATCCAGCCTTTCTCAAACCCTAGATTCGAGAGAATCCAGCATCTCTCGAACATCTAACTCCAAGAGAATCCAGCATCTCTTGCTCACATAATTAGAAAGAATCCAACATCTTTCTATCACATAAATAGGGAGAATCCCACATCCCCCTAACACGCAAAAAGAGAGATTTCAACAACTCTCTAGCACACAAGTTCACTTACACAGGATTCAAACATACGCACATCAAAATAACACATGATGCAAAACATGGGATGCATGTGTAGTGTACCTTTACCCGACTGATATCGGTGTCCCTAGAGTATCGACTCATCATCCATGCTCAACTCAAGGGGGATATCGCGATGGAATCTCTGTAAAATAAAATCACAATATGCTTGTAGGTGCATGAAGGATTAGTGAGTAACCAAAGAAATTATAAGCACTGAAGCACGGATAGTTCACGCAAGCAGGTAATCCATTTAGTTTACAAGAATTCACAACAACAACAATTTTAAAGTTATGAAAATTACAGCAGTTAGTCACGTTATTAAACTCGAGCAACATCAAACATTACACATTGTCACATATGTCAAGCAAAAATATTTATAATTACTTATGAAATGCATGAGTGCAAATGCCATGAATGCTCAATGTACCGTTCACCGTAGTAGTGGAGTCGAGGTTGGCAATTTCTTTAACTTGAAAGGTTAATCAACTCCTTAACTGACCATAGTTCCAACTTCCCGTTCAAACTTGCATTCTTTAGTATTCCTTCAGAGTCTCGGGTACTCAACTGATCTTGGATCGTCTCACTTGATTCTCGGAGTATAGTGATCCGTGTAATCTCTTGAAATCCCAATAGGATCCTCGGTAATCGGAAACCACCATTCTTTCACGGTAAAATCTCTCAAGACAATCGTGGAGAGATAAATGAAGAATTACACAATCTTGCTTAGTACACCGTCGTCGTGGTTGATATTCTTATCCTCAATATTTGGTGAAGTTGCTCTTCAATGACCTCGGCACAAAATTCCACAGCTTGCACAACTTTCCCCTTTTTCCTTTGTATAAGTGTAACTACTCTGGTGAGTGTCTTTATAATAGTAACCTGATTTCCTGCTTGGAATTCTCTGAATGGTACAATTGCCTTGATCTCTTCATTGTCACTTCACGCCATCCAGAGTTAGAAATTCTGGCTTTCTTATAAAACATGTACTCCCGAGCACCTCCAAATAGTAAGTACCTACCCTGAGGGCACCCTGATAGTTAAAGGATCTCTTATCTCTCTCATATTCGAGTATCTTCTTTTATCCATTCACTACCCTGACTGTGTTAGCTTGATCATACATCATCTGGTTAACCCCTGTTCGAATCCCAATGTTGCTTCCACTAAAATCGATCCTCGTTGGAACAGGTAAGGAAATCACCTAAATATAACCACAGAGCTAATGCATGTGGGGTTAGGGATGTGAATGGCGTGCACTCATATCCAGCAAAGAAAGTAGTCAAGCACGTAGAACAATATCCAAAATAATTAAAATTTACTCCAATGCATGATGCACGTGCCATGTATGCATAATACCCGTTTTTATAGCAGTAGCATTGATTCCTTGTTATAAATTCTTGTAGAGGTCCATTTGCTTTTCATCCAAGTAGTCAGAAGATGAGAGTTTCAAATCCTCCTTCACGAATTTGTAGCAGTAGGAAGTGTTGTCTCGATCAACTTCAATTTTTGACATCAAGGTAACACCCTATAATTCACAAATGGACCAAATATCTATGCATGTGGGTTAGTACGTGGGTATGTCAAGTAATGAAAGCAATTAAGAACACTTAAGTAATGCAGATGCAATACGTAATTTAATAAAATTTAATCATAACAATAATAATTTTACAAAAATCGTAATCATAGTGTGCACACAATCACATAAGCTCAGACAATTTCATACATACAAGTCAAAATTTCACATCTGCCAAATGCAATGCACAAGTATTCCTATGCCGTACGACCTAAACTGACACGACACGACTCCAGAGCACCGGTTCTGAACCTGGTAGCTCTGATACCACTTAAGATGTAGCACCCCAAACGGTGGGGCACCACACCCCCGCACTATGACTCGACACGTGGTACGAAATGGAAAGTCCGCACACGCATCAAGTCACAGCGAACGGGTGACAAACGAAAAATCCAACCTAAGCTAGGCGGTACCTAAACCTGTACAAGTAAATTGTGCAAAACCAGAATGCGGAAGCGATACAAATTATGAACTAACAAAACTTTAATCAACAAACATAAGTAAACGGGTTCAACTAATTCCACGAACCTGTCCTAACCTGTCCCGAATTCAAACACACATCGAAGACGGGTTCAACTAATCTCAGCCCTGTCCTAACCTGTCCCGAAAATTCATAAAATCAAAGCATAAGTATCATCTTGTACAGAACATACTATATACATAGATTCATAAATAATTCAGAACAAAATACTTAACAAAATCAAACGGACCGACACAGACTCGACAGACCAGACTCAAAGCCGCCTAGCTCGAACTCCAACAACTGAACCTGCAAACTAAAACATAGGTGGGGCGAGGGTCAGTCCACTGACTGAGCGAGGGGGCTGAACTCACACACACTATACATAATAAAGAGCAGAACACGTATCAAAAGAAAGATTATGAACCGGGACTAGGGTTTTGCATACCAAAACCATTTCCAACTCAAACTTATACATATCTTATCAAATCAAACTTATACGTATCTTATCAAATCAAACTTAACAAACTGAGCAAATTCATATTTCAATAAAAGAGAAAGCTCCTATCCCGTTTCATAATCAACATAACAGATCATAAACATATACCCGGCGAGTACGGGTCTCCCACCTTACTTCCATATCGAATCATACGTATCAAATCGGAAAACAAACAAATATCATAAACAATCCAACCCCAACACCATGTAGTTCGGGGAGCAAACCCTCACTACTCATACAGATACAAACACACACGGGGTAGCGAACCCACACTGTGCCTTCCCCGGTTATCCACCGAGGGCTCAAGATACTACGCCTTCCCAACCTCCCTAGGTCGCACGTGAATATCTCAAATGAGAACGTGCACAGGGGTCATAACCGGCGACCCCATGGTCGTCCCGGGTCCCCCTTACCCACGTCTCGGGGCCCAACATATCAAAACAGAGCATATCAGAACAGATCATATCATAACTCGCTACATATCAAACTTATCATATCGAATCAAAATCATACTTACGTACCTTATCGGAGCATACCATACCTTGCAACTTAGCATATGCTATAAACGTACCTCTCCGTGTCATCCTAATCCGCAGCTGGTATGAAGACACACGGTTTGGAGCATAGCCTCGTTGCAAAACATTTCAAGCTTACATATGCTCGTACATATACAGTTCGAAAACCTTTAATCGTATGACAAATTCATAAACATATCATATAAACACGTATCTATTATATAAATATAATAGAATAATCGCATGCAGGCTTGAAAACGAGCACAGAATGTTGTAGGTCGCTGTAACTAAAACAAAATTCCTAAAACCTCACCTTTCACCGACGAAACGGAAAACCTGAGCCAAGAAGCCCCACTGGAACCCAAACAGCTGACAGACACTCCCAGGAAAACCCCTGAACAACTGAACACACACAGAACACAAGACTCAGACTCCAAACACAACCACAAAGACGCACGGCCATGCTCACGAATATACATGATGCAGCATATAATCCATATTTATTCAATCAAGTCATTCAGAGCATATTACACATCATATCAAGAGATGCATAGCTTATAAATTCATAACATTAATTACATAGAATAAATCAAGACATCATAAATTTAATTCTTATCAAGTACTAGGTCTCTAGACAAGTACACACGAATTGCATATCCATCCTATGTTTCATACAACTTCATAATCAATTAGTTTCTAAAATTACACTAACATCCCTTTAAATAATAATTATTCTCAAATAGATGGGCGTAAAACGAGACAAATAAATTCGATAAATCACGAATCAAATATTCATACATCATAGCATACTTCCACGTATCATACAACTCATAATTTCAATTTATAGCACATACGGGATCAAATTGCACAATTAAAATCAATTAACGAATAAAATACAATAACTTCAAAAATTCATATAAAATCAACCGGACATCCGATTGACGAACGGAAAGTGGCAATGGACTCACCACAACGAAACGGACCTACTGTCCGAAAGTCGCCGGAAAGCCACCACCGTGGCCGGCCGAACAGCCACCGGCCGCCACCGGAACACCGCCTCCGGTGGTCGGAAAAATCCCCGGAAGGACAGAAACAAGCGCCTCGGCCTACTAAACAATAGCCCTCAATCAATTTCAGAAAATAGCAAACACGTGGGACTTCGTTAAAGAAAAACCGACCCAAATCCCAACGACGGAAACTGAAATTAAACGCAAACCGCTAAACGAAAATAAAATCCGGACATACCGTTGGAAAGCTTGTAACGAGCCCTACGAAAACCCCAAGTCAAACCGCCGGAAAAACCGCCGGAAAATCGGACCGCCGGTCCAGGCCCGGTCCGCCACCGGTTCGCCGCCGCCGGCCGGTTCTCGGGTTGGGGCCAACGCCATCCGCTACGTTTCGATATTCTGAACAACTTCCATGAAGGAACCACCACCAAAAACCCACCGGAAAAGGGCCAAATCCGCCGCCAAACGTCCGCCGGTGCGCCACTCGCCGGAACCGCCACCTACGCCGCGATTCGTCCCAATCTGATGCCGGAAATGGATTCAGGAGGTCGAAAACGTCCGGAAACCACCAAACCCCGTCGGAAAAAGTCGCCGGAAAGCGGCGAAACACGCCGCTACAGTAACCGCCGCCGCCGTCGCGAGCTTCAGGCGGCGCGTGCGGCCTCCTCGCCGCCCCGTTGGCGGCGCCGTCTGTCCAGAAATTCACGCCAGGAGCTCCTTTACCTAGGTGGGTGGCGCGTGTCGCCGGAAGTCCGCCGGAGACCGCCGCGAATGGGCGGCGAAGTGACGGGGGTTCCGCCTAGCCGCCGCTGCGTCTGAAATTCGGCGATTCCGTCGCCGTCGGTCGTCGGTTGGCCGAGATTCTTGTACCATCGTGACGGGCTCGTCGAGCTGATAAATTTCCACTATCAATTCGTCGAATTCCGTCGAGAAACGAGGGAGAACGGGCTAGTGCGTGAAAACGCACCTTCGAGTGTGTGTGAACAGTGAAAAAATTGCTGGAGAAGACGATGCTGAGGCTGATCTGATCTTTGGCACGCAAAACGAGGAAATCCGAGTATATATCTCGGGTTCTCGTACGCAAAAACGATCAAACGAACAAGCTAACGACATCCGAATTGGGCAAACTTAGAGTCTACGGACTCGTTTCGCCGCCCCGGACGCGTTGAAGGGGTCAAAGAGGTCAAAATCTCAACCGAACGAGAAGTGACCGGAAAACCCCCAAAAGAGAAAAATGCAAACAAGCCCCTAAACTCTTAAAGAGTTCAAAATAGGGCCACGAAAAATATAAAATCACACAATTAAACACATTAAAAGGTTGAAACGTAGCGTACCGTACAAATTGGACGAGCGGGATGTCACACATACAAGTAATATCATTATTAACATTCATAATAATAAGAATATATCTCACCTTCACAGCTAGTTCCACCACCTTTTGCCTTTGAATATTTTGACTTTTTCAGTTGAGGCCGAGGATTCAAATGCAATGCCTTTTCACCATTGATTTTGTAAGCCTGTAAAATTACATGGTTAGTCAATATTAGAGAAATTGAGCAATTATTACATGATGAATGGAAGTTTGTCAGTCTAAATTCGAACAATATAAATACACTACAAATTATAATCTGTTTTCTTATAAATAGAATTGAAAAGCATCATCATCCGTTTTCATCAAAAGCAGCAGTAATGCTGTAACATTAATTAAACCCTACACAAGAATGCATTTAGGAACTGAACTGGAACATTTGAAACGGGACTTTTATGTAAATATTATCTTGTATGATAAAGGGAATCCACCAAACAATAACCAACATCAAAATCCCTAAAATAATAACAAATGAGAACATGCCTTACATCAACATCCAAATTAACTTCACAATTTCAAGATAGTTATAGAATTGAAAACAAGTAAAATAAAATACATATTTATAGATACAAATAATACCTACACACGCACACAAAAACAAACATATATTTTTAGATATATGCATACCTAGGCAAGAATCCTCCTGAATCAAGTCCAGTATGCAACCTGGAGTTCAACGAAATAACCTGCAAAATTAGTAAATCAAATTAGGAGTTGCTTCCAGGCATTTTTCTTAAATTTTTTTGAAGTGACCATAAGACAAAAAAAAAAAAAATTAATAATAATAAAAAGATGACCCCGTTCATAAGTGCAAAGCTAAAGACAGACAAACACAAACCAGCGGGAAAGCTTTTCCGAAAGCAAAGTGAATGCCAGATGAAGCACCATTAACCAAAGCCAAATCTCCTTTTTGCTAACTTCTAGTCCTCCAGAAACACACACAAAAACATTAATCTTTGTTTCATTAACTTTTGAAAAAATGCAGATTGTAGATCTGCGCAAGGAAGGGACGATGATGATGGCAGAGGCTTCAAGCAACGATGATGATTGTAGATCTGCGCAAGGAAGGGTCGATGATGATGCCGACGGAGGCTTCAAGCAACGATGATGATTGTAGATCTGCGCAAGGAAGGTCGAAAATCGAAATCGAATTTTGAGTGGTGTGAATGAAGGAATATTGGAGAAATTCAAAAAAAAAAAAAAAAAACAACAACAACAGAAAGAAGAAGAAGAAGAGATGAACGGCTACACACCTGGTGGGCGGTGGCGAGATGGAGAACGGCGACGGCGACGGCGAGATGGATAATGAGTGAAGAAAATTGGGGTTGCTTGATTGAAGACTACGCAGCTTGAGAGAGGAAAAGAAAAGAATGAATGAATTAGGTAGGGTTTCTCATTTTATATGGTGAATTCGGGTCAACCCGAACCCACCCGAAATTTCTCTCTCTTTCCCGAGTTGATTTCGGGTCCAACCCGATTTGACCCGAACCCGAAAACCCCCAACCCTAACCTGATAATTAGGCGGGTGGGTCATGTCGGGTTCACGGGTCGGGTCCATAATTGATAGCCCTAGGGTTAGGGTCGGTTCAGATAGTATTGTGAGGAGAGAAGAGATCGAGGGCTGTATAAGGGAAGTGATGGAAGGGGAGAAAGGGAAAGAGATGAAGAGAAATGCTTTTAAATGGAAGGAATTGGCTAAGGAGGCAGTGAATGAGGGTGGCACTTCCGACATTAATATTAATAACTTCATATCTAGGTTGACAAATTCTTGATCTTTGCATTGGGTTGAAGGGCTTCAGTCTGAGATTCTTGGAATTGTTTTGAGTCCTAAATATATATTAACAAACTATTGGCAGGTTCATATATTAATAAAGAGAGATCAAGCATGTAGTGTATTACGCTATATATCCTGTTTGGGGGTAATTAGATTGTTTAAATTAGCATGTAAATGACCATTAGTTTGGTTTGATGTCGCATGCACATAATAAATTAAGATCCATCAAAGGAGAGGTGTTATTTCGATTTCTCTTATTTGCTTATGTTCTTTATTAGCTATGTTATATGTATGTATATATGTAATGGCCCACGTTTTCATCACGCGAATATGACATATCGAGTGAAAATTTTATTTGCATTTTCGTTATTTAAATTATTTTTAGATGACCAAGTGCATTCGAATACTTGTAATTAGGGAAAATTGCAAATTTGAGATAATAACATGCTCCATTTTGCATTTTTGAACTTCAATTAGACATTTCTCATTTTAGACCTCAAAATTTTGCAATTTTGACCTCCACGGTACCGAAACCCTAATTTGGCCCCAGAAAACCGCAAGTGTTTGCCGGAATACCACCTGCAATTCCTATGTGGCATATCAAAATCAGCCAACCCATTTAAAATATACATGTTGGATTTTTACCTATTTTTTGAAAATTTTAAATTAATGAAAGAGAAAATTAAATTGTTAATTTAAACTAAAATTAAAAATTAAGACTAAAAATTAAATTAAAATGGTCTTGACATCACCTCCAAGATCATCATCGGCTTCCCACCATCGCCGCCAACCACATCTTGCACCACCATTGCCGCCAGCCACATCTCGCACCACAATTGCAGCCTGCTTTGCACCACCGCCGCCACTTAACACCACTGCCAGTGTTGTTTTGTACCACTACCATCACCCGTACCCACCACCATCGCACACAAGCAATTGTACCACCGCAACTGCTCGAAATCGCACTGCATACACCACCACCAAAATTGCACAAAAACATGCACACACACAAAAATAATTGCACCACCACCACCAAAAATTCACACAAAAAATCGCTCAAAGAAGAAAGCGCACACACGCACAAAGATTCAAACCGAAAATTACACAAAGAATCACAAAAAATCAATCCCAGATATGGAATTTTGAAGGGAGGATGTAGCGATAGTGGTGGTGGCGAGCTTGTGGTGGGACCGAGGAGGGGATGTTGGTGATGGTGAAGGTGGGGAGGTCGAAATCACTACTCCTCTGGCCTAGATCTGGAAATCTGGAGGAAGAATGCTGAGTGATGATGGCGGTGGACGGCGGTGGCAGTAGGGGCAACGCGGTGGTGATGAATAGTGGGGGAGGTCAAAATTGCTACTCCTCGGCCCAGATCTGGAAGTTTGGAAGAAGGATGTTGAGTGATGATGGCGGTGGCGAGATTGTGGTGGACGGTGGTGGCGGTAGGAACATTACGGCGGTGGTGGTGGTGAATTGGTGGGGAAGGAGACGGTGGTGGAGGATTGTGGGGAACAAAGAAAGGATTTTTTTTTTATAAAAGTAGTTATTAATTAATATACATTTTTTATTGACTAATTAGTTTTTTAGGAATAAATCTGTAATTGCAAACGTGTGGATAAATATACATAGGTCAAATTACAAAAATGGTATACCATCTCCACCCTTTTAGCAGGATTGGTACACCAACTATTCCGGTTACAGATCTATCCCATATCTCTCAAAATCATGCAAAATGACACATTTTTTCGCCGAAAATCCGAAAACCCGCCGGAAACCCAACCCGAAGTCCAACGTGGCATGATTTTTTCTTATGTGGCAATACCGCTATGACCACATCAAATACCATTGTACATGTGTTCATTTTATCCATTTAATTAAAACAAAAAATGCCAAATAATATTACTAATAAATTTTGATTTAAAATTAATTTGACAAAGTAAGAAATAATTATATATATATATATATATATATAATATCATTTATTATAAGAAATACAGAAAATAATAAATTTAAAATAATAAAATTTATACAACCATGGGGAGTTAAAAGGAATTTGGCCTGTCATCTAGGGAGCAAATGGGAACTTTTTTAAAAATGGGGAGTTAAAGGGAATTTTTTCAACTTTTAGGTACTATTCATAGAAAACCCCTATAAAAAATATATATATCAAAAAAAAAGGAAAAAGAACCCAACAACTGCAAATCGCCATAGCCCCACCCCCACCCGCAGGGGGCAGGTTTTCTCCTTGGCTATGGCGATTTGCAGAAAGGAAGGGGTGGGTTGGGCAGGGCATCTATCGGCGTCTTCTAGGTGGTGGCTGCCGAGAGTGGATTGGGGAGAGAGAGAGAAGGCTCCTCATTTTCAGATCCAGGATGAGGGGCTCTGGGGGGGGGGGGGGGTGGCTGCTATCTAACTGGTGTAGCTTCGCCAAAAACTAAGACGAAGAAGGAGCATGGTGGCAGTGCCCATTTCTGAAGTCGAGAGCATGGGAATCGTGGCGGAGATGGAGGTCGGAACCGTGGATGGCGGCGGAGCAACGGTGGCGTTCGAGGCAGAGTCGACGATCGGCGGAAAAGGAACTGATCTGGTCCGGCGGTGGTAGTGGTCGGATGTGGGAGTGCGGGGATCTGGGTTTTTTAGTATTTGTTGTTTTCCTCATTTTTTGAACTGGGTTTTGCAAATTTGGTGTTAAAAGTTTGATTCTTTGGAATATTGAGTGTGGCTGTCTTGTGGTTTTGTTGTATCTCTTGTCAATTTCTGTTTCTTGCCTTTCCTCGAGTGACGAAAGGAACCTTTGAATTCACTTCCCTAATTCTGTGGCTGTAATCAAAGTTTGATTCTGGGAGAAGCTTTTCCACTCTATGATTCCTTTTGCTTTTGGGGATTTAGGGTTTGAACTTTGAGCTGAGCTTGTGCCTCCTTTTTTTTTTTTTTTTCTGGCATTAGATGGTAAATGGGCTAAACCCCAAAAAAAAGCCCCAGCACTTTGCTTCGTTTGGCCTTGGTTGATGTATCTTCTCTTTCTCAGATTGATTCTCTGAAATCATTTTGGAGAAGATTACCTTTTTCTTTTTTCTTTTTTTTTTTAATTTTTTTTATATGAATATATGTAATTAATATATATGATTATTTGTTTATCTATAATATATATTAAGGATATATATATATATATAATATGGTATACAGGTGTAATATTAATATATATGTATAAAATTATTTACATACTACATGTATTAAATATTATTTATAAATTTATTGTGTATATATATATAATTATAATTGCAAATAATAAAGTGATACATTTTTTATTTTTTTATTTTTGGTGGGAGATACATTTTTTAGAATTCATTTTATTTTGTTGTTTTTTTTATAATATTTAAATGTCTTAGGTGTCAACCAAGTCAGCTGCTAGGTGGCAAAAAAAATTTACGTGGCACCCACGTAACGTCCACGCGGGAGTCAAAGCCACGTCATATGCGGTTTCCGGCAGGTTTTAAGTTTTCCGACGAAAAAGTGCATCATTTTGCGCAGTTTTGGGAGCTATGGGGTAGATCTGCCATTGGAATAATTGGTGTACAAATCTTGCTGAATAGGTGCAGATGGTATACCATTTTTGCAATTTTCCCAATATATATATTTATTATTTTAAAAAAAATACGTCTATATTATTTACATATTAAATTTAATAGAATTTAAAATTTAAATTAAACTTAAGGGCTAAAATAAAATTTAGAAAATATAATTCTTTTATTAATTAAAATCTTATATTAATTAAACTTAAGAGATAGATTATATTTATTATATACAATAAACAACAGGTCTTTTGTGATGGGAAAACACGAAAAGATAACACAATGGAATTTAATTTTTTTTTTCAAAAGCAAGATCTAAACTTGTAATTCCTATTCCCGATTCGTAGGGATACAAGAACTTACTTAGATCAACGCTTTCTTGACACGTTATGAGCCGCCCTCAAATGCGCTTCAAGAGGCAAGTCCCACGAGCTCCTTTCGAATCTTTCAAGACTCCACGATAACAGCCCTCTAGAGTAATAATCCACACCAACCTCGATCACGATCTAAACAGGGAGGATGCTAGTTCTATGTTTAGTGTTTAGGCTATCTAGGATTTGTGTGATATAATTTGGAGAAGAAGATTTGCTATCCATCATCATGGGGTTCGAACCCCATGTATTTATAGCTCTAGGGGTTCGAACCCCTCTTCCTTGTGGGAATAGGATTCCTAACCTTCTAACTAAAAGATTTCTTGCTTGTAAAGAAAGACTCTCTACTTTGATCAAAAGTCTCATTTTGACCAACTTAACTTACAAGAAATAATATCTAACTCCTTTAGATATTTTATTTATTTATTCACAATAAATAGCTTGATACTAATAATTAATTAATTCATAATTAATTAATTATTTATTCGACATAATATCTATGACGCCTCTTGGCCGTACAGGTATGTCGTTATGTGTGTATTATTTGCTCATTTTAATTATTTATTTATGAAATTTTATGTTAACTCTAATGTTTATATGCTATTTGAATTTATATGAAATTAATTTTTGAGTTATGAATATGAATTTCGAACGTTTGTGCTTATATGACTTTGAACTTGATCCGTATGCATTCGAATTCAATTCCGATTTTTTGTGAAAATTTAATATGCATGAGATATGTGAATTACGAACATGTTTATAAGCTCTTTACCTATTTTTGAGTTCATTAGTTGAGGTTTTGAATCATTTTTGTGAAACGGGACCAAAACGGGGCTAAAGAGCTTTTAGCGCACTTTGAGTTCCCGGCGGCATAACTTGAGCTCAGGAATTCAGATTCAAATTGCATCACCACCGTTGGATTCGTATAGACATCACGAAGCTAATGCAACAAGCCTGATAATTTTCTAAGCCCCTTTGGACCTCCGAAATTCCACCGAATTGAGCCCCGTATGCCAAATCTTCCACCTTTGACCATTTTTGCCATATCTCATTCATTTCTTTGACCAAATGACCTCATTCTTGGGCCCACATATGTAGCACCCCAAGTGGTGGGGCACCACACCCCCGCACTATGACCCGACACGTGGTACGAAATGAAGAGTCCGCACACGCACCAAGTCACAGCGAACGGGTGAAACGAAAAATCCAACCTAAGCTAGGAGGTACATAAACCCTGTACAAGTAAAATATGCAAAAACCAGAATGCGGAAGCAATGCAAAATATGAACTAACAAAAACTTTAATCAACAAACATAAATAAACGGGTTCAACTAATTCCACGAACCTGTCCTAACCTGTCCCGAATTCAAACATACAACAAAGACGGGTTCAACTAATCCAAGCCCTGTCCTAACCTGTCCCGAAAATTCATATAATCAAAGCATAAACATCATCTTGCACAGAACATACTATATACATAATTCGGAACAAAGTACTTAACAAAAATCAAACGGACTGACACAGACTTGACAGACCCAACTCAAAGCCGCCTAGCTCGAACTCCAACAACTTGCACCTGCAAACTAAAAACATAGGTGGGGCGAGGGCCAGTCCACTGACTGAGCGAGGGGGCTAACACATACCAACACATATATACATATAGAGCAAAGCACGTATCAAACAGAAGACTATGAACCGGGAATAGGGTTTTACATACCAAAGCCATTTTCCAAAAAGAGCTCATACTTATACATATATTCATATCTTCTTAAGTTTGAAAACTCATAAGGATTCGTAGATTTAAAAACGCATATGGATTCATATTAAAACTCATAGGGATTCATAATTAGAAACTCATAAAGATCCTTATATTCATAATGATTCATTACTCAGCGTGGAAATATCATATTGAAAACAAACTCTCCTATCCCGTTTCATAATCAACATAACAAAATAATTCAAATACCCGGCGAGTACGGGTCTCCAACCTTACTCCTTAAACAAAAGACTCAAAAGATTCATAAGGAAGCATAAATTCATAAGATTCGTAGGATTCATAAATTCATAGATTCATATTCCCGTATTCCAACCTTTCTCCGAAAGTCTCCACGTGGGTTACAGGCCCACATTGTGCAACTCAATATACGTGGGGTGGCGACCCCACAACGTACCTTCTCCGGCCTCAGCCGAAGGCTCAAAGCACCACACCTTCTCCATCTCCCTCAGAGTCGTGCGTAGATACTTCAAAGGAGCGTGTGCACAGGGGTGATAACCGGCGACCCCAACAGCCGCACCGGGTCTCCCTTACCCACACCTCCCAAACCCGGGGATTCAAATTGATTCACATAGATTCATAGGAAGCATACCTAACTCGTGAAACATAAAACATAAGATTCATAACTTAAGAAACATACCATAGGAAAACATACCTTACCGTGCAACTCTGCATATGCTATACACGTACCTCTCCGTGTCTTCCAAATTCATAATAAGCTGAAGGAGATCCATAGTTCGCTTGACGATACACGGTTTGGAGCATAGCCTCGTTGCAAAACCATTTTAAGCTTATATACGCCCATACGTATAATTTCAGAAGGATTCATATCAAATCGAATTAACAAAATTGATAACATATCGTAAGACACATATTGAATATACATATAGTATATATTCGCATGCGGGCTTGAAAACGAGCATATAGGGTTGTAGGTCGCTTTAACTAAAACTAAAGTCCTAAAACCTCACCTTACACCGAGGAGAACGGAAAACACAAGCCAGGAAGTCCTACTGGAACCCAAACAGCTGACAGACACTCCCTGGAAAACCCCTGAACAACTGAACACACACAGAACACAAGACTCAGACTCCAAACACAACCACAAGACGCACGACTATGCTCGCGAATACAATGATGCACAGTTAGTTCACATTTATCCAATTTAAGTCATTCATATCGAATCACAATCATTTCACACCTTAGAGGATGCATAACTTATAGAATTCATATCATCCCATAGGGAATATAATTAGAAGCATAATAATTTAATCTCATCATGGTCCAAATCTCGTGAAGTTAAAACATTGATCATATAACAAATTTGATAAATAAATACATAATGCATAATGTTTAATATTCCAACAAATAGCATACTTGATCGATTCATTCAAAATTAAATATAACCTATCATTTCATAATTTATTTCTCAAGTTTCATATAATCCCATTATCAATTTAGTTTTCAAATATTACATTAACACCCCATAAATAAAATATTCATAAGCAAGTAGGCATAAAACGAGATAATTAAATTCAATAAATTACGAATCATGCTTTCATACAACATAACATATTCTCATATATCATACAATTCATAATTTCCATTTATCGCACATACATGATCACATTATACAATTAAAAACAATTAACGAAAATAAATACAATAACTTCAAAAATTCATAACAAATCAACCGGGCATCCGATTGACGAACGGAAAATGGCGTTGGACTCACCACAACGAAACGGACCTACTGTCCGAAAGTCACCGGAATGCCGCCACCGTATCCGGCCGAACAGCCACCGGCCGCCACCGGAACACCGCCTCCGGTTGTCGGAAAAGTCCCCGGAAGGACAGAAAAGTGCACGTAGGCCTGCTTGACAAAAGCCCTCAGCAAATTTCAGAAAATACCAAACATGCCGGACTTCGTTGACGAAAAACCGAACTAAATTCCAACTACGAAAACTGAAATTAAACGCTAACCGTAAAACGAAAATAAAATCCGAGCATACCGTTGGAAAGCTTGTAACGAAGTCTTCGAAAGCCCCTAGTCAATTTATCGGAAATATCGTCGAAAAAGGGAGCCGCCGGTCCAGGGCCGGTCCGCTGTCGCCGGCCGGTTCTCGAGTCGTGGCCAACACTATCAGCTACGTCTCAACATTCCAAGCAACTTTCGTGAAGGAGTAACCACCAAAAACCCATCGGAAAAGGACCAAATCCGCCGCCGAAAAACTGCCGCTGCGCCATCGCCGGTTCAACCACCTCCGCCGCGATTTACTCCAATCTGATGCCGGAAATGGAATCAGCGGGCCGAAAAAGGTAGGGAACCGGCCCCTCTCACCGGAAAGGGCCGCCGGAACGCGGTGGAGCTGCGCGCTACAATGCACGCGCCGCCGCGGTGTGAATTCAGGTGGCGCGTGCGCCGCCGTCCGGCCACCAATGGCCGCGCCGTCTTAAACACTCTAATCGTCGGGACCTCGCGCTCCAAAACTGCCCAAGATTCGATCGATTCCGATACGGGAGGCCATCGGAATCCGCCGACGAAGTGGCGGGGGTAAATCCCGCCGGCTGTAGTTTGCCGTAGCACCACCACCGCTGGGTTTCGGGCCTCGATTCTTGTACCATTGTGACGGGCTCGTCGAGCTGATAAATTTCCACTACTCACACTTCGAATTCCGTCGAGAAACGAGCGAGAACGGGCTTGTGCGTGTAATTACACCTTGACTGCATGAATAGTACCAGGGGAACGATGAACGCTGGAGGAAGAAGATGGATTGAAAATGGCATAGATTATGAGGATTCGGGGTACATATCTCGGGTCCTCGTACACGAAAACGGTCGGAAGAACGGGCTAACGAAGTCCGAATGGGGCAAACTTAGAGTCTACGGACTCGTTTCGATGCCCCGAACGCAAAGCAGGGGTCAAAAAGGTCGAACTCTCGACCGAACGGGAAATGGCCGGAAAACCCCTTAAAAGAGAAAATTGCAAACAAGCCCCTAAACTCTTAAAGAGTTCAAAATAGGGCCACACAAAGCACAAAATCACATAATTAAACACATAAAAAGGTTGAAAAGTAATGTACCTTATACGTCGGACGAGCGGTGTCACAATCTCCCCTCCTTGAAAAGGACCTGTTCTCAGGTCCTATTACTGAGTCGGAAAGCTTCGAACTGGAATACTTCAATCCATCTCCTGAAATCGTGTAGAGTCATAGCCCTGAATGTGAAGTTTACTCTCACTGATTGCATCAACTCCCTGCAGAGTTCCGAAGTCACAGAGGTTTGTTCAAACACTTGACCGTTGCTTGCTTCAAACTCGTTCGATCCCCCACTAGGCCACTGCACCCAAAGCTCGATACCTTCGCTTCCTCATCGATTGCAAACCAACATCAGGACACACGTAACTCAGCCGCGGCAAACAAGAGAGAATCACATCTCTCAGCACACAAGAAAGAGAGCCCCGTCTCCCGACACATCAAAAGAGAGAACCCCGTCCCTCAGGCACAGAATTGAGAGAACCCCGTCTCTCAACCACGTAATCGAGAGAGCCCCGTCTCTCAACCTAGGTCTGGCAGACTTCCACATCTTCCAAACATTCTAGTTTGAGAAAATCCAGCATTTCTCAAACCCCTAAATTCGAGAGAATCCAACATCTCCCAAATATCTAACTCCAAGAGAATCCAGCATCTCTTGCTCACATAATTTAGAAAGAATCCAACATCTTTCTATCACATAAATAGGGAGAATCCCACATCTCCCTAACACGTAAATAGAGAGATCTCAACAACTATCTAGCACACAAGGTCACTTACTCAACATTCAAAATACACACAGCAAAGTAACACTGGATGCAAAACATGAAATGCATGTGTAGTGTACCTTTTCCCGACTGATATTGGTGTCCCTAAAGTATAGACTCATCATCCATGCTCAACTCTAAGGGGATATCACGATGGGATCACTATAAAATAAAATCACAATATGCTTGTATGTGCATGAAGGGTTAGTGAGCCATTAAGGAAACTATAAACACTGAAGCACGAACAATTCACACAAGCATGTAATCTATTTAGTTTACAAGAATTAACAATAACAACAACAAATTTTATGTTGTGAAAAATTAAAGCAGTTAGTCACGTTATTACAATCGAGCAACATCAAACATTACACGTTTTCACATACATCAAGTAAAATAAAATATAATTACTTATAAAATGCATGGGTGTAAATGCCATGAATGCTTAAGGTACCGTTCACCGTGGAAATGAAGTCGAGGTTGGCAATTCTTTAATTTGGAAGGATAATCGAATCCTTGACTGACAGTGGTTCCAACCCTTCGTTCAAACTTGAATTCTTTCGTATTCCCTTCGATTCTCGAGTACCCAACGGTCTTGGACCGTCTCACTTGATTCTCGGAGTATAGTGATCCGTGGAATCTCTTGAAATCCCAATAAAATCCTCGGTAATCGGGAGTTGCTATTCCTTTCAACTGTAAAATCTCTCAGGATAATCGTGGAGAGATAGATGAAGAATTTTTAAACAGCCTTACTTAGTACACCCTCATTGTAAATGATGTCCTTATCCTCATTATTTGGTGGAGTTGATCTTCCATGACCTCGGCCCAAAATTCCATAGCTTACACAATTTCCCCTTTTTTTCCTTTGTGTAAGTATAACTACTCTGGTGGGTGTCTTTATAACAGTAATCGGATTTCCTACTTGGAATTCTCTGAATGGTACAAGTGCCTTGATTTCTTCATTATCACCTCACGCCATCCAGAGTTAGAAATTCTGGCTATCTTATAAAACAAGTTACTCCCGAGCCCTCCAAGTAGTAAGTACATATCTTGAAGGCACCTTTGTGATGCCCGGAGCGGTGGGCCACCACATCCCCGCACTTAAACCCGAACCCACATACGAAATGGATCTCCATACATGGGCCCAAGTCTAAGCGAACGGTGACCTACACTCACACACTAGGCTAAGCGGGGCTAAACAACACCAGAGCGCGCAAACACAAATCAAATATGCAGAAGCAATAAACAGGATCTAAAGAGCTCGTCATATACGTATAAAATCATATACATGGCCTCACGGCCCAAGAGATCGATTGTATGTATCCAAAAGTCCATAATTCTCCAAGAACAAGATATGGTATCACATACATAGAAAGTGTAATCAAAATGCAAGAAAATGAATGCAACTCGACCTAAACAGCTAAGTACGACTCGACTCGACGCACTTCCCCGCCTAGCTCGGCACACCTGAAAAGGAAAGGAGAGGGTCAGTCTCACAACTCGACTGAGTGAGGGGCTTGACACACCCACACTTTAAATACGTATAGAGCATGGCACAAATCAAAAGTGATAGTCATGAATCGAGGCTAGAGTTTTGCACACCAAAACCATTTCCCGAAATTAATATATAGTAAGAAAAGCATCTATCTCGATTCATAATCCATCAGTCAAAACATAATTAAAAGCCCGGCGAGAACGGACTATCCCTTACGCCTCTAACCATAAATATCAAATCATAAATCCACCCTTACATCCATGGTGTGTCGGGAATCAAACCCTAGCACCTGCATTACGAAAAACATACGGGGTAGCTAACCCACGTTATGCCTTCTCCGGTTATCCACTGAAGGCTCAAGATACCACGCCTTCCCAACCTCCCTAGGTCGCACGTGAATATCTCAAATGAGAACGTGCACAGGGGTTAAACCTGGCGACCCCGCGATCGCCCCGGGCCTTCCTTACCCAAGTCTCCAGGGCCCACAAACCAATTCAAACCAAAAATCCCATCTTTCAGGGCACACTCACTCAACATAACAAAACATACTAAAAGTGATTTAAAATCAAGCTTATTTATACTCGTACATATATCGTTTCCAAGAGACCAAAGTTATTCCATAAAATCATAAACATAAATTAAGCACTCGTATCTAGATATATATACCATATCCGCATTCAAGGGAAAAATTCGTCATATTATAGGCCATAGGGTATTTAGCTACTGATTCCTAACCTCACCTTAACAAAAGAGACAAAAGATAGGATCGAAACGGCAACCGACCACCTAAGCTTCGGGCTCTTGCGCGACCGAAAGAGGCTCTGAAACACAAAAGAAAGCAAGACCCGAAACTTAGACTCGAATATGAACCAAATAGACGCTCGGCAATGCTTAGGAATGCAAAGAATATAAATGAAATGCATAACACGTCAAATAAAACCTACCAAATCTTATTCACACAATTCATAGAAAATAAGGTCATAAGTTCAAAACAAAGCACATAACGCGTAATATAACCAGCTAACATTGCATACACGTCATAACGAAGAAAGAAAACACAAAGAAAAACAACGAAGCGATAAAACGAGCAATTGCCGCCACCATATTTTCAAATGACACGGCCGTGTTGGGTTTTTAGTTCAAAATGGACACCGCCGTGTCCGATTAAAATTAATTCAGGAGCTTAATACGAGAGGCTGACACGGCCGTGTTGAGTTGTAGTACAAAATGGACACGGCCGTGTCCGATTTTAGAAAAATAATTTGCCCCAAGTCGAGAGGCTGACACGGCCGTGTCCAAAACATGCACAAAGCTGACACGGCCGTGTTGGCCCTTTGTCTCCGAAAAAAAATAACAGAAGCAACAGTGTTTCAGCGCCAAAAACAGGGCAAGGAGTAGAGCAAGCACGCAGCAACAACAAGCCAACATCCCAAGCCACAAAACTCATGCAAATCATAGCAAATCACTTCATATTCAACATATAATCACCCAATCATCATAAAAGCTCAAGAATCATCATATATCTCATGTTCATCCAATCCAAAATTTGAATTTCACTAATGGTATCTTCCACCATGCTCAACCATAATAACAAAGGAGATCATACAAGCATATTAGAGTCATATGGGATCATATACATATCTTCAAATCAAAGCTTAAGTCCAAGAAACAAGGAAGGTCATCAAACCCTCCAAATACATGCCAAGCTCCATAATTACATCAAACGTAGCTCAAAACATGGATTCAATTGCTCAAAATGCTCATAATATCATGTACATATTAAATACTAACTTACCTCTTGAAGAAGATGGAAGACAATGGAGATTAGAGCTCAAATTCTCCCAAGGGTGAATAGTGACGGGTTCAAGGGTTTAAGCTCCAAAGTTGCTGCACTTTCTCTCCTTTTTCCTTGCTTGTACCGATAATGAGATTGAGAAAGATGGATATGCTGAGTTTTGGATGTAAAGTGGGGCCAAGCTTGAGGGTAATATATCAAAATTTGAGGGACTAAGATACAAATAGGTGAAAGGTAGTCATATAAGAACGAGGTGAATTTCCGGTCGGATTTCGGATTACCAAATAAGCTTAAAAGATTATGAGGCTTAGTCCATCGAACCCGAATCGTCGAAACGAGTTCAACGGTGGTGACGGAATTCGAATCCGAATTCCCGAGCTCAAAATACACACATTGGAACCCAAGGTGCGCTAAAAGCGTTTTAACCTCCTTTAGGTTCTGAACGAACAATTAATTCAAAAGTTTAACAAATAAATTCGAAAACATATAACGAGCATAATCAAAGTTCATAACACGTAATTCTCCAACATATTAAAACAACGAGAAATTTCGAAATCAAATCAAGCATCAACGAATCAAATCTTAACAAATAGCATTCATAATCATATAGAATTCATAAGAAATATTTAAAATAAGAATTAAAAGAGTAAAAAATATGAATTTAAATAATATAAATCGCGCACATACGTCATACCTGTACGGTCTGAAAGTCGGGGTGTCACAATCCTTTCCCCTTAAAAAGGACTTGTCCTCAAGTCCGAACCGAGTTCTGGAACAACTCTGGATATAATCTCTTCATCTTTTCTTCAGTTTCCTAGGTGGATTCCTCTGATTTCTGATCTCTCCAAAGTACCCTGACCAAAGGAATCTGTCGGTTTCTTAACTCTTGCATTTTTCGATCCTGAATTGCAACTGGATGTTTCTCAATCGTCAAATCCGGCTCTAACTGAACCTCTTCAACTGGGAGAATCGTGGCCTCATCGGGATAATATTTACGGAGTTGAGAAACGTGAAACACGTTGTGTATCCCGGTCAAATTCGGCGGTAAATCCAACCTATACGCCGCTTCCCTAATTCTTTCTAAAATCTCAAACGGTCCAAGATATCGGGGACTGAGTTTCCCACCTTTACCAATCCGAGTGAACCCCTTCCTTGGAGATGCTTTTAGAAAGACCTTATCTCCTACCTCAAACTGTAAAGGTCTTCTTCTTCTGTCAGCGTAACTCTTCTGACGAGACTGAGCCGCTTTCATTCTCTATCTAATCTGATGAACTTTCTCAATCGTAGCGGCAATATTTTCCTTAGGTTCGGCTCTCTCGAGTTTATGCTCCTCAGTCCATCTCCAATCCTCTATATCCCAAAATAGAGGGGATCTGCACTTCCTCCCATATAAAGCCTCATAAGGAGCCATTCCAATCGAACCCAGATAGCTGTTATTATAAGCAAACTCAACCAAAGCCAGATGTTCGTCTCACTTGTCTTGAAAATCCAAAGCACACGCCCTAAGCATATCCTCCAAATATTGGATTAACCTCTCCGACTGACCGTCTGTCTGAGGATGCGAAGCGGTGCTGAACTTGAGCTTGGTACCCAAACATCTCTGAAGATTCTGCCAAAAGATCGAAGTGAACCTCGGGTCTCTATCTGAAACTATGCTGACTGGAATTCCGTGTAATCTTACGATTTCCCGCACATACAACTCTGCTAGTTTCGGTACCTTATCAGACATCCGAACCTTAAGAAAATGGGCAGACTTAGTCAACCTATCGATAACCACCCAAATTCCATCGAACCCTCCTTTGACTCTAGGCAAGCCGGACACAAAGTCCATTGTCACTTGCTCCCACTTCCACTCGGGAATAGGAAGTGGTTGGAGAGTTCCTCCCAGTTTTTGGTACTCTGCCTTCACCTTTTGACGCGTAAGACATCGTTTCACGAAGTTCGCGACGTCCCTTTTCATGCCATTCCACCAGAATTTCTCTTTCTGGTCTCGATACATCTTAGAACCTCCCGGATGAATCGAGTACCCCGAGCGATGTGCTTCTTCTAAAACCAGCCTCCTGAGCTCGGTTGGAACACAAACTCTCGATCCAAATCTTAACAAACCTGAGTCATCCAGCCCAAACTTAGAATTCGGATCATCAATGGAACGAGCTATCAACTTCTGAATCTCAACATCTATAGCCTGAGCTTCTAATAACTGCTGTTTCAATTCTGGTATAATTGTGAGGTTAGCCAACCAAGTCCCTGAAGCCAGAATCTCTGAACCCGAACTTGAAGAACCTCCTTCCAAATTAACCACACTCGCCTTTCTACTCAAGGCATCGGCGACCACGTTCGCTTTACCCGGATGGTACTAAATCTTGCAATCATAATCCTCTAATAACTCCATCCAACGCCTCTGTCTTACATTCAGATCTTTCTGAGAAAAGAGATACTTGAGGCTTTGGTGATCCGTAAACACCTCGAACGTTGTACCGTAGAGGTAGTGTCGCCACTTCATCAAAGCAAACACAACGGCAGCTAATTCCAAGTCATGGGTAGGGTAATTCTTCTCATGCTCCTTCAATTTTCTCGAAGCATAAGCTACCACTCTACCATGCTGCATTAAAACACAACCCAGACCTTCCTTAGAAGCATCCGTGTAAACTGCATAACCCTCGGTGCCCTCGGGTAGGGTGAGAACTGGTGCTGAAGTCAATTTCACTTCTTTCTTAGTCAACTGAGTCAACGGAGCAGCAATCTTTAACAAACCTTCTGTAATAACCGGCCAATCCAAGAAAACTCCGAATTTATGATACATTCCTCGATCTCTCCCAACGAAGCACGGATTCAATCTTAGACGGATCCACCTCAATTCCATTACCCGAGATGATATGACCCAAAAACAGAACCCGATCGATCCAAAAATTGCATTTGCCGAACTTGGCATACAACTTATGCTCCCTTAGGGTTTCCAAAACAATCCGAAGATGCTGAACATGCTCTTCAACCGACTTAGAATACACCAGAATGTCGTCTATAAAAATTACCACAAACTTGTCAAGGAACTGCCTGAACACTCGGTGCATCATATCCATGAATACGGCTGGAGCGTTAGTTAACCCGAAAGGCATAACCACGAATTCAAAGTGCCCATAGCGAGTGTTGAATCCAGTCTTAAGGATATCCTCCTCCCTTATCCGCAGCTGGTAGTAACCCTGTCTCAAATCTAACTTAGAATAAACCTTAGACCCTTGCAAAATATGAAATAGCTCCTCGATGTGAGGCAATGGATACTTATTCTTCACAGTCATCCAATTCAGCTCACGGTAATCTATACACATCCATAACGTTCCATCCTCGGACGAATGTACCCGCAAGCTAGAAGTTCATCAAGCTGCGACTTCAATTCCTTCAACTTTGCAGGAGCCATCCTGTAGGGAGTCTTCGACAAAGGCTCTGCTCCGGGATAAAGGTCAATTACGAACTCGATGTCCCTATCAGACGGAAGAGAACCCAAAGTCTCAGGGAAAACATCGATATACTCTCGCACGACTTCCGTCTCTTCAAGTTTGGCCTGATCCTTCAGTCTATTCAAAAGATAGGCCACAAAACCTGTTGCTCCATCCCGGACCAGTTTACTAGCCTCCATGAAAGAAATAAACGGGCTTGACTTAACCTTCTCGCCCTTAAACACCACTGAACCAAAGGAAACTTTCTTCTCCCGACAATCCATCTGAGCCCCATACTTATACAACCAATCCATCCCCAAAATAACATCATACCTCTACATAGGCATCTCAATCAGATCTGCCAGAAAGACTCGGCCTTCAAAGCCAATTGGACAACCCCAAAAAACCCTGCAAGATACTAAGCTACCACCAAGAGGGGAACTAACCACGTAGTCATGCGCACATAAAGAAACAGGCAAGCACATAGAAGCAGCAATATCCCGGGAAATAAAAGAATGAGTAGCCCCAGGATCGAATAATGCATGTAATGTAGTGCCATGGATGCTTATAGTACCTTCGATCACCGCGTTTGGGTCGACATCTATAGCTTGCTCCTCCTCAGCTCCCAACGCATATGCCCTAGCTGGAATTGCAGGCCTCGGGTTGTCTTTCTTCTTCGGACACGTATTCATCATATGATCCGGTGCTCCACAAATGAAACACCTTTTATGGAGTCTGAAGCAGTTATCCACGTGGTGAGGACCTTTGCAATAGGTACATTGCACCTTAGGTGGTGCTGGAAGTGCTAAAGGTTGCTTGACTGGAGTTGGTCCCGCTGGTGTTAATGATTTGTTTTGAGGCTTAGCCTGTTGAAAAGTTTGAAAGGCTGGCCTCTTTCCAAATTTATTCATAGTCCTTGAACTGGACCCTTGCCCTGAATGTGAAGTCCTCCTCCTCAAAACCACTCTCTCTTCGACCCTAAGCGCCTTATCAACTACTTTCTCCCACGTGCTAGTGTTGGCTTCTTCCAAAGCATCTTTTATATCCTCCCGTAGTCCTTGGAGAAACTGAGAGGCCCTCGCTTCATCGTCATTGGCGATATTAGGGGCATAACGGGAGAGTCTCTCAAACTCGTTGATATAATCAGTAACAGACATACTCCCTTGTTCCAAATCTATAAATTCTCTCAACCTTCGGTTTCTCGTAGCCTTAGGGATATATTTGTTCTTGAATTCCTGTTCAAAGATATCCCATGTAATCTCTTCCCCGGAAGCTTCCAACTTAATCTGAGTGCTAGTCCACCAACTGTAGGCCTATCCCTATATCATGCTAAGAGTGCACTGTAGCTTGTCCATCGGGTCATAAGGAATGAGGCGCCATACCCGATTTGTCTGGATTAACCACTCCTCGTCCTGCACATCATTCCCACCAATGAAAACCGGTGGATTCTGATTTTTAAATTCCCGAAGTAGAGCAGTGATAGCATTCCCTCCATGATGTCCGGCCGGAGGTGTATTATTCCTTTCTTGAGCCCTTTGTTCCAAAAATACGGCCAATCTTTCCATAAAGTTTCCGGGATCCATTTGAGGTGGTGGTGGTGGATTGTTGTTTTCATGTTGTGGAGAATGATCTCGGTGATGACGATGTTCCGGAGATCTATCTCGGCGATGGTGTTGTCGTGGAGGCATATTTCTACAAAACAAGGGATTCCAATTCATATGCGTGAGGGTTAGTGCATGTTCATGTGCACTATTAACAAGAAGGTAAACAAATAATCATATAAATGCATATAACCACGTTGTCCTAAGCCGAACGACCTAGACTCACCAGACTCGACTCAAGAGCTCCGGTTTTGCAACCGAGAGCTCTGATACCACTTTAAGGATGTGACGCCCGGAGCGGTGGGCCACCACATCCCCCGCACTTAAACCCGAACCCACATACGAAATGGATCTCCATACATGGGCCCAAGTCTAAGCGAACGGTGACCTACACTCACACACTAGGCTAAGCGGGGCTAAACAACACCAGAGCGCGCAAACACAAATCAAATATGCGGAAGCAATAAACAGGATCTAAAGAGCTCGTCATATACGCATAAAATCATATACATGGCCTCACGGCCCAAGAGATCGAGTGTATGTATCCAAAAGTCCATAATTCTCCAAGAACAAGATATGGTATCACATACATAGAAAGTGTAACCAAAAGGCAAGAAAATGAATGCAACTCGACCTAAACAGCTAAGTACGACTCGACTCGACGCACTTCCCCGCCTAGCTCGGCACACCTGAAAGGGAAAGGAGAGGGTCAGTCTCACAACTCGACTGAGTGAGGGGCTTGACACACCCACACTTTAAATACGTATAGAGCATGTCACAAATCAAAAGTGATAGCCATGAATCGAGGCTAGAGTTTTGCACACCAAAACCATTTCCCGAAATTAATATATAGTAAGAAAAGCATCTATCTCGATTCATAATCTATCAGTCAAAACATAATTAAAAGCCCGACGAGAACGGACTATCCCTTACGCCTCTAAACATAAATATCAAATCATAAATCCACCCTTACATCCATGGTGTGTCGAGAATCAAACCCTAGCACCTGCATTACCGAAAACATACGGGGTAGCTAACCCACGTTATGCCTTCTCCGGTTATCCACCGAAGGCTCAAGATACCACGCCTTCCCAACCTCCCTAGGTCGCTCGTGAATATCCCAAATGAGAACGTGCACAGGGGTTAAACCCGGCGACCCCGCGATCGCTCTGGGCCTTCCTTACCCACGTCTCCAGGGCCCACAAACCAATTCAAACCAAAAATCCCATCTTTCAGGGCACACTCGCTCAACATAACAAAACATACTAAAAGAGATTTAAAATCAAGCTTATTTATACTCGTACATATATCGTTTCCAAGAGACCAAAGTTATTCCATAAAATCATAAACATAAATTAAGCACTCGTATCTAGATATATGTACGATATCCGCATTCAAGGGAAAAATTCGTCATATTATAGGCCATAGGGTATTTAGTTACTAATTCCTAAACTCACCTTAACAAAAGAGACAAAAGATAGGATCGAAACGGCAACTGACCACCTAAGCTTCGGGCTCTTGCGCGACCGGAAGAGGCTCTGAAACACAAAAGAAAGCAAGACCCGAGACTTAGACTCGAATATGAACCAAATAGACGCTCGGCAATGCTTAGGAATGCAAAGAATGTAAATGAAATGCATAACACGTCAAATAAAACCTACCAAATCTTATTCACACAATTCATAGAAAATAAGGTCATAAGTTCAAAACAAAGCACATAACGCGTAATATAACCAGCTAACACTGCATACACGTCATAACGAAGAAAGAAAACACAAAGAAAAACAATGAAGCGATAAAACGAGCAATTGCCGCCGTCATATTTTCAAATGACACGGCCGTGTTGGGTTTTTAGTTAAAAATGGACACGGCCGTGTCCGATTAAAATTAATTCAGGAGCTTAATACGAGAGGCTGACATAGCCGTGTTGAGTTGTAGTACAAAATGGACACGGCCGTGTCTGATTTTAGAAAAATAATTTGCCCCAAGTCGAGAGGCTGACACGGCCGTGTCCAAAACATGCACAAAGCTGACACGGCCATGTTGGCCCTTCGTCTCCGAAAAAAAATAACAGCAGCAACAGTGTTTCAGCGCCAAAAACAGGGCAAGGAGCAGAGCAAGCACGCAGCAACAACAAGCCAACATCCCAAGCCACAAAACTCATGCAAATCATAGCAAATCACTTCATATTCAACATATAATCACCCAATCATCATAAAAGCTCAAGAATCATCATATATCTCAAGTTTATCCAATCCAAAATTTGAATTTCACTAATGGTATCTTCCACCATGCTCAACCATAATAACAAAGGAGATCATACAAGCATATTAGAGTCATATGGGATCATATACATATCTTCAAATCAAAGCTTAAGTCCAAGAAACAAGGAAGATCATCAAACCCTCCAAATACATGCCAAACTCCATAATTACATCAAACCTAGCTCAAAGCATGGATTCAATAGCTCAAAATGCTCATAATATCATGTACATATTAAATACTAACTTACCTCTTGACGAAGATGGAAGAAAATGGAGATTAGAGCTCAAATTCTCCCAAGGGTGAATAGTGACGGGTTCAAGGGTTTAAGCTCCAAAGTTGCTGCACTTTCTCTCCTTTTTCCTTACTTGTACCGATAATGAGAGTGAGAAAGATGGATATGCTGAGTTTTGGATGTAAAGTGGGGCCAAGCTTGAGGGTAATATATCAAAATTTGAGGGACTAAGATACAAATAGGTGAAAGGTAGTCATATAAGAGCGAGGTGAATTTCCGGGCGGATTTTGGATTACCAAATAAGCTTAAAAGATTATGAGGCTTAGTCCATCGAACCCGAATCTTCGAAACGAGTTCAACGGTGGTGACGGAATTCGAATCCGAATTCCCGAGCTCAAAATACACACATTGGAACCCAAGGTGCGCTAAAAGCGTTTTAACCTCCTTTAGGTTCCGAACGAACAATTAATTCAAAAGTTCAACAAATAAATTCGAAAACATACAACGAGCATAATCAAAGTTCATAACACGTAATTGTCCAACATATTTAAACAACGAGAAATTCCGAAATCAAATCAAGCATCAACGAATCAAATCTTAACAAATAGCATTCATAATCATATAGAATTCATAAGAAATATTTAAAATAAGAATTAAAAGAGTAAAGAATATGAATTTAAATAATACAAATCGCGCATATACGTCATACCTGTACGGTCTGAAAGTCGGGGTGTCACAACCCTAATAGTTAAAAGATCTCTTGTCTCCCTCGTATACAAATATCTTCCTTGTATCCACCCGATGCCCGGAGTTTATGGAATTAACCGTACAATTTTTGATCCACCCCTATTCAAATCTCAATGCAGCTTCCACTAAAATCAGCAGTCGTTGGAACAGATAAGGAAGTCACCTAAATATAACCACGAAACTAATGCATGCGGGATTAGGGATGTAAATGGCATGCACTCATATCCAGCAAAGAAGCCAATCAAGCACGTAGAGCAAATGTTCAAAATAATTAAAATTTACTCCAGTGCATGATGCACGTGCTATGAATGCATAATACCCGTTTTCATAATGATAGCATTGATTCCTTGTTTTGAATTCTTGTAGAAGTCCATCATCTCTCGGTAGAGTATGGCTGCTTTGAATCTCCTGTCAAAGATTTGTAGAAGTGGGAAGAATTGTCACGATCATTTACAATTGGACACCGGGATGTCACCCTGCAATTCACAAATTGAATAAATATCTATGCATGCGGGTTAGTACGTGGATTTGTCAAGTAATAAAAGCAATTAAGAACACTTAAGTAATGCAGATGCAGTACGTAATTTAATAAAATTTAAAGCATAACAGTGATAATTTTACAAGAATCGTATTCATAATGTGCACACAATCACATAAGCTCAGACAAATTCATGCAGAGAAGTCAAAATTTCACATCAGACGAATGCAATGTACAAGTATTCCTACGCCGTACGACCTAAACTGACACGACACGACTCCAGAACACCGGTTTTGAACCTGGTAGCTCTGATACCACTTAAGATGTAGCACCCCAAGCGGTGGGGCACCACACCCCCGCACTATGACCCGACACGTGGTACGAAATGAAAAGTCCGCACACGCACCATGTCACAGCGAACGGGTGACAAACGAAAAATCCAACCTAAGCTAGGCGGTACCTAAACCCTGTACAAGTAAAATATGCAAAAACCAGAATGCGGAAGCGATGCAAAATATGAACTAACAAAAACTTTAATCAACAAACATAAATAAACGGGTTCAGCTAATTCCACAAACCTGTCCTAACCTGTCCCGAATTCAAACATACAACAAAGACGGGTTCAACCAATCCAAGCGCTATCCTAACCTGTCCCGAAAATTCATATAATCAAAGCATAAACATCATCTTGCACAAAACATACTATATACATAATTCTCATACATAATTCGGAACAAAGTACTTAACAAAAATCAAACGGACTGACACAGACTAGACAGATCCAACTCAAAGCCGCCTAGCTCGAACTCCAACAACTTGCACCTGCAAACTAAAAACATAGGTGGGGCGAGGGTCAGTCCACTGACTGAGCGAGGGGGCTAACACACACCAACACATATATAAATATAGAGCAAAGCACGTATCAAATAGAAGACTATGAACCGGGAATGGGGTTTTACATACCAAAGCCATTTTCCAAAAAGAGCGCATATTTACACATATATTCATATCTTCTTAAGTTTGAAAACTCATAAGGATTCGTAGATTTAGAAACGCATATGGATTCATATTAAAACTCATAGGGATTCATAATTAGAAACTCATAAAGATCCTTATATTCATAATGATTCATAACTCAGCGTGGAAATCTCATATTGAAAACAAACTCTCCTATTCCGTTTCATAATCAACATAACAAAAGAATTTAAATACCCGGCGAGTACGGGTCTCCAACCTTACTCCTTAAACAAAAGACTCAAAAGCTTCATAAGGAAGCATAAATTCATAAAATTCATAGGATTCATAAATTCATAGATTCATATTCCCGTATTCCAACCTTTCTCCGGAAGTCTGCACACGGGTTAGGGCCCACATCGTGTAACTCAATATACATGGGGTCGCGAGCCCACAACGTACCTTCTCCGGCCTTAGCCGAAGGCTCAAAGCACCGTGCCTTCTCCATCTCCCTCAGAGTCGCGCGTAGATACTTCAAAGGAGCGTGTGCACAGGGGTGATAACCGACCACCCCAACAGCCGCACCGGGTCTCCCTTACCCACACCTCCGAAACCCGGGGATTCAAATAGATTCAAATTGATTCACATAGATTCATAGGAAGCATACCTAACTCGCGAAACATAAAAACATAAGATTCTTAACTTAAGAAACATACCATAGGAAAACCTACCTTACCGTGTAACTCGGCATATGCTATACACGTACCTCTCCGTGTCTTCCAAATTCATAATAAGCTGAAGGAGATCCATAGTTCGCTTGACGATACACGATTTGGAGCATAGCCTCGTTGCAAAGCCATTTTAAGCTTATATACGCCCATACGTATAATTTCAGAAGGATTCATATCAAATCGAATTAACAAAATTCATAACATATCGTAAGACACATATTTAATATACATATAGTATATATTCGCATGCGGGCTTGAAAACGAGCATATAGGGTTGTAGGTTGCTTTAACTAAAACTAAAGTCCTAAAACCTCACCTTACACCGAGGAGAACGGAAAACACAAGCCAGGAAGCCTACTGGAACCCAAACAACTAACAGACACTCCCTGGAAAACCCCTGAACAACTGAACACACACAGAACACAAGACTCAGACTCCAAACACAACCACAAGACGCACGACTATGCTCACGAATACAATGATGCATAGTTAGTTCACATTTATCCAATTTAAGTCATTCATATTGAATCATAATCATTTCACACCTTAGAGGATGCATAACTTATAGAATTCATATCATCCCATAGGGAATATAATTCGAAGCATAATAATTTAATCTCATCATGGTCCAAATCTCGTGAAGTTAAAACATTGATCATATAACAAATTTGATAAATAAATACATAATGCATAATGTTTAATATTCCAACAAATAGTATACTTGATCGATTCATTCAAAATTAAATATAACCTATAATTTCATAATTTATTTCTCAAGTTTCATATAATCCCATTATCAATTTAGTTTTCAAATATTACACTAAGACCCCATAAATAAAATATTCTTAAGCAAGTAGGCATAAAACGAGATAATTAAATTCAATAAATTACGAATCATGCTTTCATACAACATAACATATTCTCATATATCATACAATTCATAATTTCCATTTATCGCACATACATGATCACATTATACAATTAAAAACAATTAACGAAACTAAATACAATAACTTCAAAAATTCATAACAAATCAACCGGGCATACGATTGACGAACGGAAAGTGGCGTTAGACTCACCACAACGAAACGGACCTACTGTTCGAAAGTCGCCGGAATGCCGCCACCGTAGTCGGCCGAACAGCCACAGACCGCCACCGGAACACCGCCTCCGGTGGTCGAAAAAATCCCCGGAAGGATAAAAACGTGCGCGTCGGCCTGCTTGACAAAAGCCCTCAACCAATTTCAGAAAATACCAAACATGCCGGACTTTGTTGATGAAAAACCAAACTAAATTCCAACTACGAAAACTGAAATTAAACGCTAACCGTAAAACAAAAATAAAATCCGAGCATACCGTTGGAAAGCTTGTAACGAAGTCTTCGAAAGCCCCTAGTCAATTTGCCGGAAATATCATCGGAAAAGGGAACCGCCGGTCCAGGACCGGTCCACCACCGGTCCGCCGCCGGCGGCCTGTTCTCGAGTCATGGCCAACACTACCAGCTACGTCTCAACATTCCAAGCAATTTTCGTGAAGGAGCAACGACCAAAAACCCACCGGAAAAGGACCAAATCCGCCGCCGAAAAACTGCCGCTGCGCCATCGTCGGTTCAGCCACCTCCGCCGCGATTTACTCCAATCTGATGCCGGAAATGGAATCAGGGGGCCGGAAAAGGTAGGGAACCGGCCCCTCTCGCCGGAAAGGACCGCCGGAACACGGCGGAGCTGCGCGCTACAGTGCACGCGCCGCCGCTACGTGAATTCAGGTGGCGCGTGCGCCGCCGTCCGGCAACCAATGGCCGTGCCATCTTCAACACTCTAATCGTCGGGACCTCGCCCTCCAAAACCGCCCAAGATTCGATCGATTTCGATGCCGGAGGCCGTTGGAATCCGCCGGCGAAGTGGCGGGGGTAAATCCCGCCGCCTGCACCTTGCCATAGCGCCACCACCGCTCGGTTTCGGGCCTCAATTCTTGTATCATCGTGATGGGCTTGTCGAGCTGATAAATTTCCACTACTCACACTTCGAATTCCGTCGAGAAACGAGCGAGAACGGGCTTTTGCGTGTAATTACACCTTGACTGCATGAATAGTGCCAGGGGAACGATGAACGCTGGAGGAAGAAGCTGGATTGAAAATGGCACAGATTACGAGGATTTGGGGTACATATCTCGGGTCCTCGTACACGAAAACGGTCGGAAGAACGGGCTAACGAAGTCCGAATGGGGCAAACTTAGAGTCTACGGACTCGTTTCGATGCCCCAAACGCAAAGCAGGGGTCAAAAAGGTCGAACTCTCGACCGAATGAGAAATGACCGGAAAACCCCTTAAAAGAGAAAATTGCAAACAAGCCCCTAAACTCTTAAAGAGTTCAAAGTAGGGCCACACAAAGCACAAAATCACATAATTAAACACATAAAAAGGTTGAAAAGTAACGTACCTTATATGTTGGACGAGCAGGGTGTCACAACATATCCCTAACGCATTCCTATTTCACTCCATCTCACCCCAATTTCACCAACACTCCAAGAAATAAGGAAAAAACATCTTCAAATGAGCCTCACGGAAGGAGAAAGAGAACTATTCACACCCTTTGATTTTGAGCTCATATCTTCTTCATTTCTCTTCCAATTCAAGGGTAAGCACATAATTGTGTTCTCTACCTCCTTGTGGTCATTTTTAAGCCTGAGTTTGTAGGATTTCTTCAAGTATTGAGCATGCTATGTTTTATGATATGAATAGTAAGGGGTTTTGAAGTTTTGATGAGTCATGTGTGCATCCTTGTGTTTTCTTTTAATTTGAAACATGAAATATGTTCAAAAGATCTCCATTAATGCATATATGAACCTAGATTTCATGGTATTTTAGTATTTATGAATTCACCATTAATGAATTTAGGTTTCTTGATCTTTAAGATGAGTTCTTGCACAAGGATTTGATGTCGGTTGGAGTTGCTATGATTACGATTGAAGTGCAGCTTGTTTATGGATGATTTTTTGCCAATTTTTGCTTGCTTTGTTGTCCCTTTTCCATGCCTTTAAGTTGTTGTTGTTGCTGCATGAAATGAAGAAGCAAAAATAGAGGAATTCAGCCATGAACTTCGCGAGGGAGATGCACCTGCGCTAGGACACGCCCGTGTCACGATTTGCACTTGATTGATGACAAGGCTGTGTCTCTCCAACTTCAAATCTTGTATTGAGATATGGGTGTGTCTCCTTAACTTGAGACACGCAAGCCATTTTGGGGAGAATTCGCGCCTATACTGTGTAACGGGTTTGTCTCCCATTGACTTTGAGGTGAGACACGCCCGTGTCTCACTCTTTCATGCATGAATACATTTTGTGCTTCGTTTATTTGTTTAGCATGTTACTTTCTTGCTTCTTTTGTGACTTATATGCTTCGTAAACATGTTGATATATGTGTTATGATTATTGTATTAAGTTTGTGAATCGACTTGTTATGATACATGAAAGATATGAACATGAATGACCACCATCCCTTCGTGTATTGCATGGATCACATGTTTATGTGTCTAATTGGCATTAATTATGCACATAAACATCTTCATAACATGATTTTATCTCTTATGCATTTTATATCATGTCTATTGCATCTCCGTGCGTCGTTTGTGGTCATTTTGAGTCTCACACCACTTCTTTTACACAGATTTTGGTCAGGGCAGAGATGAGGCGGTCAGTGAGGTTCTTGCACCGTTCTTTTACTTTAAAGGTGCGTTTCTCTTCTATTAGATAAAAATTTACCCGATATATCTAATGTGCAAGTTTTAAGCCAACTTATTAAATGTATATATCGAGTCTTTTCAAAGAGTTAATGATTTAACGTAAAGCCCTTTCCTTTGGTGTATCCCCTACCTAATGTTTTGGTGAGAATTGATTGTAATGCTCCGAATGGGGGCCCTGGGACTATGTATACGTGGCTATCTAGGGAACTACGGGCTGCTGGTGAACCCGTATACTAGTTCCACCAACTACGGCGATACTGGCCCTCGCTAGGAGGTTAGCGAGGAATGAGAACCGGGCTTTTAGGGATTTATGTACCCCACTAGCCATAATGAATGGGCGGTCGGGGTCTTGCAAGCCCGTCTACTAACTAGAGGATAATGGTGTCACAACCCGTATTTTGAGATCAGGATAGCACGGGTAAGTAAAGGGTTAAGAGGAAAGCGTTTATAGCCTTAGTCCATTACACATTTCATTCTATGTGAATTATGTGCATCTATGTTTCGATCTATAATTGTGCCTTCTCGAGAGAATATCACTATTCATTCACCGAACCCTAAACCTTTACCTAAACCTTGAAAAACCTTAGAAAGCTGATTTCCATATTTTCCAAACTCATATCATAGCTTTCATCATTCCGAAATACATTTTAAAAATTATTTGTTGAAAATTCCATTTAGGTCCGTAGTTACTATTTACCTTTAATTGTAGGAATTTTCGAAACACTTTTACCTATTCAATATTGGGCTCGATAGAATCCTTGCAAAATTTTATGAATTTTGGTATGATTTCGAAACCCTAATTCTTAACGTAGCTTCCGTAGAAATCAAAACCGGGCGAAAAACCCTAATTTTGCTCTAAATTAGGAATTTCCGAATTTCAACGTTTTTCCTATACAATATTATAACCATTACGATCCTTGGATTATTTTATGAATTTTAGGATCTTTTCCAAACTCTAGTTCAAACCCTAATTCGTTTTATAAATTTTTCTTTATTTTTCCCAAAGTACTATTTCCACCTTAAAAACTAATTTTCAAACCGTCCAATATTTGGTATACAATATTACAGTCAAAATGATCCTTGAATTATTTCAAGAATCATGGACACTTTCTTGGGAATCAATTCACATTCTAGCTTCGTTTATGAATTTTATCGTATTTTTCAAAATTCCCGAATGACTACTACTTTAAATGTAGACGTTCAAACCTTAAGTGTTTATAACCATTAGAAAGCTTTTTCGATTCTCTTTATTTTGCAAGTTCTCTCATTTCAAACTAAACCCTAGACATTCTTCTATGAATTTATTATCATTTTCATCCCATTTTAGAATTATTTTTATTTTGTCATGATTACTAAATAAATTAAATATATCTTAAACATACACATAAGTATACAACTAAACCCCCCTAACAAATGAACCTAGCTTACTCACACCATGATTCATCTAATTAAGTCCCTAAAATTGCAACATAAGCCCCCAAGACATACCTATAAACAGCCTCCCAACTTCACATAAGAAATCATACCAAAATCTCCAACATCTCCCTCTCTCGTGACCCTCTCTCCCTCTCTCATAAGGTACAATTTTCTTTTATTGTTTCATGCTTTATGTTATGTTTTTAATATAATAATATTAGTAGCATTCTTAGGAATAATAAAATTATGCTTTAGGAATTTATTTTTATAATATATATGCATAATTGTTAGCTTTATGTGTAATGTGCCTACATTATGGAATTTTATTTAAGTAATTGCATGAATTATGATATGATGTAGCATGAGTATGTATTTAAATAATTATGTTCTTATTTGATTAAATTTATACTTAGAATAATTTATTTGGATTTAATTTATTATTAAAGTGTTACATTTGAATTTAATTATATGTTATGAATTCAAAAATTTATTGAATGTGATCATGAACTAGTATGAACATCTTCATAAGCTTAAGAACACATTAATAATGTTCTTGAATCAAAATCATGTGCACTGTGATAGTGTGTGTGTGTGTGTGTTTAATTTTGTGTTATAAAGTGTTTAATTCATAAGAAATTGAATAGTATATGTTTTTAATAGTAACTTTGACTTTTTGGTCAAAATTTAATTAAATAATTTCGAAATTAATTTAAAATTATTTATAAAATAGGATTTTGGAATTTTAAATAAAGATTTTTTCAAATTAATTCAAAAATTAATAAAATTATAAAATAATTTCAAAATCAACCTACATTGTTTAATTAAATCCTAAATTTAATTCCTAATACTCTAATTAAGGTCACAACATGATTAATAAATATTTAAGTGGTTAAAGAATTCTTGAAACCTAATTAATTAATTAAATTTTCTTAAACAAGTTAAAATTTAAATTTTACCGGGAAAATTTCTAAATGTTATAAGAATTTTCTAATATGTTATATTTCCTAAACCTTATGTGATTGTTTGATTAGAATAATAAGAACCTAGTTCTAAGTCAGTAGTAATTATTTTCAGGCGACAATTGCACTGAACAGTGGGATCCGTTCCAATCTGTTTGAATTTTGATACTGGGTGAGGGTTAAAACATTTTCAACTGGAATCATGTATATATCTATATCTAATTATAAAATGATTTTCAAATCTACCTATCTATCATTTGATTTCCTATTTATACATATTAATATAATATAATATTCCTCTTTATGAGGAAAATACCATTAAGTCGGAATCAGGATCTTATCTGGAGAATATATATTTCAGTCCTATTAATATTAAGAACTGATTCCTGACTAAGCAAGTCAATTATCGTTATCATTTATCAAAATGGGTCCGGCGTGCAGCTGTGTCGAGCAATACTCGGAAGGTATCGGGCCGAGGGTATTGTTGGTGCCACAGACCGCCACCAACTCTTGGTAGTGGTTTAGCTGGAGGTTAGTTACTCCACGCCAAGAGACTTACAAGGGAGAATAACCTCCCTGGGAGAGATAGCTTCCTCCCACATATTACATATCGTCGGTAGGGTTTGCTCCCCTACTGACACTACGGTGTTGTGGAGTTATTATCATATTTAGTTTTATTAAAGTACTGGTGCCTTGATCAGCCCGGTACTATTTTACAAATATTTTAAGGAGATCGGAGGGAGACACCTTACTTGCAGGCGGTGCAAATCTTTTATCAAACGGTTCATCAATTATAAACTAAACTCCAAGTACCCCTATCCCGGTTTCAAACTTATGAACCGTATCATATTTGCTATATACTATTGCCATCATTTTATATATATATATATATATATATCTATATATAACCATATATATCTAAATCTAATTTTCCTTCACTTAGTCACTTTGACTAATTCCTCGCCTGTTTCAAATACATGATTTCAGGGAGCGAGGACAACGACACCTAGAGGTATCTTGAAGCTATAGGTGTCATATTTATTAGATCAGGCTTAGATTAAGAGCATTTAATCCTGATCATGTATATATTGCTATTAAATTGCTCTTACACATTAACTCCGTACACTACGTTATCATACTACCCCCTTACAATATCATGCACTATTCTGTGTGTTATCATGTTGCTTGTTGCAAATTTCAAATTCTTTCATTTTCTGCTGCATTTTACCGTACGCTCTACTTAAGTACCGTCTATACCGTTCGCCGTAGTATTTCTCGAGTGCTAGGTCTCACATCCACTCGAGGGTAGTACGGTACGGGAGTTGTAGTGTTAGGGGGCGCTACAGCTTAAGGTGGTATCAGAGCATCAGGTTGGGTTAAGAAGAGACTTAACCTATAAATGCTGGGAGAATGCTCACTTTGTACTTGAACTTTAGAATTCACTCTAAGTGTTTCTTTATATAGCAATGGAGAATCAGGAACACGGGGAACCCACATCATATCTAGCTTGAGGAGTACCATAGCGGTATCTCATCGTGAGAACCCTACGCGTTACTACACTTGGCAGAGGGCGAGACATGTAGTTCGGGGAGGTAGAGCAGGTAGACTTGGGCAAGCTTATCCGAACTGTTTAATACATATACTTGAGTCAAAGTGAGATGCATACTATATGGAGGCTCAGATGGCTCGCGAGTATCAGTTGGAGTCTACTAGGCATCTTGAGTTAGCCCTATAGAATTCTGTGAGTAGGAATTTTGCCCAGCAGCAGACATCCACGCTAGAGTAGGAGAACGCCGATCTTGTGGCGCAGGTGGCGACCTTACAGCAGGATCTAGCTTCTATGACTTTTTCCAGGAATGCCGCCCGGACCTTATATCAGCGCTACCGCCCTGGTATTCGGAGTCGCCTTGCCGGTGCCTATCATCTGACTGGTGTACAGGCTGTTCAGGAGGAGGTTGCAGCAGCAGAGCCTGAGGAAGAGGAGCCCGGAGGTGATGTAGAGGCTGAGCAGGATTCTGAGGAGGATGAGCAGGGTTCAGAGGAGGTGCAGCAGGGTGATGGCTGGAGTCCTATTCGAGGTGAGGTTGTGGATGGTGATCAGCATGATTAGGCAGAGATTATTATGGAGCTTGGTATATATATAGGAGTAGTATCAGTGGGAGGTTGCACAGATCAGCCAGTAGAGGACCTTGCCCTTTTGACGTAATAGTTGACGCAGCTAGCATGACAGATATGAGTGAGTTGAGAGCTTTGTAGGGTGTAACTTGAAGTAGATCAGGTCCACCCCATTTTTGCTTTTTGTAGTTGTAGCTATAGCTCTCAAACTTGATGCATATATATAACCCACTTTTGCAGTCACATTCTTGTTCCACATTTATTGCTTTCGTATTTATTGCATTATGAGTTAGAATTGCTTCAAGATACCCGCAGGACCGTGGGTGAGTATTTTATTTTCCTGCACCTTTACTTGTTATTATGTTTAAATTTGTGCTTTACTTTTCTGCACCCTTTGACTTGCTGTTCTGTTTAATTTTGTGCTTTACTTTAGTAAATCTGTGTGATATGTTATCTACTGCTTGGTATTATCTGAAACATGTATTTATGTGATTATATGCAACACATTCTTAACCATCATGCATTATATTCTTTATAAAGCAACTACAAATCAATTTGTCTCATCGAAGAGCTGCCCAAGACAACACCCCCCCTCAAGAAGGTGCATCCTCGGTAGGAGGAAACTCTGAATTAGTAGATGCTTTGAAAGAGATAGTGCAAACTTGTGCTAATGGAACAAAGGGAAATAATGAAAAGACTTTGGAGAAATTTCTACGAATGAATCCGCCAAAGTTCGTTGGAGAACCCAGTGATGTAAAAGCTGAGAATTGGATAGCTAGCTTAGAAAATATTTTCGAAGCCATGGGTATTTCCCCAGAAGAACCAGAAAGAATACAGTTTGCAGTTTTTATGTTAGAAGGAGCAGCGTTAAGTTGGTGGAATTATATCAAGCGTGTTTCGGTAGAAGATCAAGTTAATTTAGGTGGGTAGACTTTGTCAGAGTGTTTCAAAACAAATACATCCCTCAGATAGTTAGGGATGCTCGAGAGGCAGAATTCATGGAGTTAGTACAAGGCAATATGTTGGTAGCTGAGTACGAAGCTAAGTTTATCACGTTGATTCAATACGCCCCACATATCCTCCATGATGAACGTAAAAAAACTCAGCGATTCATTAAAGGACTTAAGTCGGATCTTAGGTGGGCTTTGGCTCCATTCGAGTTGGAAATCTATACTAAGGATGTGGAAACCGCTATGAAAACAGAGGCTACACATAAAGAGGTTCGTATAGCTAATAGCCGTCCTGGATCCTTCTACAAGCCGACTCAGGGATCTAAATGGCCTGATAGACCAGCAAAGCAAAATTCAGGAAAGAAACCGATGCAATCCTGGTCCCGACCTCAACAGACATTCCCAAAACCTCAAGAGGAGATTGTCTGTGAATATTTTCAGAAGCGTGGACATACTGAGAAGGATTGTCGTAAGAAAGCTAGAGTCTGTACATGATGTGGAGGCCTTGATCATCAGTATCCAGAATGCCCAAAGAGACCAAAACAGTGGAATAAAGGAAAAGTTCCAGCTAAGACTCCTGGAAGACCAGTGGTTAAAGGACGTGCTTATGCTATAGAGGGTGATGAGAATCCCGATCCAACCAAGGTCGTTGATGGTACGGTACACATTCTAAACACGCCAGTTATTGCTTTATATGACCCTAGCGCCACACATTAATTTATTGCATCTCAATTATGTGCGCATTTCAATTTTCCACTTGAATCGTTGCCTTATATGCTCCAAATAAGTTCTCCTTTGGGAGCTTGTTTTACTACAGATAGAGGATATAAACGCTGTCCTATAAGGATTGGTACCCAATACTACCCGATAGATCTTATAGAATTACCGATTTCAAAATATGGAATTATTCTGGGAATGTATTGGCTTAGTAAGTACCACGCTAAGTTGGATTGTTTCAAGAAAGAAGTCACCTTAGGAAAAGGTGATAGCTCTGGGTCGAAAGAAAAATTTGAATCAGTACCACTGGTTACAGTTGCCGATGCTAAGAAGTTAGTGAGTAATGGAGCTACTGGATTCATTGCCTATCTGTTAAATAGGCCTAAAGATCAGCTGAAAATTGAGGAAGTAGAGGTAGTAAAAGAATTCACTGATGTCTTTCCTGAGCATCTGAATTCATTACCTCTTGACAGGGAACTAGAATTTGTAAATGACTTAGTCCCTGGAGCTGAGCCATTCTCTAAAACACCTTATCGAATGGCTCCAGCCGAACTCCAAGAGTTGAGAAAACAACTTGATGAGTTGTTAGCCTCAGGATACATCCGTCCTAGCACATCCCCATGGGGAGCACCTGTGCTATTTGTCAAAAAGAAAGACGGATCATTACGATTGTGTATCGATTATCGAGAACTCAATCGTATGACAATCAAGAACAAATACCCTCTTCCCAATATTGAAGAACTGTTTGATATTCTTGAAGGATCACGAGTGTACTCCAAGTTGGATTTAAGATAAGGGTATTATCAGCTGAGGAGTAAAAAGGAGGACATTCAAAAGACTGCATTTAATACCCGCTACGGCCACTTCGAATTTGTAGTAATGCCTTTTAGGTTAACCAATGCCCCAGCTGCATTCATGGATTTAATGCACCGAACATTCCGACCATATTTGGACCAGTTCGTGGTCATCTTTATTGATGACATTCTGGTATTCTCAAGAACCCCAGAAGAACATGCTGAACACCTTCGTAAAGTGTTAAGAGATTTAAGAGATCATAAGTTATATGCAAAGTTCAGCAATTGTGAATTTTGGTTGGAAAGAGTGTCCTTCCTTGGACATATAATATCCGGTGCTGGAATAGAAGTAGATCCCTCAAAGGTTGAAACTGTAATGAATTGGCAGGCACCAAAGAACCCATCAGAAGTGAGAAGTTTTCTAGGACTTGCCGGATATTACAGGAGGTTTGTAAAAGAATTCTCCAGGGTAGCAGCGCCTCTTACTCAGTTAACCAAGAAACAAGGAAAGTTTGAATGGACAGAACAATGTGAACGAAGTTTTTAAGAACTGAAGCAAAGATTAACGTCTGCCCCAGTATTAGCCTTACCTGAAGGAAAAGAAGGTTATGTAGTTTATACGGACACATCCAAAGAAGGATTAAGGTGTGTTCTAATGCAAAATGGTAAGGTTATAGCCTATGCCTCAAGGAAACTTAAATCTTATGAAGAGAATTACCCCACACATGATTTAGAATTAGCTGCGATTGTATTTGCTTTAGCTAAATGGAGGCATTATTTGTATGGTGTAACTTTTGAAGTCTTTACCGATCATAAAAGTTTGAGATATTTATTCACTCAAAAGGAGTTGAATATGAGACAAAGAAGATGGATGGAATTTCTAGAAGACTAAGACTATAAAATCCAGTACCATCCAGGAAAAGCCAACGTAGTGGCAGATGCTTTGAGCCAAAAATCCAGTCTATCAGCATTAGACGAAAAAAGCAAACCCATAACTTTCATCTCGAAATCCCGACTGACCAATATAGTGATATCCTCACCATTAAAAGAAAAACTTAGGGAAGCCCAAACACAGGATGAATGGATTAAGAAGTGTCTCAATTCCAAGGAAAAGGATATTGAGACCAAATTCACAACAGATAACCATGGGATCTTGAGATATAAAGGCCGAGTCTGTGTACCTCCTACAACTCGAAAAGAAATACTGGATGAGGCACATAAGACTCGATATACGATACATCCAGGAGGAACAAAAATGTATCATGATCTCAAGAAACATTTTTGGTGGAATGGAATGAAACGAGATATTGCCGAATATGTCAAAAGGTGCTTGACATGCCAGCAAGTCAAAGTGGACCACCAGAAACCCGGAGGAAAGTTACAGCCGCTGCCAGTTCCTACTTGGAAATAGGAACAAATTATCATGGATTTTGTCACGGGCTAGCCAAAAGTTAAAAGAGGATATGATAGTTTATGGGTTATCATCGATCGATTGACTAAGTCTGCACATTTCTTAACGGTTAGGACTATTGACAAGGTCGGTTCTCTAGCAAAGTTGTATCAGAAAGAGATTATAAGGTTACATGGCTTACCCATTAGTATAGTCTCCGATAGAGATCCAAAATTGACTTCACAGTTATGGCAAAGTCTTCAAGAAACAATGGGGACTAAGTTGCATTTCGGTTCAGCCGCACATCCTCAGACCGATGGTCAATCGGAAAGGACGATCAAATATCTAGAGGATATGTTGCGAGCTTGTGCCTTGGATTTTCAAGAGGACTGGAAAGAATGTTTACCTCTTGTGGAATTTGCGTATAACAATAGTTATCAGGCATCGATCCAAGCAGCACCTTATGAAGCCTTATATGGAAGAAAATATAGCTCTCCGTTATACTGGGATATGGAAGAAACTAAAGCAACTGAAAGAGGGGATACCAGGAAAACCATTAGAAAGTGGATAGCGGAGTCTATAGAAAAGATTGAAATTATCCGTCAAAGAATGAGAGCAGCTCAAGATAGGCAGAAGAGTTATGCCGATACCCGGAGAAAGGATATAGAATTTACAGTAAGCGATAAAGTGTTTTTAAAGGCACCACCAAGAAAAGGTTTCACACGTATTGGGAAAGGTGGAAAACTGAATCCCAAATACATAGGACCTTTTGAAATCATAGAACGTGTTGGACCGATAGCCTATCGCCTAGATTTACCAGCAAACCTCACTGGAATACATAACGTATTCCATATGTCTCAGCTCCATAAATATTTTACGGATGAATCCCCCATTTTGCCAATAGAAGAAGTTCCTCTAAAGCCCAACTTGACTTATACAGTAAGACCAACCGAAATCTTGGATAGGAAATTCCAAGAACTAAGGAATCGGAAAATTTCTCTTGTTAAAGTATTGTGGAAAGGACATGGAATAGAGGAACAAACCTGGGAAACTGAGGAAAGGATGCAGAAACATTACCCAGAGTTGTTCCGAAACAGGAATAGAATCTGAGGACAGATTCTCTTTGAGGGGGGAAGATTGTAACAGCCCGTATTTTGAGATCAGGATAGCACGGGTAAGTAAAGGGTTAAGAGGAAAGCGTTTATAGCCTTAGTCCATTACACATTTCATTCTATGTGAATTATGTGCATCTATGTTTCGATCTATAATTGTGCCTTCTTGAGAAAACCATATCACTATTCATTCACCGAACTCTAAACCTTTACCTAAACCTTGAAAAACCTTAGAAAGCTGATTTTCATAGTTTCCAAACTCATATCATAGCTTTCATCATTCTGAAATACATTTTAAAAATTGTTTGTTGAAAATTCCATTTAGGTCCCTAGTTACTATTCACCTTTAATTGTAGGAATTTTCGAAACACTTTTACCTATTCAATATTGGGCTCGATAGAATCCTTGCAAAATTTTATGAATTTTGGTATGATTTCCAAACCCTAATTCTCAACGTAGCTTCCGTAGAAATCAAAACCGGCCGAAAAACCCTAATTTTGCCCTAAATTAGAAATTTTTGAATTTCAACGTTTTTCCTATACACTATACAATATTATAACTATTACGTGTGACGCCCCGATTCTTCGGCCGTGCAGGTGTGACGTCACGTGTGTGTTTCGTGAGCTTTACGTTTATTTATTTCATGCTTTTATATGTTATTACGTTTGATTAATTGCTATACTTAGTTATTTGAATTTACTAGAAATTTGTTTGAATTTGGATATTTTCCCTAATTGCTCGTTTACTTGTATCTTGCTCATTTCTTGTCCGTTTCGAGTTTCGTTTCTTGCGTATTTTTACCGTGCATGAAATATGTGAGTTATTTACCTGTTAGCATGCTTACATGTTAATTTGATGCTCGTTTGATTCAGTTTTGAGTTCGGGTTTTGGAACCGGGACAATTAGGGTTTTTAAGCACTTTGTGCGCACCTTGTGTTCCGGGTGGCGTATCTTGAGCTAGGGAACTCGGATTCGAGTTCCGTCACCTCTGTTGACTTCGTATCGATGATTCAGAGCCAATGGAACAAGCCTCATTCCCTTTTGAATTCATTTAGACCTCCGAACCTCACCCGTAACGAGCAGCTTGTGCAAATTCGTACCTTTGGGTTGGCTAGTCTTGGTGGGACCCTTCTTAACCTAACCTTAGCTTGACCCATACTTTGTAGCTTGAGTTAACACACTCCTTAACCCTCCTAGCTGCTGAATTTCGAGCCATAACCCTTCATCCTCATCCATTTGCTGCTCCAAACCCAGCTCCAAGAGAGAAGAGAAGAGGAAGAAGAGAGAACCTTGCCATCCTTGTTGATTTCTAGCTCAAATCAACTTCTTTCTTCTTCTAATCTTCAAGGTAAGTATATTTTTTTATTCTCTACTCTTTTAGATGTGTTTTGATGCTTTTTATCCATGCTTTGACTGGTATTTGATTAGGGTTTGATATGAGCAAGTTTGTGAGTTTTGACCAATTTCTTGTTAAATGGCATGCTTGAAGTTTGGGGCTGAGTTAGGGACTTTAACTTGACATTTTGGTCCGATTTCTTCTTGTATTAGATGCCTAACATGTTGTAGTAGAACTGGGGTTCATGCGCCTTTGATGTTCTTTGGGAAATTTATGAGTTATTTGGTATGAAAGGTGAAATTTAGAACAACTCCCCTGTTTCGGTTAATTGCACCAGCATTTGCTTGCTTTGGTTGATCATTTGTGCTTCATTTTGTGCCAAATTGCATATACATGTAGTATATTAGTCCCTTTTACATGTTAGGATTAAGTTCCCAAGAGTTTAGATTCATTCTCAGCCCCTAGAGCCTTGATCATGGCATGAATGTATTGATTTCTCAATTTTGACTCTAATTGCATTGCTTGTTTGATGAACCTTTTTGGATGCATTCTTGAATCTTTTTGTGTGATTCTTTGGTGTGTACTTGATGCTTGTTTTATGTGTTAGAATGCTTGAGTAGTTCCCTTTCTTTCAGCCCTTGAGTTGCTCTTTTTTTTCCCCTTTTAAACCGCAGTTGTCAGCCCTTTTCGCCTCTGTACCGAGACACCCTCGTGTCTCGGTTTGTTCTTCTGGAGTGACATGGGCGTGTCACCCCCCCTTTTGTAGCTTTGTTTCCCTCCTGTACTGAGACACGGGGGGTGTCTCAGTTTAGGCTTCTGGGATGACACGGGGCATGTCATTCCCCTCGGTTTGATTTTAAGTGTAACTCTTTTCCGTTCCCTTGCTTTTCGTTGCTTCTCTTTGCCTCGTTTCGACTTATATGTGTTATTATATTTGAGTTATGAGCTTTTTACATCCCACATTTCATTTATAGTATGATTTACGTGCGTATTTGCAAGCTAGGGTTTTGTAGAACTTACGTGATAACTTGTCTCTTTCCATTTTCGTCATAAGCATTCATATGCATTGCCGAGCGTCTAGATGGTCATGTTTGAGTCTAAGTTCGTATTCCTTTGTTTATTTTGTTCAGAGAACCCTCCCCTGGACGAGGAAGTCGCTCCTTAGACACTCTTTTCCCTCATTTGTTTCGTCTTCAGTGTAAGGTGAGGTTTATTTCTTTTAGTTATTCGACCTACAACCTTATGTGCTTTTGAAACCCGCATGCGAGTATTATATACGTATATTTATGGTAAATATGTGTGAGATATGTATGTTAAGGTCTTGTCCCATTTGTTATACGACTTTGAAACGGATTCGTATACGTATAGTAAATATTATCCGCTTGTTTTGAAAACCTTGGTAAGGGTGCGTGTGTTAGCTTCGTTTCGTTTGTCTCGGATTCAAGCAAGTCTCCAATTTTCGGTTGGTTTTGATCTGTTGGGCCCCGGAGAGTGGCATGGCAACTCGGGACGACCATGGGGTCGCCGAGCTCTCCCATCAACACTTTCCATTGAGAGTTTCGCCCGACCTTAGGAGGTTGAGGAAGGGCGGTGCTCTTGAGCCGGCGTAGGCAAACGTCGAAGGATTCAAGGAAGTAATTAAGCCTTTTATCATTGGTACTGAGTTCGTAAGCTCGCTAGATAGTTAGGGCCGTACACCCTACTATCACCCGGTGTGAAGGATTGTTTATAATTTCTGTTTGATTTGTTCGTTTTGATTCGGAGTTAGGGGTTTACTTTTGTATGAACCGTGAAACTAGATTGGCCTTGTGATCAACTAAAATTTGGTATCTTGGCACTTGCCCTTTTGTTTCCTTTTCAACCTATATATCTAATATCACGGGAAACGTTTTAGTTTGCAAAACCCACTCTCGGTTCAAGGTTCTTTACTTTGGATCCGTGCTTTGCTTTATACGTATTAGTGTGAGTGTGTTAGCCCCCTCACTAGTGGTTAGGACTAACCCTCGTTGTTTCTTTTCTTTTCTCCTTTTCTTTTAAGTGGCAGGTAGTTGCTTTTGGAGTCTTGAGCTAGGCGGTAAGTTTATCGAGTCGTTTTACTTGTGGATAGCTCGAGTCTCACGCATTTTATTTATGTTCGGTACTTACTTTACCGCACTTTTGGATACGCTTTGTTATGGATTATGATTATTCTTTTGGCCCGTAAGGGGTTTGTACATAAATATGATGAAATATTAGTACCTATATGTAGTATAAGTAGATAGTTGGTATCTATAATTATACTTTATATGTTGGTACCTATACGTAAATATATAATATGTCTCTTATATGTAGGAGATAAGGTTTTCTTGAAAGCATCTCCGCGAAAAGGGTTCGCTCGGATTGGTACAGGTGGGAAGTTAAACCCGCACTACTTAGGCCCCTTTGAGATTCTTGAGAAAATAGGGGAAGTGGCATACCGAGTTGATTTACCGCTGAGCTTAACCGGGATCCATAATGTCTTCCATGTCTCGCAGTTGAGGAAATATCATCCCGATGAGTCTTTGGTGTTGCCCGTTGAAGAGGTACGACTAGAACTGGATTTGACCATCTTGAAGAGACCGGTTAAGATTTTGGACCGAAAATGGCAAGAATTGAGGAACTGGCAGATTCCCTTGGTGAAAGTGTTGCGGCGAGATCAGAAAGCCGAAGAAGCCACTTGGGAAACCGAGAGAAAGATGCAGGAGTTGTATCCGGTTTTGTTCGAGGCCCCGAGCCGGACCTGAGGACAGGTCCTTTTTAAGGGGGGAAGGTTGTGACGCCCCGATTCTTCGGCCGTACAGGTATGACGTCACGTGTGTGTTTCGTGAGCTTTACGTTATTTATTTCATGCTTTTATATGTTATTATGATTGATTAATTGCTATACTTAGTTATTTGAATTTACTTGAAATTTGTTTGAATTTGGATATTTGCCCTAATTGCTCGTTTACTTGTATCTTGCTCGTTTCTTGTCCGTTTCGAGTTCCGTTTCTTGTGTATTTTTACCGTGCATGAAATATGTGAGTTATTTACGTGTTAGCATGCTTACATGTTAATTTGATGCTCGTTTGATTCAGTTTTGAGTTCGGTATTTGGAACCGGGACAATTAGGGTTTTTAAGCACTTTGTGCGCACCTTGTGTTCTGGGCCGCGTATCTTGAGCTAGGGAACTCAGATTCGAGTTCCGTCACCTCTGTGGACTTCGTATCGATGATTCGGAGCCAATGGAACAAGCCTCATGCCTTTGTGAATTCATTTAGACCTCCGAACCTCACCCGTAACGAGCAGCTTATGCAAATTCGTACCTTTGTGTTGACTAGTGTTGGTGGGACCCTTCTTAACCTAACCTTAACTTGACCAATACTTTGTAGCTTGAGTTAACAAACTCCCTAACCCTCGTAGCTGCTGAATTTCGAGCCATAACCCTTCATCCTCATCCATTTGCTGCTCCGAACCCAGCTCCAAGAGAGCAGAGAAGAGGAAGAAGAGAGAACCTTGCCATCCTTGATGATTTCTAGCTTAAATCAACTCCTTTCTTCTTCTAATCTTCAAGGTAAGTATATTTTTTTATTCTATACTCTTTTAGATGTGTTTTGATGCTTTTTATCCATGCTTTGAGTGGTATTTGATTAGGGTTTGATATGAGCAAGATTGTGAGTTTTGACCAATTTCTTGTTAAATGGCATGCTTGAAGTTTGGGGATGAGTTAGGGGCTTTAACTTCACATTTTGGTCCGATTTCTTCTTGTATTAGATGCCTAACATGTTGTAGTAGAACTAGGGTTCATGTGCCTTTGATGTTCTTTGGGAAATTTATGAGTTATTTGGCATGAAAGTTGAAATTTAGAACAGCTCCCCTATTTCGGTTAATTGCCCCAGCTTTTGCTTGCTTTAGTTGATCATTTGTGCTTCATTTTGTGCCAAATTGCATATACATGTAGTATATTAGTACCTTTTTCATATTAGGATTAAGTTCCCAAGAGTTTAGATTCATTCTCAGCCCCTAGAGCCTTGATCATGGCATGAATGTATTGATTTCTCAATTTTGACTCTAATTGCATTGCTTGTTTGATGAACCTTTTTGGATGCATTCTTGAATCTTTTTGTGTTATTCTTTGGTGTGTACTTGATGCTTGTTTTATGTGTTAGAATGCTTGAGTAGTTCCCTTTCTTTCAGCTTTTGAGTTGCTAATTTTTTTCCACTTTTAAACCGTAGCTGTCAGCCCTTTCCGCCTCTGTACCGAGACACCCCCGTGTCTCGGTTTGTTCTTCTGGAGTGACACGGGCGTGTCACCCCCCCTTTTGTAGCTTTGTTTCCCTCCTGTACTGAGACACGGGGGTGTCTCAGTTTAGGCTTCTGGGATGACACGGGCGTGTCATTCCCCTAGGTTTGATTTTAAGCGTAACTCTTTTCCGTTCCCTTGCTTTTCGTTGCTTCTCTTTGCCTCATTTTGTAACGCCCCAAATTCCGGAAGTTCAGGTAAGCACGCCACGTGCGGGTCTTCGGGAGTTGGGAGTTTAAGTTTATACATTTACTTGCTTATTATGATTTCATTATAATATTGTGTGCATTATACAATTCTCTATATTTATATGAATTAATTTTAATGAGAAATTCATGAATTAAGTGATAGTGTGCTTAATTGTATTATGTGACTTTAATTGATCATTTCATGAATTGATGGACTCAATTGCATAACTTGGTTTGGTGCTAATGGATCTTTTAGGTAGGGATAATACTTGATTGCATTCATTTAAATAACCTAGGGACTTGTTTGCAAATTGGGGACATATGTTTAGATATTGGATGATATAATATATATCTAGTATATGCATCTCTTCCAACACTCTCATACATCACATACACACAAGAATACCACACATACACATCCTAAGGATCGGTTCTTACACATTCAAGAGAGAAGAAGGAAGATTTCAACTAATCTCAAGCTATTTTGAGGAACTTTGGAGCTAGAAGCATCAACATCTTCATCTTTTCATCTCATCTCATTCTTCATTCATTTCAAGGTATATATGGAAGCATGGATTGAATTTCTTGATTGGTTATATGAGTAGGGTTTGATGTTAGCTTGATGTTTTCTTGGTTATTCTTGTATAGAAGCATGTTTAGGTCCTTTTTCCCTTCATTCCTTGCATGAAACATGAGGTTATGTGATGGTTGGTGTATATGAATAATTATGGGGTTTTGGGGCTTGATTCTTGGAGATTTGATGCATATTTATTGGTTTGATTGTTGAATACTTGAAGTATGATGCATGTATGAGGTGTTTTAACAATTGTTTTGGTTGGTGTTTGGGATTTATTTGGGTTGGAGTTGGTTTTGCATGGAAACCCCTGTTTTCTCCCCTGTTTTTCTGTCACGCACAGGTGACACGGGCGTGTCACCTTTGCTTTGTTTTGCGTGACACGGGGGTGCGGGTTGGCTGGGGCGGTTTTTCTGTACCGTGACACGGGGGTGTCACGGTTTGCCTTGTTTTGGTGACACGGGCGTGTCACCTTGTTTTGCAAGCTTTTGGTCCGCTGTACCGTGACACGGGGGTGTCACGGCTTAGTGTAATTTTGTGACACGGGCGTGTCACTCCCTGTTTTCTTGCATATTGTTTTGCATGCTTGGATGTACGTGTATGTGTTATATACTTGGGTTATTGACATCATGCTCGTATTTGACATTCATTAAATAATTATTGCATAACATATTGGTACATGATTCTTGCCGTTCGTCATACTTGGTTCATTCGAGTCGAGTCTTACTTCACACTTGTCCTTGTTGCACAGATCACGGTCCCGGTTTTGAGGAGCCCGCTCAGTAGGGTGCTCTCTTGCTTTCTTTTGGTCGTCTGGTCAGGTGAGGTTTAAATTCTAGATAAATAGAACCCTTACAACCCCTATGTGACTATTTCGGCCAAAATGTATATATATATCTATAGTTTGCGAACCTGATGACTTTCAAATGATCCGATAAAATTGATTGATTGATTGACGGATTGATTGTATTGGGCGAGTATTGAATTGCACTGTGGGCCCGAGGATAGTGGCTCGAGCCAACCGGGAAAGCATGGGCTGACGGGTAACTCGAGTGCTATCCTCACCAAATGGGATGACCCCTGAACCCCCTAGGAGATTAGGGGAGGAAGGAGTTCCGGGCTTAGGGATTCATGTACCCTCTGCCCAGACTGATTGGATGGTGGGGCCTTGCAATCCCACCATCACCCGGAGGAAGAAGGATGGACTGAAACTGCTAATTGTGCACAATAGATAATTGCTTGATCACCTAATCACCTAATAAAATTGATTGATTGTACACGGTCGGAGCAAGGTTGGAGAATTGCCCTCACTCGCCGGGCCACATATTGATTGTATTGAACTGAATGAATTGATAAACTGAATTAGTGGTAATCTCGGGCGATAATACCTTTTTCTCTTACTATTGGTGTGGTGTTTTTCTAAAATTACTACCCGAGATTATAACTTGCATGTAAGTGCGTATATATTTATTTATACCCTCGCTCAGTCCGTTTGGACTGACACCTCGACTTTTCAGATTTTGCAGGTTCGTGCTAGGCGGGGATTAGAGTCTCGTGTCTTTTATTCGGGTCTAGCACTGCACCTTCATACTTTGTACTGGTTATTTTGTATTAAATCTTACATTATACTTGAATGGAGATTGTATTGGTATGATTTGTCGGTACCTATAGGTAAATATGTAAATATGGTATCTATAGGTATTGAATGCTTTTGCTTCCGCTATTTTATTGCTCTGAGTTGTTTTGGTTTTATTGAGGGTACCCGCCTAGCTTTGTGTTTTTCTTTATTGTCTCCCGTTCGCTATAGTTTCGGTTCATGTATGAATTGCCCGTTTCATATGTGGATTGAGCCTATAGTGCGGGGGATGTGGCGCCTAGCGTTCCGGGTGCTACATCCCAAGGTGGTATCAGAGCTCGGTTGCAAAACCGGGTCTCTAGTGTCGTGTCTTGTGAGTCTAAGTCGTACGGCATAGGATTAATTGACTATTTGAGAGTCTTGTAACCTACTTGAACTTATTTGATTCTATTTGAAGTGCTTGGATTATGTGACTATGTGGTTGGATTACATTGTGTGTTGTAATTACACTCATTGCACTTGTTAATCAAACATGCATGTAAAGTGTTCGAGTTTCAGGATGGCTCGTGACCGACATCACCGTGATCGTTCTCCTCGACATCGACGTCATCACCGGCGTGATCGAACCCCTCCTCCTCCACCTCCAGCTCAACCCCAAGATTTCTTAAATTCAATGGTGCAACTCATGGATCAGAGGCTAAGGGATTATGTGCCTCCATCGCCGCCAGCTCCTCCACCGCCACAACAGGCACCTATTTCCGTTATTTTAAGGGAATTCCAGAATCAACATCCGCCGAGATTCCAAAAGGGGAATGATATTCAAGCCGAGCAATGGCTTAAAGAAGTTGAACGGGTTTGGGAACTGATCCCATGTGAGTCTCGGGAAAAGGCCCGGTGTACTCTTACCCTCATCCAGGGAGAAGCATATTCATGGTGGGAGAGTACTAAAATTGTCTTGGATGCCACCGAGGAGCAAATTACATGGGAGGTATTCGAAAGAGAATTCAAGAATAAGTTTATTCCGCCATCTTCGCGCACTAGAAGACTTAAAGAGTTTACTGAGCTTAAACAAGGAGGAAGATCAGTTTCAGAGTATATCGCCGAGTTCGAGAGGTTGTCCAAATACGCCCCTAACATTGCTAGCGACGACTTCCACAAGGCTATGCAATTCGTACAAGGTTTGAGGCCGGATATTCAAGCGGCAATTGAAGCGGTTAACACAAGCACTTGGAAGAAGGCCACTACCAAAGCTCTTAAGGTTGAAGACTCGGTTGTTGCACGGAGGTCTTCCTTTAGGACGGGACAGGGTTCAGGTTCCGGGTCAAGATCGGGTTACAATGCCGGCAAGAGGCCGATGGTTTATGATACCGCTCCTCCTCAGTTTAAGGGCCCTATGAAGAAGTTTAAACCACAAGGGCCAGTCCAGAAGGCTCCTCAGCTAACAGTTATGCCGCCACCACCGGAGAAGCCTAAGTGCACTTTTTGCGGGCAACCTACACATCATTATGATAATTGTCGAAGGCGTCTAGGGTTATGCCTAATTTGTGGGGCTGCAGATCACCTGGTGGATACTTGTCCGGATCGACGTAATCCGCCGCCTGGAGGGCAGAGGCCGATGATTCGGGCCCGTGCTTATGCCTTGGAAGGCGAGGAACATGATGCAGATGTGGACCCGGCTGCCGTTGTTGAAGGTATCATTTACATTCATGGCATCAACATACACACTTTATTTGATCCGGGAGCCACTCACTCCTTCATTTCTTGTGATGTTTCTATTAAATTGCCCTTGTGTGTTACTTATTCTGATGCATGCTACGTGGTTAGTACTCCTTTTGGTGGTAATATAGAAACTAACCGGGTTTTTCGAGAGGTGCCGGTGAGTATTGAGGGTCGAGTTTTCTCAACGGATTTCATTGAGTTGCCTATGTCTCGGTATGGTTCTATCTTGGGTATGGATTGGTTGTACAAGCACTACGCCACTGTTGATTATCGGACCAAGAGAGTTAGTTTGGGTTCTGATTTGGTTACGGGTCAAAGTTCGAAGACGGTGCCTTTATTATCTTTTTCAGAAGTTCAGAGATTGGTTCGTGATGGGGCTACAGGATTTATAGCCTATATTCTTAATCAACCAAAGGATCAAGTGAAGTTAGAGGAAACCGAGGTAGTTAAAGAGTTTCCCGAAGTGTTTCCCGAGAGGTTGGATTCGTTACCGCCGGAAAGGGAGATAGAGTTTATGATTGATTTGTATCCGGATGCCGAACCTTATTCTAAGACTCCATATAGGATGGCACCGGCGGAATTGAAGGAATTAAAAGTACAACTGGATGGTCTTTTGGAAGTTGGGTATGTGAGACCGAGCTCGTCACCATGGGGTGCCCCAGTTTTATTCGTGAAGAAGAAGGACGGTACTTTAAGAATGTGTATTGATTATCGGGAGCTTAATCGGATGACCGTTAAGAATAAGTATCCTCTTCCACATATTGAAGAGCTGTTTGATATACTCCAAGGGTCTAAGGTGTATTCGAAGCTTGATTTAAGACAAGGGTATTATCAACTACGGATCCGAGCCGAGGATATTTCAAAGACGGGTTTTAACACCAGATATGGGCATTATGAATTCGTGGTCATGCCTTTTGGATTGACAAATGCTCCCGCAGCTTTTATGGACATGATGCATAGAATTTTCCAGCCGTTTCTTGACCAGTTCGTTGTAATCTTCATTGATGATATACTGGTTTTCCCTAAATCAGCCGAGGAACATGCAAGACATCTCAAATTGGTGTTAAGAACGTTGAAAGAACATCAATTATTTGCGAAGTTTAGCAAGTGTGAGTTTTGGATCGATCGGGTTTCATTCTTGGGTCATATTATTTCGGGAAATGGATTAGAGGTTGACCCATCAAAGATTGAAGCGGTGTTGAAGTGGGAGAAGCCAAAGAACGCCTCCGAGATCAGAAGTTTCTTGGGATTGGCGGGTTATTATAGAAGATTCGTGCAAGATTTCTCTAAGATCGCTGCTCCTTTGACTCGGTTAACTAAGAAGGATGTGAAATACGATTGGGATGAGAAATGCGAGAGAAGCTTCAATGTTTTGAGAGAGAGATTAGTTTCTGCTCCAGTGTTAACTCTTCCAGAGGGTTCAGAGGGATATGCTGTGTACACTGACGCGTCGAAGGAAGGTTTGGGAAGTGTATTAACCCAGAAGGGCAAGGTTGTCGCTTATGCCTCACGGAAGTTGAAGGATCATGAGAAGAACTACCCGACACATGATCTAGAGCTTGCTGCCGTGATTTTCGCACTCGGGAAGTGGAGACATTACTTGTATGGAGTGTCGTTTGAGATTTTCACCGATCATAAGAGTCTCCAATATCTTTTCACCCAAAAGGAACTCAATATGAGGCAACGGAGATGGATGGAGCGACTAGAAGATTATGATTGTGTTATCAAATATCATCCCGGAAAAGCTAATGTAGTTGCCGACGCTTTAAGTAGGAAAGTGGGTGTTTCGAACTTGGAAATAGGTACAAGTAAGGTAGTTGAGCCTATTGTGATCAGAGCTCGAGTTTCCAATATCTCCATTTATCCAGATTTGAAATACAGAATGTTCGAGGCTCAAGGAAAGGATCCGGGAGTTCAGAGATTGGTCTCTAAGGTTAGAGAGGATCCGGAGAGTCCATTTGGGTTCGATGAAACCGGTCTTCTTCGTTTCAAGAACCGAGTAGTAGTACCCGATGATTTGAAAAGGGTATTGCTCGAGGAAGCTCACAAGTCGGCTTATTCAATTCACCCTGGAGGGAATAAGATGTACAGAGATCTCAAGCAGTTTTACTGGTGGCGTGGATTGAAGAAGGATGTAGCTGAGTTTGTGAAGCACTGCCTCACTTGTCAGAAAGTAAAAGCCGAGCACCAGAAACCGGGAGGTCTTCTTCAGCCGTTACCTATTCCTGAGTGGAAGTGGGAACAGGTGACGATGGATTTTATATCCGGGTTACCTAGAGTGAAGGGTGGATTCGATGGTATTTGGGTGATTGTGGATCGTCTGACAAAATCTGCTCATTTTATACCGGTCAGAATGTCTTTCAAGATTCGGAAGTTGGCTGAGATTTACAACCGGGAGATTGTACGACTTCATGGTATTCCGGTGAGTATTGTTTCGGATCGAGATCCCCGTTTCACTTCGAAGTTATGGCAAGAGTTACAAGAGTTGTTGGGTACAAAGCTTCAGTTCAGTACGGCGTTTCATCCACAAACTGATGGGCAATCGGAGAGGGTTATTCGGTATTTGGAAGATCTACTTCGAGCTTGTGCCTTGGATTTCCAAACCTCGTGGCACGATCAACTTCCTTTGGTAGAGTTCGCTTACAATAATAGCTTTCAGGCAACGATTGGTATGGCTCCGTATGAATTGTTATATGGACGGAAATGTAGATCGCCGTTGTTCTTTGATTTGGAAGAGTGGAAATGGTCAAAACAGGAAGGAGTCAAGAAAGGGAGAAAGCTTGAGAAATCTTCGAAGGCTGTGGAAGCCATGATTGAGAAAGTTCGGATTATACAACAACGGATGAAAGCTGCACAAGATAGACAGAAAAGCTACGCCGATATCCGTAGAAGGGATCTTAAGTTTGAAGTTGGAGACCGGGTTTTCTTGAAGGTATCTCCTCGAAAGGGATTTTCTAGAATTGGAAAGGGAGGGAAGTTGAATCCCCGTTACCTAGGTCCGTTTGAAGTTATTGAGAGAATCGGAGAAGTAGCTTATCGAGTGGACCTACCTCTTAATCTTACCGGAATTCACAATGTTTTTCATGTATCTCAACTCAGGAAGTATTACCCAGATGAAACCGAAATTCTCCCTGTGGAAGAAGTGGAGTTGGAACCGAATTTATCTTTTGTGCAGAAGCCGGTCAGAATATTGGACAGAAAGTATCAAGAGTTGAGGAATCGGAATATTTCTATGGTGAAGGTGTTATGGCGAAGTGACAAATCTGAGGAGATGACTTGGGAACCGGAAGAGAAGATGAAGAAATTTCACCCGGAGTTATTTTCATCCGATCAATGAATCTGGGGACCAGATTCTTCTAAGGAGGGGAGAGTTGTAACGCCCCAAATTCCGGAAGTTCAGGTAAGCACGCCACGTGCGGGTCTTCGGGAGTTGGGAGTTTAAGTTTATACATTTACTTGCTTATTATGATTTCATTATAATATTGTGTGCATTATACAATTCTCTATATTTATATGAATTAATTTTAATGAGAAATTCATGAATTAAGTGATAGTGTGCTTAATTGTATTATGTGACTTTAATTGATCATTTCATGAATTGATGGACTCAATTGCATAACTTGGTTTGGAGCTAATGGATCTTTTAGGTAGGGATAATACTTGATTGCATTCATTTAAATAACCTAGGGACTTGTTTGCAAATTGGGGACATATGTTTTGATATTGGATGATATAATATATATCTAGTATATGCATCTCTTCCAACACTCTCATACATCACATACACACAAGAATACCACACATACACACCCTAAGGATCGGTTCTTACACATTCAAGAGAGAAGAAGGAAGATTTCAACTAATCTCAAGCTATTTTGAGGAACTTTGGAGCTAGAAGCATCAACATCTTCATCTTTTCATCTCATCTCATTCTTCATTCATTTCAAGGTATATATGGAAGCATGGATTGAATTTCTTGATTGGTTATATGAGTAGGGTTTGATGTTAGCTTGATGTTTTCTTGGTTATTCTTGTATAGAAGCATGTTTAGGTCCTTTTTCCCTTCATTCCTTGCATGAAACATGAGGTTATGTGATGGTTGGTGTATATGAATAATTATGGGGTTTTGGGGCTTGATTCTTGGAGATTTGATGCATATTTATTGGTTTGATTGTTGAATACTTGAAGTATGATGCATGTATGAGGTGTTTTAACAATTGTTTTGGTTGGTGTTTGGGATTTATTTGGGTTGGAGTTGGTTTTGCATGGAAACCCCTGTTTTCTCCCCTGTTTTTCTGTCACGCACAGGTGACACGGGCGTGTCACCTTTGCTTTGTTTTGCGTGACATGGGGGTGCGGGTTGGCTGGGGCGGTTTTTCTGTACGGTGACACGGGGGTGTCACGGTTTGCCTTGTTTTGGTGACACGGGCGTGTCACCTTGTTTTGCAAGCTTTTGGTCCGCTGTACCGTGACACGGGGGTGTCACGGCTTAGTGTAATTTTGTGACACGGGCGTGTCACTCCCTGTTTTCTTGCATATTGTTTTGCATGCTTGGATGTACGTGTATGTGTTATATACTTGGGTTATTGACATCATGCTCGTATTTGACATTCATTAAATAATTATTGCATAACATATTGGTACATGATTCTTGCCGTTCGTCATACTTGGTTCATTCGAGTCGAGTCTTACTTCACACTTGTCCTTGTTGCACAGATCACGGTCCCGGTTTTGAGGAGCCCGCTCAGTAGGGTGCTCTCTTGCTTTCTTTTGGTCGTCTGGTCAGGTGAGGTTTAAATTCTAGATAAATAGAACCCTTACAACCCCTATGTGACTATTTCGGCCAAAATGTATATATATATCTATAGTTTGCGAACCTGATGACTTTCAAATGATCCGATAAAATTGATTGATTGATTGACGGATTGATTGTATTGGGCGAGTATTGAATTGCACTGTGGGCCCGAGGATAGTGGCTCGAGCCAACCGGGAAAGCATGGGCTGACGGGTAACTCGAGTGCTATCCTCACCAAATGGGATGACCCCTGAACCCCCTAGGAGATTAGGGGAGGAAGGAGTTCCGGGCTTAGGGATTCATGTACCCTCTGCCCAGACTGATTGGATGGTGGGGCCTTGCAATCCCACCATCACCCGGAGGAAGAAGGATGGACTGAAACTGCTAATTGTGCACAATAGATAATTGCTTGATCACCTAATCACCTAATAAAATTGATTGATTGTACACGGTCAGAGCAAGGTTGGAGAATTGCCCTCACTCGCCGGGCCACATATTGATTGTATTGAACTGAATGAATTGATAAACTGAATTAGTGGTAATCTCGGGCGATAATACCTTTTTCTCTTACTATTGGTGTGGTGTTTTTCTAAAATTACTACCCGAGATTATAACTTGCATGTAAGTGCGTATATATTTATTTATACCCCTCGCTCAGTCCGTTTGGACTGACACCTCGACTTTTCAGATTTTGCAGGTTCGTGCTAGGCGGGGATTAGAGTCTCGTGTCTTTTATTCGGGTCTAGCACTGCACCTTCATACTTTGTACTGGTTATTTTGTATTAAATCTTACATTATACTTGAATGGAGATTGTATTGGTATGATTTGTCGGTACCTATAGGTAAATATGTAAATATGGTATCTATAGGTATTGAATGCTTTTGCTTCCGCTATTTTATTGCTCTGAGTTGTTTTGGTTTTATTGAGGGTACCCGCCTAGCTTTGTGTTTTTCTTTATTGTCTCCCGTTCGCTATAGTTTCGGTTCATGTATGAATTGCCCGTTTCATATGTGGATTGAGCCTATAGTGCGGGGGATGTGGCGCCTAGCGTTCCGGGTGCTACACATTTCGACTTATATGTGTTATTATATTTGAGTTATGAGCTTTTTACATCCCACATTTCATTTATAGTATGATTTACGTGCGTATTTGCAAGCTAGGGTTTTATAGAACTTACGTGATAACTTGTCTCTTTCCATTTTCGTTGTAAGCATTCATATGCATTGCCGAGCGTCTAGATGGTTCATGTTTGAGTCTAAGTTCGTATTCCTTTGTTTATTTTGTTCAGAGAACCCTCCCTTCGACGAGGAAGTCGCTCATTAGACACTCTTTTCCCTCCTTTGTTTCGTCTTCGGTGTAAGGTGAGGTTTATTTCTTTTAGTTATTCGACCTACAACCTTATGTGCTTTTGAAACCCGAATGCGAGTATTATATACATATATTTATGGTAAATATGTGTGAGATATGTATGTAAGGGCTTGTCCCATTTGTTATACGACTTTGAAACGGATTCGTATACGTATAGTAACTACTTTCCGCTTGTTTTGAAAACCTTGGTAAGGGTGCGTGTGTTAGCTTCGTTTCGTTTGTATCGGATTCTAGCAAGTCTCCGATTTTCGGTTGGTTTTGATCTGTTGGGCCCCGGAGAGTGGCATGGCAACTCGTGACAACCATGGGGTCGCCGAGCTCTGCCATCAACACTTTCCATTGAGAGTTTCACCCGACCTTAGGAGGTTGAGGAAGGGCGGTGCTCTTGAGCCGGCGTAGGCAAATGTCAAAGGATTCAAGGAAGTAATTAAGCCTTGTATCGTTGGTACTGAGTTCGTAAGCTCGCTAGATAGTTAGGGCCGTACACCCTACTATCACCCGGTGTGAAGGATGGTTTATGATTTCTGTTTGATTTGTTCGTTTTGATTCGGAGTTAGGGGTTTACTTTTGTATGAACCGTGAAACGAGATTGGCCTTGTGATCAACTAAAATTTGGCATTTTGGCACTTGCCCTTTTGTTTCCTTTTCAACCTATATATCTAATATCACGGGAAACATTTTAGTTTGCGAAACCCACTCTCGGTTCAAGGTTCTTTACTTTTGATACGTGCTTTGCTTTATACGTATTAACGTGAGTGTGTTAGCCCCCTCACTAGTCGTTAGGACTAACCCTCGTTGTTTCTTTTCTTTTAAGTGGCAGGTAGTTACTCTTGGAGTCTTGAGCTAGGCAGCAAGTTTATCGAGTCGTCTTACTTGTGGATAGCTCGAATCTCACGCATTTTATTTATGTTCTGTACTTACTTTACCGCACTTTTGGATACGTTTTGTTATGGATTATGATTATTCTTTTGGCCCGTAAGGGGTTTGTACATAAATATGATGAAATATTCGTACCTATATGTAGTATAAGTAGATAGTTGGTATCTATAATTATACTTTATGTGTTGGTACCTATACGTAAATATATAATATGTCTCTTATATGTATTGTTTCCGCATTCATGTTTTGTTTGTGCACTCTGATGTAAGGGTCTAGTCCGCCTGGCTTAGGTTGGTTTTCGTTTGGTCACCTGTTCGCTAGAGTTGGCCATGTGTGCGGAGTCCGTTTCGTTACATGTGCTTGGCTTTAGTGCGGGGGATGTGGTGCCCACGGCTCCGGGGTGCTACATTACGATCCTTGGATTATTTTATGAATTTTAGGATCTTTTCCAGACTCTAGTTCAAATCCTAACTCGTTTTATAAATTTTTCTTTATTTTTTCCCAAAGTACTATTTCCGCCTTAAAAACTAATTTTCAAACCGTCCAATATTTGGTATACAATATTACAGTCAAAATGATCCTTGAATTATTTCAAGAATCGTGGACACTTTCTCGGGAATCAATTCACATTCTAGCTTCGTTTATGAATTTTATCGTATTTTTCAAAATTCCCAAACGACTACTACTTTAAATGTAGACGTTCAAACGTTAAGTGTTTATAACCATTGGAAAGCTTTTTTGATTCTCTTTATTTTGCAAGTTCTCTCATTTCAAACTAAACCCTAGACATTCTTCTACGAATTTATTATCATTTTCAGCCCATTTTAGAATTATTTTTATTTTGTCATGATTACTAAATAAATTAGTTATATCTTAAACATACGAATAAGTATACAATTAAACCCCCCTAATAAATGAACCTAGCTTACTCACACCATGATTCATCTAATTAAGTCCCTAAAATTGCAACATAAGCCCCCAAGACATACCTATAAATAGCCTCCCAACTTCACATAAGAAATCACACCACAATCTCCCACATCTCTCTCTCTCTCTCGTGACCCTCTCTGCCTCTCTCATAAGGTACAATTTTATTTTATTATTTCATGCTTTATGTTATGTTTTTAATATAATAATATTAGTAGCATGCTTCGGAATAATAAAATTATGCTTTAGGAATTTATTTTTATAATATATATGCATAATTGTTAGCTTTATGTGTAATGTGCCTACATTATGGAATTTTATTTAATTAATTGCATGAATTATGATGTGATGTAGCATGAGTATTTATTTAAATAATTATGTTCTCATTTGATTAAATTTATACTTAGAATAATTTATTTGGATTTAATTTATTATTAAAGTGTTACACTTGAATTTAATTATATGTTATGAATTCAAAAATTTATTGAATGTGATCACGAACTAGTATGAACATCTTCATAAGCTTAAGAACACATTCATAATGTTCTTGAATCAAAATCATGTGCACGTGTGATAATGTGTGTGTGTCTGTGTGTGTTTAATTTTGTGTTATAAAGTGTTTAATTCATAAGAAATTGAATAGTAAATGTCTTTAATAGTAACTTTGATTTTTTGGTCAACATTTAATTAAATAATTTCGAAATTAATTTAAAATTAATAATAAAATAGGATTTTGGAATTCTAAATAAAGATTTTTCCAAATTAATTCAAAAATTAATAAAATTATAAAATAATTTCAAAATCAACCTACATTGTTGAATTAAATCCTAAATTTAATTCCTAACACTCTAATTAAGGCAACAACCTGATTAATAAATATTTAAGTGATTAAAGAATTCTTGAAACATAATTAATTAATTAAATTTCCTTAAACAATTCAAATTAAATTTTACAGGGAAAATTTCTAAATGTTATAAGAATTTTCTAATATGTTATATTTCCTAAACCTTATGTGATTGTTTGATTAGAATAATAGGAACCCAGTTCTAAGTCAGTAGTAATTATTTTCAGGCGACAATTGCATTGAACAGTGGGATCCGTTCCAATCTGTTTGAATTTTGATACTAGGTGAGGGTTAAAACATTTTCGACTTGAATCATGTATATATCTATATCTAATTATAAAATGATTTCCAAATCTACCTATCTATTATTTGATTTCCTATTTATACATTTTAATATAATATAATATTCCTCTTTATGAGGAAAATACCATTAAGTCGGAATCAGGATCTTATCCGGATAATATATATTTGAGTCCTATTAATATTAAGAACTGATTCCCGACTAAGCAAGTCAATTATCATTATCATTTATCAAAATGGGCCCGGCCTGCAGTTGTGTCGAGCAATACTCGGAAGGCATCGGGCCGAGGGTAACAGGTGCCACAGACCGCCACCAACTCTTGGTAGTGGTTTAGCTGGAGGTTAGTTACTCCACGCCAAGAGACTTACAAGGGAGAATAACCTCCCTGGGAGAGATAGCTTCCTCCCACATATTACATATCGTCGGTAGGGTTTGTTCCCCCTACTGACACTACGGTGTTGCGGAGTTATTATCATATTTAGTTTTATTAAAGTACCGGTGCCTTGATCAGCCCAGTACTATTTTACAAATATTTTAAGGAGATCGGAGGGAGACGTCTTACTTGCAGGCGGTACAAATCTTTTATTAAACGGTTCATCATTTATAAATAAACTCCAAATACCCTTATCCCGGTTTCTAACTTATGAACCGTATCATATTTGCTATATCCTATTGCTATCATTTTATATATATATATATATATATATATATATATATATATCTAAATCTAATCGCCCTTCACTTAGTCACTTTGACTAATTCCTCGCCTGTTTTTTAAATACATGATTTTAGGAAGCGAGGACAACGACACCTAGAGGTATCTTGAAGCTATAGGTGTCATATTTATTAGATCAAGCTTAGATTAAGAGCATTTAATCCTGATCATGTATATATTGCTATTAAATTGCTCTTACACATTAACTCCGTACACTACGCTATCATACTACCCCCTTACAATATCATGCACTATTCTGTGTGTTATCATGTTGCTTGTTTCAAATTTTAAATTCTTTCATTTTCCGCTGCATTTTACCCTACGCTCTACTTAAGTACCGTCTATCATCCACTCGAGGGTAGTACGGTGCGGGAGTTGTAGTGTTAGGGGGCGCTACAGCTTAAGGTGGTATCAGAGCATCAGGTTGGGTTAAGAAGAGACTTAACCTATAAATGCTGGGAGAATGCTCACTTGGTACTTGAACTTTAGAATTCACTCTAAGTGTTTCTTTATATAGCAATGGAGAATCAGGAACACGGGAACCCACATCATATCTGGCTTGAGGTGTACGAGGCTCCACACACCATAGCGGTATCTCGTCGTGAGAACCCTACGCGTTACTACACTTGGCAGAGGGCGAGACATGTACTTCGGGGAGGTAGAGCAGGTAGAGTTGGGTATGCTTATCCGAACCGTTTAGTACATATACTTGAGTCAGAGCGAGATGCATACGAATATGGAGGCTCAGATGGCTCGCGAGTATCAGTTGGAGTCTACTAGGCAACTTGAGTTAGCCCTACAGAATGCTGTGGGTAGGAATTTTGCCTAGCAGTAGACATCCACGCTGGAGCAGGAGAACGCCGATCTTGTGGCGCAGGTGGCGACCTTACAGCAGGATCTAGCTTCTATGACTCTTTCCAGGAATGCTGCCCGGACCTTATATCAGCGCTACCGCTCTGGTATTCGGAGTCGCCTTGCCGGTGCCTATCATCTGACTGGTGTATGGATTTCCCATTTGTATATGATAGGCCGTGCTGCCTACCAAAAGGGCCTACCAAATCAATGACCTGTTCGCCTTGATTTGGTAGGTGTATGGATTTCCCATTTCATAGACGGGCCGGGTCTTGGTGCGGGGGATGTGGCATCACGCGCTTGGGCGCTACATCTTTAAGTGGTATCAGAGCATCAGGTTGGAAAATCGGGGCTCTCGTGTTGTATTGAGTCAGTTTAAGTCGTATGACTTTAGGAATTACTTGTTAATGTGCTCCTTATGCATTTCTTAAGTGAATTATATGCCTTAATTGTTGATTCTTGATTGAATTACTTGCACTATACTGCATAGACTAAAAACAACATGCATTTCATTGTTTCTTTTACAGGATGCCTCCTAGGAGACATAGAGATCGATCTCCTAACCGACATCATCATCGTGGTCGTTCCCCTACTCTACAACCACAACCAAAACAACCTCCTCCAATGAATATGGAGCATTTTATGGATGTGGTTTATAACTACGTTGAACGTAGAAGGACCCATTTAACATCCCGCTAGTCTGGCGGTACAGGTACACACTTTCGAGATTGTTTTATACGAATTTTATTTATTTATTTATGCTTCTACGTGTTTATTAAATTGCTTATATGCCTAATTGATTATTGGAATAATTATTTGTTACACTTTGTTAAGTATTTGTTCGTTTTGACCCCATTTGATTCCCCGTTCGATCCGTATGCCCCCATATTTTCTCCTAATTATATGACTATGTGATATGCATGAAATATGTTTGTTATGAATTTGTCTACGTGCTCATTTTATGTTTTGAGTTCGTTTGATACGGTTTTTGAACCGTTTTGCTTGATAAGGGACTCTAGGGCCTAACGCGTGTTAGCGCACCTCGTGTTCCGAAAGGCATAACTTGAGTTCGGGAATTCAGATTCAAATTCGGATGATTCGGACTCGTAACGAAGAAAAGAAGCTAAGGAACCTGGTTTTGTAATTTTCTAAGCCCGTTTGGACCTCCGAATTTCGCCCGAAACACGACCCGTGTGACTGATTCGCCACCTTCGCCCGTTTTTATCATAACCGACCCGTTTTTTATCCGAATCGCCCCATATTTGAACCCATATAACCCTAATTAAATCCTCTCTCACCCCATATGCTCCTCATTCGGACCTCAGCTAAGAAAAAAAGGAAAGCCAGCTGTTCATCCAAGAGAGAGAGAGAAGGGATTTTGACACTATTCATTTGGCCATTTCTTACTCCATACACCTCTGATTCACCTCAAATTCGAAAGGTAAGTCCGGAATCTTGCTCTCCATCTTCTCCTGTTTCTTTTATGTGTTTAAAATCTGATTTTCATGGAGAATCAAGCAAGCTATTACTGTTGTGATGAATAGTTAGTGATTGTGATTTTTGGGTGATTGCGTGCCGGTTTGATGCTTGGTGTTTGGATTTATTTTTGTGGCATTTTTGTGAGTCTTTAGCTTGTGTTTTTGCTACCTTGCTTCGTTCCTTTGTGCTGCTGGGTTGCTGTTGTTGGAGATGCAGGGGAAAGCAGCCATGGCTGCTCTCGTTTAGAGGTGAAGGGCGAGGTAACACCCGTTACCGTTTTGAGGAACAGGCTGAGCTGTTGTGGCTATTAAAGGGGGGCAATCCCTTTCCTCTTGGGAGTGTTAACCCCCGTTACTTGTTTGTTTTGAGGCCTGGGTGTGTGAATGGCGGTGCAAGACCTTGTGCTTGCACTTTGTAACCCCCGTAACAGCCATAGGGTGTTTTGCGTGTGATTTTCCTGCTTCGTTTTTTATTTTATTCGTCTTCTCCCACCCCAATTATGATCCCAACATGCTAATATATGATTATATGATATTTTTTGTCATTTATTTTAATTTTACGGCTTCATTTGATAAGTATAAACGTGACTTAGATGCATAGACCTTTAAATGCAAAGTGTGATATATTCTTACATGTCTTGCCTTGTATATGTATTTTGAACTTAAAGATGCATGAGTTATGATACAATGTGATATATTAAGTGCTTATTTAGTGTGTTTTGTGTTAATTTTTGTGTTATTTGTATGATTTCAATTAATGAATACGTGTATGAACTTATATGCCCTAAATGCTAACTCTTGTTGCTTTCTTATATCCGTTACCTCCCTTAAGTGTTTTAACTTCTTGAATGAGTATGATATGATATGATATGATATTTTATGACTTTATTTGACTTGTCATGAGTTTGATTTGCACGTCTTTGGTACGGTAATATGATATATGCACCGATATGTCTAAGTGTGAAAGTATGTGTAACACCCTTAACGCAAAGGCACTACATCCCCCGCACTATAGTTCAATCCACATATGGAACGGGCACCCATACATGAATCAAGCCTATAGCGAACGGGAGACAATAAAACACTACCCTAGCTAGGCGGGCTATTCCTCAAATAATACATCAACGTATAACAAAAGCGGAAGCATAACTAAGTACATTCATTCCACTACTCACTTCCAAGCTTCAAAACAATATTTACATCATCAAGTATCCAACTTTCAAGTATACTATACCATAATATGTAGATAAATACCAAGTCATATTCCAAAATCATAAATACCCATAATATACACCAAAAGAGGAAAAGACCATGCTAGACCCCAAAAGCTGTAAACTGACTCAAAACCCCGCCTAGCACTCGATCTGCGCAACCTGAAAAGTGTGAGGTGTCAGTCTATGAAAGACTGAGTGAGGGGTTATAATTTAAAGCGCAAATATTATGCAAATTGTAATCTCGGCCAAGGTTTTCATAAGATAATATTAGTTTAATAAATAAACAAGGCTCGCCCGAGGTTACAATCATTCCATTTTCAATTTAGTTATTTCAATACAATTCCATAATCAGTGGCCCGGCGAGTGAGGGCAAATCTCCAACCAATCTCCGACAGTGTACATTAATTCCGTTTTATCAATTAAGTGATCAGGCAATCAATTCAGTGCACAAATAGACAGTTTCAATCAATCCATCCTTCTTCCTCCGGGTGATGGGGGATTGCAAGGCCCTGCCATCCAATGTCATTGAGTATAGGGTTCATGATTCGCTATACCCAGAACTCCTTCCTCCACTAATCTCCTAGTGGATTCAGGGGTCATCCCTACAATGTGAGGATAGTGCAAGAGCTGCCCGTCAGCCCATGCTTTCCCGGTTGGCTAAATACACTACCCTCGGGCCCACAGTGAACAATATACTCGCCAAAACATTCAATCAATTCAATTCAATATCAATGACAATTACTCGGTACAATATCAATCGATCAATAAAGGAACAATTCAATTTTCGGAAAACTATAGATATAATTATTTGTTTTGGTCCAAAGCCACATAGGGTCGTAGGGTTCTTTTACAAATAGAAATAACCTCACCTTTACCAATACAAGAAGAAAGGATATACCTTATGGAGCGTGTTCCTCATTTCCCAGACCGTGATCTGTGTAACAAAGGTACAAGTGTACATAAGACTCTACCCTTATGAACCAACGAAGACGAACGACATGTTCCAATAATGTCACTAATACAATTTCAATCAATAACGATCATGACATGTTCAATTTAGCAATTTAAGATAACAATGATCAAATAGGGCATAAAAGTCATATATTTCACATATGGGAGCCAAGAAAGTGAAAGGAATGCAGTATGAAAGATTTTGGTGAAGTTTAGGAACACTTGACAATTTTGGAAAAATGCACATGTTGTGGGAAAACTGTAATATCTTAAATTCTAGAAGTGGGAATTGAGTTTTGCTTATTGGAAATGAAATTAGACACATAGAAATTTCCAACGCTATATGGCACGTTTTCTAATTCAAACCGAGGTGAAAATGGCATTGGTTCGAAGTTGGACAAAATGCAGTTTCTGGCGGTGGTCGCGGACGCGACCAAAATCCTTCACAAAATGGTCGCGGCCGCGACCAAGTATTTTTCCGAATTTTTGTCCAATTTTTTCAAAAGACGAGAGTTGGCCAAAATGGGGTCGCGGGGGCGACCATTTTTACACTAAAACAGGTCGCGGGCGCGACCATATACACAGCAGCAATAAAACAGGGGAAAACAGGGCATTTCCATGCCAAAAATCACCGAAACATCCACAAATTCATGATCACTTCATAACAAATATCAAAACACATCAAATATACATTATACTACACCTATTCACTCAAACAACCAAGAAATACACATCAAGACATCAAGATTTCATCATTAAAACCCCATATGTATAATCATGCTTCCAACCTTCAATAATTTCAAGATTTTCACGCAATCCTTACTCCTTATGATCAAGATCATGCTCTCAACTTCAATCATGCAAGAATTCATCAACAAATCCCTAAATTCATACTTGATCACATATTCAATAATTTCAAGAAATTTCTAATTTCTACCTTGAACCAAAAGAAATGGTGATGAGATGATGATATGTTGTTGATGATGCTCCTACTTCACACTTCCTTGAACTCTAGCTTGAATTAGGGTTGATATCTTCTTCCTCTTCTCAAGGTGTAAATGTCTGAACTTCCGGAAATTGGGGCGTTACAACTCTCTCCCCCTTGAAAGAATCTGGTCCCCAGATTCACTGATCGGAATTGAATAGCTCGGGGTGGAACCTTTTCATCTTTTCTTCCGGTTCCCATGTCATCTCTTCGGATTTATCACTTCTCCATAACACCTTGACCATAGGAATCCGTCGATTTCTTAATTCTTGATACTTTCTATCCAACACCTTAACCGGCTGCTGAACAAAAGATAGATTCGGTTCTAACTCAACTTCTTCAACGGGGAGAATTTCTGTTTCATCTGGATAATACTTTCTAAGTTGAGAGACATGGAATACATTATGATTCCCGGTAAGATGAGGCGGTAGGTCCAATCGATAAGCTACTTCTCCGATTCTCTCAAGAACTTCAAATGGACCTAGACAGCGAGGGTTAAGCTTCCCTCCTTTCCCAATCCGAGAAAATCCCTTTCTTGGAGATACCTTCAAGAAAACCCGATCTCCAACTTCAAATTTGAGATCCCTTCTACGGATATCGGCGTAACTTTTCTGTCTATCTTGTGCAGCCTTCATCCGTTGTTGTATTAACTGAACCTTTTCAATCATAGCTTCCACGGCTTTAGAAGGTTTCTCAAGTTTTCTTCCCTTCTTTAGCCCTTCTTGTTTTGTCCACTTCCATTCCTCTAGATCAAAATATAGCGGGGACTGACATTTTCATCCATAAAGTAATTCATACGGAGCCATGCCAATCGTGGACTCATAACTATTATTGTAAGCAAATTCAATTAAGGGGAGTTGTCACACCACGAATTCGAGAAGTCCAAAGCACACGACCGTAGTAAATATTCCAAATACCGTATTACCCTTTCAGATTGGCCATCAGTCTGAGGATGAAAAGTTGTGCTAAACTGAAGTTTTGTTCCCAGAAGATCTTGTAATTCTCTCCATAACTTCGAAGTAAAACGGGGATCTCTATCCGAAACAATGCTCACCGGTATACCATGAAGACGAACAATTTTTCTATTGTAGATTTCAGCCAATTTTCGGATCTTAAAGGACATACGGACCGGCAAGAAATGAGCAGACTTCGTTAGACGGTCCACAATTACCCAAATACCGTCATATCCTCCTTTCACCTTAGGCAACCCGGTTATAAAATCCATTGTTACCTGTTCCCACTTCCACTTAGGGATAGGCAACGACTGTAGAAAACCTCCGGGCTTTTGATGTTCTGCTTTAACTTGTTGACACGTCAAACAACATCTTACAAACTCGGTCACATCCTTCTTGAGTCCACGCCACCAATAAAATTGTTTCAAGTCTTTATACATCTTGTTTCCTCCTGGATGCACCGAATAGGCTGATTTATGGGCCTCTTCTAACAAAACTCGTTTCAATTCATCGGGTACCACTACTCGGTTCTTGAAGCGAAGAAACCCAGCTTCATCAAACCCGAATGGACTTTCCGGATCTTCTCTTGCCTTAGTAATTAATTTCTGAACTTCCGGATCCTTTCCTTGAGCCTCAAACAATCTAAATTTCAATTCTGGTTGAATAGTGATGTTGAACACCCGACCTTTTATCACAATAGGCTCAATATGGCTATTTTCCCCAATTTCCAAATTTGAAACTCCACCTTTTCGGCTCAAAGCATAGGCTACTATATTAGCCTTCCCGGGATGGTACTTGATTACACAGTCATAATCTTCTGACCGTTCCATCCATCTTCGTTGTCTCAAGTTAAGATCTTTCTGGGTGAATAGATATTGGAGACTTTTATGATCCGTGAAAATCTCAAAAGATACTCCATATAAGTAATGTCTCCATTTTCCAAGTGCGAATATCACCGCTGCAAGCTCTAGATCATGTGTCGGATAATTCTTTTCATAATCTTTTAACTTTCGGGCAGCATAAGCGATAACCTTGCCCTTCTGAGTTAAAACACATCCCAAACCTTCTTTAGATGCATCCGTGTACACGGCATATCCTTCTAACCCGTCCGGAAGAGTTAACACCGGGGCTGACACCAATCTCTTCTTTAACTCATTGAAGTTTGTCTCACACTTGTCATCCCAATCGTACTTAACATCTTTCTTATTCAACCGAGTTAGGAGCAGCAATTTTAGAAAAATCTTGCACAAACCTCCTATAATATCCCGCCAATCCGAAGAAACTCTTAATCTCCGAGGCATTCTTAGGTCTCTCCCACTTCAAGACGGCCTCGATCTTGGAAGGATCAACTTCCAACCCGTTTCCCGAAATTATATGCCCCAAGAACGATACCCGATCGATCCAAAACTCACACTTACTGAACTTGGCAAATAATTGGTGTTCCTTTAAAGTTCTCAACACAAGTTCAAGATGCCTTGCATGCTCTTCGGCCGACTTGGAGAAAACCAAAATATCATCAATAAAAATAACTACAAACTTATCAAGGAACGGCCGAAAAATCGTATGCATCATATCCATAAAGGCGGCGGGAGCATTTTTCAAACCGAACGGCATAACCACGAACTCATAATGCCCATATCTTGTTTTAAAACCCGTCTTTGGAATATCTTCAGCTCGGATCCGTAACTGATAATAACCTTGTCTCAAATCAAGTTTCGAATATACTTTCGATCCTTGGAGTATATCAAACAACTCCTCGATGTGGGGAAGAGGATATTTATTCTTAATTGTCATCCGATTCAATTCCCGATAATCAATGCACATCCTCAAAGTACCATCCTTTTTCTTTACAAACAATACCGGCGCTCCCCACGGTGACGAAATCGGTCTTATATACTCAATTTCCAATAAAGCATCAAGTTGGACTTTCAATTCTTTCAATTCCTCCGGAGCCATCCGATATAGAGTCTTGGAATACGGCTCGGCATTCGGATATAAGTCGATCACAAATTCAATTTCTCTCTCTGGTGGCAACGAATCCAATTTTTCCGAAAACACTTCAGGAAATCCCTTAACAACTTCCGTTTCTTCCAATTTTACCTGATCCTTGGGTTGATTAAGTATATAAGCTATGAATCCCGTAGCCCCGTCACGAACCAATTTCTGAGCTTCTGCAAAAGATAATAGAGATACCGATTTCGAACTCCAACCAGTAATAACATCCGAACCCAGCTGAACTCTCTTGGCTCGACAATCCACGGTGGCATTATGCTCAAACAACCAATCCATCCCCAATATAGATCCATAGCGTGACATTGGCAATTCAATAAAATTCGTAGAGAAAACTCGACCCTCAATACTCACCGACACCGCTCGAATAACCCGGTTAGTTTCTATACTACCACCGAAAGGAGTACTAACATGATAATAAGCAGAAGATAAAGTAACACATAAAGGCAAATTCACAGAAATAACACGGGAAATAAAGGAGTGGGTAGCTCCCGGATCAAATAAAGTATGTATGTTCGTGCCGTGGATGCAAATAGTACCTTCCACCACGGCTGCAGGGTCTATATCAGGATCCGCTTCCCCTCCTTCCAAAGCATAGGCTCGGGCTCTAATCATCAGTCTCTGACCCCCGGCAGGCTGATCCTGGCGATCCGGACACGCATCCACTCGATGATCGGCATCCCCACAAATGAGGCCCAACCCGAGACGCCTTCTGCAATTATCATAGTGATGAGTTGGCTGCCCACAGAAGGTACATTTTGGTTTCTCGGGAGGTGGTGGTACACTAGAAGGCTGAAAAATTTTCTGAGTCGGCCCTTGTTGTTTAAACTTCTTCATTGGACCCTTAGATTGTGAAGGAACTATCTCATGAGTGATTGGTCTTTTTCCCGGATTATATCCCGCTCTCGATCCTGATCCCGAGCCCTGTCTTGACCGGTAAGAAGATCTTCGTGCATTGACCGAATCTTCAACTTTTAAGGCCTTTTGAGTAGCCTTTTTCCAAGTGCTAGTATTAACCGCTTCGATCGCCGCTTGAATGTCCGGCCTTAGTCGTTGAACAAACTGCATAGCTTTGTGGAAATCATCGCCGGTAATATTGGGAGCATACTTGGATAACCTTTCAAATTCTGCTATGTACTCGGACGCGGATCTCCCTCCTTGTTTAAGCTCGGTAAACTCTTTGAGCCTTCGGGTGCGTGAAGAGGGTGGAATGAACTTGTTCTTGAATTCCCGCACTAACACTTCCCAAGTAACCTCTTCTCCGGCCGGGTCAAGAACGATCTTGGTGCTTTCCCACCACGAATAAGCTTCTCCCTGGATTAAAGTAAGAGTACACCGGGCCTTCTCTCTCGAATCACAAGGAATAAGAGCCCAAATTCTTTCTACTTCCTTAAGCCACTGCTCAGCTTACATATCATTCCCTTTAAAGAATCTGGGCGGGTGCTGATTTTGAAATTCCCTTAATATAGCTGAAATCGGGGCCGGTGGTGCTGCTGGAGGAACAGGTGGTGCAGGAGGCACATAATCCCGCAGTCTCTGATCTATTAGTTGAACCATAGAATTTAGGAAATCCTGCGGTTGTGCTTAAGGGGGTGGAGGTGGAGGAACATGCTCATGATGGTGATGCCTGTGTCCCGGAGAATGCTCTCTACGAGGCCTTCCGCGCGGCATCCTGAAATTCAAAAGACTGTACATGCATGTTCGATTAACAAGTGCAAATGAGTGGAATAAAACTCATAGTTCACATAAATCACATAATTCAAATAATTCAAGTAGTTCAAACAAATCCAAATAAACTCAATCATTATGCAAGACTCGCAATTAATCAAGAAATCCTACGCCCTACGACTTAGACTCGACATGACACGACACTAGAACCTCGGTTTTGCAACCGGGCTCTGATACCACCTTAGGATGTAACACCCTTGACGCAAAGGCACTACATCCCCCGCACTATAGTTCAATCCACATATGGAACAGGCACCCATACATGAATCAAGCCTATAGCGAACGGGAGACAATAAAACACTACCTTAGCTAGGCGGGCTATTCCTCAAATAATACATCAACGTATAACAAAAGCGGAAGTATAACTAAGTACATTCATTCCACTACTCACTTCCAAGCTTCAAAACAATATTTACATCATCAAGTATCCAACTTTCAAGTATACTATACTATAATATGTAGATAAGTACCAAGTCACATTCCAAAATCATAAATACCCATAATATAAACCAAAAGAGGAAAAGACCATGCTAGACACCAAAAGCTGTAAACTGACTCAAAACCCCGCCTAGCACTCGATCTGCGCAACCTGAAAAGTGTGAGGTGTCAGTCTATGAAAGACTGAGTGAGGGGTTATAATTTAAAGCGCAAATATCATGCAAATTGTAATCTCGGCCAAGGTTTTCATAAGACAATATTAGTTTAATAAATAAACAAGGCTCGCCTGAGGTTACAATCATTTCATTTTCAATTTAGTTATTTCAATACAATTCAATAATCAGTGGCCCGGCGAGTGAGGGCAAATCTCCAACCAATCTCCGACAGTGTACATTAATTCCGTTTTATCAATTAAGTGATCAGGCAATCAATTCAGTGCACAAATAGCTAGTTTCAATCAATCCATCCTTCTTCCTCCGGGTGATGGGGGATTGCAAGGCCCCGCCATGTAATCTCGTTGAGTATAGGGTTCATGATTCCCTATACCCGGAACTCCTTCCTCCACTAATCTCCTAGTGGATTCAGGGGTCATCCCTACAATGTGAGGATAGTGCAAGAGTTACCTGTCAGCCCATGCTTTCCCGGTTGGCTCAATACACTACCCTCGGGCCCACAGTGAACAATATACTCGCCAAAACATTCAATCAATTCAATTCAATATCAATGACAATTACTAGGTACAATATGAATCGATCAATAAAGGAACAATTCAATTTTCGGAAAACTATAGATATAATTATTTGTTTTGGTCCAAAGCCACATACGGTCGTAGGGTTCTTTTACAAATAGAAATAACCTCACCTTTACCAATACAAGAAGAAAGGATACACCTTATGGAGCGTGTTCCTCGTTTCCTGGACCGTGATCTGTGTAACAAAGGGACAAGTGTACATAAGACTCTACCCTTATGAACCAACGAAGACGAACGTCATGTTCCAATAATGTCACTTATACAATTTCAATCAATAACGATCATGACATGTTCAATTTAGCAATTTAAGATAACAATGATCAAATAGGGCATAAAAGTCATATATTTCACATATGGGAGCCAAGAAAGTGAAAGGAATGCAGTATGAAAGATTTTGGTGAAGTTTAGGAACTCTTGACAATCAACCTACATTGTTGAATTAAATCCTAAATTTAATTCCTAACACTCTAATTAAGGCAACAACTTGATTAACAAATATTTAAGTGATTAAAGAATTCTTGAAACATAATTAATTAATTAAATTTCCTTAAACAATTCAACTTAAATTTTATAGGGAAAATTTCTAAATATTATAAGAATTTTCTAATATGTTATATTTCCTAAACCTTATGTGATTGTTTGATTAGAATAATAAGAACCCAGTTCTAAGTCAGTAGTAATTATTTTTAGGCGACAATTGCATTGAACAGTGGGATCCGTTCCATTCTGTTTGAATTTTGATACTAGGTGAGGGTTAAAACATTTTCAACTTGAATCATGTATATATCTATATCTAATTATAAAATGATTTCCAAATCTACCTATCTATTATTTGATTTCCTATTTATACATTTTAATATAATATAATATTCCTCTTTATGAGGAAAATACCATTAAGTCGGAATCAGGATCTTATCCGGATAATATATATTTCAGTCCTATTAATATTAAGAACTGATTCCCGACTAAGCAAGTCAATTATCATTATCATTTATCAAAATGGGCCCGACCTGCAGCTGTGTCGAGCAATACTCGGAAGGCATCGGGCCGAGGGTATTGTTGGTGCCACAGACCGCCACCAACTCTTGGTAGTGGTTTAGCTGGAGGTTAGTTACTCCACGCCAAGAGACTTACAAGGGAGAATAACCTCCCTGGGAGAGATAGCTTCCTCCCACATATTACATATCGTCGGTAGGGTTTGTTCCCCTACTGACACTACGGTGTTGCGGAGTTATTATCATATTTAGTTTTATTAAAGTACCGGTGCCTTGATCAACCCAGTACTATTTTACAAATATTTTAAGGAGATTGGAGGGAGACGCCTTAGTTGCAGGCGGTACAAATCTTTTATTAAACGGTTCATCATTTATAAATAAACTCCAAATACCCCTATCCCGGTTTCTAACTTATGAACCGTATCATATTTGCTATATCCTATTGCTATCCTTTTATATATATATATATCTATATCTATATATATATATATATATCTAAATCTAATCGCCCTTCACTTAGTCACTTTGACTAATTCCTTGCTTGTTTTTAAATACATGATTTCAGGAAGCGAGGACAACGACACCTAGAGGTATCTTCAGGTGTCATATTTATTAGATCAAGCTTAGATTAAGAGCATTTAATCCTGATCATGTATATATTGCTATTAAATTGCTCTTACACATTAACTCCGTACACTACGCTATCATACTACCCCCTTACAATATCATGCACTATTCTGTGTGTTATCATGTTGCTTGTTTCAAATTTTAAATTCTTTCATTTTCCGCTACATTTTACCCTAAGCTCTACTTAAGTACCGTCTATACCGTTCGCCGTAGTATTTCTCGAGTGCTAGGTCTCACATCCACTCGAGGGTAGTACGATGCGGGAGTTGTAGTGTTAGGGGGCGCTACAGCTTAAGGTGGTATCAGAGCATCAGGTTGGGTTAAGAAGAGACTTAACCTATAAATGCTGGGAGAATGCTCACTTTGTACTTGAACTTTAGAATTCACTCTAAGTGTTTCTTTATATAGCAATGGAGAATCAGGAACACGGGAACCCACATCATATCTGGCTTGAGCCGTACGAGGCTCCACACACCATAGCGGTATCTCGTCGTGAGAACCCTACGCGTTACTACACTTGGCAGAGGGCGAGACATGTACTTCGGGGAGGTAGAGCAGGTAGAGTTGGGCATGCTTATCCGAACCGTTTAGTACATATACTTGAGTCAGAGCGAGATACATACGATATGGAGGCTCAGATGGCTCGCGAGTATAAGTTGGAGTCTACTAGGCAACTTGAGTTAGCCCTACAGAATGCTGTGAGTAGGAATTTTGCCTAGCAGTAGACATCCACGCTGGAGCAGGAGAACGCCGATCTTGTGGCGCAGGTGGCGACCTTACAGCAGGATCTAGCTTCTATGACTCTTTCCAGGAATGCCGCCCGGACCTTATATCAGCGCTACCGCTCTGGTATTCGGAGTCGCCTTGCCGATGCCTATCATCTGACTGGTGTATGGATTTCCCATTTGTATATGATAGGTCGTGCTGCCTACCAAAAGGGCCTACAAAATCAACGACCTGTTCGCCTTGATTTGGTAGGTGTATGGATTTCCCATTTCATAGACGGGCCGGGTCTTGGTGCGGGGGATGTGGCATCACGCGCTTGGGCGCTACATCTTTAAGTGGTATCAGAGCATCAGGTTGGAAAATCGGGGCTCTCGTGTCGTATTGAGTCAGTTTAAGTCGTATGACTTTAGGAATTACTTGTTAATGTGCTCCTTATGCATTTCTTATGTGAATTTTATGCCTTAATTGTTGATTCTTGATTGAATTACTTGCATTATACTGCATAGACTAAAAACAACATGTATTTCATTGTTTCTTTTACAGGATGCCTCCTAGGAGACATAGAGATCGATCTCCTAACCGACATCATCATCGTGGTCGTTCCCCTACTCTACAACCACAACCAAAACAACCTCCTCCAATGAATATGGAGCATTTTATGGATGTGGTTTATAACTACGTTGAACGTAGAAGGACCCATTTAACATCCCGCTAGTCTGGCGGTACAGGTACACACTTTCGAGATTGTTTTATACGCATTTTATTTATTTATTTATGCTTCTACGTGTTTATTAAATTGCTTATATGCCTAATTGATTATTGGAATAATTATTTGTTACACTTTGTTAAGTAATTGTTCGTTTTGACCCCATTTGATTCCCCGTTCGATCCGTATGCCCCCATATTTTCTCCTAATTATATGACTATGTGATATGCATGAAATATGTTTGTTATGAATTTGTCTACGTGCTCATTTTATGTTTTGAGTTCGTTTGATACGGTTTTTGAACCGTTTTGCTTGATAAGGGACTCTAGGGCCTAACGCGTGTTAGCGCACCTCGTGTTCCGAAAGGCATAACTTGAGTTCAGGAATTCAGATTCAAATTCGGAAGATTCGGACTCGTAACGAAGAAAAGAAGCTAAGGAACCTGGTTTTGTAATTTTCTAAGCCCGTTTGGACCTCCGAATTTCGCCAGAAACACGACCCGTGTGACTGATTCGCCACCTTCGCCCGTTTTTATCATAACCGACCCGTTTTTTATCCGAATCGCCCCATATTTGAACCCATATAACCCTAATTAAATCCTCTCTCACCCCATATGCTCCTCATTCGGACCTCAGCTAAGAAAAAAAGGAAAACCAGCTGTTCATCCAAGAGAGAGAGAGAAGGGATTTTGACACTATTCATTTGGCCATTTCTTACTCCATACACCTCTGATTCACCTCAAATTCGAAAGGTAAGTCCGGAATCTTGCTCTCCCTCTTCTCCTGTTTCTTTTATGTGTTTAAAATCTGATTTTCATGGAGAATCAAGCAAGCTATTACTGTTGTGATGAATAGTTAGTGATTATGATTTTTGGGTGATTGCATGCCGGTTTGATGCTTAGTGTTTGGATTGATTTTTGCGGCATTTTTGTGAGTCTTTACCTTGTGTTTTTGCTACCTTGCTTCCTTCCTTTGTGCTGCTGGGTTGCTGTTGTTGGAGATGCAGGGGAAAGCAGCCATGGCTGCTCTCGTTTAGAGGTGAAGGGCGAGGTAACACCCGTTACCGTTTTGAGGAAGGGAGCGTTGCTCCCTCCAGGCTGAGTTGTTGTGGCTATTAAAGGGGGGCAATCCCTTTCCTCTTGGGAGTGTTAACCCCCGTTACTTGTTTGTTTTGAGGCCTGGGCGTGTGAATGGCGGTGCAAGACCTTGTGCTTGCACTTTGTAACCCCCGTAACAGCCATAGGGTGTTTTGCGTGTGATTTTCCTGCTTCGTTTTTTATTTTATTCGTCTTCTCCCACCCCAATTATGATCCCAACATGCTAATATATGATTATATGATATTTTTTGTCATTTATTTTAATTTTACGGCTTCATTTGATAAGTATAAACGTGACTTAGATGCATAGACCTTTAAATGCAAAGTGTGATATATTCTTACATGTCTTGCCTTGTATATGTATTTTGAACTTAAAGATGCATGAGTTATGATACAATGTGATATATTAAGTGCTTATTTAGTGTGTTTTGTGTTAATTTTTGTGTTATTTGTATGATTTCAATTAATGAATACGTGTATGAACTTATATGCCCTAAATGCTAACTCTTGTTGCTTTCTTATATCCGTTACCTCCCTTAAGTGTTTTAACTTCTTGAATGAGTATGATATGATATTTTATGACTTTATTTGACTTGTCATGAGTTTGATTTGCACGTCTTTGGTACGGTAATATGATATATGCACCGATATGTCTAAGTGTGAAAGTATGTGTAACACCCTTAACGCAAAGGCACTACATCCCCCGCACTATAGTTCAATCCACATATGGAACAGGCACCCATACATGAATCAAGCCTATAGCGAACGGGAGACAATAAAACACTACCCTAGCTAGGCGGGCTATTCCTCAAATAATACATCAACGTATAACAAAAGCGGAAGCATAACTAAGTACATTCATTCCACTACTCACTTCCAAGCTTCAAAACAATATTTACATCATCAAGTATCCAACTTTCAAGTATACTATACTATAATATGTAGATAAGTACCAAGTCACATTCCAAAATCATAAATACCCATAATATACACCAAAAGATGAAAAGACCATGCTAGACCCCAAAAGCTGTAAACTGACTCAAAACCCCGCCTAGCACTCGATCTGCGCAACCTGAAAAGTGTGAGGTGTCAGTCTATGAAAGACTGAGTGAGGGGTTATAATTTAAAGCGTAAATATCATGCAAATTGTAATCTCGGCCAAGGTTTTCATAAGACAATATTAGTTTAATAAATAAACAAGGCTCGCCCGAGGTTACAATCATTCCATTTTCAATTTAGTTATTTCAATACAATACAATAATCAATGGCCCGGCGAGTGAGGGCAAATCTCCAACCAATCTCCGACAGTGTACATTAATTCCGTTTTATCAATTAAGTGATCAGGTAATCAATTCAGTGCACAAATAGATAGTTTCAATCAATCCATCCTTCTTTCTCCGGGTGATGGGGGATTGCAAGGCCCCGCCATCCAATCTCATTGAGTATAGGGTTCATGATTCCCTATACCCGGAACTCCTTCCTCCACTAATCTCCTAGTGGATTCAGGGGTCACCCCTACAATGTGAGGATAGTGCAAGAGTTGCCTGTCAGCCCATGCTTTCCCGGTTGGCTCAATACACTACATACGGGCCCACAGTGAACAATATACTCGGCAAAACATTCAATCAATTCAATTCAATATCAATGACAATTACTCGGTACAATATCAATCGATCAATAAAGGAACAATTCAATTTTCGGAAAATTATAGATATAATTATTTGTTTTGGTCCAAAGCCACATACGGTCGTAGGGTTCTTTTACAAATAGAAATAACCTCACCTTTACCAATACAAGAAGAAAGGATACACCTTATGGAGCGTGTTCCTCATTTCCCGGACCGTGATCTGTGTAACAAAGGGACAAGTGTACATAAGACTCTACCCTTATGAACCAACGAAGACGAACGGCATGTTCCAATAATATCACTTATACAATTTCAATCAATAACGATCATGACATGTTCAATTTAGCAATTTAAGATAACAATGATCAAATAGGGCATAAAAGTCATATATTTCACATATGGGAGCCAAGAAAGTGAAAGGAATGCAATATGAATGATTTTGGTGAAGTTTAGGAACTCTTGACAATTTTGGAAAAATGCACATGTTGTGGGAAAACTGTAATATCTTAAATTCTAGAAGTGGGAATTGAGTTTGGCTTATTGGAAATGAAATTAGACACATAGACCTTTCCAACGCTATATGGCATGTTTTCTATTTCAAACCGAGGTGAAAATGGCGTTGGTTCGAAGTTGGACAAAATGCAGTTTCTGGCGGTGGTCGCGGGCGCGACCAAAATCCTTCACAAAATGGTCGCGGCCGCGACCATTTTTACACTAAAACAGGTCGCGGGCGCGACCATATACGCAGCAGCAACAAAACAGGGGAAAACAGGGCATTTCCATGCCAAAAATCACCAAAACATCCACAAATTCATGATCACTTCATAACAAATATCAAAACACATCAAATATACATTATACTACACTTATTCACTCAAACAACCAAGAAATACACATCAAGACATCCAGATTTCATCATTAAAACTCCATATGTATAATCATGCTTCCAACCTTCAATAATTTCAAGATTTTCATGCAATCCTTACTCCTTATGATCAAGATCATGCTCTCAACTTCAATCATGCAAGAATTCATCAACAAATCCCTAAATTCATACTTGATCACATATTCAAGAATTTCAAGAAGTTTCTAATTTCTACCTTGAATCAAAAGAAATGGTGATGAGATGATGATATGTTGTTGATGATGCTCCTACTTCACACTTCCTTCAATTCTAGCTTGAATTAGGGTTGATATCTTCTTCCTCTTCTCAAGGTGTAAATGTCGGTTTTTGCTAGGTGTATGTGTGTGTGAGTTTTTCTCTTGAATCATATGGAGCATAATGGAAGAAATGAGAGATAATTCATGATATATCCTAAAGTCATGTGTGGAAATATGTGATTCCTCCCTATTTGCATAAAAGTCCCTCATTTATTTAAATTGATGCACATAAGTATAATCTCTAACTATTGATGCAATTAACTTCAAGTCATGATATACGCTCATTACACAATTTCACATAAGGGAATAATTAAGGATCATATAATACAAGTATGGCACTTATTTCACTTATTTCATATAATTCATATAAATGATATTTCATATAAATGTATGGGAACATATGGCAAGTAATATGATGATACTTGTAATTAAATGAACAAGCAAGTAATTTAACCTCCCAACTCCCGAAGACCCGCTCGTGGAGTGCTTACCTGAACTTCCGGAAATTGGGGCGTTACAGTATGGGAGGTGGCATTGCATCATTTGTTTAACGCCCCGGGTTTTCATTTATACCAATATCCCATATGTGTTTATAAAATGCGCAATTAAATTATTTAATTATGTGATTAATTATTTATAAATGTTTTATATTTAATTTTATTTTAAATGTATTAAATGATAATTACTTTATTTTAATGTTATTAATAGCAAACATATTTATATATATAAATATATATATGTTAATTGTGGCACGAATTGTTTTATAAATTGCATGAACTTAGGCAATCCATGTTAATTAATTATGCATGCATGACATTATAAATTATATGCGTATGTGATTTTACATTAATTGTAATATTTTAATAATTGAAATAAGTGTTAAGTTTGAAACATTAAACGTTTAAATCCTTTTCTAATAGTTTTCGAATTGTTTAACTCCGTTTTCAATTTCGATTTTTGTGCCAACTTGGTATACTAGAATTATGTGAGTTATTAACGTGTTTACATGCTTACGTTGTAATTTTACGCTCGTATGATTTAGTTTTGATTTCGGTTTTTGGAGACGGAACTTATAGGGCTTAAAACGCTTTTAGCGCGCCCTGGGTTCGGGGCGTCATATCTTGAGCTCGGGAATTCGGATTCGAATTCCGTCACCTCCGTTGCCTTCTTATCGATGATTCGGAGACAATGGAACCAGCCTCATACCTTTTTGAGATCATTAAGACCACCGAAATCCAACCGTAACAACCAACTCATGCAAGAAGAACCCTTTTTGTTGACTAGTCTTCTTGGTGGGACCCTTAACACCTCTCTAACTTAACCATACTTCAACCCATGATTTGTAACGCCCGAGCGTGAGGCGCCACATCCCCCGCACCGAGACCCGACCCGCATAGGAAATGAAAAATTCCTACACGTGCCAAATCACGGCGAACGAGGACACAACACACACGCTAAGCTAGGCGGAAGCTAACCCTTAAACCAAACAATAACCAACATGAATTAAAATCGAGAAACAAATGCAATAGCGGAAGCAATAAACATAAATATTCACATTGAGCATCCAAGCTCCAAAAATAGATCAACCTATACAATAAGTAGTAGTAATGCCATCATGGCTCAAAATGGCATAATTCGCTCCATACTAATCCAAAATACAAAATATAAGTGCAAATGAGTGTAAAGGAAATGCTAGAGACAAATGCAAGACCTAGACGACTCGAATTCCCGCCTAGCACCTCCAAACCTGCACGAAACAACTGAAAACAAACCTGGTTCAGTCTAAAAGAGACTGGTGGGTATAAAAGCGGGGCATAAGTATAAATATCGCGAAATTGAAACATATACATGCAAGCCCTAATCCCATAGAAGTTTGATAAGAAATTTCCCAAGTGGGCAAAACAAATAAAACATCCATGGGATTACGACTATCATATTCATTCATAATTAACATAGGGTTTAAGGCCCGGCAAGTGGGCGTGCATCATCTCCAACCTTCTCCTCGTGTAATCATATTCATAAATTCATAATTTGTCATACATAACATATGTGCACATACATAATGATCATAATCATTCATATACACCTTCTTCCTCCGGTGGTGGACAAGTTTGCAAGACTCGACCACCTCATACATAATGGCTAGTGAGGTACATGAATCCTCAAAAGCCCGACTAGCGTTTTCTCGTCAAAACTCCTGACGAGATCCGTTTCGACGTAAAATGGTTGGAACTAGTGCACGGGTTCACCGTCGGCCCTTGCCTCCCCGGCTTACCACGATACACTAAGCTCCGGGGCCCGTGATCATAACATACATGCAATCTCGCCAAAACATAAGGTAGGTTTTCATGAAAGAAGGCTTAACAATCGAAAATGATAAGACTCTTTAAAAGACTCGATAAATATAAATATAACGTTTGGCTTAAAACGGTCACATAAGGGTTATATCAGGTCAAGATAACTATTAGTAGAGAAACCCACCTTAAACAGTCAAAAGAAGACACAAAAGCCTCAAGGATTGGCCTCGTCTCCAACCGGATCAAAATCTGTGCAAGAAAGGTGAAGTGAGACTTAAAATGATCAATTAAGACGCTCGGCAATGAAATGATCATGATATGAATGCATAAAAGAGTATGTTATGTAATGAACATGTTTATGTGCACTATTAATGTCTTAAAGACATATAAACGTTCATTTCATTCATTCAATGAAGCATTCGTATTCAAACGAGTTCATATCTTTCACATTTCACGTCAAATGAATCCATAAATTTAATAAAATGATCAAATCACTCTATTTAACATATTAATAAATTATAAATATCATAGGGGGGTAAAGGTCATATTTCACGTAGGTGCAGGACAATTCATATTAAAATTCAAGTCATGAAATGTAACATGTACTGGAGCAATTAAATAACATAAATAAGACATAAAGGAGACCAAAGGATCAAATAAAAGGCAAAGAAAGACAAGGCAAAAACGCAACAGCAGCAGCAGCTCGTGAACGGCGGTTTGTTCTTCATCTTTGCAGCTGAAAACTGACCCAAAACCAAGGCACAACAAGGGATACACATAGAGCAACATATATACTATAAAGCCATGCCATAATACATGAAAAAGAACACAAAAATCCCAACATTTCAGTCCCCAAAACGTGACAGCAGCTGGGCAAGGAAGAGCAGATTATTTTCTGCACATTTATTCAAGTTTTCATGAAAATCAACAATGGTAATTCATGCTAGGCTCAAGTACCATGAAAGATAAGGCAGATACTGAAGTTAAGGAGTTCAAAAGCTCGCCAAACATGCCTCAATTCAGCTCATAAAGCAAGCAACATCAAGGATTCAAGAATTGAAGCCTAACCTAACTATTCATTCATCATCTTCAAAACTCATAAAAACATGCTCAAAATTGGGAAGGAATGGATCAAAATGACTCATAATGAATGTATATTACAACCCTAATCTTACCTTGTGGATTGGTTGAAGGTTGGAGGAGATTTGAGCTTGAATCTCCAAGGAGGGCTTGAGTTACGGGATTTTCTGGAATGCAGGGGATGAGGAGCTGATCTTATCCAAATGAGAGGGTGTGGTTCGCTTAAGGAGAGTAGGATCAGATAGAGGGTTGAGTTAGGGTTCCATAGGCTCAAACCATGGTTAATTTGGTCAACAAATGAATAAATTATGATTTATTTGGTAAAAGGTGGCAGATTTGGTTCCCGTTGCATGTTTCGGTTGAATTTCGGAGGTTCAAATAAATTTGGAAAAATATAAGGCTAAGTTCATCAAACTCGAATTTTCAATATGAGTTCAACGAAGGTGATGAAACTCGAATCCGAGTTTCCTAGCTCAAGATATTAAATACGGAACCAAGGTTGCGCTAATTACTCGTTAACCCCCGATTTGGATTCCAAAAATCAAAATAAATTCGAAACGTATGCAAACGAACGCGAAAACATGAAATGATCATATATTCATATTCATAACACATATAAGTCCAACATATTAAATTTGCACGAAATTCTGAATTCATTTCACGTAGAAACGGCAAGCAATTAAGTCATTCAAGCGCAAATAGTTCAAAGAAAATTCATATAAATTCAAATTCAAATTCAAATATTTTCAAATAATTAAATATTTTAATAATATAATATAACTAAAAGAATTGCACGATTTAATTTATAGATATAATTGTTAACATTAAAAATATACATATATATCCGCTAATTCATATGTATATAATATTAACTAACTTAATATATATAAAAATTAACATTTAATATATAAAATAAAATTAAATATATAAAACACGTACAAATAATTAATTCGCGCAATTTGGTAAACACATACGTCATACCTGTACGACCGAAATATCGGGGCGTCACATGATTTGTGTACTTGAGTTAACCCATTTATTCAACCTTTTAGCAGCAAAAACCGAGCCAAACACCCCCCTTGTTTCTGCAACTGATCGAGAGAGAAGGGACAGAGGAGGAAGAGAAGAGAAAACCTTGGCCTTTGTGATTTTTTAGCTCAAATCACTTCCTTTCTTCTCCATATCTTGAAGGTATGTATATTTATGTATCCTCTACTCTTTTATGCTTTATTTCATCCATTTAATACTTGCTTTGCATCAGATTTGATAAGGGTTTGGGCTAAGAACATGAATAGGAGTTTTGGGGATTTTTGCTCTAATGACCTATATACTTGTGTAGCTGATTTTCTTGCTTATACATGATTATATGAGCTTTTTTCTTGGCCTATTTGTTTCCTAACTGATAGTATATGATGTTTGGATGATTTTCTCTTTAGACCCTTTTATGAAATTATGAGATATAGAGCCCCAAACTTGATGATCAAAACTGCCTCCCCTGTTTTGGGACTGCTGTGTGGAATCATGTCTTGTTGCGTGATCTAATGGCCTTATTTTCGTGTGAAATTGCATGGAGATGATGTACACTCATTGCTTTATATGTTAGCATTCATGTTGCAAGCTTTTGGATCCATTTTGAGCCCCAAAACCGTAGCACATTACCTGTTCTGTGCATGGCTTATGACAGACCTGCTACTGTTGCATTTTTGTGGTCCGTTGGTCATTCTAATGTGCTTCAATTCGTGCCATTTTGCATATATATGATGTATATTAGTTTTTTAGTATGTTATCATGCATTACCCAAGGTTTTAGGTCCAAATTCAGCCCCTAAGTACTTGATCATGGCATGATTGAACCAATCGGACTCATATGTGCGGTTTTGACGCCCCAGACTTGCTGCATGGTTTTGGTGCTCTTAACGTGTGATTTGGACTTTGAACTCTAAATTAAAAATTCTCCTAACATGCTAAATATGTTGTATATCAAGTTTCATAAAATTTGGAGTTGATATGGTATGTTTTTGAACTGATTTTTGTATAGGGTTGTTTTGCCGGTAAGCTTTGTTTGCATTTTTTGGTCAGTACCGAGACACCCCCGTGTCTCATTTGCCTTGTATTGTGTGACACCCCCGTGTCATGCCCTTTTATCTTGTCTGTACTTCGACACCCCCGTGTCTCATTTGCCTTGTAATGTGAGACATCCCCGTGTCACTCCCCCCGCGCAACTCTTGTCTTTTCCTTTTCGGTTTTTGATTGTTTCACCTCCTTAACGCCTTTATCGTCAATCGTGATGAACTATGAACTTGTTTTACTATGTGTTGAGAGTTTGGTGGTTTGATTTCATAACATTTGGAAGAGATTTAGGCATACTTTTATTGAATGCTGTGTATGCACGTTTTTGTGTCGTTTGTGATTTCCATAACCATTTCCCTTATCATATGAATTCTTCTTGTTTTCAAACTTTGGAAATATGTTATATTATGTAATATGATGTATGTGGTAGCGTTTTGTGAAAGATTGAATACGTGCTAGGATCCTATTTGAATTTCTTGAATTGAATTGATTGGAAACGTGAATTTATGAATTGAATGAAAGTGAACGAATGATTGAATGACTTGATTATGTGATTTAAATTCCTTAATAGTGCACATGAACATTTCCATGATATAATATAATCTTTTATGCATTCATAGCATAATCATTTAATTTCCGAGCGTCTTATTTGGTTATATTGAGTCTCACTTCACCTCTCTTGCATAGATTTTGATCCCGTTGGAGACGAGGCCGGTCAGTGAGGCTCTTGTGCTCTCTTTTGTTGGTTTAAGTTGGGTTTCTCTACTATCTAGTTAAATGGCCCTATATACTCCCAATGTGCAAAGATTTCGGCCAAAAGTATATATATGTATATAGAGTCGTTTTCAAGAGTAAATGTTTTCAACGTATAGCCCTTCTTTCATGAATCCTACCTAATGTTTGGCGAGAATGAATGAATGTTCACAATGAAAGGGGCCCAGGGGCTTGGTGTGAGTGGGGAACCGAGGAGGCATGGGCTGACGGGAAACCCTCACACTAGTCCCACTAATGAACGGCGTAACCGGACCTCGTTAGGAGTTAGCGAGGAATGGACGCTGAGTGCCATCTGGGGAGTCATGTTCCTCTTTTGGTCAATGAATGGGTGGATGGGCCTTGCAAACCCGCCACCAGCCCGGAGGAAGACGGTGGAATGTTATTGAATGCGCACGAAAGAATGAAATGCATGAAAAGAATGAATGAATGAATGTTAATGAATGTTAATGAATTACACGAGGTGTTGGTTGGAGATAATGCACGCCCACTCGCCGGGCCAATAATGACCTAATGTTAATGAATTGTTATAATCCCTTTTGATGATTTCTATTTGCCCACTTGGGAAATTCTTCAAAACCTCACTTGGGATTATAGCTTGCATGTGAATGTTTAATTACTATCGTATATTATATTTATGCCCTATTTTTATACCCACCAGTCCCTTTTGGACTGAACCCGTTTGGTTTTCAGTTGTGTCGTGCAGGTGTCAAGGAGCTAGGCGGGAATTCGAGTCATAGGTTTTACATTCGTTTTAGCTCTTTTATTTTCTCGATCTTACACTTTCATATTGCATGTTGGATCATTGTATATGAACGATAACGGAGCGTACTTGTTTGTTGAGCCGTGACGGCATTTGATAATGTACATGGATTGTTTTGGAGTTTGATTACTCATTGTTTATATTATGGCCAGTTATTGCTTCCGCGCTTATTTTTATTTTGATTTTATGGTTTAAGGGTTAGCCCGCCCAGCATAGCGTGTGTGTTTGTCCCCGTTCGCCGTGACTTAGCTCGAGTATGGATCGTCCATTTCATATTCGGGTCGGGTGTCGGTGCGGGGGATGTGGTACCTTGCGCTCGGGTGCTACAATTTACATCCATATTCATTCACCGAGTGTCTATATGGTTCATTTTGAGTCTAAATTTATCTTTTGTTTTTATTTTTTTCAGAGGTTCGTTTTGTGAGAATGAGGTGGTGTAACATCCTGATTTTTCGGTCGTACAGGTACGCGGTTTGAGTGTGCTAAGTACACATTTAAATTATTTTAATTATGTGATTTACGTGTTTATTTTATTCTTATGTGACATACTTGAATTATGTGATTTAATATTTGAATTTTATATGAACCTTATTTGAATTATTTGAACGTTTATGATTTATTTGCACGTTCTTAATCCGTTTGTGCCCATTTTTAATTATAACTTTTGTGACTAAGTAATATGCATGATATTTATATGTTATGAACTTGTTTATGTGCTCGTTTCAAGTTTTTAAGTTCGTTTGATACAGTTTTCGAACCATTTTATTTGTTAGGGACTTAAGGGCCTAACTTTTTTTAGCGCGCCTTCGGTTCCGCAAGGCATGTCTCGAAATCGGGAATTCGGATTCAAATTTCGGAAGTGGCGTTGGACTTGTAACGAAGAATGGTATTTTTCTAAGCCCGTTTCATACTCCCTATTTCGTACGTAACGCGACCCGTGTGATAGATTTGCGACCTTCGCCTGTTTTGCTCATATCCGATCCATTTCTTATCCGATTTGACCTGTTTTTGAACCCATGTTCTCCTATTTTAACCCTCTATCTCACTGTCCCTCTCTCATTTCGGTTCAGCCCAAGGAAAAAGAAGAGAGAAGCAGAAACCGTAGCAGCAGGGTAGAAAAGGAAGAGAAGGGTAACCACTATTCACTTTCAGCGATTTCTTGCTCGTTCGACCTCCGTTTCTAGTCAAATTCAAAAATATGCCCAGATTTCAAACCTCCTTCTCCTTGACTTTCTTTTAAATCTGATTTGGTTCATTTTCATCCATTTTTTAGCATGATATGAGGAGTTATGTGAATAGTTAGGTTAGATGCATTTTTGGGTGATTTACTGCCAATCTTTGATCCAATTCTTGGTTTTAAGCTATGTATGTGAACTATATGACTTCTATGTTAAGATTATAAGCATGAATTTCTTGGAAAGTTGCTGAAAATGGGATCACCATTGGTGAAATTTGAAGAAGCTAGAGGTTGAAGATGATATTTGCTTTCTTGCCTTTGATCTTGTTGTCCCTTTGTTTGCTACATTTTTAGCTGCTATTTTGTACTTCTTTTGTTGGCTTTTCTTGCCTTTGCTGTCAGGTTATTGCTTTGGTGAGGACGACAGGGGCTGGATTTGTAGATTTCTGCGACTGCTATAGGGGTCGCGACCGCGACCATTTCCAGGCACTTTTGGGTCCGACCGTGACCCTTTTTCTGCCCAGTTTCGACTTGTTGTTGCTACACAGGCTGGGGACGATGGTGGTCATGCCCGCGACCACCTTGAAGCTGTTTTGGGGTCATGACCGTGACCCCATTTAAGGCTTAGTTCGAATAGCTACGACTGTTGCTTTCGGTTTTTGCTTACATTCGTGTTTTCCTTATTTTTCTTGCTGCTTTCTTATACTATGTGTCCTCTAACGCGCATGTAGATTTGAGTACCTTGTTTGTTTGCCTCGCATGGAATTCCCTTGCTCCTTTATTGAAGTATATGCATTTCTAACGTGTTATATGACGTGATATGAGTGCTGCATGAAATTTATGAATTGTTTAACGTAAAATATACGCATTATGATTTAGTATGACTCGATATGGCATAAATGTACCTAAATGAAATCTCATTGCATTCTTTATGCATCATTTGCATTCGTATGCATTTGTCGAGCGTCTAAATTGGTACATTTTAAGTCTAAGTCGTCGTTTGTTCTTTGTGTTGTCCTTAGGTTCGTTCTGTGGGTGACGAGGAGCTGTTTTAGAATTCTTCTGATTCCTCGCGTTCGGTTTGATCGACAAGGTGAGGTTTTCTTCCTTTTAGCTAAACGTCCTACAACCCTACCTGCATTTTGAGCCTGCATGTGACTTATGTATATATTTATACTTAAATATGTGTGTGTTACTTATTTTGAGGGATTTATCCCGTTTTGTTATGAAATCATTTGAAAACACTTTTATATATATATATATATATATATATATATATATGTAACCTATTTTACGTTTGTTTGATTTGAAAAGGGTTGGTGTGTGTGAATGTTTTGAAATAGCAAGATTATGACTTTGATATATAAGTCGGAAAAATTATGAAATTTCAAAATTATAAAATTATGACTTATGATTTATGAAATAGGGGGAAGTGGTATGTGATCTCGGGTCGACCGTGGGATCACCGAACTCTCTCATCAACATGACTCCATTTATGTAGGGAGATTGTCCATCCTTGGGAGGTCGAGGGGAAGGTAATTTCTTGAGGACCGGCGCTTAAACCCCGCCGGGGAGCGGGTAGGATCCCCCGACTCAAAACTTATGACGGGAGAACGGGGTTGAGGAAGGCCTCCTCATCCCCAACTAGAGAAGAAGGATTGATTATGAATTTTGTATGTTTTCGCTTTGATTATGATTATGGAGGGAGTAAGTGGGTTTGAAATTGTTTTCACCGAGTCATTTTGATTTTGATTATGAATATTGTTAGTGAAACGGGAGTGGACTTCAAATTAATAAAATTGGTTGATTTTGACCTCCGGCCATAAACCCTTTATCTTATATATATATTATCACAGGATAAATGATTTAGAATGCAAAAACCACGCGCCGGTTCATGAACACTTTACTTTTGAATATGCTATACTTTACGTCTATGTACGTATGCATGTGTTAGCCCCCTCATCAGTCTTTAGGACTGACCCCTCCTCGTTGTTTTCTTTTTCCCCTTTGTTTCTTTTGAGTTGCAGGTGTTCGTGGGGAGTTTGTGCTAGGCGGCGGTTGTTTATAGAGTCTTGGGTCTTGTTTTTTGATTGATGCATCTTTTAGTTTATTTTTTTCTCTTGAACTTATGGAAATCATGTAAATTTGAATATGAACCGAATTTGAGAAAATTGTATAAGAAGTATTTAAAATTAAACTTGGATATTTGCATATTTTGATATCTGATGAGCATGTATGTTTAATTGTTTGAATCCTGGGAGCTTCCTTATGTGATATCTATTTTAATTGCGTACTCTGATTTAGGGTCTAGACCGCCTAGCATAGGAGAGGTTTTGTTTATCTCCCGTTCGCCGTACTTTGATACATGTACGGAGTTCCCATTTCATTACACGTGTAGGGCTATGGTGCGGGGGATGTAGTGCCTTGCGCTCCTGGGTGCTACATCGTAAAGTGGTATTAGAGCTCCTGGTTGCAAAACTGGAGCTCTAGCATCGTGTTGGGTTTGTCTAGGTCGTTCGGCTTAGGATTATATGCTTGTTTGTATTCACTCTCATATTTACTTGAATTAATTGAATTATTTGAATTATTTCTGTTAATAGTTCACATGAACATGCACTAAACCCAGCATGCATCGATATTTTGGAATCATTTTTCTTATTTCAGGTTGACTTCTCGGCATCAACATGCATCTTTGAAGGAAGGACAAGAAACACAAGAATCTTGGGTATGCAAGAGATTTAAAGAGTTTAATCCGCCGAAATGGTTCAGAGGTGATGAAGTTAGGGCCGAAGAATGGTTGTCCGAAATATTAGAGGTTTGGGAGAATTGTCCGGGGTCATCACAAGAGAAAGTAAATTGCACTTCCCATTTATTTCAAGGCCGAGCTTCAAAATGGATAAAGGAATTAAGATCAAGAGTGGAAGAGTCCGGAAAAGAGCTCACTTGGGAGATCTTCACTCGAGAGTTTTGTTACAAGTATATTCCTCCAAGTATGATGGTTAAAAGATTTCAAGAATTTTTGAATCTCGATCAAGAATTGAAGAAAATAGACAACCTCATAATGGAACTTGAAAGTTCGGGAGCCGACAAAGATTGCCCTAAGGTTCAGTGTTATCTACAAGAGCGTAGAGATAATATTCTCCAAGTTTTCCAAGCCTCACCGGTACATGAATGGTCCGAAGAAGTTAGAAGAATGGTTCAAGTGGAAATAGATAATTAAAAGATAGAGTCTCACTCCTCTTATGTGGGACAAGAATTGGGTTCGAGTTCTAGTTCAAGCAAGAGATCTATGTCCCAAATTAAGCCTCAAGAATTCCAAGATGTCGATAACGAGAAGAAGAAGAAGAAAATTAGACCATCAAATCAGGATTTGATGCCTCCTCCATCAGAGACAATTCAATGCTCCTATTGCCAAGGCCCAAATCGTACGGAAGAAGTTTGTCAGAAGAGGTTCGGTAGAAGTTTTAAGTGTGGTGGATCGGGACATATGGCCAACGGTTGCCCGAAGAACAAGAACCCAAGGTCTACGAAGATCCTTGGTTCGATTACTCCAAATCTAGTCCGAGTTGGTGCAAGAGGAGATAAAGATTTGGATGCCGAGTGCGATATTCCCACTCCGGTGAAAGGTACACTAACCGAGGGGATTATTCCGGGATGGTGCGACAGGCTTAGTGGCTTATCTTAGGGTTAACCAAGGGTTCGAGCCAAGCTTGGAGAGACGAAGATCATAGTAAGACCCTTTTGATGTTTCCTTGAAGGTTGAAATTCATCACCACTTGATAGGGACGTTGAAGTGGTCCTGATCTTTATCCCGGAATTGAACCTTGTTCGAAGATTCCCTACCGGTGGACTTTAACGTGGTTGTCGAGTTCAAGATGCGGTCTATAAGTTCTTAGAAGGCAGTTTCATCAATTGAGTACTTCTTCGTGGAGTGCTTAGTCCTATCTAAGGAAGAGAACGGACTTTAAGATGAAAATAAACTACCGTGAACTACACGGGTTAACCGTGGGAAAAGAATACCCTTGTTAGCTTCGAGGAGTGGTGTCTTCGCGCTTCTTCAGAGTTTCGTTGGTGGCTCCGAGTGTGGTTTCTACAAAGGTAATGTCGACTACGTGTTCGGGTAGAAGAACCAAGAATTTACCTCAGAGTAAAGTCTCTAGTGTTATCGGGATTCAACAGGAGATTTATCTTGCTAGAGACGGCCATCCCGTGATATGAACGACAAATAAGAGGTATGGTTTTGAGTGGGATGAGGCTTTTGAAGAGAGTTGGCTTCGAAACTAGCTTGGATTACCCGAGGGTACTCGAAACTGCTCCGATGCAATCGAGGTACTAAGGAAGCCTTTGGTTGTGCGTGCTAACGGAGAGTTAGGGCCTATGTCTCAAGAACTGCTTGTTCACGAGACTAAGTTCTCTCATGGTTCGAGACTCGAAGATCTGGCTATGATGTATTGGCATAAGAAGAGATGTTGCAAACTTGGTGTAGCAATGTCTAACTTTCCGTCGGTTCAGGACCGAGCATCGAGAACCGGAAGGATTCTCTAACTACTTCCAAATTCTATTTGGAAGTGGGAGCAGATGACTAAGGACTTCGTGTCCGGTTTGCTAACACTAAGGAGATTCGATGAGATTCAAGTGGTTGCTCACCCCAGAGTCGTTTAAGAACCCTTAGGACCTGAGGACAGGTCCTTTTGAAGGGGGAGAGGTTGTAACATCCCGATTTTTTGGCCGTACAGGTACACGGTTCGAGAGTGCTAAGTGCGCATTTAAATTATTTTAGTTACGCGACTTACGTGTTTATTTTATTCTTTATGTGACATACTTGAATTATGTGATTTAATATTTGAATTTTATATGAACCTTATGTGAATTATTTGAACGTTTATGCTTTATTTACCTGTTTTTAATCCGTTTGTACCCGTTTTTAATTCTAACTTTTGTGACTAAGTGATATGCATGATATTTATATGTTATGAACTTGTTTACGTGCTCGTTTTAAGTTTTTAAGTTCGTTTGATACTGTTTTCGAACTGTTTTATTTGTTAGGGACTTAAGGGCCTAACTTGTTTTAGCGAGCCTTGGGTTTCGGAAGGCGTATCTCGAGATCGGGAATTCGGATTCAAAATTTGGAAGTGTCTTCGGACTCGTAACAAAGAAGAGAAGCTAGAAAACTTGGCCTCGTATTTTTCTAAGCCCGTTTCGTCCTCCGTATTTTGCCCATAACGCGACCCATGTGACAGATTTGCGACCCTCCCCCGTTTTGCTCATATCCGACCCGTTTCTTATCCGATTCTGTTTTCGAACCCATTTTCTCCTCTTTTAACCCTCTATCTCACTCTCTCTCTCTCATTTCGGTTCAGCCGAAGGAAAAAGAAGAGAGAAGCAGAAACCGTAGCAGCATGGGAGAAAAGGAAAAGAAGGGCAGCTACTATTCACTTTCGGCGATTTCTTGCTCGTTCGACCTCCGGTTCTCGTTAAATTCAAAAGGTATGCCCAGATTTCGAACCTCTTTCTCCTTTTCTTTCTTTTAAATCTGATTTGGTTCATTTTCATCCATTTTTGAGCATGATATGAGGAGTTATGTGAATAGTTAGGTTAGATGCATTTATGGGTAATTTCCTGCCAATCTTTGATCCAACTCTTAGTTTTAAGCTATGTATGTGAACTATATGACTTCTATGTTAAGATTATAACCATGAATTTCTTGGAAAGTTGCTGAAAATCGGACCACCACTGATGAAATTTGAAGCAGCTTGAGGTTGAAGATGATATGTGCTTTCTTGCCTTTGATCTTGTTGTCCCTTCGTTTGCTGCATTTTTAGCTGCTATTTTGTACTTCTTTTGTTGCCTTTTGTTGCCTATTTGTTGCTTGAAGCCATTGCTATGAGGTTGTTGCTTTGGTGAGGACAAACAGGGGTTGGATTTGCAGATTTTTACGACTACTACGGCGGTCGCGGCCCCGAAAATTTCCAGGCTAATGGTATTGGAATGCCCCCCTTTTTCTGCCCAGTTTCGACTTGTTGTTGCTGCACAGGCTGGGGATGATGGTGGTCGTGCCCGTAACCACCTTGAAGCTATTTTGGGGTCATGGTTCGAACTACTGCGGCTGTTGCTTTCCGTTTTTGGTTTCGTTTGTGTTTTTCTTGTTTTTCTTATTTCTTTCTTGTCTTGTATGCGTAGGTAACTTGTTATATTATATGTTACATATTTTATTATGAATAAATTGTGTGAATTTGATGCTCGTAGGTGCAATATATGACGTAATATGTGCTATGTGTCCTCTAACGTGCATGTAGATTTGAGTACCTTGTTTGTTTGCCTCGCATGGAATTCCCTTGCTCCTTTATTGAAGTATATACATTTCTAACGTCTTATATGACGTGATATGAATGCTGCATGAAATTTATGAATTGTTTAATGTAAAATATACGCATTATGATTTAATATGACTCGATATGGCATAAATGGACCTAAATGAAATCTCATTGCATTCTTTATGCATCATTTGCATTCGTATGCATTTGCAGAGCATCTAAATTGGTATATTTTGAGTCTAAGTCGTCGTTTGTTCTTTGTTTTATCCTTAGGTTCATTCCGTGGGTGATGAGGAGGTGTTTTAGAAGTCTTTTGATTCCTCGCGTTCGGTTTGGTCGAGAAGGTGAGGTTTTCTTCCTTTTAGCTAAACGTCCTACAACCCTTCCTGCATTTTGAGCCCGCGTGCGACTTATGTAAATATATATATACTTAAATATGTGTGTGTTACATATTTTGAGGGATTTGTCCCATTTTGTTATGAAATCATTTGAAAACACTTTTATATATATATGTAACCTATTTTACGTTTGTTTGATTTGAAAAGGGTTGGTGTGTGTGAATGTTTTGAAATAGCAAGATTATGACTTTGAAATATAAGTCGGAAAAATTATGAAATTTCAAAATTATAAAATTATGACTTATGATTTATGAAATGGGCCCGGGGAAGTGGTATGTGATCTCGGGTCGACCGTGGGATCACTGAACTCTCTCATCAACATGACTCCATTTATGTAGGGAGATTGTCCATCCTTGGGAGGTCGAGGGGAAGGTAATTTCTTGAGAACCGGCGCTTAAACCCCGCCGGGGAGCGGGTAGGATCCCCCGACTCAAAACTTATGACGGGAGAACGGTGTTAAGGAAGGCCTCCTCATCCCCAACTGGAGAAGAAAGATTGATTATGAATTTTGTATGTTTTAGCTCTAATTATGATTATAATGGGAGTAAGTAGGTTTGGACTCGTTCTCGCCGAGTCTTTTTGATTTTGATTTTGAATATGGTTCATGAAACGGGGTGTGGAGTTCAAATTAATAAAATTGGTTGATTTTGGCCTCCGGCCTTAAACCTTTTTTCTTATATATATAGTATCACGGGATAAAATATTTAGAATGCAAAAACCACTCCCCGGTTCATGAACACTTTACTTTTGAATATGCTATGCTTTACGTATATGTACATGTGCGTGTGTTAGCCCCCTCACTAGTCTTTAGGACTGACCCCTCCTCGTTGTTTTCTTTCCCCCCTTTGTTTCTTTTGAGTTGCAGGTGTTCGTGGGGAGTTTGTGCTAGGCGGTGGTCGTTTGTCGAGTCTTGGGTCTTGTTTTTAGCTTCATGTAGTTTTTAGTTTATTTTTTTTCTCTTGAACTTATGGAAATCATGTAGATTTGAATATGAACCGAATTTGAGAAAATTGTATAAGAAGTATTTAAATTTGAACTTGGATACTTGCATATTTTGATATCTGATGAGCATGTATGTTTAATTGTTTGAATCCTGGGAGCTTCCTTATGTGATATCCGTTTTAATTGCGCACTCTGATTTAGGGTCTAGACTGCCTAACATAGGAGAGGTTTTATTTGTCTCTTGTTCGTCGTAGTTTGATACGTGTGCGGAGTTCCCATTTTGTTACACGTGTTGGGCTATGGTGCGGGGGATGTAGTGCCTTACGTTCCGGGGTGTTATAGGTGGTCTTTTAGGTGTGTATCGGTTTGCTTCGTTCGTTGTGGTCCACAAGGTGAGGTTTTGTTCTTTTAGTTATTATGACCTACAAACCTAAATGTGATTTAAGCACGCATGCGACCTACGTATATATATATATATATATATATATGTATTAGATACGTGTTTGATATGTATTTTGTGGGATTTGGCCCGCTTGTTATGAACCGTTTGAAAACGCTTTTATGTTTACATAAGAAATATTTTAGTTTGTTTGTTTTGGAAAGGGTTGGTGTGTGTGATTTGAACAAGAGAGCTTTTGACTTTGAAAATAAGTTTGTTTTTGAAAATTCCGAACTTTTGAACGTTGAAACTTTGAACAATTTGAACTGGGCCTCGGAGATTTGTGTAAAGGAGCCCCGGGATATTGTCAGGCCGTCGGGTCACTCCCGAACATGATCTTCACATTTACGATCACCCCTGAACCCACCAGGAGGTTGGTGGGGGAAGGAGTCCTCGAGCGTGAGTGTCATGAAACTCACGACCCATACTGTTTGAACGATGGTTAGGGTAGGCTACCTTTCCATCACCCGGATAAGAGGTACGTTTGTTTGATTCTGTTTTCGTTTGACTTTTGATTTAGAACTTTGAATATGAACGGAGTTAGGGGTTTCAAGCTCGTGCTCGCCGAGCTGTGACTTTGATTTTGAACTTAGTTCGTGAAACGGGAGTGGACTCTTAAATACTAAAATTGGGTTGATTTTGGCCTTTGGCCTTAACTCTTTTTCTTTATATTTAATATCACGGGTTAAAATGATTTGGAATGCAAAAACCACGCCCCGGTTCATGAGCTTTTATGACTTTGGAATAAGCTCTGTTCTTATGTATATGTACGTGTGAGGGTTTTAGCCCCCTCACCAGTCTTTAGGACTGACCCCTTCTCATTGTTTTCTTTCCCCCTTTTGTTCTTTGAGCTTGCAGGTGCAGGTGTTGGTTAATGCTAGGCGGCAGCCTTTTACTTTGAGTTTGTTCGAGTTTGTTAGTCGAGTCTTTGCGTCTCTTGCATTCTTTACATTTCGGTTTAGATATTATGTATGAAATATGTATAAGTTATGATTTAAAAATTTGAACTTCGAACCTTATATGAATTATTTGGTCTTGGATTGGCATTATATGTATAATCTATTTCAATCCGGGCATGTATGTAACGGCCCAACTTTTTCGTATTCTTGTATGACGTATTTGTTTACCAAATTGCGTGAATTAATTGTTCATAAGTGTTTTGTATATTTAATTTTATATTAAATATTAAAATGTTAATTATTTATATTTTAAATTTATTAATATTAGAATTAAATTAATTCGTACCACTTTGATTTTTTTAAAAGTATAATTAATTAGTGATCTTTAATTATAATTTAAACATGAGTTTAAAATTTGTATTTATTTCGGAAATGTATGGATTTTTAAATGCTTTGCTTATGAGTGTTATAAACATACTTTGTTCTTATATGGTTTGATATCGAAATTTCGTGAAAAATTAATATGTCGAAGATATACGTGTCATGAATATGAATATATGTTCGTTTCATGTTTTCGGGTTCATTTGCATGAGTATCGAATTTATTTTGATTTTGGAATCCAAATCGGGGGCTAAGGAGCAATTAGCGCACCCTTGGTTCCGTATGTGATATCTTGAGCTAGGAAACTCAGATTCGAGTTTTGTCAGCTTCGCTGAACTCGCAATGAAAATTTGAGTTTAATGATCCTAACCTTATATTTTTCCAAAGTTATTTGAATCACCGAAATTCAACCGAAACGTGTTACGTTCGCCAAAACTGCCACCTTTTACTAAAAGAGTCATAACTTCCACAAACCTTGACCAAATTAACCATGGTTTGATTCCTTGGAACCCTAACTCAACCCTCTCACTAGCCTTAATCACCCCAAACCGAGATAACGCTCTTCACTTGGAGAAATTCAGCCAAACATCCCCTGTTTTCCAGTCAGTCCCGTAGCTCTTGCGAACCTTGGAGATTCAAGCTCAAATCTCTTCCATCTTTCATCCAATCCACAAGGTAAGCTTTGGGTTGTAATATACATTCAATATGTATCATTCTAAGCTCTGCATCCCCAATTTTGAGCATGCTTTCAAGGGTTTTTGGAGAAGATGATTGAATAGTAGGTTTGAAGCTAAATTTTGATTCCATGCTTTTCCTTGGTGCTTTTGCTTATTTTATGGCACGAATATGATCAGCTAAACTCCCTCTTTTCATTTATGGACATTGATTACTTGGTTGTTGAAGGATTGGTTAGTTGCCATTAATGAAAATTTGAAGAAATAGCATGAAATGATCTCTAACATCTCTTTCTGACGTATGCCTTGCCTTGGTTGCATGTTTGGATGTTAATTGGGACTGAAATTTTGTTCTTTTGCTGTGTTACCTTACCTGAATTTGTTGGACTGGAGTTGATTTGTTGCTGCTCTGTTTTCATGCTGAGTTGCTGTGTCGTTTTTGCTGTTGCACACAGGGTCGCGCCCGCGACCTGATGTGCCTGTAATTCATTCGCGCCTGCGACTCATATTTAAGTTGCTCACGTATTCTGCATATTTAGGGGAAAAATCTGTTGAAAAATAGGGTAGCGGCCGCTACCATTTCATGAAGAAAATGGGTCGCAGCCGCGACCCCTGCTCTTTTTGTAAAAGAATTCAGTTTCTAAAACACAATTGCATGGTTTCTTTCTTGTTTTCTATTTCCCCATTTTTGCATGCATGCATGGCCACATAATTATATATATATCTTTGCATGCATGCATGAGTATTAATTTAATTTGTTTTGTTGTAAATTGCATGCATGCATGTTATGATTTTAATTTGTTTTGTTTTAGTATATGCATGCATGTTGTGCGTAGAATATATATATATTTAAAACATGATTAATTATATATATTTAAGTGTTGTTAATTCATTTAATTTTAGATGTTAATTGTTATCTATTACGTGTTGTTTAATTTTCGAACATGACTTGAATGTCTCTATTTACTATTTTCTAATTGTAAACCATTTTACAAGGAGTATGATAAATGTTATGTTTCTTATGAATCAAATGTCTTGGCGAGATTATGTTATGTTCACGGGCCCAGGAATTTAGTACATGCGGCTATCCGGGGAGGCAAGGGCCGACGGTGATCCCATATGCTAATTTCATTTATGTTTACGACGGAACGGACCTCGTTAGGAGTTTTGACGAGGAAACACTAGTCGGGCTTTTGGGGCCTCATGAACCCCTCTAGCCATTATGTATGAGGTGGTCGGGTCTTGCAAACCCGTCCACCACCCGGAGGAAGAAGGTTGGAATTATTTTATGATTATGATTATGTTATGATTGTTATGCACCGTACGGGAAGGCCGGGATACGGATTGCCTAAACGACTATGTCTTATGTTATGTTATATGACTTGTGTGTATTATAATATATTGCATGATCATGTATTCAATGTATTAATGATATTTGTCGTACACGGGCGGGGTTTGGTTGGAGATAATGCACGCTCACTCACCGAGCCTTAATATTTGTGTATGATTTATGAACTTAATGGATTTAATATGATTAGTCGTAAAGTCCGAGCATTGCTTAGTTATTCTCTTACCCTATTGGGAACTAACTTTAAATAAAACTTTGCTCGGGATTTATGACATGCATGTTTATGTTTTTATATATATGTATCGCTCCTACTCACTTAGTCTTATAAAGACTGACCCTCTCCCTCCCCATCCTTTTAGTGTGCAGGTTTGGCATTGGAGTTTCGAGCTAGGCGGAGTTGTGTTGAGTCTTTGAGTCGGTCAAGTTAAGTCAGAAGAGTCTCTGCACTCGCATATGTATTTAAATTGTGTATGATTCGACTTTGTAACATTATGAATGTGAATCTTTATGTATTTGTTATTGAATTGCCCTGGCCAGGGTTTTTTATGAGTTAAAAAGAGGCCTGAGGAGCCCAAGTCTGCTTGTGGTTCGTGTGTTTAATTTCTGCAGGCCGTGGCCAATGCATGTGTTTGGATTTTAATTTTCCGATACATTATGTTTTGTTGGTTGGATATATTTGCAGGGTCTAAGTTTCGCCTAACTTAGGAGGGTTGTTTTGTTTGTCTCCCATTCGCTATGGTTTGATACGGGTACTGACTTTCCATTTCGTTACTCGTGTTGAGCCATAGTGTGGGGATTGTGGTGCCTCACGTGCGGGGTGCTACAATGTATGTTTGTAATTATGATCCTGTAGCTTCTGCACCTGTGTTTGATTAGCTATGCGCACTCTGTATTAGGGTCTAGACCGCCTAGCTAGTGTGTACGTTTTGTTTGTCACCCGTTCGCTGTAGGTTAGTGCGTGAGCGAAGTCCCTATTTCGTTACACGAGTCGGGCTATAGTGTGGGGGGTTTAGTGCTCCGCGCTCCGGGGTGCTACAGCCCAAGCTCCACCACCACAACAACAACCAGTTGAGCAACAAGCACCACCACCACCTCCACCTTCACCTATGCAACAAGTTCCTCATGGGCTATTCTTGAGTTAGAATCCCCCTAGATTTTCAGGTTCCATTGATGATGCAGTTTCAGAAGGTTGGTTGACTAGAATCGAGAGGATTTATAGTGTTTGCCAATTCACTACACAAGAGAAGGCCCAATTCGCCATATTCCAACTTGATGGCGAAGCGTATGATTAGTGGGAGTGGACGAGGGAGAAGCTTGAAGTAGAAGGAGAAGTAGTCACTTGGGAAGTGTTCTAGAGAGAATTTTGGGAAGCTTTTGTACCCGAAGTGGTTAGGGAGGGAAAAGTGTAGGAATTTATGGATCTGAAGCAAGGGAGTCTTACGGTAGCCCAATATATCTCCATGTTTAACCGGCTCGGGAAGTATGCCCCTCACATTACTCCAGATGAGAAGACAAAGGTAAGAAGGTTCATAGCTGGGTTGAGGGATGAATTGAGACACGGGCATGCTAGGCACAACTTCGAGTTCTTTTTAGATACGGTACAAAGGGCCATGGTTCAAGAGGAAGAGTACAAGAAAAAGGATCCAGTTTCTCGAGCACATGTTTGACAGAGTTCAGGATAGGGAACGTATAAGAGACCTATCACTTATACAACTCCAACAACCAAGGGTCCATTGAAGAAGCCCCGTAATGTAGGACCAGCTCCACAGGCACCACCGGTCCTACCAGCTCGTACTGAGACACGACAGGATAAACCACCATGCACTCATTGTGGAGGACCTACTCATACTTATCATAATTATCGAAAGAGGTTGGGTTTGTGCCTTATCTGTGGGAAAAGAAATCATATGGTGAATGTTAGTCCTGACAAGACTCCGGGATATCAATCTGGAGCACCGAGGCCTATGATTCAAGCTCGTGCCTATGCCCTTGAGGGCGAGGAGTAGGATGTCGAGGCCAATCCCACAACATTTGTGGAAGGTACCATATACATACATAAAATGAACATACATGCACTTTTTGATCCTGGAGCCACATATTAAACTCGTATGGACTTGTTGCTACTCTGTGCTTGCCTGTTGTATGCTTGGATACTTGTTATGTGATCAGTTCTTCTCTCGGGGGGAGCTTCGAGATAGACAGTGTGGTTTGCGGTTGTGAGGTGAGTTTGGAAGGTAGAGACTACCCTGCAGACTTCATTGTGATGCGGATGAGGAAGTATGGAGCCATTCTGGGAATGGATTGGTTGTTCAAGCACCGTGCCGTGGTTGGTTGTATTGCTAAGAGAGTTCGGTTGGGTGAAGAAGTGATAGTGGGGATTGGATCGAAGACCGTACTGCTCTTGTCTTTTTTAGAAGATCACAAGTTAGTGAGAGATGGAGCCACAGGATATATCACCTATCTTCTCAATAAGCCGAAAGATCAAGCACGGTTTGTGATGTCCCAACTTTTCGGGCGTATAGGGACGTTGTCACGAGTGAGCTTTATGCGCATTTAAATTATTTATTTAGCCAATTACATGTTAATTGATTATTTATTTGATACTTTGAATATTATTTGGTATATTAGTTATATTTGAATTTATGAATTTTGAACGTATATGCATGTTTGCTCTTGAACTTGATCCGTTTGCCTCGGAATTTAATTCCGATTTTTAGGAGAACATGCCATGCATGAGTTTTATGTGTTATGAATTTATTTTCTGCTTGTTCCATGTTTTTTTAGTTCTTTTGATATGATTTTAAACCATTTTGTGTGAATTGGGATTTAAGGGCCTAATGAGAATTTATAGCGCCTTGTGTTCCGGAAGGCATAACTCGAGCTCGGGAATTCGGATTCGGATTTCGAAACCTTCGATAGACTCATATCAAAAATTCAGATCTAGTAAACTTATCCTTGAATTTTTCTAAGCCCATTTTGTAACGCCCCTATACCTCGGCCGTACAGGTATGACATATGTGTTTACCAAATTGCGCAAATTAATTGTTTATAAGTGTTTTATATATTTAATTTTATTATAAATTGTTATTATTTTATTTTATTTTATATTCGTTAAATTAGTATATTTAATTTTATAATTAAGTGTTAAATGTTAATTAATTATATCTTTAATTATATTAGTATTAATTTAAAAAATTACCGTTCACTTTATTATTTAATTTAAAATAGAATTTAAATTTTATTTTTTGATTTGAAATGTTATGAAATTTTTAATGCTTTGCGCATGAGTGTTTTAATCGCGCTTGGTAATCATATGATTTGAAATCGAAATTTCGTGAAAATTTAGTATGTCGTAGATTTATGTGTTATGAACATGTTTATATGCTCGTTTCATGTTTTCGATCTCGTTTGACGTGGTAACAAATTTATTTTGAGTTGTGGAACCAAATCGGGGGCTAACGGGCAATTAGCGCACCCTTAGTTCCGTATGTGATATCTTGAGCTCGGGAACTCAAATTTAAGTTCCGTCACCTCCGTTGAACTCGTATCGAAGATTCGGGTTCAATGGAACAAGCCTTATATTTTTTCTAAGCTCGTTTCGACCTTCAAATTTTGCCCGAAACATGACGACCCCGCCTAAATGATCACCTCCCACCATTTTCACCATAACTTGAACCATAGGCAACCAAATGGAGTGAAACCTGGACCCACATGACCCTAATTTAATACTCTATCATCCCTCTCTTCCTCACATCAATCCACAAAAGACAAGGAGAAGAAATTCAGCTATTTTGGGGAAATAAACTGCAATCCCGTAACTATTCACCCAAGAGAGATTTTGGGCTCCAATCTCCATTTTCTTCCATCATCTTCAAGGGATAAGCTTATATATGATATCTATATACTTATATGGTCATTTTCATCCAAGAAATTCTGAATTTGGGCCTTGTTTGATAGAGTTTCGCTCCATGACATGAATAGTTAGGTTTAATATTCATTCCTTGAATCCATGACTTTATTTTCGAATTCTGAATTTGAGCCTTGTTTGATAGAAATTCTGAATTTGAGCCTTGTTTGATAGAGTTTCGCTCCATAGTCCATTTTGAAGAGCTCGACAAACCGAATACGATGGTACAAGTTCGTGGCATGAAAATGACCAGCGGCGGTGCAGTGGTGGTCCGAAGGTGGTGGGTTGTGCAACCGCCGGCGACAATCCGGCGAGATTCGCCGGCCAACCACCTCCTTACCCCTGGATACGTTCCCGGTAGCTGTTGAGCACGAAAAGCACCGTAAATGGAGTTTTCTGGTAGCAGTAGTGCGACGGCGTTTGGTGGTGGGTTTGGTGCTCCGATCATCGTCCGGCGAAGGGATTTGAGGGGAAAGACACAGGACGACGAGCTGAGTCGATTGAGGTCAGTCCCGGCACCTGAAATTCGTCGAAGCGGCGACGATAGAACAGCAGTGGTGGCGTGATGGTGGTTCGCGGCGGTGGCCATCTCCGGTCACTTTTTCTGGCAAATAGCATATGGGTTTCGAAGGCCTCGTCACGAGTAAGCCGATGCTTTTTACGGATTCGATTTTCGTTCACCGGTTTGGAAATAATTTGAGTTTGAAGATTTTTGGGGTTTCGTATTGTTGGATCTGAAATTGGAGGAGATTGACTTGGAATTTTCAGAAATTGATCGAGGATTTGAAACGGGCATGAAGGCTTCTTTTAGGACTGATTTTTTGGGATTTTTTCGGTGACCTTCGGCAGCAGCCCGGTAGCTACAGTAGCGGCGTTCCAGCGGTCTTCGGACAGTTTGTCCGCCTCGTTGTGGTGAGTCCAACACCACTTTCCGTTCGTCAATCGGAGACTTGGTTTTTTTTTGTTACAAATTTATTTGTGTATTTGTGATTATTTAATTTAATTGTTCTAAATGCTAATTAATTGCGATATGCTTAGATTGTCGATCATTATGTAATCGAATGTGTATGAAATCATGTATAAAATGAAATGTGATATGTATGGAGAATTTGATTTGATAAATTGAATCCCGGTATGTTAAATTTGGGCTATTTGTTTAACTTAGAGGGGATGTTTGTGTAATTTTCCTAAATAAGTAAATTAGTATGGATTGAATTAATTAATCCTTGTTGATTGATAAACAAATATGCTAATTATGATTTCGTTATAAGAAGTTAATATGCCTAACCTTGAAACCTTGCATAATTGAATAACTTAATATTCTTCGTTTGTGTATTCTATGATTCAGTTGAAATTTGATATGTAACTTCGTGATCTTTAAATAAAATTTGTAGCATGTTATTATATGATTTCTTTGGCTTTGTAATACTTACGATTTTATGAAATGTGAAATGTTAATTTGATTTGATTTCTTTGTAAATGTGCAATATATGAACCTTTTATGCGATATATGAATTGAATGAGACTTATATGATTAAATTAGAAACTTTTGCACGTAAGATATAAGTTATTCGTATAACTATGAATTGGTTATTCGATATATGAATTGATATGAAATAATGTGAGTTGTAATGCCTTTTAGTTTCTTTTAATTGCATTAATCGTGTACATGAACATACCCTAATGTTTAATATGATTTCATTGAACTATATAATGTTTTCTTTTGCATGTAATTGATATGAATTTGAATCCTGCTTATGTGATTGCATCCCTTAAGTGATTGAGCATTACCATACGTCTCTGTGTGGTTATCAGAGTCTGAGTCTGAGCCTGTATTGTTTTTTGTGTGCCCAGTTGGTTCAGGTACACTCGGGGTGGTGACAAGTGGGTCGTGCAGGTTCCGGGGTGGACCATTTGCTGTGTCTTCAGCTTTGTCTGGTACCAGGTGAGGCTAGGTTATAGTTAAACCCTATGAATGTGCCCATTTTCTCGGTATGCGAACTATGGGCTCTATTATATGTATATACGTACTAGGTATGAATTTATGAATCTGAAATATGTTTCTAAGTATGAAGAGCAATGTACAAGCCTATGTATGCTTGATTTAATTTCATTGGATTTATTATAATTGGTAATGCTAAACCACACTTCAAACTTTGTGCCTCGTATGAGCCGGGAGTTACGAGCAGAGGAATATGCTAAGGATTTAACACGGAGAGGTATGTAAAGCGTGGTTGTGGCAAGGTAAAGTATGTATCATACATATGCTATATTTCTGATTAGTAGCGGGTTAGTATATGATTGAATGAAGGGGGACCCGGGACGACCATAGGGATCGCCGATTATCACCCCTATGTACACTCTCCATATGATTAATAGGACTAACCCGCAACCCACTAGGAGGTTTGGCTGGGTGATGGGAACCTGAGGGTTTGAATGTTCGCGCTTCCCTCGTCTGATTGGATGTTTGGGTCGCGCAACCCTTCCATCACCGGAGAAGAAGGTATATGATTGTTATGCATGACTGATTGATATGTTTGATTGTACGATCCGTATGAGGAGCCCAGGATGGGAATTGTTACTCGTACCAGCTGAGTTTTTGCATGCTTGCTTTGTCAAAGTTCGTGAAACAGGGATAGATTCTTAACTATGATAAAATATGGATCTTTTGAATGAAAGATAAGAATTGATACGATTTGATATGAATGGTTATGATTTGATTGACTTGATTTGGTATAATATGGGTCCTTGAAGCTTTAATTCATTCGGTTTGTTAAGATTCCCAATATGTATGTATCACGGGCAAAACTTTGGTGTGCAAAAACTATCCCTGAGTTCATGAACTGTGTGTGTGATAGGAATATGCTTTGCTCCTATATATATGTAGCGTGTGTGGGTAGCCCCTCGCTCAGTCTTTGGACTGACCCCTCCCCCGTTTTATGTTTTAGTTGCAGGATTTGCTTTGGAGTTCCTTGGAGCTAGGCGGTTGTGTGTAGTGTCTTTCGAGTCTGTTTCAGTCCGTCTGAGTTTGTTGAATATTTTGTTCAGAATTATGATTTGTAATTATTGTATAAGATATGTTCTATGCAGGTTTGCTTTTGTGAATTGAATGTGTTAATTCCGGACAGGTTAGGACAGGTGCTTGGATTAGTTGAACCCATTTGATTGTACGTTATTCGGGATAGGTTAGGACAGGTTTTCTTATTTAGTTGAACCTGTTTAGTTGATGTTTATTTACTTTCTGGAATATATGAATTATGATTGTTGATTAAAGTTTTTGATAATTCGTATTTTATATCGCTTCCGCATTCAGGTTTTGCATATTTCCATTCGTATAGAGTTAGGTACCGTCTAGCTTAGGTTGGATTTTTGTTTGCCACCCATTCGTTGTAACTTGGTGCCTGTGTGGACCTTTCATTTCGCAGACGTGTCGGGTCATAGTGCGGGCGTATAGTGCCCCACCGTTTGGGGTAGTACACACCATGATTGAAATCTGAGTTTCAAGGTTTTGAGAATAAATTTGCTTCCATGCCTGCTGCTGTGTGTTGCTGCTGTTGCGTGTGTGTGTACTACTTGTTGCTGCATTTATTTCCTTGCCTTTGGTTGTTGGTTTGCTGCTGTCTTGATGTTTGAAGAGGTCCCCTGCTGTTGCTACGTGAGAAAGGAGAAGAACAGGGAAGTAGTTGATGCTGTTCGTCGCAGCTGTTGTGATCTCCCCGGGTGGGGAGATCTTGCATTGGTTGTGTCCCCGGGCGGTGACACTTCATGCAATAGCTACTGCCTTCCCCTTGCCCGGCCGGGGACTTCTGCTTGCATTTCTTTCCCCAAGCGGGGACCTGCGTGGTTGAGTTTTTGGTGTACATTTATTTTGTAATTCTTGTGTGTGTGTGTGTGTGTAGTTGTGTATGTCGTTATATATATATATATATATATATGTGTGTGTGTGTGTGTAGATATTAGGTATGTGCTATATATATATATTATATATATGTAATATTGTATGCATGTGATTGTGTACACTATATATAAATATACCCTTGTTCATGCATCTATGTGAATGTAATGTGTAAATGTATATATATATATATATATATATATATATATATATATATATATATATATGTTTATTACATATTAGGTATTTTTTAATTTAATTGAATTATAGAATTAAATTGTTACCTATTTTGTGTTCTTATCTAACTTCCGATCATGATTTGAATGCCTTTATTTGTTCTATTTTCTAATTATGAACTTGTTATCTTTGAGCTATACTTATTATATGAAATTCATGAATTGAATCGCTATAAACTATCAAATGAATGAATGTGAAATCTTCATAAATTGAATAATGAACGAATGATAATAAAAGAGCATGATCTATTCATGTACTAAATGATTGAATTGGTTATGTGATTAAGTGGCTTCATTGCATCATTTATTTCTTAAACATCTCATACCATATGCATAGCATTGCCGTAAGTCATATATGGTTCATTTGGAGTCTTGATCTCACGTATGCACTATGTCGTTTCTTGTACAGTTTTCTCTAGGGCGGAGACGTGTTGGGATCATAGGTTTTCATCAAGTCTCCTTGTCTTCTTGGTTTTGTTTGGTAAGAGGTGTAACAGGTGAATTTCTCTTCTATTAGTTATAATTGACCCGATATATCCAATGTGAAAGCTTTAAGCCAAAATATTATATATAAATATATATCGAGTCTTTTCAAATGAGTTAATTATTTCCAACGTAAAGCCCTTCTTTTATGTATCCCTACCTTATGATTTTGGCGAGAGCATGATTGAACGCACAGGCCCAGGAACTTAGTGCTTGTGGCTATCCGGGGAGGCAAGGGCCGACGGGGATCCCATGTACTAGTTCCAACCATGAATTAAGGCGGAACCGACCTCATTCAGGAGTTTTGATGAGGAAAGGCTAACCGGGCTTTTGAGGGTTCATGAACCTCACTAGCCACCATGTATGGACCAGTGGTCGGGTCTTGCTAACCCGTCCACCACCCGGAGGAAAAAGATGTAATTGTTTATGTATGAAAGCATTATTATGAATGAAATGTTATGAATGCATGATTATGAATGTATGCATGTTGCATGATCGGTAATGAATGAACAAATAAACTATGCACACACGAGGAGAAGGTTGGAGAATTCGCCCACTCGGTAGGGCTCACGTAATGACCGTATGTATGATTATGAATTAATAAAATTGAAGGTTGTAATCCCGATCGTTGTTTTCTTTGTTTTCACCCACTCGGGAAATATCTTAAAAACCTCGCACGGGATTATAGCTTGCATGTGTGGGTGTTTAAATTTCGCATTATTATTTATGTTATGCCCTACCAGTCTCCTATAGAGTGAACCCGGCTTTGTTTTCAGTGCTTTTGCAGGTTTTGGAGCGCTAGGCGGGAAGTTGAGTCTGTCGAGTCTCTTGATCGAGTTGGAGTCTGTTCATATGCATTTTGTAATTGAATAAGTTATAGACTTATGTATGAAATCTTATGATTATGTTATATTGATTCGGGACTAGGTATCTATGTTAGTTGAACCCGTCACTTGCTTATTGTGATTGACTTTATGTTCTGCTCCCGCACTCACATTTAGATTCATGAGCTTGTCTATTTGGTTTCGAGGTTCTAGCTCCCACCTTGCCTAGTGTGTGAGTGAGTCCCCATTCACCATGATTCGACTCGTGTATAGACTCTCTATTTCTTATGCGGCTCGGGTCTCGGTGTGGGGGATGTGGGGCCTTCCGTTGGGGCGCTACATCCTTAAGTGGTATCAGAGCCCTAGGTTGCAAAACCCGGGTTCTCGTGTAATGATTGAGTCAGTTTAGGTCGTACGACATAGGAACAACTTGGCAACGTGTGCATTGCATTGGATTTTCATGGTTAAATTGTTATTAATTGCTTGGAATTTCTTGATATATGTGATCTACTTTCAATTTCGTTGCTTTAGGTGTTGCAATTGCATTTTATGTTCCTTGATTGATCTAAATATGTGCCATAAGCATATGATAATCTACATACATATATATTTGAGTGGAAGCTTTGGTTATAGGTTATTGTCATGTTAATAAAGCTATTACCAACCTCAACAACGGGTTCCTTCTATCAAACTAATGAAGAGGTTATGGAATTGCAGGATTGGAAAGTCTGGTGTTGAATCTTCAAGGCTATCAACATGGAGATATATTTCATTACTCAACATCGTGATAAAATGTGGGGTTACCTACAAAGATACGGGGGTCGTGGTGTTTTCTAAATGGAACCATGTTCGTTGGTGTCCTTACAACGGTACATTCAAGTTTCCTCATCATTCAAAAGCCACATTGGTAGAAAGGTCAAGACCGAAACTATATGAGAGGATGTTAGTTCTCAGTAATACCTTGGAGATCAACGATTAAGATGCAAAACCTATGTTTCGTTTTTGTGGGGTTCTAAGGGTAGTAGCTTTACTCAGGTTGAAGGCCGTGTTTTGCCAAGTCTTAAATTTAATATCAAGGGAGGAGATCTCTTCGCTAGGAATTGAAGGTAGGATTTGGAATAGAAGACCGATATTAGAGAGGTTTCTAAGTTTTGTGTTGGTCGGTGAAGATTGTTAAGATAATGGATCATTCATTCAAGGGAGAAGTGAAGAAAATTTTGAGAGTATTTTAGGTTCAAGGATTTTATCAACGAGGAGACGAAGACCCTAAAGAGAACTCAAGTTTGGGTAAGGAAGAAGTCAGATTGGAAGGAGTTAGTGAGAACCAATCAATATGGCGATTTCAAGTTCATGGAAAGCCAAGGTACCAAAGGTTCTATCTTCGGTCGGATTGAAGTTTGTTTTCGAAACTTAAGATGAATTGTCGTATTGTGAGTTCGAATTGGGAGACATGGAGCAAAAAATGGAAACGATAAAGAAAGGGAAAGGGTTGTTGACGGGAAATTATGTGCTAAAGTGTAAGCAGTTGGAAGATGAGTTCATCTTATCATTGAATTCATAAAGAATAATCAAGGGAACTTTGAGCAGAGAGACAACCATGGGAAGGATTTGAAACATCATTTGGGATCAATCTTTGAAAGGAGTCAAGATGCGAATTCCAGGGGCGTAAAAGAAGTTGGGTTCGAGGGATTTCAATTTTGGCTCGCGGGAACACTTAAGTGGGTACAAGGACACTTTGAGGATTTGAGGACTATGGGAAGCAAGTCAGGATTTGGGAAGCATCATCAACGATCGAAGAATGTTCAGTCTTACGACTTATGCTCACAACATCGAGATCAAAGGACAAGATGTCGTGCTAAAGACACCACTACGGTGACAGGTTCAGTGCATTCATAGCACGTGCACCATGCATCACATATTAATTATTTAAATTCTTATTATATGTGTTGTAATACTCTAATTGTTAAATTATTGTTTCATACTTATTTGTTGAATTATGTGCCTTGATGTTGTATTTCCTTTGTTTAAAATATTTACTATATGCATTTATCATCTTAACCCAACACGCATCATTTTAGTGTTTACTTGTTAGGATTTCGCCCGTTTAATACTTTCCCTATTACTCCGATTAAAGCCCTATTGAACAAAGTGAAGAAGAAACATTTTGGTTAATAGAGTGGGTCAAAGACGGAAGTGGATGGTTTCAGGACACAAAAATTGGATGAGACAAGTTAGGGAATTTAATGGAGTTAAACAGGAGTTTGGGAAGCAAAGAAAAGAAAAAAAGAAAAAAAAGGTCGTTGCTTCAATCAAGCACTTTAAAATGAACGTGAGCTAGGCCGTCGAAACATTTTCCATTTAGAGTTGTTCGTCCCAAGGAAATAAGTTTGGGGAGATGAGGAATTCTTGTTAAGGGGGAGAACACGACCAAGAGACGAACCTAAGATTTAAGGTTGTGCTCGGAGAGTATTCTAGTAGGAAAAACGGCAAATGCAAACCATAGACGATATGGAAGTTTAAGCGATGGTGATAGGAAAAGAATAAAACGATCTTAACGATGGAACCATCAAAATGAAAGTTAAATCACTATACTCAGCTTGAAGATTGCTAAGGGATATTCATAGTACGGGGTTGAATTTCTGAAGATGATGGAATTATGAGGGAATATTAAAAGTCCATTTAACTACGCACTGAAGGAATGCAGATAATGCACAACATACAAACCTTACCGAGTTGTCAGTAGTTTCTTCATAAGGGCTTCGGAGGATATTAAGTCGAAGGAAATCAGAAAGTAATGATCGTTAAAGGACTTGGATCAAGCATCAACGATCATTAAGAAAGTTTTATCTCTAATTAAGAGATTACATGGACCAGAACCGAATGCACAACAACCGCTTTGAAGAGAACGAAGAGATACCATGGATAAGAGATGAGAAAGGATCCAAGAAACTGTTGGTCTAACTGGGAGAGCCAAGGGTCTCAATGCGATTAAAGAAGATTCCATGAAGGAGACAACCATGGTGATAACCATCTTCAGATGAGAATCACACTTTAAAGATTTTGATAGTAGTTACCCTCGAGTATAGCAGATTCAAGTATTGACCAAGATAAAAGATTTAAATTTTAAGAACATCACCAAATAGGATATGGCAAGAAGGAGCAAGAGTCGGATTGAAATTAAGAGAAGGAATAGAGGGTTCATCATTTCTCCATCGGGGTACACTGAAGAAATTAAAGACCAGTCAAGCATTGAGCTAGGCTTCTGCGTATGTAGCGTCCCCAAATACGCTACAACCCCGCACCGTCGCACTTCCCAGACGGATGTGAGACCTATCACCTGAGAGGAACGCCGGCGAACGGACAATGTTATACGATATCAGAGTAAGAAAACATGATAGTGGAATTTGAAACATTTAAAACAACAGCTTATGTTTGGGGCAGTAAATAAAAGAATTTGGAATAATTTGAAACTCATGAAAATTTAGAAGTAATGCCATAGGGTTAGAGTTGTTCATGATCTAAGAGTATGATACTGGAGTAATATAATAACTATACAAGATTATAGTCTAACTTGGCTTAGTTAATAAACCTGATCTAATATGCACAAGATAATGGACTCTCTATGCTTCAAGATACCAGCTAATGAGCGATAGCAATACCTGAAATCATGAATTTGAAAAGAGCGAGGGGTTAGTTAAAGTGACTAAGTGAGGGGTGGTAGAGTGAAACTATAAAACTTTAGGATTTTTACCAAGAGACTTTTATTTGAAAGGATCGTTAATAGTAATTGAATAAGTATGAAGTAATAATTTTAAGAGTAATGTGAAATCAGTATCTATAGTGGGATTAACCAAGAAACTCCTTGGTTAGTACCCGATAATAGGAAAATACTACAACAATATCAATATTGGGTTCATGTTTATTTGAAGATAAAGGGGTAGGGGGATTATGTACTATACTTTTTAAGAAAATATGAACCCCTTTTTGTGAAACAATATGGTGCCCGCAAGCTAGGCGTTCTCCAACCTTAACTCCTTAAAAACCAAGAATATTCGTAATGACATTGATCAAGATGTCGTTACTTAAATAAAAGAAATACAACGATACCATCCTTCTTCCTCCGGTGTCACCTCAGGGAGCTTCCCCTAGTGACAATATACATGAATTTGGGAGGGATGTACCTTTTCGCGTCACTTGATGTGGAATAACTAACCTCCAGTTAGACCACCACCAAGATCTAGTTGGCGGCTGGTGTAATAGTAGACCTCGGCCCATGCCTCCCGGACTACTACTTCTGTAACGCCCCGATTTCCAGTTATTCAGGTACGCTCGACACGTGTGAGTTTTTTTAGAGTTAGGATTATTTTAATTCTTTCGTTTATTGATTCCTAATTGTCGTGATAAAATTAAACTTTATCCCAATATGTTTACATGAAAATATGTGAAATACTTGTCAACTTGAGAATTATTTTATAAATTGGATTAGATTGTTATGTGAAATAATTGTCGAACATGATTATTTATCAAATTGTCCTTATATGATCATTCTTTCAAATTCGAGGACCAAATTGCATAAACAATTCTTGGACCAAAGTGAATAAAATTGTAGGAATAGAACTTAATTGCATAACTAATACATTTGAGGGACTTAATTGCAAATTGTGCTTGATCATCCATATATGTAGAAGCATCATGTTATCTCTATTTCATTCTTCATTTTATATCATACAAACACAGCATATTTGCTCCCTCATATCAGCCAGTAGAGGACCTTCCTCTTTTGACGTAACAGTTGACGCAGCTAACATGACAGATATGAGTGAGTTGAGAGCTTTGTAGGGTGTAACTTGACGTAGATCAGGTCCACCCCATTTTTGCTTTTTGTAGTTGTACCTATAGCTCTCAAACTTGATGCATATATATAACCCACTTTTGCAGTCACATTCTTGTTCCACATTTACTGCTTTCATATTTATTGCATTATGAGTTACAATTGCTTCAAGATACCAGCAGGACCGTGAGTGAGTATTTTATTTTCCTACACCTTTACTTGTTATTATGTTTAAATTTGTGCTTTACTTTTCTGCACCCTTTTACTTGTTGTTCTGTTTAATTTTGTGCTTTACTTTACTAAATCTGTGTGATATGATATCTACTGCTTGGTATTATCTAAAACATGTATTTATGTGATTATATGCAACACATTCTTAACCATCATGCATTATATTCTTTATAAAGCAACTGCAAATCAATATGTCTCCTCGAAGAGCTGCCCAAGACAACACCCCCCCTTAAGAAGGTGCATCCTCGGCAGGAGGAAACTCTGAATTAGTAGATGCTTTGAAAGAGATAGTGCAAACTTGTGCTAATGGAACAAAGGGAAATAATGAAAAGACTTTGGAGAAATTTCTACGAATGAATCCACCAAAGTTCGTTAGAGAACCCAGTGATGTAAAAGCTGAGAATTGGATAGCTAGCATAGAAAAGATTTTCGAAGCCATAGGTATTTCCCAAGAAGAACCAGAAAGAATCCAGTTTGCAGTTTTTATGTTAGAAGGAGCAGCGTTAAGTTGGTGGAATTATATCAAGCGTGTTTGGGTAGAAGATCAAGTTAATTATAGGTGGGTAGACTTTGTCAGAGTGTTTCAAAACAAATACATCCCTCAGATAGTTAGGGATGCTCGAGAGGCAAAATTCATGGAGTTAGTACAAGGCAATATGTCGGTAGTTGAGTATGAAGCTAAGTTTATCAGGTTGATTCAATACGCGCCAGATATCCTCCATGATGAACGTCGAAAAACTCAGCTATTCATTAAAGGACGTAAGTCGGATCTTAGGTGGGCTTTAGCTCCATTCGAGTTGGAAATCTATACTAAGGCTGTGGAAACGGCTATGAAAACAGAGGCTACACATAAAGAGGTTCGTATAGCTAATAGCCGTCCTGGATCCTTCTATAAGCTGACTCAGGGATCTAAACGACCTGCTGGACCAGCAAAGCAAAATTCAAGAAAGAAACCGATGCAATCCTGGTCCCGACCTCAACAGACATTCCTAAAACCTCAAGAGGAGGTTGTCTGTGAATATTGTCAGAAGCGTGGACATGCTGAGAAGGATTTTCGTAAGAAAGCTGGAGTCTATACATGGTGTGGAAGCCCTGATCATCAGTATCCAGAATGCCCAAAGGGACCAAAACAGTGGAATAAAGGAAAGGTTCCAGCTAAGACTCCTACAAGACCAGTGGTTAAAGGACGTGTTTATGCTATAGAGGGTGATGAGAATCCCGATCCAACCAAGGTCGTTGATGGTACGGTACACATTCTAAACACGCCAGTTATTACTTTATATGACCCTGGCACCACGCATTCATTTATTGCATCTCAATTATGTTCGCATTTCAATTTTCCACTTGAATCGTTGCCTTATATGCTCGAAATAAGTTCTCCTTTGGGAGCTTGTTTTACGGATAGAGGATATAAACGCTGTCCTATAAGGATTGGTACCCAATACTACCCAATAGATCTTATAGAATTATCGATGTTAAAATATGGAATTATTCTGGGAATGGATTGGCTTAGTAAGTACCATGCTAAGTTGGATTGTTTCAAGAAAGAAGTCACCTTAGGAAAAGGTGATAGCTCTGGGTCGAAAGAAAAATTTGAATCAGTACCACTGGTTACAGCTGCCGAAGCTAAGAAGTTAGTGAGTAATGGAGCTACTGGATTCATTGCCTATCTGTTAAATAGGCCTAAAGATCAGCTGAAAATTGAGGAAGTAGTGGTAGTAAAAGAATTCACTGATGTCTTTCCTGAGCATCTGAACTCATTACCTCTTGATAGGGAACTAGAATTTGTAATTGACTTAGTCCCTGGAGCTGAGCCATTCTCTAAAACACCTTATCGAATGGCTCCAGCCGAACTCCAAGAGTTGAGAAAACAACTTGATGAGTTGTTAGCCTCAGGATACATCCGTCCTTGCACATCCCCATGGGGAGCACCTGTGCTATTTGTCAAAAAGAAAGACGGATCATTGCGATTGTGTATCGATTATCCAGAACTCAATCGTATGACAATCAAGAACAAATACCCTCTACCCCATATTAAAGAACTGTTTGATATTCTTCAAGGATCACGAGTGTACTCCAAGTTGGATTTAAGACAAGGGTATTATCAGTTGAGGATTAAAAAGGAGGACATTCCAAAGACTGCTTTTAATACCCGCTACGGCCACTTCGAATTTGTAGTAATGCCTTTTGGGTTAACCAATGCCGTAGCTGCATTCATGGATTTAATGCACCGAACATTCCGACCATATTTGGACCAGTTCGTGGTCATCTTTATTGACGACATTCTGGTATTCTCAAAAACCCCAGAAGAACATGCTGAACACCTTCGTAAAGTGTTAAGAGCTTTAAGAGATCATAAGTTATATGCAAAGTTCAGCAAGTGTAAATTTTGGTTGGAAAGAGTGTCCTTCCTTGGACATATAATATCCGGTGCTGGAATAGAAGTAGATCCCTCAAAGGTTGAAACTGTAATGAATTGGCAGGCACCAAAGAACCCATCAAAAGTGATAAGTTTTCTAGGACTTGCCGGATATTACAGGAGGTTTGTAAAAGAATTCTCTAGGGTAGCAGCGCCTCTTACTCAGTTAACCAAGAAACAAGGAAAGTTTGAATGGACAGAGAAGTGTGAACGAAGTTTTCAAGAACTGAAGCAAAGATTAACGTCTGCCCCAGTATTAGCCTTACTTGAAGGAAAAGAAGGTTATGTTGTTTATACAGATGCATCCAAAGAAGGATTAGGGTTTGTTCTAATGCAAAATGGTAAGGTTATAGCCTATGCCTCAAGGAAACTTAAACCTTATGAAGAGAATTACCCAACCCATGATTTAGAATTAGCTGCGATTGTATTCGCTTTAGCTAAATGGAGGCATTATCTGTACGGGGTAACTTTTGAAGTCTTTACCGATCATAAAAGTTTGAGATATTTATTCACTCAAAAGGAGTTGAATATGAGACAAAGAAGATGGATGGAATTTCTAAAAGACTACGACTGTAAAATCCAGTACCATCCAGGAAAAGCCAACGTAGTGGCAGATGATTTGAGCCGAAAATCCAGTCTATCAGCATTAGACAGAAAAAGCAAACCCATAACTGTCATCTCGAAATCCCGGCTGGCCAATATAGTGATATCCTCACCATTAAAAGAAAGACTTAGGGAAGCCCAAGCACAGGATGAATGGATTAAGATGTGTCTCAATTCCAAGGAAAAGGATATTAAGATCAAATTCACAACAGATAACCATGGGATCTTGAGATATAAAGGCTGAGTCTGTGTACCTCCTACAACTCGAAAAGAAATACTGGATGAGGCACATAAGACTCGATATACGATACATCCAGGAGGAACAAAAATGTATCATGATCTCAAGAAACATTTTTGGTGGAATGGAATGAAACGAGATATTGCCGAATATGTCAAAAGGTGCTTGACATGCCAGCAAGTCAAAGTGGACCACCAGAAACCCGGAGGAAAGTTACAGCCACTACCAGTTCCTACTTGGAAATGGGAACAAATTACCATGGATTTTGTTACGGGCTTGCCAAAAGTTAAAGGAAGATATGATAGTATATGGGTTATCATTGATCGATTGACTAAGTCTACACATTTCTTAACGGTCAAGACAACCGACAAGGTCGGTTCTCTAGCAAAGTTGTATCAGAAAGAGATTATAAGGTTACATGGTGTACCCATTAGTATAGTCTCCGATAGAGATCCGAAATTCACTTCACAATTATGGCAAAGTCTTCAAGAAACAATGGGGACTAAGTTGCATTTCAGTTCAGCCGCACATCCTCAGACCGATGGTCAATCAGAAAGGACGATCAAATATCTAGAGGATATGTTGGGAGCTTGTGCCTTGGATTTTCAAGAGGACTGGAAAGAATGTTTACCTCTTGTGGAATTTGCGTATAACAATAGTTATCAGGCATCGATCCAAGCCGCACCTTATGAAGCCTTATATGGAAGAAAATGTAGGTCTCCGTTATACTGGGATATGGAAGAAACTAAAGCAACTGAAAGAGGGGATACCAGGAAAACCATTAGAAAGTGGATAGCAGGGTCTACAGAAAAGATTGAAATTATCCGTCAAAGAATGAAAGCAGCTCAAGATAGGCAGAAGAGTTATACCGATACCCGGAGAAAGGATATAGAATTTACAGTAGGCGATAAAGTGTTTTTAAAGGCATCACCAAGAAAAGGTTTCACACGTATTGGGAAAGGTGGAAAACTGAATCCCAAATACATAGGACCTTTTGAAATCATAGAACGTGTTGGACCGACACCCTATCGCCTAGATTTACCAGCAAACCTCACTGGAATACATAACATATTCCATGTGTCTCAGCTCCGTAAATATTTTGCGGATGAATCCCACATTTTGCCAATAGAAGAAGTTCCTCTAAAGCCCGACTTGACTTATACAGTAAGACCAACCGAAATCTTGGATAGGAAATTCCAAGAACTAAGGAATCGGAAAATTCCCCTTGTTAAAGTATTGTGGAAAGGACATGGAACAGAGGAACAAACCTAGGAAACTGAAGAAAAGATGCAGAAACATTACCCAGAGTTGTTCTGAAACAGGAATAGAATCTGAGGACAGATTCTCTTTAAGGGGGGAAGATTGTAACAGTCCGTATTTTGAGATCAGGATAGCACGGGTAAGTAAAGGGTTAAGAGGAAAGCATTTATAGCCTTAGTCCATTACACATTTCATTCTATGTGAATTATGTGCATCTATGTTTCGATCTATAATTTGCCTTCTTGAGAGAACCATATCACTATTCATTCACCGAACTCTAAACCTTTACCTAAACCTTGAAAAACCTTAGAAAGCTGATTTCCATATTTTCCAAACTCATATCATAGCTTTCATCATTCCGAAATACATTTTAAAAATTGTTTGTTGAAAATTCCATTTAGGTCCCTAGTTACTATTCACCTTTAATTGTAGGAATTTTCGAAACACTTTTACCTATTCAATAATGGGCTCGATAGAGTCCTTGCAAAATTTTATGAATTTTGGTATGATTTCCAAACCCTAATTCTTAACGTAGCTTCCGTAGAAATCAAAACCGGCCGAAAAACCCTAATTTTGTCCTAAATTAGAAATTTCCGAATTTCAACGTTTTTTCTATACAATATTATAACCATTACGTGTGACGCCGATTCTCGGGCGTACAGGTATGACGTCACGTGTTTGTTTCGTGAGCTTTACGTTATTTATTTCATGCTTTTATATGTTATTATGATTGATTAATTGCTATACTTATTTGAATTTACTTGAAATTTGTTCATTTGGATATTTGCCCTAATTGCTCGTTTACTTGTATCTTGCTCGTTTCTTATCCGTTTCGAGTTCCGTTTCTTGCATATTTTTGTCGTGCATTAAATATGTGAGTTATTTCCGTGTTAGCATGCTTACGTGTTAATTTGATGCTCGTTTGATTCAGTTTTGAGTTCGGTTTTTGGAACCGGGACAATTAGGGTTTTTAAGCACTTTGTGCGCACCTTGTGTTCCAGGTGGCGTATCTTGAGCAAGGGAACTCGGATTCGAGTTCCAACACCTCCGTTGACTTCGTATCGATGATTCGGACTCAATGGAAAAAGCCTCATGCCTTTTTGAATTCATTTAGACCTCCGAACCTCACCCGTAACGAGCAGCTTGTGCAAATTGGTACCTTTGGGTTGACTAGTCTTGGTGGGACCCTTCTTAACCTAACCTTAACTTGACCCATACTTTGTAGCTTGAGTTAACACACTCCCTAACCCTCCTAGCTGCTGAATTTCGAGCCTTAACCCTTCATCCTCATCCATTTGCTGCTCAAAACCCAGCTCCAAGAGAGAAGAGAAGAGGAAGAAGAGAGAACCTTGCCATCCTTGTTGATTTCTAGCTCAAATCAACTCCTTTCTTAATCTTCAAGGTAAGTATATTTTGTTATTCTCTACTCTTTTGGATGTGTTTTGATGCTTTTTATCCATGCTTTGAGTGGTATTTGATTAGGGTTTGATATGAGCAAGTTTGTGAGTTTTGACAAATTTCTTGTTAAATGGCATGCCTGAAGTTTGGGGCTGAGTTAGGGACTTTAACTTGACATTCTGGTCCGATTTCGTCTTGTATTTGATGCCTAACATGTTTTAGTAGAACTAGGGTTCATGTGCCTTTGATGTTCTTTGGGAAATTTATGAGTTATTTGGCATGAAAGTTGAAATTTAGAACAGCTCCGCTGTTTCGGTTAATTGCCCCAGCTTTTGCTTGCTTTGCTTGATCATTTGCGCTTCATTTTGTGCCAAATTGCATATACATGTAGTATATTAGTCCCTTTTGCATGTTAGGATTAAGTTCCCAAGAGTTTAGATTCATTCTCAGCCCCTAGAGCCTTGATCATGGCATGAATGTATTGATTTCTCAATTTTGACTCTAATTGCATTGCTTGTTTGATGAACCTTTTTGGACGCATTCTTGAATCTTTTTGTGTGATTCTTTGGTGTGTACTTGATGCTTGTTTTATGTGTTAGAATGCTTGAGTATTTCCCTTTCTTTCAGCCCTTGAGTTGCTCTTTTTTTTCCCCTTTTAAACCGCAGCTGTCAGCCCTTTCCGCCCTTTTCGCCTCTGTACCGAGACACCCCCGTGTCTCGGTTTGTTCTTCTGGAGTGACACGGGCGTATTACCCCCCCTTTTGTAGCTTTGTTTCCCTCCTGTACTGAGACACGGGGGTGTCTCAGTTTAGGCTTCTGGGATGACACGGGCGTGTCATTCCCCTCGGTTTGATTTTAAGTGTAACTCTTTTCCGTTCCCTTGCTTTTCGTTGCTTCTCTTTGCCTCGTTTCGACTTATATGTGTTATTATATTTAAGTTATGAGCTTTTTACATCCCACATTTCATTTATAGTATGATTTACTTGCGTATTTGCAAGCTAGGGTTTTATAGAACTTACGTGATAACTTGTCTCTTTCCATTTTCGTCATAAGCATTCATATGCATTACCGAGCGTCTAGATGGTTCATGTTTGAGTCTAAGTTCGTATTCCTTTGTTTATTTTTTTCAGAGAACCCTCCCGTGGACGAGGAAATCGCTCCTTAGACACTCTTTTCCCTCATTTGTTTCGTCTTCGGTGTAAGGTGAGGTTTATTTCTTTTAGTTATTCGACCTACAAACTTATGTGCTGTTGAAACTCGCATGCGAGTATTATATACGTATATTTATGGTAAATATGTGTGAGATATGTATGTTAAGGGCTTGTCCCATTTGTTATACAACTTTGAAACGGATTCGTATACGTATAGTAACTATTTTCCGCTTGTTTTGAAAACCTTGGTAAGGGTGCGTATGTTAGCTTCGTTTCATTTGTATCGGATTCAAGCAAGTCTCTGATTTTCGGTTGGTTTTGATATGTTGGGCCCCGGAGAGTGGCATGGCAACTCGGGACGACCATGGGGTCGCCGAGGTCTCCCATCAACACATTCCATTCAGAGTTTCGCCCGACCTTAGAAGGTTGAGGAAGGGCGGTGCTCTTGAGCCGGCGTAGGCAAACGTCGAAGGATTCAAGGAAGTCATTAAGCCTTGTATCGTTGGTACTGAGTTCGTAAGCTCGCTAGATAGTTAGGGCCGTACACCCTACTATCACCCGGTATGAAGGATGGTTTATGATTTCTTTTTGATTTGTTCGTTTTCATTCGGAGTTAGGGGTTTACTTTAGTATGAACCGTGAAACGAGATTGGCCTTGTGATCAACTAAAATTTGGCATTTTGGCACTTGCCCTTTTGTTTCCTTTTCAACCTATATATCTAATATCACGGGAAACGTTTTAGTTTGCGAAACCCACTCTCGGTTCAAGGTTCTTTACTTTTGATACGTGCTTTGCTTTATACGTATTAGTGTGAGTGTGTTAGCCCCCTCACTAGTTGTTAGGACTAACCCTCGTTGTTTCTTTTCTTTTCTCCTTTTCTTTTAAGTGGCAGGTAGTTGCTTTTGGAGTCTTGAGCTAGGCGGCAAGTTTATCGAGTCATTTTAGTCGTGGATAGCTCGAGTCTCACGCATTTTATTTATGTTCTGTACTTACTTTACCGTACTTTTGGATACACTTTGTTATGGATTATGATTATTCTTTTGGCCCATAAGGGGTTTGTACATAAATATGATGAAATATTAGTACCTATATGTAGTATAAGTAGATAGATGGTATCTATAATTATACTTTATGTGTTGGTACCTATACGTAAATATATAATATGTCTCTTATATGTATCGCTTCCAAATTCATGTTTTGTTTGTGCACTCCGATGTAAGGGTCTAGTCCGCCTGGCTTAGGTTGGTTTTCGTTTGGTCACCAGTTCGCTAGAGTTGGGCATGTGTGTGGAGTCCGTTTCGTTATATGTGCTTGGCTTTGGTGCGGGGGATGTGGTGCCCACCACTCCGGGGTGCTACATCTTTAAGTGGTATCAAAGCCTTGGGTTGCAAAACCGGAACTCTGGAGTCGTGTCGTGTCTGTCTAGGTCGTTCGGTTTAGGAGTATGTGGTTATTTGCATTCACTTACTCTTTTATGCGAATTATTTGTTCATATTCGTGTTAATTGTACACATGAGCATGTACTAAATCCCACTCATCAATATTTGCCTTGACTTGTGATATCAGAATGCCTCCTCATAGAAGAGATCGCGAGTAAACTCCGGATTTAAATCAACCACCTCCACAAGCACCACCACCACCCCCTATTAATGCCGAGAATATAGTGCAAGCCCTCTTGAACCAACTTCAACAAAATCAGAGGAATAACAATAACAATTAAGGGGAAACAAATGAAGGCCTCGTGACTCCGGCCTTTCGGGAATTTCGGAACAACAATCCCCGGAAGTGGTTTAGTGGAAGTGATATTCAAGCGGAGGAGTGGCTCTCCGAGATCTCGATTATATGGGAGATTTGCCCGGCCCCCTCTCACGAAAAAGCCGTTTGTATGGCTCGTTTTATCCAAGGCCCCGCTTCCAATTGGTTAAAAGCCATGAGATCAAGATTGGAGCGAAGTGGGGAGGACTTTACTTGGGAAAGCTTTGTGAGGGAGTTTCACAACAAATACATCCCTCCAAGTGCTCGTGAAAGAAGACTCCAAGAATTTATGGAGTTAAAACAAGGAGGAAGGTCTTGAGGAGTACATTTTGGAGTTCGAGAGGTTGGCCCCGTATGCTACTCACATTGCGGATGTGGATTCATTGAAAGCAAGGAATTTTGCTCACGGGTTGCGAAAGGATATCTAAGAGGCTCTTCAAGCATCTACGGTTGACACGTGGGAGAAAGCCACGAGGAAGGCCTTGAAGGTAGAGGCGCAGAAGATCAGGTTGAGGCCCCCGGTTTTTCCCTCGGGGCACAGTTCGGGCTCAAACATGGGCAAGAGGCCTGCCACATCAAGTGGGCCTCCGGTTCTCAAAGCCCGAGGTTCTATTCCTTTTCAGAAGAAGGCCCGACCCGCTGTACCGGCTCTACCTGCTCCATCGGCCCCGATTCGATGTTCTTACTGCAATGGGCCGAACCATACGGAGGAGATGTGCAGGAGGAAGTTTAACCGATGCTTTGGTTGTGGGGAAACCGACCATATGGTGAATGTTTGTCCGAAAAGGAAGAATAACCCGCAACCTTTAAATGTGATGCCTCCGAGAGCTCCTATTCAAGATAGGGCCTATGCTATCGAGGGAGAGGAAGAGAATGCGGAGCCCGATGCAAACGCCGTAGTGGAAGGTACAATACACATTCATGGCATCCCATTACATGCATTGTTCGATCCGGGAGCAACGCATTCATTTATTGCTTCCCGACTTGTGCCTTCTCTCTCTTTGCCTGCTGTGTGTGTTAGTGTTTCGTGAGTGCCCGGTGAGTGTTGAGGGCCAAGAGTACTCGGCAGACTTGATCGAGATGCCCATCGAGAAGTATGATTTGATTCTGGGTATAGGTTGGTTGTTTCGACATCAAGCTTTGATGGACTGTCGCGCCAAGAAGGTTTCGTTGGGTTCTACGGTTTTCTCGGGCAATATATTGAAGGCTAGCCCATTTATTTCATTCATGGAAGCTAATAAGTTGGTCCGGGACGGTACAACGGGCTATGTGGCTTATCTTTTGAACAAACCTAAGGACCAAGCCAAGCTCGAAGAGACGGAGGTCGTGAAGGACTTTCTTCATGCGTTCCCAGAGAGTTTGGTGTTGGAATTCGTCAACCCTAACGCAGCGGAAATTAAAATTTTAGGGATTATAAAACCAATTTATCGGAATTCCAAACAGGATCACCTTTGATTAAAGATTTACGATTTAAACCAAAGAAGAATCAAATACCTCTTTCGCTTCCTATTGATGACGATGATGTGAAGGTTTTCCAAAACCTATCCGGTTCTCTTCTATTCGATCTTCTTCCAAGAATCCCACGCGGAATTCCTCTAAGGTAGTCCACGACTCGTAATTGAATAACTAATCAATTAGCACACTAGAACACTAATTAGATATTGATTATCTAATAGTATTCTCAATACTGTATTGAGAAAAGAGAGAGAAGAGAGAGACTTGGAGAGAAAGCAGAAAAGAAGAAAAACAACGATGATTTCTTTCTTCTCACAAATTTGTTTATATGCTTAACCCTAGGTCAAAAACCTTATGGGCTAAGCTAGTTGATATAATGGGCTTTAATTAAATTACTACTAATTAAATTAAAAGGCCCAATATTTATTTAATTAGTGGACTTAACTTAATCACAACAATTAAATCAAAAGTCCAACATCTAATTAAATTTGTGGACTTAAAAATTAATTACTCCTAATTAAATTTCAAGTCCAATTAATTTAAATACACTTATTTAAATTAATGTTAACTCTTTAACATCTATTCTCAATAGCTTAACAATTAAGCATAAATTAATTAATACAATTATTAATTAATTACTCTCTCATAAATTAAACTCTTTTAATTCATCAATCAATCTCTATTGATCTTTAGATAATCTTGTTGTTCAATTCGAGTCATTGTGTGACCCCTTAGGTTCACCAATGAATAGTAGTAGGCCCACATTCTTAATGTGGTATTTCAGATAATCTTTTATCTTATTGATTTAATTGAACTCTTTCAATTAATCACTGTTTAATTAAAACTCCTTTTAATTAATCAGTACCTACAGATCATGATCGATGTCTACTGACAAGCTCATGACTACCCATCCAACAGGTGAAGTTTATGCTGTGAACCTTTCAGTCTCATGGATACCGTGAGATAAGATCCTTCTATCGTCCAATCCCCGATTAGGACCTAGGGCATGGGAATGATAGAACCCTATTAGTCCTAATGCTATGAATTAATTCTAATAGCAATTCCATTTGATCTAGCACTCTAGGAAACTCATTTCCTAATTTAGATCTCACTACCTTGCGCAAGGATTTAAGTGGAATGTACTACAATAGAATTCATGGGTGATTCACTCGTTCTTCTAGACGAGCGATAGATTCTATGTTGGCATCTCATATGCCCCCATACATGATTCGACCAATGCCAACATACAACCATAACGAGATTCATGGAACCCATGAATCTCTAGGCGCATATCAAACATTGCCCTTGTCATGCACAGAGCATCAATGGAGCCTCAAGTCTAAGGACCATTTAGACACTACCATAACTAGGGAACCAACCTCATCATTAAGGCATAAAAGCCTTACCCCATTGAGGTGTCCCCGTCGAGATCCTCAGTGTACTTATTCCCTAACAAGCACCCCCATACGCATGTGAATGTCTCTACATTCAATACTTATGAAACAAAGTAACCTTTCTAAAAGGCACGTCGTATGAGCAAGTCTCAAATGAGTCAAGTCAACATCCCCATGCTTATTAGACCCTTCGACTTGGAGTTGGTTTAGGTCACGCCATAGAGACTTGTTTCATAACCTCCATCCCTATGCGAGGTCAAGTCCCGTAGCTTAATTTGACCTTGGGGTTTCATCCATACACAAACAGTTATAATATGCAATTAATAAACTTGAATGAGATATGATGAATTGGCCACATAGAATTAAACGACTATGAAACGTTACATTTATTATTTCATTAATGTCACAAATTGCTGCTAATAAGAGTAGTTTACATAAAGAGGCCTAAACTATTTGGCTCTTCTAGGGCACTACTCTAACAATCTCCCACTTGCCCTCAGAGCCAATTGCCCATAGCCTTAAGACCCATCTCCTGGAGATGTCCTTCAAAGACCTTTTGGCTAAGAGGTTTAGTAAGCGGGTCTGCTACGTTTTCTACCGAGGGTACACGTTCCACGATAACGTCGTCTCTTTCTACGATTTCTCTAATTAGATGAAATCTTCTTAGGATGTGCTTTGACCGTTGATGAGCTCTTGGTTCTTTTGATTGTGCAATAGCTCCGTTATTGTCACAGAAGACAACGACCGGGTCAGCAATGCTAGGCACTACATCCAACTCTTGGATGAAGTTTTTCATCCACACACCTTCTTTCGCTGCCTCTGATGTAGCTATATACTCCGCTTCACAAGTGGAGTCGGCAATAGTTTCCTGTTTGGAACTTTTCCAACTTACTGCACCACCATTTAACCGAAATATGAATCCGGAAGTGGATTTAAAGTCGTCTACATCCGACTGGAAGCTTGAGTCGGTGTATCCTTCTAATTTCAGTTCTCCCTTTCCGCCATATACAAGAAATAAATCCTTAGTCCTTTTCAAGTACTTAAGGATGGATTTCACGGCAGACCAGTGACTCTCACCAAAGTTTGATTGAAATCGACTTGTAACGCTCAAAGCGTATGCGACATCAGGTCTAGTACATAACATAGCATACATTATGCTCCCTATTGCAGATGCATAGGGTATACGAGACATCCTATCCTTCTCTTCTTCAGTGTTAGGACACATTGATTTAGAGAGGATCAACCCATGTCTCATTGGCAGGAATCCTCTCTTACATTCCTCCATACTGAACCGTTTCAGTACTTTGTCTATGTACTGAACTTGGGACATACCTATTAATCTCTGTGATCTATCTCTATAGATTTTTATACCGAGAATAAAGGAAGCTTCTCCCAAGTCTTTCATGGAAAACTGAGTAGACAACCAAGTCTTTATTGTTTGCAACACATCTTTCTCATTCCCAATGAGTAAGATATCGTCTACATACAACACCAAAAATTGTACGACTCGCCCATTAATTTTCTTGTAAACACATGGTTGATACTCGTTCTTGATAAAGCCAAACGATTTGATTGTCTCATCAAAACGGATATTCCAACTTCTAGACGCCTGTTTGAGTCCATATATGGATCTCTGGAGTTTACAGACTTTCTGTTCGCTCCCACTGGATATGAAACCTTCCGGTTGTTCCATATAAATGTCTTTATCTAAATCTCCATTTAGAAAAGCCGTTTTCACATCCATTTGCCATATTTCGTAATCATAGTACGCAGCTATGGCTAGAAGTATCCGAATGGATTTAGGCATTGCTACAGGGGAATACGTTTCCTCAAAGTCAACACCTGGCCTTTGAGTGTATCCCTTAGCAACCAACCTCGCCTTGTAGGTTGCCACTTCTCCATCAGCTCCAAGCTTTCGCTTGTAGATCCATTTACATCCTATAGCTTTCTCGCCTTCAGGAAGATCTACCAAGGTCCATACCTTGTTGGAGTACATAGAGTCCATTTCGGAATTCATGGCTTGCTGCCATTTCATCGAATCTCTATCCGATATTGCATCATCATATGATCTTGGATCACTATCCGATTGACCGGTTTCAGTTAGCAAATTGAGTCGGTCTGGCGGTCTAATTGTTCTCACAGATCTGCGAGGGCTTGTGTTTACTTCTTGTTGTGGGAAAGAGGAAGGTTCCATTGCTTGATCATTTGTAGGTTCTTGTTGAACTTCAGTAAGTTCTGCAATCTTGCCTGACTTTTCAACTAGAAACTCTTTTTCTAGAAAAGTGGCATTCCTCGAAACAAACACCTTTTGTTCCGAGGGATCATAGTAACCCACAGACTCTCTAGGGTATCCTACAAATTTGCACAAACTGGATCTGGAATCCAATTTGTCTCCCACTAGTCTTTTGACGTATGCAGGACATCCCCAAACTCTAAGGTATGAATAAGTAGGGGGTTTTGAAAACCACATCTTATATGGTATTTCGGGCACAGATTTTGAAGGAACTAAATTAATTATCTTCGCGGCCGTTTCAAGGGCATAGCCCCAAAACGATACTGGAAGATCCGTGAAACTCATCATGGATCGGACCATATCCAATAAAGTCCGATTTCGTCGCTCGGAAACCCCATTCAGCTGAGGAGTCCCGGGCGGAGTCCATTGTGAGATAATCCCATTATCTTTCAAACAACCAATAAAGAGATCACTTAAATACTCGCCACCTCGATCTGATCGAAGAGCTTAATTTTGCGATCTGTTTGGTTCTCAACCTCTGTCTTAAACTCTATGAATTTCTCAAAGGCCTCAGACTTATGTTTCATCAGGTACACATACCCATATCTACTGAAATCATCAGTAAATGTGATGAAGTAATTACAGCCGTTTCGGGTACTAACATTTAGTGGTCAGCAAACATCTGTATGGATCAAATCCAAAAGATTTTGGCTTCGCTCTACATGCCCTTTAAAAGGGGACTTAGTCATCTTTCCCTTTAAACAGGATTCACAAGTGGTTAACTCGTTTAGATCATTCGTACTGAATGATCCTAAGTTAACCATCTTTAGAAGCCTATTCTTGGAGATATGTCCAAGTCTAGCATGCCAAATCTTTGCTGAAGTTTGGTCATTTGATTTTCGTTTGTTTTCTCGTTCGACATTTAGGAGATTTAAATTAGTATTAGTTAAATACAAACCATTTTGAAAAGACCCTAATGCATGTGAAGAACCATTCTTCAAAATGTAAAACATAGCATTAGTAATAGAGAAGGAAAAACCTTCCAAGTCTAGTACAGGAATGGAAATAATGTTTTTAACTAACTCTGGAACAAATAAAACATTGTTCAATACTAAAATAAAACAATCTCCTAACTTTAACCTAACATGTCCTATGGCCTTTGCTGCAACTCTTGCTCCATTGCCCACTCGAAGAACATGTTCTCTTTCATCAACCTCACGGACGTTGCTCATTCCCTGTAACGTATTACAGATGTGAGAAGCGCATCCAGAGTCTAATACCCAATTATTAGAATTGAATGAAAGGTTAATTTCAATGAGATTTATACCTTTTGTAAGGGTAGCTAAGTACTCCTTACAGTTCCTTTTCCAATGCCCTGGTTTCTTGCAATGGAAGCACTGATCCTCAGCTTGATTGGTCTTTTTCTTAGTGTTCGCTTTCTTAACCCCACCGGTGGGCTTAAGGGTCTTTTTCTTCTTTTGGAAACTCTTTCCTTTGCCCTTTTTAAGCTTTGCAGCCTTAGTCTGGGATGAAGATGAACCTACTAAGAAAACAACTTTGTCCTTCTTCATAGTTCGCTCGACAGTTACGAGCATGTTCATCAGTTCCTCAACTGAAACTTTAGCTCCATTCATATTGAAGTTTATTATGAACTGTTTAAACGAAGGTGGCAGAGAGTTTAAGATCAAATCTATGTAAAGCTCATTATCCATGATCACCTCGAGACTTGCAAGCTTTTCAATAAGGCCTAAAGCCTTAATACAGTGTTCATGAACACTTGATCCCTCAGCCATCTTGAGTGAGAATAACTCGTTAGATGCCGCGAATCGATCAATCCTATTGGTCGGCTTGTAAATCTGTTCCAAGTGAAGATGGATCTCCGCCGAGTGGCGCATCTCAGCATGCTGCCTCTGCAACTCGGGAGACATAGTGGCAAGCATTAGACATCTAGCCTGTAGATTATCTTCTTGCCACTGGAGAGCAGTTTCCCTCTCATCTGCTGCCATATCATCAGGTATGACATCGGGAGGAGACTGTGTCAAAACATAGGTCCTCTTCTCGGAATCCAAGACAATCTTGAGATTGCGAAGCCAATCAGCATAATTCGAGCCAGTCAATTTATTGGCCTCAAGGATAGCACTAAGTGGAATTTTAGACATCACGATTTTAGCAGAAAATCTACATGTAAGAAGAAAACGTAGTATGAGTGACGAATATGAAATAATAACAATTACAAATGATATGGACTTTTATCAAATGTGGTCTCCCACTATTTTAATCAAACTCCTTTGACCCCTTTATAATTTTAGAAAAATCATGTTTTTCAAATAGTGGGTATTAAGACCCCCAAGCACTTATCACCGGACCAACGACTCGTGAGACATCCGACTTTAAGTCTTAAGGTAGACGATCTTATCATCAATTGTATCTCTATACAACTCCTAATATTATTTTGCATTACCTTTCATATAGACCCACGACTCGTGCGACATCTATACTAATTAGTATTTAAATCCGACCCATCAATCCCTAAGATTTCTCCATCGCCATTATGAATATCCCACGCCTCGTGGCCAATACCATAATTTTGACTTTGAAAAATTGCATCTTTATGCAAAGAATTATTTTAGTTCAATTAATCTCGTCATTTCGTATCCCACGCCTCGTGGCCAATACTTAATGATTTGATTAATTCTAAAACAAATAATTCTATTGACGGAATGCTTGGAAATTTATAAAGTCGAATTTTATCCTTCAATTTCCATTTGGATTTAATATTTATTTTGTCTGAGACTATCTAAGACGGTTCGGGGTTTAAGAATTTCGAAAATTCTACCAAGACTCATCAATTGTAATTATTATCTTATTTTATCTTAATTAATGCATGAACACATTTATGCACATAAAGATAACATTCACAACAAGATAATAAAAACCTAGCATGCTCCTATAAAATATGGATAATCATGGGCCTCCTATGCATGGTCCATAATAGCCATTTTATGGACCATGGTTCTATTCATGCATCAACGGAATTAAACACACAGAGAGAACTCAAATAGAATCCTATTCTATTACATCAAAATAAACGCACCCAAACACTTTTGGGGCCTTGATGGACTTCTTATTCCGTTGCTTGCTCCGTCTTGTTTCTCCATCTCCTAATCTAATTAGAGATCTCACCCTAAAACTACTCTCTTTACAAAATAAAGGGGGATTACATTTTAAGGGGGAGAAAATAAAAACAATGCTTAAAACAATTGAATAAGAGGCTCGCAGGCTCTCGTTTAAAACCAATATCAAAATGCATAAATAAAATAAAACCATACATAGCGCAAATAAAGCCCATGATTAATCCATCCATACATCCAATGCAAAGCATAAAATAAATTTACCAAGTAAAGAGTTATTATGCGATTTAAAGTCTTTAAATAATTTCTAAAATTATTTATTGACCAAGGATTATCTTTTAATTCCCAAATTAAATTAATCCTTCAAATTTAATTAAATTGAATTCTCTAATCCAATTTAATTCCCATTAGATCTCTATCTAATAAAATCATGCTTCTATTTTAACAATTCAAATTTGGACAAAAATAATTAATTTTCAAGTAAAACAATTTTACAAAATTAATTATAAAAATTTAGTTTCAAAACAATTTTAAAACTGTGGTCTGTTAAGTAAGATTAAATTTTGCCGAAATTAGACCAACAATAGTTTGAGGTCAAGTGGCTTGGTTGCTCCTTTCTTAAAATGGAGGTCATGGGTTCAAATCCCATACTCTCCATTTTGCAGAATTTAAGAGGAGCTTGGGCTATGAAGCCCAGTGCTGGCTGTCGGGCTGGCCCAACTCCATGGGCTGGACCGCGACTCAAAAATCAAGCGTTGGGCCGCCCGTTTCTGACCACGGGCCTACGCCATGGCTTGGCTAAATAACGGCCCAACCTGATCATCCACGTGAGGAGGGCAGAGAACTGGGCTTCAAGCAAGCCCATTCACGCTGACCTTGGATGAGCAATGTGAGGAGGCCTGCGGATTGGGCTTCAAACAAGCCCATTCCCGCTGCCCTAATTCTGCAGTAGCAGAATTCTGCAGAATTCGCCCACATCACGCAGCAACAGAATTCGCCCCCGGTGCATCGTGTTCACACCAATATTATTTTAAAACGATTCTAAAATAAAACCTGAATAAAAAAATTATAATTCTTGAATTATGAAACACCGTTTTTCAATATATTCAAAAATCTCATAATTTCATATAAGTTTTAAAACAAGAACTTTTCTTCAATTTTAAAACTCATGCCCAAACGAATATCAAATAAAAACAAGCATGACAAGCATCAACATATTAATCAAATTAATACAAGGAACTAAAAATCGTAAATCAATCAAAGTATGGCTTTGATACCACTGTTGGAATTCGTCAACCCTAACGCAGCGGAAATTAAAATTTTAGGGATTATAAAACCAATTTATCGGAATTCCAAACAGGATCACCTTTGATTAAAGATTTACGATTTAAACCAAAGAAGAATCAAATACCTCTTTCGCTTCCTATTGATGACGATGATGTGAAGGTTTTCCAAAACCTATCCGGTTCTCTTCTATTCGATCTTCTTCCAAGAATCCCACGCGGAATTCCTCTAAGGTAGTCCACGACTCGTAATTGAATAACTAATCAATTAGCACACTAGAACACTAATTAGATATTGATTATCTAATAGTATTCTCAATACTGTATTGAGAAAAGAGAGAGAAGAGAGAGACTTGGAGAGAAAGCAGAAAAGAAGAAAAACAACGATGATTTCTTTCTTCTCACAAATCTGTTTATATGCTTAACCCTAGGTCAAAAACCTTATGGGCTAAGCTAGTTGATATAATGGGCTTTAATTAAATTACTACTAAATAAATTAAAAGGCCCAATATTTATTTAATTAGTGGACTTAACTTAATCACAACAATTAAATCAAAAGTCCAACATCTAATTAAATTTGTGGACTTAAAAATTAATTACTCCTAATTAAATTTCAAGTCCAATTAATTTAAATACACTTATTTAAATTAATGTTAACTCTTTAACATCTATTCTCAATAGCTTAACAATTAAGCATAAATTAATTAATACAATTATTAATTAATTACTCTCTCATAAATTAAACTCTTTTAATTCATCAATCAATCTCTATTGATCTTTAGATAATCTTGTTGTTCAATTCGAGTCATTGTGTGACCCCTTAGGTTCACCAATGAATAGTAGTACGCCCACATTCTTAATGTGGTATTTCAGATAATCTTTTATCTTATTGATTTAATTGAACTCTTTCAATTAATAACTGTTTAATTAAAACTCCTTTTAATTAATCAGTACCTACAGATCATGATCGATGTCTAGTGACAAGCTCATGACCACCCATCCAACAGGTGAAGTTTATGCTGTGAACCTTTCAGTCTCATGGATACCGTGAGATAAGATCCTTCTATCGTCCAATCCCCGATTAGGACCTAGGGCATGGGAATGATAGAACCCTATTAGTCCTAATGCTATGAATTAATTCTAATAGCAATTCCATTTGATCTAGCACTCTAGGAAACTCATTTCCTAATTTAGATCTCACCACCTTGCGCAAGGATTTAAGTGGAATGTACTACAATAGAATTCATGGGTGATTCACTCGTTCTTCTAGACGAGCGATAGATTCTATGTCGGCATCTCATATGCCCCCATACATGATTCGACCAATGCCAACATACAACCATAACGAGATTCATGGAACCCATGAATCTCTAGGCGCATATCAAACATTGCCCTTGTCATGCACAGAGCATCAATGGAGCCTCAAGTCTAAGGACCATTTAGACACTACCATAACTAGGGAATCAACCTCATCATTAAGGCATAAAAGCCTTACCCCATTGAGGTGTCCCCGTCGGGATCCTCAGTGTACTTATTCCCTAACAAGCACCCCCATACGCATGTGAATGTCTCTACATTCAATACTTATGAAACAAAGTAACCTTTCTAAAAGGCACGTCGTATGAGCAAGTCTCAAATGAGTCAAGTCAACATCCCCATGCTTATTAGACTCTTCGACTTGGAGTTGGTTTAGGTCACGCCATAGAGACTTGTTTCATAACCTCCATCCCTATGCGAGGTCAAGTCCCGTAGCTTAATGTGACCTTGGGGTTTCATCCATACACAAACAGTTATAATATGCAATTAATAAACTTGAATGAGATATGATGAATTGGCCACATAGAATTAAACGACTATGAAACGTTACATTTATTATTTCATTAATGTCACAAATTGCTGCTAATAAGAGTAGTTTACAAAAAGAGGACTAAACTATTTGGCTCTTCTAGGGCACTACTCTAACAATTGGGATCTCTACCTCCCGATCGGGACATAGAATTTGTCATTGCCCTCTATCCCAGAGCCGAACCGTATGCGAAATCCCCTTATAGGATGGCTCCAACAGAGTTGAAGGAGCTGAAGACGCAATTGGACGAGCTCTTAGAATGTGGCTACATCCGTCCGAGTATCTCATCTTGGGGTGCTCCGGTCCTGTTTGTAAAGAAGAAAGACGGGACTTTACGGATGTGTATCGACTACAGAGAGCTTAACCGGTTAACGGTTAAAAACAAATACCCCCTACCTCACATTGAAGAGTTGTTTGATCTTCTCCAAGGTTCGAGAGTGTATTCCAAGTTAGATTTGAGGCAAGGGTATTACCAGTTGCATATCCGGGAAGAAGATATACCAAAGACGGCTTTAAATACTCGTTATGGGCACTTTGAGTTCATGGTCATGCCTTTTGGCCTCACAAATGCCCCGGCTGCGTTTATGGATATGATGCACCGAATATTCCGGCCTTACCTCGATAAATTCGTGGTCATCTTTATAGATGATATTCTAGTGTATTCGAGGTCTGCTGAAGAGCACGCGTAACATTTGAGAATGGTTTTAACCAAGCTTCGAGAGCATCAACTGTACGCCAAGTTCAGCAAGTGCGAGTTCTGGATCAATCGGGTTTCTTTCTTGGGTCATTTTATTTCGGGTGATGGTATAGAAGTTGATCTGGTAAAGATTGAGACGGTGATGCTATGGAAGCAACCGAAGAATGCCTCAGAGATAAGAAGTTTTCTCGGGTTGCAGGATAGTACCGGCATTTTGTGAAGGATTTTTCTAAGATAGCCACCCCGTTGACCCGGTTAACAAAGAAAGAGGTGAAATTCGAGTGGGGTGAGGCGTGTGAGAAGAGTTTTCAGACTCTTAAGCAACGCTTGATAACTGCACCGGTTCTGACTCTACCACAAGGTTCCGAAGGCTACGTAGTATACACCGACGCATCTAAGGAAGGCCTCGGTTGTGTGTTGATGCAAGAAGGCAAAGTTGTAGGCTACGCCTCTAGGAAATTGAAGGATCACGAGAGAAATTATCCCACTCACGATTTGGAACTTGCAGCAGTTATCTTTGCTTTGATGAAGTGGAGACACTACCTCTACGGAGCTACCTTTGAAGTGTACACCGACCACCAAAGTCTTAAGTACCTTTTCACACAGAAGGATTTAAATGTGAGACAGAGGCGATGGATGGAATTGCTTGAAGATTATGATTGCAAGATTCTCTACCATCCGGGAAAGGCCAATGTGGTTGCCGATGCTCTGAGTCAGAAGGCTAGTGTTTCAGCTTTGGAGTCTAGTTCTAGCAAGCAAGTTTCTAAGGTATTGGTTTCAGAGGCTTGATTGGCTAACATTTCTGTTCAACCGGACTTGAAGCAAAGGTTGATTGAACCTCAATCTAACGATCCGGAGAGTCAGAGATTGGTTACAAGGATAAGAGTGGATCCCGTGACCAAGTTTGGGTTTGACGATTCTGGGTTGTTTCGGTTCAAGACAAGAGTGTGTGCTCCGGAAGAACCTAAGCGGGTGATTTTGGATGAAGCCCACCGTTCGTCTTATACGATACATCCTGGTGGCACCAAGATGTACAAGGATTTAAGGACTTTGCATTGGTGGAACGGTATGAAGAGAGATGTGGCGAATTATGTAAGAAGGTGCCTTACGTGCCAGAAACCGGTAGGAACCCTCCAACCACTTCCGATTCCTGAGTGGAAGTGGGAGCAAGTGACTATGGACTTCGTGTCCGGCTTGCCAAGGACCAAAGGAGGTTATGATGGGATTTGGGTCGTGATTGATAGACTTACTAAGTCAGCCCATTTTCTTCAAGTTAAGATGTCCGATAAGTTTGCAAAGCTAGCTCAGTTGTATTGTAAAGAAATTGTGAGATTGATCAAGTATCTTAAGGACATGCTTCGTGCTTGTACCTTAGATTTTCAGAATCAGTGGGATGAATATCTGCATTTGGTCGAGTTTGACTATAACAACAGCTACCAAGCTTCGATTGGTATGGCACCGTACGAAGTACTGTATGGAAGGAAGTGCCGATCTCCTCTCTTTTGGGATATCGAGGATTGGAGATGGACAGAGGAAAATGAGCTTGAAAGAGCTAAGAAGCCTGCGGTGATTCAAGATACCATCGGCAAGGTAAAAGTTATTCAGCAAAGACTAAAAGCAGCTCAGGACCGTCAAAAGAGTTATACAGATAAGAGAAGACGGCCCCTAGAATTCGAAGTAGGAGATAAGGTTTTCTTGAAAGCATCTCCGCAAAAGGGGTTCGCTCGGATTGGTAAAGGTGGGAAATTAAACCCGCGCTACATAGGCCCCTTTGAGATTCTTGAGAAAATAGGGGAAGTGGCATACCGAGTTGATTTACCGCCGAGCTTAACCAGGATCCATAATGTCTTCCATGTCTCGCAGTTGAGGAAATATCATCCCGATGAGTCTTTGGTGTTGCCCGTTGAAGAGGTACGACTCGAACCGGATTTGACCATCTTGAAGAGACCGGTTAAGATTTTGGACCGAAAATGGCATGAATTGAGGAATTGGCTGATTCCCTTGGTGAAAGTGTTGTGGCGAGATCAGAAAGCCGAAGAAGCCACTTGGGAAACCGAGAGAAAGATGCAGAAGTTGTATCCGGTTTTGTTCGAGGCCCCGAGCCGGACCTGAGGATAGGTCCTTTTTAAGGGGGGAAGGTTGTGACGCCCCGATTCTTCGGCCGTACAGGTATGACGTCACGTGTGTGTTTCGTGAGCTTTACGTTATTTATTTCATGCTTTTATATGTTATTATGATTGATTAATTGCTATACTTAGTTGTTTGAATTTACTTGAAATTTGTTTGAATGTGGATATTTGCCCTAATTGCTCGTTTACTTGTATCTTGCTCGTTTCTCGTCCGTTTCGAGTTCCGTTTCTTGCGTACTTTTACCGTGCATGAAATATGTGAGTTATTTACGTGTTAGCATGCTTACATGTTAATTTGATGCTCGTTTGATTCAGTTTTGAGTTCGGTTTTTGGAACTGGGACAATTAGGGTTTTTAAGCACTTTGTGCGCACCTTGTGTTCCGGGCGGCCTATCTTGAGCTAGGGAACTCGGATTCGAGTTCCATCACCTCTGTTGGCTTCGTATCGATGATTCGGAGCCAATGGAACAAGCCTCATGCCTTTTTGAATTCATTTAGACCTCCGAACCTCACCCGTAACGAGCAGCTTGCGCAAATTCGTACCTTTGGGTTGACTAGTCTTGATGGGACCCTTCTTAACCTAACCTTAACTTGACCCATACTTTGTAGCTTGAGTTAACAAAATCCCTAACCCTCCTAGCTGCTGAATTTCGAGCCATAACCCTTTATCCTCGTCCATTTGCTGCTCCAAACCCAGCTCCAAGAGAGAAGAGAAGAGGAAGAAGAGACAACCTTGCCATCCTTGTTGATTTCTAGCTCAAATCAACTCCTTTCTTCATCTAATCTTCAAGGTAAGTATATTTTGTTATTTTCTACTCTTTTAGATGTGTTTTGATGCTTTTTATCCATGCTTTGTGTGGTATTTGATTAGGGTTTGATATGAGCAAGTTTGTGAGTTTTGACCAATTTCTTGTTAAATGGCATGCTCGAAGTTTGGGGCTGAGTTAGGGACTTTAACTTGACATTTTGGTCCGACTTCTTCTTGTATTAGATGCCTAACATGTTGTAGTAGAACTAGGGTTCATGTGCCTTTGATGTTCTTTGGGAAATTTATGAGTTATTTGGCATGAAAGTTGAAATTTAGAACAGCTCCCCTGTTTCGGTTAATTGCCCCAGCTTTTGCTTGCTTTGATTGATCATTTGTGCTTCATTTTGTGCCAAATTGCATATACATGTAGTATATTAGTCCCTTTTGCATGTTAGGATTAAGTTCCCAAGAGTTTAGATTCATTCTCAGCCCCTAGAGCCTTGATCATGGCATGAATGTATTGATTTCTCAATTTTGACTCTAATTGCATTGCTTGTTTGATGAACCTTTTTGGATGCATTCTTGAATCTTTTTGTGTGATTTTTTGGTGTGTACTTGATGCTTGTTTTATGTGTTAGAATGCTTGAGTAGTTCCGTTTCTTTCAGCCCTTGAGTTGCTCTTTTTTTTCCCCTTTTAAACCGTAGCTGTCAGCCCTTTCCGCCCTTTTCGCCTCTGTACCGAGACACCCCCGTGTCTCGGTTTGTTCTTCTGGAATGACACGGGCGTGTTACCCCCCCTTTTGTAGCTTTGTTTCCCTCCTGTACTGAGATACGGGGGTGTCTCAGTTTAGGCTTCTGGGATGACACGGGCATGTCATTCCCCTCGGTTAGATTTTAAGTGTAACTCTTTTCCATTCCCCTGCTTTTCGTTGCTTCTCTTTGCCTCGTTTCGACTTATATGTGTTATTATATTTGAGTTATGAGCTTTTTACATTCCACATTTCATTTATAATATGATTTGCATGCGTATTTGCAAGCTAGGGTTTTATAGAACTTACGTGATAACTTGTCTCTTTCCATTTTCGTCATAAGCATTCATATGCATTACCGAGCGTCTAGATGGTTCATGTTTGAGTCTAAGTTCGTATTCCTTTGTTTATTTTTTTCAGAGAACCCTCCCGTGGACGAGGAAGTCGCTCCTTAGACACTCTTTTCCCTCATTTGTTTCGTCTTCGGTGTAAGGTGAGGTTTATTTCTTTTAGTTATTCGACCTACAACCTTATGTGCTTTTGAATCCCGCATGCGAGTATTATATACGTATATTTATGGTAAATATGTGTGAGATATGTATGTTAAGGGCTTGTCCAATTTGTTATACAACTTTGAAACGGATTCGTATACGTATAGTAACTATTTTCCGCTTGTTTTGAAAACCTTGGTAAGGGTGCGTGTGTTAGCTTCGTTTCGTTTGTATCGGATTCAAGCAAGTCTCCGATTTTCGGTTGGTTTTGATCTGTTGGGCCCCGGAGAGTGGCATGGAAACTCGGGACGACCATGGGGTTGCCGAGCTCTCCCTTCAACACTTTCCATTGAGAGTTTCGCCCGACCTTAGGAGGTTGAGGAAGGGCGGTGCTCTTGAGCCGGCGTTGGCAAACGTCGAAGGATTCAAGGAAGTAATTAAGCCTTGTATCGTTGGTACTGAGTTCGTAAGCTCGTTAGATAGTTAGGGCCGTACATCCTACTATCACCCGGTGTGAAGGATGGTTTATGATTTCTGTTTGATTTGTTCGTTTTGATTCGGAGTTAGGGGTTTACTTTAGTATGAACCGTGAAACGAGATTGTCCTTGTGATCAAGTAAAATTTGGCATTTTGGCACTTGCCCTTTTGTTTCCTTTTCAACCTATATATCTAATACGACGGGAAACGTTTTAGTTTGCGAAACCCACTCTCGGTTCAAGGTTCTTTACTTTTGATACGTGCTTTGCTTTATACGTATTAGTGTGAGTGTGTTAGCCCCCTCACTAGTTGTTAGGACTAACCCTCGTTGTTTCTTTTCTTTTCTCCTTTTCTTTTAAGTGGCAGGTAGTTACTTTTGGAGTCTTGAGCTAGGCGGCAAGTTTATTGAGTCGTTTTACTTGTGGATAGCTCGAGTCTCACGCATTTTATTTATGTTCTGTACTTACTTTACCGCACTTTTGGATACGCTTTGTTATGGATTATGATTATTCTTTTGGCCCGTAAGGGGTTTGTACATAAATATGATGAAATATTAGTACCTATATGTAGTATAAGTAGATAGTTGGTATCTATAATTATACTTTATGTGTTGGTACCTATACGTAAACATATAATATGTCTCTTATATGTATCGCTTCCGCATTCATGTTTTGTTTGTGAACTCTGATGTAAGGGTCTAGTCCGCCTGGCTTAGGTTGGTTTTCGTTTGGTCACCCGTTCGCTAGAGTTGGGCATGTGTGCGGAGTCCGTTTCGTTACATGTGCTTGGCTTTGGTGCGGGGGATGTGGTGCCCACCGCTCCGGGGTGCTACATTACGATCCTTGGATTATTTTATGATTTTTAGGATCTTTTCCAGACTCTAGTTCAAATCCTAACTCGTTTTATAAATTTTTCTTTATTTTTTCCCAAAGTACTATTTCCACCGTAAAAACTAATTTTCAAACTGTCCAATATTTGGTATACAATATTACAGTCAAAATGATCCTTGAATTATTTCAAGAATCATGGACACTTTCTCGGGAATCAATTCACATTCTAGCTTCGTTTATGAATTTTATCGTATTTTTCAAAATTCCCGAACGACTACTACTTTAAATGTAGACGTTCAAACGTTAAGTGTTTATAACCATTAGAAAGCTTTTTCGATTCTCTTTATTTTGCAAGTTCTCTCATTTCAAACTAAACCCTAGACATTCTTTTACGAATTTATTATCATTTTCATCCCATTTTAGAATTATTTTTATGTTGTCATGATTACTAAATAAATTAGTTATATCTTAAACATACACATAAGTATACAATTAAACCCCCCTAATAAATGAACCTAGCTTACTCACACCATGATTCATCTAATTAAGTACCTAAAATTGCAACATAAGCCCCCAAGACATACCTATAAATAGCCTCCCAACTTCACATAAGAAATCACACCACAATCTCCCACATCTCTCTCTCTCTCGTGACCCTCTCTCCCTCTCTCATAAGGTACAATTTTCTTTTATTATTTCATGCTTTATGTTATGTTTTTAATATAATAATATTAGTAGCATGCTTAGGAATAATAAAATTATGCTTTAGGAATTTATTTTTATAATATATATGCATAATTGTTAGCTTTATTTGTAATGTGCCTACATTATGGAATTTTATTTAATTAATTGCATGAATTATGATATGATGTAGCATGAGTATCTATTTAAATAATTATGTTCTTATTTGATTAAATTTATACTTAGAATAATTTATTTGGATTTAATTTATTATTAAAGTGTTACATTTCAATTTAATTATATGTTATGAATTCAAAAATTTATTGAATGTGATCATGAACTAGTATGAACATCTTCATAAGCTTAAGAACACATTCATAATGTTCTTGAATCAAAATCATGTGCACGTGTGATAGTGTGTGTGTGTGTGTGTGTTTAATTTTGTGTTATAAAGTGTTTAATTCATAAGAAATTGAATAGTAAATGTTTTTAATAGTAACTTTGACTTTTTGGTCAACATTTAATTAAATAATTTCGAAATTAATTTAAGATTAATTATAAAATAGGATTTTGGAATTTTAAATAAAGATTTTTCCAAATTAATTCAAAAATTAATAAAATTATAAAATAATTTCAAAATCAACCTACATTGTTGAATTAAATCCTAGATTTAATTCCTAATACTCTAATTAAGGTCACAACATGATTAATAAATATTTAACTGACTAAAGAACTCTTGAAACATAATTAATTAATTAAATTTCCTTAAACAATTCAAATTAAATTTTACCGAGAAAATTTCTAATTGTTATAAGAATTTTCTAATATGTTATATTTCCTAAACCTTATGGGATTGTTAGATTAGAATAATAAGAACCCAGTTCTAAGTCAGTAGTAATTATTTTCAAGTGACAATTGCACTGAACATTGGGATCCGTTCCAATCTGTTTGAATTTTGATACTAGGTGAGGGTTAAAACATTTTCAACTGGAATCATGTATATATCTATATCTAATTATAAAATGATTTCCAAATCTACCTATCTATTATTTGATTTCCTATTTATACATTTTAATATAATATAATATTCCTCTTTATGAGGAAAATACCATTAAGTCGGAATCAGGATCTTATCCGGATAATATATATTTCAGTCCTATTAATATTAAGAACTGATTCCCGACTAAGCAAGTCAATTATCATTATCATTTATCAAAATGGGCCCGGCGTGCAGCTGTGTCGAGCAATACTCGGAAGGCATCGGGCCGAGGGTATTGTTGGTGCCACAGACCGCCACCAACCCTCGATAGTGGTTTAGCTGGAGGTTAGTTACTCGACGCCAAGAGACTTACAAGGGAGAATAATCTCCCTGGGAGAGATAACTTCCTCCCACATATTACATATCGTCGGTAGGGTTTGCTCCCCTACTGACACTACGGTGTTGCGAAATTATTATCATATTTAGTTTTATTAAAGTACCGGTGCCTTGATCAGCCCAGTACTATTTTACAAATATTTTAAGGAGATCGGAGGGAGACGCCTTACTTGCAAGCGGTACAAATCTTTTATTAAATGGTTCATCATTTATAAATAAACTCCAAATACCCCTATCCCGGTTTCTAACTTATGAACCGTATCATATTTGCTATATCCTATTGCTATCATTTTATATATATATATATATATATATATATATATAATCATATATATATCTAAATCTAATGTCCCTTCACTTAGTCACTTTGACTAATTCCTAGCCTGTTTTTAAATACATGATTTCAGGAAGCGAGGACAACGACACCTAGAGGTATCTTGAAGCTATAGGTGTCATATTTATTAGATCAGGCTTAGATTAAGAGCATTTAATCCTGATCATGTATATATTGCTATTAAATTGCTCTTACACATTAACTCCGTACACTACGCTATCATACTACCCCCTTACAATATCATGCACTATTCTGTGTGTTATCATGTTGCTTGTTTCAAATTTTAAATTCTTTCATTTTCCGCTGCATTTTACCCTATGCTCTACTTAAGTACCGTCTATACCGTTCGCCGTAGTATTTCTCGACTGCTAGGTCTCACATCCCCTCGAGGGTAGTACGGTGCGGGAGTTGTAGTGTTAGGGGGGCGCTACAACTTAAGGTGGTATCAGAGCATCAGGTTGGGTTAAGAAGAGACTTAACCTATAAATGCTGGGAGAATGCTCACTTTGTACTTGAACTTTAGAATTCACTCTAAGTGTTTCTTTATATAGCAATGGAGAATCAGGAACACGGGAACCCACATCATATCTAGCTTGAGGAGTACGAGGCCCCACACACCATAGCGGTATCTCGTCGTGAGAACCCTATGCGTTACTACACTTGGCAGAGGGCGAGACATATAGTTCGGGGAGGTAGAGCAGGTAGAGTTAGGCATGCTTATCCGAACCGTTTAGTACATATACTTGAGTCAGAGCGAGATGCATACTATATGGAGGCTCAGATGGCTCGTGAGTATCAGTTGGAGTCTACTAGGCATCTTGAGTTAGCCCTACCGAATGCTATGAGTAGGAATTTTGCCCAGCAGTAGACATCCACGCTGGAGCAGGAGAACGCCGATCTTGTGGCGTAGGTGGCGACCTTACAGCAGGATCTAGCTTCTATGACTCTTTCCAGGAATGCCGCCCGGACCTTATATCAGCACTACCGCTCTGATATTCGGAGTCGCCTTACCGGTGCCTATCATCTGACTGGTGTATGGATTTCCCATTTGTATATGATAGGCCGTGCTGCCTACCAAAAGGGCCTACCAAATCAATGACCTATTCGCCTTGATTTGGTAGGTGTATGGATTTCACATTTCATATACGGGCCGGGTCTTGGTGTGGGGGATATGGCATCACGCGCTTGGGCGCTACATCTTTAAGTGGTATCAGAGCATCAGGTTGGAAAATCGGGGCTCTCGTGTCGTATTGAGTCTGTTTAAGTGGTACGACTTTAGTAATTACTTGTTAATGTGCTCCTTATGCATTTCTTATGTGAATTATATGCCTTAATTGTTGATTCTTGATTGAATTACCTGCACTATACTGCATAGACTAAAAACAACAAGCATTTCAGTGTTTCTTTTACAGCATGCCTCCTAGGAGACATAGAGATCGATCTCCTAACCGACATCATCATCGTGGTCGTTCCCCTACTCTACAACCACAACCAAAACAACCGCCTCCTATGAATATGGAGCATTTTATGGATGTGGTTTATAACTACGTTGAACATAGAAGGGCCCATTTAACATCCCGCTCGTCTGGCGGTACAGGTACACACTTTCGAGATTGTTTTATACGCATTTTATTTATTTATTTATGCTTCTACGTGTTTATTAAATTGCTTATATGCCTAATTGATTATTGGAATAATTATTTGTTACACTTTGTTAAGTATTTGTTCGTTTTGACCCCGTTTGATTCCCCGTTCGATCCGTATGCCCCCATATTTTCTCCAAATTATATGACTATGTGATATGCATGAAATATGTTTGTTATGAATTTTTCTACGTGTTCATTTTATGTTTTGAGTTTGTTTGATACAGTTTTTGAACCGTTTTGCTTGATAAGGGACTCTAGGGCCTAACGCGTGTTAGCGCACCTCGCGTTCTGGAAGGCATAACTTGAGTTCGGGAATTCAGATTCAAATTCGGAAGAAGATTCAGACTCGTAACGAAGAAAAGAAGCTAAGGAACCTGGTTTTGTAATTTTCTAAGCCCGTTTGAACCTCCGAATTTCGCCCGAAACACTACCCGTGTGACTGATTCGCCACCTTCGCCCGTTTTGATCATAACCGACCCGCTTTTTTATCCGAATCACCCCATATTTGAACCCATATAACCCTAATTAAATCCTCTCTCACCCCATATGCTCCTCATTCGGACCTCAACTAAGAAAAAAAGGAAAAGCAGCAGTTCATCCAAGAGAGAGAGAGAAGGGATTTTGACACTATTCATTTAGCCATTTCTTGCTCCATACACCTCTGATTCACCTCAAATTCAAAAGGTAAGTCCGGAATCTTGCTCTCCATCTTCTTCTTTTTCTTTTATGTGTTTAAAATCTGATTTTCATGGAGAATCAAGCAAGCTATTACTGTTGTGATGAATAGTTAGTGATTGTGATTTTTGGGTGATTGCGTGCCGGTTTGATGCTTGGTGTTTGGATTGATTTTTGCTGCATTTTTTTGAGTCTTTACCTTGTGTTTTTGCTGTCTTGCTTCCTTCCTTTGTGCTGCTGGGTTGCTGTTGTTGGAGATGCAGGGGAAAGCAGCCATGGCTGCTCTCGTTTGGAGGTGAAGGGCGAGGTAACGCCCGTTACCGTTTTGAGTAAGGGAGCGTTACTCCCTCTAGGCTGAGCTGTTCTGGCTATTAAAGGGGGGCAATCCGCTTCCTTTTAGGAGTGTTAACCCCTGTTACTTGTTTGTTTTGAGGCCTGGGTGTGTGAATGGTGGTGCAAACCTTATGCTTGCACTCTGTAACCCCGTAACAGCCATAGGGTGTTTTGGGTGTGATTTTCCTGCTTCGTTTTTTATTTTATTCATCTTCTCCCACCCCAATTATGATCCCAACATGCTAATATATGATTATATGATATTTTTGTCATTTATTTTAATTTTACGGCTTCATTTGATAAGTATAAACGGACTTAGATGCATAGACCTTTAAATGCAAAGTGTGATATATTCTTACATGTCTTGCCTTGTATATGTATTTTGAACCTAAAGATGCATGAGTTATGATACAATGTGATATATTAAGTGCTTATTTAGTGTGTTTTGTGTTAATTTATGTGTTATTTGTATGATTTCAATTAATGAATACGTGTATGAACTTATATGCCCTAAATGCTAACTCTTGTTGCTTTCTTTGGTACGGTAATATGATATATGCATCGATATGTCTAAGTGTGAAAGTATGGGAGGTGGCATTGCATTATTTGCATCCATATTCATTCACCGAGTGTCTATATGGTTCATTTTGAGTCTAAATTTATCTTTTGTTTTTATTTTGTTCAGAGGTTCGTCTTGTGAGAATGAGGTGGTGTAACATCCTGATTTTTCGGTCGTACAGGTACGCGGTTTGAGAGTGCTAAGTACGCATTTAAATTATTTTAATTATGTGATTTACGTGTTTATTTTATTCTTATGTGACATACTTGAATTATGTGATTTAATATTTGAATTTTATATGAACCTTATTTGAATTATTTGAACGTTTATGCTTTATTTGCACATTTTTAATCCGTTTGTGCCCATTTTTAATTCTAACTTTTGTGACTAAGTAATATGCATGATATTTATATGTTATGAACTTGTTTATGTGCTCGTTTCAAGTTTTTAAGTTCGTTTGATACTGCTTTCGAATCGTTTTATTTGTTAGGGACTTAAGGGCCTAACTTGTTTTAGCGCGCCTTGGGTTCCGCAAGGCTTATCTCGAGATCGGGAATTCGGATTCAAATTTCGGAAGTGGCGTTGGACTTGTAACGACGAATGGTATTTTTCTAAGCCCGTTTCATACTCCCTATTTCGCCCGTAACGTACCATCCCGGCAAAGCCAATGTGGTCGCCGATGCACTTAGTAGGAAGGCTAGTGTGTCGAGCCTGGAATTGGGTGAGAGTAGTGGAATCGAGCCAATTATCCTAAAGGCTCGAGTTTATAATATTTCGGACCAACCAGAGTTGAAGCACAGGTTGTTTGAGGCTCAGAGTACGGATTTGGAAGTTCAGAGATTGGTAGCTAAGGCAAGAGCTGATCCAGAGTGTCCATTCGGGTTCGATGAAACCGGTCTTCTTCGTTTCAAGAACCGAGTGGTTGTACCCGAAGAGTTGAAACGGGTATTACTCGAGGAAGCTCACAGATCGGCTTATTCTATCCACCCCGGAGGAAACAAGATGTATAAGGACTTAAGGCAATATTATTGGTGGCGTGGATTGAAGAAAGATGTGGCCGAGTTTGTGAAGCATTGTCTCACTTATCAGAAAGTGAAAGCCGAGCATCAGAAATCGGGAGGTCTTCTTCAGCCGTTACCTATTCCTGAGTGGAAGTGGGAACAGGTGATGATGGATTTCGTGTCCGGATTACCTAAGGTGAAAGGTGGATTTGATGGGATTTGGGTGATTGTGCACCGTTTGACGAAGTCTGCACATTTTCTACCGGTTCGGATGTCGTATAAGATTCGCAAGTTAGCCGAGCTTTATAACCGGGAGATTGTTAGACTTCACGGGATTCCGATTAGTATAGTTTCTGACAGAGATCCACGGTTCACTTCGAGGTTGTGGCGTGAATTGCAAGAGGTTTTGGGTACGAAGCTCCAGTTTAGTACAGCTTTTCATCCTCAGACGGATGGTCAGTCCGAGAGATTAATAAGGTATCTCGAGGATTTACTTAGAGCTTGTTCTTTGGATTTTCAGTCTTCTTGGCATGATCAGCTACCTTTGATTGAGTTTGCGTACAACAACAGTTTTCAGGCTTCGATTGGAATGGCACCGTATGAGCTACTTTATGGACGGAAGTGTCGTTCTCCGTTGTTCTTTGACTTGGAAGAGTGGAAATGGACTAAGCAGGAAGGTGTTAAGAAAGGTGAGAAATTGGAGAAACCTTCCAAGGCCGTTGAAGCTATGATTGAGAAAGTTCAATTAATAAAACAACGAATGAAAGCAGCTCAGGACAGACAGAAGAGCTACGCCGATCGTCGTAGAAGGGATCTCGAGTTTGAGGTTGGAGATCGGGTATTCTTGAAGGCGTCTCCACGTAAAGGATTTGCTCGGATTGGGAAAGGAGGTAAACTTAAACCTCGTTATTTAGGTCCTTATGAGATTTTGGAAAGAATTGGAGAAGTTGCTTATAGATTGGACCTACCACCGAGCCTCACGGGGATTCATAACGTATTTCACGTGTCTCAGCTGAGGAAATACTACCCCGATGAAACCGAGATCATTCCTGTTGAAGAAGTGGAATTGGAACCGAGTCTTACCTTTGTTCAGAAACCGGTTAAGATATTGGATAAGAAGTTTCAGGAATTAAGAAACCGGAGGATTCCCACGGTTAAGGTTCTTTGGAGAAGTGATAAGACCGAAGAAGCCACGTGGGAGACCGAAGACAAAATGAGACGGTTCCATCCAGAGTTGTTCCCTTCCGATCAGTGAATCTGGGGACCAGATTCTTATAAGGAGGGAGGATTGTAACGCCCCAGCTTTCGGCATTTCAGGTATGAACGACACGTGTGCGTTTGAGAGTTGTAATTTGATTATTAATTGTTCATTTCTTTAATTTTTCATAGCATGACATAATTTTATAAAATTATATTCTTAACATTTTACTGAAAATTCATATCATATCATATTTTTCGGATTTATTGAACGTGATTGCAATGTGAATTATTTTTCCCGAATGTGATTTATTTCTTTTATGTCCTTAATTGCTCATTTTCATGAATATGGGATCTAATTGCATTGGACCACATTGATCATTTAGTAATGGAATTGGACTTGATTGCATAACTTAATAAATGAAAGGATTTAATTGCAAAATTGGCCCTCTCATCTCCTCTCATAGCAGCATTCACATACCATGCCTCCCATTTCATACCAAAAACATTGCAAACCTTGTTCTTTCTTTTCCTCCTTCAACCGATCAAAACCCTTCTTGATTAAGTGGAAGATTTCAACCATTCAAGCTAATAATTATGGGTTTTGGGATCATAGAAGCATCATTATCATCACTTCTTCATCTTAGATTCCATCTCTCCCATTTGAGGTAATTATGGAGTTTGAATGATTTTCTTGTAAAAATGGTATATCTAGGGCTTTGTTATTCATTGGTTAGATTGTGTATTGGTTGTTGGAAAATTATTTGTGAACTTTAAGCTTGAGTTTGATGCATATATCTTGAGTTTTATGAACTTGAAGCATGATTGAGTATATGGGTTTCAAATGAGTGATTATTGATGATCTAACATGGAATCATGTGTTTTTATGAGTTGTTATTGATTTATATGCACGTTAGTATATTTTTTGTATCATATTTATACCTTTGAACTTGGCTTGAAGCCATTTTTGGTGATTAATTGTTGTGTTGCCATGGCTGCTCTGTTTCTGCTCTGCATTCTGAAGCTCACGTATTCTGGGAACGGCCATTCCCAACCCCAGTTCAAAACTGGAACGGCCGTTCCCATAATGCTGAGAGATTAGGCCAGCGAGACTGGGAACGACCGTTCCCACTTTGGCCTATGAGCCGGAACGGCCCTTCCCAGCCAAAATGTATTTTACATTTTAAAACGCTGGCGCGTTTTCTTCAGGCCATGGGAACGGCCCTTCCCATTTTCAAAGGGAAGCCGGAACGGCCGTTCCCATAGTCCAGAATGTGTGTAAAATTCACTGCATAAAATTGCAATTTTCGCACCTCGATCCGACGGCTTCTTTGACCCCTAATTGCTATTATATGACTGATTACATGTTGAAACGCAATATTTTCATGGTACATTGTATTTTTCTCGTCGTCTCGTTGCATTTCCGCCGTTCGTCATATTTGGTACATTTTGAGTCGTGTTTCACGGACAATTGTCTTTCTTGCACAGACCAGCTTCCCGGTGACGAGGAGCAGGCCCCGTGAGCTGTTTCCTTGGTTATTTTTGGGTCGTTCAGGTGAGGTTTAATTTTAGATACATAGGACCCGTACAACCCTATGTGAAGTTTTAAGCCAAAACCTATATTTATACTTATAGTTTTCAAATGAGATTGGTTTTCAAATGTTTTATCGAACTATTGAAGGAATTGATTGATTGATTGATTGATTTGGCGAGTATTGTATTGCACTGTGGGCCCGAGGGTAGTGACTCGAGCCAACTGGGAAAGCACGGGCTGACGGGTAACTCGAGAGCTATCCTCACCAAACTGGGATGAACCCTGAACCCTCTAGGAGATTAGGGGAGGAAGGAGTTCCGGGCTTAGGGATTCATGTACCCTCTGCCCAGATTGATTGGATGGTGGGGCCTTGCAATCCCACCATCACCCGGAGGAAGAAGGCGTTATTGAAACTGCTAATTGTGCACATTAATGAATTGCTTCATCACCTAATCATCTAATAATTGATTGATTGATTGTACACAGTCGGTGTAAGGTTGGAGAATTGCCCCACTCGCCGGGTCACTATTGATTGTAATGAATTAATTGAATGGAAATTGGATTAGTTGTAATCTCGGGCGATAGTATCTCTTTTAACCTATTAGATTGTATTGCTCTTCCAAAATTATTACCCGAGGTTATAACTTGCATGTATGTGCGCTTATATTTATTTATGCCCCTCGCTCAGTCTGTGTTGGACTGACACCTCAACTTTTCAGTGTTTTGCAGGGCGTGCTAGGCGGGAATTTAGAGTCTAGTGGTCTTTAAATTTGGGTCTAGCACACTTCATTCCCACATTTTGTTATGTATAGCTATTTGGGATATTTTGTATATCGCCTTGTTATCTATATTGTTGAGAGATGATAATGTATTGATAGTGTGAATGTTGGTACCTATAAGTAAATAAATAAATATGGTACCTATACGTATCGAATGAATGTTATTGCTTCCGCTTTTTAATGCTCTGATTTGATTGTTGGTCGGTTTTAAATTGAGGGTACCCGCCTAGCCTTGAGTCATTTTATTGTCTCCCGTTCGCTATAGCTTTGAGTCATGTATGGATTGTCCATTTCATATGTGGATTGGAGCTATAGTGCGGGGGATGTGGTGCCTGGCGTTCCGGGTGCTACAGTGCGCATGTATGAGAACTCCCCTAATCCTGATGACTTTAGGACTCTACCATTTAGGTGAAATGGTTCATGAAACGAGCCCTATATCACATAAGTCATGATTAGTAAAATACTCCAAGTCGATGAGTCCTACATATAGTGGGAGTGTCAACCTGACTCCTTTAAGGCTTGCTTGTGGGATCACGCCCTTAAGAAGGACCACCTTGTTTCATGGAGGTGCAAAGTGTATAGTTGATACGTGCGTGATACATGAGGGTGCTTACTTTAATAAGTAAGTTCACTGAGGTGCCCCGTGTGATAAGATTCCTAAATGGGAAAGAAAGTTTCAATTTCAGGAAATGGAAACTTCCATATTACGAAATATCTCACGAGTCGTTAATGTGATTAATTGATCCTTAGACTTGAGGTTCCATGTCACTTTATGAGTTAACTCTGTAGTCTTAGCTAGGTATAAGCTTTAAAGTGTGTCACCTTAGACAACTAATTCAAGGCTTATGCTGGGGCTGAACAAGTGACTCATGAAAGTGAATGAGAATCAAGAAAGGACCTACACTTGTATTTCCAAGGTGATTTCTTATTGTGTAAGTCATTCATATGCCATATGGATTCCTTGGCCAAGGCAGTAGATCAAGACATAAAGAAAAGGATTTCTTGGATTGAGATCAAATGGATATGAAATGCACTTAGCATTAAGGCCAGATTATTAGGGTTCTGATTATTCCCTTACCCTAGATCTTGGTTGAGAGATAGTAAGTAGGAGGGCTGTATCTCACATGAATCAATGACTTAAAGGTTCTGTCGAATCGAGATATTCTTATTCAGCTGGGGTTCAAACACCTATTGCTAGACTGTGGTCGTTTGATCTGTGCAATGATTAATTAATTAGATAATTAATTAATTGGGGTCACTGCTAATTGAATTGAGAACCTAGAGGGTCACACACAACAACCCGGTCACGTGGGTTAAGGCTTGAATCGATTAAACGAGTTGATCAAACCATTAAGTGAATGGTGGGGTCCACACGTGTAAGTCACACGTCTGGAACACGTGTATGACACGTGTCCTTATGGACACGTGTATGTATGTGTATAAATATTAAATAATTAATGTGTTAATTATTTAATGGACTTTGATTTAATTTTGAATTAATATTAAAGTTCAAATTTGGAGAAATAAAGTCTAATAAATAATTAATTATGAATGAATTAATTATTAGTCTTCAAGTTATTTATTGTAAAATATATAAAGTAAAATTAAATGTCTAAAAGAGTTAGACTAGATTCTTGCTTTCCAAGTTGATCAAAAGGAGACTTTTTGTCAAAGTAAGAGACTTGGTCTCCAAGCAAGATATCCCTTTCCAAAAGGAGTTTGGAATCCTTTTCCAAAAGGGATAAGGGGTTCGAACCCTAGCCTTATAAATAGAGGGGTTCGAACCCCATGGGAAGATGATACAAAGAATTTCTCCTAATCCATAATTATACACTAAACCCTTAGAGCCTAAACACCGAACATAGAACTATCATCCTCCCTATTCGGATCGTGGTCGCGGTTGGTGGACTATTTTCTCTAGAGGGCTTCTATCATGAAGTCTTGAAAGATTCGAAGGAAATTTTGAGGATCAAGAAAAATGACCACAAGGGATGAGGAAATGATTCTGAACCCAACAGAATACGAGTCAAAACATCGAACCAAAGAAGATGGCGAAAACCGTTCGTCCATATCCTGAAGGATGAATTTTTTCACGAGGGTTTTATGGCAGGCAGATTTCTACCTTTACAAAACTGGGTTTCGAAGGGAGTTTCAATCATGCCTTTCTCATTTCATGTCTCTTTCTTTATGTTATATTGTTAAGCACTTTCCCTAATATGATTTGAATCTAAGTTGGTGTGGATTGTTGTCCCTACATTAGATTCTGAAGTAGAAAGAGACTTTCGAGGGACGGGTTGCCATTACCGCATGAAGCGCGTTTGAGGGCGGCTCAAAACGTGTCAAGAAAGCTACTACCCAACTGAGTTTCTTGATCTCTACGAATTTGGATTCATGATTGCGAGTTTCGATCCTTTTGTTGGAAAATTTTTTAAATTTCCGCTGCTTTCTGATTCCGTTTTTCCAACAATTCGGTCCAAGGTAATATTCAATTGGGTATACATACTTATGAAAGAGTATCAATTAAGGAAAATTAGACACGTAGAGCATCCTCAAAAATTAATTTACAAAATACACGTAATATAAGTCGAAGGCAAGAACACGTATTTACAATTAATCACATAATTAAATAATTTAAACACACAAAAGCAATTAAGTCACATAGTTAAATAACTAAAACACATAACACTCGGTCTGACCTCTCTCGTAACGTCATACCTGATTAGTCTTGAAAACACAGGGCGTCACAGAAGGCTAGTTTATCGAGTTTGGAAGTGGGTGAAGGAAGTAGAACCGAGCCAATTATTTTGAAGGCTCGTATTTCCAACATCACCGTGCAACCAAAGTTTAAGAAACAGTTGTTTGAAGCTCAGAACAGTGATCCAGGAGTTCAGAAGTTGGTGGCTAAGGCAAGGGCCGATCTGGAGTGTCCGTTTGGGTTCGATGAAATTGGTCTTCTTCGTTTCAAGAACCGTGTGGTTGTACCCGAAGAGTTGAAATGGGTGTTGCTCAAAAAGGCTCACAAATCGGCTTATTCTATCCACCCCAGAGGTAATAAGATGTACAAGGATCTTAAAGAATATTATTGGTGGAATGGGATGAAGAAGGATGTTGCCGATTATGTGAGGTATTTTATGACGTGTCAGTTGGTTAAAGCAGAACATCAGAAACCCGGAGGTCTTCTCCAATTGTTAACTATTCCAGAGTGGAAATGGGAGCAGGTGACAAGGGATTATGTATAAGGATTGCCGAAAATAAAGGGTGGCTACGATGGTATATGGGTGATCGTGCCTAACTAAGTCAGCTCATTTTCTAGCCGTTCGGATGTCTGACAAAGTTAGCAAACTAGCCGAGTTGTACAACTGAGAGATCGTTCGACTCCATAAAATTTCTGTTAGCATTGTGTTGAATAGAGATCCGAGGTTTACTTCGAGGTTGTGGTAAGTGTTACAAGGTATTTTGGGTATGAATCTCAGGTTTAGTACTGCTTCACGGCCTCAGATGGATGGCCAATCCGAGAGATTGATCAAGTATCTCGAAGACTTGCTCTGAGCTTGTGCTTTGGATATTCAGGCTACTTGGGACAAGCAACTACACTTGATAGAGTTTGCCTACAACAACAGTTATCAAGCCTCGATCAGTATGGCCCTATATGATGTTTTTTATGGTCGGAAGTGTAGATCTTCATTGTTCTTTGATCTTGGAGAGTGGAAATAGACTAAGTAAGAAGGCGCAAAGAAGGGTGAGAAGCAGGAGAAACCTTATAAGGCCGTGCGAGACGCTATTGAGAAAGTCCAATTGATACAACAACGTATGAAAGCGGCTCAAGATCGACGAAAGAGCTATGCCGACCTTTGAAGAAGAGACCTCAAGTTTGAGGGTGGGGACCGTGTATTCTTGAAGGCGTCCCTACACGAAGGATTTGCTTGGACTGCGAAAGGAGGAAAGCTTAACCCTCGTTACTTGGGTCCATTTGAGATACTTGAGAAGATTGGTGAAGTAGCGTATCGTTTGGACCTACCACCGAGCTTGACCGGGATTCACAATGTCTTCCATGTGTCTCAACTGAGGTAGTATTATGCCGATGAGTACGAGATTCTCCCCGTTGAAGAAGTTGAAGAGGCTGAATTGAAACCGGATTTAACTTTTATCTAAAAGCCAGTGAAGATTCTGGATCACAAGTTACAAGTGTTGAGAAACCGGCAAATTCCCTTGGTAAAGGTTTTATGGAGAAGTGATAAGATCGAGGAAACCACTTGGGAAACAAAGGATAAAATGAAGAAGTTTCATTCGGAGTTGTTTCCACCCGAGCCGTGAATCTGGGGACCAGATTCTTTTAAGGGGGGAAGGTTGTGACTCCCCGTATTCTTGACTTTCAGGTATGCACGCCATGCATGAGATTTTTCGAGAGCTAGGATTGTTTATTTAATTTATTTATTCTTTCATATGCATATTTGAACTTCATATTTATTAAATTATGTAACTTATATGATTCATTGTCGAATTTAATCCTAAATGGACTTAATTACCTTAATTGAAACTTATGTCAAATAATTTCAACATGCATCCATTCATAAACTTGTTTTTAATTTGTAATTAATTATATTCTTAAGGACTTAAATTCCAATTAAGCATATACATACATTGTTGGGAAAACGGAACAGAAATGCAGCGGAAATTTAAAATTTTCCCAATAAGTTAGAATCGAATCTTGCAATTCCTATTCCCAAATTCGTAGAGATCAAGAAACTCACTTAGATAGTAGTTTTCTTGACACCTTCTAGCCCAAGAACGCTCTTCACGCGGATTGATCCCCAAAAGTTCCTTCGAATCTTTCAAGACTTCATGATAGTAGCCCTCTAGAGAATTAGTCCACCAACCGCGACCACGATCCGAACAGGGAGGATGCTAGTTCTATATTCGGTATTTTTGGCTCTAGGGTTTAGTGTATAATATTTAGAGAAGGAGAAATTGTGTATCATCATCCCATGGGGTTCGAAGCCTATGTATTTATAGACAAGTGGTTCGAACCCCTCTTCCTTTTTGAACAAGAATTCCAAACTCTTTTGGAAAAGGATTTCTTGCTCGGAGACCAAGTCTCTTACTTTGACCAAAAATCTCCTTTTGACCAACTTGTCAAGCAAGAATAATATTTAACTCTCTTAGGTATTTTATTTTACTTTATTTATTAAATAATAAATAACTTGAAGACTAATAATTAATTAATTCATAATTAATTATTTATTAGACTTTATTTCTCCAAATTGGGACTTTAATATTAATTCCATATTAAATCAAAGTCCATTAAATAACTAACACATTAATTATTAATATATATACACATACACACACGTGACTACATGTGTCACAAGGACACGTGTCATACACGTGTTCCACAGGCGTGGAGCTCACCATTCTCCTAATGGTTCGATCAACTCGTTTAATTGATTCAAGCCTTAATCCATGTGATCGGGTTGTTGTTTGTGACCTTCTAGGTTCTTAATTCAATTAGCAGTGACCCTAATAAATTAATTCCCTAATTAATTAATCAGTCCACAAATCAAACGACCGTAATCTAGCAACAGGTATTTGACCCCTAGCTGAATAAGAACGTCTCGATTCGACAGAACCCTTAAGTCATTGGTTCATGTGAGATACGATCCTCCTACATCCCGTCTCTCAACCAAGATCTAGGGTAAGGGAATAACTAGAACCCTAATAATCTCGATCTTAATGTTAAGTGCATTTCATATCCATTTGATCTCAATCCAAGAAACTCTTTTCTTGATGTCTTGATCCACTGTCTTGGACTATTATAAGGCATATGAACGACTTACACAATAAGAGATAAATTTGCTCATGCAAGTGCAGGTTCACTATCAATTCTCATATACTCTCATGTGCCACTTGTTCAGCCCCAGCATAAGCCTTGAATCAATTGTCTAAGGCTGTCCCCTTTAAAGCTTACACCTAAGACTACAGAGTTAGCTCATAAAGTATCAATGGAACCTCAAGTCTAATGATCACTTAATCACATCAATGACTCGGGAGATATTTCCTAATCTGGAAGTTTCTATTTCCAGATATAGAAACTTCCTTTCCCTTTTAGGTATCTTCTCACACGGGACACCTCAGTGTACTTACTTAGAATAAGTAAGCACCCCCATGCACCACACACGTATCAGCAATACACTTTGCACCCCATGAAACAAGGTGGTCCTTCTTAAGGGCGTGATCCCACGAGCAAGCCTCGAACGAGTCAAGTCGACACTCCCACTGTCTATAGGGCTCATCGGCTTGGAGTAATATCTAATCATGACTTATGTGATATAGAGCTCGTCTCATGAACCACTTCGCCTAAATGGTTGAGTACTATAAGTCATATTGATTAGGGGAGTTCTTATACATGCGCAGTAAAAAGTAATCACATAATCAAACAAGAGCATATAAAGAAGTGTTGCCTTAATTCATATTATTCAAAGATTGTCTGTGACTTACATAAGGAAAGTACTAAAGAAGACTATTACATCGGCTTTCAAGGCACTATTCCTAACATACATATCTTATATTATATATGTATATACATAATCATTCATATATCTCTTCTCTCATTTCTACATAAACACAATAACTCACACACTCATTTACACACACACGCTTGGTTCGAATTGGGAGAGAAAGAGGAGGAACCACCACGACATCATCGGAAGCTCACCGAAGTCACCAACATCATCTCCCATATCTTCTTCCTTCTTCATTTCTTGCTTAGGTTGGTATATGTGTGTATATATATATATATTTGCATTTTGTGTGAATGTGATGAATGAGTAGGGCTTTTGAGTGTAGAACTTACCAACTTGTTCCTAAGTGTGTTTATGAATGAATATATGTTCATCTATGAATTTAAGGCATGGATTCTTGGTGGTTGGATGAAATATGTATATATGTAATAAATGAGGGTTTTATGTGATGATTCTTGATGATCTAAGCATGTTATTAAGTGCTAATTTTTGCTTAAATGAAATATAAAGTGTATGTTATGTTCAGTATGGTTTTGGGTTGAAATTGTAGCTGATGAACTTGTGTAGGTGGTGTTCTCGTTGGAGTTCGAACTTGTTGCAGCACATCCCTGGTTTTATAGTAGGGGATCCCTGCCAGGAAGCCTTTTAGTTCAAATTTGATCCTGACTGGGATCACCTGACACTAGGGGGGACCTCATCATAGGTCCTAGCTGGGATGATTTTCGTCCAGGCCAGGATTCAAAATTATTTTCTTTCAAATTATGGATCTTGGCCGGGATTGTTTTCAGTTCATTTTGAGTCCCGACCAGGACCAATGATCAAACAGAGGGTATGGAGGACCCTCATGGCTGGGATCCCTTTTACACTAAAAACTTGTTAGAAATAGTGCCTTTAAAGCGGATGTTTGCTTTAATATTTCCTTGTAAAATCACAGACAGTCTTTGAATAATAAACGAGATGATTTTGTTCATAGGCAATCACTTCTTCTTGTGCTTATCTATGTTTGTTTAGGTTGACTGTGTTTTGCATGTATTGAACTGCCCTGATCCGATGAGGCCGTTAAGAACTTTGTCGTTACGGGAACGGTACATGAAACAAGTTCTTAACTCCATAGGCAAGGATTAGAAACTTCTCCAAGTCAATGAGTCCGACAGACAGTGGCAGTGTCGACCTTGATTGTGCTGAGACTTGCTTTTGTAACTATATCCTTTTGAAGGATCACTCAGTTTCATGGAGTGATAAGCGCATACGTTGATGTGTTCATAATACATAAGGGTGATTGTTGCAAGAACTTCATCATTGAGATATCCTGAGTGAGAACATTCCTAAATGGGAAAAGAAGTTTCCTAAAACTTCCAGATTAGGAAATATCTCACAAGTTAATGACGTGATTCATTAATCCTTAAACTTGAGATTCTGTAATGTCTCATATGAGCTAACTCTGTAATCTTTGATATAGGCTCAAAAGGGTGTCGCCATATAGATACCTGAACCACGGTCTATGTTGGGATTACACAAGTGACATATGTAGAATTAGTAGAATCAACAAAGGGCCTACACTTATTAAGAACAAGGATGATCTCTTACTGATTGAGTTGTTCGTAGTCCATTAAATATTAAACCCTTGGCCAAGGTGGATAAAATATCAAGACATCTAGAAAATGGGGTTTTCTAGGATTGAGATCGAAATGGATATGAAACGAACTTAACTTTAAAGAGCAAGAATATTTTTGCTCTGAGAATATTCCCATGCCTTAGTTGTTGATTGAGAGATGGAGTTGTAGGAGGATCGTATTTCACTGATTGTCATTAACTGAAAGGTTCTTCGATTCATTTCGTTATTCGGCTAGGGGTCACACACCCATTGCTAGATTACGGTAGCGTAATCTGTGAAGTGATTAATTAATTGTTGTCACTGCTAATCGAATAATGAACCTAAAGGGTCACAGACAAATGCAAGAAAACGAGGGTTATGGTAGGATGTTAATATGATTAACAGAGGATCAAAATAGAGCAAAACACGTGGGCATTTCTATGTGTCAAAGCCACGTGTCACACAAGCCTGCGTGGCTGCCACGTGTCATGTACACTTGGCATGCACGTGGCTTTGGGCGTGTGTTTGCTTCATATGTGAATTATTTTCTGGAATTAATTAATTAAATTGTAATTAATTAATTTTGGTATTTTAATTAATTGTTAAGACTATTCTCAAATAAACATAACCCAATAAATAATTAATTGGGAATTAAATTATTTATTGAATATTAGCTTTTAACTTTAGGAAAATTGAAAAGTCCAACTTCCTGTTGTAGGAGAGAGAAGATTATTCTTGCTAGACTTAGAGAACAAGTTGGGAACTTATTTTCTCCAATTAACTTAATAATTTAATTAATTAATTAGTCAGCAAGAAAATAAAGCCCATTAGGTTTTAGAAACCCTAGGGGCTCGATCCATACTTGTATAAGTACAAGGGGTGGTGCTTCTCTTATTCTTTAAACCAATACTCACGAAGTGTTAAGTTTTTGAGAAAAATAAAAGAAAAGTTTTCAAAGCAAAACCCTAGCCATTAATACAAGCTATAGAACTAGCATTCTAACTTGCTTGATCGTGTTCTAAGACAGGTGTGGATACGCTTCGGAGGCCTTCTACTTTGGAATCTAATTCGAAGGACCGTTCGAGGGACTTTCCGCTTGAAGGGTGTTTGTTAGCCAGTAACTTCATCACAAGAAAGCTTCAATTAAAGTGAGTTTCTTGTTATTCCCAACGTTACAGTACGAAAATTGTAAGACAACGATTAAACTTGTGGAAAATTTTTAAACTTCCGCTACTCAACTCTTTCATGTTTTCCAACAAGTGGTATCACAGCCACCTTGCAACGTTCGTATTGTATCTTTATTGCTTTTGGAATTTTGATGAAAATTCTTGAATTTGAGTATATGTTGTGTATTCATGGTTTTTGTTTGAAATACGAAGTTTCCGGATCAAAATTGTTTCTTGAAAATTTTGCGAAATTGTTTCCTGATTAATCTAGTTTTAAATTGTTTTAATTCAGATTGATTTGAACCGTTTTAATTCGAAAACTGAATCTAAAATTTTAGAAATTGCGAAACGTGATCGAAACGGATTGCATAGCCACGCATGTATGCGCGCGGCCAAGCGCTTTCCGCGTATGGGACGGCAAAAGCCGTCCCACCTTGTCTGCAGTCCGCGCGGGCGGACCGGCCAGGCACTCCAGACGGCCGCCCGCCAAGCCTCCCCTCGCCCGACAGCACTGCGCCACAGGTGCGCGGGCGATGCCGCGCGGGTTGTCTACGTGGTGCTGCCCGCTCACGCGGTCCTTGCGCGGGTGCTTGCGGGCAGCTGTTCCGGGCCCGTTTTTGTTTAGTGTTTTTGGTTTTCATTAAAATAAAATTATTTATTTGAAATAATTATAAAATTTGGGATTTTATGAATTAAGGTCAAGTTCTATTTTTCGAGAAAACGATAAATATCACTTTGAATGATATTTTAGACAAAAATTTAATTTTGAATTAATTGTTGTTTTGTCTACGTCCGGTGATTCGATTTTGAATAAACTCTTGAATAATAAACTGTATTCAAATTACTTAAGTTAGCTGTAACTTGAAGTCAAGGGAATTTTAAATTTAATTGGTAAATTTAAATTCAAGCGGAAGCTTTCTAGTTTAGGTGATCATGCGTTAGTCTTATGTATGGTTTTAAATTCTACACATGGATGATTTCAATTGGGGTCGGAGCCTCATAGTTGCGCGTTTTCAATTGGGGTTGGAGCCCTACTTATGTGCGTACTGATATGTGTTTATTTGTGGCTTTCCTTATTATTGTTTTTGGTCCGGGGTATGCCTCGTGTACTTGTTTATGGTCAATATGAAAATTGAGCCATATTACTTTATGTAAAGAGAGTAGAACTTAGGAAGTGAGGTTTTATTTTCATTTTGGAGACAAACACCCTGGAATAAGAAGGATCCACAAGGAGCACTTGAAGAACGGTGGCCATACGAAGATCCCTCAAAATGTTTAGGAGGGTTTCTATTAATGTAATAGATAGGGCGTTTTATCCATTAAATTTTGTACGTCTATGTGATATTAATTGTCTTGTGTGACATGAATGTTAGAACTAGTGATTTTGGAGTGGCATCTAAATTCACATATAAGATAGGATACCCATGATCATCACATAAATAGTATCATGCTAGGACATGTTATCTGCTAATTGCTTCTGCGATGCACTTTATGTGCAACTGCATTAACAAGACAATTAAAATTTGGATAACATTATATGTTGGTGAGGTAATTCGAAAATCCCATTTAAATATTAAGCAAAATTCAAATAAATAGGTATTTTATCGCGATAATAAAATTCCTAGCATTCCATCAATAGGATTTAGGACTTAACAAGTGAAACTACTTGCTGTCTCACAAGTCGTGGGGTAATTAGTGTAGCGTATTAACTCTTAGTTTCCTGATTAATTATTTTAAATATTTAATATTTCTTGACCATTTTAGAATGGACGATATCTCACGAGTCGTGGGTCGTTCCGGATTAAGTTTGGTTGAGATCTTATGATTAATGGGTCCTGCTCAACACTAAAGTAGATATGGATGTCTCACGAGTCGTGGGTCCATGATTGAAAGATTAGTGATGCAAAAATATTACTAGGAATTCCATGGCAATGGAATTAGCAATTCGTACCTACCTAAAAATTCTTAGACCTTAGGATGTCTCACGAGTCGTGGGTCCAAAACTAAGAATGCTTGGGATCCTAGTACCCATTGAGAAAATAAGTTTCTTCTAAAGTCGTTGGGATTTCTAGACTTTTTAAAAACAGTGGGAGAACATATTTCTAAAGGCCTCGATAATATGTAATCTTTATTATTCAGCATGCTCATAATTTCTCTATTTTTCCATTTAGGTTGTAGTTCTGTGATTCTCTATAATTGAAATGGCAACCAAAAACCCTTTGGTATCCATCCTCGAATCAAACAAGTTGATGGGGCCCAATTACTCTGATTGGCTTCGGAATCTAAAGATAGTTTTAGATTTTGAAAAGAGAAGATATGTTCTCTTCGAATGAGAGCCTGTCGCTGAAGGCGAGGCTCCAACTCGGGCCAGAAGGGACGCGATTACGAAATGGCCTGAAGATAATCTTCAAGCCCGTTGCCTCATGTTGGCCACCATATCCCCAGACATGCAGAGGCAACACGAGTCAATGGACAACGCTTGGGAGATTTACAACCATCTCGAGCAATTGTACCGCCCCAAAGAGCGTGTTCTAAGGTACAACACCTCTAAGGAGCTCTTTCATCTCAGAATGAAAGAAGGTACAAGTGTCCATGAGCACGGTCTCAAGTTTGTTGCTTTGAACAAGAAACTGACCTCCATGGAAATGCCACTGAGTGAAGAACTCACTGTGGATTTTTTGCTCGTATCGCTTCCACCATCATTCAATCCTTTCGTGCTAAACTTCAACATGAATCATCCTCATGCTACTGTAGCTGAGTTGATTAGTAAGCTTGTGACTACTGAAGATACGATCAAGAAGGATCACAAAGTGATGATGGTTACTTCCTCTTCTAGGCCTTCTAAAGGCAAAGAGAAGAAAGTTCCCAAGAAGAAGGGATCTCTTAAACCCGATGGAAGGGTTAAAAAGAGAAAGGCCAGGAAGAGAAAGGATCAGACAGAGGACGTTGGCCACCATTATGGCAAGAAAGGGCATTGGAAGAGGAACTACCAAGAGTACAAGGATACACTAAAGAAAGGTGCGTTTATTGTTGAAGTAAATCTATCTATTGATTCTAATTCTTGGGTACTTGATACCATCTTTGGAGCTCATATTTGTAATGATGTACAAATGCTAAATGAGGTCCGCCAACTTGAAGAAGGAAATGCGTCTTGAAGGTTAGGAATAGATCAAGCGTTAAAGCACAAGCCATCTGGACGTGTAGATTAGATTTAGGTATCTTTACTTTAGTTTTGAACAAAGTCCTTTATGTACCTTCTATTATTCGTAATATCATTTCCATTCGAATACTTGATTGTGACTGTTATGAGACTTTTTCTAGAAATTGAAACTTTTATCTTAAGAAGAATAAAACTTTCGTTTTGCTTGTTACATTATCTAATGGACTTTATAGAACTAACGATAATAATATTTTGAATATACAACAATTAAACAAACGTAAAAGAGATGACAAGATCTCGGCTTCTTCATGGTACGCACGTTTAGGCCACATTTCTAAAGATAGGATTGTTAAGTTAACCGATTTAGGATCATTCTATGTTAATGAACTTCAAGAGTTAACTTATAGTGAAACACATCTTAAAGGAAAGATGGCCAAAACTCCCTTTAATGGTAAAGTGGAACGTGCCACTAAAGTATTGGATTTAAGCCATACTGATATTTATGGACCACTTAGTGTAAGCACGAGAAACAATCATCAGTACTTCATAACCTTCATAGACGATTTTAGTCGTTTTTGTCATGTGTACTTAATGAAGTATAAATCCGAAGCCTTTGAGAAATTCTTGGAATTTCAGAAGGAGGTTGAGAACCAAACTGGTCACAAGATTAAGACATTTCAATCTGATCGAGGTGGCGAGTATCTAAGTGATAAATTCTTAGTCATCTCAGAGATAATGGAATTATCTCTCAGTGGACTCCTCCGGGAACTCCTCAATTAAATGGAGTTTCGGAGAGAAGGAACAGAGCCTTACTTGATATGGTTCATTCCATGATGAGCTTCACGGAATTACCACCTTCATTCTAGGGTTATGCCTTAGAATCAGCAGTTAAGATTCTGAATCTTGTTCCCTCCAAATCTATACCCAAAACCCCATTTGATATGTGGTTTGGCAAAATCCCTAATTATTCTTACTTAAGAATTTGAGGTTGTTTTGCTTACGTGAAGATGACAGTGGAGATAATCTTGAAGCTAGATCAAGCTTATGCAACTTCGTAGGATATCCTAAAGAGTCAATAGGATATTATTTCTATGATCCTCTTGGACAAAAGGTCTTTGTGTCAAGAAATGCTACTTTTCTTGAAGACTCGTTCCTTAAAGAAAAGAAAGGCAAGATCGCAGAACTCGAAGAGGTTCGAGACCAAGGTCCCATTCCAAGTTCGGAGAATAACGTCCCTCAGCCAATCGCAGAGGGTGATACACACGAAAATCCTCCTCTAGTAAGATGTTCTGAACGCATTCCTAGACAACCAGAGAGATGGTATGGTTTTCTCCACCAAAGATCTCAATTGGATAATGATCTATTAACTTATAAGGAGGCACTGTTAGATTCGGACTCTGAACAGCGGAAGGAAGCAATGAAATCCGAAATGGATTCCATGTACTCTAACCAAGTTTGGACCTTGGTTGATCCACCTGATGGGATCAGGCCCTTAGGGTGCAAATGGATATATAAGTGCAGACTTGGAGTAGATGGAAGCGTGGCACCCTTTAAAGCAAGATTAGTTAGTAAGGGTTTCACTTAAAGACCAAGTGTAGACTTTGATGAAACCTTCTCCCTGGTTGCAATGCAAAAGTCTTTTCGGATCTTGCTTGCCATTGCTACATATTATGACTATGAGATATGGCAAATGGATGTGAAAACTGCCTTTCTCAATGGAGACGTTGACAAAGACATTTACATGGAGCAACCCATGGGTTTCACTTTCAATGGGAGCGAACAAAAGGTTTGTAAGCTCCAAAGATCAATCTAAGGATTGAAACAAGCTTCTAGGAATTGGAACATTCGATTTGATGAAGCAGTCAAATCATGTGGCTTTATTCAAAATCCGAATGAGTCCTACGTGTATAAGAAAGAATTAGAAATCTCGGTTCAATTTCTGATACTTTATGTAGATGACATCCTCCTCATTGGGAATGCGAAGGGTCACATGAAAGTAAAAATGTCTTGGTTATCGAACCAATTTGAGATGAAGGATCTTGGTGATGTATCCTACAACCTCGGTATAAAGATCTATCAGGATAGATCTAGGAGATTATTAGGATTATCACAGTCGGTTTATATAGACAAAATACTAAAGAGATTTAGTATGAAAGAATCCAAACGTGGAAAACTTCCGATGGGCCCGGGAACAGTTCCTTCGAAGAAGCTGTGTCCCAAGACTGAACTTGAAAAGTTCAGGTTGTCCAAAATTCCTTATGCGTCAGCAATAGGAAGCATAATATATGCGATGCTATGTATTCGACCGGATGTGGCTTATGCACTTAGCGTGACTAGCCGATTCCAATTTGACCCTGGCGAAGGTCACTGGACTGCTCTAAAGAACATCCTTAAGTACTTGCGAAGAACTAAAGATTTGTTCTTTGTCTACGGAGGCCAGCAAGATCTTGTCATTAGAGGATACTGTGATGCAAGCTTTGCATCAGACATGGATGATTTTAAATCCATGTCAGGATACATATTCTGCCTAAACGGCGGAGCAGTGAGTTGGAAAAGTTCCAAGTAAGCGACCACTACAGATTCGACCACTGAGGCCGAATACTTAGCTGTAAATGACGCAGCTAAGGAAGGTGTTTGGGTAAGAAACTTCATCCACGAGCTGGGTGTAGTTCCTAGCATTAAAGACCCCGTTACAGTATTTTGTGACAACACCGGGGTGGTTTCTCAAGCAAGAGAACCAAGATCTCACCAAAGGACCAAGCACATTTTGAGAAAGTATCACTTAATCCGTGATATCATCAAGAGATGAGATGTGCAAATTGAAAGGGTCACATCGATAGAGAACATGGCAGATCCACTTACTAAAGCCCTTATTCAGTAGGCTTTGGAAGGATATCTTCAGAAGATGAGTCTTAGATTAGCACCTGAGTGGCTTTGATGGGTAAGTGGGAGATTGTTAGGAATAGTGCCCTTAAAGCAGATGTTTGCTTTACTATTTCCTTGTAAAATCACAGACAGTCTTTGAATAATAAATGAGATGATTTTGCTCATAGGCAATCACTTCTTTATGTGCTTATTTATGTCTGTTTGGGTTGACTTTGTTTTGCATGTATTGAACTCCCCTAATCCGATGAGGCCGTTAAGAACTTAGTCGTTATGGGAACGACACATGAAACAATTTCTTAACTCCATAGGTGAGGATTAGAAACTTCTCCAAGTCAATGAGTCCGACAGACAGTGGGAGTGTCGACCTTGACTCTGCTGAGAATTGCTTGTGTGATTATATCCTTTTGAAGGATCACTGGGTTTCATGGAGTGATAAGTGCATACGTTGATGCGTTCATAATACATAAGGGTGATTGTTATATGAACTTCATCACTGAGATGTCCCGCCTTGAAACTTCCACATTTGGAAATGTCTCACAGGTCAGTGACGTGATTCATTAATCCTTAGACTTGAGATTCTGTAATGTTTCATATGAGCTAACTCTGTAATCTTTGATATAGGCTCAAAAGGGTGTCTCCATATAGACACCTGAACCACGGCCTATGCTTGGATTACACAAGTGACATATGTAGAATTAGTAGAATCAACAAAGGACCTACACTTGTTAAGAACAAGGATGATCTCTTACTAATTGAGTTGTTCGTCGTCCATTAAATATTAAACCCTTGGCCAAGCTGAATAAAAGATCAAGACATCTAGAAAATGGGGTTTTATAGGATTGAGGTCGAAATGGATATGAAACGAACTTAACTTTAAAGATCAAGAATATTTTGGCTCTGAGAATATTCCCATGCCTTAGTTCTTGATTGAGAGATGAAGTTGTAGGAGGATCGTATTTCACTGATTGTCATTCACTTAAAGGTTCTTCGATTCATTTCGTTATTCGGCTAGGGGTCACACACCCATTGCTAGATTACGGTAGTGTGATCTGTGAAGTGATTAATTAATTAGGGAATTAATTAATTACTGTCACTGCTAGTCGAATAATGAACCTAGAGGGTCACAGACAAATGTCAGAACACGAGGGTTATGGTAGGATGTTAATATGATTAACAGAGGATCAAAATAGTTGATCGAAATGGAGCAAAACACGTGGGCATTGCCACGTGTCAAAGACACATCACTACCACGTGTCACGCAAGCCTGTGTGGCTGCCATGTATCGTGTACACGTGGCTGCCACGTGGCTTTGGGCGTGTGTTCGCTTCATATGTGAATTCTTTTCTAGAATTAATTAATTAAATTTTAATTAATTAATTTTGGTCTTTTAATTAATTATTGAATTAATTGTTAAGACTATTCTCAAATAAACTTAACCCAATAAATAATTAATTCGGAATTAAATTATTTATTGAACATTAGCTTTTAACTTTAGGAAAGTTGAAAAGTCCAACTTCCTATTGTAGGAGAGAGAAGGTTATTCTTGTAAGACTTGGAGAACAAGTTGGGAACTTATTTTCTCCAATTAAATTAATAATTAAATTATTTAATTAGTGAGCAAGAAAACAAAGCCCATTGGGTTTTAGAAACCCTAGGGGCTCGATCCACATTTGTATAAGTACAAGGGCTGTTGCTTCTCTTATTCTTTAGACCAACACTCACGAAGTGTTAAGTTTTTTAGAAAAATAAAAGAAAAGTTTTCAAAGCAAAACCCTAGCCATTGACATAAGCTATAGAACTAGCATTCTTACTTGCTTGATCGTGTTATAGGACTGGTGTGGATACGCTTTGAAGGCATTCTACTTTGGAGTCTAATTCGAAGGACCGTTCGAGGGACTTTCCGCTTGAAGGGTGTTTGTTAGGCGGTAACAACATCACAATAAAGCTTCAATTAAAGTGAGTTTCTTGTTATTCCCAACGTTACAGTACGAAAATTGCAAGACAACGGTTAAACTTGTGGAAAAATTTTAAACTTCCGCTGCTGAACTCTTTCGTGTTTTCCAACAAAACTGTCCTGGCCGGGACGGACCGCTGGAAACTGCACTTTTGTAATTTAATTGTTTTATGCCTTTTAGTGCTTTCTTTGCTCGTTACGTGGTCCGTGGGACATAATTGTACACATGAACATTTTTATAAATTAATATCATCAAAATCTCATATCATAACATATCATGAGCATGCCGTTCATCAATTATTTGGTTCATGGAGTCGAGTCTTACGTCTAGTTATTCTTTTCTTGTATAGATATTGGTCCATGACTCGGGGAGCAGTTTCCTCAGTTCGTATCCGTTCTTTTCTAAGGTGAGGTTTTCTTTGCGTATTTAAAAGCCCATACTATCCCAATGTGATTATTTCGGCCAAAGCATATATTATATTTGTAGTTTTCCAAATGCAAGTGTTTTATAAAGAAAATCCTTTTTAAAAGTAAAATCTACCGATTGTATTATTTTGGCGAGGTATTCCATCGTATTGATTGGGGCCCAAGGGGAAACGTTGGATTGGCGACCAGAACTATTGGGAATAGTGCCCTAGAAAGTTGTCATGCTTTGGGACTTTTCCTATATCACAGATAATCTTTGACTAATATATGAATGATAACAATCACAGGTGAACACCTCTTATGTGCCAATACGTGTTCTGTGTGTTTCCATTACGTTTGCACGTCTAGAACTCCCCTAATCCGATGAGGCCGTTAAGAACTTTGTCATTATAGGAATGACACATGAAACAAGTTCTTAACTCCATAGGCGAGGATTAGAATCTTGTCCAACTCAATGAGGTTGACAGACAGTGGGAGTGTCGACTTTGCCTCTGTTGAGACTTGCTTGTGTAGTTGTGCCCTTAAGAAGGATCATCCTGTTTCATGGGGTGTAAAGTGCATAAGTTGATGCGTACACAATACACAAGGGTGTTTGTTGTAAGAACAAGTTCACTGAAAGTGCCCCGTGTGAGAAGATTCCTAAATGGGAAAGGACGTTACTAGAACTTCCAAATTAGGAAATATCTCACATGTCAATGATGTGACGAATTAATCCTTAGACTTGAGATTCCACATTATCTCATATGAGCTAGCTCTGTAATCTTTGATATAGACTCAAAAGGGTGTCGCCATATAGACACCTGAACCACGGCTTATGTTAGGATTACACAAGTGGCATATGAGAATTGTTGGAATGAATAAAGGATCTACACTTGCTACACAAGTCATTCATGTTCCATCCTAAAATCCTTGTGCAAGGTGGTTAGATCAAAACATCAAGAAAATGGGATTTTCTTAGATTGAGATCAAATGGATAGGGCTTATGTTAGTAGGGCTCTCTATATTCCTATGCCCTAGATCTTAATCGAGAGATACGATGGTAGGAGGATCATGTTGGAAAACATGAATCAGAAAGCAGCGGAATTTAAAAATTTTTCCAACAAAAGGACCTTGAACTCGCAATCGTGTAACCAAATTCGTAAAGATAGAAATCTTACTTTTCTTTTATTCTTTCTTGAAGCGTTTCAAGCCACCCAAGAACGCTCTTCTCGAGGCTTGATCCCCTCTTCTTTGGTAAAGCTCGAATCTTCAAACTTCTAACTTGAAGTCTCTAGAGAAAGTCCACCAACTTGATCACAATCTAACTAGTAAGGATGCTAGTTCTCTAGTTAGTGTTTAGGCTTAACCTAGGGTTTAATTTAATCTTGGAGAAAGGAAGGTGTTCAACACATGAACCAAGAATTGTCTATTAGCCCTAAAGGGGAGCTCGAGCTCCCCTATATATAGGAGGGAGTGCCAATCCAAATCCTTATTGGACAAGGATTTGGTTCCTCTCTCTTCTAATACTTGATCACCAAGTATTTTCCAACTTTGACTTTGAATTCTAATTCTAGTCAACTTTTAAGAGAGCTAAAAATATCCAAACTATTTTTGGATAATTTTATACTTTATTTATTATAAAATAAATAACTTATTTTTATCTAATTAATTAATTCATAATTAATTAACTAGATTATTTTCTCCAAAATTAGACTTTCTTTTTAATTCAAAATTAAACCAAAGTCTATTAAATAATTAACTAATTAATTATTTAATATGTATATATAATATATATATACACACGTGTGTGACACGTGTCACAGTGACACGTGTCACTCACGTGAGCCACACGTGTGATTTCACACGTGTGGAACCCTCTTGGCCCGATTAACTCGTTTAATCATTTTCAAGCCTCAACTCATGTAACCAAGTTGTTGTGTGTGACCCTCTAGGTTCTCAATTCAATTAGCAGTGACCCTAATTAATTAATTCACTAATTAATTAATCAGTCCACAGATTAAACGACCATAGTCTAGCAACAGGTGTTTAACCCCTAGCTGAATTGGAATGTTCGGATTCGACAGAACCTTTAAGTCATTGATTCATGTGAGATACAATCCTCCTACTTACTATCTCTCAACCAAGATCTAGGGCAAGGGAATAATCAGAACCCTAATAATCCGGTCTTAAAGCTAAGTGCATTTCATATCCATTTGATCTCAATCCAAGAAACCCTTTTCTTGATGTCTTGATCTACTGCCTTGGCCAAGGACTCCATATGGCATATGAATGACTTACACAATAAGAGATCACCTTACAAATGCAAGTGTAGGTCCTTTCTTGATTCTCATTCACTTTCACGAGTCACTTGTGCAGCCCCAGCATAAGCCTTGAATCAGTTGTCTAAGGCGACACCCTTTAAAGCTTATACCTAAGACTACAGAGTGAACTCATAAAGTGACAAGGAACCTCAACTCTAAGGATCAATTAATCGCATCAATGACTCGAGAGATATTTCATAATCTGGAAGTTTCCATTTCCTGAAATAAAAACTTCCTTTCCCATTTAGGAATGTTCTCACACGGGGCGCCTCAGTGAACTCACTTATTAAAGTAAGCACCCTCATGTATCACGCACGTATCAACTATACACTTTCCACCTCCATGAAACAAGGTGGTCCTTCTTAAGGGCGTGATCCCACAAGCAAGCCTTAGAGGAGTCAGGTTGACACTCCCACTGTCTGTAGGACTCATCGGCTTGGAGTATTTTACTAATCATGACTTATGTGATATAGGGCTCGTTTCATGAACCATTTGACCTAAATGGCAGAGTCCTAAAGTCATCAGGATTAGGGGAGTTCTCATACATGCACAGATAAAGTAAACGCATACCAAACAAGAGCATATAAAGAAGTGTTGCCTCAATTCGTTATTTCATTCAAAGATTGTCTGTGATTACAATAAGGAAAAGCACAAAGCGGATATACAATCGGCTTTCTAGGGCACTATTCCTAACAATCTCCCACTTGCCCATCAAAGCCATTCTAAAGCTAATCTAAGTCCCATCTTCTGAAGATGACCTTGGAAAGCTTCTCGACTAAGGGGTTTAGTAAGTGGATCTGCCACGTTCTCTGCTGATGTGACCCTCTCAATTAGCACATCTCCTCTTTTGATAATATCACGGATTAGGTGATACTTCCTCATAATGTGCTTGGTCCGTTGGTGAGATCTTGGTTCTCTTGCTTGAGCAACCGCCCCAGTGTTGTAAAAAAACACAGTAATGGGGTCTTTCATGCTAGGAACAACATTCAACTCTTGAATGAAGTTTCTAATCCAAACACCTTCCTTAGCTGCATCATTTGCAGCTAAGTATTCGGCCTCAGTGGTCGAATCTGCAGTGGTAGTTTGCTTAGAACTCTTCCAACTCACTGCTCCGCCGTTTAGGTAGAAAATGTATCCTGACATTGACTTAAAATCATCTAAGTCAGATGCAAAGCTTGCATCGCAGTATCCTTCGACAGTAAGATCTTTCTGACCTCCGTAAACTAAGAATAAATCTTTAGTACTTTTCAAGTACTTAAGAATATTCTTCACGGCAGCCCAGTGACCATCTCCAGGGTCAGATTGGAAACGATTCGTTACACTAAGTGCATAAGCCACATCCGGTCGAGTACATAACATTGCATACATTATGCTACCTATTGCTGATGCATAAGGTGTATGAGTCATTCTTTCCTTCTCAAGGTTAGTCTTAGGACACATCTTCTTTGAAAGACATGTTCCTACACTCATAGGAAGGTTCTTAACCTTTGCTGACTCCATATTCAATCTTTTCAATACTTTGTCAATGTACATCGACTGTGATAGTCCTATTAACCTTCTAGATCTATCTCTATAGATTTTAATTCCAAGGATATTGGATGCATCACCAAGATCTTTCATCTCGAATTGGTTCGATAACCATAACTTAGTCACTTTCATGTCATCCTTCGAATTCCCAATAAGAAGGATATCATCAACTTAAAGTACTAAGAATTGCACTGAGGTCTCCAATTCCTTTCTATACACACATGATTCATTCGTAATCTGGATGAAGCCAAACGCTTTGACTGATTCATCAAATCGAATGTTCCAATTCCAGGAAGCCTGTTTCAATCCATAGATTGATCTTTGGAGTTTGCAAACCTTTTGCTCACTCCCATTGAATGTGAAACCTATGGGTTGCTCCATATAAATGTCTCTGTCAATGTCACCATTGAGAAAGGCAGTTTTCACATCCATTTGCCATATCTCATAGTCATAATATGCAGCAATGGCAAGCATGATCCGAATAGACTTTTGCATTGCAACTGGTGAAAAGGTTTCATCAAAATCCACGCCGGGTCTCTGAGTGAATCCTTTTGCAACCAGTCTTGCTTTGTAGGCTGCAATGCTTCCATCAACTCCAAGCTTTCTCTTAAAGATCCATTTGCAACCTATGGGTTTGACCCCATCAGGCAAATCTACCAAGGTCCAAACTTGGTTGGAGTTCATGGAATCCATTTCGGATTTCATGGCTTCTATCCACTGTTCAGAGTCAGAATCTGAAAGTGCCTCCTCATATGTTAAAGGATCATTATCCTTTTGAGAGAGTTCATGGAAGAATCCATACCATCTCTCCGGCTGTCTAGGAGTGTGTTCAGAACGCCTTAGAGGAGGATTTACATGTGTATCGAAATTCGTGATTGGTTGTAGTTGATCAGAGTGGGAAGTTTCTTCAGTGGGTGGTGTGGGGTCACTTTGTACTTCTTCTAATTCTATGATCTTGCCTTTCTTTTCTTTAAGGAACGGTTCCTCAAGAAAAGTGGCATTTCTAGAAACAAACACCTTTTGCTCAGATTGATCATAGAAATAGTATCCTATGGATTCCTTAGGATAACCTACAAAGTAGCATAAGTTAGAACGAGATTCTAACTTATCTTCCACTGTCCTCTTCACGTAAGCAGGACAACCCCAAATTCTTAAGTAAGAATAACTAGGGATTTTACCATGCCACATTTCATAGGGCGTCTTGGGGACTGACTTAGAGGGAACTAGATTCAGAATCTTTGCTGCACTTTCTAGGGCATAACCCCAGAAAGAAGGTGGTAAGTCAGTGAAACTCATCATGGAACGAACCATATCAAGTAGGGTTCGATTCCTTCTCTCAGAAACTCCATAAAGCTGAGGAGTTCCCGGAGGAGTCCACTGAGAGATAATCCCATTATCTTTGAGCTGACTAAGGAATTCTTCACTAAGATATTCGCCTCCTCGATCAGATCGAAGTGCTTTGATCTTGTGACCAGTTTGGTTCTCAACCTCCTTTTGAAATTCTAAGAATTTCTCAAAAGCTTCAGATTTATACTTCATTAAGTATACATAACCATACCGACTAAAGTCATCAGTAAAGGTTATGAAGTACTGATGATTGTTTCTAGTGCTTACACTAAGCAGTCCACAAACATCAGTATGGATCAAATCCAAAACCTCAGTGGCACGTTCCACAGTTCCTTTAAAAGGAACTTTGGACATCTTTCCTTTGAGACAGGATTCGCAAGAAGTCAACTCTTTGAGATCATTTTCAGAGAATGATCCTAAAGTGTTTATCTTGCTAATTCTGTTCTTGGAAATGTGTCCTAATCTAGTGTGCCATAAGGGAGCTGAAACTTTGTCATCTCTCTTACGCTTTGTTTCTCGTTGTATATTCATAATATTGATATTTTGAGTTAGGTAAAGTCCATTACTTAGAGTACCGATATGAACGGAAGAGTTGTTCCGTTTGATAAAGTATTTACCATTCTTAATATAAGTTTCATAACCTTCACAATCTAATATTGGAACTGAAATTATATTACGAATAATGCTCGGTACATAAAGGACTTTATTTAATACTAACTCAAAACTACCTAAATCTAATCTAATTGTGCCTAAAGCTCGAGCTTCAACGTTTGAGCCATCGCCGATCTTCAAGATACATTCTCCTTCTTTTAGTTGTTGAACATCACTTAGCATCTGTACATCATTACGGATATGAGTTCCACAACCGGTATCAAGTACCCAAGAACTAGAATTAATAGAAAGATTTACTTCAACGAGAAAGATACCTTTCTTTAGAGTAGCCTTGTACTCTCGGCAGTTTCTCCTCCAATGTCCCGCTTTGCCACAATGGAAGCAAACATCCTCTTTCTGATCACTCTTCTTCTTTTGGGCCTTCCCCTTCGAAATGCCACCAGTGGGCCTAAGGGGTTTCTTCTTCTTCTTTTGGGCTTTCTTGCCCTTACCTTTAGAAGGCCCAGAAGAGGAAGATGGAGCATTCACCATCAAAACCTTATTGTCCTTCTTGATCGTGCTTTCAGCAGTCACAAGCTGACTAATCAGCTCAGCTACAGTAGCACCAGCATGATTCATGTTGAAGTTAAGGACAAATGGGTTGAATGATGGTGGGAGCGAAGCTAGCAACAAATCCACTGAAAGCTCATCTTTCAGCGGCATGTCCATGGAAGCAAGTTTCTCAGTAAGGGCAAGAAACTTGAGTCCATATTCATGGACACTTGAACCTTCCCTCATTCTCAAGTGGAACAATTCCTTTGAAGTGTTATACCTTGTAACACGTTCATGAGGGCGGTAAAGTTGCTCTAAGTGGTCGTAAATCTCCCAAGCAAATTCCATGGCCTCATGTTGTCTTTGCAAGTCCGGAGACATGTTAGCCAACATAAGGCAACGGGCTTGGAGATTATCATCCTCCCACTTCTGAATTGCGTCCCGCTCGGCCCGAGTGGGAGCCTCCCCTTCGGGACTACGCTCCCCTTCGAAGAGAACATAAGTTCTCTTCTCAGAATCTAAAATGATTTTTAGATTCCTCAGCCAATCAGAATAGTTGGGACCAATCAACTTGTTTGACTCGAGGATCGATACAAGAGGGTTTTTGGTTGCCATTTCAAAACACGTAGAGAATCACAGAATCTACGACCTAAATGGTAAAACAGAGAACTAGTAAGCATGCTGAATTATAACGATATACAAAAGATAAGGTCTTTAATCTATTGTAGCTCCCACTGTTTTTCAAAGATCTATAATTCCCAAAGATCTAAGAGGAACACGTTTCCCAATGGGTACTAAGATCCTAGGCATTTTACCTCGAACCCACGACTCGCGGACATTCTAAGTAAGAACCCTAGGTAGGTACAACTTACCAATTCTAACACTTTTAGAATTCTTAGTAGTTGTTTTTGCATCACCTATCTTTCAATATGGACCCACGACTCGTGCGACATCCATATTTACTTAGGCGTTAAGCTAGACCCATCAATCATAAGATCATGACCAAAACTTAGTTCGAACGACCCACGACTCGCGGATATCGCCCTTGCTAAAATTGACCACGAAATATTGATCATTTAAAATGATCAATCAGGTAACTAAGAACTAATAAGCTCTACTAGCTATCCCACGACTCGCGGACAATAACTAGCTTTACTTACTAAACTTAAAACCTATTGATGGAATGCTAGGAATTTAATTCAAAATTTGCATCTCGAATTAAACACCTATTTATTCGAAATTAGCTTAATATTTAATGGGAATTTTCGAATCAACCGGAGAGTTGTCCGGTTCGACCTCACCAACATATATGTTATCCAATTTTATTAGTCTTGATTAATGCAAGTACACTTAAATGCATTTCAAACAAGCACATAAACAGATAAGATGTCCCAGCATGATACTAACATGTAATGATCATGGGTTCTACCTATCTTATGCGTGATATGTGGGAGCCACTCCACAATCACAAGTTCTAACATATATGCCACATAAACAGTTTAAATCACATAAGGGAAAGCGGTAACAAAATACGAGCCCTATTTCTATTACATTTAACAATTGAGATTCCCCTCCCTAACATTTTGAGGGGTCTCACTTATGGCCTCCTTGTTACTTGAATGTGGTCCATCTTACTCCTTGGGTGCATTGTCTCCAAAATGAAAATAAAAACCTCACCACCTATCTCTACTCTCAAATTACAATAAAAAGAAAAAGACATAAAGTAATAAGGCTCAATCTTCATATTGGCCTTAGACAATTACACGGGGCATACCCCGGCCTCAAAAACAGTAATATGGAAAGCCACATAATAAATCACATAACAGTACGCACATAAGTGAGGCTCCAACCTCAATTGAAAAACGCAACTATAGGGCTCCAACCCCAATTTAAACCATCCATGTGCATAAATTAAAACCATACATAGATCTAAACCCATGATCACCTAACATGCTTTTGCGAGAATTTAAATTTAGCTAATAAATTAAAATTCTCGTTTCAAGTCCTAATGACTTAAAACACGACTTAGATGCAATTCTTGTTCAAGAGCCTTTTCAATAAAACCCGAAAAACAACAAACCAATAAAATTCCAATTAATTTCCAAAATTAATAATTTTATTCTTTCATTATTTTCAGAAAATAAAGTTCATAATTTTCCCAAAATCCAAATCGCTTCAATTTCTCAAAAATCCCAATTTAATCAAAAATTTTAAAATTATTTTATTTTAACAAAACTGATTTTAAAAGATAAAATTAAAATAAAATTAAAACGGGATTTTACGGACTGAAAACACGAAAAACACGAAACACGAAAACGGGCCCGAAAAGGGGCCTAGCCGCGCGAGGCACAGACGCGCAGCAGCGCGCGCACAGCGCGCGACAGTTGCCAATCGCGTGCGCGCGCCGGCCGCGCATCATGCGCCCGGCGCGACTAGGTGGACTGGGCAGGCGTCCCGCGCGGTTGCGGGACGGGCTGGGCGGGCGCGCCTAGGCGCGCCTGGAACGGCTCCCGCGCTGTTGCGGGAGGAACTGGGCGGCGGCGACGGGCCTGGGCGTGCGACGTGCTAGCACGCCTAGGCTCGTTGCTTTTCGTGTTCGTTTCGTATTTCTGGGTTTCTCAAAAACCCGGTTCAATCCAAAATTAAAAAATTCGATTTAAACATATTTTAATCAAAACAATTTTCAAAAACACAATTTGAGAAAACAGTTTTAGAAATTCAGGAAAAATTACAGTTTCGTAATTCAGGCTTTCTAAAAGAACTCATGAATACCTAATTCGCATCTAAGCCTAAGAATTTCTACCGAATTCAGAATAATTGAGACGAATCAGAAACACGATTAACGAGGTGGCTCTGATACCACTTGTTGGAAAACATGAATCAGAAAGCAGCAGAATTTAAAAATTTTTCCAACAAAAGGACCTTGAACTCGCAATCGTGTAACCAAATTCGTAAAGATAGAAATCTTACTTTTCTTTTATTCTTTCTTGAAGCGTTTCAAGCCACCCAAGAACGCTCTTCTCGCGGCTTGATCCCCTCTCCTTTGGTAAAGCTCGAATCTTCAAACATCTAACTTGAAGTCTCTAGAGAAAGTCCACCAACTTGATCACAATCTAACTAGTAAGGATACTAGTTCTCTAGTTAGTGTTTAGGCTTAACCTAGGGTTTAATTTAATCTTGGAGAAAGGAAGGTGTTCAACACATGAACCAAGAATTGTCTATTAGCCCTAAAGGGGAGCTCGAGCTCCCCTATATATAGGAGGGAGTGCCGATCCAAATCCTTATTGGACAAGGATTTGGTTCCTCTCTCTCCTATTACTTGATCACCAAGTATTTTCCAACTTTGACTTTGAATTCTAATTCTAGTCAACTTTTAAGAGAGCTAAAAATATCCAAACTATTTTTGGATAATTTTATACTTTATTTATTATAAAATAAATAACTTATTTTTATCTAATTGATTAATTCATAATTAATTAACTAGATTATTTTCTCCAAAATTAGACTTTCTTTTTAATTCAAAATTAAACCAAAGTCTATTAAATAATTAACTAATTAATTATTTAATATATATATATAATATATATATACACACGTGTGTGACACGTGTCACAGTGACACGTGTCACTCACGTGAGCCACACGTGTGATTTCACACGTGTGGAACCCTCTTGGCCCGATTAACTCGTTTAATCATTTTCAAGCCTCAACTCATGTAACCAAGTTGTTGTGTGTGACCCTCTAGGTTCTCAATTCAAATAGCAGTGACCCTAATTAATTAATTCACTAATTAATTAATCAGTCCACAGATTAAACGACCATAGTCTAGCAACAGGTGTTTAACCCCTAGCTGAATTGGAATGTTCGGATTCGACAAAACCTTTAAGTCATTGATTCATGTGAGATACAATCCTCCTACTTACTATCTCTCAACCAAGATCTAGGGCAAGGGAATAATCAGAACCCTAATAATCCGGTCTTAAAGCTAAGTGCATTTCATATCCATTTGATCTCAATCCAAGAAACCCTTTTCTTGATGTCTTGATCTACTGCCTTGGCCAAGGACTCCATATGGCATATGAATGACTTACACAATAAGAGATCACCTTGCAAATGCAAGTGTAGGTCCTTTCTTGATTCTCATTCACTTTCACGAGTCACTTGTGCAGCCCCAGCATAAGCCTTGAATCAGTTGTCTAAGGCGACACCCTTTAAAGCTTATACCTAAGACTACAGAGTTAACTCATAAAGTGACAAGGAACCTCAAGTCTAAGGATCAATTAATCACATCAATGACTCGTGAGATATTTCCTAATCTGGAAGTTTCCATTTCCTGAAATAGAAACTTCCTTTCCCATTTAGGAATGTTCTCACACGGGGCGCCTCAGTGAACTCACTTATTAAAGTAAGCACCCTCATGTATCACGCACGTATCAACTATACACTTTCCACCTCCATGAAACAAGGTGGTCCTTCTTAAGGGCGTGATCCCACAAGCAAGCCTTAGAGGAGTCAGGTTGACACTCCCACTGTGTGTAGGACTCATCGGCTTGGAGTATTTTACTAATCATGACTTATGTGATATAGGGCTCGTTTCATGAACCATTTGACCTAAATGGCAGAGTCCTAAAGTCATCAGGATTAGGGGAGTTCTCATACATGCACAGATAAAGTAAACGCATACCAAACAAGAGCATATAAAGAAGTGTTGCCTCAATTCGTTATTTCATTCAAAGATTGTCTGTGATTACAATAAGGAAAAGCACAAAGCGGATATACAATCGGCTTTCTAGGGCACTATTCCTAACAGATCATATGCCACATGATGTCACTGACTGAAAGGTTCTTTCGAATATACATTCCCATTTCGGGTAGGGGTCACACACCTGTTGCTAGATTATGGTCGTGTGATCTGTAAGGTAATTAATTAATAAAGTGTATTAATTAATTAGGCTCACTACTAACTGAAATTGAACCTAGAGGGTCACACACATATACCGGGTTCGAAGGGTATTGTTAGAAAGATCAAATAATTGATCGAAACGAGACCACGTGTGTATAGTACACATGTGGGTATCAAGAGCATGGTTTGGACGCCTATGGTCAAATTGATGAATTGGAGCATGTGTTAATTAATTGAGAATTAATTATTAGTCTAAATATAATTAATTGGAGAATTAATTATAAAGCCCAAATATAATTAATTAGAGAATTAATTATAAATCCCTAAATATAATTAATTGGAGAATTAATTATATGGCCAAATAAAATTAATTGGAGAATTAATTTTAGCCCGTTGGAATTAATTAGTGAATTAATTCTAAAGTCCTTCATGGAACTAATTGGAAAATTAATTCTAAGTATTTAATTATTTATTCTGATTTGATTAGAATAGATAAATAAATAAATATCTTCTATTTTATTATTCTAATAAAGTATTAATTCTAATGTGATTAGAATAAATATTATTGGGAGAAGATATTTAATTATTACTAGAATAATTAAATATGCCTAAATTAGTTAGGAGCTCTTTCTCTGGAAAAATAAATATCTTATTTTAGATAAGACATTATTTACTCAAAGAGAAAGAAAGAACAGAAGACAAAGTCAAAGTAGGAGATCTAATTCCTACAATCTGGGATTTCGAGCCCTATCCTATAAAAGGATTTAGGGGTTCAAAATTTTTGCTTACAAGTGATTTGGAGATCACGTCCAACCTTCATGGAAATTTGGGGATAATTCTGTTGCTCTCTTTTTCTTGCTTTATGTTTCTTTAATACGCATATTATAGTACTAGCATACTCACAAACATGATTTGAATCTAGGTTGGCATGGATTAATAGTCTAGAGGATTTCTACTTTGGAATCTCGGAGAAAGAATCGATCAAGAAACGGGGATTCATGCCGCATGAAGAACGTTTGAGGGTGGCTCAAAATGTTTCAAGAAAGCTTCAATTGTTGTATGTTTCTTGTAATCCCTTAACTTTTGAAACGAACATTGCAAGATCACGATCCCTTTTGAAAAAATTTGTATACTTTCGCTGCTTTAACTCTGTTGTTTTCCAACAGGAACGACATCGGGTCGTCGGAAAGAACATCTACACATAGTACCCATTGCGAATATCTTCGCACGACCTAGGAGATGAGAAGGTCAGATATTCCTAATCCGGTGGTATATCCATCGAAGGAATGGGTAGGAGTTGTAGCACCCGGAACACCGAGATGCCACATCCCCGCACTATAGCTCAGTCCACATACGAAATGGGTACTCCGTACATGAACCAAAACTATAGCGAACGGGTGACAAAAGCAAAGAAACCACTTGCTAGGTGGGACTAACCCTCAATTAAATACAACATGCATAACAATCAAAGAAAACATAATATAAGTCTAGACCATCACCTTTGAAGTCCGTTTCCCATGATTCAATATACACTATTTCAATTATACCAGGCTCTAGTTATAAAATACATAAGCATCAATAATATACATGAACCGTGCTAGACTCGAAATAAAGACCACTTGACTTAACTCGACTCCCGCCTAGCGCCAACCCTTGAAAACCTGAAAAGTGTGAGGGGTCAGTCTATGAAAGACTGAGCAAGGGGCTTATAAATAAATATTAGCGCAATTACCATGCAAGTCATAGTCTCGGGTAAGGTTTTGTAAAAGGGAAGCAATATAAGTTCTAGAATAGAAAATTTAGAACTCGCCCGAGATTACAACTATCAGATTAGACACTATAATCAATTTCAATCAGTCAATCAGTGGCCCGGCGAGTGAGGGCAATTCTCCAACCTTACTCCGACAGTGTACAGTCATTCAGTTATTAAGTGAGTAGGTGATCAAGCAATCAATTTACAGTGCACAAGTAGCAGTTTCATGACCCTTTTCCCGCCAATGATGGGAAGGCTGCTAGCCTTAACCCATCCACGCACTGTGTACGTTAGGAGCATGACTCCCATGTACGGGATTTCTTCCTCCACCAAACCTCCTGGTGGATTCAGAGGTGATCCCAAAACACCGAGGATAGTGCAAGAGTTACCCTTCAGCCCTTGTTTCCTCAGTTGGCTCAATACACTACCCTTGGGCCCAAGTGAACACTACATGCTTACTCACAAAAACATGATCAATCAAGATAACACGATTATACAATAGATCACGAAATCATTTTCAATCACGAGAGGTTTTGAGAAAGATATTTAGATAGATATAAATATTTATATTTTGGCCAAAAACATCACATAAGGGTTGTACAGGTTCTATATATCCAATAATTAACCTCACCTGTGCCGACAATACAACAAGGATACACCCTACGGAGCGAGCTCCACGTCTCCGGGACCATGATCTGTGTAACAAGGACAAGTGTCCATAAGACTTGACTCGTATGAACCATTTAAGACGAACGGCAAAGTCATGCGATGTCAATCATGCATTTACAATTAAGAAATGTCAAATAAGAGCATATTTATCAATTAAGTAAGCATATAATTCATATACGTCACATAGGGGATCCAAGGAAGTGAAAGGAATGCAATAAGAAAGGTTTTGGTGAAGTTTAGGAAAAACTGACAATTTTGGGAAATGCACACCTTGGAAAAATCCCAAAATAACTTGAGTTCTAGAAGTTAGAATTGAGTTTTGTTTATTAGGTGTGAAACTAGACACAAAGACCTTTCCAACGGTATATGGCACGTCTTCTAGTTCAAAGCGAGGTGAAAATGGCGTAGGTCCGAAGTTGGACAAAATGCAGATGCTGGTGGGGTCGCGGCAAATTTTGGTGGGGTCGCGGGCACGACCAAAACCCTTCACAAAATTGTCGCGGCCACGACCAAGTATTTTTCCGAATTTTTCATGCAATTTTTCCAAAAGTAAAAAATTGGCCAAAATGGGGTCGCGGGCGCAACCAAGTACGCAGCAGGAAAACAGGGGAAAAACAGGGGATTTCATGTCAAAACACCACAAAACATCATCTAAGGCCAAGTCAATCCTTAACAAGTAATTCAAACACATCAAATACACACTATACTGTAAGCATATACCAAACAAACCATGAAATATACATCAACCTTCAAGGAATCATCAATCAAAACCCATATAATATCATGTTATTAACTTCTCATTTAACCAAGAATTCACGCAAGACTTGAAGATTAAAGACCAAGATCAAGTTTCTAATCATTTGTACACATGTTATCTCATAATAATCATCAAACCCTACACATATAACATTCAAGAGTTCAAAGCAATTCATCCATTTATACCTTGAATGAAAGACGTTGGAATGGAATGATGAGATGAGTATGATGCCACCACTTATGCAATTTATCTTCCTTGAATTTAGCTTGATAAATGATGAAATCCTTCCCTTCTTTCTCTTGGTGATTTGATCGATATTTTGTGTGTGTGTGTGTGTATCTTGTATGAAAGGGATGAATGAAATGTGGGAGAGATATGATATGTATAAGATATAATATATATCTTCCACTATAATGCATGAGTCACCATATTTGGCTATTTACTCCCTCATTTATGTGAATGGATGCAAACAAGTATTGTCTCATGGAAAATGTTCAATTAATTCCAAATCATATTATGCAATTAAATCCACATATTAAGAAAATTGAGCAATTAGGGCCATATATGAGAAAATATTCACATTACCAATTACTTCATATAATTTCATGGAAATATTAAGAATCTAATGTCATCAAATTTAATATAATGTGACATAATGCATAAATGAAAAAGGGGGCGTTACAACTCCCCCCCCCCCCCCCCCCCCCTTAAAAGGACCTGGTCCCCAGGTCCACTGGCGAGTTTTAAAATGATGCACAAGCAATAAGAGAGCCCCGTCTCCCTAACACAAAAAAAGAGCACCCCGTCTCTCTAATAAGAAATGAGAGAACCCCGTCTCTCAAACAATAAATGAGAGAACCCCGTCTCTCAAACACACCCCAAATAACGATTCAAGGAAACACTTAGAGAAACATTTATATAAATGTCACATAGGGCGAGAAGAGTCACATTAATCATATAATTAACACTTATATACAACCAAATGGCAACTAACAAGAATAATAAAATTCATGATGCACGTGATATGCATGATTAAGTGTACCGTTCACCATGGATTGGGATTCTTATATTGAAGTAACTCGATTAAACGCTTAATTCTTCCATCGATACTTCCTTCATCATGCGAGCATACCCCTAAGGTTTAAATTATTCCTTTGGCCGGCTCTCCCCCTTAAGAAAGAAAATGAAAATTTTCTTTCTTAAGCCTTTTGAGGACTAGATTACACGTCCAATAGCTCAAAACTCTCCTCAATTTCGGCAACTAGATTGATGGTTGTGGCAACAAATGGAGGTAACCTACAAACACTAATCATTAAATAATGCATGCCGGTTAAAGTGTTAATGCACGTATCACATTTATAAACAAATTAGAATGCAAGATGTAACAATTAATTCCAACAAAGTTTAATTAAACACGTTGATCATATAAATTCCAAGCCGTATAAGTTCAATTAATCCACAAGTAGTGACATGAATCAATGCAATGCACAAGTTATCAAGTAATTCCTATGCCGTTCAACATAGACTTGACACGACACGACGCTAGAACCTCGGTTATACAATCGGGCTCTGATACCACCTAAGATGTAGCACCCGAAACGCCGAGATGCCACATCCCCACACTATAGCTCAATCTACATACGAAATGGGTAATCTGTACATGAACCAAAACTATGCGAACGGGTGACAAAAGTAAAGAAATCACTAGCTAGGCGGGACTAACCCTCAATTATATACAACATGTATAACAATCAAAGAAAACATAATATAAGTCTACACCATCATCTTTGAAGTTCATTTCCCATGATTCAATATATACTATTTCAATTATACCAAGCTCTAGTTATAAAATACATAAGCATCAATAATATACATGAACCGTGCTAGACTCGAAATAAAGACCACTTGACTTAACTCGACTCCCACCTAGCGCCAACCCTTGAAAACCTGAAAAGTGTGAGGGGTCAGTCTATGAAGGACTGAGCGAGGGGCTTATAAATAAATATTAGCGCAATTACCATGCAAGTCATAGTCTCGGGTAAGAATAGAATATTTAGAACTCGCCCGAGATTACAACTCTCAGATTAGACACTATAATCAATTTCAATCAGTCAATGAGTGGCCCGGCGAGTGAGAGCAATTCTCCGACCTTACTCCGACAGTGTACATGTAACATCCCGACTGATTAGACTTTTCAGGTAACCTATTATGTGTGCTATTTAATTACTTTTTTAAGTGATTAAGTGATACTTAATTGCTAACGTATATTTAATTGTTTAAGCGTTTAACTTCCTTGCTGTGTATTTTGTTCGTTTTGGATCCGTATTTAATTCTGATTTTTGTGAATTCGTGATATGTGTTAATTATATGCTTCATGGACTCGTTTATATGCTCGTTATATGTTTTGGTTTTTTTTTTTTTTGATTGCTTTTCGGGTTCGTTTTGGAGACGGGACCTAAAGGAGGCTAAAGAGCATTTAGCGCATCTTGGGTTCCGGGACGTGTATCTTGAGCTCGCGAATTCGGATTCGAATTCCGTCACCTCCGTTGAACTCACTTCGATGATTCGGGTTCAAAGGGACAAGCCTCACATTTTTCTAAGTTCAATAAGACCTTCTTATTTCAACCAAAATGAGCCCTTTACGCTTAAGAGCTACCTTTTGACCTAGCATAACCTTGTGGACCCCATTTAAACTTAACCAACCCTTAACCATGATTTCTGCTTTGAGTTAACTTAGTCCCTTAGCCCCTAAACCCCTTGAATACTGATCCATTTCCTCTACTCCCACAAGAAACGATCAGCAAGCAAGGGAAAAGAAGAGAAGGAAAACCCCTTTGTCCATTTTGTTGATTTTGAGCTCAAATCATCACCTTAGCTTCTCCAATTTGAAAGGCAAGTTTATGGTTGTAATCTACACTCCCTCTTCTCTCTTTTATGTGATCTTTAGTTGGTTTCCATGGTTGATTCATGATATATGGCAAGCATGTGAATAGTAGGTGTTGGGAGAAATTGGTTGATTCTTGCTCCTTTCTTGTTTCCTTGTGATATGATGATGATATATGACTTCTAAGACTTGGTTCTTGACATTTATTACTCCTCCTTTCATGGTAGTTGGAATATGATTAATTTTCCATTAATGAATGCTTGAGCTTTTGGAGATAGAACTTGATGCATTTCTTCCCTTTTCTTGCTTTGTTTGCTTGCATTTTGTGGCTGAAGTTATTGCTACTTGTTGGGCATGAATCTTTGATGAATTGGTGTTATTTTGATGCATGTTGAGTGTGCTTTGAATGGAATAAGAGGCTCCTAAGAGCCCCAACCGAAATCCCCTGTTTTTACATTAAAAATTCGGAGCTGCTGCGTAATTTTTTTTCCAGCCCGAACGCCTGACACGGCCGTGTCAGGGTACAAAGGAAAATGGACACGACCGTGTTGAGGTCTCGGAAATGTTTTTTTTCGAATTTATTTTCCGGACACGGCCGTGTCCGTCCCCTTTGCATTTCTGACACGGTCGTGTCCAACAGGGTGGCGTCCGAGGAGATTTCTTTCGCCTTTTCGTTGCTTCTTGTTGATCTTTCTTGCCTCGTTTTTTATGTGTATGCATGATTAACTTGTTATATGATGTGTTAAGCCGTATGTTATGAATTTGTGACTTGACTTACGTTCTCGTTTATGATATATGTTCCTATGTGTATTGTATTCTCATAAATAACCTAATGTGGATTCATTTCATATCATTTGCATCATAAGCATACATATGCATGGACCGAGCGGCGTCAATGCGGTTCGTATTGAGTCTAAGAGTGTTCCTTGTTACTTGTCTTATTCAGAGGATCTTCCTGTTGAGGACGAGATTGCTCCGTAGGTGTCCGGTTGTCACACTTTTGTCTCCACTACGTCCGTTGACAAGGTGAAGTTTTTTGTTCTTTTAGCTACTCGACCTATAACCCTATTTGATTTGAAGCCTCGCATGTGAATACGTATAATATATGGTAAATAACTGTATGATACTTATGTTGCGGGATTTATCCCCTTTTGTTATAAGAGTTGGAAAACGTTTTGTATAAATATGTAAGCTATTTTGCCTTCGTTTGGAAAAGTTTAGCTTTGTGCATGTGTGTGTGTGTAAGCGAGATGTGGCTTTCAAAGATAAGCTTTGAGTTATGTTTGTGTGATTTCTGTGATCTGTTTGGGCCCCGGAGTGTGGTATTGTAAGCTCGGGACGGCCGAGGGGTCACCGAGCTCTTCCATCAACACCTCCATTTGAGAGTCTCACCATCCTTGGGAGGATCGAGGAAGGGTATTTCTCTTGAGCCGGCGGAGGTAACTGCCGAAGGTTTCCAGGTCGTGATTAAACCTTGTCTCGTCTGTGTATGTGCATAGTTAGGGCCGATCAACTCTTCTATCATTAGGTGTTGGGGATGGATTCTGATTTGTTTTGTCTTGCTTTGTTCTTCGTATATGGAAGTTGGGATGTGTGTGACTCGTACTCGCCGAGTTGGTTTAGCTTTGTTTGATCTATGGAACGAGAGTGGATTCTTAAATCACCTAAAACTTAGAGTTTGGCTTTTGGCCTTTTTACCTTTCCTTTAACCTATCTATATCTGTATCACGGGAACTACTTTGGCTTGCAAACACCACTCTCGGTTCACAGATCCTTTCGTTTTACTTAATTGCTTTGCTCTATATATATATTGGGTGCGTGAGTTAGCCCACTCACTAGTCACTAGGACTAACCCTCGTTGTTGTTTTTTCCCTTTTTCCTTTCTTTTTAGTTTGCAGGTTCTTCCGAGTCAAGCTAGGTGGCAAGTGTCTTTTGGTTTACTTGAGGTATAGCTTGAGTCCGCATGCATCGTAGGGGATTACTTCCCCTTTTGCTTATGTATTCTGGATCATGTTTTATGAATACACTTATGCTATTTTGGCCGTGACGGCATTGTATTTTTTGTTTATGATCTAGCGTGTAGCTTGAATACTTGACCCTCCCCCATTTTGATTATATATATATGTGATCTTGGGAGTTATGTTGGATATGAATTGCTTCCGCTACTCTGATTTTAATTTGTGCAGTTCTTGATGGTCTAGGCCGCCTAGCAAGGGTGTGAGTTTTTGTGTGTCTTCCGTTCGCTATGGTTTGATACGGGTACGAACTCCCTATTTCGTTACTCGTGTTAGACCTCAGTGCGGGGGAGGTGACACCTTTCACTCCAGGGTGTTACATCCTTGCGTGGTATCAGAGATCTCGGTTGCAAAATCGGAGCTCTGGAGTCGTGTCGAGTCTGTCTTGGTCATTCGGTTTAGGAGTATGTGATTATTTGAATTCATCTACATCTGTATGTGACTTAATTGCTTTAAATTTATGATAATTGATTTCATGATCAAGAACTGAACCCCATGTATCGATATTTCTTGGTTTGTGTATTTTCAGGATGCCTCCAAGAAGGAGAGCAGATAGAGAGCAGACTCCTGATCTTAACCAACCCCCTCCACAAGCACCTCCACCTCCTTCGATGAATGCTGAGAATATTGTGTAGGATCTTCTTAACCAGCTTTAGCAGAATCAGAGGAATAATCCACAATGGGAAGGACAAGGTGGACAAGTAACTCCGGCCTTCAAGGAGTTCAGAAATAGCAACCCACCGAAGTGGTATGGAGGAGATGACATACAAGCAGAAGAGTGGTTGTCAGAGGTTGTGGGAATTTGGAAAATTTGCCCCGCTCCTTTGCATGAGAAAGTTGTTTGCACGGCCGGTTTGTTCACGGTCCCGCATCCAATTGGCTCAAAGCTATGAGAGCTCGATTGGAGAGAAATGGAGAGGAGTTTGATTGGGAAAGCTTTGCAAGATAGTTTCGTCACAAGTATGTTCCACCTAGTGCTCGCGAGAGAAAACTTCAGCAATTTACAGAATTGAGAAAAGGGAACCGTTCGGTTGAAGAGAATTTGAAATAATTGCACCGTATGCTCCACACATGACCAATGATGATACCCAGAAGGCCCGGAACTTTATTCATGGTTTGAGATATGAGATCCAGAATGCTTTTAAGGCTACTACAGTGGATACGTGGGAGAAGGCTACGAGGATGGCGATCAAAGTGGAGGCCAATAACACGAGATTAAGGCCGACCTACTCCTCGGGGCAAGGTTCGAGCTCTAATTTGGGGAAGAGGCCTGCATCCCATAGTGGGCCTCCGGTTTTGAAACCCCAAGGTTCTAACACCTCAGTCAAGAAAGCTCGACCTCCGGTACCTGCGACACCAGCTCTACCTGCTCCGATACAATGTAGTTATTGTAAAGGTCCCAATCACACCGAGGAGTCATGCCGGAAGAAATTGAGAAGATGTTATAAATGTGGAGAGCCCGGTCACTTGATTAGCCCTTGTCCTCAAGTGAGAGCACCTCAACCTCGAGCTCCTCAACCATTGAATGTGATGCCTCTGAGAGCACCAATCCAAGCGAGGGCTTATGCTTTGGAGGGCGAGGAAGAGAATGTGGAAGCGGATGCCAACGCCGTTGTTGAAGGTACTCTCCACATTCATGGCATTCCATTGCATGCATTGTTTGATCCGGGAGCAACACATTCATTTATTGCTTCCTAGCTTATTTCTACTCTTCCCTTGCCTGTTGCTTGCCTAGATGATTCTTTTGTTGTTACTTCTCCCCTTGGTGGTGCTTTGTCTACGATCTGTGTTTACCGTGGTTGTCCGGTGGTTATGGAAGATCAAGAGTACCCAGCAGATTTGATCAAGATGCCTATCAAGAAGTATGAGGTGATTCTAGGTATGGACTGGTTGTATCGTTATCGAGCAATGATGGATTATTTTGCTAAGAAGGTAACTTTGGGTTCTACGGTCTTTGCGGGTCAGAGGTTGAAGACCTGCCCGTTTATTTCCTTCATGGAAGCAAGTAGATTGTTCCAGGACGGTGCGACGGGCTACGTGGCCCGCCTTTTGAATAAGCCAAAGGATCAGGCCAAGCCCGAGGAGACGGAGATCGTGAAGGAATTCCCCGATGTGTTTCCAGAGAATTTGGTTTCTTTACCAACGGATCGGGACGTCGAGTTTGTGATAGATCTCTATCCCGGAGCAGAACCGTATGCGAAGTCTCCCTATAGGATGGCTCCAGCCGAGTTGAAGGAGTTGAAGACGCAATTGGACGAGCTCTTAGAATGTGGTTACATTCGCCCGAGCACTTCTGCGTGGGGTGCTCCGGTCCTGTTTGTAAAGAAGAAAGACGGGACTTTGCGAATGTGTATTGACTACCATGAGCTGAACCGGTTAACGGTTAAGAACAAATACCCGCTCCCTCATATTGAAGAGTTGTTCGATCTCCTGCAAGGTTCAAGTGTTTATTCTAAGTTGGATTTAAGGCAAGGGTATTACCAGTTACGTATCCGGGAGGGAGATATACCGAAGACAAGTTTCAACACAAGATATGGGCATTTCGAGTTTGTGGTCATGCCTTTTGGTCTTACCAATGCCCCGGCCGCGTTTATGGATATGATGCACCGAATGTTCCGGCCATACATTCGTGGTCATCTTTATACATGATACTCTGGTGTATTCGAGGTCCGAAGAAGACCACGCGCGGCATTTGAGTATTGTCTTGTCTACGCTTCAGGAGCACAAATTGTTTGTCAAGTTCAGTAAGTGCGAGTTCTGTTGGAAAATACGAATCAGAAAGCAGCGGAATTTAAAAAATTTTTCCAACAAAAGGACCTTGAACTCGCAATCGTGTAACCAAATTCGTAAAGACAGAAAACTTACTTTTCTTTTGTTCTTTCTTGAAGCGTTTCAAGCCACCCAAGAACGCTCTTCTCGCGGCTTGATCCCCTCTCCTTTGGTAAAGCTCGAATCTTCAAACTTCTAACTTGAAGTCTCTAGAGAAAGTCCACCAACTTGATCACAATCTAACTAGTAAGGATGCTAGTTCTCTAGTTAGTGTTTAGGCTTAACCTAGGGTTTAATTTAATCTTGGAGAAGGGAAGGTGTTCAACACATGAACCAAGAATTGTCTATTAGCTCTAAAGGGGAGCATGAGCTCCCCTATATATAGGAAAGGGGAGGGGCGGTCGAACCTAGTCCTAATGGACAAAGGATTTGGTCCCTCTCTCTCCTATTACTTGATCATCAAGTATTTCCAACTTTGACTTTGAATTCTAATTCAAGTCAACTTTTAAGAGAGCTAAAAATATCCAAACTATTTTTGGATAATTTTTATACTTTATTTATTATAAAATAAATAACTTATTTTTATCTAATTAATTAATTCGTAATCAATTAACTAGATTATTTTCTCCAAAATTAGACTTTCTTTTTAATTCAAAATTAAACCAAAGTCTATTAAATAATTAACTAATTAATTATTTAATATATATATATAATATATATATATACACACGTGTGTGACACGTGTCACAGTGACACGTGTCACTCACGTGAGCCACACGTGTGACTTCACACGTGTGGAACCCTCTTGGCCCGATTAACTCGTTTAATCATTTTCAAGCCTCAACTCATGTAACCAAGTTGTTGTGTGTGACCCTCTAGGTTCTCAATTCAATTAGCAGTGACCCTAATTAATTAATTCACTAATTAATTAATCAGTCCACAGATTAAACGACCATAGTCTAGCAACAGGTGTTTAACCCCTAGCTGAATTGGAATGTTCGGATTCGACAGAACCTTTAAGTCATTGATTCATGTGAGATACAATCCTCCTACTTACTATCTCTCAACCAAGATCTAGGGCAAGGGAATAATCAGAACCCTAATAATCCGGTCTTAAAGCTAAGTGCATTTCATATCCATTTGATCTCAATCCAAGAAACCCTTTTCTTGATGTCTTGATCTACTACCTTGGCCAAGGACTCCATATGGCATATGAATGACTTATACAATAAGAGATCACCTTGCAAATGCAAGTGTAGGTCCTTTCTTGATTCTCATTCACTTTCATGAGTCACTTGTGCAGCCCCAGCATAAGCCTTGAATCAGTTGTCTAAGGCGACACCCTTTAAAGCTTATACCTAAGACTACGGAGTTAACTCATAAAGTGACAAGGAACCTCAAGTCTAAGGATCAATTAATCACATCAATGACTCGTGAGATATTTCCTAATCTGGAAGTTTCCATTTCCTGAAATAGAAACTTCCTTTCCCATTTAGGAATATTCTCACACGGGGTACCTCAGTGAACTTACTTATTAAAGTAAGCACCCTCATGTATCACGCACGTATCAACTATACACTTTGCACCTCTATGAAACAAGGTGGTCCTTTTTAAGGGCGTGATCCCACAAGCAAGCCTTAGAGGAGTCAGGTTGACACTCCCACTGTCTGTAGGACTCATCGGTTTGGAGTATTTTACTAATCATGACTTATGTGATATAGGGCTCGTTTCATGAACCATTTCACCTAAATGGTAGAGTCCTAAAGTCATCAGGATTAGGGGAGTTCTCATACATGCACAGATAAAGTAAACGTATACCAAACAAGAGCATATAAAGAAGTGTTGCCTCAATTCGTTATTTCATTCAAAGATTGTCTGTGATTACAATAAGGAAAAGCACAAAGCGGATATACAATCGGCTTTCTAGGGCACTATTCCTAACAATCTCCCACTTGCCCGTCAAAGCCATTCTAAAGCTACTCTAAGTCCCATCTTCTGAAGATGAACTTGGAAAGCTTCTCGACTAAGGGGTTTAGTAAGTGGATCTGCCACGTTCTCTGCTGATGTGACCCTCTCAATTAGCACATCTCCTCTTTTGATAATATCACGGATTAGGTGATACTTCCTCATAATGTGCTTGGTCCGTTGGTGAGATCTTGGTTCTCTTGCTTGAGCAACCGCCCCAGTGTTGTCACAAAACACAGTAATGGGGTCTTTCATGCTAGGAACAACATTCAATTCTTGAATGAAGTTTCTAATCCAAACACCTTCCTTAGCTGCATCATTTGCAGCTAAGTATTCGGCCTCAGTGGTCGAATCTGCAGTGGTAGTTTGCTTAGAACTCTTCCAACTCACTGCTCCGCCGTTTAGGCAGAAAATGTATCCTGACATTGACTTAAAATCATCTAAGTCAGATGCAAAGCTTGCATCGCAGTATCCTTCGACAGTAAGATCTTTCTGACCTCCGTAAACTAAGAATAAATCTTTAGTACTTTTCAAGTACTTAAGAATATTCTTCACGGCAGCCCAGTGACCATCTCTAGGGTCAGATTGGAAACGACTCGTTACACTAAGTGCATAAGCCACATCCGGTCGAGTACATAACATTGCATACATTATGCTACCTATTGCTGATGCATAAGGTGTATGAGTCATTCTTTCCTTCTCAAGGTTAGTCTTAGGACACATCTTCTTTGAAAGACATGTTCCTACATTCATAGGAAGGTTCTTAACCTTTGCTGACTCCATATTGAATCTCTTCAATACTTTGTCAATGCACATCGACTGTGATAGTCCTATTAACCTTCTAGATCTAGCTCTATAGATTTTAATTCCAAGGATATAGGATGCATCACCAAGATCTTTCATCTCGAATTGGTTTGATAAACATAACTTAGTCACTTTCATGTTATCCTTCGAATTCCCAATAAGAAGGATGTCATCAACATAAAGTACTAAGAATTGCACTGAGGTCTTCAATTTCTTTCTATACACACATGATTCATTCGAAATTTGGATGAATCCAAACGCTTTGACCGATTCACCAAATCGAATGTTCCAATTCCTAGAAGCCTGTTTCAATCCATAGATTGATCTTTGGAGTTTGCAAACCTTTTGCTCACTCCCACTGAATGTGAAACCTATGGGTTGCTCCATATAAATGTCTTTGTCAATGTCACCATTGAGAAAGGTAGTTTTCACATCCATTTGCCATATCTCATAGTCATAATATGCAGCAATGGCAAGCATGATCCGAATAGACTTTTGCATTGCATCTGGTGAAAAGGTTTCATCAAAATCCACGCCGGGTCTCTGAGTGAATCCTTTTGCAACCAGTCTTGCTTTGTAGGCTGCAATGCTTCCATCAACTCCAAGCTTTCTCTTAAAGATCCATTTGCAACCTATGGGTTTGACCCCATCAGGCAAATCTACCAAGGTCCAAACTTGGTTGGAGTTCATGGAATCCATTTCGGATTTCATGGCTTCTATCCACTATTCAGAGTCAGAATCTGAAAGTGCCTCCTCATATGTTAAAGGATCATTTTCCTTTTGAGAGATTTCATGGAAGAATCCATACCATCTCTTCGGCTGTCTAGGAGTGCGTTCAGAACGCCTTAGAGGAGGATTTACATGTGTATCGAAATTCATGATTGGTTGTAGTTGATCAGAGTGGGACGTTTCTTCAGTGGGTGACGTGGGGTCATTTTGTACTTCTTCTAATTCTATGATCTTGCCTTTCTTTTCTTTAAGGAACGGTTCCTCAAGAAAAGTGGCATTTCTGGAAACAAACACCTTTTGCTCAGATTGATCATAGAAATAGTATCCTATGGATTCCTTAGGATAACCTACAAAGTAGCATAAGTTAGAACGAGATTCTAACTTATCTCCCACTGTCCTCTTCACGTAAGCAGGACAACCCCAAATTCTTAAGTAAGAATAACTAGGTATTTTACCATGCCACATTTCATAGGGCGTCTTGGGGACTGACTTAGAGGGAACTAGATTCAGAATCTTTGCTGCACTTTCTAGGGCATAACCCCAGAAAGAAGGTGGTAAGTCAGTGAAACTCATCATGGAACGAACCATATCAAGTAGGGTTCGATTCCTTCTCTCAGAAACTCCATTAAGCTGAGGAGTTCCCGGAGGAGTCCACTGAGAGATAATCCCATTATCTTTGAGATGATTAAGGAATTCTTCACTAAGATACTCGCCTCCTCGATCAGATCGAAGTGCTTTGATCTTGTGACCAGTTTGGTTCTCAACCTCCTTTTGAAATTCTAAGAATTTCTCAAAAGCTTCAGATTTATACTTCATTAAGTATACATAACCATACCGACTAAAGTCATCAGTAAAGGTTATGAAATACTGATGATTGCTTCTTGTGCATACACTAAGCGGTCCACAAACATCAGTATGGATCAAATCCAAAACCTTAGTGGCACGTTCCACAGTTCCTTTAAAAGGGACTTTGGACATTTTTCCTTTGAGACAGGATTCGCAAGAAGTTAACTCTTTGAGATCATTTTCAGAGAATGATCCTAAAGTGTTTATCTTGCTAATTCTGTTCTTTGAAATGTGTCCTAATCTAGCGTGCCATAAGGGAGCTGAAACTTTGTCATCTCTCTTACGCTTTGTTTCTCGTTGTATATTCATAATATTGATATTTTGAGTTAGGTAAAGTCCATTACTTAGAGTACCGATATGAACGGAAGAGTTGTTCCGTTTGATAAAGTATTTACCATTCTTAATATAAGTTTCATAACCTTCACAATCTAATATTGGAACTGAAATTATATTACGAATAATGCTCGGTACATAAAGGACTTTATTTAATACTAACTCAAAACTACCTAAATCTAATCTAATTGTGCCTAAAGCTCGAGCTTCAACGTTTGAGTCATCACCGATCTTCAAGACACATTCTCCTTCTTTGAGTTGTTGGACTTCACTTAGCATCTGTACATCATTACAGATATGAGTTCCACAACCGGTATCAAGTACCCAAGAACTAGAATTAATAGAAAGATTTACTTCAACGAGAAAGATACCTTTCTTTAGAGTAGCCTTGTACTCTGGGCAGTTTCTCCTCCAATGTCCCGCTTTGCCACAATGGAAGCAAACATCCTCTTTCTGATCACGCTTCTTCTTTTGGGCCTTCCCCTTCGAAATGCCACCAGTGGGCCTAAGGGGTTTCTTCTTCTTCTTTTGGGCTTTCTTGCCCTTACCTTTAGAAGGCCCAGAAGAGGAAGATGGAGCATTCACCATCAAAACCTTATTGTCCTTCTTGATCGTGCTTTCAGCAGTCACAAGCTGACTAATCAGCTCAGCTACAGTAGCACCAGCATGATTCATGTTGAAGTTAAGGATAAATGGGTTGAATGATGGTGGGAGCGAAGCTAGCAACAAATCCACTGAAAGCTCATCTTTCAGTGGCATGTCCATGGAAGCAAGTTTCTCCGTAAGGGCAAGAAACTTGAGTCCATATTCATGGACACTTGAACCTTCCCTCATTCTCAAGTGGAACAATTCCTTTGAAGTGTTATACCTTGTAACACGTTCATGAGGGCGGTAAAGTTGCTCTAAGTGGTCGTAAATCTCCCAAGCAAATTCCATGGCCTCATGTTGCCTTTGCAAGTCCGGAGACATGTTAGCCAACATAAGGCAACGGCCTTGGAGATTATCATCCTTCCACTTCTGAATCGCGTCCCGCTTGGCCCGAATGGGAGCCTCTCCTTCGGGACTAGGCTTCCCTTCGAAGAGAACATAAGTTCTCTTCTCAGAATCTAAAATGATTTTTAGATTCCTCAGCCAATCAGAATAGTTGGGACCAGTCAACTTGTTTGACTCGAGGATCGATACAAGAGGGTTTTTGGTTGCCATTTCAAAACACGTAGAGAATCACAGAATCTACGACCTAAATGGTAAAACAGAGAACTAGTGAGCATGCTGAATTATAACGATATACAAAAGATAAGGTCTTTAATCTAATGTAGCTCCCACTGTTTTTCAAAGATCTAGAATTCCCAAAGATCTAAGAGGAACACGTTTCCCAATGGGTACTAAGATCCTAGGCATTTTACCTCGAACCCACGACTCGCGGACATTCTAAGTAAGAATCCTAGGTAGGTACAACTTACCAATTCTAACACCTTTAGAATTCTTAGTAATTGTTTTTGCATCACCTATCTTTCAATATGGACCCACGACTCGTGCGACATCCATATTTACTTAGGCGTTAAGCTAGACCCATCAATCATAAGATCATGACCAAAACTTAGTTCGAACGACCCACGACTCGCGGACAAAGCCCTTGCTAAAATTGACCACGAAATATTGACCATTTAAAATGATTAATTAGGTAACTAAGAACTAATAAGCTCCACTAGCTATCCCACGACTCGCGGACAATAACTAGCTTTACTTACTAAACTTAAAACCTATTGATGGAATGCTAGGAATTTAATTCAAAATTTGCATCTCGAATTAAACACCTATTTGTTCGAAATTAGCTTAATATTTAATGGGAATTTTTGAATCAACCGGAGAGTTGTCCTGTTCGACCTCACCAACATATATGTTATCCAATTTTATTAGTCTTTATTAATGCAAGTACACTTAAATGCATATCAAACAGGCACATGAACAGATAACATGTCCTAGCATGATACTAACATGTAATGATCATGGGTTCTACCTATCTTATGCGTGATATGTGGGAGCCACTCCACAATCACAAGTTCTAACATACATGCCACATAAACAGTTTAAATCACATAAGGAAAAGCGGTAACAAAATACGAGCCCTATCTCTATTACATTTAACAATTGAGATTCCCCTCCCTAACATTTTGAGGGGTCTTCACTTATGGCCTCCTTGTTACTTGAATGTGGTCCATCTTACTCCATGGGTGCATTGTCTCCAAAATGAAAATAAAACCTCACCACCTATCTCTACTCTCAAATTACAATAAAAAGAAAAAGACATAAAGTAATAAGGCTCAATCTTCATATTGGCCTTAGACAATTACACGGGGCATACCCCGGCCTCAAAAACAGTAATATGGAAAGCCACATAATAAATCACATAACAGTACGCACATAAGTGAGGCTCCAACCTCAACTGAAAAACGCAACTATAGGGCTCCAACCCCAATTTAAACCATCCATGTGCATAAATTAAAACCATACATAGATCTAAACCCATGATCACCTAACATGCTCTTGCAAGAATTTAAATTTAGCCAATAAATTAAAATTCTCGTTTCAAGTCCTAATGACTTAAAACACGACTTAGATGCAATTCTTGTTCAAGAGCCTTTTCAATAAAACCCGAAAAACAACAAACCAATAAAATTCCAATTAATTTCCAAAATTATTAATTTTATTCTTTCATTATTTTCAGAAAATAAAATTCATAATTTTTCCAAAATCCAAATCGCTTTAATTTCTCAAAAATCCCAATTTAATCAAAATTTTAAAATAATTTTATTTTAGCAAAACTGATTTTAAAAGATAAAATTAAATCGGGATTTTTCGGACTGAAAACACGAAACACGAAAACACGAAATTAGGGTCGAAAGCATCCGCCTAAAGGAGGGCACTGCCGCGCGGCATCAGGCGCGCGCGCGCGGGCAAGCTGCGCGCACAGCGTGCGGCAAGTGCCGCCCGCGTGCGCGCCCTGGGCGCGCGATTCGTGCGCTTGTCGCGCGCAGCAGTGCCCGCCCGATGGCGGGCGATCTCGGCCTGGGCGTCCCGCTCTGTTGCAGGACGGTGCGGGCGGCTGTCCCGCGCGGTTGTGGGACAGGCGAGCGGTCGCGCCTAGGCGCGGGCGGGAGGGCCTCCCGCGCGGTTGTGGGAGGGCTGGGCGGCGGCGACGGGCCTGGGCGTGCGACGTGCTAGCACGCCTAGGCTCGTCCTTTTTCGTGTTCCGTTTCGTATTTTGGGTTTCTCCAAAACCCGGTTCAATCCAAAATTAAAAAATTCGATTTAAACATATTTCAATCAAAACGGTTTTCAAAATCACAATTTAAGAAAACAGTTTCAGAAATTCAGGAAAAATTACAGTTTCGTATTTCAGGCTTTCTAAAAGAACTCATGAATACCTAATTCGCATATAAGCCTAACAATTTCTACCAAATTCAGAATAATTGAGACGAATCAGAAACACGATTAACGAGGTGGCTCTGATACCACTTGTTGGAAAATACGAATCAGAAAGCAGCGGAATTTAAAAAATTTTTCCAACAAAAGGACCTTGAACTCGCAATCGTGTAACCAAATTCGTAAAGACAGAAAACTTACTTTTCTTTTGTTCTTTCTTGAAGCGTTTCAAGCCACCCAGGAACGCTCTTCTCGCGGCTTGATCCCCTCTCCTTTGGTAAAGCTCGAATCTTCAATCTTTTAACTTGAAGTCTCTAGAGAAAGTCCACCAACTTGATCACAATCTAACTAGTAAGGATGCTAGTTCTCTAGTTAGTGTTTAGGCTTAACCTAGGGTTTAATTTAATCTTGGAGAAGGGAAGGTGTTCAACACATGAACCAAGAATTGTCTATTAGCTCTAAAGGGGAGCTCATAGGAAAGGGGAGGGGCGGCCGAACCTAGTCCTAATGGACAAAGGATTTGGTCCCTCTCTCTCCTATTACTTGATCATAAAGTATTTCCAACTTTGACTTTGAATTCTAATTCAAGTCAACTTTTAAGAGAGCTAAAAATATCCAAACTATTTTTGGATAATTTTTATACTTTATTTATTAGAAAATAAATAACTTATTTTTATCTAATTAATTAATTCGTAATTAATTAACTAGATTTTTTTCTCCAAAATTAGACTTTCTTTTTAATTCAAAATTAAACCAAAGTCTATTAAATAATTAACTAATTAATTATTTAATATATATATAATATATATATATACACACGTGTGTGACACGTGTCACAGTGACACGTGTCACTCACGTGAGCCACACGTGTGACTTCACACTTGTGGAACCCTCTTGGCCCGATTAACTCGTTTAATCATTTTCAAGCCTCAACTCATGTAACCAAGTTGTTGTTTGTGACCCTCTAGGTTCTCAATTCAATTAGCAGTGACCCTAATTAATTAATTCACTAATTAATTAATCAGTCCACAGATTAAACGACCATAGTCTAGCAACAGGTGTTTAACCCCTAGCTGAATTGGAATGTTCGGATTCGACAGAACCTTTAAGTCATTGATTCATGTGAGAAACAATCCTCCTACTTACTATCTCTCAACCAAGATCTAGGGCAAGGGAATAATCAGAACCCTAATAATCCGGTCTTAAAGCTAAGTGCATTTCATATCCATTTGATCTCAATCCAAGAAACCCTTTTCTTGATGTCTTGATCTACTGCCTTGGCCAAGGACTCCATATGGCATATGAATGACTTACACAATAAGAGATCACCTTGCAAATGGAAGTGTAGGTCCTTTCTTGATTCTCATTCACTTTCATGAGTCACTTCTGCAGCCCTAGCATAAGCCATGAATCAGTTGTCTAAGGCGACACCCTTTAAAGCTTATACCTAAGACTACAGAGTTAACTCATAAAGTGACAAGGAACCTCAAGTCTAAGGATCAATTAATCACATCAATGACTCGTGAGATATTTCCTAATCTGGAAGTTTCCATTTCCTGAAATAGAAACTTCCTTTCCCGTTTAGGAATGTTCTCACACGGGGCACCTCAGTGAACTTACTTATTAAAGTAAGCACCCTCATGTATCACGCACGTATCAACTATACACTTTCCACCTCTATGAAACAAGGTGGTCCTTCTTAAGGGCGTGATCCCACAAGCAAGCCTTAGAGGAGTCAGGTTGACACTCCCACTGTCTGTAGGACTCATCGGCTTGGAGTATTTTACTAATCATGACTTATGTGATATAGGGCTCGTTTCATGAACCATTTCACCTAAATGGTAGAGTCCTAAAGTCATCAGGATTAGGCGAGTTCTCATACATGCACAGATAAAGTAAACGCATACCAAACAAGAGCATTTAAAGAAGTGTTGCCTCAATTCGTTATTTCATTCAAAGATTGTCTGTGATTACAATAAGGAAAAGCACAAAGCGGATATACAATCGGCTTTCTAGGGCACTATTCCTAACAAGTTCTGGTTGGATCGAGTTTCCTTTTGGGGTCACTTCATTTCTGGTGGTATAGAAGTAGATCCGATGAAGATTAAGACGGTTATGCTTTGGAAGCAACCGAAGAATGCCTCGGAAGTGAGAAGTTTTCTCGGGTTAGCAGGGTATTATAGGCGCTTTCTGAAAGATTTCTCGAAGATTGCTTCCCCGTTGACCCGGTTAACTAAGAAAGAGGTTAAATTCGAGTGGGATGAGGCGTGCGAGAAGAGTTTCCAAACTCTTAAGGAAAGATTGACTACTGCACCGGTTTTAACCCTACCCTAGGGTTCAGAAGGCTACTCAGTTTACACCGATGCTTCGAAGGAAGGTGTCGGTTGTGTGTTAATGTTGAAGGGTAAGGTTGTAGCCTACGCCTCAAGGAAGTTAAAGGATCATGAGAAAAATTATCCCACTCATGACTTGGAACTCACAGCAGTAGTGTTTGCTTTAATGAAATGGCGACATTACCTCTATGGAGTTACTTTTGAAATGTTCAGCGACCACCAGAGTCTTAAATATCTATTTACTCAGAAGGATTTGAACGTAAGGCAGAGAAGATGGATGGAGCTACTTGAGGACTATGATTGTAAGATTCAGTACCATCCGGGTAAAGCTAACGTGGTAGCAGATGCTTTAAGTAGGAAGGCTAGTATTTCAGGTCTGGAAGCAGGTTCTAGAAGACAGGGTTCAGTGGTTTTGGTTTCAGAGGCTCGCTTGGTTAATATTTCGGTTCAACCGGTTTTGAAGCAGAGGTTGATAGAAGCTCAATCTATGGATCCTGAGATTCAGAAATTGGTAGTTAAGTCAAGGATTGATCCTGAAACTAAGTTTGGATTTGATGATTTGGGGTTGTTTCGATTTAAGGCTCGGGTTTGTGTTCCTGATGAACTTAAGCAGTTGGTACTTGATGAAGCCCACAAGTCAGCATATGCAGTACATCCCAGCACCACCAAAATGTACAAGGATTTAAGGACTTTATATTGGTGGAACGGCATGAAGAGAGACGTTGCTAACTATGTTAGAAGATGTCAATCATGCCAAGTGGTGAAAGTAGAACACCAGAAACCGGGAGGAACTCTCCAACCACTTCCAAAACCCGAGTGGAAGTGGGAGCAAGTGAGAATGGACTTCGTGTCCGGCTTGCCAAGGACCAAAGGAGGTTCCGATGGAATTTGGGTGGTTATCGATCGGTTGACAAAGTCGGCGCATTTTCTTAAGGTGAAGATGTCCGATAAGGTTCCTAAGTTGGCCCGGTTATATCGGAAGGAGGTTGTTAGGTTGCATGGTACCCCGGTCAGTATTGTGTCGGATAGGGATCCTCGGTTCACATCCAGTTTTTTGCAGGAATTACAGAAGTGTTTGGGGACGAAGCTTCAATTTAGTACTGCATTCCACCCACAGACGGATGGCCAGTCTAAAAGGCTAATAAGATATCTCGAGGACATGCTTCGTGCTTGTGCCATGGATTATCAGGATTCGTGGGATGAACAGTTGGATTTGATAGAGTATGCCTACAATAACGGCTTTCAGTCTTCTATTGGCATGGCACCGTATGAGGCTCTTTATGGAAGGAAATGTCGATCCCCTCTCTTTTGGGATATAGATGAGTGGAGATGGACTAAAGATGGAAAGCTCGAAAGGGCTAAGAAACCCAAGGAGATTCAGGATACCATCAAGAGGGTGAAAGTGATTAGACAAAGGTTGAAAGCGGCACAAGACCGGCAGAAAAGTTATGCAGATAAGAGAAGACGACCCTTAGAGTTTGAGAAAGGAGATAAGGCCTTTTTAAAGACATCTCCTAGAAAAGGGTATGCTCGGATTGGTAAAGGCGAAAAACTTAACCCTCGCTACTTAGGCCCCTTTGAGATCCTTGATCGAGTTGGGGAAGTAGCCTACAGACTTGATTTACCACCGAGTTTGACCGGGATTCACAACGTGTTTCATGTCTCGCAGCTTCGGAAACATTATCCCGATGAGTCTTCTATTCTTCCAGTTGAGAAAGTTCAGTTAGAACCAGATTTGACTTTTAAGAAGTATCCAGTTCAGGTGTTGGATCGGAAGATGCAAGAGTTGAGAAATAGACAAATTCCTCTTGTGAAGGTCTTGTGGCGTGATAAAGAATCCGAGAAAGCCACTTGGGAGACCGAGGATAAGATGAAACAGTTGTATCCGGAACTTTTCAAGACCTCGCCTCGGACCTGAGGACAGGTCCTTTTGAAGGAGGGAGGTTTGTAACATCCCGACTGATCAGACTTTTCAGGTAACCTATTATGTGCGCTATTTAATTACTTATTTAAGTGATTATGTGATATTTAACTGCTAACGTAGATTTAATTGTTTAAGCGTTTAACTTCCTCGTTGTGTATTTTGTTCGTTTTGGATCTGTATTTAATTCTGATTTTTGTGAATTCGTGATATGTGTTAAGTATATGCTTCATGGACTTATTTATATGCTCGTGATATGTTTTGGTATTTGTTTTGATTGCTTTTTCGGTTCGTTTTGGAGACGGGACCTAAAGGAGGCTAAAGAGCATTTAGCGCATCTTGGGTTCCGGGACGTGTATCTTGACCTCGCGAATTCGAATTCGAATTTCGTCACCTCCGTTCAACTCGTTTCGATGATTCGGGTTCAATAGGACAAGCCTCACATTTTTCTAAGCTTAATAAGACCTTCGAATTTCAACCGAAACGAGCCCTTTGCTCTTAAGAGCAACCTTTTGACCAAGCATAACCTTGTGGACCCCATTTAAACTTAACCAACCGTTAACCATCATTTGTGCTTTGAGTTAACTTACACCCTCAGCCCCTAAACCCCTTGAATACCGATCCATTTTGATGTGAACCGAAGCCCTAACTCTAGCTTGGAACATGGAGATGGAGTTGATTACGTGGAGGACAATTCCCATGCAAGAAATCATGTAACTGAACGTAATCAAGGAGCTACACAAGATGACAATATAACCGATTATAAGGGGCCAATTACAAGGGCTAAGACTAAAGAGTTACATGCCAAAGTTCAAGCCCTCATTCGGGTCATTCAAGAAGAGCATGTGGCGGTTACAAGTTCATGCCATGAAGAGTATAATATTCTCAAGTGCACAATTCATCCATGATGCAGCCATAAAGTGCACGTTTATTTGAGTCTTTAAGTTGTAATAAAAGCCCTAATCATGTGTTATCAATTAGGGCCTAGTTTAATTTTCATTTCATGTCATTTCTTAGTTTATGGTATAAGTTGAGCTATATAGTCATTATAGGACTATATATGTTTGAATTTCAGCCAATAAGTTAGAATAGGAGTTACACTCTTTAAGAGTTACATTTCCTTAAAGAGTTAGTGGGGTTAGTGGTGTTTTAGTAGAATCTTGCATGCTTTGCATGCAACTATATAAGGGTCACATATTGTAATCATTTTACACAACTTGAATAGAATTATATCTTTGAGTGCAAACTCTTTGTTCTTGATTGAACTTTCGAAGATACAATCTTCACAACTTGATAGTGTTGCTTCTCAACTCTTCTATAGTTGAAGGGGTGCACTCCTTAATCTTGATAGTGTTGGTTCTTTGCCGATTATAGCAAACGGGTCACACTCCTTTTGATTAACCTTTGAATTTGGAACGATCCTAAATCTCGAACTCCAATTTACGGTGATGGGTTTCACGTCATATACGTGGGGTTCTTATCAATTGGTATTATAGCTATAGGTTCCATACCAAAAGATTACGTATCTTATTTTAGTTATATAATTTCGAGTCTTCTTTTGTCTTGTTCATTTGATTTTTCTCCTTTCGTTCTTATTGTTATTCCGCTGCATTAGAGTAAAAAAAAATCGCAAAAAAAAAAAAAAAAGAACCGTGAGATCTCCAAATTGCACAGAATATAGTTGATCATTTCATGTTATTCTTGTTGTCATAAGAGTTATAATTCAGCCACAATTTGAAAATTCAACTCTTAAGTTTCATTATTTTGTGTCTTAAGTGCCTAAAGTGTTGGTTACAACATTTGTAACTCCCATTTTAAGTACACAACAGCCATAATTCATCCCTTACACCACATTTTCGTCCATAACAGCCACAAACACAAGATCACACCCCCTTTCATCCATAATTCAACACATTATTAAGTTTGGGAGTTGAGTCTTTTGAAGGTTTTCTTCAAGCTCAAAGAGTAGAGTGAAAAGAGGCGTAAGTGGTGAGTTTAAAAGAGGGTAAAAGCCATATTTTGTGTGATACACGAGAGGAGAGTCATCTTCTTGAGGGTATACACGTGACAGAGAGATTGTGAGGAAAATTTTATTTTCTAACACATTCTTGCAGCCAAGATGTCCGAACAAACCAATCCACAACCACCACAAGATAGTACGTTCACATTGCGTGTTATGCAGCAACAATTTGCACGAATGAACACCCAATTAGAAACCATTCAGGAGAGGATGGATCAAAGTGATGCCATACTTGCACAAATTCAAGAAGGACAAGCACCAATCAATCTACCGAATCTGAATCCAGTCTATAATGCGGATTCTTTCGATGATGTTGATTCTAGTGCCTCATCAAGGCATGAGAGGAGACGTCCAAGGGTGCAGCAGCCACGGAGAGAAAGGAGAGAGGTATTGGATAGTGATTTAAGTTCTATTAAGCTAACAATACCTAATTTTAAAGGTCTAAATGATCCGGAAAGCTACATAGAATGGGAAAGGAGGACGGAGATGGTTTTTGATTACCACAATTACTCCGAGGGCAAGAAGGTGAGACTGGCAGCCGTATCATTCACGGATTATGCTATCATATGGTGGTATCAGTTGGTATTAAGACGGAGGAGAGCTAGGGAAAGGCCAATTGAGACGTGGGAGGAACTGAAAGTGATGATGAGGAAGAGGTTCATACCTCCTCTTTACTATAGAGACTTGTACCTTAAACTTGAAGGTTTGAGGCAAGGGTTCAGGTCCGTGGAGGAGTATTACAAGGAAATGGAAGTGGCCATGATGGGTGCAAACATTGAGGAGGATAGGGAAGCTACCATGGCTCGTTTTATTTGTGGTCTCAACCGAGGGATTGCAAATGTAGTGTAGTTACACCACTACGTTGAGTTAAAGGAGGTTGTCCATATGGCAATTAAGGTAGAGAGGCAACTTAAGAAGGGGAGAGTGATGCCTAAACGGGAGGAGGGTAGTTCATCAAGGCCAAAATGGAGTACTAATCCTAAACCGCGAGAATCTACACCAAAACGAAAAGATGAGCAAACCAAACCATCTGACGAAAGAAGTAGTTCTTCTTCTTTTTCTCGTAGCCGTGACATTAGATGTTTTAAGTGTCATGGTGTAGGTCACGTTCAATCTCAATGCCCTAAAAAACGGGCTATGATCTTGATGGAAAATGGTGAAATTGCTACCGAGAGCGAGGGGGAAGAAAAGGACCATGAATCTGATCATGAAGAGAGTGATGTTGAGCACGCTGTTATAGGGCAAAACCTCGTTGTCCTAAGAGCATTACATGTCCAAACGATGGAGGATAAGGATCAGATCCAAAGGGAGAACATGTTCTATACAAGGTGTCTTGTGAATGAGAGAGTATGTGGCCTAATCATTGATGGGGGAAGTTGTGTAAACGTTGCAAGCAAGATGATGGTGGAGAAGCTTGGATTAAAGACAACTAAACATCCACGTCCTTACAAACTGCAATGGCTAAACGAATCAAGTCTATGAAGAGCAAGATCGTTTGAAAAAGTCCATTTCAGTTTTTTCTAAAGAAATTGATTGTAATAGTGATAGGGAGATTGAAAAGGGAGAAAAAAAGATAGCTGAAAAAAAAGAAAAGGAAAAAGGAGAAAAGAAGTTAGTTGAAAAAAAAGTAAAAGAAAAGGAGGAGAAAAGATTCATGAATTTGGTGGTAAAAGAAAGAGAGATTGATGAGATAGGAAGAAAAGAAAGGATGGTGTTGATGTTAATGTACAAGCAAAGCTTGTTTAATCTTAACGAACTCCCACCCCTACCTTCTTTAGTTCAATTTCTTTTGCAGGATTATGAAGATGTGTTTCTGGAAGAGATTCCACCCGGATTACCACCAAAACGAGGCATAGAACATCAAATTGAACTAATCCCGGGAGTCCAAATTCCAAACCGTCCAGCCTACCGTTGCACACCTCAAGAAGCTAAGGAGCTTCAAAAGCAAGTAGGGGAGCTATTGGAAAAAGGTTACATCCGTGAAAGCATGAGCCCATGTGCGGTTCCCGTGCTTTTGGTACCTAAGAAGGATGGAACGTGGAGGATGTGTGTTGATTGTCGTGCCATCAACAAAATCACAATCAAGTATAGGTACCCTATTCCTAGACTTGATGAAATGTTAGATGAATTCCATGGTAGTTCAATATTCTCTAAAATTGATTTGAAAAGTGGTTATCACCAAATAAGAATGCATGAGGGTGATGAATGGAAAACGGCTTTCAAAACCAAAGATGGACTGTATGAATGGTTAGTTATGCCATTTGGTTTAACGAATGCGCCTAGTACCTTTATGCGTTTGATGAATCATGTTTTACGTGCCTTTATTGGAAAGTTTGTAGTGGTTTATTTTGATGACATTCTGATCTATAGTGCAAGCTTAGAAAAGCATGTTAAGCATTTGAAAGTGGTACTGGAAACCTTGCGTGAGAACAAACTCTATGCTAACTTCAAGAAGTGCACGTTTTGCATAGATAGAGTTGTGTTTCTTGGTTTTGTGGTAAGTGCAGCAGGTACAGAAGTTGATGAAGAGAATGTGAAGGCAATCAAGTAATGGCCAACACCCAAATCAGTCACAGAGGTTCGAAGCTTTCATGGCCTTGCGGGATTTTATAGGAGGTTTGTTCCTAATTTCAGCACCGTAGCAGCCCCATTGACTGAACTTATCAAGAAGAACGTGAGCTTTACATGGGGAACAGCTCAAGAAGAGGCATTTCAAGCTCTTAAACAAAAGCTAAGTACCGCACCCTTGCTCTCTTTACCTAATTTTGCTAAAACATTTGAAATCGAATGTGATGCTTCGGGTTTTGGTGTAGAAGCAGTCCTTATGTAAGAGGGGAAGCCCATTGCCTACTTTAGTGAAAAACTAAGTAGTGCAAGCTTGAATTACTCCACGTACGATAAAGAGCTCTATGCATTGGTTAGAGCCTTGGAAGTTTGGCAACACTACCTATGGTCTAAAGAGTTCGTGATTCACACAGACCATGAGGCATTGAAACACTTGCGTGGGCAAAGTAACTTAAATAGGAGGCATGCCAAATGGATTGAGTACATAGAGTCTTTTCCGTACATCGTACAATTCAAGAAAGGAAAGGAAAACGTGGTAGCGGATTCTCTATCATGAAGGTACGCACTTGTCTCCACATTGAGTACTAAATTCATGGGATTTGAATATGTGAAGGAATTGTATGCCATGGATTCTGATTTTTGTGACGTATATGCATTGTGTGAACAAAAAGCTCATGAAAAGTTTTACTTGCAAGAAGGATATTTGTTTAGAGAAAGTAAGATTCGCATTCCACAATGTTCACTACGTGCTCTACATGTTCGTGAATCGCATGGGGGTGGTTTAATGGGACATTTTGGGGTGTTAAAAACATTGAACATCTTAAAAGAGCATTTTTTATTGGCCTCATATGCGAAAAGATGTAGAGAAGTGTAACGCCCCGATTTCTCGGACGTAAAGGTACAATGTAGGTGTTTACTAATTTGCGCGAATTAATTGTTTTTACGTGTTTTATATTTAATTTTTATTATAATTGTTATTATTTTATTATATTATATTATAATATTTTATTCTAATATTATTAATTATATATATATATTTCGTATTATATATATGAATATATGTTTAATTATTATATTATTAATTTAATGATTATACTAATTATATGTTTTATTAATTAATCATGTTTTAATTAACTAATTATTTATATATATATTTATACGTGAAATCACATATATGCATGAAATCATATATTTTTGCATGGGTGTAACATATTGATGCATGAGATTATATTTTTGCATGGAAAATCATAATTTATGCATGAAATCCTGATTATGCATGGGAATTATTTTGCATGGATTTTATTTCATTTTGCATGGGATTTATGTAATTATGCATGAATTGCATGTATGAGCTTGTTCGTTTAATTTGTGCTTCGTTCTTATATGATATGATATCAAATTACCACGATTTTGTAATATGTTGTACATACATGTGTTATGAACATGATTTTATACTCAATTTATGTTTTCGAATTCATTTGATCGGTTAACGAATTTAATTTGTTTCGAGGAACCAAAACGGGAGCTAACGAGCAATTAGCGTACCCTTGGTTCCGAATTTAATATCTTCAGCTCGGGAACTCGGATTCGAGTTCCGTCAAATCCGTTGAACTCGTAACGAAGTTTCGAGTTTAGTAAACCTAGCCTTACATTTTTCCTAAGTCGTTTGAACCTTCGAATTTCAACCGAAAAACGAATCGGTGATCAACTTGACCTTGTTGCATTAATTCAGCCATATCTTGGACAAACCATAACCAAATTAACCATGGTTGGATTCTTTGAAACCCTAACTCAACCCTCTATCATGCTATAATCAGCCTTGACCGAGATAATCATCACACAAGCCCCAAAACTCAGCCAAAGCTACTGTTTTTCTCTCCAGTCCCGTAACCCTTCACCATTTGGAGAATTTGGAGCTCAAATCTCATCCAAACCTCAACCAATCATCAAGGTAAGCTTAGGGTTGTATTTTATGATTAATTCTGGTCATTTTCATCTTTTTATTCATGATTTTGAGCATGGTTTCATCCATTTCTGGGCTTATTACCGAAAATATGAGTTTTGAGCAATATGTTGATCTTCTTCATTTCTCAACGGTTTTGCTTGATTCCAAGCTTGAGATTGATTATTTTGACATCCTCATATCATTTATGATCATTAATTTTGTGGTTGTTGAAGTATTTATGACATATCATTTATGACAAATTTCAGAATTTTCACGTATAGGTCACGTATGTCTTCTCCTCTTGTTTGAGCTTGTTTGGAATTGATTTACTTGATGAATATATAATGTTTTGCTGCTTCTTGGTTGGCCTTAACTGAGTTTATTGATGGAGAAGGAGTGAATTCGATCATGCCCTGTTTCTTCGAGTTTTTTTGCCCTGTTTTCACGCAGAGAAAGTTGCTGTCAATTTGTTGTTTTTCCTTCTCCTTGTTGCTGTCATCTTTCATGGCTTTTTAGTGTGTATTATGGTGGAGTTATTGCAGCAATTTGTGCCTTGTATTGTTGCCTTTCTTGCTCGTTCATGGCTGCCTTTCTTCCTACTCTGTTTCTGCGTATTTTCTGTCAAAAACTGGGCTGTTGCTGTTGCACGACACGGGGGTGTCGTTTGCTGCCTTTCCGGCGAGGCACGGGGGTGCTGCAAGGCCTGAACTTGCTGTACCGAGACACGGGGGTGTCTCGGTCCAGGCTTTGTGGGTGACACGGGGGTGTCACCCCGTTTTGCTTGATTTATTTTGCTTCGTTCTCGGGTTGCTGCTGCTTTGATGTTTGCTTGGTTGATGGACTGTTACTGCTGCTACTAATGTAATTGCATGCATGGCTGTTTGTTGGTGTGTGCATGCATGTGTATGTAACTAATATATAGTATACATATATTATAGGTATATAGTTCTATATAATGCATGCATGGTTTTGGGATTCTATATGCATGTAATAAATCTATAATGCATGCATGTGTGTGTGAGTACGTACGTATATATATATATATATTATATATATATTGTATATTATATATATATTATACGTTATTATATATATTATATATATTTATTATATATTTTAATTATTATTTGATTTAATTTAATTATTACAATTAATTGATTTCTATTTCGCGTATTTATTCTACTGACTTTTGATTGAACGTTCTATTTAATTTATTCCTAATTGTGAATTATGAATACTATGAATTTATGAAATTGATATGAATTTATGAATATTATATATGTTATGTTTATTAAATGAATGTTAGATTAATGGATGTGAATTATGAATTTATGATTTATGAATTTATGAAATTTATATGAATTATGAATTTATGAAATTGAATAAATAATTGAACGAATGAATGATTATATGTTTTAAATTTCTTAATCGTGCACATGAACATTGTATTAATATAATATGATCATTTATGCATTCACGTCATGTTCACGTCATTGCCGAGCGTCATATGTGGTCATTGAGTCTCATACCTTTTCTTTTGCACAGATTCGGGTTTGGTCGGAGACGAGGGCGAGCCTTGAGACGCTTGTGCCTTCATTTCTGCTTGGATAAAGGTGGGTTTTTCTTCTATTAGTTAAAACAACCTTATATATTCCTTATGTGCAAAGTTTTAAGCCAAAATCATATATATTTATATCGAGTCATTTCGGGTAAATAATTTCAAACGTATGACCCCTTTCTTTTATTTATGAACCCTACCTTATGTTTGGCGAGATATTTATGATTTATGATTGCACGGGCCCCGGGACTTAGTATATGTGGCTAACCGAGGAAGCAAGGGCTGACGGGGATCCCATATACTAGTTCCAACCAAACTACGGTGATACCGGCCCTCGCTAGGAGTTTTAGCGGGGAATGGGAGCTGAGTGCCCTTGGGGGATTCATGTACCCCCATTGGCCCATGTATGAACCGGTGGCCGGGTCTTGCAAGCCCGTCCACCACCCGGAGGAAAAAGGAGTATATGAATGATTATGATCATGTATTTATGAGCACAAAAGATTTATGTATGATAATGAATTATTGAATAATTAATTATGATTACACGAGGAGTAGGTTGGAGATTGTGCACGCCCACTCGCCGGGCCATAAACCCTTATGAACATTTATGATCAATTGTGAATGAATATGAACGTCGTAATCCCGTTGATGTCTTCTTTTGTTTAACCACTTGGTAAAATCTTACTAAACTTCATACGGGATTAGGGCTTGCATGTATGTGTTTAAATTATGCAATATTATATATTTATGCCCCGTTTTTTTATACCCACCAGTCTCTTTTAGACTGAACCCGGTTGTTTTCAGTTGTTTTGTGCAGGGATAGGAGTGCTAGGCGGGAATACAGGTCGTCTAGGTCTTGCATTTTTGTTTAGCACTTCCTTTTGTCTCATATTCACACTATTGTTGATACTTGCTTATGATTATAATTATAGTTGGAGCGTTATGATTTTTTGTAGGCCGTGAGCGCCGTTGAATATTTGGATGATCTTGTATATCTATTTTTGGAGCTTGGTGGCTCACTGTATATATGTTTGGTTATTCTTGCTTCCGCGAACTTTATTTTACTCTGATTTTATGATTCTTGCACTGATTGGTTTAAGGGTTAGTCCCGCCTAGCATAACGTGTGTGTTTTGTCCCCGTTCGCCGTGGGTTTGGCACGTGTATGGACTTCCATTTCACATACGGGTCGGGTCCCGGTGCGGGGGATGTGGTACCTCACGCTAGGGTGCTACATCCTTAAGTGGTATCAGAGCTTAGGGTTGCAAAACCCGGGCTCTAGTGTCGTGTTGAGTCAGTTAGGTCGTGCGGCTTTAGGAATAACTTGTCAATGTGTTGCATATGCATTGTTTACGTGCTTGTGTGCTTTAAATCTTGAATTTTGATCGAATTATTTGCACTTGCATGCATGGACTAAAAATAGCATGCATTTCAGTATTTCTTGAACAGGATGCCTCCGCGTAGACACCGTGAGAGATCTCCCGGACATCGTCGTCATCATGATCGATCTCCTACGCCTCCACCTCAACCACAAGCACCACCGGTGGACATGGGAAATTTCATGGAAGCGGTCTTCAACTATGTAGAGCATCGGAGAGCTCAAGCTCCTCCACCACAACAGGCAGAACAACCGGCGCCTCCACCAAATCATAATAACAATAGAGACCCTCATGGGGTGTTTCTGAGTTACAACCCCCCTCGGTTTTCTGGATCTATCGATGATGCGGTCTCGGAGGGTTGGTTGATTAGATTGGAGAGGATATTTGGGGTCCGACAGTTTAGTACGCAAGAGAAGGCCCAATTTGCTATATTCCAACTCGATGGAGATGCATATGAATGGTGGGAACGAACAAGGGAGAAGCTCGAGGTAGATGGAGAGGAAGTCACTTGGGAAGTTTTCAAGAGAGAATTCCGGGAATGCTTTGTACCGGAAGTGGTAAGGGAAAGAAAGGAGCAGGAATTCATGGAATTAAAGCAAGGTACTCGTACGGTGACTCAATACCTCGCCGTATTCAATAGGCTCGGGAAATATGCTCCTCATGTCACCCGGGATGAGAAGAGGAAAGCAAGGAAGTTCATAGCGGGATTGAGACAGGATTTGAGACACGGGCAAGCGGGGCACAATTTCGAGTCATTTGCCGACACGGTGCAAAGGGCTTTGGTTCAAGAGGAGGAATTCAAGAAGAAGGATCCGATGTTTAGAGCTCCTATGGGAAGAGGATCCGGATCGAATCAAGGAAAGAGGCCGATGATTCAAGCTAGTCCACCTCCTAAGGGTCCGTTTAAGAAGCCTAGGTTTGGAGGGCAAGGTTCTCAGGTCGTACCGACTCGACCAAAGGCTCTACCTATGGCTCCGGCACCTACGAATTCAAACCCGGATGTACCTCCATGTACGCATTGTGGAGGACCGACCCATACCTACAATAATTGTAGGAGAAGGTTGAACTTGTGCCTCATATGTGGGAAAAGTGACCATATGGCGGAGACATGTCCCTACAAGAAACCCGGATTTCAGAAAGGAACTCAAAGGCCAATGATCCAAGCTCGTGCTTACGCCCTCGAGGGTGAGGAACAAGATGCAGAGATTGATCCCACAGCCGTGGTGGAAGGTACCCTATGCATACATAACATGAGCATACATGCACTCTTTGATCCGGGTGCCACGCATTCCTTTATTTCTTGTGATATAGTTGCCACTCTGTGCTTGCCTGTTATCTGTCTTTCTTCTTGTTATTTGGTGAGTTCGCCACTTGGAGGGAGTCTTCAAACAGATCAGTTGGTTCGGGAATGTTCGGTTTTGATTGAAGGGAGAGAGTATCCGGCTGATTTAATTGTTATGCCCATGAAGCGGTATGGAGTTATCTTGGGTATGGACTGGTTGTTCAGGCATCGGGCCACTGTTGATTGTTTTGCGAAGAAGGTGATTTTGGGGAAAGAATTGGTGATTGGTAGTGGATCAAGAATGGTATCTCTCTTGTCATATATGGAAGCTCACAAGTTGATGAGAGAAGGAGCAACGGGATTTATTGCTTACCTTCTTAATAGGCCGAAGGATCAAGTTAAGTTGGAAGATACCGAGGTTGTTAAGGACTTCTCCGATGTGTTTCCGGAGAATTTGAGCTCTCTACCGCCCGACCGTGAGATTGAGTTCGTTATTGATTTACATCCAGGATCCACACCGTATTCTAAGACTCCGTATCGGATGGCACCGGCCGAGTTGAAAGAATTAAAGATTCAGTTGGAGGAATTGCTCGAAGTTGGATATATTCGGCCAAGTTCGTCACCTTGGGGTGCTCCGGTTCTCTTTGTTAAGAAAAAGGATGGAACCTTAAGAATGTGCATAGATTACCGAGAGCTTAATCGGATGACGGTAAAGAATAAGTATCCTTTGCCCCATATTGAGGATTTATTCGACATGTTACAAGGTTCGGGGGTTTACTCAAAGTTGGACTTGAGACAAGGATACTATCAATTGAAGATCCGGGAAGAGGATATTCCGAAGACGGGATTTAACACCCGGTATGGACACTACGAGTTCGTAGTGATGCCTTTTGGATTGACTAATGCTCCGGCTGCTTTTATGGATATGATGCATCGAATTTTCCGGCCCTATTTGGATAAGTTTGTGGTAATTTTCATCGATGACATCTTGGTTTATTCGAGAACTCCGGAGGATCATGCAAGGCATCTCAGAATTGTGTTGGAAACCTTAAGGGAACATCGGTTGTATGCTAAGTTTAGCAAGTGCGAGTTCTGGATTGATCGGGTAGCATTTTTGGGTCATATTATTTCAAGGAAAGGTTTAGAAGTAGACCCTTCCAAGATTGAGACGGTTATTCAATGGCAAAGCCCGAAAAATGCTTCAGAAATAAGGAGTTTCTTGGGTTTGGCAGGCTACTATCGAAGATTCGTCCAGGATTTCTCAAAGATTGCGGCTCCTTTAACCCGATTGACTAAGAAAGCGGTTAAGTTTGAGTGGGACGAGGCATGTGAGGCTAGTTTCCAACTTCTAAAGGAGAAGTTGACCACCGCTCCTGTATTAGCACTTCCCGAAGGTACAGAAGGATATACAGTTTATACGGACGCCTCAAAGGAAGGTTTGGGATGTGTGTTGATGCAGAATGGAAGAGTAATCGCTTATGCCTCAAGGAAACTGAAAGAGCATGAACAGAACTACCCCACTCACGATTTGGAATTAGCGGCAGTGATCTTTGCTTTGGGTAAGTGGAGACACTATCTTTATGGAATTTCATTCGAGGTCTTCTCCGATCACAAGAGCCTCCAATACTTATTCTCGCAAAAGGAATTGAATAAGAGACAACGGCGTTGGATGGAACTTTTGGCGGATTATGAGTGTACAATCCGATACCATCCCGGCAAAGCCAATTTGGTTGCGGATGCGCTTAGTCGGAAAGCTAGCGTGTCCAACGTGAAAGTGGAGATTGGAGATGAGAATGAGTTCTTCAAGCTGAGGGCTAGTGTTCGGAATATTACGGTTCAACCAGACCTTAAACAGAAATTATTTGATGCTCAGAGGATTGATCCCGAAGTTCAGAAATTAGCTGAGAAGGCTCGAGCTGATTCAGAGAGTCCGTTTGGGTTTGACGATACGGGACTTCTAAGATTCAAGAATAGAGTGGTCGTCCCGGAAGAGTTAAAAAGGATTATTCTTGAGGAAGCCCATCGGTCAGGTTATTCGATACATCCCGGAGGGAACAAAATGTATAAGGATCTTAAGCAATTTTATTGGTGGAATGGATTGAAACGGGATGTGATCGACTTCGTGAAACACTGCATGACTTGTCAAGTGGTAAAGGCAGAATATCAAAAGCCATCGGGGCTACTTCGACCATTACCTATCCCGGAATGGAAATGGGAACAAATAGCTATGGATTTTGTTTCGGGATTACCAAAAGTGAGAGGAGGTTTCGATGGAATTTGGGTTATTGTGGACAGGTTGACAAAATCAGCTCATTTTCTTGCTATCAGAATGTCCGATAAAGTGAGTAAGTTGGCCAAGAGGTACAATGATGAGATTGTCAGGCTTCATGGTGTACCTGTTAGTATTGTCTCGGATCGGGATCCCAGATTTACTTCAAGGTTATGGCAAGAGTTACAGAAGTGTTTGGGAACAAGGCTCCAATTCAGCACAGCTTTCCATCCTCAGACCGACGGACAATCAGAAAGGTTAATTAAGTATCTGGAAGATTTGTTGAGAGCATGTGCATTGGACTTTCAGAGCTCGTGGAATGAACAGTTGCCGTTAATCGAGTTTGCTTACAATAATAGCTATCAAGCCTCGATTGAAATGGCCCCTTATGAAGCTTTGTATGGACGTAAATGTCGATCACCGTTGTTCTTTGACTTGGAGGAATGGAATTGGACCAAGCAAGAAGGGATTAAAAGAGGGGAAAAGAAGGAAAAACCCTCTAAGGCTGTACAAGAGGCTATTGATAAGGTCCAGATGATTAGACAACGGATGAAGGCTGCTCAGGATCGACAAAAGAGTTATGCAGATCTTCGGAGGAAGAATTTGGAGTTTGAGATTGGAGATAGGGTTTTCTTAAAGGCTTCCCCACGAAAAGGATTTTCAAGGATTGGACGGGGAGGAAAGTTAAATCCTCGGTATATGGGACCGTATGAGATTTTGGAGAAGATTGGGGATACGGCCTATCGTTTGGATTTGCCGCCGAGTTTGACTGGAATCCATAACGTGTTTCATGTCTCACAGCTCCGAAAATACTATCGAGATGAGTCCGAGGTTCTACCAGTTGAAGAAGTGGAATTAGAACCGGATCTCACCTTCGTTCAGAAGCCGATTAAGATATTGGATCGAAAGTTTCAGGAACTTCGAAATCGGCGTATTCCACTAGTCAAGGTTCTTTGGAGAAGTGATAAAACCGAAGAGGCTACGTGGGAAACGGAGGATAAGATGAAAAGGTTTCACCCCGAGCTGTTTCCAAGCGAGCAGTGAATCCGAGGACGGATTCTTTTAAGGGGGAGAGATTGTAACGCCCCGATTTCTCGGACGTAAAGGTACAATGTAGGTGTTTACTAATTTGCGCGAATTAATTGTTTTTACGTGTTTTATATTTAATTTTTATTATAATTGTTATTATTTTATTATATTATATTATAATATTTTATTCTAATATTATTAATTATATATATATATTTCGTATTATATATATGAATATATGTTTAATTATTATATTATTAATTTAATGATTATACTAATTATATGTTTTATTAATTAATCATGTTTTAATTAACTAATTATTTATATATATATTTATACGTGAAATCACATATATGCATGAAATCATATATTTTTGCATGGGTGTAACATATTGATGCATGAGATTATATTTTTGCATGGAAAATCATAATTTATGCATGAAATCCTGATTATGCATGGGAATTATTTTGCATGGATTTTATTTCATTTTGCATGGGATTTATGTAATTATGCATGAATTGCATGTATGAGCTTGTTCGTTTAATTTGTTCTTCGTTCTTATATGATATGATATCAAATTGCCACGATTTTGTAATATGTTGTACATACATGTGTTATGAACATGATTTTATACTCAATTTATGTTTTCGAATTCATTTGATCGGTTAACGAATTTAATTTGTTTCGAGGAACCAAAACGGGAGCTAACGAGCAATTAGCGTACCCTTGGTTCCGAATTTAATATCTTCAGCTCGGGAACTCGGATTCGAGTTCCGTCAAATCCGTTGAACTCGTAACGAAGTTTCGAGTTTAGTAAACCTAGCCTTACATTTTTCCTAAGTCGTTTGAACCTTCGAATTTCAACCGAAAAACGAATCGGTGATCAACTTGACCTTGTTGCATTAATTCAGCCATATCTTGGACAAACCATAACCAAATTAACCATGGTTGGATTCTTTGAAACCCTAACTCAACCCTCTATCATGCTATAATCAGCCTTGACCGAGATAATCATCACACAAGCCCCAAAACTCAGCCAAAGCTACTGTTTTTCTCTCCAGTCCCGTAACCCTTCACCATTTGGAGAATTTGGAGCTCAAATCTCATCCAAACCTCAACCAATCATCAAGGTAAGCTTAGGGTTGTATTGTATGATTAATTCTGGTCATTTTCATCTTTTTATTCATGATTTTGAGCATGGTTTCATCCATTTCTGGGCTTATTACCGAAAATATGAGTTTTGAGCAATATGTTGATCTTCTTCATTTCTCAACGGTTTTGCTTGATTCCAAGCTTGAGATTGATTATTTTGACATCCTCATATCATTTATGATCATTAATTTTGTGGTTGTTGAAGTATTTATGACATATCATTTATGACAAATTTCAGAATTTTCACGTATAGGTCACGTATGTCTTCTCCTCTTGTTTGAGCTTGTTTGGAATTGATTTACTTGATGAATATATAATGTTTTGCTGCTTCTTGGTTGGCCTTAACTGAGTTTATTGATGGAGAAGGAGTGAATTCGATCATGCCCTGTTTCTTCGAGTTTTTTTGCCCTGTTTTCACGCAGAGAAAGTTGCTGTCAATTTGTTGTTTTTCCTTCTCCTTGTTGCTGTCATCTTTCATGGCTTTTTAGTGTGTATTATGGTGGAGTTATTGCAGCAATTTGTGCCTTGTATTGTTGCCTTTCTTGCTCGTTCATGGCTGCCTTTCTTCCTACTCTGTTTCTGCGTATTTTCTGTCAAAAACTGGGCTGTTGCTGTTGCACGACACGGGGGTGTCGTTTGCTGCCTTTCCGGCGAGGCACGGGGGTGCTGCAAGGCCTGAACTTGCTGTACCGAGACACGGGGGTGTCTCGGTCCAGGCTTTGTGGGTGACACGGGGGTGTCACCCCGTTTTGCTTGATTTATTTTGCTTCGTTCTCGGGTTGCTGCTGCTTTGATGTTTGCTTGGTTGATGGACTGTTACTGCTGCTACTAATGTAATTGCATGCATGGCTGTTTGTTGGTGTGTGCATGCATGTGTATGTAACTAATATATAGTATACATATATTATAGGTATATAGTTCTATATAATGCATGCATGGTTTTGGGATTCTATATGCATGTAATAAATCTATAATGCATGCATGTGTGTGTGAGTACGTACGTATATATATATATATATTATATATATATTGTATATTATATATATATTATACGTTATTATATATATTATATATATTTATTATATATTTTAATTATTATTTGATTTAATTTAATTATTACAATTAATTGATTTCTATTTCGCGTATTTATTCTACTGACTTTTGATTGAACGTTCTATTTAATTTATTCCTAATTGTGAATTATGAATACTATGAATTTATGAAATTGATATGAATTTATGAATATTATATATGTTATGTTTATTAAATGAATGTTAGATTAATGGATGTGAATTATGAATTTATGATTTATGAATTTATGAAATTTATATGAATTATGAATTTATGAAATTGAATAAATAATTGAACGAATGAATGATTATATGTTTTAAATTTCTTAATCGTGCACATGAACATTGTATTAATATAATATGATCATTTATGCATTCACGTCATGTTCACGTCATTGCCGAGCGTCATATGTGGTCATTGAGTCTCATACCTTTTCTTTTGCACAGATTCGGGTTTGGTCGGAGACGAGGGCGAGCCTTGAGACGCTTGTGCCTTCATTTCTGCTTGGATAAAGGTGGGTTTTTCTTCTATTAGTTAAAACAACCTTATATATTCCTTATGTGCAAAGTTTTAAGCCAAAATCATATATATTTATATCGAGTCATTTCGGGTAAATAATTTCAAACGTATGACCCCTTTCTTTTATTTATGAACCCTACCTTATGTTTGGCGAGATATTTATGATTTATGATTGCACGGGCCCCGGGACTTAGTATATGTGGCTAACCGAGGAAGCAAGGGCTGACGGGGATCCCATATACTAGTTCCAACCAAACTACGGTGATACCGGCCCTCGCTAGGAGTTTTAGCGGGGAATGGGAGCTGAGTGCCCTTGGGGGATTCATGTACCCCCATTGGCCCATGTATGAACCGGTGGCCGGGTCTTGCAAGCCCGTCCACCACCCGGAGGAAAAAGGAGTATATGAATGATTATGATCATGTATTTATGAGCACAAAAGATTTATGTATGATAATGAATTATTGAATAATTAATTATGATTACACGAGGAGTAGGTTGGAGATTGTGCACGCCCACTCGCCGGGCCATAAACCCTTATGAACATTTATGATCAATTGTGAATGAATATGAACGTCGTAATCCCGTTGATGTCTTCTTTTGTTTAACCACTTGGTAAAATCTTACTAAACTTCATACGGGATTAGGGCTTGCATGTATGTGTTTAAATTATGCAATATTATATATTTATGCCCCGTTTTTTTATACCCACCAGTCTCTTTTAGACTGAACCCGGTTGTTTTCAGTTGTTTTGTGCAGGGATAGGAGTGCTAGGCGGGAATACAGGTCGTCTAGGTCTTGCATTTTTGTTTAGCACTTCCTTTTGTCTCATATTCACACTATTGTTGATACTTGCTTATGATTATAATTATAGTTGGAGCGTTATGATTTTTTGTAGGCCGTGAGCGCCGTTGAATATTTGGATGATCTTGTATATCTATTTTTGGAGCTTGGTGGCTCACTGTATATATGTTTGGTTATTCTTGCTTCCGCGAACTTTATTTTACTCTGATTTTATGATTCTTGCACTGATTGGTTTAAGGGTTAGTCCCGCCTAGCATAACGTGTGTGTTTTGTCCCCGTTCGCCGTGGGTTTGGCACGTGTATGGACTTCCATTTCACATACGGGTCGGGTCCCGGTGCGGGGGATGTGGTACCTCACGCTCGGGTGCTACAAGAAGTATTGTCACAAATGCATTACATGCCGAAAAGCCAAATCACGTATTAAACCTCACGGTTTATACACACCTTTGCCTGTTCCAACATATCCTTGGGTTGATATATCAATGGATTTCGTATTAGGCATGCCTAGGACACAAAATGGCAAGGATTGAATCTTTGTTGTTGTTGATAGGTTCTCGAAAATGGCTCATTTTATTGCTTGCAATAAAACTGATGATGCATCTAATGTAGCTAACTTATTCTTTAGGGAAATTGTTCGTTTGCATGGTGTACCTAAAACTATTGTAAGTGATCGAGATGTTAAGTTTTTAAGTCATTTTTGGCGTATTCTATGGGGTAAGTTGGGAACTAAGTTACTATTTTCTACAATGTGTCATCCTCAAACGGATGGACAAACGGAAGTCGTTAATTGTACCTTAGGGACACTCTTAAGGGCTATTTTTAAATCATATTCAAGGAATTGGGTTGATTGTATACCATTTGTGGGGTTTGCTTATAATAGAACGATTCATACTTCTACATCATTTACTCCATCTGAAATTGTTTATGGTTTTAACCCCTTAACCCCCTTGGATTTGTTACCTTTGCCTATGAATGAAATTGTAAGTTTAGATGGCAAAAGCAAGGCTGATTTAGTAAAGAAGATGCATGAACAAGTCCGGTGACACATTGAAAACAGGAATGAGCAAGCTATGGTTCGTGCGAACAAGGGAAGGAAACGTATGGTGTTTAACGAAGGTGATCTCGTTTGGGTTCACTATTTAAAAAAAAAAAGGTTTCCAACAAAAAGAAAGTCCAAATTGGCTCAGCGAGGAGATGGACTATTTCATGTGCTTCATAGAATAAGCGACAACGCTTATAAGATAGCATTACCAGGTGAGTATGGTGTTAGTGCTACTTTTAATGTGGCTGATTTATCTCCGTTTAATGTAGGTGATGATTCGAGGATGAATCCGTTTCAAGAAGGGGAGGATGATGTGAACCCAAGCCCTAACTCTAGCTTGGAAAATGGAGATGGAGTTGATTACGTGGAGGACAATTCCCATGCAAGAAATCATGTAACTGAACGTAATCAAGGAGCTACACAAGATGACAATATAACCGATTATAAGGGGCCAATTACAAGGGCTAAGGCTAAAGAGTTACATGCCAAAGTTCAAGCCCTCATTCGGGTCATTCAAGAAGAGCATGTGGCGGTTACAAGTTCATGCCATGAAGAGTATAATATTCTCAAGTGCACAATTCAACCATGATGCAGCCATAAAGTGCACGTTTATTTGAGTCTTTAAGTTGTAATAAAAGCCCTAATCATGTGTTATCAATTAGGGCCTAGTTTAATTTTCATTTCATGTCATTTCTTAGTTTATGGTATAAGTTGAGCTATATAGTCATTATAGGACTATATATGTTTGAATTTCGGCCAATAAGTTAGAATAGGAGTTACACTCTTTAAGAGTTGCATTTCCTTAAAGAGTTAGTGGGGTTAGTGGTGTTTTAGTAGAATCCTGCATGCTTTGCATGCAACTATATAAGGGTCACATATTGTAATCATTTTACACAACTTGAATAGAATTATATCTTTGAGTGCAAACTCTTTGATCTTGATTGAACTTTCGAAGATACAATCTTCACAACTTGATAGTGTTGCTTCTCAACTCTTCTATAGTTGAAGGGGTGCACTCCTTAATCTTGATAGTGTTGGTTCTTTGCTCGATTATAGCAAACGGGTCACACTCCTTTTGATTAACCTTTGAATTTGGAACGATCCTAAATCTCGAACTCCAATTTACGGTGATGGGTTCCACGTCATATACGTGGGGTTCTTATCACATTTCCTCTACTCCCACAAGAAACGATCAGCAAGTAAGGGAAAAGAAGAGAAGGAAAACCCTTTTGTCCATTTTGTTGATTTTGAGCTCAAATCATCACCTTAGCTTCTCCAATTTGAAAGGTGTTTATGGTTGTAATCTACGCTCCCTCTTCTCTCTTTTATGTTATCTTGAGTTGGTTTCCATGGTTGATTCATGATATATGGCAAGCATGTGAATAGTAGGTGCTGGGAGAAATTGGTTGATTCTTGCTCCTTTCTTGTTTCCTTGAGATATGATGATGATATATGACTTCTAATACTTGATTCTTGACATTTATTACTCCTCCTTTCATGGTAGTTGGAATATGATTTATTTGCCATTAATGAATGCCTGAGCTTTTGGAGATAGAACTTGATGCATTTCTTCCCTTTTCTTGCTTTGTTTGCTTGCATTTTGTGGCTGAAGTTTTTGCTACTTGTTGGGCATGAATCTTTGATGAATTGGTGTTATTTTGATGCATGTTGAGTGTGCTTTGAATGGCATAAGAGACTCCTAAGCGCCCCCAACCGAAATCCCCTATTTTTACCTTCAAAATTCGGAGCTGCTGCGTTATTTTTTTTCCAGCCCGAACGCCTGACAAGGCCTTGTCAGGTTACAAAGGAAAATGGACACGGCCGTGTTGAGGTCACAGAAATGGTTTTTTTCGAATTTATTTGCCGGACACGGCCGTGTCCGTCCCCTTTGCATTTCTGACACGGCTGTGTCCAACAGGGTGGCGTCCGAGGAGATTTCTTTTGCCTTTTCGTTGCTTCTTGTTGATCTTTCTTGCCTCGTTTTTTATGAGTATGCATGATTAACTTGTTATATGACGTATTAAGCCTTATGTTATGAATTTGTGACTTGACTTACGTTCACGTTTATGATATATGTTTCTATGTGCATTGTATGCTCGTAAATAACCTAATGTGGATTCATTTCATATCATTTGCATCATAAGCATATAGATGCATGGACCGATCGTCAATGTGGTTCATATTGAGTCTAAGAGTGTTCCTTGTTGCTTTTCTTTTCAGAGGATCTTCCTGTTGAGGACGAGCTTGCTCCGTAGATGTCCAGTTGTCACACTTTTGTCTCCACTACGTCCGTTGACAAGCTGAGGTTTTTTGTTCTTTCAGCTACTCGACCTATAACCCTATTTGATTTGAAGCCTCGGATGTGAATACGTATAATATATGGTAAATAAGTGTATGGTACTTATGTTGTGGGATTTGTCCCCTTCTGTTATAAGAGTTGGAAAACGTTTTGTATAAATACGTAAGCTATTTTGCCTTCATTTGGAAAAGTTTAGCTTTGTGCAAGTGTGTGTGTGTAAGCGAGATGTGGCTTTGAAAGATAAGCTTTGAGTTATGTTTGTGTGATTTCTATGATCTGTTTGGGCCCCGGAGTGTGGTTTGGTAATCTCGGGACGACCGAGGGGTCACCGAGCTCTTCCATCAACACCTCCATTTGAGAGTCTTACCCAACCTTGGGAGGATCGAGGAAGGGTGTTTCTCTTGAGCCGGCGGAGGCAACGGCCGAAGGTTTCAAGGTCGTGATTAAACCTTGTCTCGTCTGTGTATGTGGATAGTTAGGGCCGATCAACCCTTCTATGATCCGGTGTTGGGGATGAATTCTGATTTGTTTTGATTTGCTTTGTTCTTCGTATATGGAAGTTGGATTCTTAAATCACCTAAAACTTGGAGTTTAGCTTTTGGCCTTTAGACCTTTCCTTTAACCTATGTATATCTATATCACGGGAACTACTTTGGCTTGCAAACACCACTCTCCGTTCACGGATCCTTTTGTTTTACTTAATTGCTTTGCTCTATATATATATTGGCTGCGTGAGTTAGCCCCCTCACTAGTCACTAGGACTAACCCTCGTTGTTGTTTTTTCCCTTTTTCCTTTCTTTTGAGTTTGCAGGTTCTACCGAGTCAAGCTAGGCGACAAGTGTCTTTTGGTTTACTTGTGGTATAGCTTGAGTCCGCATGCATCGTAGTGGATTACTTCCCCTTTTGCTTATGTATTCTGGATCATGTTTTATGAATGCACTTATGCTATTTTGGCCGTGACGGCATTGTATATTTTGTATATGATCTAGCATGTAGCTTGAATACTTGACCCTCCCCCAATTTGATTATATATATATGTGATCTTGGGAGTTATGTTGGATATGAATTGCTTCCGCTACTCTGATTTTAATTTGCGCAGTTCTTGAGGGTCTAGGCCGCCTAGCGAGGGTGTGAGCTTTTGTGTGTCTCCCGTTCGCTATGGTTTGATACGGGTACGAACTCCCTATTTCGTTACTCATGTTAGACCTTAGTGCGGGGGATGTGACACCTTTCGCTCCGGGGTTTTACTGTACAATCATTCTATTATTAAGTGATTAGGTGATCAAGCAAACAATTTACAGTGCACAAGTAGCAGTTTCATGACGCTTTTCCCTCCAATGACGGGAAGGTTGCTAGCCTTCAACCATCCACGCACTGTGTACGTTAGGAGCATGACTCCAACGTACAGGATTTCTTCCTCCACCAAACCTCCTGGGGAATTCAGAGGTGATCCCAAAACACCGAGGATAGTGCAAGAGTTACCCGTCAGTCGTTGCTTCCTCGGTTGGCTCAATACACTACCCTTAGGCCCAAGTGAACACTACATGCTTACTAACCAAAACATGATCAATCAAGAAAACACGATTAATCAATAGATCACGAAATCATTTGCAATCATGAGAGGTTTTGAGAAAGATATGTAGATAAATATGTCGTATGTGTTTATAAATTAAACCTCACCTGCGCCGACAATGTAACGCCCCGGGTTTTCATTCGTTCAAATATGTCGTATGTGTTTATAAATTGCTTAAATTGAATTATTTAATTATGTGATTAATTAATTATAAGTATTTTAAATATTTAATTTTAATATAAATTGTTATTAGTTTATTTTATTTCATTTTATTATTCTATTTTATTACGTTAATTCAAATAATTAAATTGACAATTAAGTGTTAATTATAATTAATTATATCTTAAATTTTGCTAATATTTAATTTTAGATAATTCGTGACTTTTGAAAATTATTTGACAATGGAATTTAGTTGTTTCATTTTTTTTTATATAAGCTCAATTGTTATTTTATAATATTAAATTAGGCATTAAGTTTTATTTATTTATTTATTTATTTATTTTAATTTTAGTTTATTTTATAAATATTTGAATTATTTGAATTTAATTGAATTCTTGAACTATATGCGCATGTGTGATATGTCTGAGTGTCGTTCCTATTTGAATTTAATTCGAAAAATTGTGAAAATTTAGTATGTTGTACATTTATGTGTTATAAACATGTTCGTATGCTCGTTTCATGTTTTCGATCTTGTTTGAGGTGTTAACGAATTTATTTTGAATCGTGGAACCAAATCGGGGGTTAACGAGCAATTAGCGCACCCTTGGTTCCGTACGTCATATCTTGAGCTCGGGAACTCGGATTCGAGTTCCGTCAACTTCGTTGAACTCGTATCGAAGATTCAAGTTTAATAAAATTAGCCTTATATTTTTCCGAAATTATTTGAACCTCCGAAATCCAACCTAAAAAACGAAGCGGCACCAAAACTACCACCTTTCATTAAAATGACCATAACTCTTGCAATTCTTAACCAAATTAACCATGGTTGGAGGCTATGGAACCCTAACTCAACCCAATAACACTCCATATCAGCCCCAAACTGAACCACACACCTCACACCAAGAAAAATCAGCCAAAAGCTTCTGCTCTCCAGAAAATCCCGTCACCATGCCCTACTTGGAGATTTCAAGCTCAAATCTCTTTCATCTTCCATCCAATTCACAAGGTGAGTTAAGGGTTGTGTTATACATTCAATATGTGTCATTTTAAGCTATGCATCCCCAATTTTAAGCTCATATTCATGGAGATTTGAGGAGATACATGAATAGTTAGGTTTAGTGCCATATTGTCGATCTCATGCATTCCTTGATCGATTTGGTTGATTCAAAGCATGAATATGGTTGTTTTAATTCCCTCTTTGTATTTATGGTAAGGTATTTTATGGTAGTTGAGAATTCATTGTGAATTCATTAATGAACTTTGGAGAAATTGAGTGAAACTTGAAGTCCTTTGCTTTCTTCACGTATGAAATGTTATTGCTATGTTCCGGGACTTAAATTGCTATCAATTGTTGCTCCTCTTTGTCTTATTCATTGCTTGTTTGATGGTTGATGTGTACATGAGGTTGCTGCTCTATTTTATGGTGTTTTGCCCCTCTTTTTAGGCTTGAAATGTTGTTGTCAGCTGCTGCGTTTCCTTGGCTTAGTTGCTATTCATTTTCAGCTGTTTTGTGGGAACTTTTGTGCCGTTTTGCTGTTGAATAAGATGCCTTATGTGCTGCTACCTGCTTATGTGTATATATGTAATGAAAACAGGGGAATAAGCTTGGAATTGAGCTGCTGCTGCGTCTGTTATACGTCTCCCCGGCTGGGGAAATTTTTTAGAATAAAAGGCCCGGCCAGGTAGCCTTATGTAGAAGCTGCTTTGTGTTGCTGCTGGCTTCATTTCTTTATTTGAATGTAATGTGTGTATGTGATTGGTGTGTGTGCATGGTAAACTTAAATGCATGCAAGGTGTGTACGTGTGTTTTGTTGCATACATGAATTTCATTTGGTACTTTAATGCATGAAGTGAGTGCATGTGCATGTGCATGTGCATGTTATTTATATAATTGTGTAATATATTAAGTATATATATATATATGCATGTACTTCGTGTAATGTATTGCATGCATGGATTAATTACATATTTGCATGCATTAGCTGTGTGTGTACATGTATGTACCTATATATAATTATATATTGTATATGTATTATTATATGTTAGGTATATATATATATATATATTTATATATATATATATATTTATGTTATTAAATGTTATTTAAATGCATGATTTAATATATATATTTTAAGTATGGTTTAATTTATTTCAATTTTGGAATTTAATTATTATCTATTTCACGTTATTTAATTACCGATCATGATTTGAACGTTTATTTGCCTAATGTCTAATTGTAAACGTGAAATAGTATGTGTTATGATTATTATATGAAATTCTTGGATTCATTTGATATAAAATGTGGAGAAATGAATTTGAAATGAATTTATGTGTGACCTTTAAATTATGGAATGACTTGATACATTTTATATGAACTGTAAAAAGGAATGAATAATATGGAATGAATGAGTGATAATGAAAGATATGAAATGCGGGGCTTGAAACCATTATGTTATGAATGTATTTGAATGAATTACTTGAATTATTTGGTTTCATGGCATCATCTTACTTCTTTGACTTCTCATACCATGTGCTTGATGTTGTCGTGCGTCGCATATGGTTCATATGGAGTCTTGAGTCTCACGTATACACTATGTTGTCCTTTGTACAGTTTTTCTCCAAGGTGGAGAAAGCTTGATCAACTAGGCACTCGGTAACTCGTATCCTTGTATCGTCTTGCAACAGGTGAGGGTGTTTTCGTTCTAGTTACATATTAAACCCTACAACCTTATGTGACAAGCTTTAGCCAAAAACCTTATATATATATATATATATGTTATTTTTAAAGTATAGTTATCGAGTAAATTCTTTTGAAATTATACGTATGGGTGTATATAAGCTTAAAATGGTTTTGCAACTAGGCTATGCTCCAAACCGTGTGTCTTCATGCTAGCTACGGATTAGGATGAAACGGAGAGGTACGTGTATAGCATATGTCGAGTTGCACGGTAAGGTATGTTTTCTTATAGTATGTATCCTAAGTTTGAAGTAAATGTTTTGGCGAGATTATGCATGTATGATATGATCACGAGCCCAGGGACTTAGTACATGTGGCTATCCGGGGAGGCATGGGCCGAAGGTGATCCCATGTGCTAGTTCCACTATGTTACGGTGATACCGGCCCTCGCTAGGAGGTTTAGCCGGGAATGGGAGCTGAGTGCCCTTGGGGAGGTCATGAAACCCCATTGGCCTATGTATGAGGTGGTCGAGTCTTGCTAACCGTTACACCACCCGGAGGAAAAAGGTTGGAACTTATTTTATGATTATGTTTATGATTGATATGCACCGTGCGGGAAGGCCGGGACACGGATTCCCAAACGAATATGTTTTATGATATGATATATGATCTGTATGTATTATGATATATTTCATGATCACCTAATTAAAGTATTAAGTATATTTGTCGTACACAGTCGGAGATTGGTTGGAGATGATGCACGCTCACTCGCCGAGCCATTATGTTTATGTATGAATTATGAATGGAATGAATTAATATGATTAGTCATAAAATCTGAGCATTGCTTAGTCTTTCTCTTGCCCTTTTGGGAACAAATTTTAAATAAAACCTTACTCAGGATTTATGACTTGCATGTGCATTTTTTATATTTATGTATATCACTCCTGCTCACTTAGTCTTCTAGAGACTGACCCCTCATTCCCACTTTTCCAGTTTCTTTTGCAGGTGTTGGTTACTAGGCGGAGTTAGAGTATCGAGTCATTGTTCTAGTCCCACTCTTTTACACTCACTGCATACTATATGGTTTCTAAGTATTGTATTGACCTTTTATGTTGGCCGTTGTGCCTTATTGAACTGATATTATTTCGGGACAGGTTAGGACAGGTGTATTGATTAGTGGAACCCCGTATTTATAATCTTGTTGGATTTCATTTATTTCTTTGGTATTACATGAATGATTTCCTTACTTCCGCATTTTGGTTATTGTTGATTGTTCCAGGGTTAGCTTCCGCCTAGTCAGGACTGTTGTTTTGTTTGTCACCCATTCGCTGTGAGTCCGATTCATGTATGGACTGCCTATTTCATATGTGGATTAGACTCATAGTGCGGGGGATGTGGTGCATATCGTCCCGAGCGCTACATCTTTAAGTGGTATCAGAGCCCAGGGTTGCAAAACCCGGGTTCTCGTGTCGTGATTGAGTCAGTTTAGGTCGTACGGCATAGGGACAACTTGTCAATGTATGCATTGCATTGAATCTCCATGGTTAAGTTGTTGTTAATTACTCGAAATTTCTTGATATAGGTGATCTATTTTCAAATTTCGTTGCCTTAGGTGCTGCATTTGCATCCTATGTGTCCTGATTGATCTAAATATGTGCCATAAGCATATGCTAATCTACATGCATCTATATTCGAGTGGAATCTTTGGTTATAGGTTATTGTCATGTTAATGAAGCTATTACCAACTTCAACAACGGGTTCCTTCTATCACACTAATGAAGAGGCTATAGAATTAAGGCATTAAAAAAGTCGTGTGTTGACTCTTCAAGGCTATCAACATGGAGGTATATTTCATTACTCCACCTCGGGATAAATGGTAGGATTACCTACAAGACCAGGGGATCGTGGTCTTCTCTAAATGAAGTCATGTTCGTTGGTGTCCTTACAACGGCACACCAAAGCTCTCTTATCGTTTCAAAGGGTCTTACCGGAAGAGGAGTCAGAATAAAAACCACAAGGAAGGATGTTACCAGCAAGGAGACGAAGACCTTTAAGAGAACCCAAATTCGGGCCCAAGGGAGAAGAAGAGGTAAATTGAGACACTTGGATTTCGGGCAAGGAAGAAGTTAGCTTGAAAGGAGTTAGTGAGAACCGATCGATATGGAGATTTCAAGATCATGGAAAGCTTAGATGCCAAGAGCTCTATCTTCGGTCGGATTGAAGTCTGCTTTCCAGACTTAAGTTGAATGATCAAGTTGTGAATTTGAATTAGGAGACATAGAGCAACAAATGGAAACGATAAGGAAAGGCAAAGAGTTGTTTAAGGGAAATTATATGCTCAAGTGTAAGCAACTGGAAGATGAATTCATTCAATTATTGAATTCATAAAGAATACTTAAGGGAACACATAAGTGGATACAAGGAAACTTTGAAGATTTAGGAAATATGGGTTCAAGAGATCGTGATCTTGGACTATGGAGATTTGAGGACTATGGGAAGCATCATCAACGATCGAACAATGTTCAACCTTATGACTTATGCTGTAACGCCCCGGTTTCCGGATGAACAGGTAAGCACGCCACGTGTGAGTTTGAGCGTAGGTTTATTTTATTTCTTTCAAATTATAATATATTCTTACGTGGCATTCATATTTTTATAAAATTCATGAAACATTATTTATATTAATTCCTTAAATTCATATCATTCAAAATATTATTTCATGACACGAAAAATATTTATTGCATGAAATCAATTACCGAGAGTGATAGAATTACCAAATTGTCCCTAGTTAAATATTTTCTAAAATCTTAGGAACTTAATTGCATGATTTCTAAGGACCAAATTGAGCATATTTTAAATCATGGCATACTTAATTGTATAACTTAGAGACTTCAAGGATTAATTGGCAAATTAGCATGTTTCACCATTTTCAAAAAGGGATGTATCACGTAATATCATCCCAAGCTTCTTCCTTGATCATTTTCTATCCAAAATTGCCAAACACATTCATCTCTCTCTCTCGGTTCCAAAAGGGAAGAAAGGAAGGAGTGATCTTTTGCATCAATCATCAAGATTTCAAGAAATCTTTCAAGGAAATTGAGGGTTCATCATCATCATCATCCATTTCTTCATTTCTTTCCATTTTCAAGGTTGGTGTGAGCTTGAATGGATGAGTTGATCATATTTGTATATGCTAGGGTTTAGGAATTTTAGGATATATGAGTTATGTGTTGTGCAAAGCATGATTGAATGATTATTTCATGAATTATTGCATGAATTTTAGCTTGAATATTTGAAGATTTGGCATGAATGATCAAATTGATCATGAACTTGAAAGCATGAATTCTTGATGATATTTCATGGTTTATATGTCTAAGTTATATATCATCATTATTTGAAGTGGTTTGCATCATATTTCCATAAATTATAGCATTTGGGGTTCAAAAATGGATTTTGGTAACTTTATTGCTTTCTTCCCGAGAGCATACTCTGTTTCTGCTCTGTTTTTCAGTTGCAGAAGCAGGGAACGACCGTTCCCAGCCTCAAGGCTTGGTGGGAACGGGCGTTCCCATCCCTTTTCAAAATAGGCGCGGCCGACTACGGGAACGGCCGTTCCCACTTTGGCCTTGGAACCGGAAGGGCCGTTCCCAGCGTAGGCGCGCTTTTAAAATTAAAAACGTTGCCGCGTTTTTTTGGGCAACGGGAACGACCGTTCCCAGTTTTCAAAGGAAGCCTGGAACGGCCGTTCCCAAGGGGCTGACAGAACAAAATTCACTACATAAATTTCCGATTTTGACCCCTCGATCCAACGACTTCTTTGACCCCGAATTGCTATAGTACGTGTTAATATGATGTGAAACGAAAAGTTATAATACCACATTGCATTTTCGTGGTCGTCTCGACACGTTTTCGCCGTTCGTCATATTTTGGCCATTTTAGTCCATGTCTCATGGTTGTACATCGTATTTACACAGGTCACGAGGGCGTGGATGGGGAGCAAGCTCCTTAGAACGCTTCTTTATTTTATTTTGCAAGAAAGGTGAGGTTTTGCTTTGGTAAAACGAACCCTATAACCCTTATGTGCTCGTTTTCGGCCAAAACCTAGTATACTTATAAACGTTTTCAAAGTAATAAATGTTTCAAGCAAGAATGTATCGATTGTCATGATTTTCAAGCATGTTTGGCGAGTACATGATTGCACGTGGGCCCGAGGGCAATTCTTGAGCCAACCGGGAAAGCAAGGGCTGACGGGTAACTCCTGAATTATCCTCACATTGTTGGGATCAACCCCGAAGCCACTAGGAGATTAGTGGTGGAAGGAGTTCCGTGTCTAGAGGGTCATGTCCTCTACACACACCATGTCGTGGATAGTCGAGCCTTGCAAACTCGCTATCACCCGGAGGAAGAAGGAGACTGGGGATTAATCCGGAATGTCGGGTTATCCTCGGGTTATTGCATGTTTTCAAGAATGAAATTGTCTATGTGAGCACTAAAGTATATTGCATGATCACTTAATTATCAAGCAAGCAAGCATGATCATGTATTGTTCACGATTGGGAGTTCGGTTGGAGATTGCCCTTACTCGCCGGGGCCACATGTTCATGAGATTGACAAGCATGATTAAATAAAAGTGTTAAAATGGTTGGTTGTAATCTCGGGCAAAGATTAAACTTATTGAATTATATAGCTATTTTATTTTATGCTAAAGTCTTCACCCGAGGCTACAATTTGCATGTGATGTGTGTTATATTTATTTATTGCCCTCACTCAGTCTTCGGTAGACTGATACTTCACTTTTCAGGTACCTTTTGAGCGTGGTTGTGCTAGGCGGGCGTTGGTCGAGTCTTGCATTATCACGGGTCTAGTGTTGCACCTTTCATGTACATATTAGATCGGATATCATGTTATGTTCCCGATTGACAGCTTTTGGATACTTATTGATGTATATTATTGAAGATATGATAATGGATTGATAGAAAATTGGTACCTATATGTATCTATGTAATAAATATGGTACCTATATATATATGGATGAATAACCTTATTGCTTCCGCTTTTCTATTCATGTTTGTTGATTATGTTGGGGAGAGTGTCCCGCCTAGAGCGTCATTTCTATTGTCACCCGTTCGCTGTGGTCTTGGTTTATGTATGAACTGTCCATTTCATACGTGGATCGAGGCTATAGTGCGGGGGATGTGGCGCCTTGGGATTTAGGGTGCTACATCTACAGGTGGTATCAGAGCCCGGTTGCAAAACCGAGGTTCTCGAGTCGTGTTGAGTCAGTCTAGGTCGCACGGCATAGGATTATGTAGTATTTGGGAGTCTGCATTCTGTTGACTTACTTGATTTTCTCCCTTCTTCGCATTAATTGAACTACTTGATTCTCCTTGAATATGTGCTATTTGATATTATGGAAATTGTGTGCACACATTTGCATTTATTGATCAAGCCACGCATGTTTAGTGATTTAATTTCAGGATGGAGCCCGATAGACATTACAGTGACCGATCCTCGAGACACAGGCATCATCGTCGCCGACATCATCGCCGCGAGAGATCACCCCCTCCTCCGCCTGCTCAGGCACAGCCCCAGGACTTTATGAACGCAGTAGTGGGGCTAATTGATCAGAGGTTACAGGAACGGGTACCTCCACCACCACCACCAGCGCAGGTAGTACCTCCAGAGAATCCCATTTCTGCTATCTTGCGAGAATTCCAGAATCAGCGTCCCCCGAAGTTCTATAAGGGAGACGACATACAGGCAGAGATGTGGTTGAAGGAAATCGAGAGGATATGGCAGCTTATTCCTTGCGACAGTCAGGAGAAGGCTCGTTGCACCCTCACTCTTATTCAGGGCGAGGCCTACTCCTGGTGGGAGAGCACTCAGATCGTTCTGGAGGCAGCAGGGACAGAGATTACTTGGGAGGTCTTTGTACGGGAGTTCAGAAACAAGTATATTCCTCCAGCTTCCCGTACCCGCAGATTGAGGGAGTTTACAGAGCTAAAGCAGGGAGGCAGGTCCGTGGGCCAGTACATCGCCGAGTTCGAGAGGCTTTCTCGTTATGCACCCAACATAGCGAACGATGACTTTCACAAAGCGATGCAGTTCGTTCAGGGGTTGAGACCAGACATTCAGGATGCACTGAAAGCTACTAATACCAGCACCTGGGCGAAAGCTACAACAAAAGCCCTAAAAGTTGAAGATTCTGATAGTGCTAGGAGGGCTACTTAGCGAGCAGGACAGGCTTCCGGCTCGAGATCAGGTCAGGGTTCGAGCTCAGGAAAAAGGCCGATGATTTACTCTACACCTCCAGCCCAGAGGGATACCGGGAAGAAACCTAAGTTTACAGGGCCATCACAGAAGGGTCCGAGAGCTCCAGCACTACCCCAGCCACCTCAGAGACCGAGATGCACATGGTGTGGACATCCTACGCACACCTATGATAACTGCAGGCGCCGGTTGGGCCTATGTTTGATCTGTGGGAGTAACGAGCACCTGGTTGATGGTTGTCCGGATCGTCAGGATCCACCACCTGCAGGACCGAGACCCCTGGTGAGAGCTCGGGCTTATGCACTTGCTGGAGAGGAGCAGGATGTTGATATTGACCCCGCTGCAGTAGTTGAAGGTATTATTTGCATTCATGGCACGAACATCCATACATTATTTGATCCAGGAGCTACACACTCCTTTCTTGCGCACTCTATTGCTATTACCTTGTCTTTGCCTGCTATGTGTACTTCTGTGCGTTATATAGTTAGTACTCCTTTTGGTAGTAGGCGAGAGACGGATCAGGTTTACAGGGATGTTCCAGTTGTGATTGAAGGCCGGGAGTTTCTGACTGATTTTATTGTGATGCCAATGGAGAGATATGGAGCTATTTTGGGGATGGAATGGTTATACAGGCATTGTGCTACAGTTGATTGCCGGGCTAAGAAGGTTCAGTTGGGTTCAGAGGTTGTCACGGGCTGTACTTCAAAGACCGTACCCTTACTCTCATTTTCAGAGGCTCAGAGACTAGTCAGAGACGGGGCTACAGGGTTCATTGCCTATATTCTGAACAAGCCAAAGGATCAAGTGAAGTTAGAGGATACCGAGGTAGTAAAGGAATTTCCCGAGGTATTTCCAGAGAAATTGGATTCATTGCCGCCTGAACGGGAGATTGAATTTGTGATTGATCTTTTCCCGAATGCCGAGCCGTATTCTAAGACTCCTTACCGAATGGCTCCAGCTGAATTAAAGGAATTAAAAGTCCAGCTGGAAGCATTATTGGAAGTTGGGTACATTCGGCCAAGTTCTTCGCCGTGGGGAGCACCGGTGTTGTTTGTCAAGAAAAAGGACGGGACTTTGAGAATGTGCATCGATTACAGAGAGTTGAACAGGATGACTATTAAGAACAAGTATCCCCTTCCACATATCGAGGAGTTGTTTGATATACTCCAGGGTTCCAAGGTGTATTCGAAATTGGATTTAAGACCGGGATAGTACCAGCTGCGAATCCGAGCAGAGGATATTCCAAAGACAGGATTCAATACTCGGTATGGGCATTATGAGTTCGTGGTTATGCCTTTTGGATTAACTAACGCCCCTGCAGCTTTTATGGATATGATGCACCGGATATTCAGGCCTTTCCTTGACAAGTTTGTGGTAATTTTCATCGATGATATTCTGGTTTTCTCGAAATCACCCGAGGAGCACGCGAGACATCTCAGACTCGTTCTTCAGACATTAAAAGAGCATCAGTTATTTGCTAAGTTCAGCAAGTGTGAATTTTGGATCGATCGGGTTTCTTTCTTGGGGCACGTGGTTTCAGGAAAAGGGTTGGAAGTCGATCCTTCAAAAATTGAGGCCGTGCTTAAGTGGGAGAAACCAAAGAACGCCTCAGAGATTAGAAGCTTCTTGGGATTGGCCGGTTATTACAGGAGATTCGTTCAGGACTTCTCTAAGATTGCGGCACCGTTAACCCGGTTGACTAAGAAGGATGTTAAGTTTGTCTGGGACGAGAAGTGTGATCAAAGCTTTAATTTTCTGAAAGAAAAGTTAGTCTCAGCTCCGGTATTAACTCTTCCCGAAGGTTCAGAAGAGTATGCAGTCTATACAGATGCTTCTAAGGAAGGCTTAGGTTGTGTTTTGACTCAGAAAGGAAAAGTGATCGCTTATGCTTCCCGAAAGCTAAAGGAATATGAAAGGAATTATCCGACACACGACCTAGAGCTTGCAGCCATGATCTTTGCGCTCGGGAAATGGAGACATTATCTTTACGGGACTTCCTTTGAGATTTTTACCGACCACAAGAGCCTCCAGTATTTATTCACGCAGAAGGATCTAAATATGAGGCAACGGCGTTGGATGGAAAAGTTGGAAGATTATGACTGTACAATTAAATACCATCCCGGGAAAGCCAATGTGGTCGCCGATGCGCTTAGCAGGAAAGCGAGTGTATCGAGTGTAGAAATAAAGGAAAGTGAGGAAGTTGCTCCGATTGTGTTACGGGCTCGGGTTTCTAATATCACAATTCAGCCGGAATTGAAGAATCAGTTATTTGAGACTCAGAATAGGGATCAGGAAGTACAGAAACTTGTAAGTAAAGCTAAGGATGACCCGGAGAGTCCGTTTGGGTTTGATGAGACCGGGTTGCTTCGATTTAAGAACAGAGTAGTAGTACCTGAAGAGTTGAGACAGGTCCTACTCGAAGAAGCTCACAAGTCAGCTTACTCGATCCACCCAGGAGGAAACAAGATGTATAAGGATTTGAAGCAATTTTATTGGTGGAACGGGTTGAAGAGAGACGTGGCAGAGTACGTGAAACATTGCCTGACTTGCCAGAAAGTGAAAGCGGAGCATCAAAAACCCGCGGGACTTCTACAACCGTTACCCATTCCCGAGTGGAAGTGGGAACAAGTAACGATGGACTTTGTTTCTGGATTACCGAAGGTTAAAGGCGGGTTTGATGGTATTTGGGTGATCGTGGATAGATTTACAAAGTCTGCTCACTTTCTACCGGTCCGGATGTCCTATAAGATCCCGAAGTTGGCTGAAATCTATAACAGAGAGATTATTCGACTTCATGGTATTCCGGTGAGCATAGTATCGGATCGAGACCCGAGGTTCACTTCTAAGCTGTGGCAGGAATTACAGGCTGTCTTGGGAACGAAACTTAAGTTCAGGATAGCATTTCACCCTCAAACAGACGGCCAGACTGAAAGGTTAATCAGGTATTTGGAAGATCTTCTTCGGGCTTGCGCGATGGATTTTCAGAACTCGTGGTCAGAACAGCTTCCCTTGATCGAATTTGCTTATAATAACAGCTTTCAAGCTTCGATCGGGATGGCTCCTTATGAGTTACTTTATGGAAGAAAGTGCCGATCTCCGTTGTTCTTCGACTTGGAGGAATGGAAATGGTCGAAACAGGAAGGGGTAAAGAGAGGTGAAAGATTCGAAAGGCCTTCCAAAGTCGTTCAAGCTATGATTGAAAAGGTTCAAATGATTCAACAACGGATGAAAGCCGCGCAAGATAGGCAAAAGAGCTATGCAGATAAGCGCCGAAGAGATCTGGAGTTCGAAGTGGGTGACCGGGTATTCTTAAAGGTATCACCAAGGAAAGGTTTCACCCGGATCGGGAGAGGATGTTACCAGCAAGGAGACGAAGACCTTTAAGAGAACCCAAATTCGGGCCCAAGGGAGAAGAAGAGGTAAATTGAGACACTTGGATTTCGGGCAAGGAAGAAGTTAGCTTGAAAGGAGTTAGTGAGAACCGATCGATATGGAGATTTCAAGATCATGGAAAGCTTAGATGCCAAGAGCTCTATCTTCGGTCGGATTGAAGTCTGCTTTCCAGACTTAAGTTGAATGATCAAGTTGTGAATTTGAATTAGGAGACATAGAGCAACAAATGGAAACGATAAGGAAAGGCAAAGAGTTGTTTAAGGGAAATTAAATGCTCAAGTGTAAGCAACTGGAAGATGAATTCATTCAATTATTGAATTCATAAAGAATACTTAAGGGAACACATATGTGGATACAAGGAAACTTTGAAGATTTAGGAAATATGGGTTCAAGAGATCGTGATCTTGGACTATGGAGATTTGAGGACTATGGGAAGCATCATCAACGATCGAACAATGTTCAACCTTATGACTTATGCTGTAACGCCCCGGTTTCCGGATGAACAGGTAAGCACGCCACGTGTGAGTTTGAGCGTAGGTTTATTTTATTTCTTTCAAATTATAATATATTCTTACGTGGCATTCATATTTTTATAAAATTCATGAAACATTATTTATATTAATTCCTTAAATTCATATCATTCAAAATATTATTTCATGACACGAAAAATATTTATTGCATGAAATCAATTACCGAGAGTGATAGAATTACCAAATTGTCCCTAGTTAAATATTTTCTAAAATCTTAGGAACTTAATTGCATGATTTCTAAGGACCAGATTGAGCATATTTTAAATCATGGCATACTTAATTGTATAACTTAGAGACTTCAAGGATTAATTGGCAAATTAGCATGTTTCACCATTTTCAAAAAGGGATGTATCACGTAATATCATCCCAAGCTTCTTCCTTGATCATTTTCTATCCAAAATTGCCAAACACATTCATCTCTCTCTCTCGGTTCCAAAAGGGAAGAAAGGAAGGAGTGATCTTTTGCATCAATCATCAAGATTTCAAGAAATCTTTCAAGGAAATTGAGGGTTCATCATCATCATCATCCATTTCTTCATTTCTTTCCATTTTCAAGGTTGGTGTGAGCTTAAATGGATGAGTTGATCATATTTGTATATGCTAGGGTTTAGGAATTTTAGGATATATGAGTTATGTGTTGTGCAAAGCATGATTGAATGATTATTTCATGAATTATTGCATGAATTTTAGCTTGAATATTTGAAGATTTGGCATGAATGATCAAATTGATCATGAACTTGAAAGCATGAATTCTTGATGATATTTCATGGTTTATATGTCTAAGTTATATATCATCATTATTTGAAGTGGTTTGCATCATATTTCCATAAATTATAGCATTTGGGGTTCAAAAATGGATTTTGGTAACTTTATTGCTTTCTTCCCGAGAGCATACTCTGTTTCTGCTCTGTTTTTCAGTTGCAGAAGCAGGGAACGACCGTTCCCAGCCTCAAGGCTTGGTGGGAACGGGCGTTCCCATCCCTTTTCAAAATAGGCGCGGCCGACTACGGGAACGGCCGTTCCCACTTTGGCCTTGGAACCGGAAGGGCCGTTCCCAGCGTAGGCGCGCTTTTAAAATTAAAAACGTTGCCGCGTTTTTCTGGGCAACGGGAACGACCGTTCCCAGTTTTCAAAGGAAGCCTGGAACGGCCGTTCCCAAGGGGCTGACAGAACAAAATTCACTGCATAAATTTCCAATTTTGACCCCTCGATCCAACGACTTCTTTGACCCCGAATTTCTATAATACGTGTTAATATGATGTGAAACGAAAAGTTATAATACCACATTGCATTTTCGTGGTCGTCTCGACACGTTTTCGCCGTTCGTCATATTTTGGCCATTTTAGTCCATGTCTCATGGTTGTACATCGTATTTACACAGGTCACGAGGGCGTGGACGGGGAGCAAGCTCCTTAGAACGCTTCTTTATTTTATTTTGCAAGAAAGGTGAGGTTTTGCTTTGGTAAAACGAACCCTATAACCCTTATGTGCTCGTTTTCGGCCAAAACCTAGTATACTTATAAACGTTTTCAAAGTAATAAATGTTTCAAGCAAGAATGTATCGATTGTCATGATTTTCAAGCATGTTTGGCGAGTACATGATTGCACGTGGGCCCGAGGGTAATTCTTGAGCCAACCGGGAAAGCAAGGGCTGACGGGTAACTCTTGAATTATCCTCACATTGTTGGGATCAACCCCGAAGCCACTAGGAGATTAGTGGTGGAAGGAGTTCCGTGTCTAGAGGGTCATGTCCTCTACACACACCATGTCATGGATAGTCGAGCCTTGCAAACTCGCTATCACCCGGAGGAAGAAGGAGACTGGGGATTAATCCGGAATGTCGGGTTATCCTCGGGTTATTGCATGTTTTCAAGAATGAAATTGTCTATGTGAGCACTAAAGTATATTGCATGATCACTTAATTATCAAGCAAGCAAGCATGATCACGTATTGTTCACGATTGGGAGTTCGGTTGGAGATTGCCCTTACTCGCCGGGGCCACATGTTCATGAGATTGACAAGCATGATTAAATAAAAGTGTTAAAATGGTTGGTTGTAATCTCGGGCAAAGATTAAACTTATTGAATTATATAGCTATTTTATTTTATGCTAAAGTCTTCACCCGAGGCTACAATTTGCATGTGATGTGTGTTATATTTATTTATTGCCCTCACTCAGTCTTCGGTAGACTGATACTTCACTTTTCAGGTACCTTTTGAGCGTGGTTGTGCTAGGCGGGCGTTGGTCGAGTCTTGCATTATCACGGGTCTAGTGTTGCACCTTTCATGTACATATTAGATCGGATATCATGTTATGTTCCCGATTGACAGCTTTTGGATACTTATTGATGTATATTATTGAAGATATGATAATGGATTGATAGAAAATTGGTACCTATATGAATCTATGTAATAAATATGGTACCTATATATATATGGATGAATAACCTTATTGCTTCCGCTTTTCTATTCATGTTTGTTGATTATGTTGGGGAGAGTGTCCCGCCTAGAGCGTCATTTCTATTGTCACCCGTTCGCTGTGGTCTTGGTTTATGTATGAACTGTCCATTTCATACGTGGATCGAGGCTATAGTGCGGGGGATGTGGCGCCTTGGGATTTAGGGTGCTACATCTACATATGCTCACAACATCGAGATCAAAAGATAAGATGTCGTGCCAAGGATACCACTACGGTGACAGGTTCAATATGTTCATAGCACGTGCACCATGCATCGCAAATTAGTTATTTAAATTCTTATTATAGGTGTTTTAATACTCTAATTGTTAAATTATTGTTACATACTTATTTTTTGAATTATGTGTCTTGATGTTGCATTTCCTTGTTTAAAATATCTACTACGTGCACCTAGCATTATAACCCCACATGCATCGTTTCAGTGCTTACATGGTAGGTTGTCCTTCCCGTATGATGCTCTAATTATTATCCCAATTGAAGATCAACCGAACCGAGTCGAATAAGAACTTTTTAATAATAAGGTTGAGATAGAAATAGAGATGGAATCTTGGAAAGAAAGAGAGGGCCAGAGTTGATTTCGAGGTGTATGGATCGAACAAGATTAGGAAATGGGGTTCTGAGAATTAGGTAAGAAGTGAAGGACAAAGGATTTAGATTGCTACTGTGACTAAAACTCCTCCTAATGGAAATTACTCGTCAAGGAGTCCGATGAAAGAAGGGTCGATGGAATTTAAGATGTACAGGTGGAAATTTTTAAGGGGGAGAGCATGACCAAGGAACAGAATTAAAGCTTGTAGCTATACTCGAAGAATTATTCAGTAAGAATAACGAAAATGCAAGCCATGGAAGACATGGAAGCTTAATGATGGTGATTGGAAATGAATAAGGAGGCCTTAACGATTAAACCGTCAAGGCGAGAGCTAAGTCATTAAAATTCGAGTTGAAGATTACCACAGGGAGAATGAGAAGGAGTGTGGATAGTGCACGACATATAAACCTCACTTAGTTGTCAGTCGTTCCTTCATAAGGGCTTCGGAGGATATTAAGTTAAAGGACATTGGAAAGTAATGATTGTGAAAGGATTTGGGCTAAGCATCAAGGCTCATTAAGAAAGTTTTACCTTGAATTAAGAGATTACATGGAGCAGAACTCAATGCACAGCTACTACCATGGATAAGAGATGAGAAAGGATCCACGAAAAGGTTGGTCTAATGGTGGGAACGATCATGAGATGGAAATCGAATTTAGGGCCCTGGAAGTAGTTTATCTTAAATATGGTGAATTTGGGCATCAACAAGAATAGAAGATTCAAACATGATTCATAGAAGGAATGTTCTGATGATATGTAAGATAAGCAGAGTTCGACTGGTTGAAATAATTAGACATGCCAAGAGGAGATTTAGAGGTTAAGGGTGAAGAGTTAAAGAAGGAAGTAAACACGATCCTGAGGGTAAATTGGATTCCAAGAAAACCGCCAAACTGAAGAGGGTGATACAGGTGAAAGAGTCAAGAAGGACCAGTGGAGAGTTGTTTTCTCTTCAATCGAACACTCATACTAAGGGCATTAAAGATAAGTCAAGAGCCAAGCTAGTTTTGGGACGCATTATACAATTGGACCATGAAATTGGCCAACTTCGAATTTCTTGGCTACGGTGAACGGTACATAAAACATTCATGGCATATGCATACTTGTAATTTGATTTAATTGATTCTTAATGTCGTATACATTGCTAGTTGATTAATTTCGTTGTTCCTTGTTATGTTGTTATTGATTTTATTACATGTCCCTTTGTGATCTACGTGATTATTCATTTTTGTAACTCACGTTTTGAAATCTTTTCTTCTTGGTGTTTATTGTTTGATGTAAATTTCTGCTTTCGAGAGACGGGGTTCTCTCATTGTTGTTTCGAGAGACGGGGTTCTCTCATTGTTGTTCGACAGACGGGGTTCTCTCCTTGTGGCTTGCGAGGGACGGGGCTCCCTCATTAATTGTTTTTAGGCATGCAGTGAATCCGAGGACGGATTCTTTTTAGGGGGAGAGATTGTAACGCCCCGGGTTTTCATTCGTTCAAATATGTCGTATGTGTTTATAAATTGCTTAAATTGAATTATTTAATTATGTGATTCATTGATTATAAGTATTTTAAATATTTAATTTTAATATAAATTGTTATTAGTTTATTTTATTTCATTTTATTATTCTATTTTATTACGTTTATTCGAACAATTAAATTGATAATTCAGTGTTAATGATAATTAATTATATCTTAAATTTTGCTAATATTTAATTTAAGATAATTCGTGACTTTTGAAAATTACTTGACAATGGAATTTAGTTGTTTCATTTTTTTTTATATAAGCTCAATTGTTATTTTATAATATTAAATTAGGCATTAAGTTTTATTTATTTATTTATTTATTTTAATTTTAGTTTATTTTATAAATATTTGAATTATTTGAATTTAATTGAATTCTTCAACTATATGCGCATGTGTGACATGTCTGAGTGTCGTTCCTATTTGAATTTAATTCGAAAAATTGTGAAAATTTAGTATGTTGTAAATTTATGTGTTATAAACCTGTCCGTATGCTCGTTTCATGTTTTCGATCTTGTTTAAGGTGTTAACGAATTTATTTTGAATCGTGGAACCAAATCGGGGGCTAACGAGCAATTAGCACACCCTTGGTTCCGTACTTGATATCTTGAGCTCGGGAACTCGGATTCGAGTTCCGTCAACTTCGTTGAACTCGTATCGAAGATTCGAGTTTAATAAACTTAGCCTTATATTTTTCTGAAATTACTTGAACCTCTGAAATCCAACCGAAAAAACGAAACGACACCAAAACTACCACCTTTCATTAAAATGACCATAACTCTTGCAATTCTTGACCAAATTAACCATGGTTGGAGGCTATGGAACCCTAACTCAATCCACTAACACTGCATATCAGCCCCAAACCGAACTACACACCTCACACCAAGAAAAATCAGCCAAAAGCTTCTGCTCTCAAGAAAATCCCATCACCATGCCCTACTTGGAGATTTCAAGCTCAAATCTCTTTCATCTTCCATCCAATTCACAAGGTGAGTTAAGGGTTGTGTTATACATTCAATATGTGTCATTTTAAGCTATGCATCCCCAATTTTAAGCTCATATTCATGGATATTTGAGGAGATACATGAATAGTTAGGTTTAGTGCCATATTGTCGATCTCATGCATTCCTTGATCGATTTGGTTGATTCAAAGCATGAATATGGTTGTTTTAATTCCCTCTTTGTATTTATGGTAAGGTATTTTATGGTAGTTGAGAATTCATTGTGAATTCATTAATGAACTTTGGAGAAATTGAGTGAAACTTGAAGTCCTTTGCTTTCTTCACTTATGAACTGTTATTGCTATGTTTCGGGACTGAAATTGCTGTCAATTGTTGCTCCTCTTTGCCTTATTCATTGCTTGTTTGATGGTTGATGTGTACATGAGGTTGCTGCTCTATTTTATGGTGTTTTGCCCCTGTTTTTAGGCTTCAAATGTTGTTGTCAGCTGCTGTGTTTCCTTGGCTTGGTTGCTGTTCATTTTCAGCTGTTTTGTGGGAACTTTTATGCCGTTTTGCTGCTGAATAAGATGCCATAAGTGCTCATACCTGCTTCTGTGTATATATGTAATGAAAACATGGGAATAAGCTTGGAATTGAGCTACTGCTGCGTCTGTTATACATCTCCCCAGCCGGGGAAATTTTTCAGAATAAAAGGCCCGGCCGGGTAGCCTTATGCAGAAGCTGCTTTGTGTTGCTGCTGCCTTCATTTCTTTCTTTGCATGTAATGTGTGTATGTGATTGGTGTGTGTGCATGGTAAACTTAAATGCATGCAAGGTGTGTATGTGTGTTTTGTTGCATACATGAATTTCATTTGGTACTTTAATGCATGAAGTGAGTGCATGTGCATGTTATTTATATAATTGTGTAATATATTAAGTATATATATATATATGCATGTACTTCATGTAATCTATTGCATGCATGAATTAATTACATATTTGCATGCATTAGCTGTGTGTGTACGTGTATGTATCTGTATATAATTATATATTGTAAATGTGTTATTATATGTTATATATATATATATATTTATATATATATATATTATGTTATCAAATGTTATTTAAATGCATGATTTAATATATATTTTAAGTATGGTTTAATTTATTTTAATTTTGGAATTTAATTATTTTAAGTATGGTTTAATTACCGATCATGATTAGAACGTTTTATTTGCCTAATGTCTAATTGTAAACGTGAAATAGTATGTGCTATGATTATTATATTAAATTCTTGGATTCATTTGATATAATATGTGGAGATATGAATTTGAAATGAATTTATGTGTGACCTTTAAATTATGGAATGACTTGATACATTTTATATGAACTATAAAAAGGAATGAATAATATGGAATGAACGAGTGATAATGAAAGATATGAAATGCGGGGCTTCAAACCATTATGTTATGAATGTATTTGAATGAATTACTTGAATTATGTGGTTTCATGGCATCATCTTACTTCTTTGACTTCTCATACCATGTGCTTTATGTTGTCGTGCGTCGCATATGGTTCATATGGAGTCTTGAGTCTCACGTATACACTATGTTGTCCTTTGTACAGTTTTTCTCCAAGGTGGAGAAAGCTTCATCAACTAGGCACTCGGTAACTCGTATCCTTGTATCGTCTTGCAACAGGTGAGGGTGTTTTCGTTCTAGTTACATATTAAACCCTACAACCTTATGTGACAAGCTTTGGCCAAAAACCTTATATATATATATGTTACTTTTAAAGTAGAGTTATCGAGTAAATTCTTTTGAAATTATACGTATGGGTGTATATAAGCTTAAAATGGATTTGCAACGAGGCTATGCTCCAAACCTGGTGTCTTCATGCTAGCTACGGATTAGGATGACACGGAGAGGTACGTGTATAGCATATGCCGAGTTGCACGGTAAGGTATGTTTTCTTATAGTATGTATCCTAAGTATGAAGTAAATGTTTTGGCGAGATTATGCATGTATGATATGATCACGAGCCCAGGGACTTAGTACATGTGGCTAGGAGGTTTAGCGGGGAATGGGAGCTGAGTGCCCTTGGGCAGGTCATGAAACCCCATTGGCCTATGTATGAGGTGGTCGAGTCTTGCTAACCGTTCCACCACCCGGAGGAAGAAGGTTGGAACTTATTTTATGATTATGTTTATGATTGATATGCACCGTGCGGGAAGGCCGGGACACGGATTCCCAAACGAATATGTTTTATGATATGATATATGATCCGTATGTATTATGATATATTTCATGATCACCTAATTAAAGTATTAAGGATATTTGTCGTACATAGTCGGAGATTGGTTGGAGATGATGCACGCTCACTCGCCGAGCCATTATGTTTATGTATGAATTATGAATGGAATGAATTAATATGATTAGTCATAAAATCTGAGTATTGCTTAGTCTTTCTATTGCCCTTTTGGGAACAAATTTTAAATAAAACCTTACTCGGGATTTATGACTTGCATGTGCATGTTTTATATTTATGTATATCGCTCCTGCTCACTTAGTCTTCTAGAGACTGACCCCTCTTTCCCACTTTTCCAGTTTCTTTTGCAGGTGTTGGTTACTAGGCGGAGTTAGAGTATCGAGTCATTGTTCTAGTCCCACTCTTTTACACTCACTGCATACTATATGGTTTCTAAGTATTGTATTGACCTTTTATGTTGGCCGTTGTACCTTATTGAACTGATATTATTTCGGGACAGGTTAGGACAGGTGTATTGATTAGTGGAACCCCGTATTTATAATCTTGTTGGATTTCATTTATTTCTTTGGTATTACATGAATGATTTCCTTACTTCCGCATTTTGGTTATTGTTGATTGTTCCAGGGTTAGCTTCCGCCTAGTCAGGACTGTTGTTTTGTTTGTCACCCGTTCGCTGTGAGTCCGATTCATGTATGGACAGCCTATTTCATATGTGGATTAGACTCATAGTACGGGGGATGTGGTGCCTATCGTCCCGGGCGCTACAGACAATACAACAAGGATACACCCTACGGAGCGAGCTCCTCGTCTCCGGGACCATGATCTGTGTAATAAGGACAAGTGTACATAAGACTTGACTCGTATGAACCATTTTAGACGAACGACAAAGTCATGCGATGTCAATCATGCCTTTACAATTAAGAAATGTCAAATAAGAGCATAATTATCAATTAAGTAAGCATATAATTCATATAAGTCAAATATGGGAGCCAAGGAAGTGAAAGGAATGCAATAAGAAAGGTTTTGGTGAAGTTTAGGAAAAACTGACAATTTTGGGGAATGCACACCTTGTAAAAATCCCGAAATAACTTCAGTTCTAGAAGTTAGAATTGAGTTTTGTTTATTGGGTGTGAAAATAGACACAAAGACCTTTCCAACGGTATATGGCACCCCACGCAGATAGAAGAAAAGGTCTTTCCACTAAGAGTTTACTTATCCCGGCTATGAGACTGGTAAAGAGTCCTTTTTTTCCTCAAAACCGTTATCCAGCAGCTTTTATCCCGGCTCCTTCTCTCTTCGATGCCATCTTCGTATATTCTACTATTGATCGGACTATAGAGCATCAGAGTCATTCTTCCTCTCTTATTTTCCTATAGCAATGCCGCTCCCCTTGCCCGCCCCATCTGCTCTTAGTCAGCTAACCAAAAATCACAGAAATTTGCCCCGATTTCTCTTCTGAGATTGGGTTTCCCTCCTTGACTCTGGGCTGGATCGATATCTTGGGCCACGGGCCCATTCTAAATGAGTCTTCCTGGACTATCTTTCCTACCCACCCCTGCTAGCATAAAAACAAGAGCTTTTCAGGCAGCGAGTCACATGTTGGCATGTCAGAATGTTTAGTTATTGATATTAGATTAGTGATTAGTCACACCTCTCGTAACCTATATTGGTAAGGTTAATAGCTGACTTCGCCCAAAGGAGGAGACTAGGAGAGTTGCATGAAAAAATGTGAACAATTGTAAAATGCTCTTGTACATCCAAAGCTTTTTCAAAGCCTGTCCCAAACCACTTCTCGGAGGTGAAAAGACACCGACGGAGGACTTCACCTTTCTTAAAGAATTGTCTTTACAGCGCCCTATGCTGATTCCCACTTTCACTCTTTTGCCTCGTCAAGTATACGATGGGATTTGGATACTATAGTAAGCTGTTCTTAATGGGCTTAGCCGCCGTTCAGCAGTGGAATATTCCCATGATATAGTCGCTCAGTCATTTTTTAATTAAATTATTAGTCTGGAAATAACATCTAAAAAGAGTTGCCGGAACCGGTGCTAGACCAGAGCATGGGCTTTTTCTTTCTCAATGGATTTTGAATTACATGACTGGGAATCTTCCTTTCATCGGTGGCCAAAAGCCCATTAAGAACAGCTTACTACCTAATTCCGAGTTTCAACCGAACTACTGGCACCCGTCCTGCCAATATAGTAGAAAGAGTATAAGTAGGATTCCACTCAGGGCACACTTGTTAGCTACAGTTTCCATCTGTCTTGTAAAGAACTAGAACTGCCCGCAGTTACGAGACTAGCTCCCCTGGCCGTAGCAACTACAGTGACTCTTGCTCCTGAGCTTCAAAATCCTTACTTCAGGAGATTAAGGTAGTTTACTTGCTGGCTGATAAGTCAGGTAGCGAAGCCTAAGATTAGATGACTGATTAGATTACTAGTTTGTTTAACTGAGGTTCCCCGCTTAAGCCCCATATCTTAAAGACTATAACTCAACAGCAAGCTGCCTTTACTTGGCTTCAAGTCCCATAAGAGAAGGAAGAATAGCTGGAAGCTGCCCAGCTACAAACTCAAAACCCGGATTTTGATATTAGTCCGTATTCTTTTTTTTCTAAAAAAAGGACCATGTTCACTCCTTTTCCCGACAACAGATCGGGGATCTTGTTTTTGCAAGTCATACGTCTTTTGTTCAGCCAACAGTGTTCTGCTCTACTTATTATTACTTACTAGCGCCCTTCACTTCAACTCATACTACTTGACTTTCAGCTTATTTCCAAATCAAAGCTACTTGCTTATAAGAGAAGAGCAAGGTGCGTAGCTGGCTTGTTAAAGCATGGAAAGGTATCCAGAAAGCACAGTAACAGCTATAGCTAGTAAGCTAGTATACACGCATTTGCCCGATTGCTTTAACAGACGTGTTACCTCCTGGTTCCCACCTGTCCTGTCCAAAAACTAAGGAACTCATCTGAAAAGTCGATTTGCTAGATCAGAACGTGAACTCTGAGAATAGGGGTATACAAGTGAACCACCTAGAATCGATCCATGACCGCTAAACTAAAGAAAGGAGTCCTTTACCAAGTAAGCTAGGCAACCTTACCCACCTCAACCGATCTTAGCTCGGACATGCCAACAGCCAATACTTACTCTTTTCCCCGGGACAGCTAATAAAAACTAATACGGCCCCTTCTCAAAGAGACTGCCCTTAGGACTCCATTAAGTGAAGTCATTTAACAGCGGATAGACACAAGTTATGACAACCCTCACACGAGGGCCAAAAAGAAGGCTTTCGTTAAGATAATTCGCCCATACAATAGAACAAGGAGAGCAATCAACGCTATGGCTACTTTAGGACAATTCCCGCCTTAGGGACCCCTACTGTGACAACAGCTACTACGCATCCTACATCAGATAATGCTATCGACGAAACAACCCTTTATCCAATCCAGCATATCACCATGACCTGGCACAGAACCAATCTTCACTTTTCGACATCCGTAACGAAGCGTTCTAACAGCAGTTACACAGCCCCTGAATGTCTTAGATAGCTGTAAGTGAAATAAGGCTACTAAGTAGTAACTAGGAATGCGGCTAGCTCAGCTAGTATACTTACTTGCTCGTTATATTATAAGGGGGGAGGCTAAAGCAGGGTAGCGAAACTAGGAACGGAGTTGGCTTGTTAGAGCTAGGCTGTTGAGTGAAAGTAAAGTAAGCGAGCTAGTCAGCTTGCTGTAGTTGCTACGGTAAACTGGAGTGAAACGAGTTGGCAGTAGAGACCATAGGAAGGAGCCACACCTGCGATCTTTCATCAAACGAGCATGCGTTCTAATGAGGGAATCAAGATGCTCAACCAGAGTAGATAGGCGAACAGCAGGAAACTCTGATTGTACACTATTTACGACACTACCAAGTGTATACACCATGATAACCCCCAATGAATATTGATTCAAAGCATTTAGAAACTCTAATTTATTTTATCCTGGTAGTTTTGTTTTTATATATTTTTTATAAATGATTTCGGAACATTACTCATAGGAATAACCTATTTTTAGATATTTTTTATAAAAAAAAACAAAGGGAGATCCTATATGTATAAGAGAGCTTACAGAACAGGCACTACATTTCAAATATAACTAACAATTGGCTAAAATAAACTCATTCTTATTCTTCTCTCCTGTTCCTTCCATTTTATCCCTGTGCTCCTCTTATTATTCCTCCTGTTGAGTTGCCTTCACTTCCGTTACCTCGGTGTTTTAATGTCATTTCTCTCACAAGAGAGTTCTGCTCTTCCCGTAGGGCTTTGAGCCTGAGCTCTGCTTCCCTGAGTGGAGTGTCTGTTGGAAGTTTTTTCCAGAACCTTATAAGGAGTTCCCTGCGCTCCTGTATAAATTCTTCTTCTTTCTCTATTTCAGAGAAAAGTTGGTGTAGTCTTCATTCCCCAGCGTTTGTTTTAGAAATCTTTTTGAGTGTAAGGATTGATTTATTATCGAAGGAAGAGTTTTCTGGCAAATGGCAGTTATTGTTGATTCTCTATTTATACTGTGGATAGTCTTTTTTTTAGAGCGAGCGCGAATTGGATGATTCAACAAACAATTCATCAGTTGTTGAATCATTCCATTTTGCTGATTCAACTTTCTTCCTTCTCAGGTATATTCTAATATCACTCTTTCAGTGTTTAAACAATGCTTCAGCTGAGGAATCATGCTATTTACATGATTCAACTTACTCTTCTCAGGAAGCTCCTAATCTCACTGGCAGTTGAATCATGTCATTTAGGTGATGGGTTCCACTTACATCAGTGTATGTAATACGAAGACTAACATCACAGGAAGGAAGTTTGACTATTTTGTAGGGCTGCTTTCTTCTGCGTCGACTGCTATGTGCTAAAGGCTGCGAATTAAGAGCAGTAAGGCTTTCTGGATTCAACCCATCTTTTCTGGGCCTTGAATATTAAGCCCAATCTGTGATTTTGTCATACAATAAGATCCAATTTGTTTGGACTCGTTAGGTTTGGCCCATTACCTTGAGTTAGGCCGAACGTGTACACCTTTTGTTATGAAGATGTGATCTTATCCACCGATGGGTCTTGTTCTAAGCCCAACCCTCTCGTCTTAGGGTAGGATATCCATAAACCTTCAATCACGGGAACTTCCCCTTTTTGGCGGACAACCTATGTTGGGCTTAGTTGAACCCAATTTCTTCACTTGTAGTCTAGGGCTTTGCTTGGCATTGGGCTTCGATATAGCTTGCTTTCCTGGTCTTGGATGAAACCTCTGCTCTCCTAATTCAGTCTATACTATAGGCTTTGGTTTAGGTTCAATCTTATATATAAGTTTAGCTTAGGTCCATCAATCAATCTCTCATAAACCCCTAAGCTGAATCTATATGGGGCCTTGTGTTAGGCCTAGCTTGTGTAGGCTATCTTTCACCTATAGTTTCACCCATATTTGAAACTCTTGTCATTAGGCCCAAAATCCCTTGCAACGCTCTAAGAGGGTAGTGAGGCTTAGATTCAAGAGAGTTCAACCTGCATTGGGCTTTAGTTACTCCGTCTGGCCTCTTTTCAATAGTAAGAAGCCAAGTTCAAAGAATCGAAGGATTGAGAACTTGGTCTTTGAATAACTATAAATAAGAAGCATCACATCAAAAAAAAGGGAGGAATTCCTGCGGGGCGTTCACATTCATCCATTGTATCGCTTTCAAGGTAAACGGACCAACCTCTCGAAATAAAAACTAAGGAAAACATGGGCCTCTCTCTCTCAATCGGTTGAATTGGTAACGACATTGGCTATTGGCCATCCGTCCACAAATCATCTGAAAAAGTGGGTCGATTCCCCCGCCAGATGTTTAATCACTTGTTCAATCCTTTCTTGAAAGAGATGCTCATCTGCTCTGGTTAGCTCGGTAGAGTGGCAGGCGAAATCCATCTCTCTTTATAGATATAGAATAGGCGGCTAGTAACTTCTTACTCGTGTAGTGAGAAAAACCTTATTTTATTCATGGCCTCCTTTATTTAGATTTAGTTCAATCACGAGTTTAAGGTTTGCGATAGATGTTGCCTTTCCTGGATAAACGATCTCAAATCGGCTTTTTTATTTAAGCAGATCTGTGAAAATTTTCGGTTTTTTGAAGTCATTTGTCCCTGGCATCTTATCTTCCGGTTGGAAGTGCAAGGCAGCAATCATTTGTAGCGGGCTAGCTCACAGAATCGATATCTGTATTTGTAGAAATATAAGAGATGCTTTTTGCTTTGTCTTTTAAGCCGGATCTAGAATGTATTGGTAAGGATCTCTCCCCTACCTATTTGTTTGGAGGGCTGACAGTTGCTTGTCTAGCTCAGCCCCTACTGAGCTTTCCGGTAGGCATCAGGAATTTTGATTCTGAATTCCCACTTACTCATGTAAATGTCAAAACTTCTTCCCCCTAAAAATGCAATTCCAACTCGGCCAAAGGGCAGATGGTATGTCTTTCTATCCATCCTGATTGTTGGATTGAAATGAAAATCCGACTTTATGCGAGCAAGGTTCAAAACAATAGAATACGTCCTTCTATCAATCGAGAAAAAACATGAATCCAAAAGATTTCTTCATTACTACTACATAAAACACTACATTACATAAACAACCACATATGCCTTTACTAGAGCTTTAAAAGCATTCTGTTATGCTAACTACATTAATGAATTTCGAAACAGAAATAAGTCAAAGGATAGGCCTTAACAAGTAGAAAGAAGATAAAGGAACTCCTTTTTTTTTTTTTCACTTCAATTGCATACTAGGATTCGAAAGATTCATTCTGTCCTTTTCCAACCTGTATGATAAAAGATCCTACCCTACCTTGGGACGTATGCCTTTCTCGAATTCCTCTTTCCGGTGATGCAATTGCTCCCAGTGAATGTGGAAAAAACCTCTCTCCTTCTATTAGTTATTAGTAGTAGTAGAGTGGATTCCTATTTTCGATTGACTTTCTTACTTCCTATCCCTGTCGAAAAAGTGAGCTCTTTCCTTCCTCTCCACTCGAAGTAGATTGAGTGACTCCTGCCCTGATACTAGTGCAATCAGGTCTGCTCTTGCGATGCCTATTCTTTTTTGTGCAATTCATCCAACTAACAGGGAATTCGTCACAAGTCGGATGCTTCCTGCTTTCAGGATTTTAGAATGCCCTATCTAACAGCGTCTCAAACAAAGGCATTCGATGCATCAGTTACCTTTCACAGACTAGCGACGGATTCGTTCACAGTTCCTTCTGCGCATCTGATCTGGATTCTTCCTTCCCTAATGCCTATCCTTCAAGCAACATGCAGATTCTGGTGGACAAAATGCAGATTCTGGTGAAAATGGCTTAGGTCCGAAGTTGGACAAAATGCAGATTCTGGTGGGGTCGCGGGCGCGACCAAAACCCTTCACTAAATGGTCGCGGCCGCGACCGAGTATTTTTCCAAATTTTTCATGCAATTTTTCCAAAAGTCAAAAGTTGGCCAAAATGGGGTCACGGGGGCGACCAATTTTACACATAAATCAGGTCGCGGGCGCGACCAAGTACGTAGCAGCAGCAAAACAGGGGAAAAACAGGGGATTTCATGTCAAAACACCATAAAACATCATCTAAGGCCAAGTCAATCCTTAACAAGTAATTCAAACACATCAAATACACACTATACTACAAGCATACACCAAACAAACCATGAAATATGCATCAACCTTCAAGGAATCATCAATCAAAACCCATATAATATCATGTTATTAACTTCTCATTTAACCAAGAATTCATGCAAGCCTTGAAGATTAAAGACCAAGATCTCTAATCATTTGTACACAAGTTATCACATAATAATCATCAAACCCTACACATATAACATTCAAGTGTTCAAAGCAATTCATCCATTTATACCTTGAATGAAAGAAGATGGAATGGAATGATGAGATGAGTATGATGCGTCCACTTATGCAATTTATCTTCCTTGAATTTAGCTTGATAAATGATGAAGTCCTTCCCTTCCTTCTCTTGGTGATTTGATCGATATTTAGTGTGTGTGTGTGTATCTTGTATGAAAGGGATGAATGAAATGTGGGAGAGATATGATATGTATAAGATATAATATATATCTTCCATTATAATGCATGAGTCACCATATTTTGCTATTTAGTCCCTCATTTATGTGAATGGATACAAACAAGTATTGTCTCATGGAAAATGTTCAATTAACTCCAAATCATATTATGCAATTAAATGCACATATTAAGAAAATTGGGCAATTAGGGTCATATATGAGAAAATATTCACATTACCAATTACTTCATATAATTTCATGGAAATATTAAGAATCTAATGTCATCAAATTTAATATAATGTGACATAATGCATAAATGAAAAACGAGGCGTTACAGGAGTCATGAGCCCCCGTCTCACATTGTACTGAGGTGGCTCGGGCCTTGCAAACCCGACCATCGAACCATGGAAGGAGGAGGGATATTGATCGATTGATTAATGAACTTGCATGATCGCCTTACACTTAAACTAATTATTGTACACACTCGAAGTTTGGATGGAGATCTCACCCCCTCGCCGGGTTACTTATGGCCGAATGTATTAATTTAAATAAATTGACGCTTGTAATACCGAGTATTGTCTCTTTCCTAAATCTATCCACTTACATTATTGTTAAAACTATACTCGGGATTATAAGTTGCATGCTATGGGATTTATATATATATACCCCTCACTCAGTCTTCACAGGATGACCCCTCCTCACTTTCAACTTTTTTAGGTTCTTGGTAGGCGGGGGAAATAGAGTCGATCGAGTCATTATTTCGTAGTATAGCTTGAGAATTTTGTTTAGCTGCATACTTGTTTTGGGATTGTATACTATTACTTTTGGAGATTGGCTTTGATTATAGGTCGTGGAGGCCATACTTGTATATTTTTCTCACTACTTGGGTTATTATTATTACTTCCGCTTATTACTTGTTGCATAGTCCTTAACTGATAATTGGTTCAAGGGTTAGCCCCGCTTAGCTAAAGTTATTTTAGTTGTTACCCGTTCGCCACGTGTTTATTTCATGTATGGATTTCCATTTCATATATGGATTGGATGCTTGGTGCGGAGGATATGGCGCCTGTCGATTCGAGTGCTACAAATCACACACGTATTAACCATACACCTTGCATACAATGAAACAAGGTGGTCGTTCTTAAGGGCGTAATCGCACGAGCAAGCCTCGAACGAGTCATATTGACACTCCCACTGTCTTTAGGACTCATAGGCTTGGAGTGATTTCTAATCATAACTTATGTGATTTAGGGCTCGTTCCATGAACCACTTCACCTGAATGGTTAAGTCCTATAAGTCATTAAGGTTAGGGGAGTTCTTATACATGCATAGTCAAAGTAATCATACAATCAAACAATAGCATACAAAGAAGTATTGCCTTCATTTGTTTATTATTCAAAGATTGTCTATGTTTTACAAAAGAAAAAGTACAAAGTGGACTATTACATCGACTTTAAGGGCACTATTCCTAAGAATCTCCTACTTGCCTATCAAAGCCACTCATAAGATAATCTAAGTCCCATCTTCTCAAGATGACCTTCGAATGCTTCTTGACTAAGGGGTTTGGTTAATGGGTCTACCACGTTCTCTGTTGATGTGACCCTCTTTATTTGCACATCACCTCATTTTATGATGTAACACCCCATCTTCTCGGCAAGCCAGGTATGTAGTCTCGGGAGGGTTTAATTTAGTAATTATGTGATTTGCATGCCTTACGTGTTAATTTGTAGTTTATTTTAGTTATGTACACATTAGAATTTAATTAATTGTACTTGGACTCAATCGTCGAATATTTGCAAATTAGGGACCTAATTTAATTATAATTAGGATGTTTTTAGCCCGCGTGGCTACCTTGAGCTCAGGATTCGAATTTGAATTCCAACCTTATCATTGAATTCGTTTCGGTGACTCGGATTTAATTAATTAACCTTTTATTTCTAAAGCCATTTGATCACCCTACTGTTTTAAAATCCGATCCGAATAGACCGGATACCGTTTGACCCTACCCGTGTAACCGACCCGTTTCAGCCCTTAAAGGGCTGAAAATATCAGCCATCTCTCTCCCCATTTTCACGTACCAAGAGAGAGCAGAGAAGAGAAGGAAGAACCCCCCCCCCCCCCCCCGGCCTCAAAGCTTTGGGTTGAGCTTGTGCCCCGTCCGACCATCCGATCGAAGAACCAAGGTTACCATTGTATTCCTCTCGTTATGTGCTTTGATTCTACGTGTATTTTGTGGTATGATTCCTTGTTTTTGTGGCTATTTGGGGAAGGTGATGAATAGTGCTGGGTTTGGGATTTGGTATGTAACGCCCCAATCATTCAAGTTTGCAATATGTGATTTATTGTGAAGTAATTGCCAATTATGATTTAATTGTTTAATTACTTAATTGTCCTTAATTAATAATTTTCCATGAGTGTGAACTTAATTGCATGACTTATGTTTTTGAAGGATTAAATTGCAAAGTGTGCTTAGTTATATAATATCTAGCTTATACATCCCTTTGAATTGCATCAAACATACACACACTTGATCCCTTCCCTCTCTCCCTTCTACCGATTCAAAACCCCCCAAGAAGAAGAAGGGATTTCATCCAATTCAAGCTATATTTGTGGAGGAAGCTGGGATTAGAAGCATACTCATCATCACAACATCATCTCTTTTCCTTCTTCTCATTCATTCAAGGTATTGAGCTTAGTTGGAGGATTTCATGTGTATATAGGAGAGCTAGGGTTATGTGTTGAGCTTGGTAATTTATGTTTTAGTTGTTGGAAGCATGAATACTTGATTATAGTTTGGATTTGATGTACATATTATGAAGTATGTAAGCTTGGAGCATGAGTTCATTTGTGGGTTTGATCTTGATGATTCTTGATGATTGAGCATGGATTTAAATGGTTATTGGTGTTATTATTGAACTATAAGCATGTTAGTATGTGTATTACTTGATTTACATCATTTGGGAGTGGTATTTTGGGTGTTTAATTGATTTTGTGGTTCATTTCGTGCTTCCCCTGCATAGCTGCCCTGTTTTTCTCTTCTGCGTACGTGACACGGGCGTGTCACGTTTCCCTCTTTCAGCGTGACACGGGGGTGCAAGGTTGTTGGTCTGGTTTTTCTGTACCGTGACACGGGGGTGTCACGGTTTGCTTTGTTTTGGTGACACGGGCGTGTCACCTTCTGTTTTCATGCATAATGTCCGCTGTACCATGACACGGGCGTGTCACGGCTTAGTGTATAATGGTGACATGGGCGTGTCACCTCCTGTTTCGTGCATATGTGGTTGCATGCTATTGTACGTGTTATTATATGCTTGTTTTATGCTTAAATATGATCATGACATTTGATAATTGTCCATTCTTGTTATTACACGTCATGTTACGTCGTTCGTCATAATTGGTTCATTTGAGTCGTGTCTTATGTACACTTGTCTTTGTTACACAGACCAGCACACCAGTGACGTGGAGTGGGCTTCTTAGTCCGTGTCTTTCTCTTTATTTTGTCGGTACAGGTGAGGTTTAATTTCTAGATATATAGGACCATTACAACCCTATGTGATGTTTTAAGCCAAAAGGTATCTATATATCTATAGTTTTCCAAACTCTTTTGATTTGCAACTGATTTACTGAACTGTAATGAATTGATTGATCGTGTTTTGGGCGAGTATATTGTATCGTGCATTGTGGGCCCGAGAGTGACTGTTTGAGCCAATCGGGAAAGCATGGGCTGACGGGTAACTCTTACACTCCTCTCAACCGTGGGGATGAACCCTGAATCCACCAGGAGGTTTGGTGGAGGAAGGAGTCCCGTACGTGGGGGTCATGTTCCCGACGTATACCGTGTTTACCGTGGATGGATCGGGCCTTGCAAACCCACCATCACCCGGAAGAAGAAGGATGGACTGAAACTGTTAATTGTGCACTGTAAATAGATTGCTTGATCACTTAATTAATTAACTAAAAGTATCGTGATTGTACACTGTTGGGAGTAAGGTTGGAGAAATGTAACGCCCCGTGTTTTCACACGTGCAGGTATGAGTTACGTGCGCAATTTCATTTAATTTTATGAGTTTATATCATGTTTTACTAATTGAATTTGTTTCTAATTTGATGTAATTGTTTAAAATTTATATGAATTCCAAATGTGTTATGAATATATGAATGAAAATGTGAGAATGTGAATTTCGTGACTTCAGTATTAATTGAATGAAATTACGTGTTTTGTGTAATACGTGGGCTTAATTGTAACTTATTTGAATGTTTTGGACTCAATTGGAAATTGAGTTTGGGCTTAATTGCCACTTTTTGAAAGTTTAGGGAACTATTTGAATATAGGCAACCCTGAACGGTTTTCGCGATATCTTGAGCTCCGGAGCACGAAATAGAGATCCGTAACCGGCGTTGAACTCGTTTCGACTTTACCTATCCATTAAACTTGACCTTGTACTGTTTCGATACCGTTTGAACCCTCGACAATGAATCTTTCCACAACCTTGTTTCTTATAACTTGTTTGAACCGTTTATTAAATGAACCGGACTTGAACCGACCCGAATCCTACCCATATTAGCCCTAAATATCAGCATTTTCTCCTCCTTTGCTCCCATTTTGATCGATCATCATCATCCAAGAGAGAGAAGAGGAGAGCTTCAAGAAAACCCTTGTTTTGTTCATCCAAGTTTTGAGCTCAAGCTTGATCAATCCTCCATCTTCTTCCAAGGTAAGTTAGGATTTAGAATCTCCATCTTCTCCTCTATCTTTTCTTCTATGGAAAGCTTCGCTTGAGTGAAGGATTCTTGTGGTTTGATTGAAAGCATGAATTGGGGGTTTGATCTTGAACTTGGAATTTAAATGGTTTTAAATGATAGTTGATGCATGGAATGTGTTGCTTATAACTTCCTCATCATTTCTATATCTTTAAATTTCATGTTGATTATGTATAGCATGATATGCCATTAATGAAGCTTGAAGCTTCCATGAATGAAAGTTTGTCTTTGGGTGATCTTTGGCCAACTTTGGGTGTGAATTCTTACATATATGAATGAATTACATGATTTATATGAGTTTTATGAATTATGAGCATGTCTAAGTGTGTATAAGAGCTTCCTTAGAGCTGCCCCTGTTTTGCAAAGCTTTTCCCACGAAAAACAGAGCTTCCTCGCAGAACGACGAGCTGACACGGTCGTGTCAGCTTTGAACTTAAAATGGACACGGCCGTGTTGGGCTCTCGACTTTGATTTTTCTAAATTTAAATCTCGGACACGGTCGTGTCCAAATGCTTTGAAAACTCAACACGGCCGTGTCAAGCCCTCGACTTTGAATTTTTCCGATTTTAATCCTCGGACACGACCGTGTCCGTTTCCTTTAAAAACTCAACACGACCGTGTCATTTGAAATGGCAGCTTTGGGGGAACTCTTTTATGGTTTGTTTTGCGTTTATTGTTCGTAATTATGAATTATATGTAACATGATTATGTTAAAGTAATGTTTTATGATTGGTTTATGATTGATATATGCTATTGATGACCTTATGAATGAAAGTATGAAAGTATGAACGATATGAACGAGAATGAATACGGTTTTACCATATAATGAACGAAACTTGGTGAATTATGTGTTTAATTGAACTCTATGATATTCATGACCATAATTGAAGATATTATTGCATTTTAAGCATTCCATAGCATGTTATTGCATAGCCCAGCGTCTAATGTGGTCATGATTGAGTCTCACACTACCTTTGTCACATAGATCTTGATCCGGTGGGTGACGAGGTCGGGCAGTGAGAGCGGGTCGGGTTCTTTTGTCTACCAGGTGGGTTTTTCTTCTATTAGACAACAATATGACCCGAACACCTAATGTGCAAGATTTTAGCCAAAACCCTATATAGGTATTTATGCCAAGTTTTAACGAGCAAATGTTTTTGAACGAAAGCCTTTATTATGAATGTCCTACCAAAATGTTTTGGCGAGAAATGTATGAATGATCACAATAAATGAGGGCCCGGGGCTTAGTGTATTGGTGAACCGGGGAAGCATGGGCTGACGGGAATCCACATATACTAGTCCCAACAATTTCGGCAACCTGGATTTCACTAGGAGATTAGTGGATGAAAGGGGTCCCGGCTTTTGGGGATTCATGTACCCCTCTAGCATTAATGAATGAGGGCTCGGGCCTTACAAACCCGTTCCCTACCCGGAGGAAAAAGGAGTATATGAATGAACGAATGAATGTTCTAATGTATGTGCACGAAAGAATGTAATGAATGAATGAATGAATGAACGAATGAATGAATGATTAATGTATTACACGTGGTGGTGGTTGGAGATAATGCACGCCCTCTCGCCGGGCTATGAACGACCTAATGAATGAATGAATTGTTATAATCCTATTCGTTGTACTTTATGTTCCCGCTTGGGAGAAATGCTTCTAAACCTCGAATAAGGATTATAACTTGCATTTATGTGTTTCAATTCCGCGATATTATGATATTATGCCTCTATTTTATACCCACCAGTCTGTCTAAGACTGAACCCGCAGTTGTTTCAGTTGTTTTTGCAGGAAGGGGATGCTCGGCGGGATACCAGTCAGGGAGGGTCTTGCATCGTGTCTAGCCTTTCCTTTACACGCATTTGATTACTTTTGTTACTTTTGAATTGTATATGTATGGAGCGTACATGAATATTGGTACCTATATGTATCTTTCTTGAAGTATTGGTACATAGAGCGTATAGCTCAATCCATATATATGGAATACATGTTGGTACCTAGAGGTCTAGCTGAATATGTAATATATGAATGATTGCTTCCGCATTTTTGTTACTCTGAGTATTGTGGTTGTTATTGGGGTTTAAGTTATAGGTTAGTCCCGCCTGGCTTAGCGAGTGTGTATGTCTCCGTTCGCTATGATTCGGCACGTGTATGGAAATCCATTTCGTATACGGGTCGGGTCATGGTGCGGGGGATGTGACGTCTCGCGCTCGGGCGTTACAAGAATTGCCCTCACTCGTCGGGCCACCGATTGATTGATTGATTGATTGAAATTGATTGAAGTGTCTAATCTGATAGTTGTAATCTCGGGCGAGTTTATGTTGTTATTGAACTTTTATTGATTTCTGTTATAAAACCTTACCCGAGGTTATGATTTGCATGTTATTTACGCTTATATCTATTATGCCCCTCGCTCAGTCTGTGGTAGACTGACACCTCACCTTTCAGTCTTGCAAGTTCGTGCTAGGCGGGAATTAGAGTCTCATGTCTTTTATTCGGGTCTAGCACTGCACCTTCATACTTGTACATGTGTTGATACTAGTTATTTTGTAGTATATCTTGAATTATACTTGGATTGATATTGTAGTGATATGATTTGTCGGTACCTATAAGTAAATATGTAAATATGGTACCTATATGTATTGAATGCTTTTGCTTCCGCTATTTTATTGCTCTTAGTTGTTTTGGTTTTAATTGAGGGTACCCGCCTAGCCTTGTGTTTTTTTTTTATTATCTCCCGTTCGCCATAGCTTCGGTTTATGTATGGATTGACCGTTTCATATGTGGATTGGAGCTATGGTGCGGGGGATGTGGCGCCTGGCATTCCGTGTGTTACATGGTATGTTCGGGTTGGTTTCAGGTGACCTAACTTGCATTTATGTGATCTACGTGTTATACTTGCTTGGTGGTATGAATTTTGGGGTGTTTCGTGGTTGGTTGGGGTTGTTTTGATGTTTTGTTACTGTTCCCGACACCATGGGTGTGCTGCTTCGAGCTCGGTCGCGCCCGCGACCGAATTATGCATAAAAATGGTCGCCCCCGCGACCATCGTCCATGAGATGCCTCTGTTTTGCCTTCGCGGCCGCGACTGGTTTCTTGTGCAATTTTGTCGCAGCCGCGCCAACCTCATATGTGCTCAGTTTTGGCTGATTTTTGGACTGTAGAAACCTTTTTGAGTCTAAAACATTCTCCTTGGAATCACCTTAAAAATCATTCTAGATTGTGAGATATAACCGTTTGAATTTTGTGTCGCCACTTCACCGAGATTTTGCAATGGTCCAACTTCAAACTTACGCCATTTTCGCATCGATTTGAACCATGATTCGAGCCACCTACCATTTGAAAGATCTATGTGTCTAGTTTCATTTCCAAGAAACAAAACTTAATTCTCGTTTCTCAAACTCAATTTATGATCGTTTTTCTACAGCTTGTCCGTTCCGAAAATTTCCAGCTTTTGCCCATTTTTGCTCGGAACCATTTCTTATGCTTTTCTTCCGCTTTTCTTTCACCTTTTCACTTCTAAAATAGTTCCTAACTTGTTTTAACTTGTGTATGTATTTGTTCTTTTTATACGTTCCGAAAATTTGTGACTTGTTTGCACGAATCGCATATGCGCCTTGTTAGGTGTTTAGATGCTTCATTACGCATTAATTGTGCACATGAACATGCTTTGATGTACATTATGAATTTGTTAGGCTATGATATGTTTGTTTTTGCATGTCTTGCATGAATTTGATACGTGTATGAACTTTGATAAGTATTTTCATCTCTTACGTGATTAAGCATACGCCGTGCGTCTATATGGTTCATCCTTGAGTCTAAGTCTTGCATTTTGTCTTTAGTTTGTCCAGGTGAACCCGAGGTGGTGTTTCGTGATCCGAGGTGATTCTGGGGTGAATCATTTGTCTCGTTCTTGGCCACATCGGTGTAAGGTGAGGTTAGGTTATAGTTAAACGTATGAAACGTGCCCGTTTTCCATGCATGCGAACTATGACCTTAAGTATAAGTAAATATGTGCGAAATATGTATATTATGAATTTGTTCAGCCTTTGCAAGTATAATGAGCTATGTACAAGCCTATGTACACTTGTTTCGATTTGTTAATGTACTCGTTTAGTGTTGCAACATTAAACCACGCTTCAAAGCGTGTGCCTCTGATTTGACGGAACCTACGCCTAAAGGGTGTGACACGGAGAGGTATGAATAGCGTGGTTGTTGCTAGGTAATACTTTGTATGTAAGTTAATGTTTATATGATAAGTTCAATGTTGCGGGTTTTGTAATGTAATGTAATGTATTTTTAATGATGGGCCCGGAGTTGTGGCTAAGGGGGACCCGGGACGGCCATGGGGTCACCGGTTATGACCCCTGTACACATCTCCACAGTTAGTCCGGATTACTCCTGAACTCGCCAGGAGGTTTGGTGGGGGATGGATATCCTGAGGGTTGAGAAACTTGCACTCCCCTCGACTGTAATGGATGGTTAGGGTCGCGCAACCCTTCCATCACCGGAGAAGGAGGTTAATGTGTAAGTGTGTTTTACGTTTAATGTATTTGCTTGTTCGATTAGTCAAAGGAGCCCAGGATGGGAATAGGTATTTATGCTAGTTGAACCCGTCACTTGCTGCTTGTGTTTTATGTTTGAATATATGAATTGCTTCCGTATACGCATGCGGTTTTTTTTTGTTGGTTTATTTCATTGGCAGGGTCTACGTTCCGCCTAGCTTAGGTGTGTGTCTGTCTGTCTCCTGTTCGCCTCTGCTTGGTTCATGTACGGGTTTCGTATCTCATATGTGGATTAGGCTTAGGTGCGGTGCATGTGGTGACCCACCGTGCGGGGTGCTACATCGTAAAGTGGTATCAGAGCTCTGGGTTGCAAAACCTGGGCTCAGAGTCGTGTTGTGTCGGTCTAAGTTGAACGGCATCGGACAATGTGGTTATGTGCTTGCATTTGTGTCGTGATTTACTATGATATGAACCAAAATTTTTTCCTTTTTGTTGATTTTATATTTTATGGTGCATTGCATTTGCTAATTGCTCCTACTTGATTCAATTATGTGCCATCTTCATGTACTAACCGACATGCATAAATCTATATTGTAGTTGTTGAGAATTTCAGGATGATCACCACGTAGACAAGATTTTGGTCAACCATCACATTGACATCATTACAGTCAAGGGCAAAATCACGCCGAGATACAACCTATGAATCTGATGGCAACCTTATATCGAGACTTCAGAACCTTCAATCCTCCCCAATTTAGAGAAGGCAATGATATTTGAGCTGGAGAGTGGCTCTCTGAAATCGAGAGCATTTTTTAAGTATGGGAGTGCAACTCTCAAAATATGTCTCGCCTCGCCATATTACTTTTACAAGGACAAGCGAGAAAATGGTGGAAGGGAGTTACCCCACAAATTAAAGCAACGAATGAAGGATTGACATGGGATACCTTCGTTCGAGAGTTTAGGAGAAGGTACTCACCGGTCATTCTACGACGTCGAAGATTTGAGGAGTTTCGTACCCTAAAACAAGGAGATAGAATGGTCATGGAATACATTGAAGAGTTCGAGAGGTTAGGCAACTACGTGCCTCATATCATGAATGATGAAAAGATGAAGACTTGGTATTTCATGGAAGGACTTCGGGATGAGTTCAGGGAGGCCTTAATTGCAGAGAATACGAGCACGTGGGATAAAGCTATAACAAAAACTTTACGGGTCAAAAATCGAAGATTAACTAGGAGCAGGGAAAGAGAAGTAATGGAACCAAGAGATGAATTGGTAATTTCCTCGAATCTACAAGTAGAAGAAAGATTCCATCAACGTGAAACTCGAGCTAAGAAGGTCCGTGGGAAAAATCATAAGACCGGAGATTATCCGAAATCAAAGAGAGAGCCCCGATCATGCGCCTATTGTGGGGGAGACAACCATACTTATGAGGCGTGTTGGGATAGGTTGAAGAGATGCTACGCCTGCGGATCATCGGAACATATGGTTTCCGACTGTGAGCAATCGAGAGCGAACAAGCAAAGGATGCATGAGCAAAAGCTCCAATTTGGAAACCGACATGAACCCGAGGATGTAGGGAATTGCATACATGGCATGTGCATCCATGACATATTTAAAATTTTGCACTTATTTAATTGTTGTGCCATAATTGCTATTTTTTTTTTTTTACATCCTTGAATGCTTCAGTGGAAGCTATACGATGTATTTCATCTGCACTTTAACCCAACATGCACATTTAGTGTTTGCTTGATAGGATATTGCTTCCTTCAATCTCCATGTTGGGTTATGTGAAATTGGAAGGGGTGGTCAGAGTAAGGGTCGAAATTGGGGACCCCCTCTTGAGATCGGGTTGAAGATTGTAGGATGTTATGAAGATTGGTTTGGGAAGTCTACAAACAGGATTAAAGATTCAAGGGAGTTGGAATCCACTTTGAAGGAGAGCTAATTTTCCCAAGGAGGTACTATGATGAAAGTGCCGAAAAGGGAACTAATTAATCCAAGAGGGACATTGTGCAGAACTCTACTAATGGGCATAAGATAGAATTAATCAAAATCTCGGGGCATGGGGATTGACTTATTTTTCAACCTTGCCCTTGAAGAAGAGATCCGAGGAGAATTAATAGGAGACTTTGATCAGACTTTTAAAGGACTTCAAAGAATCAAGATAAAGGTCTTTAATGAAGAGTTGGGATAAATGCGAAATGATAAGAAGCAATTTGGCAATGAAGAGGGGTACTCGGGTAAGGAGGAATTTGGGAGCGAATTGATGTAGTAGTTGGGAACATCAGGTTACCTAACATTATGGTCAATGCGAGGAAATGTCTCCAGGTTAAAGGAAGAGTTCGATGAGAATCTGGGTTCGAGGAATAATGGGGGTATGAGAATTAATCCATGACAATCAATTAAGGAGAAACATCAAGGATTAAATGGAAGCTCAATTCGGGACTTGGAGATCGATACGACCAATTAAAATTCAAGGGAGCAAGGCCAATCCTTGAAATTCCTACGAGACTTCGGATGCACTTCTCCTAGATTCCAAGAAAAGAGTAGTGCTAAATATGAGAATCGGCATCATACTTTGGAACACCTCAACGAAGAGGAATTATGATTACAAGATAATACCTCTTCTTTAGGATTTCTACAAGCAAGTGTTCGAGTGAAGAAATACGCGCCATAAGGCAGTTGGTGATGAAGTAGAGCTAGAGGAATTCAATTCGTGGGAACGATAACAAGACTAAGAGAATACTTAAGAGTGCTAGGTTGGGTTAAGAAAATTCTGAGGAGAGGCAACACCTATGAGATCAAAACCGGGATGAGACTAGCCGCATAAAATACGTTGGGAACTTTGAGGCATGATGGGGTAATATTTGAAGATCGAAAGCTAAATAAGGAATGGAATGCGGGATAGTTACTACGGCATCGGTACACATTGGTAATTTAAGAATAACAACGAGGATGAAAGAACTTCAACAACGTTTCGAGCATTGATCAATCACTACCAAATGAGACTCCCCCCACATCGGTGAAAGGTACCTTGAACATACATATCACGTGCATCATGCATTTTAAACTTATTTTGTGTTTTGAGTGTTCGAGAGTGTTGCTTCGGTAAGATGAGGGTCGAGCTTTGCAATGATTCAACAAGCCTCTTCGAAGAGTCATATATGTAAGAAGAGAGTTCGGATGTTGGACACTTCGGAATTCGAAGCGTGGACAAGGAGGAGATTCGGTTAGAGCTTGGTTATACAAGTGGTGTGAGGTGTAGCTACGCCCTTCGAGAGAACACCGAGCTCGAAAGTTGACTCAAATGAACTCAAACGGTGAGAGTTGAATCTACTTCAGACCCTCTATATCGTACGAGTCGATCGAGCAATTTAAATGATCGAATCGATTAGAAGATTCAAACCCCTTGCTCTTGAAGACCTTTCCCGAGCTAACCCTTGTCGGGACGTCATGAACCTCGAACTTGGGTGAATACGGAAAGTTGTTCGAGCTTGAAACTCGAGCAGGCAAACCTGGGGACCAGGTTCTGTTAAGGGGGGAGTTTGTAACACCTCGTCTTCTCGACAAGCCAGATATGTAGTCTCGGGAGGGTTTAATTTAGTAATTATGTGATTTGCATGCCTTACGTGTTAATTTGTAATTTATTTTAGTTATGTGCGCATTAGAATTTAATTAATTGTACTTGGACTCAATCGTCGAATATTTGCAAATTAGGGACCTAATTATAATTATGATGTTTTTAGCCCTCGTGGCTACCTTGAGCTCGGGATTCGAATTCGAATTCCAACCTTATCATTGAATTCATTTCGGTGATTCGGATTTAATGAGTTAACCTTTTATTTCTAAAGCCATTTGATCACCCTACCATTTTAAAATCCGATCCGAATTGACCGGATACCATTTGACCCTACCTGTGTAACCGGCCCGTTTCAGCCCTTAAAGGGCTGAAAATATCAGCCATCTCTCTCCCCATTTCCCCGTACCAAGAGGAGAGAAGAGAAGAGAAGGAAGAAGCCCCCCTCCCCTTTCCCTTTGGCCTCAAAGCTTTGGCTTGAGCTTGTACCCCATCTGACCATCCGATCGAAGAACTAAGGTAACCATTGTATTCCTCTCGTTAAGTGCTTTGATTCTACGTGTATTTTGTGGTATGATTCCTTGCCTTTGTGGCTATTTGGGGAAAATGATGAATAGTGCCGGGGGTTTGGGATTTGGTATGTTCGGGTTGGTTTCGGGTGACCTAACTTGCATTTATGTGATCTACGTGTTATACTTGCTTTGTGGTATGAATTTTGGGGTGTTTCGTTGTTGGTTGGGGTTGTTTTCATATTTTTTTACTGTTCCCGATGCCGTGGGTGTGCTGCTACGAGCTCGGTCGAGCCCGTGACCGAATTATGCATAAAAATGGTCGCCCCCGAGACCATCCTCCAGGAGATGCCTCTGTTTTGCCTTCGCGGCCGCGACTGGTTTCTTGTGCAATTTTGTGGCGGCCGAACTAACCTCATACATGCTCCATTTTGGATGATTTTTGGATTTTAGAAACCTTTTTGAGTCTAGAACATTCTCCAATTTGAATCACCTTAAAATTCGTTCTACATTGTGAGATATAACCGTTTGAATTTTGTGTCGCCACTTCACCGAGATTTTGCAATGGTCCAACATCAAACTTACGTCATTTTCGTCTCAATTTGAACCATGATTCGAGCCACCTACCATTTCAAGATCTATGTGTCTAGTTTCATTTCCAAGAAACAAAACGTAATTCTCGTTTCTCAAACTCAATTTATGATCGTTTTTCTACAGCTTGTCCGCTCCAGAAATTTCCAGCTTTTGCCCGTTTTTGCTCGGAACCATTTCTTATGCTTTTCTTCCGCTTTTCTTTCACCTTTTCACTTCCGAAATAGTTCCTAACTTGTTTTAACTTCTGTATGTGTATGTATTTGTTCTTTTTATGCATTTTATGTTTCATAAGTAATGTGACTTGTTTGCACGAATCGCATATGCGCCTTGCTAGGTGTTTAGATGCTTCATTACGCATTAATTGTGCACATGAACATGCTTTAATGTATATTATGAATTTGTTAGGCTATGGTATGTTTGTTTTTGCATGTCTTGCATGAATTTGATACGTGTATGAGCTTTGACTAAGTATTTTCATCTCTTACGTGATTAAGCATACGCCGTGCGTCTATATGATTCATCCTCGAGTCTAAGTCTTGCATTTTGTCTTTAGTTTGTCCAGGTGCACCCGGGGTGGTGTTTCGTGATCCGAGGTGATTCCGGGGTGAATCATTTGTCTCGTTCTTGGCCACATCGGTGTAAGGTGAGGTTAGGTTATAGTTAAACCCTATAAAACGTGCCCGTTTTCTATGCATGCGAACTATGACCTTAAGTATAAGTAAATATGTGCGAAATATGTATGTTATGAATTTATTCAGCCTTTGCAAGTATAATAAGCTATGTACAAGCCTATGTACGCTTGTTTCGATTTGTTAATGTACTTGTTCAGTGTTGCAACATTAAACCACGCTTCAAACCATGTGCCTCTTATGAGCTGGAACCTACGCCTAAAGGATTTGACACGGAGTGGTATGAATAGCGTGGTTGTTTCTAGGTAATGCTTTGTACGTAAGTTAATGTTTATATGATAAGTTCAATTTTCCGGGTTTTGTAATGTAATGTAATGTATTGGTAATTATGGGCCCGGAGTTGTGGGTAAGGGGGACGCAGGACGGCCATGGGGTCGCCGGTTATGACCCCTCTACACATCTCCACAGTTAGTCCGGATTACTCCTGAACTCGCCAGGAGGTTTGGTGGGGGATGGATATCCTGAGGGTTGAGAAGCTTGCACTCCCCTCGACTGTAATGGATGGTTAGGGTTGCGCAACCCTTCTATCACCGGAGAAGGAGGTTAATGTGTAAGTGCGTTTTACGTTGAATGTATTTGCTTGTTCGATTAGTCGGATGAGCCCAGGATGGGACTAGGTACTCATACCCGCCGAGTTTTGTATGTACATTTGGTTAAGTTCGTGAAACGGGGATAGATTATTAATCAAGATAAAACATGAATCTTTTCAAAGTGTGATTTAATGTATGAAATGATTTGAAATGATAAGTAATGGTTCAAATGTTTGTTATGCATGAAATTATTATTTGGTCTTTTTTGTCCATTTTGATTAGAAACCTCTACTTATATGTATCACGGGCAAATGTTTTAGAGTGCAAAAACTATCCCTGAGTTCATGAATGATGTGTGCTTAATGTGCTTTGCTCCTTATATATTTGTAGTGTGTGTGGGTAGCCCCTCACTCAGTCTGTGTGACTGACCCCTCTCCCCTTTGGTTTAGTGTGCAGGTGTCGCGTGGAGTTCGAGCTAGGTGGTGTGTCGTGTCCTGGAGTCTGTCGAGTCCTATGTTAGTTTGAGTCTTTTACATTTCATACGATTCAGATTTGTATAAGTATGAATATTTGATTATGTATGCATTTTTTTATTATGTTATACTTTTCAGGACAGGCTTCTAGGGACAGATATGAACCCTTTTTCATTTATAGTTATTGTCAATATTCGGGATTAGGTATTTATGCTAGTTGAATCCGCCACTTGTTGCTTGTGTTTTATGTACGAATATATCAATTGCTTCCGCATACGCATTCTTTTTTTTTTCGTTGGTTTATTTCATTGGTAGGGTCTACGTTCAGCCTAGCTTAGGTGTGTGTCTGTCTGTCTCCCGTTCGCCTGTGCTTGGTTCATGTACGGGTTTTCCATCTCGTATGTGGATTGAGCTTAGGTGCGGGGGATGTGGTGACCCACCGTGCGGGGTGCTACAGATGATATCACAGATTAGGTGATATTTTCTCATAATGTGCTTGGTCCGTTGTGAGATCTTGGTTCTCTTGCTCGAGCAACCCCCCTCAGTTTTGTCACAAAACACAGTAATGGGGTCTTTCATGTAACACCCCGGTTTTTCGGCCGTACAGGTACGTCGCAACGAGATTTTTATTTGTGCTTTTAATTTATTTAATTAAGTGATTATATGTTTATTAATTGTTTAAGTGCTTATTTGAATATTTATATGAATTAATTGTTGAGTTATGCACTTGAGCGTTTGGCCCCGTTTGAACCCGTACTTGATTCGTTTGACCCCGTATTTGTTCCTGATTATATGACTATATGTCTTGCACGAAATACATTTGTCATAGACTTGTTTATATGCTCGTTATATGTTTTTTAACTTGTTTGATGTGGTCACTGTAACGCCCCGACTTTTCGGCCGTGAAGGTATGACGTCACGAGTAGGTTAGATCGAGTGTTATGTGATTTTAATTATGCTTTAATTGCTAAGTGATTATTTAATTTAATAATTTTGTGAACTAATTTCTATTATGTGATGTATATGACTTATATGATTTAAGTGATTACATTATTTACACTCAATTTTAATTTGTTTACTCGCTAATTAAATGTTTCATTTCAATTATGTACTTATTTTATCTTATATGAAATCCTTGGATTCAATTAAACTTTTAATCGGACCCCAATTGATCATCTATCAAACCTTGGGGCCTTAATCGAATCACTTAAATTCCTAAAGTGCCAAAGTGCAATTTCCCCTCCATCTTTCCCTTGCTTCCACGATGAAACCCCCTCTCTTCCTTTCCATTCTTCTTCTTTCATTTTCTCCAAGCAAACAAAGGCTCCCAACTTCTCCTCCCTTCACCATTTGATCGGTCCTTCAAGGAAGCAAGGAGACAAGAGATTTCTTCAAGTTTTGGTCTAAGAATTCAAGCTTCAATCATTTCTTCCTGATCTCCTCCTTCTTATCCCAGGTATATGTGTATATTTATATATAAGTTTAATTTTGGTGTGTATGTGCTTGAATATATGGTAACCTTTGAATTATATGCTTGGATCTTGAATTTTGATGGAAGGTGTATATGTGTATGTGTGTATATATAGATGTATATATGTGTGTGGGTTTGTGAATTAATGTGTTTTAATTTGCTCTAAACTTGCATTTGATGTTCCTACATGATATATTTGAGACTTAGGCATGATATATTGTTTTGGAGCATTTTGGTTGAGTTTGCGTGGGGTTTTGATCCCTTTTCTTCCTTCCTCGAAGAAACCCCTGTTTTGCCCCTCTTTCCAGCCCTGGAAGGCTACCAGGGCGGGTACTCTTGTCCAGAAGACTTCTGGACAGTTTTCCCCGGCCGGGGAACTTTTCCCTTGAACTTTACCCGGACGGGTACCCCCTCATCCGAACTTCGATTGGCCTGATTTTTCAACCCACGGAAACCTTTTGAAGTCTAGAACAACCTCCAATTCGAATAATCCCAATATCTTTTGTCATTTGTGAGTTATGATCGTTTGAAAATTGTGTTGCCACTTCGCCGGAACACTGTACTCACCCAATTTCGGACCCTCGCCATTTCCACATCGTTTTGAACCACGACTAGGGCCATATATCATATGAAAGGTCTATGTGTCTAGTTTCATTCCCAACAAACAAAACTCCATTCAAAATTCTAGAATGCAAGATATGTTCAATTCTTTACAGCTCGTGCATTCCTGAAAACTGTCAACTCTCACCAAAAGCTTGCCCAATCCGTTTTCTTACTTTCCCTCCACTTCCTCGAACTCCATTCGTCGTTTGAACGAATTTTATGCTTGATTAATTGATTATATGTGATATATCTTCATATGATTATTAATTTTATGTTATGAATGCAATGTTTAAACTTGAAATGACAACATGAACATTTATGTGCTACTTTTTTACATGCATGAATGGTTTGTTTTGCTTAAATTGTTTTGTATGTTATGTATAGCTTCCTCCATGACTTATATATTTTGTTAATATTTTATATTATGTGTTAACTTGTATATTATGAAATCATAATGTGATTTTGTTAAACATTTTGTGAATTATGATCCAATATTCCTTAAATGCTCTCTAGCTTGTACGCATGAATTGTTCCTCAGTTTATGGGCCTCATATGATAACTTCTCGCTTCATTTATGACTCGTACCATTATAAACATGTTATAGTATGAGTTATGATTATTGTTTTAAGGTTATGACTTAATTTGATTAAAAATATGAAAGATATGAAAAGCATGAAAATGAAACCACCGTGTATTGAACGTTTTGAATGAATTACTTGATTATATGACATCATAATATGATTTATGCTCTTTATGTATCTCATATCATGTACATAACATGCCGTGCGTCTATGTAGTTTCATATTGAGTCAATTCTCATGAGTACACATTGTTCTTCTCTTGTACAATTCGTTTCTAGGGCGGAGACTTCCGAATTTAATAGGCACCCGTGTTGCTCATGTTTCTTGTCTCGTGATATTCCAGGTGAGGGTGTTTTTGTTTTAGCTATGTATCAAATCCTACAACCCTTATGTGATAAGTCTTGGCCAAAAACCTTATCTATACCTATATATCGTTTTCAAAGTGGAGTCATCGAGTAAACCTTTTCTTATGAATGCACGGGCCCAGGGAACATGATTATGAATGCACGGGCCCAGGGACTTAGTGCAAGTGTCTATCCGGGGAGGCAAGGGCCGACGGTGATCCCTTGTACTAGTCCCACCACTTTTACGGTGATACTAGCCCTCGCTAGGAGGTTTAGCGGGGAATGGGAGTTGAGTGCCCTTGGGGGATTCATGTACCCCCCTGGGTCAATGTATGGACCGGTGGTCGGGTCTTGCAAGCCCCGTCCACCACCCGGAGGAAGAAGGTTGGAACTTATTTTCATGATTATGATTATGTTATGATTATTAGGCACCGTGTGGGAAGGCCGGGATACGGATTGTCCAAACTATTATGTCTCATGTTTTATGGCTTGCGTGTATTATAATATATTGCATGATCGTATATTCAATATATAATGATATTTGATGTACACGATTGGAGTTTAGTTGGAGATTATGCACGCTCACTCGCCGAGCCTTAATGATTATGTATGACTTATGAACCTAATGAATTTAATATGATTAGTCGTAAAGTCCGAGCATTGCTTAGTTATTCTCTTGCCCTCTGGGGAACTAACTTTAAATAAAATCTTGCTCGGGATTTATGGCCTGCATGCGCATGTTTCTATATATATGTATAGCTCCGGCTCACTCAGTCTTCTAGAGATTGACCCCTCTTTTCACTCCTCCAGTTCTTGCAGGTTTTGCTAGGCGGGAGTCGAGTCTTAGCTTTATTGTCCGGGTCACTTGTACACTTGAGTCACATTTTACATTATTATGATTAATTGTATCTCTTTCTGTATTCGGGCCTGTGTGCCATTTATGATTCTTGATTATGGATTCGAGACAGGTTTCATGCCTAGTTGAACCCGTTGTTAAAATGCATGTTAGAACTTAATTATGTTATGAAATGTTTAAGCTTGAAGCTATTATTGGACTTTATGCATGGTATTGTTGCTTTCGCACTACGTTTCAGCATTATGATTTATTTAGTACAGGGTTAGATTCCGCCTAGCTAGGATATCTTTTATTTTGTCTCCCGTTCGCTATGAGTTCGGTTCATGCTTGGATTATCCATTTCATGTGTGGACTAGACTTGTAGTGCGGGGGATGTGGCACCTATCGTCCCAGGTGCTACATCCTTAAGTGGTATGAGAACCCCAGGTTGCAAAACCGGGGTTTTCTTGTGTCATGTCATGTTAAGTGCAGGTCGAACGGCTTAGGAACAACATGTCAACGTGTGCACCACATTGATCATGAGCGTTGTTATTGAGATTTGACATGGAAAAATTCATTATTAAATGTGTTTAACTTAAATTTTTTTAATTTACGTGTTGCATTTTGCATTAATACTTGTTCTTGGTGCTAATTATGTGTCATATGTAGGTACTAACCGGCATGCATTATATTTGAATTGAGTTGTGAATTGTAGGATATTACTATAATATCAAACCATAGCCAATCCCTACGATTACAACCACTTAGCACAAGTTCCTACTTCGAGTGTGGGCGATAAGAAGAAGAGCCTTTGAATTTAGAAGGCATTGGGATATTTGGTGATTTTTACGACAAGGGTATAGGTTGAGAGTTCGAGCTCAAGAAGGAATTAAATTTTGGGTGAAGATTTGGTATAGGTGAAGTAATAGTACGAGGGTGTAATGTTTATATCCACAAAATAAACACATATCTCTCTATACCGTGAAAGAAAATTGATCCAACACGGTGAATGCAAACCTATGGGAGGTAACAATGCTAGCGGTTTTATCTTCAGCCGGACTGGAGTTTATCTTCCAGATCCAAGTTGAATTGTGTTGAATTGAAAGATAAGGAACAAGAAATGGAAACAATAAACAAAGGCAAAAAGCTTTTGGAGGAAATTGTGAAATCAGGTTTAAGCAATTGGAGGATGAGTTCATTCCACCAATTTGAACTCATAAAGTATAAGTCAAGAGGGCTTCAAATAGAGTGACAACCATGGAGAAGATTCTGATAACAATTGGAAATCCAATCTCGGGAAAGGATCGAAATATCCAATTTTGTGACCGTAGAAGACTTTGGAATTAAGAATTGCAATATTGGGCCATGACAACACACAAGTTGATACAAGAACACTTTAAGGATTTAGAAGACCGTGGGTAAACAAGCCATGATCAAAAAGTTCGAGGCAAGCCTGTACATAAGGAAATAGAGAACAAATTTCCAAGCTAAAGCTTACCACCAAGGTGACAGGTTTAATATATTCATGGCACGTGCATCATGCATCGCTTTAAATTATTTCATTTCCTTTATCTATATGTTCTTGCATCTTTAATTGATTTAATTTCTCCAATGTGTTGCATCTTTAATTTCTTGCTACGTGCATTGTATCGTAATCCCACATGCATGTCTTAGTGTTTAATTGATAGGGAATTTCTCCCTCTTCGTTTATCGAGTGTTACTCCAACCGGGTCTTACTTGAATCAAGTAAAGAAGAAGAAATATTTGGGTTGCAAAGTGTTTATCAAAAGAAAAGAGGAACAGTGGGACTCTGAAAAGTAGAACCTGAAATTAGAATGAAGGACGTAGGTTGCTATCCCTGCCAATCATTTCAAATTGAGAGTGAGTGAGACCACCAGACATGTAACTTGGTTAGAACCACCGATATCGAGGAAGCTAAATTGAAGAGGTCAAGAATGGTGAATCTGAGAGGCGGTAGGACAAGTTCAAAAAAGTAGAATTGAAATTATTAAGGGGGAGAGTCATCCCGGGTGCTACAGTCACGGACCATTTTTATGATTTGATGGACTTGAGGGCCTAACTAGTCTTAGCTCACCTTGTATTTCAGAAGGCATAACTTGAGCTCGAGAATTTGGATTCGAATTCCGGAAGTGGTGTTGGACTTGGAATGAAGTATGGGAGCTAATGAACCTAGTTTTGTATTTTTCTAAACCCATTTAAACCTCCAAAACTTGCCCGAACTGAGTCTCACACGCAGATTCATCACCCTTCACCTTTTTGCTCGTAATTGACTCGTTTTAACTCCGGTTGACCCGATTGTAGAACCTATTTCTTCCTAACAGCTAACCCTACGCTTACACTCTCTCATTTCAGCCCTAAACCCCAAGAGAGAACCGAGAGAGAAGGGAGAAAGGAAGAAAAAGGGAAAATCTCGGCACTATTCACCCATGGATAATTTTGAGCTCGTTCGACCTCCATTCTTCGTCAAATTCGAGAGGTAAGCACATTTTTGGATTCTCCATTCTCTTGTGCATTTTTAATTCCATGGTTTGCATGATTTGATGAAGTTTTGAATATGATATTGGCATGAACATGAATAGTTACTTTAAAGCTTTAATTCTTGAATTCATGGCTTTCAATTCGGGTTTTATGAATTTTGATGTAAGATTCTTATGGAGCATGATTGTATGAATTTCCACCATTTTTATGGCATGTACGTGACTTATTTTTGGGGGAGATTTGAAGCTTGATCTTGAGTTCTTTTTCTTACTTTTGTTACGTGTTGTTATGCTACATTGTTGCCTTCTTTTTCCTGTTGTTATTGCCTTGCTTTGAGCCTTGATGAAGCTGTTATTGATGCTTGGAAAATGGAGGGGAGAAATAGAGCTGCTGTTGCGTTCTTCGGACTGTAACTCGCAGTCGCGGCCGCAAGGGCACCTATGACACAATTAGATGTTTAATTAATGTTAATTATCTTTTCTTTAATTAATTGAATTTATACTTTAAACGTTTATGCTTCGTTCTTTGGTAATTTCTTCGTTTGAACTGGTAATTGGATTCCGATTTCTGTGATGTTTTGTTATGCATGAGCTTTACTTGTTATGAACTGGTGAATATGCTCGTTTTAGGATATCGGGTTATTTGTTGAGCTTTTGGAGTTTTATTTCATTTGGAACCTAAAGGAGGCTAAAACGTTTTTAGCGCACCTTAGGTTCCGATTTGTGTAACTTGAGCTCGGGAATTCTGATTTGAATTTCGTCACTTCTGTTAGACTCGTTTCGACGATTCGGGTTCAATGGGCTAATATTTGTAAAATAAAGCCTTTGGATACTTAGAAACTTGACCGAAAACCAACCTCACGACCTTATGACTACCTTTCACTAAATTGCACTTTAGTCCCTCAATTTTCAACCTTTTCACATAAAGCTTGGGCCCACATTCCACCAACTCAATGCATAACCATCCATCTCCTTCTCCATCTTGGTTCAATCAAGTAAAAGGAAGAAAAGTGCAGCAACCTTGGAGAACAAAGCTTCCATTTTCGTCACTATTCACACCAAGGGGTTTGTGAGCTCAGAACTCCATTTTCCTCCATCATCTTCAAGGGGTAAGACTATATTTGATATGTACATGCATATGTGATCATTTTAAGCCATTAATTTCATGCTTTGAGCCAAGGTTGATGAATATATGGAGTTTGAATTGATTAGTGAGCTTTTGTTGATCTCTTGCAATCCATGGAGCTATGCTTTGATTTGAAGATGCGTATATAATCTCTTATGCTTCTAATATGAGTATATGATCCTATTTTTGGTTATGGTTGAGTGTGTAGCATTTCATCATTGATGAGCTTCAAGTTTTCTTGTATGAGATGGACGATATATATGGATTCCTTGCTCTTTTTGTCTTATTTAATGATTTTAGTGTAGTTGGGACAAGTTATTACTTGAGTTTGAAGCTTGTATGCTGGTTGTTGTGGTTGCTTGGAGCTGCTGCTTGATGCCCTGCTTTGCTTCCCCTATTTCGCGCTTAAACACTATTACTGCTGCTATTTTTTTGCCAAGAAGAAAGGCCAACACGACCATGTCAGATTTTAACGTGATTTGGACATGGCCGTGTCAGCACTTCGACTTGGAGCAAATTATTTTTGTAAAATCGGACACGACCGTGTCCAATGTTCGAGTTTGGCTCCTGAATTTATTTCCATGTCCATTTTGAACTAAAATCTGACACGGTCATGTCATTTGAAAATGCGGCGGCCGCAGTTGCTCATTTTATGGTTTCAATACCTTTCTTCGTGTTTTCTTACTTCTTTTATGTTTCCTATACAATGTTATTTTGTTATATTACGTGTTCTACGTATTATTTTGATTATATGACTCCATTTAATACGTTTATGCATTTCACTTACATTCATTGCATCCATAAGCATTGCCGAGCATCTATTTGGTTCATATTCGAGTCTATGTCTCGGGTCTTGCTCTTTTGTGTTTCAGAGCCTCTTCCGAACGTGCAAGGGCCCGAAGCTTAGGTGGTTGGTTGCCCGTTTTGATCCTACTTTTGCTCCTTTTGGTTTAAGGTAAGGTTTAGGAACTTTATACTAGTTATTGACCTACGGCTTTTTTTCATACTGATTTCTCACTTTTATGCGAATATATTTTATATAATTATATACGAATACCTAAGATATGTTTATGATTTTGAGGAAACGCTTGAGTTTTAGGGAACCGGTATAAGTATGAGCGTATATAAGATTAAGATTTTGAATCCTTTTTGTATGTTTTTGTTTTGAGCGAGTTGTGCCCTGAAATATGGGAATTTAGTTCGTATGGTATGTTGGGCCTCGGGAACTATGGGTAAGGAATGCCCGGGAAGGCAGGGGCCATCGGGTTTGGCCTGTGTTTAGTACCCTTTGAGATATTCACGTGCGACTTATGGAGGTTGAGAAGGCATGAAGCACCCGGAATGCCGAGATGCCACACCCCCGCACTATAGCTCAGTCCACATACGAAATGGATGATCCGTACATGAACTAAGACTATAGCGAACGGGTGACAAAAGTAAATAAACTTCTAGCTAGGCGGGACTAACCTTCAATTAAATACAACAAAGCATAACAATCAAAGAAAAACATACTATAAGTTTATATCATTATCATTCAATTGCATTTTCCATGATTCCATATACACAATCTCAAGGATACCAAGCTCTAGTTATAAAATACAGATGCATCAATAATGTACATGAACCGTGCTAGACTCGAACTAAAGACCACTTGACTTGACTCGACTCCCGCCTAGCACCAACCCTGAAGACCTGAAAATGTTGAGGTGTCAGTCTACCAACGACTGAGTGAGGGGTTTACAAATAAATATTAGCGCATTTAACATGCAAGTTATAATCTCTGTTAAGGGTTTTAATAAAGGAAACAATATTAAGTTCAATATTAGAATAGATCTCACCCGAGATTACAACTAATCCATTTAACAATACAAACGTTATCAATTCGATTCAATTCAATCAGTGGCCCGGCGAGTGAGAGCAATTCTCCAACCTTACTCCAATTAGTGAACATTACCAATAATTAACTTATTAACGAGTTAAATGATCATGCAATCAATTACGGTGCGCAAGTAGCAGTTTCAATACCCTTCTTCCTCCGGGTGATGGTGGGATTGCAAGGCCCCACCACCCAATCAATCTGGGCATAGGGTTCACGAGTCCCTACGCCCGGCGAGCTCCTTCCTCCACCAAACCTCCTGGTGGATTCAGGGGTGACCCTAACAATAGGTGAGGATAGTGCAAGAGATCACCGTCGGCCCGATGCCTCCCCGGATTACTCAATACACTACCCTTGGGCCCAAAGTGAACATGCTTTACTCGCCAAAACAATCAGTCAATCAATCACGATAAGTTCAATATGTCACGATAAATCATTTACAATCTATAAAGGTTTTGAGAAAGATATATAGATATATATATACATTTTGGCCTAAAGATCACATAGGGTTGTAAGGGTTCTATTAATCTAGAAATTAAACCTTACCTGTGCCGACAAAATAACAAGGATACGGCTATAGATCTTGCTCCTTGTCAACCGGAAGGAAATCTGCGTAGCAAGTACAAAGGTGTGTGAGACACGACTCATATGAACCATTTACGACGCACGGCAAAGTCATGATCAATGTGTCATGTAATAACAATTAACAAATATCAAATAAAAGCATAATTATCAATAATCCATATATATATATCATATAATTCACATACGGGAGCCAAGGAAGTGAAAGGAATGCAATAGGAGAGGTTTTGGTGAAGTTTGGTAAAAACGGACAATCTTAGGAAACGTACATGCTGAGGGAAAACTGGAATATATTTAATTCTAGAAGTGGGAATTGAGTTTTGTTTTTCGGAAATGAAACTAGACACAAAGACCTTTCCGATGATATATGGCTCGTTTTCTAGTTCAAAGCGAGGAGAAAATGGCATGCGCTTGAAGTTAGGCGAGTGCAGTTTATCGGGAAAGTGGCGACACCTAAAATAATTAATTATAACTCTCAAACTAGAAAAGATATTGAGATTATTTCAATTGGAGGTTGTTCTATACTTGAAGAGGTTTCAAAAGGTTCAAATATCAGGTCATTTGGAGTTCGTATGATGGAGAAACGCCCGTTTGAAAATTGGACTGAAAACCCAAACGGGCGTTTGGAAAGGCTCGGGGAAGGCAGACACATCTCACACGGGCGTTTGGTAAAATAACTAAGGGACCAAACGCCCGTTTGGAAGCAATCTGTTGGAAAACACGAATCAGAAAGCAGCGGAATTTAAAAAATTTTCACAACAAAAGGACCTTGGACTCGCAATCGTGTAACCAAATTCGTAGAGATAGAAAACTTACTTTTCTTTTGTTCTTTCTTGAAGCGTTTCAAGCCACCCAAGAACGCTCTTCTCGCGGCTTGATCCCCTCTCCTTGGTAAAGTTCGAATCTTCAAACTTCTAACTTGAAGTCTCTAGAGAAAGTCCACCAACTTGATCACAATCTAACTAGTAAGGATGCTAGTTCTCTAGTTAGTGTTTAGACTTAACCTAGGGTTTATTTGATTTTGGAGAAAGGAAGGTGTTCAACACATGAACCAAAAGAATTACCAATTAGCTCTAAAGGGGAGCATGAGCTCCCCTATATATAGGAAAGGGAGAGGGACGGCCGAACCTATTCCTTGTTGGACAAGGATTTGGCTCCTCTCTCTCCTATTACTTGATCATCAAGTATTTTCCAACTTTGACTTTGAATTCTAATTCAAGTCAACTTTTAAGAGAGCTAAAAATATCCAAACTATTTTTGGATAATTTTATACTTTATTTATTATAAAATAAATAACTTATTTTTATCTAATTAATTAATTCGTAATTAATTAACTAGATTATTTTCTCCAAAATAAGACTTTCTTTTTAATTCAAAATTAAACCAAAGTCTATTAAATAATTAACACATTTAATTATTTAATACATATATATATAATATATATATATTCACACGTGTGTGACACGTGTCACAGTGACACGTGTCACTCACGTGAGCCACACGTGTGATTTCACACGTGTGGAACCCTCTTGGCCCGATTAACTCGTTTAATCATTTTAAAGCCTCAACTCATGTAACAAAGTTGTTGTGTGTGACCCTCTAGGTTCTCAATTCAATTAGCAGTGACCCTAATTAATTAATTCACTAATTAATTAATCAGTCCACAGATTAAACGACCATAGTCTAGCAACACGTGTTTAACCCCTAGCTGAATTGGAATGTTCGGATTCGACAGAACCTTTAAGTCATCGATTCATGTGAGATACAATCCTCCTACTTACTATCTCTCAACCAAGATCTAGGGCAAGGGAATAATCAGAACCCTAATAATCCGGCCTTAAAGCTAAGTGCATTTCATATCCATTTGATCTCAATCCAAGAAACCCTTTTCTTGATGTCTTGATCTACTGCCTTGGCCAAGGACTGCATATGGCATATGAATGACTTACACAATAAGAGATCACCTTGCAAATGCAAGTGTAGGTCCTTTCTTGATTCTCGTTCACTTTCATGAATCACTTGTGCAGCCCCAGCATAAGCCTTGAATCAGTTGTCTAAGGCGACACCCTTTAAAGCTTATACCTAAGACTACAGAGTTAACTCATAAAGTGACAAGGAACCTCAAGTCTAAGGATCAATTAATCACATCAATGACTCATGAGATATTTCCCAATCTGGAAGTTTCCATTTCCTGAAATAGAAACTTCCTTTCCCATTTAGGAATTTTCTCACACGGGGCACCTCAGTGAACTTACTTATTAAAGTAAGCACCCTCATGTATCACTTACGTATCAACTATACACTTTGCACCTCCATGAAACAAGGTGGTCCTTCTTAAGGGCGTGATCCCACAAGCAAGCCTTAGAGGAGTCAGGTTGACACTCCCACTGTCTGTAGGACTCATAGGCTTGGAGTATTTTACTAATCATGACTTATGTGATATAGGGCTCGTTTCATGAACCATTTCACCTAAATGGTATAGTCCTAAAGTCATCAGGATTAGGGGAGTTCTCATACATGCACAGCTAAAGTAAACGCATACCAAACAAGAGCATATAAAGAAGTGTTGCCTCAATTCGTTATTTCATTCAAAGATTGTATGTGATTACAATAAGGAAAAGCACAAAGCGGATATACAATCGGCTTTTAGGGCACTATTCCTAACAATCTCCCACTTGCCCGTCAAAGCCATTCTAAAGCTACTCTAAGTCCCATCTTCTGAAGATGACCTTGGAAAGCTTCTCGACTAAGGGGTTTAGTAAGTGGATCTGCCACGTTCTCTGCTGACGTGACCCTCTCAATTTGCACATCTCCTCTTTTGATAATATCACGGATTAGGTGATACTTCCTCATAATGTGCTTAGTCCGTTGGTGAGATCTTGGTTCTCTTGCTTGAGCAACCGCCCCAGTGTTGTCACAAAACACAGTAATGGGGTCTTTCATGCTAGGAACAACATTCAACTCTTGAATGATGTTTCTAATCCAAACACCTTCCTTAGCTGCATCATTTGTAGCTACGTATTCGGCCTCAGTAGTCGAATCTGCAGTGGTTGTTTGCTTGGAACTCTTCCAACTCACTGCTCCGCCGTTTAGGCAGAAAATGTATCCTGACATTAACTTAAAATCATCTAAGTCTGATGCAAAGCTTGCATCGCAGTATCCTTCGACAGTAAGATCTTTCTGACCTCCGTAAACTAAGAATAAATCTTTAGTACTTTTAAAGTACTTAAGAATATTGTTCACGGCAGCCCAGTGACCATCTCCAGGGTCAGATTGGAAACGACTTGTCACACTAAGTGCATAAGCCACATCCGGTCGAGTACATAACATTGCATACATTATGCTACCTATTGCTGACGCATAAGGTGTATGAGTCATTCTCTCCTTCTCAAGGTTAGTCTTAGGACACATCTTCTTTGAAAGACATGTTCCTACACTGATAGGAAGGTTCTTAACCTTTGCTGACTCCATATTGAATCTCTTCAATACTTTATCAATGTACATCGACTGTGATAGTCCTATTAACCTTCTAGATCTATCACTATAGATTTTAATTCCAAGGATATAGGACGCATCACCAAGATCTTTCATCTCGAATTGGTTCGATAACCATAACTTAGTCACTTTCATGTCATCCTTCGAATTCCCAATAAGAAGGATGTCATCAACATAAAGTACTAAGAATTGCACTGAGGTCTCCAATTCCTTTCTATACACACATGATTCATTCGAAATTTGGATGAAGCCAAAAGCTTTGACCGATTCATAAAATCGAATGTTCCAATTCCTAGAAGCCTGTTTCAATCCATAGATTGATCTTTGGACACTACAAGAAATCCTGCAAATTCCGACGGAAAATTCCGAGGGAATTCCGACGGAATTCCGACGGAAATAGTAAATTCCGACGGAATTCCGAGGGAATTCCGACGGGACACATGCCGTAGGAAAACCCTCCCTCGGAATTCAAAACCGACGGAAAACCGACGGAATTCCGAGGGACAAAAATCATAAAAAAAAAATTAAATTTAAAAAATTCCGACGGAATTCCGAGGGAAATTCCGTTGGAATTTGCTTTAAAAAAAAAATTTAATTAATTATTTCCGACGGAATTTCCCTCGGAATTCCGTCGGAATTTACTGGAAAAAAAATTTTTAATTAATTATAAAAACTTAATGCGCCCCTGGGGATTCGAACACCCGACGTTGTGGTAGTAAGACCTTATGGAAACCAAGGTAAACCAGTTGAGCTAGATCAATTCATTGGTTTAGTTTGATACAAATATTTATATATCATTTGAAATAATAAAATCATAAATTTTGTAGACTATATTTAAAATTGAGTTCTAAGAAAATATTAATTATAACTACAAATATTATAATACGTCATAAGAATTCAATTTAAGCATAGATAAAACCGACGGAATTCCGACGGAAATCCCGTCGGAATTATTTAATATTATTTTTAATTTTTATTTTTAAAAAATCCGATGGAATTCCGACGGAAAATTCCGTCGGAATTATTTAATATTATTTTTAATTTTTATTTTTAAAAAATCCGACGGAATTCCGACGGAAAGTTCCGTCGGAATTATTTAATATTATTTTTAATTTTTATTTTTAAAAAATCCGACGGAATTCCGACGGAATGCCCGTCGGAATTATTTAATTTCTATTTTTATAATTTATATTTAAAAAAACCGACGGGAATCCCATCGGTATTCCGTCGGAATTATTTAATATTATTTTTAAATTTTATTTTTAAAAAAATCCGATGGAATTCCGACGGAATTTCCGTCGGATTTATTTAATTTTTATTTTTAAAAAAAAAAACAAATTCCGTCGGAATTCCGAGGGAATTCCGACGGCCTGTTTCCCTCGGAATTTTCCGTCGGATTTCGGCGAATTTCTTGTAGTGGGAGTTTGCAAACCTTTTGCTCACTCCCGCTGCATGTGAAACCTATGGGTTGCTCCATATAAATGTCTTTGTCAATGTCACCATTGAGAAAGGCAGTTTTCACATCCATTTTCCATATCTCATAGTCATAATATGCAGCAATGGCAAGCATGATTCGAATGGACTTTTGCATTGCAACTGGTGAAAAGGTTTCGTCAAAGTCCATGCCGGGTCTTTGAGTGAATCCTTTTGCAACCAGTCTTGCTTTGTAGGCTGTAATGGTTCCATCAACTCCAAGCTTTCTCTCAAAGATCCATTTGCAACCTATGGGTTTGACCCCATCTGGCAAATCTACCAAGGTCCAAACTTGGTTGGAGTTCATGGAATCCATTTCGGATTTCATGGCTTCTATCCACTGTTCAGAGTCAGAATCTGAAAGTGCCTCCTCATATGTTGAAGGATCATTATCCTTTTGAGAGATTTCATGGAAGAATCCATACCATCTCTCCGGCTGTCTAGGAGTGCGTTCAGAACGTCTTAGAGGAGGATTTGCATGTGTATCGAAATTCGTGATTGGTTGTGGTTGATCAGTAGGGGACGTTTCTTCAGTGGGTGGCGTGGGGTTACTTTGTACTTCTTCTAATTCTATGATCTTGCCTTTCTTTTCTTTAAGGAACGGTTCCTCAAGAAAAATGGCATTTCTGGAAACAAACACCTTTTGCTCAGATTGATCATAGAAGTAGTATCCTATGGATTCCTTAGGATAACCTACAAAGTAGTATAAGTTAGAACGAGATTCTAACTTATCTCCCACTGTCCTCTTCACGTAAGCAGGACAACCCCAAATTCTTAAGTAAGAATAGCTAGGGATTTTACCATGCCACATTTCATGGGGCGTTTTAGGGACTGACTTAGAGAAAACTAGATTCAAAATCTTTGCTGCACTTTCTAGGGCATAACCCCAGAAAGAAGGTGGTAAGTCAATGAAACTCATCTTGGAACGAACCATATCAAGTAAGGTTCAATTCCTTCTCTCAGAAACTCCATTAAGCTGAGGAGTTCCCGGAGGAGTCCACTGAGAGATAATCCCATTATCTTTGAGATGATTAAGGAATTCTTCACTATGATACTCGCCTCCTCGATCAGATCGAAGTGCTTTGATCTTGTGACCAGTTTGATTCTCAACCTCCTTTTGAAATTCTAAGAATTTCTCAAAAGCTTCAGACTTATACTTCATTAAGTATACATAACCATACCGACTAAAGTCATCAGTAAAGGTTATGAAATACTGATGATTGTTTCTAGTGCTTACACTAAGCGGTCCACAAACATCAGTATGGATCAAATCCAAAACCTTAGTGGCACGTTCCACAGTTCCTTTAAAAGGAACTTTGGACATTTTTTTCTTTGAGACAGGATTCGCAAGAAGTTAACTATTTGAGATCATTTTCAGAGAATGATCCTAAAGTGTTTATCTTGCTAATTCTGTTTTTGGAAATGTGTCCTAATCTAGCCTGCCATAAGGGAGTTGAAACTTTGTCATCTCTCTTACGCTTTGTTTCTCGTTGTATATTCATAATATTGATATTTTGAGTTAGGTAAAGTCCATTACTTAGAGTACCGATGTGAACAGAAGAGTTGTTCCGTTTGATAAAATATTTACCATTCATAATATAAGTTTCATAAGCTTCACAATCTAATATTGGAACTGAAATTATATTACGAATAATGCTCGGTACATAAAGGACTTTATTTAAGACTAACTCAAAACTACCTAAATCTAATCTAATTGTGCCTAAAGCTCGAGCTTCAACGTTTAAGCCATCGCCGATCTTCAAGACACATTCTCCTTCTTTGAGTTGTTGGACTTCACTTAGCATCTGTACATTATTACAGATATGAGTTCCACAACCGGTATCAAGTACCCAAGAACTAGAATTAATAGAAAGATTTATTTCAACGAGAAAGATACCTTTCTTTAGATTAGCCTTGTACTCTGGGTAGTTTCTCCTCCAATGTCCCGCTTTGCCACAATGGAAGCAAACATCCTCTTTCTGATCACGCTTCTTCTTTTGGGCCTTTCCCTTCGAAATGCCACCAGTGGGCCTAAGGGGTTTCTTCTTCTTCTTTTGGGCTTTCTTGCCCTTACCTTTAGAAGGCCCAGAAGAGGAAGATGGAGCATTCACCATCAAAACCTTATTGTCCTTCTTGATCGTGCTTTCAGCAGTCATAAGCTGACTAATCAGCTCAGCTACAGTAGCACCAGCATGATTCATGTTGAAGTTAAGGACAAATGGGTTGAATGATGGTGGGAGCGAAGCTAGCAACAAATCCACTGAAAGCTCATCTTTCAGTGGCATGTCCATGGAAGCAAGTTTCTCAGTAAGGGCAAGAAACTTGAGTCCATATTCATGGACACTTGAACCTTCCCTCATTCTCAAGTGGAACAATTCCTTTGAAGTGTTATACCTTGTAACACGTTCATGAGGGCGGTAAAGTTGCTCTAAGTGGTCGTAAATCTCCCAAGCAAATTCCATGGCCTCATGTTGTCTTTGCAAGTCCAGAGACATGTTAGCCAACATAAGGCAACGGGCTTGGAGATTATCATCCTTCCACTTCTGAATCGCATCCCGCTTGGCCCGAGTGGGAGCCTCCCCTTCGGGACTGGGCTCCCCTTCGAAGAGAGCATAAGTTCTCTTCTCAGAATCTAAAATGATTTTTAGATTCCTCAGCCAATCAGAATAGTTGGGACCAGTCAACTTGTTTGACTCGAGGATCGATACAAGAAGGTTTTTGGTTGCCATTTCAAAACACGTAGAGAATCACAGAATCTACTACCTAAATGGTAAAACAGAGAACTAGTGAGCATGCTGAATTATAACGATATACAAAAGATAAGGTCTTTAATCTATTGTAGCTCCCACTGTTTTTAAAAAATCTATAATTCCCAAAGATCTAAGAGGAACACGTTTCCCAGTGGGTACTAAGATCCTAGGCATTTTACCTCGAACCCACGACTCGCGGACATTCTCAGTAAGAACCCTAGGTAGGTACAACTTACCAATTCTAACACCTTTAGAACTCTTAGTAATTGTTTTTGCATCACCTATCTTTTAATATGGACCCACGACTCGTGCGACATCCATATTTACTTAGGCGTTAAGCTAGACCCATTAATCATAAGATCATGACCAAAACTTAGTTCGAACGACCCACAACTCACGGACATCGCCCTTGCTAAAATCGATCATGAAATATTGATCATTTAAAATGATCAATTAGGTAACTAAGAACTAATAAGCTCCACTAGCTATCCCACGACTCGCGGACAATAACTAGCTTTACTTACTAAACTTAAAACCTATTGATGGAATGCTAGGAATTTAATTCAAAATTTGCATCTCGAATTAAATACCTATTTGTTCGAAATTAGCTTAATATTTAATGGGAATTTTCGAATCAACCGGAGAGTTGTCCGGTTCGACCTCACCAACATATATGTTATCCAATTTTATTAGTCTTGATTAATGCAAGTACACTTAAATGCATTTCAAACAAGCACATAGACAGATAACATGTCCTAGCATGATATTAACATGTAATGATCATGGGTTCTACCTATCTTATGCGTGATATGTGGGAGCCACTCCACAATCACAAGTTCTAACATACATGCCACATAAACAGTTCAAATCACATAAGGGAAAGCGGTAACAAAATACGAGCCCTATCTCTATTACATTTAACAATTGAGATTCCCCTCCCTAACATTTTGAGGGGTCTTCACTTATGGCCTCCTTGTTACTTGAATGTGGTCCATCTTACTCCATGGGTGCATTGTCTCCAAAATGAAAATAAAACCTCACCACCTATCTCTACTCTCAAATTACAATAAAAAGAAAAAGACATAAAGTAATAAGGCTCAATCTTCATATTGGCCTTAGACAATTACACGGGGCATACCCCGGCCTCAAAAACAGTAATATGGAAAGCCACATAATAAATCACATAACAGTACGCACATAAGTGAGGCTCCAACCTCAATTGAAAAACGTAATTATAGGGCTCCAACCCCAATTTAAACCATCCATGTGCATAAATTAAAACCATACATAGATCTAAACCCATGATCACCTAACATGCTTTTGCGAGAATTTAAATTTAGCCAATAAATTAAAATTCCCGTTTCAAGTCCTAATGACTTAAAACATGACATAGATGCAATTCTTGTTCAAGAGCCTTTTCAATAAAACCCGGAAAAACAATAAACCAACAAAATTCCAATTAATTTCCAAAATCAATAATTTTATTCTTTCATTATTTTCAGAAAATAAAATTTGTAATTTTTCCAAAATCCAAATCGCTTTAATTTCTCAAAAAATCCCAATTTAATCAAAATTTTAAAATAATTTTATTTTATCAAAACTGATTTTAAAAGATAAAATTAAAATAAAATTAAATCAGGATTTTAAGGACCGAAAACAAGAAAAACACGAAACACGAAAACGAGCCCAAAAACGGCCCAGCCGCGCGAGGAACCGCAGCGCAGCAGCGCGCGCCAGCAGCGCGCACAGCGCGTGGCAGTTGCCGCTCGCGTGCGCAAGCTGGGCGTGCATCATGTGCGCGCCGCGACCAGGCGGGCTGTGCAGGCGTCCCGCGCTGTTGTGGGACGGACTGGGCGGGCGTGCCTAGGCACGCCCGGGATGGCTCCCGCGCGGTTGTGGGAGGGACTGGGCGGCGTGCGCGCGCAGGCCTGGGGCGTGCTACACATTGGCACGTCCCAATCCCGCGCGTTTGTTTCGCGTCTCGTTTCGTGTCTAGGTTTCTTAAAACCAATTCAATCCAAAATTAAAAATTCGATTTTGATAAATTTCAACTAAAACGATTTTGAAAAACAGTTTTAGAAATTCAGGAAAAATTACAGTTTCATATTTCAGGCTTTCTAAAAGAACTCAAGAATACTCAATTCGCATCTAAGCCTAAGAATTTCTACCAAATTCAGAATAATTGAGACGAATCAGAAACACGATTAACGAGGTGGCTCTGATACCACTTGTTGGAAAACACGAATCAGAAAGCAGCGGAATTAAAAAAATTTCCCAACAAAAGGACCTTGGACTCGCAATCGTGTAACCAAATTCGTAGAGATAGAAAACTTACTTTTCTTTTGTTCTTTCTTGAAGCGTTTCAAGCCACCCAAGAACGCTCTTCTCGCGGCTTGATCCCCTCTCCTTGGTAAAGTTCGAATCTTCAAACTTCTAACTTGAAGTCTCTAGAGAAAGTCCACCAACTTGATCACAATCTAACTAGTAAGGATGCTAGTTCTCTAGTTAGTGTTTAGGCTTAACCTAGGGTTTATTTGATCTTGGAGAAAGGAAGGTGTTCAACACATGAACCAAAAGAATTGCCAATTAGCTCTAAAGGGGAGCATGAGCTCCCCTATATATAGGAAAGGGAGAGGGACGGCCGAACCTATTCCTTATTGGACAAGGATTTGGTTCCTCTCTCTCCTATTACTTGATCATCAAGTATTTTCCAACTTTGACTTTGAATTCTAATTCAAGTCAACTTTTAAGAGATCTAAAAATATCCAAACTATTTTTGGATAATTTTATACTTTATTCATTATAAAATAAATAACTTATTTTTATCTAATTAATTAATTCGTAATTAATTAACTAGATTATTTTCTCCAAAATAAGACTTTCTTTTTAATTCAAAATTAAACCAAAGTCTATTAAATAATTAACACATTTAATTATTTAATACATATATATATAATATATATATATTCACACGTGTGTGACACGTGTCACAGTGACACGTGTCACTCTCGTGAGCCACACGTGTGATTTCACACGTGTGGAACCCTCTTGGCCCGATTAACTCGTTTAATCATTTTAAAGCCTCAACTCATGTAACCAAGTTGTTGTGTGTGACCCTCTAGGTTCTCAATTCAATTAGCAATAACCCTAATTAATTAATTCACTAATTAATTAATCAGTCCACAGATTAAACGACCATAGTCTAGCAATAGGTGTTTAACCCCTAGCCGAATTGGAATGTTCGGATTCGAAAGAACCTTTAAGTCATCGATTCATGTGAGATACAATCCTCCTACTTACTATCTCTCAACCAAGATCTAGGGCAAGGGAATAATCAGAACCCTAATAATCCGGTCTTAAAGCTAAGTGCATTTCATATCCATTTGATCTCAATCCAAGAAACCCTTTTCTTGATGTCTTGATCTACTGCCTTGGCCAAGGATTGCATATGGCATATGAATGACTTACACAATAAGAGATCACCTTGCAAATGCAAGTGTAGGTCCTTTCTTGATTCTCGTTCACTTTCATGAATCACTTGTGCAGCCCCAGCATAAGCCTTGAATCAGTTGTCTAAGGCGACACCCTTTAAAGCTTATACCTAAGACTACAGAGTTAACTCATAAAGTGACAAGGAACCTCAAGTCTAAGGATCAATTAATCACATCAATGACTCATGAGATATTTCCTAATCTGGAAGTTTCCATTTCCTGAAATAGAAACTTCCTTTCCCATTTAGGAATGTTCTCACACGGGGCACCTCAGTGAACTTACTTATTAAAGTAAGCACCCTCATGTATCAGGCACGTATCAACTATACACTTTGCACCTCCATGATACAAGGTGGTCCTTCTTAAGGGCGTGATCCCACAAGCAAGCCTTAGAGGAGTCAGGTTGACACTTCCACTGTCTGTAGGACTCATCGGCTTGGAGTATTTTACTAATCATGACTTATGTGATATAGGGCTCGTTTCATGAACCATTTCACCTAAATGGTAGAGTCCTAAAGTCATCAGGATTAGGGGAGTTCTCATACATGCACAGCTAAAGTAATCGCATACCAAACAAGAGCATATAAAGAAGTGTTGCCTCAATTCGTTATTTCATTCAAAGATTGTCTGTGATTACAATAAAGAAAAGCACAAAGCGGATATACAATCGGCTCTTAGGGCACTATTCCTAACAATCTGGGTGAAAAACTAGGGAAAAACAGGGTATAGGCACGGGAATTGGCTCCCAAATCATCCCAACACCAAATCAATGCAATTAAATCACTCCAAACCAACATATATCATGCATATAGCTCATTTATATCAATTAGACACCATTTAGACCAAGGAACATGCTTTTATTCATCAATAAATCACCATCCAAACCCTATATAAACTCATGACTTCCAACTTTCATATAGATCAAGAATTCATGCAAGCTTTGAAGTTTAAAGATCCTACTCATGCTTCTAATCACAGTTAAACAAGAAACCATATCCAAATTCTAAAACCCTACATCATATATAGCTCAAGATATTCATCACATATACATACATATACCTTGAAAGAAAAGAAGAAGATGAGAATGGATGATATGATGATGATCCTAGCTTCACAATTCCTTGAATTAAACTTGAAATTTGATGAAATCCTTCTTGCCCTTTTCTTGGTGTAAAAATCGGTATTTAGTGTGTGGGTGTGTGTGGGTGTGTGTGGGACTTTTGAAGAAATGAAATAAAATGGAATGAGAGAGAGATGAATGAGATATTTATCAAAGTCTTCCAACTATATGCATGACTCAACACATTTTGCAACTTAGCCCCCAAGCTATTTAAGTTCATGCAATCAAACTCTATCTTAAGGAATGTGTTCACTTAACTCCAATTCATATTAATGCAATTAAGTCCATACATATAAGGAATGATCAAATAAAGACATGTAAGAGCACTTAGTCACATTAGCAATTAATTTCATATAAATCATGAAAATATTAAGAATCTAATGTCATGAAAATTATAAATTAACACATAATGATTAAATGGAAAAATCGGGGCGTTACAAGGCGTGGTATCTTGAGCCCTCGGTTGCTAACCGAGGAAGGCATATCGTGGGTTCGCTACCCCGTATGTTTTTGTTATGTAGGTGAATAGGGTTTGATTCCTGAATCACCATGGTTGTGAGAGTAGATTATGTTATGATTTTAGTTTTATGTTATGCTTTGAGGAGTTAAGGGAAGTCCGTTCCCGCTGGACGTTTGTTTTTGCTTTGTATAGATGGTTATGAATCGAGTAGGATTTCTTTATGTATATTATGTTATCTCTTAAAAAATGATTTTGTATGTAAAACCCTAACCTCGGTTCATGACTATCCCTTTTGATATATGCTCTGTTTATACTTATAAGTGTATGGGTGTGCATTAAGCCACCTCACTCAGTCGAGTTGTAGACTGACCCTCTCTTTTCCCCCTTTCAGGTCAGCTCGAGCTAGGCGGGGAAGTGCGCCAAGTCGTGTCGTACTTAGTTGCTTAGGTCGAGTTTGCATTCCATATTTATAGCTTTTGAATACTTTATCTCTAATCTGATTATGTATATGATGAGGATTGGAATACTTGTAATTAATTTTGGGCCTCGTGGCCATTGTTTATATGTTATCATATGTTTTAGCTGAGCTCGTTTGGATCCTATATGTTGCTTCCGCTTTTGTTTTCGATTTACTCTTTGCGCGCTATGTTGGTTTTAGCCCCGCTTAGCCTAGTGTGTGCGTGTAGGTTCCCATTTGCTTAGACTTGGGCTCATGTATGGACGTCTATTTCATATGTGCCTTTGGGTTTAGGTGTGGGGATATGGTAGCCCACCGTTCTGGATGCTACATCTTAAAGTGGTATGAGAGCTCCTGGTTGCAAAACCGGAGCTCTAGAGTCGTGTTGAGTCTGTCTAGGTCGTACGGCTTAGGACAATGTGATTATGTGCATTTATATGATTATTTGCTTAGTTTCTTGTTAATCATGCACATGAACATGTATTGACTTGCGCATATGTATTGGAAACTCCTATCTTGCAGAATCATGCCTCCAGGAAGACACCACCGCCTAGATAGATCTCCTGAACATCGCCATCACCGAGATCACTCTCCATCACTAGAAAATAATAATCCACCACCACCACCCCAAATGGATCCGGATAATTTCATGTAGAGATTGGCCGTATTCTTGGAACAAATAGCTCAGGAGAGGAACAATACCCCTCAGGCATGGAATCATGGAGGGAATGCCATCACTACCATTCTTTGAGAGTTTAAAAATCAGAATCCACCAGTTTTCATTGGTGGGAATGATGTACAAGCGGAGGAGTGGTTGATTCAAACTAACCGGATATGGGGCCTTATAGTGCACTCTTATAATGATTCAGGTGTTGGGATAAATGCCCTGAAAATCCAATTATATTGTAAATATTTTGGATTAATAAAACCGAAATTATCGCAAGTTATGAATATTTTACAAATTTAATAATTAATGACGTGTGATGGTATTTTTATATGAAATGTGTTTCATAGGAAAATACTTTAAATACCAGAAGTCACGTGTCATTAAAGTTCTAGTCAGTATGATAAGAAGATGTTCTTATCGAGACTATAATGTGTTATATAAGATGATTAGTCTTTCGTCATAGGGAAATGGAGTTTCCAATTATGACACATTGATGATTTTCAATGAGATTGGAAACGTCGAACTGGACCACTGAGGTTTTTCATTTTATACTGCTATCTACAATGAACAAAATCTTGGAAGCATTAGACTCTTAATCCTGATAGTGTTTCTACTTTAGCCATGTAGTGTTAATCACTGTGATGTACTCAGAAGTGAGGTCTCGGTAACGGGTGGCCAAAATACTTTGTACGTTCGGTGATTGCATGAAATGTGCTAAAGAGAAATATTGAACAAGGAATTCGTAGCCTTGCTGGAAGGTTAAAAGATATCTCTGAAATAGATTTGCAAAAAGTTCAAATAAAACTTTGGCCAAAGTACTTCATGTGTGCGTCACCGAAGTTGTATGTTGAATGTGTTTCACATACAGGGATTTTGGACTTAAGGCGAATCAAGAAATTTCAGATTGAAAGTGAAAAATAAATGATAGTAGTATTGATTTATTTTTCATGGATATCTGTACAGAGGAGTAAAATGCAAAATTATTCTAGATCGATAAATTCGTGAATAATTTAATTAATTTTAGAGTTCAACAATATTTAATTAGTGGAATTAAATATTATCAAATGGTAATCGATTATTATCATGGGATGATAATAGATTGACCCGTTTGGAGCTAAGATTAATTAGTCCTGTAGGTCCCCCGCAAGCCCCAACGAAGATCAAAGAGAAAATATTAAAACGAGAGAGAGAAATAATTTTTCAAAGTGTTTGAAAATAGCCAAAGTATTTATTTTGAGAAAATAAATTAAATTCCAAAAATAAAAAATAAAAAAAAAATTGACGTGGCAGCTAACATGTCACGCCACGTCAGCGGGTCAGCGCCACTGGGTCCCAACATGTTCGACATGTGGACGATGAGGATCGTGCCTCGTCAGCTCGTGTCAACGGCTTAGATCATGTTGATTGAAAAGTCAACGGGTCGAGAAAGCGGGTTAGAGAATCGGGTCATCGGATAGGGTCGGTCATAGTTTGACCGACCCGGACACGTGGACGAATGGGATTTGGACACGTGGCGTTGCTGGAGCCCAAGTTGAACCGACCGGTTCACCCTTGAACCGGTCTGAACCGCGAACCGCCGGTCGGACCGGACCGGTCTGACACGTGGCAGCTTCTCGTGCCGCCGTGAGCAGCACACGCGCCAAACGCACAGCCGCCACATGGGTGGCGCGTGCGGGCTCCGTTCCACGCGTGCCAGGCGGCGTTGGCCTCGTGGCGGCGTGAGCTCCTGCGTGGCACTCTTGGATTGGCCGTCAGACCTTGGTGTGCACGGCAATTTTCCATTTTTTGACGAAAATGGCCCACAATTTAAGCCTATAAATAGGTTATGCATCCCTTTCATTTTCAGTACAACTTTGGATTTCATTTTTGGCATATTTAAAAGGCCATCCGGCTCTCTCTCTCTCTTGTTTTTTAATTAATCCTTAATTAAGGATTAATTAATACTTAATTAGGTAGTTATATAATTAATATATAATCCACTTAATTATTAGAAAATAAGGATTTTCAGGTTTTAGAAAAAAGGGTTTTTCTAAAGAAAATATTTTCTCGAGTGTTTAGCGAAATACTGCCGGAGCCCACACTCCAATTTCTTAATCGGGGATATTGCGGGGAAGCTCTGCCGATTTCACGAGGAAATATCGAGGTGCTGGAAAAGTGTCGTTGCTAGCCAATTTTGCAGTACGGTAATACCGTTATGCTGCCCAAATTAATATTTGCATATTGTGATTATATGCTAGATGATTTAAAATTATGTTGTCGATGCCTGTATATATTAGAGTTATGCTGCCCTATTTATTCCGCTGCTTTTATTAAAATATTTTAGAAATATTTTGATAACGAGGTTATGACGAAAATTTTTGAAATATTTCGCTGTACCGTCACTCTGCTTCGGGCCCGCCACACCAACAACTGGTATCAGAGCGGGGCTCTTATTATATACTCGCATTGATAAAGTATAAGATGCATAATTTTAAATCTGATACTGTGCACGTATATTCTGTCAAAGGAGGGTGGGTTTTAAGTGGGACCGTTGTGACCCCTCCAGTGTTTCCTGGGAATTTGCGTGGAATGGTAATTTTCTAGGAATTGATTTCAATAATCTTCCTGGTTAATTGTCGAATCAGTAAATATGATTTAAATTATGTGATAATTTAAAACATATTTATTTAAGGGGCCATTAAAAAATTTTAAAGCGTGATAATTATTTGCACGCATGCTTTTAATTTTAAAAATGGCATTATGTTGTTTCAATTATGCATGATTTATTTAATATGATTAGATAAATAATGATTAATAGAGATTAAATACGATGCATAATTTGATTAATATTTTTTGGCTTAAATTAATAAATAGTTATTAAAGCCTTAAAATATTATTAGGATTATTTAATAATCCTAGTGGGAGCATATTAATTAGATTAATTACTTCCAAAATTAATAAGACGCCAAAAGTGATTATTTAATAATCAAAGATAATCCACAAATTTTATAAAATTCAAGTGGGAGCGAAATGAAAAGAGTTGGATTCTCACGGCCTCCATTACCTGTCTATAGTATACTGAATATATACTACTCCCTTCGGCGGGTATGTATTCGTTGTATACAAGATTAGGCTTCTACAGATAGAATGAAATACGGTGAAAGTCAGCTCGACCACGCCTCCGTGGAGTGTCTGATCTACTCGTACGAATTTCTAGGTAATGGTATACGCTTGACTAAGTAATGTATTAACCTCCCTTCGGAGCTATGTTACATTCATTTAGAGGCCAAAGGTTAACGTCGTGGATTAACATAGTTTGGTAAGAGTTACCTAGATGGCATGTTAATTAAGATTAATACTTGCTTTTCTAAGCGGTTTTCGACCTCGCTTCCGGGGAGTCAACTGCGGTTAGATAAGTCACCATTGTGTAAACCAAAAATGCTTACGTGGATTTCATTTATTGGTTAGACGCAAAAGATGTAAAATACAGAATCATAACTTGCACCTTTTAAAATATTTCAGTTTTAAAGCAATGACGACCGCTAGCCCGCTTCAATCTATCCTAAAGGAAAATAGGCTTGAAGGGTCCAACTATGCTGACTGGAAGATGAATCTTGACATCGTGTTTGGTCACGAGAATCTGAAACAAGTGCTCACTGAACCTTGTCCGGGGGTACCGGAAACTACAGCCAATCAGGATATGAGAAATGCTTATGCCAATTGGATCAAGTCCAATGCTTTGGATAGGTATTATATCCTGGCATCTATCTCCAATGTTCTCAAGCATCAAATGCATGAGATGCCAACTGCGAGGAACATGATGGATCATCTCCATCAAATGTTTGGAGGACAGAATCGAGCCAAGAGGCTCGAATTGATGCGGAGGCTGTTAGTTACCAAGATGTCTAGGGATCACCTGTTCAGGATCATGTTATGAACATGATGGCTTGCCTGAACGAAATTGAAAGCCTTGGTGCTAAATTTGATGATCTCAGCAAACAGGATATGATCCTATGCTCTCTGCCAAAGTCGTTCGACACATTCAGGCAAAATTATTCTATGAACAAATTGGATTTTTCTCTACCTGAATTGATGAACGAACTTAAAGTGGTGGAGGGAGTGATGAAAGCTAAGGGAACTGTTCTCCTGGCCCAGGCGTCGACTTCCACGGCTCCAAAGGCCAACAAGTGGAAAAAGGGAAAGGGAAAGATTCCCAATCCCAAGAAAAAGGTTCAGAAGAAGAAAGGCAAACCCAGTAAGGGAAAATGTTTCCACTGCGGAGAAAATAGGCACTAGAAGAGGAATTGTCCAAAATACTTAGCAAGTCTTCCTGCTAAGCCATCTAGACAAGGTATATCGATATCTTGTTTAATTGAATTATGTTTAGTTGGAAGTCCACCAGATTCCTGGTGTGTGGACTCGGGTTCAACTAATCATATTTGCAATTCGTTGCAGGGGTTCAAGGTAACCAGAAAGCTTGAAGATGGCGAGATGTAGCTACTGCTCGGGGATAATACAAGTATATCTGTATTAGCAGTAGGGACTGTAAATTTGTATTTTGGTGATAGGGTTTTGGTATTGAAAGACATTCTGTATATACCTTGTGTTCGCAGAAATCTGATTTCTGTGATTTGTCTAATAAATAATGGTTTCAATGTTTGTTTTAAACAAAATTTTATCATTAAGCAAAAAAAAAGGTTTATTTGCTCTGGCACGGTAAAAGATGGTCTTTTCTTGTTATACCCCGATAAAAACCCTAATTCCGAACTTAACACTACTACGCTTGACTTACCATCCAAAAGAAAAACTCCTATGCCTAATGAGGCGTACAAGTGGCATTTACGTCTTGGTCATATTAATCCAAAAAGGATGCAAAGACTAATTTCAGACGAATTGTTGAGTCCCTTGGACTTAACAGAACTACCAGTCTGTGAATCCTGCTTGGAAGGTAAAATGACCAAGAGATCTTTTAAATCTAAAGGTAATCGAGCCACAAAATTGTTTGAGTTAATTCATACGGATGTGTGTGGTCCTATGAGTATTCAAGCAATAGGAGTTTTTGAGTATTTCATCACTTTCACGGATGATTACTCCAGATACGGATAAGTTTATTTGATGAGATATAAGTCTGAATCTTTTGAAAAGTTCAAAGAATTCAAGGCTGAAGTTGAAAATCAAACTGGAAAACGTATCAAAGCACTTCGATCAGATCGTGGTGGTGAGTATCTGTCTATACAGTTTATAGAATTTCTCACTGCAAATGGGATTAAATCCCAATTATCTTCGCCGGGTACACCCCAGCAGAATGGTGTTGCAGAAAGGAGAAATAGAACTCTGATGGAAATGCTAAGATCTATGATTAGTCATGCGACCCTACCAAGTTCGTTTTGGGGCTTTGCACTTGAAACGGCGGCACACATATTAAACCTTGTTCCATCCAAGTCGGTTCCTAAAACACCAATGGAACTGTGGCGAGGGCGAAAGCCCAGTGTCTCCTATCTTCGGATATGGGGAACCCCAGCTCATGTGTTAAGGAAGGATCCTGACAAGTTTGAATCAAGAACAGAGGTTTGCTTGTTCGTAGGTTATCCTAAAGGATCAAGAGGTGGTATATTTTACGATCCGAGAGATCACAAAGTGTTTGTAAGCACTAATGCTAAATATCTCGAGGATGACTTTGTAAATGACCACAAGGGTAGAAGCAAAATTGTGTTAGAAGAAATGACAACATCAGATTCTGAATTCCAAGTATCCGTAGTAACTGAAAATGTGTTAGATACATATGATGTACCAGATACAACATATGATGTAGGGACGAGTACACAGCAGCCTCGTCGTAGTGGGAGGGTTGTCAGGGCACCTGACAGATACCTAGGATTAACCCAAGTGGTTGAATCTGACGTATCTGATCCTGTCATATATGATGAAGCTATAAAGGATATAGACGCTGACCGTTGGGTCAGAGCCATGGAATCTGAATTAGATTCAATGTTTTCCAATAAAGTCTGGGAACTTGTAGAGGCGCCTGAGGGCATTAAACCTATTGGATGCAAATGGGTCTACAAGAGAAAAAGGGGAGTGGACGGAAAGGTTGAGACCTTTAAAGCAAGGCTTGTGGCAAAGGGTTATACCCAGAAAGAAGGTATCGATTATGATGAAACCTTCTCGCCTGTAGCAATGCTTAAGTCCATAAGAATTCTCCTATCCATTGCTGCTCATTTTGATTATGAGATTTGGCAAATGGATGTAAAGACTGCCTTCTTGAACAGGCACCTTCAAGAAGAGATATACATGGCTCAACCTGAAGGCTTTATAGCCAGAAATCAAGAGCATATGTTATGCAAGCTTGATAGATCTATTTATGGTCTTAAGCAAGCGTCTATGTGACACCCCGACTTTCAGACCGTACAGGTATGACGTATGTGCGCATTTAAAATTATTGTTTACGCATTTTATATTTATTCTACTTATTTATTTGAATTATTTAAATTTAATTCTTATATGAATTATTTGAATTTACATGAAATATGTGAATTATATGAATTATTTGGAATGAATGTGCATGTGAATTATTCGTTTAATTTGAACCCGTATTTGTTAAACCGAACCAATTTGAACCGGGAACCTTGAACCGAACCCGAGAACCAATCGGTCCAGCCCTTAAAGGCTGAACCATTCTCTCTTTTCCCTCATTACGTTATTTCAGCTCAAGCCAAGCAACAAGAGAGCCAAAACCCCAAGCTTTGATCATCCAACTTTCTAAGCCAATAACTCTCTCGTTTCTTCGTCTTTTCTCGAGCTTAGGTAGGTTTCGGAATCCCCTCGTCATGCTCTACGTTTCCATGGTTTAACTTCTGAGTTTGGTGTGAGTTTGCTTTGCCTTTGCTCCCATACTTGAATAGTAAGGGTTTAGCTTTAATGGTGATTTCTTGCTCTTTGCTTGAGATGATTGATTCCTAGCTTTTTGTATGAGTTGTATATGTTATATATGTTGCATTTATTGCATGTAATCCATGGTTGGTGGAGGATTTATGAGTGATCATAAATTTAGTTTGAATTTTTGCTTAACCTTGATCATGCTTTTAAATTCCGTTTTCTTGCATTATTTGAGTGTTCATATGTCAAGCATGAATTACGTGTATTGTGGGTGCAAGTTGAGAAGTTATGGCAACTTTAAAGGTTGGATTTTGGCCATTTTTGGCATATTTTCGAGCTTCCCCTGTTTTCTGTGTAAAACTCTGCTCCAGCTTTTCGAACCAGGCCGGAACGGCCGTTCCCGCCCAGTTTTAAACTGGGAACGACCGTTCCCAGGCCATACTGTTCATGACCGAGAGTGGGAACGACCGTTCCCAGTTGTACTGGGAATGGGAACGGCCGTTCCCATTGCCGGAAACCCCTTCTTTTGAAAAGAAATCCGCGGGGGTGGATTTTTCCTTTGAAAAAATCCATGGGGGTGGATTTGAGGCAGTAGCTCTTGGAAAATCCATGGGGGTGGATTTTCCCCTTTGGAAAAATCCATGGGGGTGGATTTTCCCCTTTGAAGAATTCAAAACCTAGAAGTTGCTACTACTTCTCTTTGCTTTAATTATGCATTTTTATGACTTTAATTGCTTCTCTTTTGCATGATTAATTGTTATAACCATGCAATTATATGACTTGATTGTGATATTTTGTTGTGAACATGATCTATGCATTTTGCCGGGCGTCTTCTTTGGTACATTATTGAGTCTAAGTCTCGGGTCTTGTCTTCTTTTGTTTCAGAGCCTCTTCCGGAAGTTCGTGAGCCCGAGGTTTAAGTGTTCGTTCGCCCGTTTTGCCTTCCTTCTACTTTTGCAAAGGTGAGGTTAGGATCCTTTGTACTAGATAAGCAACCTAAGACCTATTACGTGTTGTTTTCTTACCCTGTATGCGAATATATACCTTGTATATATATATTAAATACGAGTGCTTAAGTTATGTTATGATTTTGTGAAATAAGCTTTACGTTTTCGAAATTGGTATAAGTATTGGCATAAGTAAGCTATACTTTGAAATTCGTTATCCGTATGTGGTATGTTTGAGCGAGTTGTACCCTGAAAGATGGGAGTTTGGTTTGATTTGGTTTGATGGGCCCGGAGACGTGGGTAAGGGAGACCCGGGACGACCACGGGGTCGCCGGTTATGACCCCTGTGCACGTTCTCATTTGAGATATTCACGTACGACCTATGGGGGTTGGGAAGGCGTGGTATCTTGAGCCCTCGGCGTATAACCGGGGAAGGCATATCGTGGGTTAGCTGCCCCGTATGTGTTTGGTAATGTAGGTGTTAGGGTTTGATTCCCGATACACCATGGATGTGGGGTGGATGTGATTTGACTTCGATTTTATGTTATGTTTGATGGAGTAAGGGATAGTCCGTTCTCGCCGGACTTATGTTTATGTTATGTTTGATAGATTATGGATTGAGATAGGTTTTCCTTTATATTATATGCTATCTTTGGAAAATGATTTGGTATGTAAAACCCTAGCCTCGATTCATGTCTATCACCTTTGTAATATGCTCTGCTCTATATGTATTTAGGTGTGGGTGTGCGTTTAGCCCCCTCACTCAGTCGAGTTTTGACTGACCCCTCTCTTTTCCCACCTTCAGTGCAGGTTGTTTCGAGCTAGGCGGGGAAGTGCGAGTCTTGGTCTTGTACTTGTGTGTCTAGGTCGAGTTGCATCCATACTTCTTGCATTTTGGTTACTCTTATTATGTATTTGATGTTAGAATTATATTTTGCTGAATTATGGGCTTTTGATGTATATACTCGATCTTTTGGGCCGTGAGGCCATTGTAAATGTTAGTTATAGAGCTCTTTCCGATCCTTATGTTATGGCTTCCGCATTTATGTGTTTATATATGCGCGCTCTGTCCGAGTTTTAGCCCCGCTTAGCCTAAGGAGTGAGTGTAGGTTCCGTTCGCTTAGACTTGGACTCATGTATGGAAATCCATTTCATATGTGCGTTCGGGTTTAGGTGCGGGGGATGTGGTGGCCCACCGCTCCGGGCGTCACATCCTGAAAGTGGTATCAGAGCTCTCGGTTGCAAAACCGGAGCTCTAGAGTCGAGTCGGGTGAGTCTAGGTCGTACGGCTTAGGACAACGTGGTTATATGCATTTATGTGATTATTGGTTATCTTCTTGTTAATCGTGTACATGAACATGTACTAACCCTCACGCATATGAATTGGAATCTTTTCTTTTGTAGAAATATGCCTCCCCGAAGACACCACCACCGAGATAGATCTCCGGAACATCGTCATCACCGAGATCATTCTCCACACCCGGAAGATAATAATCCACCACCACCACCCCAAATGGATCCGGGCAATTTCATGGAGAGGTTAGCGGTATATTTGGAACAAAGGGCTCAGGAAAGAAACAATGCACCTCCAGCTGGGAATCATGGAGGAAATTTAATTACAGCTACTCTCCGGGAGTTCAAGAACCAAAATCCGCCGGTTTTCGTGGGTGGAAATGATGTCCAAGCAGAAGAATGGCTCGTGCAAACTAACCGGATATGGAATCTCATACCGTGTGGGCCTATGGAGAAGCTACAATGTACACTTACCATGATCCAGGGCCAAGCTTATAGTTGGTGGTCAAGTTTGCAAGGAAGATTAGAGGCTACCGAGGAAGAGATCACATGGGAGGTGTTTGTTCGTGAATTCAAGAATAAATATATTCCCAAAGCTACAAGAAATCGAAGGGTGAGAGAATTTATGGAGCTCAAACAAGGGGGTATGTCCGTCACTGATTATATCAACGAGTTTGAAAGGCTCTCTCGCTATGCCCCGAACATTGCCAATGATGATGAAAGCAAGGCTTCTCAATTCCTCCAAGGACTTCGGGAGGATATGAAAGATGCTCTAGAGGCTGCTAACACAAGTACTTGGGCGAAAGTCACGGACAAAGCTCTAAGAGTTGAAGAACGGGTTGTGATGAGGAGGAAGAGTACTCATACCGGGCAAGGGTCTAGCTCGGGGAATTTCAATAAGTTTGGAAAGAGGCCGGCATTTCAAACTTTTCAACAAGCCAAGCCTCAAAATAAACAACCTCGACCCGCGGGACCTAATCAACTGAATCGACCCTTAGCACTTCCGGCTCCACCTAAAGTGCAATGTACCTATTGCAAGGGTCCTCATCACGTGGATAATTGCTTTAGGCTTCATAAGAGGTGTTTCATTTGTGGGGCACATGATCATATGGTGAACACATGCCCGAAGAAGCAAGATAACCCGAGGCCTGCAATCCAAGCTAGGGCTTACGCATTGGGAGTTGAGGAAGAGCAAGCTGTGGAAATCGACCCAAATGCCGTGATCGAAGGTACTATAAGCATTCATGGCACTACATTACATGCATTATTTGATCCCGGGGCCACTCATTCCTTTATTTCCCGGGATATTGCCGCTTCTATGTGCTTGCCTATTTCCTTGTGTGCGCATGATTACGTGGTTAGCTCCCCTCTTGGTGGTAGTTTAGTAACTTGCAGGGTTTTTCGGGGTTGTCCGGTTAGCTTCGAAGGCCGAGTTTTCCTCGCAGATTTGATTGAAATGCCGATGCAGAGGTATGATGTAATCTTGGGTATGGATTGGTTGTATGAACATGGGGCTCAGATGGATTGTCGGGGTAAGAAAGTTTCTTTTGGTTCAGTGGTGTTTAAGGGCGAAAAGGTGAAGTCAAGCCCGTTTATTTCTTTTGTTGAGGCGAGTAAACTGGTCCGGGACGGTGCGACAGGTTTTGTGGCCTATCTTTTGAATAGACCGAAGGATCAGGTCAAACTTGAGGAGACGGAGGTCGTGCGAGAGTATACCGATGTTTTCCCTGAGACTTTGGGTTCTCTACCGCCTGATAGGGACATCGAGTTCGTAATCGATCTTTATCCCGGAGCAGAGCCTTTTTCGAAGACTCCCTACAGAATGGCTCCTGCAGAGTTAAAGGAGTTAAAGACGCAGCTTGATGAGCTTTTGGCTTGCGGGTACATTCGTCCGAGCACTTCTCCGTGGGGTGCTCCCGTTCTATTTGTAAAGAAGAAGGATGGGACGTTACGGATGTGTATAGATTACCGTGAGCTAAATAGGATGACAGTGAAGAACAAATACCCTTTGCCTCACATCGAGGAGTTATTTGATATTATGCAAGGCTCGAAAGTCTATTCCAAGTTAGATTTGAGGCAGGGTTACTACCAACTGCGTATTAGGGAGGAAGATATTCCGAAGACTGGTTTTAATACGCGCTATGGGCACTTCGAATTCGTTGTCATGCCGTTCGGATTAACTAATGCTCCAGCCGTATTTATGGACATGATGCACCGAGTGTTTAGGCAGTTTCTTGACAAGTTCGTGGTTATATTTATAGACGACATTCTGGTGTATTCTAAGTCCGCTGAAGAGCACGCTCAGCATCTTCGGATCGTTTTGGAAACTTTGAGGGAACACAAGTTGTACGCAAAATTCAGCAAATGCGAATTCTGGATCGATAGAGTTGTATTTTTGGGTCATATAATTTCAGGTGATGGGATTGAGGTTGATCCATCTAAGGTTGAATCCGTGCTTCGGTGGGAGAGACCTAGAAATGCCTCTGAGATTAGAAGCTTTATTGGGTTGGCCGGCTACTATCGAAGGTTTGTTAAGGATTTTTCAAAAATTGCCGCTCCATTGACTCGTCTGACTAAGAAGGAAGTGAAATTCGAATGGGATGATAAGTGTGAGGCGAGTTTTCAGACATTGAAGGTGAAATTAACTTCAGCACCGGTTCTTACTTTACCCGAGGGTACCGAGGGTTATGCGGTTTATACAGATGCTTCGAAAGAAGGTCTTGGTTGTGTTTTGATGCAGCACGGTAGAGTGGTAGCTTATGCTTCGAGGAAATTGAAGGAGCATGAGAAGAATTACCCTACCCACGATCTTGAATTAGTTGCCGTTGTGTTTGCTTTGATGAAGTGGCGACATTATCTCTACGGTACCACGTTCGAGGTATTTACAGATCACCAAAGCCTCAAGTATCTCTTTTCTCAGAAGGATTTAAACGTAAGACAGAGGCGTTGGATGGAGTTATTAGAGGATTACGATTGCACCATTCAATACCATCCGGGTAAAGCAAACGTGGTCGCCGATGCCTTAAGTAGAAAGGCGAATGTGGCTAATTTGGAAGCAGGTTCTCCAAGTTCGGGATCAGAGATCTTGGTTTCGGGAACTTGGTTGGCTAATCTTACAGTAATACCAGATTTGAAAGGACAGTTGTTGGAAGCACAGAATTCAGATACAGAGATTCAGAGGTTGGTAACTCGTTCCAAGAACGACCCGAATTCTAAGTTTGGATTAGATGATTCCGGTTTGTTAAGGTTCGAAGCGAGAATATGTGTCCCAGAAGAGCTCAAGAGGCTTGTACTTGAGGAGGCACATCGCTCGAGGTACTCGATTCATCCGGGAGGTACTAAGATGTATCGGGACCTGAAAGAGAAATTCTGGTGGAATGGCATGAAAAGGGACGTCGCGAACTTCGTGAAGCGATGTCTGACGTGTCAAAAGGTGAAGGCAGAACACCAGAAGCCGGGAGGAACTCTCCAACCACTTCCTATTCCCGAGTGGAAGTGGGAGCAAGTGACTATGGACTTCGTGTCCGGCTTGCCTAGAGTCAAAGGAGGGTTTGATGGAATTTGGGTAATTGTCGACAGATTGACTAAGTCTGCCCATTTCCTCAAGGTTCGGATGTCCGAGAAAGTTCCAAAGTTAGCCGAGTTATATGTTCGAGAGATTGTGAGACTACATGGAATTCCGGCTAGTATCGTTTCGGATCGGGATCCACGGTTTACTTCGATCTTCTGGCAGAATCTTCAGAAATGTTTGGGCACCAGGCTCAGGTTTAGCACCGCTTCACATCCTCAAACGGACGGTCAATCTGAAAGGTTAATTCAGTACTTAGAGGATATGCTTCGGTCGTGTGCTTTGGATTTCCAGGATAAGTGGGATGAGCATCTGGCTCTAGTTGAATTTGCTTATAACAACAGTTATCAGGGTTCGATTAAGATGGCTCCTTATGAAGCACTTTATGGAAGGAAGTGTAGGTCGCCTTTGTTTTGGGATATCGAGGATTGGAGATGGACCGAGGAGAATAAGCTTGAGAGGGCCGAGCCTAAAGAAAACATTGTTGCTACTATTGAGAAGGTTCATACGATTAGACAAAGAATGAGGGCAGCTCAGGCTCGACAGAAAAGCTACGCCGATAAGAGAAGAAGGCCCTTAGTGTTTGAGGTCGGAGATAGAGTTTTTCTGAAGGCGTCTCCAAGGAAAGGCTTCACTCGAATAGGTAAAGGTGGAAAGCTCAGTCCACGATACCTAGGGCCGTTTGAAATTTTGGAAAGAATTGGAGAAACGGCGTATAGATTGGATCTACCACCGAGTTTGACCGGGATACACAACGTTTTTCATGTTTCTCAGCTCCGTAAGTACTATCCCGATGAGGCAACTATCCTTCCAGTTGAAGAGGTTCAGTTAGAGACGGATTTAACAATTGAAAAGCATCCGGTTGCAATTCAGGACCGGAAGATGCAAGAATTGAGAAAACGGCAGATTCCTTTGGTCAGAGTACTTTGGAGGGATCAGAAATCCGAGGAATCGACTTGGGAAACTGAGGAGAAAATGAGGAAATTATATCCAAAGTTGTTTGAGGACTCGGTTCGGACTTGAGGGCAAGTCCTTTTTAAGGGGGAAGGATTGTGACACCCCGACTTTCAGACCGTACAGGTATGACGTATGTGCGCATTTAAAATTATTGTTTACGCATTTTATATTTATTCTACTTATTTATTTGAATTATTTAAATTTAATTCTTATATGAATTATTTGAATTTACATGAAATATGTGAATTATATGAATTATTTGGAATGAATGTGCATGTGAATTATTCGTTTAATTTGAACCCGTATTTGTTAAACCGAACCAATTTGAACCGGGAACCTTGAACCGAACCCGAGAACCAATCGGTCCAGCCCTTAAAGGCTGAACCATTCTCTCTTTTCCCTCATTACGTTATTTCAGCTCAAGCCAAGCAACAAGAGAGCCAAAACCCCAAGCTTTGATCATCCAACTTTCTAAGCCAATAACTCTCTCGTTTCTTCGTCTTTTCTCGAGCTTAGGTAGGTTTCGGAATCCCCTCGTCATGCTCTACGTTTCCATGGTTTAACTTCTGAGTTTGGTGTGAGTTTGCTTTGCCTTTGCTCCCATACTTGAATAGTAAGGGTTTAGCTTTAATGGTGATTTCTTGCTCTTTGCTTGAGATGATTGATTCCTAGCTTTTTGTATGAGTTGTATATGTTATATATGTTGCATTTATTGCATGTAATCCATGGTTGGTGGAGGATTTATGAGTGATCATAAATTTAGTTTGAATTTTTGCTTAACCTTGATCATGCTTTTAAATTCCGTTTTCTTGCATTATTTGAGTGTTCATATGTCAAGCATGAATTACGTGTATTGTGGGTGCAAGTTGAGAAGTTATGGCAACTTTAAAGGTTGGATTTTGGCCATTTTTGGCATATTTTCGAGCTTCCCCTGTTTTCTGTGTAAAACTCTGCTCCAGCTTTTCGAACCAGGCCGGAACGGCCGTTCCCGCCCAGTTTTAAACTGGGAACGACCGTTCCCAGGCCATACTGTTCATGACCGAGAGTGGGAACGACCGTTCCCAGTTGTACTGGGAATGGGAACGGCCGTTCCCATTGCCGGAAACCCCTTCTTTTGAAAAGAAATCCGCGGGGGTGGATTTTTCCTTTGAAAAAATCCATGGGGGTGGATTTGAGGCAGTAGCTCTTGGAAAATCCATGGGGGTGGATTTTCCCCTTTGGAAAAATCCATGGGGGTGGATTTTCCCCTTTGAAGAATTCAAAACCTAGAAGTTGCTACTACTTCTCTTTGCTTTAATTATGCATTTTTATGACTTTAATTGCTTCTCTTTTGCATGATTAATTGTTATAACCATGCAATTATATGACTTGATTGTGATATTTTGTTGTGAACATGATCTATGCATTTTGCCGGGCGTCTTCTTTGGTACATTATTGAGTCTAAGTCTCGGGTCTTGTCTTCTTTTGTTTCAGAGCCTCTTCCGGAAGTTCGTGAGCCCGAGGTTTAAGTGTTCGTTCGCCCGTTTTGCCTTCCTTCTACTTTTGCAAAGGTGAGGTTAGGATCCTTTGTACTAGATAAGCAACCTAAGACCTATTACGTGTTGTTTTCTTACCCTGTATGCGAATATATACCTTGTATATATATATTAAATACGAGTGCTTAAGTTATGTTATGATTTTGTGAAATAAGCTTTACGTTTTCGAAATTGGTATAAGTATTGGCATAAGTAAGCTATACTTTGAAATTCGTTATCCGTATGTGGTATGTTTGAGCGAGTTGTACCCTGAAAGATGGGAGTTTGGTTTGATTTGGTTTGATGGGCCCGGAGACATGGGTAAGGGAGACCCGGGACGACCACGGGGTTGCCGGTTATGACCCCTGTGCACGTTCTCATTTGAGATATTCACGTACGACCTATGGGGGTTGGGAAGGCGTGGTATCTTGAGCCCTCGGCGTATAACCGGGGAAGGCATATCGTGGGTTAGCTGCCCCGTATGTGTTTGGTAATGTAGGTGTTAGGGTTTGATTCCCGATACACCATGGATGTGGGGTGGATGTGATTTGACTTCGATTTTATGTTATGTTTGATGGAGTAAGGGATAGTCCGTTCTCGCCGGACTTATGTTTATGTTATGTTTGATAGATTATGGATCGAGATAGGTTTTCCTTTATATTATATGCTATCTTTGGAAAATGATTTGGTATGTAAAACCCTAGCCTCGATTCATGTCTATCACCTTTGTAATATGCTCTGCTCTATATGTATTTAGGTGTGGGTGTGCGTTTAGCCCCCTCACTCAGTCGAGTTTTGACTGACCCCTCTCTTTTCCCACCTTCAGTGCAGGTTGTTTCGAGCTAGGCGGGGAAGTGCGAGTCTTGGTCTTGTACTTGTGTGTCTAGGTCGAGTTGCATCCATACTTCTTGCATTTTGGTTACTCTTATTATGTATTTGATGTTAGAATTATATTTTGCTGAATTATGGGCTTTTGATGTATATACTCGATCTTTTGGGCCGTGAGGCCATTGTAAATGTTAGTTATAGAGCTCTTTCCGATCCTTATGTTATGGCTTCCGCATTTATGTGTTTATATATGCGCGCTCTGTCCGAGTTTTAGCCCCGCTTAGCCTAAGGAGTGAGTGTAGGTTCCGTTCGCTTAGACTTGGACTCATGTATGGAAATCCATTTCATATGTGGGTTCGGGTTTAGGTGCGGGGGATGTGGTGGCCCACCGCTCCGGGCGTCACAGTCTAGGTCATGGAACATCAGATTTAATGAGGCAATTAAATCCTAATAAGACTTTAAATACCAGAAGTCACGTGTCATTAAAGTTCTAGTCAGTATGATAAGAAGATGTTCTTATCGAGACTATAATGTGTTATATAAGATGATTAGTCTTTCGTCATAGGGAAATGGAGTTTCCAATTATGACACATTGATGACTTTCAATGAGATTGGAAACGTCGAACTGGACCACTGAGGTTGTTTATTTTATACTACTATCCAAAATGAACAAAATCTCGGAAGCATTAGACTCTTAATCCTGATAGTGTTTCTACTTTAGGCATGTAGTGTGAATCACTGTGATTTACTGAGAAGCGAGGTCTTGGTAACGGGTGGCCAAAATACTTTGTACGTTCGGTGATTGCATGAAATGTGCTAAAGAGAAATATTGATCAAGGAATTTGTAGCCTTGCAGGAAGGTTAAAAGATATCCCTGAAATAGATTTGCAAAAAGTTTAAATAAAACATTGGCCAAAGTACTTCGTGTGTGCATCACCGAAGTTGTATGTTGAATGTGTTTCACATACAGGGATTTTGGACTTAAGGCGAATCAAGAAATTTCAGATTGAAAGTGAAAAATAAATGATAGTAGTATTGATTTATTTTTCATGGATATCTGTACAGAGGAGTAAAATGCAAAATTATTCTAGATCGAGAAATTCGTGAATAATTTAATTAATTTTAGAGTTCAACAATATTTATTTAGTGGAATTAAATATTTTTAAACGGTAATCGATTATTATCATGGGATGTGTGACGCCCCGTATTCTCGAAGGGCGTCTTGATGATATTAACAAGTCTCTACACTTGTGTGTGTTTAATTTATGAGTTCTTGAATTATGTGATTTAATGTGAATCCAATTTAATATGTGATCATTTGAATTATTCCAAGATTAATTGTCAACTTGATTAATTACGAGCATATTTAACCCTAACTGTCTAATTTGATTTAATTCAAATTTATTCCACGAAATAATTGTCAAGTTGATTTTAAATCCGTCATGTTATTTAACTTGTTTAATTTCGGTTTACTTGAATTCCTTAAGATTAATTATCAATCATGTGTTTACGAAGTGTCGTTAAATTGTATGAAAGGTTTCTAAAATTAAATTGAATTAAACTCTAATTGGTAAATCTATCTCTTTCATTGTAATTTATAAAATTAATTCGTAGCTTGAATGTTTATTCGTAACTTTACCAATTTTGTTTACGATTATTCGTACGAGATATGTCTCTTTGCTACGCAATAAGGATACCCGGTTGTATATAGCTTCTGCACAAGACACATTTTTCCCAGTCCCTTTTCTCTCTCTCTCTCTCTCCTCTCCCACTCTCTCTCCCGAGGGTCAATATGCTCGGCTTCGGTTACGAGCCCATAACTCGATCGTTTCTCGATGGAATTCAACAAACGAATAGTCCATTTCGATTATCTCGACGAGACGGACACAAGAGTACCAGTTTCACGGCCTAACAATGAACGGTGGTGGAGTTATAGCCAGATTTCAGTAGCAGTGGCGGAGCTGTCATACCGCCGCCACTTCGCGGGCCTTCGCGTGCAGCACCGTCACGGCTCCGATGGCCGCACCGCCAACGTCAAATGATGCGCCGGGAAGTCTATATTATGGATCTGGGCCGCCCGCGGCGCCGGTTCCTGTTACGGCGTGATTTCGCCGCTTCCTGCGGTGGTTTTCGATGGGGTTTGATGGTTTCCAAGGTTTTTCGACCCCCTGAATTCATTTCCGGCATCAGTTTCACCAGATCTTGGTCGTAGGTGGTGGTTCCGGCAATGTGGGCGGCGGCAGAAACTTCGATGGCCAACGGGACCCTTTTTCGGCCATCTTTTGGCCTCGGGCTCTTCACGAAAGTTGTTCGGAACGGCGACAACTAGTAGCCTGTGATCACGCGACTCCAGATTCGGTGGTTTGGCGGCGGATCACGGTGGCATAGCGGCGGAGTAACGGCGGCGCTAGCTCCGAGGATTTTTCCGACGAGCTACCTTAGGGCTTTCGAAGAGCTCGTCATGGGTAAGACAATGCCTTTTACGGATCGCATTTTGGTTCACCGGTTTGGAAGTAATTTGAGTTTGAAGATTTAGGGTTTTCTTATTCTTAGATTTCAGATCTAGGACAATTGGCTTGGAATTTCCAGAAATTGATCGAGGATTCGGAACGGGCACGAAGACTTCATTCTCGAGATTTTTTTGGCGACCTTCGGCGGCGGCCCGACGGCGGTCCAGCCAAATTCCGGCAGACATAGTGGTGGACTTCCGGCGGCGTCTGGTCAGAATGTTCTTCTCGTTGTGGTGAGTTCAACGCCACTTTCCGTTCGTTAATCGGACACTCGATCTCTTTATTACGAATTATTTTGCATAATTGTGATTATTTGAATTAATTGTTTTAAGTGTAAATAAATTGTTTATTGTTGGTTTGTTGATCGAGATGTATTCCAATCGTATACGAAAATATGTATTGAATGAATTGTGATATGCATGAATGTTTCGATTTACAATTTGCATCCCGATGTGATGAATTTGTACTATGTGTTTAGATATGAAGGGGTGTTAAATGTAATATTTAGAAACTAATCTTTTATGTGACTAAATGAACTTGAATGATATTTTAGAAGAACGAACATGTTGTGATTTCTCTATATGAATTTGAGACGTTCTCAATGTTATGTTTATTGTAAATTGTGTTTCAAATATAAAATTTAGATACATGAAAGATGCTTGAACAACTTGAGACTTGATGCATGATAGGAGTTAGAATTGTAATATCTTGATTTACTCTTACTACTTGAAAATGGTATATTATGAATTACAATAAATTGATAATTGTGAAGTTTGTAAGTAATTAATTCCTAGTTGAATAATTGTATAAACACTTTAAACGAACAATTATGCTTAGCAATCAACTAAGGGGATGTACGTGTAATAATTCTAAACTTTTATAAATAACTTAGGGGATGTAAGTGTAATATTTATGAAACTATGAATGTGACTTGAGCTTGTGTACCAAACATGTTGTGAAGTTGTAAAGTATGATCTTAAGTGAATTAAATGCACACTTTATTTGTATCAAGCATGCCATCTACGTACAACAATTGTATGTTTATATGATCAAGTTGCTCTTACTTATGCACTTTATAACTCGACATGAACTTGATGCTTAATTCTAATATTATAATTGAACCCTGTGACATTGGATGATTTAATATGCATTTTGTGAATACATTGACTTCCTAAATTGATCTTGCATCTTTGGATATGGAATTGCATGATGGTTGCTTGTAAATATGACCTTGTTGAGCATTGATATGCCTTGAATGACCACGACACCTTATCCAAACACAACCTGAACGCTTATGCATAACCACGATCATGTTGAGCAACGTCATGCGTCTTGTTTGGTTCATATAGAGTCTAAGTCTGGGCTTCTGTATGTCTTGTCACAGAGTTTGGTGGTGCCGGTGGGCCCGAAGTTTAGAGTGTTTGGCCCTTCACACTCTCAGACTCTACTTTCACGAGGTAAGGTTTAGGATTTTGTATAGTTATGAGACCTATAGCCTTAATATGCTAATTTCAACCCTTGCATGCGAGTATACCTTACTATAGATATGTATGTGTTGGATATGATATGTTTATGATCTTCTGCGTGTGTCCTACGTGGGCGGGTGCCTTCAGGCTATATCCCTGCAGCGTGGGAATGTACGTGTGTGTGTGTCCTGCGTGGGCGGGTGCCTTCGGGCTATATCCCTGTAGCGTAGGAATATATATATAAAAACCAGTTTTTGAGGCATATGTAAGCTGTTTCGGAAAGTTAAGTTATGATATGATTATGTAGCGAGATTGCCATGAAAGTTGGTATATGTTATGTTCTTTTCTGTTATGGGGCCCAGGAGCTACGGGTAAGGAGCCCCCGGGACGGTATCGGGCCATCGGGGTTATACCTATGCGTAGTCTCTATATGTATGATGAGGATGTACCGGGACCCACCAGGAGGTTTGGTTGGGAAACGGAGTCCTGAGGGTTTGAGTAGCATTAGCACTCCCCTCGACTGTATGGATGGTTAGGGTCGAGCAACCCTACCATCTCCCGGAGTTGAGGTTAGTATGTTATTCATGTTTTGTTATGATATGAGGAGTTGAGGTTGGAAGCTCGTACTCACCGAGCATATGATATGATATGTTATGGGAATCATGAATCGGGATAGAGTTTTCTGGAAAATGGTTTCTAAACTTATATCTATATCTATTTGGGTTATTTGGAAATGTTTTGGTATGCAACACCTATCCTCGGTCCATGAGTCCATTCTTTTGTTCTGTGTTGTGCTCTTTTATATATATATTGTGGGTGTGCGTTAGCCCCCTCACTCAGTCAGTGGACTGACACCTCATTTTATCTTTTAGTTTGCAGGATTCTTTTGGCTTGAGCTAGGCGCAAGTGAATCTCCTGAGTCACACTTGTCAGTCTAGTTGGTATTAGGATGCATTCGTCGCATACTTTATTTATGTTATGTATTTATGTTTCACACTTGAAGGTTATGTTTATGTCCTACTTAGACTTAAACCCGTGTGGGGTTAGTAAGCTAGTAATTGGATGTTAGTAGATATTATGATGATGCTTATGCTGTTTATTATGTGGAATATGAATTGATTCGGGACTAGGTATTTATGCTAGTTGAACCCGTCACCTTCTTTGCATGTTTTGTTATAAATGCTTCCGCTATCTATTGTTGTTGGTTTTAATTGCTTCCGCACTCTGACTTGTCAAGTTAGATCCGCCTAGCCTAGTGTGTGAGTTGGTCTCCCGTTCGCTATGATTCGGATTCGGGCATGGACTTTCCATTTCGTGACCGAGTCTGGGTCTTAGTGCGGGGGATGTGGCATCCTCCGTTTGGGGTGTTACATCCTTAAGTGGTATCAGAGCTCTAGGTTGCAAAACCGAGCTCTTGAGTCATGTTGAGTCTGTCTAGGTCGTACGGCATAGAAATAACTGCGCATTGCATTTGTTTGACTTGATACTTTTACCCTTCGGCATGAATTATTTCGTGATTATATGATTGTGTGCACATAGGGACTTAGATTATGCAACATCTTATTTTATGTGCTTTATAAATTACAACTAATTGTTGCATTTACGTGATATTCGTGTTACATTTCATTTTCATCTTTAACCCGCATACATCGATTTTAGTGTTTGAATTTCAGGGTGCCCTATGAGTCAACACTAAGATTTCCCTCTGTTAACACTACCTATTGGTACTATAACGAAAACACGCCATAATTCGAAGATGAAAGGATTCTTTACCCCGATCAACATTCATGAAAAGGTTTAGAGTTGAAGGAATGAGAATTGCTATATTGACTTACTATCTTAAAGTCAATTGAAAGATGAAGTTTGATGAATTTTAACCTTGAGGATTCGTTCATCTGAACGTAGTCACCTTGTTGAGGAAATGAATCAATGGAGGAGATTCTGATCAAGTAGAACCGTTTTGAAGGAGTTTGATGAGCTTTCGCCTTGATGATTCGTTTATTTGGGAGTAGTCACCTTGTTCATGGGAATGAGTTAATGTAGAAGAATCCGATCAACTAAGATCCGATCAAGTTCAAGGGATATGGATAGTAATCATGTTACTTAAGCAACGAGCTACAAACCATCGGTGAGTGTCGAAGGTTTTGGTGCCGTTTAGAGTTAACGAACGACAAGACAAGATTGGTTGTTAGCTCTCTGGGTGTCTTCTTTCAACTGAGGTGGAAGATTCTGCTGAGTTGGAAGATTCTACTGGGATGGGAATAGATCACATAGATGCCAAAAGATTTTATTCAAGTTTTAGAATCATATACCATGGATTGCTTTGGGAAATGATTAATACCACTAGCGCCGAACTTAGCTCTGAGATAGATTTCTGATTGACAATTGAATTATGGGCAATTCATTGAGGATGTGCAGATCAAGGGTTAACACATAAGTCAGAGTTCTTGAAGGAGATTGCAGATGATTCTAGTTGAGCAAGGATTACGGTCTAGTAAGGGGTTTGGTGATAAACGGGCATTGTTGAGTTACCACTTTATGAAAAGACTCAAGATAAATAAGTTCAGATGATGAGGGTTGGATCATTGTCGGCTTAATCAACTCCTACAGCTTCATCTTGACTTTCTTGTCAAGACTTTTACACTTTGGTTAACGGTACGCCAAGCATTCATGGCATTTGCATACATGCATCGTTTAAATACTCTTACCTTGTTTTGCTTGATGTGGGTGATGACTATTGCTATTTTAATTGTGATAACTTGGATACCTGATCTAGTATTTATAAATTGAAATTTCTACTTGTTTTGAGTTGTTGCTGAAATGAATGAGTTATGTACTTATGTGAACTATTCATGCTTATGTGATTTAAAATTCTTTTGATTGCTCACAAACTTCTCATATAACATACATACATACTGTAACCCTGTTTTATAGGGATTCCATCGCGATATCCCCCTTGAGTTGAGGTATGAGCGTTGAATCTATACTCAAGGGACACCGATATCAATTGTATAAGGTACACCAAACATGCATCGCATACTTTTCGTCAAGTGTTACTATGATGAGTGTATGTATGAATAACTGATCAGTGGATTTATGTGTAAGAGAGACCTTAGGTTCCCTCTTTCTACGTGTTGGAGAGATGCAGGATTCTCTCTATTTATGTGGTAGAAAGATGTTGGAATCTTTCTAAGTTTTGTGCACAAGAGATGTTGGATTCTCTTGTACTTAGATATTCAGGGATGCTGGATTCTCTTGAATCTAGGGGTTTGAGGAATGCTGGATTTTCTCAAACTAGAATGTTGGGAGATGTTGGAATCTGCCCGACTTAGGTTGAGAGACGGGGTTCCCTCAATTATGTGCTTGAGAGACGGGGTTCTCTCAATTATGTGCTTGAGAGACGGGGTTCTCCCTTTTATATGTTCTCGGGAGATGGGGTTCTCTCTCTTGTGGGTGCTGAGGGACGGGGCTCTCTCTCTCTCACTTAAGTGTTGAGAGATGGGATTCTCTCTCGTTTGTTGTGGTTGTGTTATGCGTTCATTTGACTACGGGTTGCAATGGCGAGTATAAGACGACATCGAGGTTGGGTGCAACTGCAGCTATCCGATCATGAGAATGACCGACCGAGTTCGAAACAACTAGCGGATCAAGTACTCGCACGGACCTCGACGATAACAAGACATCCTAAAGGAGGTTCGGTGTAGATGACAGGAGTAAGCCTCACCATTAGAGTTATGATCTCACGCGAGTTCGGGAGAAGGGTTGGAGCACTACAACTCGAGGATCTACATTTTTGCAGTTGAACCTGGGGACCAGGTTCTCTTAAGGGGGGAAGGTTGTGACGCCCCGTATTCTCGAAGGGCGTCCTGACGATATTAACAAGTAAGTCTCTACACTTGTGTGTGTTTAATTTAAGAGTTCTTGAATTATGTGATTTAATGTGAATCCAATTTAATATGTGATCATTTGAATTATTCCAAGATTAATTGTCAACTTGATTAATTACGAGCATATTTAGCCCTAACTGTCTAATTTGCTTTAATTCAAATTTATTCCACGAAATAATTGTCAAGTTGATTTTAATCCGACATGTTATTTAACTTGTTTAATTTCGGTTTACTTGAATTCCTTAAGATTAATTATCAATCATGTGTTTACGAAGTGTCGTTAAATTGTATGAAAGGTTTCTAAAATTAAATTGAATTAAACTCTAATTGGTAAATCTATCTCTTTCATTGTAATTTATAAAATTAATTCGTAGCTTGAATGTTTATTCGTAACTTTACCAATTTTGTTTACGATTATTTGTACGCGATATGTCTCTTTGCTACGCAATAAGGATACCCGGTTGTATATTGCTTGTGCACAAGACACATTTCTCCCAATCCCTTTTCTCTCTCTCTCCTCTCCCACTCTGTCTCCCGCGGGTCACTATGCTCGGCTTCGGTTACGAGCCCATAACTCGATCGTTTCTCGACGGAATTCAACAAACGAATAGTCCATTTCGATTATCTGGACGAGACGGACACAAGAGTACCAATTTCACAGCGTAACAACGAACGGTGGTGGAGTTATGGCCGGATTTCAGTAGCAGGGGCGGAGCTGTCAGACCGCCGCCACTTCACCGGCCTTCGCGGCGGTTTCCGGCCATCGCCTCAATGCACGCACCCCAGATCCATAATATAGACTTCTCGGTGCTTCATTTTATGTTGGCGGCACGGCCATCGGAGCCGCGACAACGCCGTACGCGCCGACTGAAGCTCCCGGTTCCTGTAGCGGCGTGATTTCGCCTCTTCCTGCGGTGGTTTTCGATGGGGCTTGATGGTTTCCAAGGTTTTTCGACCCCCTGAGTTTATTTCCGGTATCAGTTTCACCAGATCTTGGCCGTAGGCGGTGGTTCCGGCGATGTGGGCGACGGCAGAAACTTCGATGGCCAACGGGGCCCTTTTCCGGCCATCTTTTGGCCTCGGGCTCTTCACGAAAGTTGTTCGGAACGGCGAGAACTAGTAGCCTATGATCACGCGACTCCAGATTCGGTGGTTTGACGGCGGATCGCGGCGCCATAGCGGCGGAGTAACGGAGGCGCTAGCTCCGAGGATTTTTCCGATGAGCTACCTTAGGGCTTTCGAAGAGCTCATCATGGGTAAGACAATGCCTTTTACGGATCGCATTTTGGTTCACCGGTTTGGAAGTAATTTGAGTTTGAAGATTTAGGGTTTTCGTGTCCTTAGATTTCAGATCTAGGGCAATCGGCTTGGAATTTCTAGAAATTGATCGAGGATTCGGAACGGGCACGAAGACTTCATTCTCGGGATTTTTCCGGCGACCTTCGGCGGCGGCCCGGCGGCGGTCTGGCCAAATTCCGGCGGCTACAGTGGTGGACTTCTGGCGGGGTCTGGTCAGAATGTTCTTCTCGTTGTGGTGAGTTCAACGCCACTTTCCGTTCGTTAATCGGACACTCGATCTATTTATTACGAATTATTTTGCATAATTGTGATTATTTGAATTAATTGTTTTAAGTGTAAATAAATTGTTTATTGTTGGTTTGTTGATCGAGATGTATTCCAATCGTATACGAAAATATGTATTGAATGAATTGTGATATGCATGAATGTTTCGATTTACAATTTGCATCCCGATGTGATGAATTTATACTATGTGTTTAGATATGAAGGGGTGTTAATGTAATATTTAGAAACTAATCTTTTATGTGACTAAATGAACTTGAATGATATTTTAGAAGAACGAACATGTTGTGATTTCTCTATATCAATTTGAGACGTTCTCAATATTATGTTTATTGTAAATTGTGTTTCAAATATAAAATTTAGATACATGAAAGATGCTTGAACAACTTGAGACTTGATGCATGATAGGAGTTAGAATTGTAATATCTTGATTTACTCTTACTACTTGAAAATGGTATATTATGAATTACAATAAATTGATAATTGTCAAGTTTGTAAGTAATTAATTCCTAGTTGAATAATTGTATAAACACTTTAAACGAACAATTATGCTTAGCAATCAACTAAGGGGATGTACGTGTAATAATTCTAAACTTTTATAAATAACTTAGGGGATGTAAGTGTAATATTTATGAAACTATGAATGTGACTTGAGCTTGTGTACCAAACATGTTGTGAAGTTGTAACGTATGATCTTAAGTGAATTAAATGCACACTTTATTTGTATCAAGCATGCCATCTACGTACAACAACGGTACGTTTATATGATCAAGTTGCTCTTACTTATGCACTTTATAACTCGACATGAACTTGATGCTTAATTCTAATATTATAATTGAACCCTGTGACATTGGATGATTTAATATGCATTTTGTGAATACATTGACTTCCTAAATTGATCTTGCATCTTTGGATATGGAATTGCATGATGGTTGCTTGTAAATATGACCTTGTTGAGCATTGATATGCCTTGAATGACCACGACACCTTATCCAAACACAACCTGAACGCTTATGCATAACCACGATCATGTTGAGCAACGCCGTGCGTCTTGTTTGGTTCATATAGAGTCTAAGTTTGGGCTTCTGTATGTCTTGTCACAGAGTTTGGTGGTGCCGGTGGGCCCGAGGTTTAGAGTGTTTGGCCCTTCACACTCTCAGACTCTACTTTCACGAGGTGAGGTTTAGGATTTTGTATAGTTATGCGACCTATGGCCTTAATATGCTAATTTCAACCCTTGCATGCGAGTAGACCTTACTATAGATATGTATGTGTTGGATATGATATGTTTATGACCTTCTGCGTGTGTCCTTCGTGGGCGGGTGCCTTCTGGCTATATCCCTGCAGCGTGGGAATGTACGTGAGTGTGTCCTGCGTGGGCGGGTGCCTTCGGGCAATATCCCTGCAGCGTAGGAATATATATATAAAAACCAGTTTTTCAGGCATATGTAAGCTGTTTCGGAAAGTTAAGTTATGATATGATTATGTAGCGAGATTGCCATGAAAGTTGGTATATGTTATGTTCTGTTCTGTTATGGGGCCCAGGAGCTATAGGTAAGGAGGCCCAGGGACGGTATCGGGCCGTCGGGGTTATACCTGTGTGTAGTCTGATGAGGATGTACCGGGACCCACCAGGAGGTTTGGTTGGGAAACGGAGTCCTGAGGGTTTGAGTAGCATTAGCACTCCCCTCGATTGTATGGATGGTTAGGGTTGCGCAACCCTACCATCACCCGGAGTTGAGGTTGGTATGTTATTCATGTTTTGTTATGATATGAGGAGTTGAGGTTGGAAGCTCGTACTCACCGAGCATATGATATGATATGTTATGGGAATCATGAATCGGGATAGAGTTTTCTGGAAAATGGTTTCTAAACTTATATCTATATCTATTTGGGTTATTTGGAAATGTTTTGGTATGCAACACCTATCATCGGTTCATGAGTCCATTCTTTTGTTCTGTGTTGTGCTCTTTTATATATATATTGTGGGTGTGCGTTAGCCCCATCACTCAGTCAGTTGACTGACACCTCATTTTATCTTTTAGTTTGCAGGATTCTTTTGGCTTGAGCTAGGCGGAAGTGAGTCTCCTGAGTCACACTTGTCAGTCTAGTTGGTATTAGGATGCATTCGTCGCATACTTTATTTATGTTATGTATTTATGTTTCACACTTGAAGGTTATGTTTATGTTCTACTTAGACTTAAACCCGTGTGGGGTTAGTAAGCTAGTATTTGGATGTTAGTAGATATTATGATGATGCTTTTGCTGTTTATTATGTTGGAATATGAATTGATTCGGGACTAGGTATTTATGCTAGTTGAACCCGTCACCTTCTTTGCATTTTTTGTTATAAATGCTTCTGCTATCTATTGTTGTTGGTTTTAATTGCTTCCGCACTCTGAGTTGTCAAGTTACATCCGCCTAGCCTAGTGTGTGAGTTGGTCTCCCGTTCGCTATAATTCAGATTCGGGCATGGACTTTCCATTTCGTGACCGAGTCTGGGTCTTAGTGCGGGGGATGTGGCATCCTCCATTTGGGGTGTTACATGATGATAATAGATTGACCCGTTTGGAGCTAAGATTGATTAGTCTGCAGGTCCCCCCGCAAGCCCCAACGAAGATCAAAGAGAAAATATTAAAACGAGAGAGAGAAATGATTTTTCAAAGTGTTTGAAAATAGCCAAGGTATTTATTTTGAGAAAATAAATTAAATTCCAAAGAGTTGGAAATGCCCAAAATTTTATTTTGGAGAAAATAAATTTTTTCAAAAAAAAAAAAATAATAATAAATATGACATGGCGAAAGTGCTGATGTGGTAGCTAACGAGTCACGCCAAGTCAGCGGGTCAGCGCCAGCGTGTTCGACATGTGGACGATGAGGATCGTGCCGCGTCAGCTCGTGTCAACGGCTCAGATCATGTTGACTGAAAAGTCAACAGGTCGAGAAAACGGGTTAGCGAACCGGGTCATCTGATAGGGTCGGTCATGGTTTGACCGACCCGGACACCTAGACGAATGGGATTTGGACACGTGGTGTTGCTGGAGCCCAAGTTGAACCAATCGGTTCACCCCTGAACCGGTCTGACACGTGGCAGCTGCTCGTGCGGCTGCACGTAGCACACGCGCCAAACGCACAGCCACCACATGGGTAGCGCGTGCGGGCTCCGTTCCGCTCGTGCCAGGCGGCGTTGGCCTTTTGGCCGTGTGAGCTCCTGCGTGGCACTCTTGGATTGGCCGTCAGACCTTGGTGTGCACGGTAATTTTCCGTTTTTTGACGAAAATGGCCCTCAATTTAAGCCTATAAATAAGATCTGCATCCCTTTCATTTTCAGTACAACTTTGACTTTCATTTTTGGCAAATTTAAAAGGCCATCCGGCTCTCTCTTTCTTGTTTTTTAATTAATCCTTAATTAAGGATTAATTAATACTTAATTAGGTGGTTATATAATTAATATATAATCCACTTAATTATTAGAAAATAGCGATTTTGAGGTTTTAGAAAAAAGGGTTTTTCTAAAGAAAATATTTTCTCGAGTGTTTAGCGAAATACTGCCGGAGCCCACAGTCCAATTTCTTAATCGGGGATATTGCGGGTATGCTCTGCCGGTTTCACAAGGAAATATCGAGGTGCTGGAAAAGTGCCGTGGATAGCCAATTTTGCAGTACGGTAATGCCATTATGCTGCCCAAATTAATATTTGCATATTTTGATTATATGCTAGATGATTTAAAATTATGTTGTCGATGCCTGTATATATTAGAGTTATGCTGCCCGATTTATTCCGCTGCTTTTATTAAAATATTTTAGAAATATTTTGATAACGAGGTTATGGCGAAAATTTTTGAGATATTCCGCTGTACCGTCACTCTTCTTCGGGCCCGCCACACCAACATCAGGGACAGGCTTACAACTGGTGGTCTAGTGTTCAGATCAAGTTGGAAGCTTCTGAGGAGGAGATTACATGGAACGTCTTCGAGCGAGAATTCAAGAATAAATATATCCCTAAAGCTACTAGAAGCAAACGTTTGAGGGAGTTTATGGACCTCAAACAAGGAGAAATGTTCGTGACTGATTATATCAACGAATTTGAGAGACTTTCACGTTATGCTCTAAACATTGCCAATGATGATGAAGCTAAAGCCTCTAATGTAACACCCCGCACGTGAGGCGCCACATCCCCCGCACTATGACCCGACACGTGTACGAAATGGAAGGTCCGCACACATGCCAAGTCACAGCGAACGGGTGACAAACAAAAACACACGCACTAGCTAGGCGGTATCTAACCCTGTACAAAAGAAAATATGCAAAACATGATAGCGGAAGTAGCACGAAAAGCCAACCTACAAAAACTTTTACACACCAAACATACAATGCAGTTCATATATTAGAATCAAATATACGGGTTCAACTAGTTCAGCAAACATGTCCTAACCTGTCTCGAATAATTACATATCAAAACGGGTTCAACTAATCCGAGCACCTGTCCTAACCTGTCCCGAATTCCAAACATTCAAATCATAGATTCCCAACCTGCACAAAACATATCTTATACAGAGTTTACGAATCATAAATCAGAATAAAATACTTAACAAACTTAAACGAACAGACACACACTCGACAGACATGACACACCGCCGCCTAGCACGAACTCCAACGACCTGAACCTGCAACTAAAAACATAAACGGGGAGGGGTCAGTCCAAAGACTGAGCGAGGGGCTGACACACGCACACTATACATATATATAGAGCAAAGCACAAAGAAGAAGCGACGTTCGTAAACCCGGGGTTAGTTTTTGGACGCCAAAACATTTTCCCGTGATAATATACATATAGGGAGACTTATCAAACAGACCAAACAAATTTTAAATCAAAAGTTTCTTAAGGCACAACTCAGATTCATGCAGACTTAACACACATACCAGAGCATATCTTATTAGCTTAAAAGTATATCAATTTTTATCTTAATTTAAGAATCTACCCCCGTTTCACGAACTTATGACAGACCGACAGACAGAACACACTTACTCATACCAAAACAAAAACTCATAAAAAAATCCCACCTGCACACCATTGGGGAAGAGAGGTGCCCTTCTCAACCCACCACAGAATGAAACATGTGAACCGGAGGATTCCGCCCGGTTCCTTCGACGGCCAGCCAAAATGCGCTCCGTCGGCATAGGAGAACTAAGTCTCCCGTTGGTGGAGAAATGCACAGGGGTCGTAACCGGCGACCCCATGGTCGTCCCGGGTCTCCCTTACCCACAATCTCCGGGGCCCATCACACAGATAAACAGACATATACCGGAAACTTAACTTGCCACACACAGACAGACAGACATATCTCATGTATATCGCACTTATCATATCGTACGTACATATCACGCAGACTGACCTCGAAATCATAACAGAACTGAGACAAAGCATACATAGGCTTATACATAGCGATTCGTACTTTTCAAATCAAATCATATGACAAAACCAGTAAAATACGTACTTCGCACATATCTACATATACATAAGGCTTATAAACCGCATGCATTCGAAAACGGGCACGTTGCAATAGGGTATAACTATATCCTAACCTCACCTGGCACCAAAAACAGCCGAAGACACCGCAAATGGTTCACCCCGGAACCTGGACGGCTCACTTGTCACCACCCCGGGTGCACCTGTACCAACTGAACACACCAAATACAGTACAGAACTTAGACTCAGACTCAGACAACCATATAAAGACGCACGACACAATGTCAAGCACTTAAGAAATGCAATCACATAAGCAGAGTTCACATTATTTCATATAAATTCATATATCAAATAACCAATTCATCTAAGCTTCATACAATTCATATATCGCATAATAGGATTATTTTAAATTAAATAATTAACCTGCATTACAAAGTTAGAAATTAAATCATCGAAGACATACTAATTCCATTTTTACCAAATCATAAATTGCATAACAAATTCTTATATCATATAATAAGTTCCAATTCAACTTAAGTAATTAAACTAATTAAAAGCTTCAAGCTTAGGCGTAATAATTTCTCTTAATCGAAATCATAATTAGCATATTTGTTTACCAATCGACAAGGATTAATTAATTGAAGTCATACAATTTATATGTTTAGCGAAATTACACATACACCCCCTTCAAGATAGGCAAATAGCTCAAATTCGATACATCAGAATTCAAATGGCATATCAAAGCATCAATATATATCATAATTCATTTAATACATGATTTCGTACATATTGAAATACAATTTGATAGACAAAACAAGCAATTAGCAATTAAAACAATTAATTTCAAATATTCAAGTTATACAAAATAAATCACAACAAATCAACCGGACATCCGATTGACGAACGGAAAGTGGCGTTGGACTCACCACGACGAGAGGAACTTGCTGCCCGAAGGGCATCGGAATGCCGCCCCCGGAACCAGTCGAACCGCCACGTACAGCAGCCGGACCACCACCTCCGGTAGTCGGAAAATTCCCCGGAAGGACAGAAACGTACGCCTCGGCTTGCTTGACAAAAGCCCTCAACCAATTTCAGAAAATACCAAGCACACCGGATTTCATTGACGAAAAACCGAACTAAAATCCTAGTAGGAAAACTGAAATTAGATACAAACCACTAAACGAAAACAAAATCCGGACATACCGTTGGAAAGCCCATAGCGAGGCCTTCGAAAGCCCCTAACCAAATTACCGGAAAAGTCGTCGGAAAATCAGACCGCCGGTCCAGAGCCGGTCTGCCACCGGTTCGCCACCGCCGGCCGGTTTTCGAGTCGGGGCCAATGCCATCCGCTATTTTCCATTATTCTGAGCAAGTTCCGTGAAGGAACCACCACCAAAACCGGCCGGAAAAAGGTCCCAAACCGCCGCTGAAAGTCCGCCGGTGCGCCACTCGCCGGTTCAGCCACCTCCGGCCTTCGTTTGCTCAAACCGACCCCGGAATCGGACTCACCAAGTCGAAAACGTCCGGAAAAGGTTCCCCCTCGCCGGGGAAGACCGCCGGAGTCCTTATTCGAGGTTTAGAAGAATTTTTCCCAAGTGGGAAATAAAATACAACGAATAGGATTATAACAATTCATTTCATTCATTAGGTCATTAGTGGCCCGGCGAGAGGGCATGCATTATCTCCAACCATCACCTGGTGTGATCCATTAGTCATTCATTCATTCATTCATACATTTCATTCTTTCGTGCACATACATTCGATCATTTATTCAATCGTTCATATACCACCTTCTTCCTCCGGGTAGGGAACGGGTTTGTAAGGCCCGAACCCTCATTCATTAATGCTAGAGGGGTACATGAATCCCTAAAAGCACGGGACCCCTTTCATTCACTAATCTCCTAGTGAAATCCAGGTTGCCGAAATTGTTGGAACTAGTATAAATGGATTCCCGTCAGCCCAAGCTTCCCCGGTTCACCACTACACTAAGTCTCGGGCCCCCATTCATTGTGATCATTCATTTCTCGCCAAAACATTTTGGTAGGACAATCATAATAAAGGCCTTCGTTCGAAAACATTTGTTCGTTAAAACTTGATATATACATATATATAATTTTGGCTCAAAACTTACACATTGGGTAGTTTGGGGTCATATTTTAACTAATAGAAGAAAAACCCACCTGGTAGACAAAAAGAACTCGACAAAGCTCTCACTGCCCGACCTCGTCACCCACTGGATCAATATCTGTGTGACAAAGGTAGTGTGAGACTCAATATTACCACATTTGACACTGGGCTATGCAATATCATGTTAAGGAATGCTTAAAATACAATAATATGTTCAAATATGGTCATGAATGTCATAGAATCCAATTAAACACATAATTCAACAAGTTTCATTCATTATACGATAAAAATCCTATCCGTTCTCGGTCATATCGTTCATACTTTCATACTTGCATTCATATGGTTATCAATATCATAAATCAATCATAAAACATAGCTTTAATATAATCACGTTACATACAATCCACCATTACGAGCCATAAACGAGATATAAGCAAGAAAAGAGGTTTCCCAAAGCTGCCATTTCAAATGACACGGCCGTGTTGAGTTTTTAAAGGAAACGGACATGGCCGTGTCCGAGGTTTAAAAATCCAAAAATTCAAAGTCGAGAGCTTGACACGACCGTGTTGAGTTTTCAAAGAAATTGGACACGGCCGTGTCCGAGGTTAAAATCAGAAAAATTCAAAGTCGAGAGCCCAACACAGCCGTGTCCATTTTCAGTTCAAAGCTGACACGGCGGTGTCAGCTCATCGTTTTGCCAAGAAAAACAGAGCAGAAGCTCTGTTTCACGAGGGAAAAGCTTGCAAAAACAGGGGCAGCAATAAGGAAGCTCTTATACACTCTTAGACATGATTTCAATCCATATAATTCACATATAACATGCAATTCATTCATACCTACAAGAATTCATATCCAAAATTGGCAAAAGATCACTCAATAACAAACTTTCATCCATGGAAGCTTCAAGCTTCAACAATGGCAAATCAAGCTATAATCAACCAACACAAAATCCTAGCAACTAGAAATGATAAGGAAGCTACAAGCAACACATTCCATGCATCAACTATCATTTAAAACCAAGGAAAGACATGGAACCAAGAATTCATACCATTTGCATCATTTCAAGCTTTTTGTCATAACACATGATTCCCCAACTCATACCAAGATATAATCGGAAGAAAATGAAAAGGAGAATGAGGGAGAAACAATCCATACCTTACCTTGGAAGAAGATTGGATGAAAGTTGATCTTGAGCTTAGGGTTTGAATGATCAACAAGGGTTTTCTTGGGGCTTCTCCTTGGCTTCTTGAGATGATGATGATCAATGAAATGAGATGCATAAGGGAACAAATGCTGATATTTAGTGATAAAAGGGTAGGATTCGGGTCGGTCCAAGTCCGATTCGCTAAGAAAATGGTTCAAAACAAGTTATAAAGTCGAGGCTATGGAAAGGTTTGTTGTCGAAGTTTCAAATGATATCGAAAGAGTACGAGGTCAACTTTAATGAATAGGTAACGTCGAAACAAGTTCAACGCCGGTTACGGATCTCGATTTCGAGGTCCGGAGCTCAAGATATCGCGAAAACCGTTCAGTGTTGCCTATTATACAAATAGGTCCCTAAACTTTCAAAAAGTGGCAATTAAGCCCAAACTCAATTTCCAATTGAGTCCAAAACATTCAAATAAGTTTCAATAAAACCCACGGGTTGCACGAAACATGTAATTTCATTCAATTAACACCGAATTCACAAAACTCACATTTTCACAAATTGATTCATATATTCATAGCATATATTGGAATTCATATAGAGTTTAATCAAATAAATCAAATTAAAAACGAATTCGATTAATAAAACAAGATATAAAATCATATAATTAAATGTAAATGCGCACGTAACTCTTACCTGCACGTGTGAAAACTCGGGGCGTTACAACCTCTCCCCCTTAAAGAGAATTCGTCCTCGGATTCATTGCTCGGTCGGAAATAATTCGGGGTAGAACTTCTTCATTTTCTCTTTCGTTTCCCACGTGGCTTCTTCCGTCTTATCACTTCGCCACAACACTTTCACCAAGGGAAACCGTCTGTTTCGAAGTTCTTGAAATTTCCGATCCAAAATCTTAACTGGTTTCTGAACGAAAGTGAGATTCGGTTCAAGCTCGGCTTCTTCAATCGGTATGATCACTGATTCATCGGGATAGTACTTCCGAAGTTGTGACACATGGAAGACATTGTGAATATCCGTTAAACTTGGAGGCTGTAACGCCCCGACTTTTCGGACGTAAAGGTACGACGTATGTGTTTACCAATTTGCGCGAATTAATTGTTTTTACGTGTTTTATATTTAATTTTATTATAAATTGTTATTATTTTATTTTATTATATTTATTTTAATTTATTATTATTTCAAAAATATTTCGTATTATAATATATATATATATTTCAATTATTGCTAATTTAATTATTAATGTTAATTATGTTGTTAATTTAATGATTATGCTAATTAAGTGTTATGTTAATTAATCATGCTTTAATTAATTAGTTACGTGACCCTAATTTAATTTATTTAATATTAGAATTAATTTATTTATTTAAAATTTATGCATGGAAATTATAATTTGTGCATGGAATTTATGATTTGTGCATGAATTGCATGAAATGTGCATGTTGGTTATTTTGAGCTTCGTTCTTATATGAAATGATATCGAAATGCCATGAATTTGTAGTATGTCGTAAATATATGTGTTATGAACATGCCTATATGCTCGGTTTATGTTTTCGAATTTATTTGATATGTTAACGAATTTAATTTGAATTATGGAACCAAATCGGGGGCTAACGAGCACTTAGCGTACCCTTGGTTCCGAATTTTATATCTTGAGCTCGGGAACTCGGATTCGAGTTCCGTCAACTCCGCTGAACTCGTAACGAAAATTCGAGTTTAGTAAACTTATCCTTATATTTTTCCAAAGTCATTTGAACCTCCGAAATTCAACCGAAAAACGAAACGGAGACTAAACTGACCTTGCTGTACAAAAATAGCCATATCTTATTCAAACTTTAACCAAATTAACCATGGTTTGATTCTATTGAACCCTAACTCAACCCCGTAACCGGATATAGAATGCCCTAACCAAACCAATCCTCACACAATCCCCAAAACTCAGCCAAAGTCACTGGAATTTCAAGCAGTCCCGTAACCCTTCATTCCTTAGAGATTTTGGAGCTCAAATCTCATCCAAACTTCATCCAATCAACAAGGTAAGCTTAGGGTTGTAATATATGTTCATTTCTGGTCATTTTCATCCTTTCTTTCACGAATTTGAGCATGGTTTCATGATTTCTGGGTTGTTTCCGAAATAGGAGAGTTTTGGGCAAATTGTTGATCTCATTCGATTCTTAATGGTTTTGATTGATTCCAAGCTTGAGAATGATTATTTTGACATCCTGATATCATTTATGATCATTGATTTCATGGTGGTTGAAGTATTAATGAGTTATCATTTATGACACTTTGAGAAAATTTCCATAAATGTCATGTATGCTTCCTTTTCTTGATTGAGCTTGTTTGGAACTGATATATATGTTGAAATGGTGTTGCTTGACTGAGTATTTGTTGTTCTAAACTGATATGAAAAGATGGAGATGAAGTGAATCGTTCTTGCCCTGTTTCCCATAAGCTTTGCTCTGTTTTTGGATTGAGTTTCAGCTGTCAAAACTGCTGCGATCCTCTTTGCTTTTTGCTGTCATTTTCTTGTCTTTGTGGGATGTGTTTTAGCTGAGTTTCTTGCAGCTTTTCATGCCTGGTTTTGCTGCTTTTCTTGCTTCTGTATCGCCTTCGTTGCTGCTGCGTTTTCTGTCAAAAACAGAGGAGGTTGCTGCTGCGCGACACGGGGGGTGTCGTTCTTGCCTTTCCAGCGCGGAACGGGGGTGCAGTTTGGCCTGAGGTTGCTGTACCGAGACACGGGGGTGTCTCGGTTTGGGCTTGGGAGGTGACACGGGGGGTGTCACCCCGTTTTTCTTGAACTGTTTGCCTGCGTTTTTTTTTTCTGGGTTACTGCTGCATGCATGTATATATCTGTGCTTTGTGTGTGTACTTGAGTGCATGGTTTTTATAATATATTGCATGCATATACTATATATATATATGTATATTATATGTATTATATGGTTATTATATTATATATCTTTATTATATATTTTAAATATTATTTGATTTAATTTAATTGTTGAATTAATTAATCTCTATTTCGCGTATTAAAATTACCGACTATTGATTGAACGTTTTATTTATTTTATTCCTAATTGTGAATATGAATATTACTTGCTATGATTATCAAATGAATTCTTGGATTAATTGATATGCATTATGAATGTTATGAATTTATGAATTTATGAAATTGAATGAAATATATGAACGAATGATTTGATTATATGTTTTAAATTCCTTAATAGTGCACATGAACATTTTCATGATATAATATGATCATTTATGCATTCATGTCATATTCACTTCATTGCCGAGCGTCATATGTGGTCATTGAGTCTCTTACCTTTTCTTTTGCACAGACTCGGGTTTGGTCGGAGACGAGGGCGAGCTTTGAGACGCTTGTGCCTTTCTTTTGCTTTGAAAAGGTGGGTTTTTCTTCTAATAGTTAAAGTGACCCGATATATCCCTTATTTGAAAGGGTTTAAGCCAAAATAGTATATTTATATATATCGAGTCATTTTGGGTAAATGATTTCAAACGTATGACCCCTTTTATTTATGAAACCCTACCTTATGTTTGGCGAGACATATTTATGATTTATGATTGCACGGGCCCCAGGACTTAGTATATGTGGCTAACCGAGGAAGCAAGGGCTGACGGGGATCCCATATACTAGTTCCAACCAACTACGGCGAAACGGACTTCGTTAAGGAGTTTTTGACGAGGAAACGCTAACCGGGCTTTGAGGACTCATGAACCTCATAGCCGCATTGATATGATTAGGTGGTCGGGCCTTGCAAACCCGTCCACCACCCGGAGGAAGAAGGTGTATATGAATGATTATGATCATGTTATGTATGAGCACAAAAGATATATGTACGATAATGAATGATTGAATAATTGATTATGTTTACACGAGGAGTAGGTTGGAGATTGTGCACGCCCACTCGCCGGGCCATAAACCCTTATGAACAATTATGAATAAATATGAACGTCGTAATCCCGTTGATGTTTTCTTTTGTTTTAACCACTTGGGAAATTCTTATCAAACTTCACACGGGATTAGGGCTTGCATGTTTGTGTTTAATTTATGCGATATTATATCTTATGCCCCGTTTTATACCCACCAGTCTCTTTTAGACTGAACCCCGATTGTTTTCAGTTGTTTTGTGCAGGTATAGGAGTGCTAGGCGGTAATACAAGTCGTCTAGGTCTTGCATTTATGTTTAGCACTTCTTTTCAGCCTCATATGTTCATACTCTTATTGCTACTTTGTTTATGATCATAGTATAGCATGGAGCATCATGATTTTTAGGCCGTGAGTGCCGTTGAACTGAATGCTTTTGTATATCTATTTTGGAGCTTGGTGGCTCACTGTATATATGCTATGTCGTTCTTGCTTCCGCGTTTTACTTTAACTCTGTTTTTATGTTATCTTGAGTTGAATGGTTTAAGGGTTAGTCCCGCCTAGCATAGCGTGTGTGTTGTGTCCCCATTCGCCGTGGATTAGGCACGTGTATGGACTTCCATTTCATATACGGGTCGGGTCTCGGTGCGGGGGATGTCGTACCTTACGCTCGGGTGCCACATCCTTATGTGGTATCAGAGCTTAGGGTTGCAAAACCCCGGGCTCTAGTGTCGTGTTGAGTCAGTTAGGTCGTTCGGCTTTAGGAACAACTCGTCAATGTGTCGCATATGGATTTTTTACGTGCTTGTGTGCATTAAATCTTGAATTTTGATCGAATTAATTGCACTTGCATGCATGGACTAAAAATAGCCTGCATTTCAGTGTTTCTTGAACAGGATGCCTCCACGTAGACACCGTGAGAGATCTCCCAGACACCGCCGTCATCATGACCGATCCCCTACGCCTCCACCCCAACCACAAGCGCCTCCAATGGATAGGGGGAACTTCATGGAAGCAGTTTTTAATTATGTCGAGCATAGGAGGGCTCAAGCTCCCCCACCACAACAAGCTCCTCCACCAAACCATAATAATAGAGATCCTCATGGGGTGTTTCTGAGCTACAACCCCGCTCGGTTTTCTGGTTCTATTGATGATGCGGTCTCGGAGGGTTGGTTGATTCGATTAGAGAGGATATTTGGAGTCCGACAGTTTACTATGCAAGAGAAGGCTCAATTTGCTATATTCCTACTTGATGGAGATGCGTATGAATGGTGGGAAAGAACGAGCGAGAAACTTGAAGTGGATGAAGAGTAAGTGACTTGGGAGGTTTTCAAGAGAGAATTCTGAGAACGCTTTGTACCAGAGGTAGTGAGAGAAAGGAAGGAGTAGGAGTTTATGGATTTAAAGCAAGGTGCGCGTACGGTGACTCAATATCTCGCCGTATTTAACAGACTTGGGAAATATGCTCCTCATGTCACCCGGGATGAGAAGAGAAAGTCGAGAAAATTCATTGCGGGGTTAAGACAGGAGTTGAGACACGGTCAGGGGGGTCACAACTTCGAGTCATTTGCCAACACTGTGCAAAGGGCTTTGGTTCAAGAGGAGGAATTCAAGAAGAAGGATCCGATGTTTAGAGCTCTAATGGGAAGAGGTTTCGGATCAAATTCGGGAAAGAGGCCGATGATTCAAGCTACTCCCCCTCAGAGGGGTCCGTTTAAGAAGCCAACAATGGGAGGACCAACTCCACCGGTTCTTAAAGCCTTGCCTGCACCAACGAGAGATCGACAAGGTCCGAGTGAGGCGAGATTGGCTCAAGCTCCTTGTACACATTGTGGAGGACCAACTCACAATTTCTATGACTGTCGGAGGAGGTTGAATTTGTGTCTCATATGCGGAAAGGGCGATCATATGGTGGATACTTATCCCGACAAGGACCCCAGATTTCAAAGACGAGTTCAAAGGCCAATGATCCAGGCTCGTGCTTACGCCCTCGAGGGTGAAGAGCAAGATGCAGAGATTGATCCCACAGTTGTGGTAGAAGGTACCTTATGCATACATAACACGAGCATTCATGCACTCTTTGATCCGGGTGCCACGCATTCCTTTATTTCTTGTGATATAGTTGCCACTCTGTGCTTGCCTGTTATTTGTCTTTCTTCTTGTTATTTGGTGAGTTCGCCACTTGGTGGTAGTCTTCAGACAGATCAGTTGGTTCGGGAATGTTCAGTTTTGATTGAAGGGAAAGAACATCCGGCGGATTCAATTGTTATGCCCATGAAGAGGTAGGGAGTTATCTTGGGTATGGACTGGTTGTCCAGGCACCGGGCCAATCTTGATTGTTTTGCGAAGAAGGTGATTTTGGGTAATGAATTGGTGATTGGTAGTGGATCAAGAACGGTATCTCTCTTGTCTTATATGGAAGCTCACAAGTTGATGAGAGAAGGAGCAACGGGATTTATTGCTTACCTTCTTAATAGGCTGAAAGATCAAGTTAAGTTGGAGGATACCGCGGTTGTTAAGGATTTTTCCGATGTGTTTCCGAAAAATTTGAGTTCTTTACCACCAGACCGTGAGATCGAATTTGTTATTGACTTATATCCAGGATCCACACCGTATTCTAAGACTCCGTATCGGATGGCACCGGCCGAATTGAAAGAGTTAAAGATTCAACTAGACGAATTACTCAAAGTTGGATATATACGGCCAAGTTCGTCACCTTGGGGTACTCCGGTTCTCTTTGTTAAGAAAAAGGATGGAACCTGAAGAATGTGTATAGATTACCGGGAGCTTAATCGGATGACTGTAAAGAATAAGTATCCTTTGCCCCATATAGAGGATTTATTCGATATGTTACAAGGTTCGGGGGTATACTCAAAATTGGACTTGAGACAAGCATACTATCAATTGAAGATCCGGGATGAGGACATTCCGAAGATGGGATTTAACACCCGGTATAGACACTACGAATTCGTAGTGATGCCTTTTGGATTGACTAATGCTCCGACTGCTTTTATGGATATGATGCATCGGATTTTCCGGCCCTATTTGGATAAGTTTGTGGTAATATTCATCGACGACATCTTGGTTTATTCGAGGACTCCGGAGGATCATGCCAGGCACCTCAGAATTGTGTTGGACACCTTAAGGGAACATCGGTTGTATGCTAAGTTTATCAAATGCGAGTTTTGGATTGATCGGGTAGCATTTTTGGGCCATATTATTTCAAGGAAAGGTTTGGAAGTAGACCCCTCTAAGATTGAGACGGTTATTCAATTGCAAAGCCCGAAAAATGCTTCAGAAGTAAGGAGTTTCTTGGGTTTGGCAGGCTACTATCGGAGATTCGTTCAGGATTTCTCGAAGATTGCGGCTCCTTTAACCCGATTGACTAAGAAAGCGGTTAAGTTTGAGTGGGACGAGGCATGTGAGGCTAGCTTTCAACTTTTAAAGGAAAAGTTGACTACCGCTCCTATATTAGCACTTCCCGAAGGTACAGAAGGATATACAGTTGATACGGACGCCTCAAAGGAAGGTTTGGGATGTGTGTTGATGCAAAATGGAAGAGTAATCGCCTATGCCTCAAGGAAATTGAAAGAGCATGAACAGAACTACCCCACTCATGATTTGGAATTAGCGGCAGTGATCTTTGCTTTGGGTAAGTGGAGATACTATCTTTATGGAATTTCGTTCGAGGTCTTTTCCGATCACAAGAGTCTCCAATACTTATTCTCACAAAAGGAATTGAATAAGAGACAACGGCGTTGGATGAAACTTTTGGCGGATTATGAGTGTACAATCCGGTACCATTCCGGCAAAGCCAATTTGGTCGTGGATGCGATTAGTAGGAAAGCTAGCGTGTCCAATGTGAAAGTGGAAATTGGAGATGAGAATGAGTTGCTCAAACTGAGGGCTAGTATTCGGAATATCACGGTTCAACCAGATCTTAAACAGAGATTATTTGATACTCAGAGGATTGATCCCGAGGTTCAAAAATTAGCTGAGAAAGCTCGAGCTGATTCAGAGTGTCCGTTTGGGTTTGATGATACGGGACTTCTAAGATTCAAGAATAGAGTTGTTGTGCCGGAAGTGTTAAAAAGGATTATTCTTGAATAAGCCCATCGGTTAGGGTATTCGATACATCCCGGAGGGAACAAAATGTATAAGGATCTTAAGCAATTCTATTGGTGGAATGGATTGAAACGGGATGTTATCAACTTCGTGAAACACTGCATGACCTGTCAAGTGGTTAAGGCAGAACATCAAAAGCCGTCAGGGCTACTTCAACCATTACCTATCCCGGAGTGGAAATGGGAACAGATAGCCATGGATTTTGTTTCGGGATTATCAAAAGTGAGAGGAGGTTTCGATGGAATTTAGGTTATCATGGACAGATTGACAAAATCAGCTCATTTCCTTGCTATCAGAATGTCCGATAAAGTGAGTAAGTTGGCTAAGAGATATAATGATGAGATTTTCAGGCTTCATGATGTACCTGTTAGCATTATCTCGGATCGGGATCCCAGATTTACTTCACGGTTATGGTAAGAATTACAGAAGTGTTTGGGAACAAGGCTTCGATTCAGCACAGCTTTCCATCCTCAGACCGACGGACAATCAGAAAGGTTGATTAAGTATCTGGAGGACCTGTTGAGAGCATGTGCATTGGACTTTCAAAGCTCGTGGAATGAACAGTTGCCGTTAATCGAGTTTGCTTACAACAATAGCTATCAAGCTTCGATTGAAATGGCCCCTTATGAAGCTCTTTACGGACGTAAATGTCGATCACCGTTTTTTTTTACTTGGAGGAATGGAATTGGACCAAGCAAGAAGGGATTAAAAGAGGGGAAAAGAAGGAAAAACCCTCTAAGGCTGTCCAAGAGGCTATTGATAAGGTCCAGATAATTAGACAACGGATTAAGGCCGCTCAGGATCGACAAAAGAGTATGCAGACCTTCAGAGGAAGAATTTGGAGTTTGAGATTGGAGATACAGTTTTCTTAAAGGCTTCTCCACGAAAAGGGTTCTCAAGGATTGGACGTGGAGGAAAATTAAACTGTCGGTATATGTGGCCATATGAGATTTTAGAGAAGATTGGGGATACGGCCTATCGATTGGACTTACCTCCGAGTTTGACTGGAATTCATAACGTATTTCATGTTTCACAACTCCGAAAATATTATCGAGACGAGTCCGAGGTTCTACCGGTTGAAGAAGTGGAATTAGAACCGGATCTCACCTTCGTTCAGAAGCCGATTAAGATATTGGATCGAAAATTTCAGGAACTCCGAAATCGGCGTATTCCACTAGTCAAGGTTCTTTGGAGAAGTGATAAAATCGAAGAGGCTACGTGGGAGACGGAGGAAAAGATGAGAAAGTTTCACCCCGAATTATTTCCGAGCGAGCAATGAATCCGAGGACGGATTCTTTTAAGGGGGAGAGATTGTAACGCCCCAACTTTTCGGACGTAAAGGTACGACGTATGTGTTTACCAATTTGCGCGAATTAATTGTTTTTACGTGTTTTCTATTTAATTTTATTATAAATTGTTATTATTTTATTTTATTATATTTATTTTAATTTATTATTATTTTAAAAATATTTCGTATTATAATATATATATATATTTCAATTATTGCTAATTTAATTATTAATGTTAATTATGTTGTTAATTTAATGATTATGCTAATTAAGTGTTATGTTAATTAATCATGCTTTAATTATTTAATTACGTGACCTTAATTTAATTTATTTAATATTAGAATTAATTTATTTATTTAAAATTTATGCATGGAAATTATAATTTGTGCATGGAATTTATGATTTGTGCATGAATTGCATGAAATGTGCATCTTGGTTATTTTGAGCTTCGTTCTTATATAAAATGATATCGAAATGCCATGAATTTGTAGTATGTCGTAAATATATGTGTTATGAACATGCCTATATGCTCGGTTGATGTTTTCGAATTTATTTGATATATTAATGAATTTAATTGGAATTGTGGAACCAAATCGGGGGCTAACGAGCACTTAGGCGTACCCTTGGTTCCGAATTTTATATCTTGAGCTCGGGAACTCGGATTCGAGTTTCGTCAACTCCACTGAACTCGTAACAAAAATTCAAGTTTAGTAAACTTAGCCTTATATTCTTCCAAAGTCATTGGAACCTCCGAAATTCAACCGAAAAACGAAACAGAGACTAAACTGACCTTGCTGTACAAAAATAGCCATATCTTATTCAAACTTTAACCAAATTAACCATGGTTTGATTCTATTGAACCCTAACTCAACCCCCTAACCGGATATAGCATGCCTTAACCAAACCAATCCTCACACAATCCCCAAAACTCAGCCAAAGTCACTGGAATTTCAAGCAGTCACGTAACCCTTTATTCCTTAGAGATTTTGGAGCTCAAATCTCATCCAAACTTCATCCAATCAACAAGGTAAGATTAGGGTTTTAATATATGTTCATTTTTGATCATATTCATCCTTTCTTTCACGAATTTGAGCATGGTTTCATGATTTCTGGGCTGTTTCCGAAATAGGAGAGTTTTGGGCAAATTATTGATCTCATTCGATTCTTAATGGTTTTGATTGATTCCAAGCTTGAGAATGATTATTTTGACATCCTCATATCATTTATGATCATTGGTTTCATGGTGGTTGAAGTATTAATGAGTTATCATTTATGACACTTTGAGAAAATTTCCATAAATGTCATGTATGCTTCCTTTTCTTGATTGAGCTTGTTTGGAACCGATATATATATGTTGAAATGGTGTTGCTTGACTGAGTATTTGTTGTTCTAAACTGATATGAATAGATGGAGATGAAGTGAATCGTTCTTGCCCTGTTTCCCGTAAGCTTTGCTTTGTTTTTTGGATTGAGTTTCAGCTGTCAAAACTGCTGCGATCCTCTTTGCTTTTTGCTGTCATTTTCTTGTCTTTGTGGGATGTGTTTTAGCTGAGTTTCTTGCAGCTTTTCATGCCTGGTTTTGCTGCTTTTCTTGCTTGTGTATAGCCTTCGTTGCTGCTGCGTTTTCTGTCAAAAACAGGGGAGTCTGCTGTTGCGCGACACGGGAGTGTCGTTCTTCCCTTTCCAGCGCGGAACGGGGGTGTAGTTTGGCCTGAGGTTGCTGTACCGAGACACGTGGGTGTCTCGGTTTGGGCTTGGGAGGTGACACGGGGGTGTCACCCCATTTTTCTTGAACTGTTTGCCTGCGTTTTTTTTTCTGGGTTACTGCTGCATGCATGTATATATCTGTGCTTTGTGTGTGTACGTGAGTGCATGGTTTTTATAATATATTGCATGCATATACTATATATATATATGTATATTATATGTATTATACAGTTATTATATTATAAATGTTTATTATATATTTTAAATATTATTTGATTTAATTCAATTGTTGAATTAATTGATCTCTATTTCGCGTATTTAAATTACCGACTATTGGTTGAACGTTTTATTTATTTTATTCCTAATTGTGAATATGAATATTACTTGCTATGATTATCAAATGAATTCTTGGATTAATTGATATGCATTATGAATGTTATGAATTTATGAATTTATGAAATTGAATGAAATATATGAACGAATGATTTGATTATATGTTTTAAATTCCTTAATAGTGCACATGAACATTTTCATGATATAATATGATCATTTATGCATTCATGTCATATTCACTTCATTGCCGAGCGTCATATGTGGTCATTGAGTCTCTTAACTTTTCTTTTGCACAGATTCGGGTTTGGTCGGAGACGAGGGCGAGCTTTGAGACGCTTGTGCCTTTCTTTTTCTTTGAAAAGGTGGGTTTTTCTTCTAATAGTTAAAGTGACCCGATATATACCTTATGTTTGGCGAGACATATTTATGATTTATGATTGCACGGGCCCCGAGACTTAGTATATGTGGCTAACCGAGGAAGCAAGGGCTGACGGGGATCCCATATACTAGTTCCAACCAACTACGGCGAAACGGACTTCGTCAAGGAGTTTTTTACGAGGAAACGCTAACCGGGCTTTGAGGACTCATGAACCTCATAGCCGCATTGATATGATTAGGTGGTCGGGCCTTGCAAACCCGTCCACCACCCGGAGGAAGAAGGTGTATATGAATGATTATAATCATGTTATGTATGAGCACAAAAGATATATGTATGATAATGAATGATTGAATAATTGATTATGTTTACACGAGGAGTAGGTTGGAGATTGTGCACGCCCACTCGCCGGGCCATAAACCCTTATGAACAATTATGAATGAATATGAACGTCGTAATCCCGTTGATGTTTTCTTTTGTTTTAACCACTTGGGAAATTCTTATCAAACTTCACACGGGATTAGGGCTTGCATGTTTGTGTTTAATTTATGCGATATTATATCTTATGGCCCGTTTTATACCCACCAGTCTCTTTTAGACTGAACCCGGTTGTTTTCAGTTGTTTTGTGCAGGTATAGGAGTGCTAGGCGGGAATACAAGTCGTCTAGGTCTTGCATTTATGTTTAGCACTTCTTTTCAGCCTCATATGTTCATACTCTTATTGCTACTTTGTTTATGATCATAGTATAGCGTGGACCGTCATGATTTGTAGGCCGTGAGTGCCGTTGAACTGAATGCTTTTGTATATCTATTTTGGAGCTTGGTGGCTCACTGTATATATGTTATGTCGTTCTTGCTTCCGCGTTTTACTTTAACTCTGATTTTATGTTATCTTGAGTTGAATGGTTTAAGGGTTATTCCCACCTAGCATAGCGTGTGTGTTGTGTCCCCGTTCGCCGTGGATTTGGCATGTGTATGGACTTCCATTTCATATACGGGTCGGGTCTTGGTGCGGGGGATGTGGTACCTTACGCTCGGGTGCTACATCCTTATGTGGTATCAGAGCTTAGGGTTGCAAAGCCCGGGCTCTAGTGTCGTGTTGAGTCAGTTAGGTCGTTCGGCTTTAGGAACAACTCGTCAATGTGTCGCATATGCGTTGTTTACGTGCTTGTGTGCTTTAAATCTTGAATTTTGATTGAATTAATTGCACTTGCATGCATGGACTAAAAATAGCCTGCATTTCAGTGTTTCTTGAACAGGATGCCTCCACGTAGACACCGTGAGAGATCTCCCGGACACCGCCGTCATCATGACCTATCCCCTACGCCTCCACCCCAACCACAAGCGCCTCCAATGGATATGGGGAACTTCATGGAAGCGGTTTTTAATTATGTCGAGCATAGGAGGGCTCAAGCTCTCCCACCACAACAAGCTCCTCCACCAAACCATAATAATAGAGATCCTCATGGGGTGTTTCTGAGCTACAACCCCCCTCGGTTTTCTGGTTCTATTGATGATGTGGTCTCGGAGGGTTGGTTGATTCGATTAGAGAGGATATTTGGAGTCCGACAGGTTATTACGCAAGAGAAGGCTCAATTTGCTATATTCCAACTTGATGGAGATGCGTATGAATGTTGGGAAAGAATGAGCGAGAAACTTGAAGTGGATGAAGAGTAAGTGACTTGGGAGGTTTTCAAGCGAGAATTCCGAGAACGCTTTGTACCAGAGGTAGTGAGAGAAAGGAAGGAGCAGGAGTTTATGGATTTAAAGCAAGGTGCGCGTACGGTGACTCAATATCTCGCCGTATTTAACAGACTTGGGAAATATGCTCCCCATGTCACCCGGGATGAGAAGAGAAAGTCGAGAAAATTCATTGTGGGGTTAAGACAGGAGTTGAGACACGGTCAGGCGGGTCACAACTTCGAGTCATTTGCCAACACTGTGCAAAGGGCTTTGGTTCAAGAGGAGGAATTCAAGAAGAAGGATCCGATGTTTAGAGCTCTAATGGGAAGAGGTTTCGGATCGAATTCGGGAAAGAGGCCGATGATTCAAGCTACTCCCCCTCAGAGGGGTCCGTTTAAGAAGCCAAGAATGGGAGGACCAACTCCACCGGTTCTAAAAGCCTTACCTGCACCAACGAGAGATCGACAAGGTCCGAGTGAGGCGAGATTGGCTCAAGCTCCTTGTTCACATTGTGGAGGACCAACTCACAATTTCTATAACTGTCGGAGGAGGTTGAATTTGTGTCTCATATGCGGAAAGGGCGATCATATGGCGGATACTTGTCCCGACAAGGACCCCGGATTTCAAAGACGAGTTCAAAGGCCAATGATCCCGGCTCGTGCTTACGCCCTCGAGGGTGAAGAGCAAGATGCAGAGATTGATCCCACAGCTGTGGTAGAAGGTACCTTATGCATACATAACACGAGCATTCATGCACTCTTTGATCCGGGTGCCACGCATTCATTTATTTCTTGTGATATAGTTGCCACTCTGTGCTTGCCTGTTATTTGTCTTTCTTCTTGTTATTTGGTGAGTTCGCCACTTGGTGGTAGTCTTCAGACAGATCAGTTGGTTCGGGAGTGTTCCAGTTCTGATTGAAGGGAAAGAACATCCGGCGGATTTAATTGTTATGTCCATGAAGAGGTATGGAGTTATCTTGGGTATGGACTGGTTGTCCAGGCACCGGGCCAATGTTGATTGTTTTGCGAAGAAGGTGATTTTGGGTAATGAATTGGTGATTGGTAGTGGATCAAGAACGGTATCTCTCTTGTCTTATATGGAAGCTCACAAGTTGATGAGAGAAGGAGCAATGGGATTTATTGCTTACCTTCTTAATAGGCCGAAAGATCAAGTTATGTTGGAGGATACCGCGGTTGTTAAGGATTTTTCCGATGTGTTTCCGGAAATTTTGAGTTCTTTACCACCAGACCGTGAGATCGAATTTGTTATTGACTTATATCCAGGATCTACACCGTATTCTAAGACTCCGTATCGGATGGCACCGGCCGAATTGAAAGAGTTAAAGATTCAACAAGACGAATTACTCAAAGTTGGATATATACGGCCAAGTTCGTCACCTTGGGGTGCTCCGGTTCTCTTTGTTAAGAAAAAGGATGGAACCTTAAGAATGTGTATAGATTACCGGGAGCTTAATCGGATGACTGTAAAGAATAAGTATCCTTTGCCCCATATAGAGGATTTATTCGATATGTTAAAAGGTTCGAGGGTATACTCAAAATTGGACTTGAGACAAGCATACTATCAATTGAAGATCAAGGATGAGGACATTCCGAAGACGGGATTTAACACCCGGTATGGACACTACGAGTTCGTAGTGATGCCTTTTGGATTGACTAATGCTCCGGCTGCTTTTATGGATATGATGCATCGGATTTTCCGGCCCTGTTTGGATAAGTTTGTGGTAATATTCATCGACGACATCTTGGTTTATTCGAGGACTCCGGAGGATCATGCCAGGCACCTCAGAATTGTGTTGGACACCTTAAGGGAACATCGGTTGTATGCTAAGTTTAGCAAATGCGAGTTTTGGATTGATCGGGTAGCATTTTTGGGCCATATTATTTCAAGGAAAGGTTTGGAAGTAGACCCTTCTAAGATTGAGAAGGTTATTCAATTGCAAAGCCCGAAAAATGCTTCAGAAGTAAGGAGTTTCTTGGGTTTGGCAGGCTACTATCGGAGATTCGTTCAGGATTTCTCGAAGATTGTGGCTCCTTTAACCCGATTGACTAAGAAACCGGTTAAGTTTGAGTGGGACGAGGCATGTGAGGCTAGCTTTCAACTTTTAAAGGAAAAGTTGACTACCACTCCTGTATTAGCACTTCCCGAAGGTACAGAAGGATATACAGTTGATACGTACGCCGCAAAGGAAGGTTTGGGATGTGTGTTGATGCAAAATGGAAGAGTAATCGGCTATGCCTCAAGGAAATTGAAAGAGCATGAACAGAACTACCCCACTCACGATTTGGAATTAGCGGCAGTGATCTTTGCTTTGGGTAAGTGGAGACACTATCTTTATGGAATTTCATTCGAGGTCTTTTCCGATCACAAGAGTCTCCAATACTTATTCTCACAAAAGGAATTGAATAAGAGACAACGGCGTTGGATGAAACTTTTGGCGGATTATGAGTGTACAATCCGGTACCATTCCGGCAAAGCCAATTTGGTCGTGGATGCGATTAGTAGGAAAGCTAGCGTGTCCAATGTGAAAGTGGAAATTGGAGATGAGAATGAGTTGCTCAAACTGAGGGCTAGTATTCGGAATATCACGGTTCAACCAGATCTTAAACAGAGATTATTTGATACTCAGAGGATTGATCCCGAGGTTCAAAAATTAGCTGAGAAAGCTCGAGCTGATTCAGAGTGTCCGTTTGGGTTTGATGATACGGGACCTCTAAGATTCAAGAATAGAGTTGTTGTGCCGGAAGAGTTAAAAAGGATTATTCTTGAATAAGCCCATCGGTCAGGGTATTCGATACATCCCGGAGGGAACAAAATGTATAAGGATCTTAAGCAATTCTATTGGTGGAATGGATTGAAACGGGATGTTATCAACTTCGTGAAACACTGCATGACCTGTCAAGTGGTTAAGGCAGAACATCAAAAGCCGTCAGGGCTACTTCAACCATTACCTATCCCGGAGTGGAAATGGGAACAGATAGCCATGGATTTTGTTTCGGGATTATCAAAAGTGAGAGGAGGTTTCGATGGAATTTGGGTTATCATGGACAGATTGACAAAATCAGCTAATTTCCTTGCTATCAGAATGTCTGATAAAGTGAGTAAGTTGGCTAAGAGATAAAATGATGAGATTGTCAGGCTTCATGGTGTACCTGTTAGCAATGTCTCGGATCGGGATCCCAGATTTACTTCACGGTTATGGCAAGAATTATAGAAGTGTTTGGGAACAAGGCTTCGATTCAGCACAGCTTTCCATCCTCAGACCGACGGACAATCAGAAAGGTTGATTAAGTATCCGGAGGACCTGTTGAGAGCATGTGCATTGGACTTTCAAAGCTCGTTGAATGAACAGTTGTCGTTAATCGAGTTTGCTTACAACAATAGCTATCAAGCTTCGATTGAAATGGCCCCTTATGAAGCTCTTTACGGACGTAAATGTCGATCACCATTTTTTTTGACTTGGAGGAATGGAATTGGACCAAGAAAGAAGGGATTAAAAGAGGGGAAAAGAAGGAAAAACCCTCTAAGGCTGTCCAAGAGGCTATTGATAAGGTCCAGATAATTAGACAACGGATGAAGGCCTCTCAGGATCGACAAAAGAGTTATGCAGACCTTCAGAGGAAGAATTTGGAGTTTGAGATTGGAGATAGAGTTTTCTTAAAGGCTTCTCCACGAAAAGGGTAATCAAGGATTGGACGAGGAGGAAAATTAAACCGTCGGTATATGGGACCTTATGAGATTTTAGAGAAGATTGGGGATACGGCCTATCGATTGGACTTACCTCCGAGTTTGACTGGAATTCATAACGTATTTCATGTTTCACAACTCCGAAAATATTATCGAGACGAGTCCGAGGTTCTACCGGTTGAAGAAGTGGAATTAGAACCGGATCTCACCTTCGTTCAGAAGCCGATTAAGATATTGGATCGATAATTTCAGGAACTCTGAAATCGGTGTATTCCACTAGTCAAGGTTCTTTGGAGAAGCGATAAAACCGAAGAGGCTACGTGGGAGACGGAGGAAAAGATGAGAAAGTTTCACCCCGAATTATTTCCGAGCGAGCAATGAATCCGAGGACGGATTCTTTTAAGGGGGAGAGATTGTAACGCCCCGACTTTTCGGACGTAAAGGTACGACGTATGTGTTTACCAATTTGCGCGAATTAATTGTTTTTACGTGTTTTATATTTAATTTTATTATAAATTGTTATTATTTTACTTTATTATATTTATTTTAATTTATTATTATTTTAAAAATATTTCGTATTATAATATATATATATATTTCAATTATTTCTAATTTAATTATTAATGTTAATTATGTTGTTAATTTAATGATTATGCTAATTAAGTGTTATGTTAATTAATCGTGCTTTAATTAATTAATTACGTGACCTTAATTTAATTTATTTAATATTAGAATTAATTTATTTATTTAAAATTTAGGCATGGAAATTATAATTTGTGCATGGAATTTATGATTTGTGCATGAATTGCATGAAATATGCATGTTGGTTATTTTGAGCTTCGTTCTTATATGAAATGATATCGAAATGCCATGAATTTGTAGTATGTCGTAAATATATGTTTTATGAACATGCCTATATGCTCGGTTTATGTTTTCAAATTTATTTGATATATTAACGAATTTAATTTGAATTGTGGAACCAAATCGGGGGCTAACGAGCACTTAGCGTACCCTTGGTTCCGAATTTTATATCTTGAGCTCGGGAACTTGGATTCTGTTCCGTCAACTCCGCTGAACTCGTAACGAAAATTCGAGTTTAGTAAACTTAGCCTTATATTTTTCCAAAGTCATTGGAACCTCCAAAATTCAACCGAAAAACGAAACGGAGACTAAACTGACCTTGCTGTACAAAAATAGCCATATCTTATTCAAACTTTAACCAAATTAACCATGGTTTGATTCTATTGAACCCTAACTCAACCCCCTAACCGGATATAGCATGCCCTAACCAAACCAATCCTCACACAATCCCCAAAACTCAGCCAAAGTCACTGGAATTTCAAGCAGTCCCGTAACCCTTCATTCCTTAGAGATTTTGGAGCTCAAATCTCATCCAAACTTCATCCAATCAACAAGGTAAGCTTAGGGTTGTAATATATGTTAATTTCTGATCATTTTCATCCTTTCTTTCAGGAATTTGAGCATGGTTTCATGATTTCTAGGTTGTTTCCGAAATAGGAGAGTTTTGGGCAAATTGTTGATCTCATTCGATTCTTAATGGTTTTGATTGATTCCAAGCTTGAGAATGATTATTTTTTCATCCTTATATCATTTATGATCATTGATTTCATGGTGGTTGAAGTATTAATGAGTTATCATTTATGACACTTTGAGAAAATTTCCATAAATGTCACGTATGCTTCCTTTTCTTGATTGAGCTTGTTTGGAACTGATATATATGTTGAAATGGTGTTGCTTGACTGAGTATTTGTTGTTCTAAACTGATATGAATTGATGGAGATGAAGTGAATCGTTCTTGCCCTGTTTCCCTTAAGCTTTGCTCTGTTTTTGGATTGAGTTTCAGCTGTCAAAACTGCTGCGATCCTCTTTGCTTTTTGCTGTCATTTTCTTGTCTTTGTGGGATGTGTTTTAGCTGAGTTTCTTGCAGCTTTTCATGCCTGGTTTTGCTGCTTTTCTTGCTTGGGTATCGCCTACGTTGCTGCTGCGTTTTCTGTCAAAAACAGGGGAGGCTGCTGCTGCGCGACACGGGGGTGTCGTTCTTGCCTTTCTAAAGCGGAACGAGGGTGCAGTTTACCCTGAGGTTGCTGTACCGTGACACCCCCGTGTCTAGGTTTGGGCTTGGGAGGTGACACGGGGGTGTCACCCCGTTTTTCTTGAACTGTTTGCCTACGTTTTTTTTTCTGGGTTACTGCTGCATGCATATATATATCCGTGCTTTGTGTGTGTACGTGAGTGTATGGTTTTTATAATATATTGCATGCATATACTATATATATATATGTATATTATATGTATTATATGGTTATTAGATTATATATGTTTATTATATATTTTAAATATTATTTGATTTAATTCAATTGTTGAATTAATTGATCTCTATTTCGCGTATTTAAATTACCGACTATTGACTGAACGTTTTATTTATTTTATTCCTAATTGTGAATATGAATATTACTTGCTATGATTATCAAATGAATTCTTGGATTAAGTGATATGCATTATGAATGTTATGAATGTTATGAATTTATGAATTTATGAAATTGAATGAAATATATGAACGAATGATTTGATTATATGTTTTAAATTCCTTAATAGTGCACATGAACATTTTCATGATATAATATGATCATTTATGCATTCGTGTCATATTCACTTCATTGCCGAGCGTCATATGTGGTCATTGAGTCTCTTACCTTTTCTTTTGCACAGATTCGGGTTTGGTCGGAGACAAGGGCGAGCTTTGAGACGCTTGTGCCTTTCTTTTGCTTTGAAAAGGTGGGTTTTTCTTCTAATAGTTAAAGTGACCCGATATATCCCTTATGTGAAAGGTTTTAAGCCAAAATAGTATATTTATATATATCGAGTCATTTTGGGTAAATGATTTCAAACGTATGACCCCTTTTATTTATGAAACCCTACCTTATGTTTGGCGAGACATATTTATGATTTATGATTGCACGGGCCCCGGGACTTAGTATATGTGGCTAACCGAGGAAGCAAGGGCTGACGGGGATCCCATATACTAGTTCCAACCAACTACGGCGAAACGGACTTCATCAAGGAGTTTTTGACGAGGAAACGCTAACCGGGCTTTGAGGACTCATGAACGTCATAGCCGCATTGATATGATTAGGTGGTCGGGCCTTGCAAACCTGTCCACCACCCGGAGGAAGAAGGTGTATATGAATGATTATGATCATGTTATGTATGAGCACAAAAGATATATGTATGATAATGAATGATTGAATAATTGATTATGTTTACACGAGGAGTAGGTTGGAGATTGTGCACGCCCACTCGCCGGGCCATAAACCCTTATGAACAATTATGAATGACTATGAACGTCGTAATCCCGTTGATGTTTTCTTTTATTTTAACCACTTGGGAAATTCTTATCAAACTTCACACGGGATTATGGCTTGCATGTATGTGTTTAATTTATGCGATATTATATCTTATGGCCCGTTTTATACCCACCAGTCTCTTTTAGACTGAACCCGGTTGTTTTCAGTTGTTTTGTGCAGGTATAGGAGTGCTAGGCGGGAATACAAGTCGTCTAGGTCTTGCATTTATGGTTAGCACTTCTTTTCAGCCTCATATGTTCATAATCTTATTGCTACTTTGTTTATGATCATAGTATAGCATGGAGCGTCATGATTTGTAGGCCGTGAGTGTCGTTGAACTGAATGGTTTTGTATATCTATTTTGGAGCTTGGTGGCTCACTGTATATATGCTATGTCGTTCTTGCTTCCGCGTTTTACTTTAACTCTGATTTTATGTTATCTTGAGTTGAATGGTTTAAGGGTTAGTCCCGCCTAGCATAGCATGGGTGTTGTGTCCCCGTTCGCTATGGATTTGGCACGTGTATGGACTTCCATTTCATATATGGGTCGGGTCTCGGTGCGGGGGATGTGGTACCTTACGCTCGGGTGCTACAGAGGCAAATCCAATCTATAAGCTATTTCTCCGATGCTCTCCAAAATCTCATAAATGTCCCAAATATCGGGGATTCAACTTTCCTCCTTTTCTAATTCGGGTAAATCCTTTCTGAGGTGAAGCGTTCAGGAATACCCTATTCCCAACTTCAAATTCAAGATCGTTCCTTCGCTTATATGCATAACTCTTCTGTCGATCTTGAGCTGCTTTCATCCGTTGTCGAATAATCTGAACTTTTTCAATAGCATCCTGAATAGCCTTAGAAGGTTTATCTTTCTTTTCACCCCTTTGTACCCCTTCTTGCTTACTCCACTTCCATTCCTCCAAATCGAAAAACAACGGGGATCGACACTTTCTTCCATAAAGAAACTCATATGGTGCCATTTCTATAGAAGCTTGGTAACTGTTATTGTAGGCAAACTCAATCAAGGGCAATTGTTCATTCCATGAACTCGAGAAATCCAATGCACACGCCCTTAACATATCCTCAAGATATCTGATTAACTTTCGGATTGCCCGTCAGTCTGTGGATGAAAAGCTGTACTGAATTGGAGCTTAGTCCCCAGACATTTCTGTAACTCTTGCCAGAACTTGGAAGTGAATCTCGGATCCCTGTCTAAAACAATACTAGCTGGCACTCCATGTAACCAAACAATCTCATCACAATACCTCTTAGCCAACTTACCTATCTTATCTGACTTCCGAACTGCAAGAAAATGTACTGACTTGGTTAACCTGTCCACGATTACCCAAATTCCATCGAATCCACCCTTCACTCTAGGTAAACCCAATACAAAATCCATTGCTATCTGTTCCCATTTCCATTCGGGAATAGGTAGTGGCTGTAATAATCCTGATGGCTTCTGATGCTCAGCTTTCACTAGCTGACAAGTCAGACATTGCTTCACATAATTCACTACGTCTCTTTTCAACCCGTTCCACCAATAATACTGTTTCAAGTCCCGATACATCTTGTTTCCACCAGGATGTACCGAATACACAGTTTAATGAGCTTCATCCAAAATAGCTCTTCTCAATTCAGTTGGAACTACCACTCTGTTCTTAAATCGAAAGATTCCCGTATCATCGAATCCAAACGGACACTCGGAGTCTGATCGAGCCTTTTCAATCAACTTCTGAACCTCAACATCCGTCCGTTGTGCCTCAAATATCTGTTGCCTTAACTCTGGACGTACTGAGATGTTACCAATACGAGCTTTTATCTTAACCAACTCCATTGGTTGTCCAATATTTACCTTCAAATTGGATACACTAGCCTTCCGGCTCAATGCATCCGCGACCACGTTAGCTTTACCAGGGTGATACTTAATCAAACAATCATAATCCTCGAGAGTCTCCATCCACCTTCGTTGCCTTCTATTCAAATCCTTTTGAGAAAACAAATACTGAAGACTCTTATGATCGGTGAAAATCTCAAAAGAAGTTCTATACAAATAATGTCTCCACTTCCCCAAGGCAAAAATCACCGCTGCAAGTTCCAGATCGTGAGTGGGATAATTCTTCTCATGCTCTTTCAATTTCCTAGAGGCATAAGCAATTACTCTCCCATTCTGCATCAAAACACAACCTAAGCCTTCATGGGAAGCATTCGTATACACCACAAACCCTTCAATACCATCCGGAAGTGCAAGTATCGGTGCAGAAGTTAACTTATCCTTCAAGAGCTAAAAACTAGCTTCACACTTCTCATCCCATTTAAACCGAACCTCTTTCTTGGTTAATCGGGTGAACGGAGCCGCAATCTTAGAGAAATCTTTAACGAATCTTCGATAATAACCGGCTAAACCCAAGAAACTTCAGATCTCAGAAACGTTCGTAGGACTCTGCCATTGTGAAACTGCCTCTATTTTCGAAGGATCCACTTCTAATCCTTTGCTCGAAATGATATGTCCCAAGAAGCTCACCCTGTCAATCCAAAACTCGCATTTACTGAATTTTGCATAGAGCTGGTTATCTCTTAAAGTCTCCAATACCAATCTCAAATGCCAAGCATGATCCTCTTTTGACCTTGAGTATACCACAATATCATCGATGAAGATCACGACAAATTTATCCAAATACGGCCGGAAAATCCGATGCATCATGTCCATAAAAGCTGTCGGTGCGTTAGTTAATCCAAATGGCATCACCATGAATTCATAATGTCCATACCGGGTATTAAATCCTGTCTTAGGAATATCTTCCTCCTTGATCTTTAACTGATAATATCCCTGCCTTAAATCGAGCTTGGAATACACTCTTGACCTTTGTAGCATATCAAACAAATCCTCTATATTAGGCAATGGATATTTATTCTTTACAGTCACCCGATTCAACTCCCGGTAGTCAATGCACATCCTTAAGGTTCCATCTTTCTTCTTAACAAAGAGAACCGGCGCGCCCCACGGTGATGAACTTGGCCGAATATATCCATTCTTAAGAAGATCTTCCAGCTGAACTTTTAACTCCTGTAACTCTGCCGGTGCCATCCGGTAAGGAGTCTTAGAATAAGGTTCAGACCCGGATATAAGTCTATTACAAATTCGATCTCTCGATCCGGAGGCAAAGAACCTAAAACTTCCGGAAACACCTCAAGATATTCCTTCACCACTTTTGTCTCTTCGAGTTTCGCCTGATCTTTCGGCTTATTCAAGATATAGGCAATGAATCCCGTTGCCCCATTCCTTATCAACTTATGAGCCTCAGTAAACGACAAAAGAGGTGTAATCTCTTATTCTTTCCCCACTGTCAGTTCTTCTCCCAACTTAACTGTCTTGGTGAAACAATCAACCGTGGCGTGATACCGAAACAACCAATCCATTCCTAGAATAACCCCATATCTGTTCATCGGCATTACCACCAAATCTGCCTGATATTCTCTGCCTTCAAACCCAAACACACAATCTCTGACCACCTGATCCGTCTCAAGACTTCCACCCAACGGTGAACTCACGACATAACAAGCATTTAAACACACAATAGGCAAACACAGAGTATCCACTAATTTGCAAGAAATAAAAGAATGAGTAGCGCCAGGGTCAAATAATGCATGTATGTTCGTGTTATGGATGCATATCGTACCTTCCACCATAGCATTAGGATTGGCTTCCACATCTTGCTCTTCACCCGCAAGGGCATATGCACGAGCTGGGATCATCGGCCTCTGAGCTCCCGGTTGATAGCCCGGAGTCTTATCTGGACAAGTATTGGCCATATGTGTTGTCTTACCGTATATTAGGCACTGACCCAACCTCCTTCTGCAAGTGTTGTAGGTGTGAGTAGGGCCTCCACAATATAAACATAGTGACCTATCATGTCGTGGATCAGAAGCAACCGGAGGTGCTTGTGGCTTTGGCGGTGCAGTCCCTGCAGGTCGAAACTTCTTATTTTGCCCTTGAAATGGCTGAGGAGGAGATACCATAGGCCTTTTCCCGTTTCCAAACCCCGATCCTTGTCCCATTTGCATACGAGGTAAGGGGTCCTTTTTCTTATACTCCTCTTCCAATACCAGAGCCCTTTGTACAGTGTCAGCAAAGGACTCAAAATTATGGCCTGCATGCCCGTGTCGGAGATCCTGTCTCAATCCAGCTATAAACCTCTTTCCCTTTCTCTTTTCATTCCTTGTAACATGAGGTGCATATTTCCCTAGCCTATTGAAAAGAGAAAGATACTGAGCCACCGTTCGAGTTCCTTGCTTCAGATCCATAAATTCTTGTTATTTTCTTTCTCGGACAACTTCAGGAACAAAAGCCTCTCTGAATTCCCTTACAAAGACTTCCCAATTGACTTCTTCCCCTTCCACTTCAAGCTTCTCTCGTGTACGTTCCCAACAATCATAAGCCTCTCCATCCAGTTGGAAAATAGCGAATTGAGCTTTTTCTTGGGAGGTAAATTGTCTGACAGTGAAAATCCTATCAATTCTGGTTAACCATCCCTCTGATATCGCATCATCTACAGAACCCGAAAATCTCGGAGGATTATAACTCAAAAACAACCCATGATGATCTCTCGGGTTATTTGGAGGAGGTGCTTGATGTTCAGCCTGCGGTTGTACTGGAGGATCCTGAGCCCTTCTATGCTCCACGCAGTTATGTACCGACTCCATAAAGTGCTCCATATTCATAGGCGGCTGTGGAGGATTAGGAGAACGATCTCTATGATGATGACCCGGACACCTTTCCCGATGTCTTCTAGGAGGCATCCTGTTCACTCAACCACTAACATGCATGCCAATTTTAGTTCATGCGTGACAATGCAATAAATGCAATCAAACATTCGAGTCAAGAATCAAAACACCTTATCATATAAAATGAAAATGCTCCATATTATCAAGTAATTCCTACAGCCGAACGACCTACTGACTCAACACGACACTAGAACCCTGGTTTTCCAACCTTGGGCTCTGATACCACTCAAAGGATGTAACGCCCGAGCGCAAGACCTCACATCCCCCGCACCATGACCCGACCCGTATATGAAATGGATTTCCACACACGAGCCAAATCATAGCGAACGGAGACATACACACTCGCTAAGCCAGGCGGGACTAACCTATAACTTAAACCCCAACAACAACACCACCAATCAGAGTAACAGAAAGGCGGAAGCAATCATTCATATACTATATACTAAGCTAGATGCTCTAGGTACCAACATGTATTCCATATATTGAGCTATATGCTCTAGGTACCAACATTTAAGTCTGAATAAGATACATATAGGTACCATATACATGTACGCTCCATACATAAACAAAATCCAAAAGTATCAATAAAAGTAAGCGTATGATTGTAAAGAAAGAAAGGCTAGACACTATGCAAGACTTTCTCTCAGACTTGTATCCCTCCTAGCATCCCTTCCTGCAAAAACAACTGAAACAACTCTGGGTTCAGTCTTAGACAGACTGGTGGGTATAAAAAGATAGGCATAATATCAATATATCGCGGAATTGAAACACATACATGCAAGTTATAATCCTTATTCGAGGTTTAGAAGCATTTTTCCCAAGTGGGAAATAAAATACAACGAATAGGATTATAACAATTCATTTCATTCATTAGGTCATTAGTGGCCCGACGAGAGGGCTTGCATTATCTCCAACCATCACCTCGTGTAATCCATTAGTCATTCATTCATTCATTCATACATTTCATTCTTTCGTGCACATACATTCGATCATTCATTCAATCGTTCATATACCACCTTCTTCCTCCGGGTAGGGAACGGGTTTGCAAGGCCCGAACCCTCATTCATTAATGCTAGAGGGGTACATGAATACCCAAAACGCGGGACCCCTTTAATTCACTAATCTCCTAGAGAAATCCAAGTTGCCGAAATTGTTGGAACTAGTATAAATGGATTCCCGTCAGCCCAAGCTTCCCCGGTTCACCACTACACTAAGTCCCGGGCCCCCATTCATTGTGATCATTCATTTCTCGCCAAAACATTTTGGTAGGACAATCATAATAAAGGCTTTCGTTCGAAAACATTAGTTCGTTAAAACGTGATATATACATATATATAATTTTGGCTCAAAACTTACACATTGGGTGGTTTGGGGTCATATTTTAACTAATAGAAAAAAAACCCACCTGGTAGACAAAAAGAACTCGACAAAGCTCTCACTGCCCGACCTCGTCACCCACTGGATCAATATCTGTGTGACAAAGGTAGTGTGAGACTCAATATGACCACATTTGACGCTCGGCTATGTAATATCATGTTAAGGAATGCTTAAAATGCAATAATATGTTCAAATATGGTCATGAATGTCATAGAATCCAATTAAACACATAATTCAACAAGTTTCGTTCATTATATGATAAAAATCGTATTCGTTCCCGGTCATATCGTTCATACTTTCATACTTGCATTCATATGGTTATCAATATCATAAATCAATCATAAAACATAGCTTTAATATAATCACGTTACATATAATCCACCATTACGAGCCATAAACGAGATATAAGCAAGAAAAGAGGTTCCCCAAAGCTGCCATTTCAAATGACACGGCCGTGTTCAGCTTTCAAAGGAAACGGACACGGCCGTGTCCGAGGTTTAAAAATCCAAAAATTCAAAGTCGAGAGCTTGACACGGCCGTGTTGTGTTTTCAAAGAAATTGGACACGGCCGTGTCCGAGGTTAAAATCAGAAAAATTCAAAGTCGAGAGCCCAACACGGCCGTGTCCATTTTCAGTTCAAAGATGACACGGCGGTGTCAGCTCATCGTTTTGCCAAGAAAAACAGAGCAGAAACTCTGTTTCACGAGGGAAAAGCTTGCAAAAACAGGGGCAGTAATAAGGAAGCTCTTATACACTCTTAGACATGATTTCAATCTATATAATTCACATATAACATGCAATTCATTCATACCTACAAGAATTCATATCCAAAATTGGCAAAAGATCACTCAATAACAAACTTTCATCCATGGAAGCTTCAAGCTTCAACAATGGCAAGTCAAGCTATAATCAACCCACACAAAATCCTAGCAACTAGAAATGATAAGGAAGCTATAAGCAACACATTCCATGCATCAACTATCATTTAAAACCAAGGAAAGACATGGAACCAAGAATTCATACCATTTGCATCATTTCAAGCTTTGTCTCATAACACATGATTCCCCAACTCATACCAAGATATAATCGGAAGAAAATGGAAAGGAGAATGAGGGAAAAACAATCCATACCTTACCTTGGAAGAAGATTGGATGAAAGTTGATCTTGAGCTTAGGGTTTGAATGATCAACAAGGGTTTTCTTGGGGCTTCTCCTTGGCTTCTTGAGATGATGATGATCGATGAAATGAGATGCATAAGGGAACAAATGCTGATATTTAGTGATAAAAGGGTAGGATTCGGGTCGGTCCAAGTCCGATTCGCTAAGAAAATGGTTCAAAACAAGTTATAAAGTCGAGGCTATGGAAAGGTTTGTTGTCGAAGGTTCAAATGATATCAAAAGAGTACGAGATCAACTTTAATGAATAGGTAATGTCGAAACAAGTTCAACGCCGGTTACGGATCTCGATTTCGAGGTCCGGAGCTCAAGATATCGCGAAAACCGTTCAGGGTTGCCTATTATACAAATAGGTCCCTAAACTTTCAAAAAGTGGCAATTAAGCCCAAACTCAATTTCCAATTGAGTCCAAAACATTCAAATAAGTTACAATAAAACCCACGGGTTGCACGAAACATGTAATTTCATTCAATTCACACCGAATTCACAAAACTCACATTTTCACAAATTCATTCATATATTCATAGCACATATTGGAATTCATATAGAGTTTAATCAAATAAATCAAATTAAAAACGAATTCGATTAATAAAACAAGATATAAAATCATATAATTAAATGTAAATGCGCACGTAACTCTTACCTGCACGTGTGAAAACTCGGGGCGTTACACCCTACTTCCGGGGTGTGGGGCGCGTGTTGGAAAACACGAATCAGAAAGCAGCGGAATTTAAAAAAATTTCCCAACAAAAGGACCTTGGACTCGCAATCGTGTAACCAAATTCGTAGAGATAGAAAACTTACTTTTCTTTTGTTCTTTCTTGAAGCGTTTCAAGCCACCTAAGAACGCTCTTCTCGCGGCTTGATCCCCTCTCCTTGGTAAAGTTTGAATCTTCAAACTTCTAACTTGAAGTCTCTAGAGAAAGTCCACCAACTTGATCACAATCAGTAAGGATGCTAGTTCTCTAGTTAGTGTTTAGGCTTAACCTAGGGTTTATTTGATCTTGGAGAAAGGAAGGTGTTCAACACATGAACCAAAAGAATTGCCAATTCGCTCTTAAGGGGAGCATGAGCTCCCCTATATATATGAAAGGGAGAGGGACGGCCGAACCTATTCCTTGTTGGACAAGGATTTGGTTCCTCTCTCTCCTATTACTTGATCATCAATTATTTTCCAACTTTGACTTTGAATTCTAATTCAAGTCAACTTTTAAGAGAGCTAAAAATATCCAAACTATTTTTGGATAATTTTATACTTTATTTATTATAAAATAAATAACTTATTTTTATCTAATTAATTAATTCGTAATTAATTAACTAGATTATTTTCTCCAAAATAAGACTTTCTTTTTAATTCAAAATTAAACCAAAGTCTATTAAATAATTAACACATTTAATTATTTAATACATATATATATAATATATATATATATTCACACGTGTGTGACACGTGTCACTCACGTGAGCCACACGTGTGATTTCACACGTGTGGAACCCTCTTGGCCCGATTAACTCGTTTAATCATTTTAAAGCCTCAACTCATGTAACCAAGTTGTTGTGTGTGACCCTCTAGGTTCTCAATTCAAATAGCAGTGACCCTAATTAATTAATCAGTCCACAGATTAAACGACCATAGTCTAGCAACAGGTGTTTAACCCCTAGCCGAATTGGAATGTTCGGATTCGACAGAACCTTTAAGTCATTGATTCATCCGAGATACAATCCTCCTACTTACTATCTCTCAACCAAGATCTAGGGTAAGGGAATAATCAGAACGCTAATAATCCGGTCTTAAAGCTAAGGCATTTCATATCCATTTGATCTCAATCTAAGAAACCCTTTTCTTGATGTCTTGATCTACTGCCTTGGCCAAGGACTCCATATGGCATATGAATGACTTACACAATAAGAGATCACCTTGCAAATGCAAGTGTAGGTCCTTTCTTGATTCTCATTCACTTTCATGAATCACTTGTGCAGCCCCAGCATAAGCCTTGAATCAGTTGTCTAAGGCGACACCCTTTAAAGCTTATACCTAAGACTACAGTGTTAACTCATAAAGTGACAAGGAACCTCAAGTCTAAGGATCAATTAATCACATCAATGACTTGTGAGATATTTCCCAATCTGGAAGTTTCCATTTCCTGAAATAGAAACATCATTTCCCATTTAGGAATGTTCTCACACGGGGCACCTCAGTGAACATACTTATTAAAGTAAGCACCCTCATGTATCACGCACGTATCAACTATACACTTTGCACCTCCATGAAACAAGGTGGTCCTTCTTAAGGGCGTGATCCCACAAGCAAGCCTTAGAGGAGTCAGGTTGACACTCCCACTGTCTGTAGGACTCATCGGCTTGGAGTATTTTACTAATCATGACTTATGTGATATAGGGCTCGTTTCATAAACCATTTCACCTAAATGGTAGAGTCCTAAAGTCATCAGGATTAGGGGAGTTCTCATACATGCACAACTAAAGTAACCGCATACCAAACAAGAGCATATAAAGAAGTGTTGCCTCAATTCGTTATTTCATTCAAAGATTGTCTGTGATTACAATAAGGAAAACCACAAAGCGGATATACAATCGGCTTTTAGGGCACTATTCCTAACAATCTCCCACTTGCCCGTCAAAGCCATTCTAAAGCTACTCTAAGTCCCATCTTCTGAAGATGACCTTGGAAAGCTTCTCGACTAAGGGGCTTAGTAAGTGGATCTGCCATGTTCTCTGCTGATGTGACCCTCTCAATTTGCACGTCTCCTCTTTTGATAATATCACGGATTAGGTGATACTTCCTCATAATGTGCTTGGTCCGTTGGTGAGATCTTAGTTCTCTTGCTTGAGCAACCGCCCCAGTGTTGTCACAAAACACAGTAATGGGGTCTTTCATGCTAGGAATAACATTCAACTCTTCAATGAAGTTTCTAATCCAAACACCTTCCTTAGCTGCATCATTTGCAGCTAAGTATTCGGCCTCAGTGGTCGAATCTGCAGTGGTTGTTTACTTGGAACTCTTCCAACTCACTGCTCCGCCGTTTAGGCAGAAAATGTATCCTGACATTGACTTAAAATTATCTAAGTCTGATGCAAAGCTTGCATCGCAGTATCCTTCGATAGTAAGATCTTTCTGACCTCCGTAAACTAAGAATAAATCTTTACTACTTTTCAAGTACTTAAGAATATTCTTCACGGCAGCCGAGTGACCATCTCCAGGGTCAGATTGGAAACGACTTGTCACACTAAGTGCATAAGCCACATCCGGTCGAGTACATAACATTGCATACATTATGCTACCTATTGCTGATGCATAAGGTGTATGAGTCATTCTCTCCTTCTCAAGGTTAGTCTTAGGACACATCTTCTTTGAAAGACATGTTCCTACACTCATAGGAAGGTTCTTAACCTTTGCTGACTCCATATTGAATCTCTTCAATACTTTGTCAATGTACATCGACTGTGATAGTCCTATTAACCTTCTAGATCTATCTCTATAGATTTTAATTCCAAGGATATAGGACGCATCACCAAGATCTTTCATCTCGAATTGGTTCGATAACCATAACTTAGTCACTTTCATGTCATCCTTCGAATTCCCAATAAGAAGGATGTCATCAACATAAAGTACTAAGAATTGCACTGAGGTCTCCAATTCTTTTCTATACACACATGATTCATTCGAAATTTGGATGAAGCCAAACGCTTTGACCGATTCGTCAAATCGAATGTTCCTATTTTTAGAAGCCTGTTTCAATCCATAGATTGATCTTTGGAGTTTGCAAACCTTTTGCTCACTCCCACTGAATGTGAAACCTATGGGCTGCTCCATATAAATGTCTTTGTCAATGTCACCATTGAGAAAGGCAGTTTTCACATCCATTTGCCATATCTCATAGTCATAATATGCAGCAATGGCAAGCATGATTCGAATGGACTTTTGCATTGCAATTGGTGAAAAGGTTTCGTCAAAGTCCTCGCCGGGTCTTTGAGTGAATCCTTTTGCAACCAGTCTTGCTTTGTAGGCTGCAATGCTTCCATCAACTCCAAGCTTTCTCTTAAAGATCCATTTGCAACCTTTGGGTTTGACCCCATCAGGCAAATCTACCAAGGTCCTAACTTGGTTGGAGTTCATGGAATCCATTTCGGATTTCATGGCTTCTATCCACTGTTCAGAGTCGGAATCTGAAAGTGCCTCCTCATATGTTGAAGGATCATTATCCTTTTGAGAGATTTCATGGAAGAATCCATACCATCTCTCCGGCTGTCTAGGAGTGCGTTCAGAATGCCTTAGAGGAGGATTTACATGTGTATCGAAATTCGTGATTGGTTGTGCTTGATCAGTAGGGGACGTTTCTTCAGTGGGTGGCGTGGGGTTACTTTGTACTTCTTCTAATTCTATGATCTTGCCTTTCTTTTCTTTAAGGAACGGTTCCTCAAGAAAAGTGGCATTTCTGGAAACAAACACCTTTTGCTCAGATTGATCATAGAAGTAGTATCCTATGGATTCCTTAGGATAACCTACAAAGTAGCATAAGTTAGAACGAGATTCTAACTTATCTCCCACTGTCCTCTTCACGTAAGCAGGACAACCCCAAATTCTTAAGTAAGAATAGCTAGGGATTTTACCATGCCACATTTCATGGGGCGTTTTAGGGCATAACCCCAGAAACAAGGTGGTAAGTCAGTGAAACTCATCATGGAACGAACCATATCAAGTAAGGTTCGATTCCTTCTCTCAGAAACTCCATTAAGCTGAGGAGTTCCCGGAGGAGTCCACTGAGAGATAATCCCATTATCTTTGAGATGATTAAGGAATTCTTCACTAAGATACTCGCCTCCTCGATCAGATCGAAGTGCTTTGATCTTGTGACCAGTTTGGTTCTCAACCACCTTTTAAAATTCTAAGAATTTCTCAAAAGCTTCAGATTTATACTTCATTAAGTATACATAACCATACCGACTAAAGTCATCAGTAATGGTTATGAAATACTGATGATTGTTTCCAGTGCTTACACTAAGCGGTCCACAAACATCAGTATGGATCAAATCCAAAACCTTAGTGGCACGTTCCACAGTTCCTTTAAAAGGAACTTTGGACATTTTTCCTTTGAGACAGGATTCGCAAGAAGTTAACTCTTTGAGATCATTTTCAGAGAATGATCCTAAAGTGTTTATCTTGCTAATTCTGTTTTTGGAAATGTGTCCTAATCTAGCGTGCCATAAAGGAGCTGAAACTTTGTCATCTCTCTTACGCTTTGTTTCTCGTTGTATATTCATAATATTGATATTTTGAGTTAGGTAAAGTCCATTACTTAGAGTACCGATGTGAACGGAAGAGATGTTCCGTTTGATAAAATATTTACCATTCTTAATATAAGTTTCATAACCTTCACAATCTAATATTGGAACTGAAATTATATTACGAATAATGCTCGGTACATAAAGGACTTTATTTAAGACTAACTCAAAACTACCTAAATCTAATCTAATTGTGCCTAAAGCTCGAGCTTCAACGTTTGAGCCATCGCCGATCTTCAAGACACATTCTCCTTCTTTGAGTTGTTGGACTTTACTTAGCATCTGTACATCATTACAGATATGAGTTCCACAACCGGTATCAAGTACCCAAGAACTAGAATTAATAGAAAGATTTATTTCAACGAGAAAGATACCTTTCTTTAGAGTAGCCTTGTACTCTGGGCAGTTTCTCGACCAATGTCCCGCTTTGCCACAATGGAAGCAAACATCCTCTTTCTGATCACGCTTCTTCTTTTGGGCCTTTCCCTTCGAAATGCCACCAGTGGGCCTAAGGGGTTTCTTCTTCTTCTTTTGGGTTTTCTTGCCCTTACCTTTAGAAGGCCCAGAAGAGGAAGATGGAGCATTCACCATCAAAACCTTATTGTCCTTCTTGACCGTGCTTTCAGCAGTCACAAGCTGACTAATCAGCTCATCTACAGTAGCACCAGCATGATTCATGTTGATGTTAAGGACAAATGGGTTGAATGATGGTGGGAGCGAAGCTAGCAACAAATCCACTGAAAGCTCATCTTTCAGTGGCATGTCCATGGAAGCAAGTTTCTCAGTAAGGGCAAGAAACTTGAGTTCATATTCATGGACACTTGAACCTTCCCTCATTCTCAAGTGGAACAATTCCTTTGAAGTGTTATACTTTGTAACACGTTCATGAGGGCGGTAAAGTTGCTCTAAGTGGTCGTAAATCTCCCAAGCGAATTCCATGGCCTCATGTTGCCTTTGCAAGTCCGGAGACATATTAGCCAAGATAAGGCAACGGGCTTGGAGATTATCATCCTTCCACTTCTGAATCGCGTCCCGCTCGGCCCGAGTGGGAGCCTAGTCCCGAAGAGAACATAAGTTCTCTTCTCAGAATCTAAAATGATTTTTAGATTCCTCAGCCAATCAGAATAGTTGGGACCAGTCAACTTGTTTGACTCGAGGATCGATACAAGAGGGTTTTTGGTTGCCATTTCAAAACACGTAGAGAATCACAGAATCTTCGACCTAAATGGTAAAACAGAGAACTTGTGAGCATGCTGAATTATAACGATATACAAAAGATAAGGTCTTTAATCTATTGTAGCTCCCACTGTTTTTCAAAGATCTATAATTCCCAAAGATCTAAGAGGAACACGTTTCCCAGTGGGTACTAAGATCCTAGGCATTTTATCTCGAACCCACGACTCGCGGACATTCTCAGTAAGAACCCTAGGTAGGTACAACTTACCAATTCTAACACCTTTAGAACTCTTAGTAATTGTTTTTGCATCACCTATCTTTCAATATGGACCCACGACTCGTGCGACATCCATATTTACTTAGGCGTTAAGCTAGAACCATCAATCATAAGATCATGACCAAAACTTAGTTCGAACGACCCACGACTCGCGGACATCGCCCTTGCTAAAATCGATCATGAAATATTGATCATTTAAAATGATCAATTAGGTAACTAAGAACTAATAAGCTCCACTAGCTATCCCACGACTCGCGGACAATAACTAGCTTTACTTAATAAACTTAAAACCTATTGATGGAATGCTAGGAATTGAATTCAAAATTTGCATCTCGAATTAAATACCTATTTGTTCGAAATTAGCTTAATATTTAATGGGAATTTTCGAATCAACCAGAGAGTTGTCCGGTTCGACCTCACCAACATATATGTTATCCAATTTTATTAGTCTTGATTAATGCAAGCACACTTAAATGCATTTCAAACAAGCACATAAACAGATAACATGTCCTAGCATGATACTAACATGTAATGATCATGGGTTCTACCTATCTTATGCGTGATATGTGGGAGCCACTCCACAATCACAAGTTCTAACATACATGCCACATAAACAGTTCAAATCACATAAGGGAAAGCGGTAACAAAATACGAGCCCTATCTCTATTACATTTAACAATTGAGATTCCCCTCCCTAACATTTTGAGGGGTCTTCACTTATGGCCTCCTTGTTACTTGAATGTGGTCCATCTTACTCCATGGGTGCATTGTCTCCAAAATGAAAATAAAACCTCACCACCTATCTCTACTCTCAAATTACAATAAAAAGAAAAAGACATAAAGTAATAAGGCTCAATCTTCATATTGGCCTTAGACAATTACACGGGGCATAACCCGGCCTCAAAAACAGTAATATGGAAAGCCACATAATAAATCACATAACAGTACGCACATAAGTGAGGCTCCAACCTCAATTGAAAAACGCAATTATAGGGCTCCAACCCCAATTTAAACCATCCATGTGCATAAATTAAAACCATACATAGATCTAAACCCATGATCACCTAACATGCTTTTGCGAGAATTTAAATTTAGCCAATAAATTAAAATTCCCGTTTCAAGTCCTAATGACTTAAAACAAGACTTAGATGCAATTCTTGTTCAAGAGCCTTTTCAATAAAACCCGGAAAAATAATAAACCAATAAAATTCCAATTAATTTCCAAAATCAATAATTTTATTCTTTCATTATTTTCAGAAAATAAAATTTGTAATTTTTCCAAAATCCAAATCGCTTTAATTTCTCAAAAAATCCCAATTTAATCAAAATTTAAAAATAATTTTATTTTATCAAAACTGATTTTAAAAGATAAAATTAAAATAAAATTAAATCGGGATTTTAAGGACCGAAAACACGAAAAACACGAAACACGAAAACGAGCCCAAAAACGGCCCAGCCGCGCGAGGCACCGCCGTGCAGCAGCGAGCGGCAGTTGCCGCTCGCGTGTGCAAGCTGGGCGTGCATCATGAGCGCGCCGCGCGCAGCAGCGCCCGCCGCGACTAGGTGGGCTGTGCAGGCGTGCCACGCGGTTGCGGGACGGACTGGGCGGCACGCTCGGGATGGCTCCCGCGCGGTTGCGGGAGGGGCTGGGCGGCGTGCGCGCGCAGGCCTGGGACGTGCTACACATTGGCACGTCCTAATCCCGCGCGTTTGTTTCGCGTCTCGTTTCGTGTCTAGGTTTCTTAAAACCAATTCAATCCAAAATTAAAAATTCGATTTTGATAAATTTCAACTAAAACGATTTTCAAAAACAGTTTTAGAAATTCAGGAAAAATTACAGTTTCGTATTTCAGGCTTTCTAAAAGAAACTCAAGAATACTCAATTCGCATCTAAGCCTAAGAATTTCTACCAAATTCAGAATAATTGAGACGAATCAGAAACACGATTAACGAGGTGGCTCTGATACCACTTGTTGGAAAACACGAATCAGAAAGCAGCGGAATTTAAAAAATTTTCCCAACAAAAGGACCTTGGACTCGCAATCGTGTAACCAAATTCGTAGAGATAGAAAACTTACTTTTCTTTTGTTCTTTCTTGAAGCGTTTCAAGCCACCCAAGAACGCTCTTCTCGCGGCTTGATCCCCTCTCCTTGGTAAAGTTCGAATCTTCAAACTTCTAACTTGAAGTCTCTAGAGAAAGTCCACCAACTTGATCACAATCTAACTATTAAGGATGCTAGTTCTCTAGTTAGTGTTTAGGCTTAACCTAGAGTTTATTTGATCTTGGAGAAAGGAAGGTGTTCAACACATGAACCAAAAGAATTGCCAATTCGCTCTAAAGGGGAGCATGAGCTCCCCTATATATAGGAAAGGGAGAGGGACGGCCGAACCTATTCCTTGTTGGGCAAGGATTTGGTTCCTCTCTCTCCTATTACTTGATCATCAAGTATTTTCCAACTTTGACTTAGAATTATAATTCAAGTCAACTTTTAAGAGAGCTAAAAATATCCAAACTATTTTTGGATAATTTTATACTTTATTTATTATAAAATAAATAACTTGGGATTCGAACACCCAACCTCGCAGTAGGAAGACCTTATGGACACCAAGGTAAACCAGTTGAGCTAGATCAATTCATTGATTTAGTTTGATACAAATATTTATATATCATTTGGAATAATAAAATCATAAATTTTGTAGACTATATTTAAAATTGAGTTCTAAGAAAATATTAATTATAACTACAAATATTATAATACGTCATAAGAATTCAATTTAAGCATAGATAAAACCGACGGAATTCCGACGGAAATCCCGTAGGAATTATTTAATATTATTTTTAATTTTTATTTTTAAAAAATCCGACGGATTTTCCGTCGGAATTATTTAATATTATTTTTAATTTTTATTTTTAAAAAATCCGACGGAATTCCGACGGAATTTTCCGTCGGAATTATTTAATATTATTTTTAATTTTAATTTTTAAAAAATCCGACGGAATTTGCCCGTCGGAATTATTTAATTTCTATTTGTATAGTTTATATTTAAAAAACCGACGGGAATCCCATCGGAATTCCGTCGGAATTATTTAATATTATTTTTAAATTTTATTTTTTAAAAAATCCGATGGAATTCCGACGGAATTTCCGTCGGATTTATTTAATTTTTATTTAAAAAAAAAACAAATTCCGACGGCCTGTTTCCCTCGGAATTTGCAGAATTTCTTGTAGTGGGAACAAATCAAAAGGTGGGTGATTAATCAAATTTGGACCCTTCTACCGTGCGAGATGTTTGGATTGCTCCTAGCCCGGGTCAAGCAGTGAGGAATTACTCCATCAAGACTTCAAGAGTTGATCAAACCCCTTCGTGTTGGAAGACCTTACCGAGCTAACCCTTGTCGGGACGTCATGAACCTCGAACTTGGGTGAATTTGGACGTTGTTCGAGCTTGAAACTCGAGCAGTAGAACCTGGGGACCAGGTTCTCTTAAGGGGGGAAGATTGTGACACCCCGCTCGCTCGCACATACAGGTACGCGTCATGTGTGAGTTTATTTTCCATAACTTAGTTGATTCCCGTAGCACCCCAAGCGGTGGGGTACCACACCCCCGCACTATGACCTGACATGCGTACGAAATGGACAGTCCGCACACACGCACCACGCCACAGCAAATGAGTGACAAACGAAAAATCCAACCTTTGCTAGGCGGTACCTAACCCTGTGCAGATGAACGAATGCAAAAACAAAACAGCGAAAGCAATACGAAATGCTGACTTTTCGAAAACTTTTCATTCTATAAGGATGATAGCATCATCAATCATACATCAAAACCAACTAAACGGGTTCAACTAAATAATCAAACCTGTCCTATCCTGTCCCGAATAATTAAACAGCAAAACGATTTCAGCTGGCCCTAGAAACCTGTCCCGAATAATCATACATTTGATTCATAACTTCAAACATGCACGCAACATAACTTATACAGAATTTACAAACATAATTCAGAACAAAAGCTTAACAACTCCGAAAAACTGACATAGACTCAACAGACACTAACAGCCGCCTAGAACGAAACCCAAAGACTTCCAAAGCTAGCCTGCAAACTAAAAACATAGGTGGGGCGAGGGTCAGTCCACTGACTGAGCGAGGGGGCTAACACACACCAACATATATATACATATAGAGCAAAGCACGTATCAAACAAAAGACTATGAACCGGGAGTAGGGTTTTGCATACCAAAACCATTTTCCAAAAAGACCTCATATTTATACATATATTCATATCTTCTTAAGTTGGAAAACTGATAAGGATTCATAGATTCAGAAACGCATATGGATCAATATTAAAATTCATAGGGATTCATATTGAAACTCATGAAGATTCATAGCTAAAAACTCATAAGTATTCTCATATTCATAAAGATTCAAACCTTAACATAAAAAATCTCTTATTGAAATCGAAAGATCCTATCCCGTTTCATAATCAAAATAACAAAAGATTTCAAATACCCGGCGAGTACGGGTCTCCAAACTTACTCCTTAATCGAAAGACTCATAAGATTCATAAGGAAGCATAAACTCATAAATTCATAAGATTCATAGATTCATATTCCCGTATTCCAACCTTCTCCGGAAGTCTGCACGCGGGTTACGGGCCCACATCGTACAACTCAATATACGTGGGGTCGCGAACCCACAACGTACCTTCTCCGGCCTCAGCCGAAGGCTTAAAGCACCACACCTTCTCCATCTCCCTCAGAGTCGCGCGTAGGTACTTCAAAGGAGCGTGTGCACAGAGGTGATAACCGGCGACCCCAACAGCCGCACCGGGTCTCCCTTTACCCACACCTCCAGGGCCCAGGGATTCAAATAGATTCGTATGGATTCAAATAGATTCATAAGAAAACATGCCTAACTCGTGAAACCTAGAAACATATGATTCATACTTAAGAAATATACCATAAGAAACATACCTTACCGTGCAACTCGGCATATGCTATACACATACCTCTCCGTGTCTTCCTAATTCACAATATACTGAGGGAAATCCATAGTTTGCTTGACGATACACGGTTTGGAGCATAGCCTCGTTGCAAAACCATTTTAAACTTATATACGCCCATACGTATAATTTCAGAAGGATTCATATCAAATCGAATTAACAAAATTCATAACATATCGTAAGACACATATTTAATATACATATAGTATATATATTCGCATGCGGGCTTGAAAATGAGCATATAGGGTTGTACGTCGCTTTAACTAAAACAAAAATCCTAAAACCTCACCTGGTACCAAACAGAGCCAAAGACACAACAAATGGTCCACCCCGGGACCTGCACGACCCACTAGTCACCACCCCGGGTGAACCTGAACCAGCTGAACACACAAAACACAACACAGGGCTCAGACAGACTCAAACAACCACACAGAGACGCACGACACAAGCTCTAACACATAAGAGATGCAATCACATAAGTAGGATTCAAATTCATATCAATTACTGACAAAACAAATCATTATATAGATAAGAGAAATCATATTAACTCATATATTGCATAACAAATTGCAATTAAACCATTCTTACGTGCAAAGATTTCTAATTTAATCATATAAGTCTCATTCAATTAATATATCGCATAAAAGATTCATATATTGCACCTTTACAAAGCGATCAAATCAAATCAAATTCACATATCACATTTCATAAAATTGTACGTATTACCAAGCCAAATAAATCATATATTAGCATGCTACGAATTTTATTTAAAGATCATGAAGTTACATAATGGGTTCCAACCGAATCATCGAATGCACAAACGAAGGATATTAAGTAATTCAATTATGCAAGGTTTTGTATAATTTTATAATGCATAACGAATTCACAAGTTTCATAATAGATCAATTTATAATTAACATGATTAAACCTTAATTCAAAGTTTCAAGGTTATACATACTAACTTCTTATAACGAAATCATAATTAGCATATTTATTTACCAAGTGACAAAGTTTAATTAATTCAAGTTAAACAAATTTATATTCTCCTAAAATTACATAAACATTCCTTGTACAATAATTATATTCAAACTGTAGGCATGAAACAAGGCTAATATAAAAAAAAATCATAAATCCATATATTCATAATTCATTACATATTTTCAATTACCAAGCAATGCATATTCATTAATTTATCGAACATACAACAACGAATTACATTTTAAACAATTAACAACTAATACAATTTCGGCATAACGGGGTTCAATTCACAATTCAAAGCATCAACACATATCACATTTCATTAAATGTATGATTTCGTATACATCGGAGCTCATATAAATCGATAAATCAAGCTGTAACGCCCCGACTTTTCGGCCGTACAGGTATGACTTCACGAGTGGGTTTAGACCGAGAGTTATATGACTTATATGATTTAATTGACAGTGTTATTTAAATTCATTTCTGACATGTTTATTTGGTAATTAAATATTTTATTTTACTTACACACTTATTTGATTTTATATGAAATCCTTGGGCTCTTTCGAACTTTTAATTGGACCCCAATTGATCATCTACCAAAACTTGGGGCCTTAATCGAATCACTTAAATTTCCCAAGGACCAACCTGTAATTTCTCCTCTTTCCTCTACCCATTTACACAATCTCCCTCCCCCTCTCTTCTATCATTTTTCTCTTCTTCATTTTCTTTCAAGAGATAAGCTCCCAAACCCTTCCCTTTCTTCCCCTAAAAATCGAGCCAAGCTAGAGACAAGTAAGCAAGAGGATTCTTCTTCAATTCCAAGCCAAGAATAAGCTCCATTCAATCTTCCTCCATCTTCTTCTTCTTCCTCTCCAAGGTATATATGTATATATGTATATATGTGTATATATATATTATGTGAGTTGGTGAAATTTGATGGTTTAATGCATGAATTTATGAGTAATATGTGTATATATGTTGTATTTGGTGGTTGTGTTGTGATTATGGGTGATTTGGGAGCTCCTTTGGCCTTCTTGAAGCTAATTTCCTCCTTTGCCCTGTTTTCCCGTCGCCAAACGCAGCTGCTGGAACTGGGGGTCGCTCCCGCGACCGTTTTGTGACCATTTTTGGTCGCGGCCGCGACCAACAATTCGAGACTTGGCCAATTTTCGGTCTCGGCCGCGACTGATTTTCATTGCAATTTTGTCACGGCTGCGACTCCCTCTTCCGAACTCGGAATGACCTGATGTTTCAACTCACGGAAACCTCTTGAAGTGTAGAATTTTCTCCAATTGGAATCACTTCAATATCTTTTCCCATTTGTGAGATACTATCAATTCTTTTTGGTGTCGCAACCTTCTCGACAATCTGCAATCACCCAACTTTGGACCTACGCCATTTTCACCTCGTTTTGAATCATGATTCGTGCCATATATCACAGGAAAGATCTATGTGTCTAGTTTCATTCCCAACAAGCAAAAGTCGATTCCAAATTCTAGAACTCAAGATATGTTCAATTCTTTACAGCTTGTGCATTACCAAAAACTGTTTGCTCTCACTAAAAGCTTGCCCAATCCATTTTCTTGCTTTCTCTCCACTTCCTCGGACTCCGTATGTGGTTTGAATGTATTCTATGCTTCCTTAATTGATTATATGTGATATATTTTGATATTTTTATGAATTTTATGCTATGAATTCAATGCATATACGTGAAATGACAACATGAACGTTATGTGCTACTTTTATGCATGCATGAATGGTTTACTTCATTTAATTATTTTGTATGTGGCGTTTAGCTTCTTCCATGACTTGCACATTTTGTTAATATGTTATGTTATGTTTCTTATGAATTGATATGTTTTGGCGAGACATGATTATGATTGCACGGGCCCAGGGACTTAGTACATGTGGCTATCCGGGGAGGCATGGGCCGACGGTGATCCCATGTGCTAGTTCCACTATGTTACGGCAAAACGGACCTCGTCAAGGAGTTTTTGATGAGGAAATGCTAACCAGGCTTTGAGGCCTCATGAACCTCATAGCCACAATGATATGTTTAGGTGGTCGGGCCTTGCAAACCCGTCCACCGCCGGAGGAAGAAGGTTGGAACTTGTTTTATGAATATGATTATGTTATGATATGATTGTTAGGCACTGTGCGGGAAGGCCGGGACACTGATTGCCCAAACGAATATGTTTTAGGATATGATATATGATTTGTGTGTACTATGACATATCGTATGATCACCTATTTAATGTATTACTGATAATTGTCGTACACGGTCGGAGTTTGGTTGGAGATGATGCACGCTCACTCGCCGAGCCTTTATGTTTATGTATGAATTATGAACTAAGGAATTTAATATGAATTAGTCGTAAAATCCGAGCATTGTTTAGTTATTTTCTTGCCCTTCGTGGGAACTACCTTTAAATAAAACGCTGCTCGGGATTTATGACTTGCATGTGCATGTTTCTATATATATGTATCACTCCTGCTCACTCAGTCTTCTAGAGACTGACCCCTCTTTCCTACCTTTCAGTTGCTTGCAGGTTTTGCTAGGCGGAAGTCAAGTTTTAATCTCTTGTCGAGTCACTTGTACACTCGAGTCACATTTTACATTCTTCTATGATTTAATTGTATTTCCGTTATTTATTGGGTCTGTGTGCCAATTATGATTATTGTTGGCTATTGAATTAGGGACAGGTTGCATGCCTAGTTAAACCCGTTGTTAGGATGCTTGGTGAATTTAAATTATGTATTGGAATTGTTGGGCGTGTAACCAAGATTGAAGATTATGAATTATACATTATTGCTTCCGTATTACATTCTAAGTTTTCTTGATTTGTTTGGTACAGGGTTAGATTCCGCCTAGCTAGGATATCTTTTATTTTGGTCTCCCGTTCGCTATGAGTCCGGTTCATGCTTGGATTATCCATTTCACCTGTGGACTAGGCTTGTAGTGCGGGGGATGTGGCGCCTATCGTCCCGGGTGCTACTTCCTTAAGTGGTATCAGAGCTCGGTTGCAAAACCGGGGTTCTTTGTGTCGTGTCATGTCAAGTGTAGGTCGAACGGCTTAGGAAAAACGTGTTAACATGTACACTGCATTGATCATGAGCTTTATTATTGAAACTTGATATGGAAAACTCATTATCAAATTTGCTTAACTTAAATATTGTTAATTTACGTGTTGCATTTTGCATTAATGCGTGCTTTTGATGTTAATCATGTGCCATATACACTTACTAACTGTAGCACCCTAAACCCCAAGGCGCCACATCCCCCGCACTATAGCCTCGATCCACGTATGAAATGGACAGTTCATACATAAACCAAGACCACAGCGAACGGGTGATAATAGAAATGACGCTCTAGGCGGGACACTCTCCCCAACATAATCAAACAAACATGAATAGAAAAGCGGAAGCAGTAAAGTCATTCGTATATATATATAGGTACCATATTTATGACATAGATACATATAGGTACCGATTCACTATCACTACATAATCATATCTGAATAAGATACATCATTAAGTATCCAAAATGTGATAAGAACGATTATAACATGAAATGTCTCAAAATGCTATACAACCAGGGTATGAACTAGACCCGTGGAAATGCAAGACTCGAACAACTCCCGCCTAGCACGACCACGCTCAAAAGGTACCTGAAAAGTGAAGCATCAGTCTACCGAAGACTGAGTGAGGGGCAATAGAATATATTTCACACATCACATGCAAGTTGTAGCCTCGGGTGAAGACTTTAGTATAAAATAGAATAGATATATAATTCAATAAGTTTAATCTTTGCCCGAGATTACAACCAACCATTTTAACACGTTTATTTAATCATGCTTGTCAATATGATGAACATGTGGCCCCGGCGAGCAAGGGCAATCTCCAACCGAACTCCCAATCGTGAACAATACGTTAACATGCTTGATTGCTTGATAAATATGTGATCATGCAATTCATTTAGTGCTCATATAGACAGTTTCATGCTTGAAATCATGCAATAACCCGAGGATAACCCGACATTCCGGATTAATCCCCAGTCTCCTTCTTCCTCCGGGTGATAGCGAGTTTGCAAGGCTCGACTATCCACGACATGGTGTGTGTAGAGGACATGACCCTCTAGACACGGAACTCCTTCCACCACTAATCTCCTAGTGGCTTCGGGGGTGATCCCAACAATGTGAGGATAATTCAGGAGTTACCCGTCAGCCCTTGCTTTCCCGGTTGGCTCAAGAATTACCCTCGGGCCCACGTGCAATCATGTACTCGCCAAACATGCTTGAAAATCATGACAATCAATACTTTCTTGCTTGAAACATTTATTACTTTGAAAACGTTTATAAGTATACTAGGTTTTGGCCGAAAATTAGCACATAAGGGTTATAGGGTTCGTTTTACCAAAACAAAACCTCACATTTCTTGCAAAATAAAATAAAGAAGCGTTCTAAGGAGCTTGCTCCCCGTCCACGCCCTCGTGACCTGTGTAAATACGATGTACAACCATGAGACATGAACTAAAATGGCCAAAATATGACGAACGGCGAAAACGTGTCGAGACGACCATGAAAATGCAATGTGGTATTATAACTTTTCGTTTCACATCATATTAACACGTATTATAGCAATTCGGGGTCAAAGAAGTCGTTGGATCGAGGGGTCAAAATCGTAATTTTATGCAGTGAATTTTGTTCTGTCAGCCCCTTGGGAACGGCCGTTCCAGGCTTCCTTTGAAAACTGGGAACGGTCGTTCCCGTTGCCCAGAAAACGCGGCAACGTTTTTCCATTTTTGAAACGCGCCTAGCCGGGAACGGCCCTTCCGGCTCCAAGGCCAAAATGGGAACGGCCGTTCCCGTGGTCGGCCGCCTAAATTTTGAAAAGAAATGGGAACGCCCGTTCCCACGAAGCCTTGAGGCTGGGAACGGTCGTTCCCTGCTTCTGCAACTGAAAAACAGAGCAGAAACAGAGTATGCTCTCGGGAAGAAAGCAACAAAGCTTCAAAAATTCATTTTTGAACCCCAAAAGCTATAATTTCTGGAAATATGATGCATATAACTTCAATAAACACTAATATAACATTTAAACATATAAAACATGCTATATCAACAAGATTTCCAAGGTTTCAAGCTTAAGATCAACCTTGATCATTCAAGCCAAATATTCAAATATTCAAGCTAGAAATCATGCAATAATTCATGAAATAATCATTTAATCATGTTTTGCACAACTAATAATTCATCTAGTATTTCCAACTCAAACCCTAGCATGTCCATTATGAGCAAGAATCATCACTTCCATGCCAACCAACCTTAAAGATGGAAAGAAATGAAGAAATGGATGATGATGATGATCAACTTCAAATCCCTTGGAACACTTCTTGAAATCTTGATGATTGATGAAAAAATTATCTTCTTCCCTTTTTTTCTTAGTACCGAGAATGAGAGCAAATGTGTTTGGTAAATTTTTGGATGAAATGAGCTCATGGAAGCTCATGGAAATGCATATACCGTGATTCATCTCCTTGGTTTGAGTGAGATATGCCAATTTGCCAATTAATCCTTGAAGTCTATAAGTTATACAATTAGGTATGCCATGATTTAAAATATGCTCAATTTGGTCCTTAGAAATCATGCAATTAAGTCCCTAATATTTTAGAAAGTATTCAACTAGGGACAATTTAGTAATTCTATCACTCTCGGTAATTGATTTCATGCAAGAAAGATTTTTCGTGCTATGAAATAGTATTTTGAAGGATATAAATCATATAATTGTTATAAATTATGTTTCATGAATTTTACAAAAATATGAATGCCACGTATGAATATTATGAAATTAAAAGAAATAAAATAAAACCTACGCTCAAAACGCACACGTGGCATGCTTACCTGTTCATCCGGAAACCGGGGCGTTACAACTCTCCCCCCCTTAGAAGAATCTGGTCCCCAGATTCTCTAGTCTTGCTCAAACAACTCCGGGTGGAACCGTTTCATTTTATCCTCTGTTTCCCAAGTAGCTTCCTCGGTTTTATCGCTTCTCCACAAAAACTTAACCATGGGAATTCTCCGGTTTCTCAACTCCTGAAATTTCCGATCCAAGATCTTAACCGGCCTCTGAACAAATGTCAAATTCGGTTCCAGTTCAACTTCTTCCACGGGGAGAATCGTAGTCTCATCGGGGTAATATTTCCTTAGTTGTGAAACATGAAACACGTTGTGAATCCCCGTAAGACTCGGTGGTAGGTCCAGTCGATAGGCTACCTCGCCTATTCTTTCCAGAATCTCGAACGGACCTAAGTAGCGAGGATTAAGCTTTCCTCCTTTCCCAATCCGGGTGAAACCTTTCCTTGGTGACACCTTCAAGAATACCCGGTCACCCACTTCAAATTCTAGATCTCTTCGGCGCTTATCGGCGTAGCTCTTCTGCCTATCTTGCGCGGCTTTCATCCGTTGTTGAATCATTTGAACCTTTTCAATCATAGCCTGAACAACTTTGGAAGGCCTTTCGAATCTTTCACCTCTCTTTACCCCTTCCTGTTTCGACCACTTCCATTCCTCCAAGTCGAAGAACAACGGAGATCGGCACTTTCTTCCATAAAGTAACTCGTAAGGAGCCATCCCGATCGAAGCCTGAAAGCTATTATTATAAGCAAACTCGATCAAGGGAAGCTGTTCTGACCACGAGTTCCGAAAATCCATCGCGCAAGCCCGAAGAAGATCTTCCAAATACCTGATTAACCTTTCAGTCTGACCGTCCGTTTGAGGGTGAAATGCTGTACTGAACTTAAGCTTCGTTCCCAAGATAGCCTGTAATTCCTGCCACAACTTAGAAGTAAATCTTGGGTCTCGGTCAGAAACTATGCTCACCGGAATACCATGAAGTCGAATAATCTCTCTGTTATAGATTTCGGCCAACTTCGGAATCTTATAGGACATCCGGACCGGTAGAAAGTGAGCAGACTTTGTAAATCTATCCACGATCACCCAAATACCATCAAACCCGCCTTTAACCTTCGGTAATCCGGAAACAAAGTCCATCGTTACTTGTTCCCACTTCCACTCGGGAATAGGTAACGGTTGTAGAAGTCCCGCGGGTTTCTGGTGCTCAGCTTTCACTTTCTGACAAGTCAGGCAATGTTTCACATACTCTGCCACGTCTCTCTTCAACCCGTTCCACCAATAATATTGCTTCAAATCCTTATACATCTTATTTCCTCCTGGGTGGATCGAATAGGCTGACTTATGAGCTTCTTCAAGTAGGACCCGTCTCAACTCTTCAGGTACTACTACTCTGTTCTTAAACCGAAGCAACCCGGTCTCATCAAACCCAAACGGACTCTCCGGGTCACCCATAGCTTTACTTACAAGTTTTTGCACTTCCGGATCCTTATTATGAGCCTCAAACAGTTGATTCTTTAATTCCGGCTGAATTGTAATATTAGAAACCCGAGCCTTTAATACAATCGGGGCAACTTCCTCACTTTCCTTTATTTCCAAATTCGATACACTTGCCTTCCTGCTAAGTGCATCGGCGACCACATTGGCTTTCCCGGGATGGTATTTAATTGTACAATCGTAGTCTTCCAACTTTTCCATCCAACGCCGTTGCCTCATATTTAAATCCTTCTGTGTGAATAAATACTGGAGGCTCTTATGGTCGGTAAAAATCTCAAAGGAAGTCCCGTAAAGATAATGTCTCCATTTTCCGAGAGCAAAGATCACGGCTGCCAGCTCTAGGTCGTGTGTCGGATAATTCCTTTCATATTCCTTTAGCTTTCGGGAAGCATAGGCGATCACTTTTCCTTTCTGAGTCAAGACACAACCTAAGCCTTCTTTAGAAGCATCCGTATACACTGCATACTCTTCTGAACCCTCGGGAAGCGTTAACACCGGAGCTGAGACTAACTTTTCTTTCAAAAAGTTAAAGCTTTGATCACACTTCTCATCCCAGACAAATTTAACATCCTTCTTTGTCAACCGGGTTAACGGTGCAGCAATCTTGGAAAAATCCTGAACGAACCTCCTGTAATATCCGGCCAATCCCAAGAAACTTCTAATCTCTGAGGCGTTCTTTGGTTTCTCCCACTTAAGCACGGCCTCAATTTTCGAGGGATCGACTTCCAACCCTTTTCCTGAAATCACATGCCCCAAGAATGAAACCCGATCGATCCAAAATTCACACTTGCTGAACTTAGCAAACAACTGATGCTCTTTTAGTGTCTGAAGAACGAGCCTGAGATGTCTCGCATGCTCCTCGGCTGATTTTGAGAAAACCAGAATGTCATCAATAAAAATCACCACGAATTTGTCGAGGAAAGGCCTGAATATTCGGTGCATCATATCCATAAAAGCTGTAGGGGCATTAGTCAATCCAAACGGCATAACCACGAACTCGTAGTGCCCGTACCGAGTATTGAATCCTGTCTTTGGAATATCCTCTGCTCGGATTCGCAGCTGGTAGTATCCCTGTCTTAAATCCAATTTCGAATACACCTTGGAACCCTGGAGTATATCAAACAACTCCTCGATATGTGGAAGGGGATACTTATTCTTAATAGTCATCCTGTTCAATTCCCTGTAATCGATGCACATTCTTAAAGTCCCGTCCTTTTTCTTGACAAACAACACCGGTGCTCCCCACGGCGAAGAACTGGGCCGAATGTACCCAACTTCCAATAAAGCCTCAAGCTGAACTTTTAGTTCCTTTAATTCGGCTGGAGCCATCCGGTAATGAGTCTTTGAATACGGCTCAGCATTCGGAAAAAGGTCAATCACAAATTCAATCTCTCGTTCAGGAGGCAAAGAATCCAGCTTCTCTGGGAATACCTCGGGAAATTCCTTTACTACTTCGGTGTCCTCTAACTTCACCTGATCTTTGGGCTTGTTCAGAATATAGGCAATGAACCCTGTAGCCCCGTCTCTGACTAACTTCTGAGCCTCTGAAAACGAAAGTAGTGGTACGGTCTTTGAAGTACAGCCCGTAATAACTTCTGAACCCAACTGAACCTTCTTAGCCCGACAATCCACCGTGGCACAATGCCTGTATAACCATTCCATCCCCAAAATAGCTCCATATCTTTCCATCGGCATAACAATAAAATCTGTCAGAAACTCCCGGCCTTCAATCACAACTGGAACATCCCTGTAAACCTGATCCGTCTCTTGCCTACTGCCGAAAGGAGTACTAACTATATAGCGCACAGAAGTACACATAGCAGGCAAAGACAAGGTAATAGCAATAGAGTGCGCAAGAAAGGAGTGTGTAGCTCCTGGATCAAATAATGTATGGATGTTCGTGCCATGAATGCAAATAATACCTTCAACTACTGCAGCGGGGTCAATATCAGCATCCTGCTCCTCTCCCGCGAGTGCATAAGCCCGAGCTCTCACCAGGGGTCTCGGTCCTGCAGGTGGTGGATCCTGACGATCCGGACAACCATCAACCAGGTGCTCGTTACTTCCACAGATCAAACATAGGCCCAACCGGCGCCTGCAGTTATCATAGGTGTGCGTAGGATGTCCACACCATGTGCATCTCGGTCTCTGGGGTGGCTGAGGTAGTGCTGGGGCTCTCGGACCCTTCTGTGATGGCCCTGTAAACTTAGGTTTCTTCACGGAGTCCCTCTGCGCTGGAGGTGTAGGGTAAATCATCGGCCTTTTTCCTGAGCTCGAACCCTGACCTGATCTCGAGCCTGAAGCCTGTCCTGCTCGCTGAGTAGCCCTCCTGGCACTATCAGAATCTTCAACCTTTAGGGCTTTTGCTGTAGCTTTCGCCCAGGTGCTGGTATTAGTCGCTTTCAGTGCATCCTGAATATCCGGTCTCAACCCCTGAACAAACTGCATCGCCTTGTGAAAGTCATCGTTCGCTATGTTGGGTGCATAGCGAGAAAGCCTCTCGAACTCGGCGAGGTACTGGCCCACGGACCTGCCTCCCTGCTTTAGCTCCGTAAACTCCCTCAATCTGCGGGTACGGGAAGCTGGAGGAATATACTTGTTTCTGAACTCCCGTACAAAGACCTCCCAAGTAATCTCGGTCCCAGCTGCCTCCAGAACAATCTGAGTGCTCTCCCACCAGGAGTAGGCCTCGCCCTGAATAAGAGTGAGGGTGCAACGAGCCTTCTCCTAACTGTCGCAAGGAATAAGCTGCCAAATCCTCTCAATCTCCTTTAACCACATCTCTGCCTGTATATCGTCTCCCTTATAAAACTTCGGGGGACGCTGATTCTGGAATTCCCGCAAGATAGCAGAAATGGGATTCTCTGGAGGTGCTACCTGCGCTGGTGGTGGTGGTGGAGGTACCCGTTCCTGTAACCTCTGATCAATTAGCCCTACTACCGCATTCATGAAATCCTGGGGCTGTGCCTGAGCAGGCGGAGGAGGTGGTGATCTCTCGCGGCGGTGATGTCGGCGATGATGATGCCTGTGCCTCGAGGATCGATCACTGTAATGTCTATCGGGCTCCATCCTGAAATCAGATCACTAAACATGCATGGCTTGATCAATAAATGCGAATGTATGCATAGAATTTCCATAATATCAAGTAACACATATTCAAGGAAAATCAAGTAGTGCAATTAATGCGAATAAGGGAGTAAATCAAGTAGATCAACCTAATGCAGACTCCCAAATACCACATAATCCTATGCCGTGCGACCTAGACTGACCTGACACGACTCGAGAACCTCGGTTTTGCAACCGGGCTCTGATACCACCTGTAGATGTAGCACCCTAAACCCCAAGGCGCCACATCCCCCGCACTATAGCCTCGATCCACGTATGAAATGGACAGTTCATACATAAACCAAGACCACAGCGAACGGGTGACAATAGAAATGACGCTCTAGGCGGGACACTCTCCCCAACATAATCAAACAAACATGAATAGAAAAGCGGAAGCAGTAAAGTCATTCGTATATATATATAGGTACCATATTTATGACATAGATACATATAGGTACCGATTCACTATCACTACATAATCATATCTGAATAAGATACATCATTAAGTATCCAAAATGTGATAAGAACGATTATAACATGAAATGTCTCAAAATGCTATACAACCAGGGTATGAACTAGACCCGTGGAAATGCAAGACTCGAACAACTCCAGCCTAGCACGACCACGCTCAAAAGGTACCTGAAAAGTGAAGCATCAGTCTACCGAAGACTGAGTGAGGGGCAATAGAATATATTTCACACATCACATGCAAGTTGTAGCCTCGGGTGAAGACTTTAGTATAAAATAGAATAGATATATAATTCAATAAGTTTAATCTTTGCCCGAGATTACAACCAACCATTTTAACACGTTTATTTAATCATGCTTGTCAATATCATGAACATGTGGCCCCGGCGAGCAAGGGCAATCTCCAACCGAACTCCCAATCGTGAACATGCTTGCTTGCTTGATAAATACGTGATCATGCAATTCATTTAGTGCTCATATAGACAGTTTCATGCTTGAAATCATGCAATAGCCCGAGGATAACCCGACATTCCGGATTAATCCCCAGTCTCCTTCTTCCTCCGGGTGATAGCGAGTTTGCAAGGCTCGACTATCCACGACAGGGTGTGTGTAGAGGACATGACCCTCTAGACACGGAACTCCTTCCACCACTAATCTCCTAGTGGCTTCGGGGGTGATCCCAACAATGTGAGGATAATTCAGGAGTTACCCGTCAGCCCTTGCTTTCCCGGTTGGCTCAAGAATTACCCTCGGGCCCACGTGCAATCATGTACTCGCCAAACATGCTTGAAAATCATGACAATCAATACTTTCTTGCTTGAAACATTTATTACTTTGAAAACGTTTATAAGTATACTAGGTTTTGGCCGAAAATTAGCACATAAGGGTTATAGGGTTCGTTTTACCAAAACAAAACCTCACCTTTCTTGCAAAATAAAATAAAGAAGCGTTCTAAGGAGCTTGCTCCCCGTCCACGCCCTCGTGACCTGTGTAAATACGATGTACAACCATGAGACATGAACTAAAATGGCCAAAATATGACGAACGGCGAAAACGTGTCGAGACGACCATGAAAATGCAATGTGGTATTATAACTTTTCGTTTCACATCATATTAACACGTATTATAGCAATTCGGGGTCAAAGAAGTCGTTGGATCGAGGGGTCAAAATCGTAATTTTATGCAGTGAATTTTGTTCTGTCAGCCCCTTGGGAACGGCCGTTCCAGGCTTCCTTTGAAAACTGGGAACGGTCGTTCCCGTTGTCCAGAAAACGCGGCAACGTTTTTCCATTTTTGAAACGCGCCTAGCCGGGAACGGCCCTTCCGGCTCCAAGGCCAAAATGGGAACGGCCGTTCCCGTGGTCGGCCGCCTAAATTTTGAAAAGAAATGGGAACGCCCGTTCCCACGAAGCCTTGAGGCTGGGAACGGTCGTTCCCTGCTTCTGCAACTGAAAAACAGAGCAGAAACAGAGTATGCTCTCGGGAAGAAAGCAACAAAGCTTCAAAAATTCATTTTTGAACCCCAAAAGCTCTAATTTCTGGAAATATGATGCATATAACTTCAATAAACACTAATATAACATTTAAACATATAAAACATGCTATATCAACAAGATTTCCAAGGTTTCAAGCTTAAGATCAACCTTGATCATTCAAGCCAAATATTCAAATATTCAAGCTAGAAATCATGCAATAATTCATGAAATAATCATTTAATCATGTTTTGCACAACTAATAATTCATCTAGTATTTCCAACTCAAACCCTAGCATGTCCATTATGAGCAAGAATCATCACTTCCATGCCAACCAACCTTAAAGATGGAAAGAAATGAAGAAATGGATGACGATGATGATCAACTTCAAATCCCTTGGAACACTTCTTGAAATCTTGATGATTGATGAAAAAATTATCTTCTTCCCTTTTCTTCTTAGTACCGAGAATGAGAGCAAATGTGTTTGGTAAATTTTTGGATGAAATGAGCTCATGGAAGCTCATGGAAATGCATATACCGTGATTCATCTCCTTGGTTTGAGTGAGATATGCCAATTTGCCAATTAATCCTTGAAGTCTATAAGTTATACAATTAGGTATGCCATGATTTAAAATATGCTCAATTTGGTCCTTAGAAATCATGCAATTAAGTCCCTAATATTTTAGAAAGTATTCAACTAGGGACAATTTAGTAATTCTATCACTCTCGGTAATTGATTTCATGCAAGAAAGATTTTTCGTGCTATGAAATAGTATTTTGAAGGATATAAATCATATAATTGTTATAAATTATGTTTCATGAATTTTACAAAAATATGAATGCCACGTATGAATATTATGAAATTAAAAGAAATAAAATAAAACCTACGCTCAAAACGCACACGTGGCGTGCTTACCTGTTCATCCGGAAACCGGGGCGTTACACTAACCGACATGCATTTATATTAGAATTGAGTTGTGAAAATGTAGGTTACTATCATAATATCGACCCACGGCCAATTTCTAAGATCGTGACAACTTGTCAAGAGCTCTTGTTTTGGGCATGGGCGATTTGAAGAAAACTTTGGGGTTAAAATGAATTCGGATAGTGGATATTTTTATGACAAGGCTATAGGTTGTGGATTCGGATTCGCATTGAGGAATGAACTACGCTTGAAGATTGATCACGGGGTGAGGTATTGGTATGAAGGTGCAGTGTTTATACCCATAAAAATAAATATATGTTTCTACCCAGCAAACGGAATTGATTAACCGAGTTCAGGATGTGACGCCCGGAGCGGTGGGCCACCACATCCCCCGCACCTAAACCCGAACCCACATATGAAATGGATTTCCATACATGAGTCCAAGTCTAAGCGAACAGAACCTACACTCACTCCTTAGGCTAAGCGGGGCTAAAACTCGGACAGAGCGCGCAATTATAAACACATAAATGCGGAAGCCATAACATAAGGATCGAAAAGAGCTCTATATCTAACATTTACAGTGGCCTCACAGCCCAAAAGATCGAGTATATACATCAAAAGCCCATAATTCAGCAAAATATAATTCTAACATCAAATACATAATAAGAGTATCCAAAATGCAAGAAGTATGAATGCAACTCGACCTAGACACACAAGTACAAGACTAAGACTTGCACTTCCCCGCCTAGCTCGAAACAACCTGCACTGAAGGTGGGAAAAGAGAGGGGTCAGTCAAAACTCGACTGAGTGAGGGGCTAAACGCACACCCACACTTAAATACATATAGAGCAGAGCATATTACAAAGGTGATAGTCATGAATCGAGGATAGGGTTTTTCATACCCAAATCATTTTCCAAAGATAGCATATAATATAAAGGAAAACCTATCTCGATCCATAATCTATCAAACATAACATAAACATAAGTCCGGCGAGAACGGACTATCCCTTACTCCATCAAACATAACATAGAATCAAATTCAAATCACATCCACCCCACATCCATGGTGTATCGGGAATCAAACCCTAACACCTACATTACCAAACACATACGGGGCAGCTAACCCACGATATGCCTTCCCCGGTTATCCACCGAGGGCTCAAGATACTACGCCTTCCCAACCTCCATAGGTCGTACGTGAATATCTCAAATGAGAACGCGCACAGGGGTCATAACCGGCGACCCCATGGTCGTCCCGGGTCCCCCTTACCCACGTCTCGGGGCCCACAAACCAAATCAAACCAAATTCCCATCTTTCAGGGTACAACTCGCTCAACTTACCATATACGAATAACGAATTTCAAAACATAGCTTACTTATGCCAATACTTATACCAATTCCGAAAACGTAAAGCTTATTTCACAAAATCATAACATAACTTAATCACTCGTATTTAATATATATATATACAAGGTATATATTCGCATACGGGGTAAGAAAACAACACATAATAGGTCTTAGGTCGCTTATCTAATACAAAGGATCCTAACCTCACCTTTGCAAAAGTAGAAGGAAGGCAAAACGGGCGAACGAACACTTAAACCTCGGGCTCACGAACTTCCGGAAGAGGCTCTGAAACAAAAGAAGACAAGACCCGAGACTTAGACTCAATAATGTACCAAAGAAGACGCCCGGCAAAATGCATGGATCATGTTCACAAAAATATCACAATTAAGCCATATAATTGCATAGTTATAGCACAACATATTTAATCACAATTTAGTGCGCAAAACAATTAAGTTATAACAATTAATCATGCAAAAGAGAAGCAATTAAAGTCAGAAAAATGCATAATTAAAGCAAAGAGAAGCAGTGGCGGCTTTCAGGTCTTGAATTCTTCAAAGGGGAAAATCTACCCCCATGGATTTTTCCAAAGGGGAAAATCCACCCCCATGGATTTTTCAGAAGCTACTGCCTCAAATCCACCCCCATGGATTTCTTTTTCAAAGGAAGGGTTTCCGGCAATGGGAACGGCCGTTCCCGTTCCCAGTACAACTGGGAACGGTCGTTCCCACTCTCGGTCATGAACAGTATGGCCTGGGAACGGTCGTTCCCAGTTTAAAACTGGGGCGGGAACGGCCGTTCCGGCCTGGTTCGAAAAGCTGGAACAGAATTTAACACAGAAAACAGGGGAAGCTCGAAAAAGTGCCAAAAATGGCCAAAAACCAACCCTATAAATTGCCACAACTTCTCACAATGCTCCCACAATTCAAATAAATCATACTTAACATGTTGTCACTTAAATAACTCAAGAAAATGGAATTAAAAGCCATGATCAAATGAAACGAAAAATTCAAGCAAAAGTCATGATCATTCAAAGCTACTCAACCAACCAAAAATAAAATGCAATAAATGCAACATATATACCCTATACAACTCATACAAGAAGCTAGGAATCAATCATCTCAAGCAAAGAGCAAGAAACCACCATTATAGCTAAACCCTTACTATTCACGTAGGGGAGCAAAAGCAAAACAAACTCACACCACACTCAGAAATTAAACCATGAAATCGAAGAGCATGACGAGGGGATTCCGAAACGTACCTAAGCTCGAGAAAAGACGAAGAAACGAGAGAGATATCGGCTTGTGAAGTTGGATGATCAAATCTTGGGGTTTTGGCTCTCTTGCTTGGCTTGAGTTGCTGCTGAACGTAATGAAGGAAAAGGGAGAATGGTTCAGCCTTTAAGGGCTGGACCGATTGGTTCACGGGTTCGGTTCAAGGTTCCCGGTTCAAGTTGGTTCGGTTCAACAAATACAGGCTCAAATAAGGCCAACCCAATTTAAAACGAATAACATGCATGCAACTTTAATCCAAATAATCCGTATAAGCGTAATCCATTCAAAATGGTCCTATACAAATAATCTAAAACGCAAATAATATTAAATCATATAATTTACCTGTACCGACTGTGAGTCGGGGTGTTATAACTTCACATATCCTAAACCCCTTGAGGCAAATTTTGACATATAATTCAAATATTTCATATAAATTCAAATAATTCATATAAGAATTAAAATTAGATAATTCAAATAAACAATTAGAATAAATATAAAATGCGTAAATAATAATTTTAAATGCGCACATACGTCATACCTGTACGGTCTGAAAGTCGGGGTGTCACAATCCTTCCCCCTTAAAAAGGACTTGCCCTCAAGTCCGAACCGAGTCCTCAAACAACTCCGGATATAAATTCCTCATTTTCTCCTCAGTTTCCCAAGTCGATTCCTCGGATTTCTGATCCCTCCAAAGTACTCTGACCAAAGGAATCTGCCGTTTTCTCAATTCTTGCATCTTCCGGTCCTGAATTGCAACCGGATGCTTTTCTATTGTTAAATCCGTCTCTAACTGAACCTCTTCAACTGGAAGAATAGTTGCCTCATCGGGATAGTACTTGCGGAGCTGAGAAACATGAAAAACGTTGTGTATCCCGGTCAAATTCGGTGGGAGATCCAATCTGTACGCCGTTTCTCCAATTCTTTCCAAAATTTCAAATGGCCCTAGGTATCGTGGACTGAGCTTTCCACCTTTACCTATTCGAGTGAAGCCTTTCCTTGGAGATGCCTTCAGAAAAACTCTATCTCCGACCTCAAACACTAAGGGCCTTCTTCTCTTATCGGCGTAGCTTTTCTGTCGAGCCTGAGCTGCCCTCATTCTTTGTCTAATCGTATGAACCTTCTCAATAGTAGCAACAATGTTTTCCTTAGGCTCGGCCCTCTCGAGCTTATTCTCTTCGGTCCACCTCCAATCCTCGATATCCCAAAACAAAGGCGACCTACACTTTCTTCCATAAAGTGCTTCATAAGGTGCCATCTTAATCGAACCTTGATAACTGTTGTTATAAGCAAATTCAACTAGAGCCAGATGCTCATCCCACTTATCCTGGAAATCCAAAGCACACGACCGAAGCATATCCTCTAAGTACTGAATTAACCTTTCAGATTGACCGTCCGTTTGAGGATGCGAAGCGGTGCTAAACCTGAGCCTGGTGCCCAAACATTTTTGGAGATTCTGCCAGAAGATCGAAGTAAACCGTGGATCCCGATCCGAAACGATACTAGCCGGAATTCCATGTAGTCTTACAATCTCTCGAACATATAACTCGGCTAGCTTTGGAACTTTCTCGGACATCCGAACCTTGAGGAAATGGGCAGACTTAGTCAATTTGTCGACAATTACCCAAATTCCATCAAACCCTCCTTTGACTCTAGGCAAGCCGGACACGAAGTCCATCGTCACTTGCTCCCACTTCCACTCGGGAATAGGAAGTGGTTGGAGAGTTCCTCCCGGCTTCTGGTGTTCTGCCTTCACCTTTTGACACGTTAGACATCGCTTCACAAAGTTCGCGACGTCCCTTTTCATGCCATTCCACCAGAATTTCTCTTTCAGGTCCCGATACATCTTAGTACCTCCCGGATGAATCGAATACCTCGAGCGATGTGCCTCCTCAAGTACAATCCTCTTGAGCTCTTCTGGGACACATATTCTCGCTTCGAACCTTAACAAACCGGAATCATCTAATCCAAACTTAGAATTCGGGTCGTTCTTGGAACGAGCTACCAACCTTTGAATTTCTGCATCTGAATTCTGTGCTTCCAACAACTGTCCTTTCAAATCTGGTATTACTGTAAGATTAGCCAACCAAGTTCCCGAAACCAAGATCTCTGATCCCAAACTTGGAGAACCTGCTTCCAAATTAGCCACACTCATTTTCCTACTCAAGGCATCGGCGACCACGTTTGCTTTACCCGGATGGTACTGAATGGTGCAATCATAATCCTCTAACAACTCCATCCAGCGCCTCTGTCTTACATTTAAATCCTTCTGAGAAAAGAGATACTTGAGGCTTTGGTGATCTGTAAATACCTCGAATGTGGTACCGTAGAGATAGTGTCGCCACTTCATCAAAGCAAACACAACAGCAGCTAATTCAAGATCGTGGGTAGGGTAATTCTTCTCATGCTCTTTCAATTTCCTCGAAGCATAAGCTACCACTCTACCGTGCTGCATCAAAACACAACCAAGACCTTCTTTCGAAGCATCTGTATAAACCGCATAACCCTCGGTACCTTCGGGTAAAGTAAGAACCGGTGCTGAAGTTAATTTCACTTTCAATGTCTGAAAACTCGCCTCACACTTATCATCCCATTCAAATTTCACTTCCTTCTTAGTCAGGCGAGTCAATGGAGCGGCAATTTTAGAAAAATCCTTAACAAACCTTCGATAGTAGCCGGCCAACCCAATAAAACTCCTGATCTCAGAGGCATTTCTAGGTCTTTCCCAATGAAGCACGGATTCAACCTTAGATGGATCAACCTCAATCCCATCACCTGAAATTATATGACCCAAAAATACAACTCGGTCGATCCAGAATTCACACTTGCTGAATTTTGCGTACAACTTGTGTTCCCTCAAAGTTTCCAAAACGATCCGAAGATGCTGAGCGTGCTCTTCAGCGGACTTAGAATACACCAGAATGTCGTCTATAAATATAACCACGAACTTGTCAAGAAACTGCCTAAACACTCGGTGCATCATGTCCATAAATACGGCTGGAGCATTAGTTAATCCGAACGGCATAACAACGAATTCAAAATGCCCATAGCGCGTATTAAAACCAGTCTTCGGAATATCTTCCTCCCTAATACGCAGTTGGTAGTAACCCTGCCTCAAATCTAACTTGGAATAGACTTTCGAGCCTTGCAGAATATCAAATAACTCCTCGATGTGAGGCAAAGGGTATTTGTTCTTCACTGTCATCCGATTCAGCTCACGGTAATCTATACACATCCGTAACGTCCCATCCTTCTTCTTTACAAATAGAACGGGAGCACCCCACGGAGAAATGCTCGGACGAATGTACCCGCAAGCCAAAAGCTCATCAAGCTGCGTTTTTAACTCCTTTAACTCTGCAGGAGCCATTCTGTAGGGAGTCTTCGAGAAAGGCTCTGCTCCGGGATAAAGGTCGATTACGAACTCGATGTCCCTATCAGGCGGTAGAGAACCCAAAGTCTCAGGGAAAACATCGATATACTCTCGCACGACCTCCGTCTCCTCAAGTTTGGCCTGATCCTTCGGTCTATTCAAAAGATAGGCCACGAAACCTGTCGCACCGTCCCGGACCAGTTTACTCGCCTCAACAAAAGAAATAAACGGGCTTAACTTCACCTTTTCGCCCTTAAACACCACTGAACCAAAAGAAACTTCCTTAACCCGACAATCCATCTGAGCCCCATGTTCATACAACCAATCCATACCCAAGATTACATCATACCTCTGCATCGGCATTTCAATCAAATCTGCGAGGAAAACTCGGCCTTCGAAGCTAACCGGACAACCCCGAAAAACCCTGCAAGTTACTAAACTACCACCAAGAGGGGAGCTAACCACGTAATCATGCTCACACAAGGAAATAGGCAAGCACATAGAAGCGGCAATATCCCGGGAAATAAAGGAATGAGTGGCCCCGGGATCAAATAATGCATGTAATGTAGTGCCATGAATGCTTATAGTACCTTCGATCACGGCATTTGGGTCGATTTCCACAGCTTGCTCTTCCTCAACTCCCAATGCGTAAGCCCTAGCTTGGATTGCAGGCCTCGGGTTATCTTGCTTCTTCGGGCATGTGTTCACCATATGATCCTGTGCCCCACAAATGAAACACCTCTTATGAAGCCTAAAGCAATTATCCACGTGATGAGGACCCTTGCAATAGGTACATTGCACTTTAGGTGGAGCCGGAAGTGCTAAGGGTCGATTCGGTTGATTAGGTCCCGCGGGTCGAGGTTGTTTATTTTGAGGCTTGGCTTGTTGAAATGTTTTAAATGCCGGCCTTTTCCCGAATTTATTAAAATTCCCCAAGTTAGACCCTTGTCCGGTATAAGTACTCTTCCTCCTCATCACAACCCGTTCTTCAACTCTTAGAGCTTTGTCCGTGACTTTCGCCCAAGTACTTGTGTTAGAAGCCTCTAGAGCATCTTTCATATCCTCCCGAAGTCCTTGGAGGAATTGAGAAGCCTTGCTTTCATCATCATTAGCAATGTTCGGGGCATAATGAGAGAGCCTTTCAAACTCGTTGATATACTCAGTGACGGACATACCCCCTTGTTTGAGCTCCATAAATTCTCTCACCCTTCGATTTCTTGTAGCTTTGGGAATATATTTATTCTTGAATTCACGAACAAACACCTCCCATGTGATCTCCTCCTCGGTAGCCTCTAATCTTCCTTGCAAACTTGACCACCAACTATAAGCTTGACCCTGGATCATGGTAAGTGTGCATTGTAGCTTCTCCATAGGCCCACACGGTATGAGATTCCATATCCGGTTAGTTTGCACGAGCCATTCTTCTGCTTGGACATCATTTCCACCCACGAAAACCGGCGGATTTTGGTTCTTAAACTCCCGGAGAGTAGCTGTAATTAGATTTCCTCCATGATTCCCAGCTGGAGGTGCATTGTTTCTTTCCTGAGCCCTTTGTTCCAAATATACCGCTAATCTCTCCATGAAATTGCCCGGATCCATTTGGGGTGGTGGTGGTGGATTATTATCTTCCGGGTGTGGAGAATGATCTCGGTGATGACGATGTTCCGGAGATCTATCTCGGCGGTGGTATCTTCGGGGAGGCATATTTCTGCAAAGGAAAAGATTCCAATTCATATGCGTGAGGGTTAGTACATGTTCATGTACACGATTAACAAGAAGATAACCAAATAATCACATAAATGCATATAACCACGGTGTCCTAAGCCGTACGACCTAGACTCACCCGACTCGACTCTAGAGCTCCGGTTTTGCAACCGAGGGCTCTGATACCACTTTAAGGATGTGACGCCCGGAGCGGTGGGCCACCACATCCCCCGCACCTAAACCCGAACCCACATATGAAATGGATTTCCATACATGAGTCCAAGTCTAAGCGAACGGAACCTACACTCACTCCTTAGGCTAAGCGGGGCTAAAACTCGGACAGAGCGCGCAATTATAAACACATAAATGCGGAAGCCATAACATAAGGATCGAAAAGAGCTCTATATCTAACATTTACAGTGGCCTCACGGCCCAAAAGATCGAGTATATACATCAAAAGCCCATAATTCAGCAAAATATAATTCTAACATCAAATACATAATAAGAGTATCCAAAATGCAAGAAGTATGAATGCAACTCGACCTAGACACACAAGTACAAGACTAAGACTTGCACTTCCCCGCCTAGCTCGAAACAACCTGCACTGAAGGTGGGAAAAGAGAGGGGTCAGTCAAAACTCGACTGAGTGAGGGGCTAAACGCACACCCACACTTAAATACATATAGAGCAGAGCATATTACAAAGGTGATAGTCATGAATCGAGGATAGGGTTTTTCATACCCAAATCATTTTCCAAAGATAGCATATAATATAAAGGAAAACCTATCTCGATCCATAATCTATCAAACATAACATAAACATAAGTCCGGCGAGAACGGACTATCCCTTACTCCATCAAACATAACATAGAATCAAATTCAAATCACATCCACCCCACATCCATGGTGTATCGGGAATCAAACCCTAACACCTACATTACCAAACACATACGGGGCAGCTAACCCACGATATGCCTTCCCCGGTTATCCACCGAGGGCTCAAGATACTACGCCTTCCCAACCTCCATAGGTCGTACGTGAATATCTCAAATGAGAACGCGCACAGGGGTCATAACCGGCGACCCCATGGTCGTCCCGGGTCCCCCTTACCCACGTCTCGGGGCCCACAAACCAAATCAAACCAAATTCCCATCTTTCAGGGTACAACTCGCTCAACTTACCATATACGAATAACGAATTTCAAAACATAGCTTACTTATGCCAATACTTATACCAATTCCGAAAACGTAAAGCTTATTTCACAAAATCATAACATAACTTAAGCACTCGTATTTAATATATATATATACAAGGTATATATTCGCATACGGGGTAAGAAAACAACACATAATAGGTCTTAGGTCGCTTATCTAATACAAAGGATCCTAACCTCACCTTTGCAAAAGTAGAAGGAAGGCAAAACGGGCGAACGAACACTTAAACCTCGGGCTCACGAACTTCCGGAAGAGGCTCTGAAACAAAAGAAGACAAGACCCGAGACTTAGACTCAATAATGTACCAAAGAAGACGCCCGGCAAAATGCATGGATCATGTTCACAAAAATATCACAATTAAGCCATATAATTGCATAGTTATAGCACAACATATTTAATCACAATTTAGTGCGCAAAACAATTAAGTTATAACAATTAATCATGCAAAAGAGAAGCAATTAAAGTCAGAAAAATGCATAATTAAAGCAAAGAGAAGCAGTGGCGGCTTTCAGGTCTTGAATTCTTCAAAGGGGAAAATCCACCCCCATGGATTTTTCCAAAGGGGAAAATCCACCCCCATGGATTTTTCAGAAGCTACTGCCTCAAATCCACCCCCATGGATTTCTTTTTCAAAGGAAGGGTTTCCGGCAATGGGAACGGCCGTTCCCGTTCCCAGTACAACTGGGAACGGTCGTTCCCACTCTCGGTCATGAACAGTATGGCCTGGGAACGGTCGTTCCCAGTTTAAAACTGGGGCGGGAACGGCCGTTCCGGCCTGGTTCGAAAAGCTGGAACAGAATTTAACACAGAAAACAGGGGAAGCTCGAAAAAGTGCCAAAAATGGCCAAAAACCAACCCTATAAATTGCCACAACTTCTCACAATGCTCCCACAATTCAAATAAATCATACTTAACATGTTGTCACTTAAATAACTCAAGAAAATGGAATTAAAAGCCATGATCAAATGAAACGAAAAATTCAAGCAAAAGTCATGATCATTCAAAGCTACTCAACCAACCAAAAATAAAATGCAATAAATGCAACATATATACCCTATACAACTCATACAAGAAGCTAGGAATCAATCATCTCAAGCAAAGAGCAAGAAACCACCATTATAGCTAAACCCTTACTATTCACGTAGGGGAGCAAAAGCAAAACAAACTCACACCACACTCAGAAATTAAACCATGAAATCGAAGAGCATGACGAGGGGATTCCGAAACCTACCTAAGCTCGAGAAAAGACGAAGAAACGAGAGAGATATCGGCTTGTGAAGTTGGATGATCAAATCTTGGGGTTTTGGCTCTCTTGCTTGGCTTGAGTTGCTGCTGAACGTAATGAAGGAAAAGGGAGAATGGTTCAGCCTTTAAGGGCTGGACCGATTGGTTCACGGGTTCGGTTCAAGGTTCCCGGTTCAAGTTGGTTCGGTTCAACAAATACAGGCTCAAATAAGGCCAACCCAATTTAAAACGAATAACATGCATGCAACTTTAATCCAAATAATCCGTATAAGCGTAATCCATTCAAAATGGTCCTATACAAATAATCTAAAACGCAAATAATATTAAATCATATAATTTACCTGTACCGACTGTGAGTCGGGGTGTTATAACTTCACATATCCTAAACCCCTTGAGGCAAATTTTGACATATAATTCAAATATTTCATATAAATTCAAATAATTCATATAAGAATTAAAATTAGATAATTCAAATAAACAATTAGAATAAATATAAAATGCGTAAATAATAATTTTAAATGCGCACATACGTCATACCTGTACGGTCTGAAAGTCGGGGTGTCACACAAGAGGTCGTTTAAAGTAAGGACAAAGTGAAGAAGAGTCTTGAAGGCACTAAGATCAAATCTCCAAATTAAAAGACAAAGGAAGGGGATTTGATAGCTAAATGAAGTGGTTCAAATTGAAGTTAAAAAAATCGAGAAATCAAGATCGATTAAGAAGACCTTATAATTTCAAAATAGAAGAGATTGATAAGAAAGAAATAGGTCGGGATATTTCGGATTGCGAGATAAGGTCTATGATAGATGAAAGTTGATTAATTAGATTTGAAAGGCATCATCAACTCAAGGACTCGGTGAATGGAAACTTTGAGGGCACTGATACTCAATGTTTGAATTAATAATCAAAATGGGGACCTTGGGAGGAATTGATGTGTCGGAATAAAGAGGTTAAAGTATTCGGGGACCCAGATTGTGGCACAAGAGATATAAGGAAGAGAAGTGTTAGAGAAATAAAGGAAAACGATAAAGAAAGGCAAAGAACTTTTGGGAAGGAAATTATATACTCAGGTGTAAACAATTGGAGGACGAGTCATTCAACTAATTTGGTTTCACAAGAGACAAGTTAAGGGGACTTTAGTCACGAAGAATTTAGGTTCAAGAATCACGAGATTTCCAACCATGAAGACACATAAGTCGATACAAGAAACTTTGAAGACTCGAAAGCCATGGGAAGTCAAGACACCCTAATTGACATTTAAGTTCGGTATTCGGATCGGAGTGGAAGAAATATGATTACTTAATTCTTGAGGATGAGAGTTCATTTTCTCGTAAGGACTCGTAAAGGATAGAGTAAAACAACTTCGACCATGGTAATGACCATGGGAAAAATGTAATAAATCAAAATCGGGTTTGGAAAAAAAAAATTTAAGAAATTGGTTCCATGGACATAGACTTTGGGATCGAAATTTTGGGAGACTAGAGAGACCGATTTCATGAATGTGAAAGGATTGGGGTTTAATGACCACTTCGGATTTTGGGGTCTCACAAGAGGTACAAGGAAGTAAAAAAGAACTTGGAAATTGGTATTTAAGAGGATTGAGATATCAAGATGTTCGGGTATAGGGAATCAGAATTAAACAACAAATATGGACCTCGGAAGCATGGATGGATGCAAGAAGAATTAAGGAAGTTAGAAGACCGTGGGTAAGCAAGAAGTGGTCGATGAACTCAAGGTCAAAGGATCTAATTGTGAAGTTAAAAGCTTCCCTCTTCGGTGGACGGTACTTGCATTCATAGCACGTGCATCATACATCGTATTAAATTATTTAATTTCCTTTATATATATGTGTGTATGCATTTCTATTCGATAATTGCTCCAATATGTTGCATCTTTAATTGTTTACTACGTGCATTGGCATTTTAATCCAACATGCATTGTTTAGTGTTTACTTGATAGGAAATTTCTCCCACTTCGTTCATCGTGTGTTACTCCAACCGAGTCTTACTTCAATCAAGAAAAGAAAGAAATACTTGGGTTGCAAAGTGGTTATCAAAAGAAAAGAGGGACATTGAGGCTCCGAAAAGTAGAACTGGAAATTAGAATGAAGGAAGTAGGTTGTTATCCCTACCAATGATTTCAAATTGAATGTGAGCAAAATCACTGGACATGTAGCTGGGTTAGGACCACCGGTATTGAGGAAGCTAAATTGAAGATATCAAGAATCTTATATCTGAGAGGTGGTAGAACAAGTTCAAAAGTAGGATTAAGATTCTTAAGGGGGAGAGCCGACCCGAGAGATGATTTAAATACACGGTTATGCTCAAACAGGTCACTTCAAATGAAACAACGGAAATGTAAGAATCAGCAAATAACGAAACTCTACAAAGCAAGGCCATGGAATGAATTGAGAGATTTTGACAATCGAGAGACTTCGAGATCAAGGTGGGACAAGATTTGAGAATAATATTGAAGAGACACTACTTCAAGAAATGAGGTGATGTATCTAAAGACTAAGGAGTATTTGGGAACCAAATAGCAAGAAAGGGAAAAGGCTGATCAATAATAATTTATAGTGCAAAAGCAACACCGTTAGTACTTTAACTTCAAGACATGCTCGAACTCAATTCCCCAAGATCGGAAGGATCGTGGTTATATCACGTGTACACCTTGAAGTTGATAGGACCGTGAAGGAATTTTAGAAATAAATAAGGAGGATATCGGATAAAGGAAAAGTCAATCAGGTCATCATATTCCGTGATAGATGAAGCTAGAATCAACTCAAGTGTCGAAATAAGAGTTAGTTTGGAAAAGGAATACTTAGAAGGGGAATACACAATATGAAAAGATGGGTTACCATTTCGTTGGGCATTTTCCATGATTAACCGGGGAAGTTATTAGGATTGGAGAATGGGAATTGAGCTAGTAAAGATTAGCTCAAGTGTTCAAGTTGGAGGTTAGAACTTAAGCATTTAAAGGTTACCTTGAACAACTAAGAAGGTCGAATACTAATCGAGGTGGACAACGAACTAATTGGATTAAAATCAAGTGCACATTAAAAATTAGAGCTTTGGACTATGGTGTTTAGAGAAGATAAGAGAAAAGGTTATGTGAGGATGATCGGGTGGTTATTTAAGTATTGAATACATCGGGGATTGCAATGCCTGACACTATGGAAGGAATCAAGTGTTCAATCGGATCATTACAATATAAGATTCTTGAGCATCGGTGAACGGTACATCTAGTATCCATGGCATATGCATACATGCAACTTTAGTTCGAATAATTTTATGATGCTAAGTGCTTGGATTATTTGTAGTATTAACTGTTTCTGCATGATTGATTCTCGATGTAATTGATATCTCCTACTTGCTTTTTGTGTGGTTGTGGGTTGATTGTTTATTTAATTGTAGAGTTTCTCTTTCTTTATCTGTTTGAGAGACGGGGTTCTCTTGTTGTTGTTTGAGAGATGGGGTTCTCTCATTGTTGTTAAAGAGACGGGGTTCTCTCGTTGTTGCTTGTGAGAGACGGGGTTCTCTCCTTATTGTTCGAAAGACGGGGTTCTTTCGTTATCTGCCACCTGCTTAGACTTTCGAGTGCTTAGGTTTTAGGAAGTTGAGGGTCGTGACTTAGCAGCAATTGAAGACCCCTTGTTGTTGAAGACCTTTTCCGAACTAATTCCTGACGGGGAGTTGCTAACCCGCGTGGGATGAACACGGGAAAGTTTACGCAGATTTCAGAATTTGAGGCAATGAACCTGGGGACCAGGTCCTCTTAAGGGGGAGAGGTTGTAACGCCCCGACTTTTCGGCCGTACAAGTATGAATTCACAAGTGGGTTTAGACCGAGAGTTATATGACTTATATGATTTAATTGACAGTGTTATTTAAATTCATTTCTGACATGTTTATTTGGTAATTAAATAATTTATTTTACTTATACACTTATTTGATTTTATATGAAATCCTTGGGCTCTATCGAACTTTTAATTGGACCCCAATTGATCATCTACCAAACCTTGGGGCCTTAATCGAATCACTTAAATTTCCCAAGGACCAACGTGTAATTTCTCCTCTTTCCTCCACCCATTTACACGATCTCCCTCCCCCTCTCTTCTATCATTTTTCTCTTCTTCATTTTCTTTCAAGAGATAAGCTCCCAAACCCTTCCCTTTCTTCCCCTAAAAATCGAGCCAAGCTAGAGACAAGGAAGCAAGAGGATTCTTCTTTAATTCCAAGCCAAGAATAAGCTCCATTCAATCTTCCTCCATCTTCTTCTTCTTCCTCTCCAAGGTATATATGTATATATATATATATATATATATATGTGTATATATATATTATGTGAGTTGGTGAAATTTGATGGTTTAATGCATGAATTTCTGAGTAATATGTGTATATATGTTGTATTTGGTGGTTGTGGTGTGATTATGGGTGATTTGGGAGCTCCTTTGGCCTTCTTGAAGCTAATTTCCTCCTTTGCCCTGTTTTCCCGTCACCAAACGCAGCTGCTGGAATTGGGGGTCGCGCCCGCAACCGTTTTGTGACCATTTTTGGTCGCGGCCGCGACCAACAATTCGAGACTTGGCCAATTTTCAGTCGGGGCCGCGACTGATTTTCAGTGCAATTTTGTCACGGCCACGACTCCCTCGTCCGAACTCGGAATGACCTGATTTTTGAACTCACGGAAACCTCTTGAAGTTTAGAATATTCTCAAATTGGAATAACTTCAATATCTTTTCCCATTTGTGAGATATTATCAATTCTTTTTAGTGTCACTACCTTCTCGACAATCTGCAATCACCCAACTTCGGACCTACGCCATTTTCACCTCGTTTTGAATCATGATTCGTGCCATAGATCACCGGCAAGATATATGTGTCTAGTTTCATTCACAACAAGAAAAAGTCGATTCCAAATTCTAGAACTCAAGATATGTTCAATTCTTTACAGCTTGTGCATTACCAAAAACTGTCAGCTCTCACTAAAAGCTTGCCCAATCCGTTTTCTTGCTTTCCCTCCACTTCCTCTGACTCCATATGTGGTTTGAATGTATTCTATGCTTCCTTAATTGATTATATGTGATATATCTTGATATTTTTATGAATTTTATGCTATGAATTCAATGCATATAAGTGAAATGACAACATGAACGTTATGTGCTACTTTTATGCATGCATGAATGGTTTACTTCATTTAATTGTTTTGTTTGTGGCGTTTAGCTTCTTCCATGACTTGTACATTTTGTTAATATGTTATGTTATGTTTCTTATGAATTGATATGTTTTGGCGAGACATGATTATGATTGCATGGGCCCAGGGACTTAGTACATGTGGCTATCCGGGGAGGCATGGGCCGACGGTGATCCCATGTGCTTGTTCCACTATGTTACGGCGAAACGGACCTCATCAAAGAGTTTTTGATGAGGAAACGCTAACCGGGCTTTGAGGCCTCATGAACCTCATAGCCACAATGATATGTTTAGGTGGTCGGGCCTTGCAAACCCGTCCACCGCCGGAGGAAGATGGTTGGAACTTGTTTTATGAATATGATTATGTTATGATATGATTGTTAGGCACCATGCGGGAAGGCCGGGACACGGATTGCCCAAACGAATATGTTTTAGGATATGATATATGATTTGTGTGTACTATGACATATCGCATGATCACCTATTTATTGTATTACTGATAATTGTCGTACACGGTCGGAGTTTGGTTGGAGACGATGCACGCTCACTCGCCGAGCCTTTATGTTTATGTATGAATTATGAACTAAGGAATTTAATATGAATTAGTCGTAAAATCCGAGCATTGTTTAGTTATTTTCTTGCCCTTCGTGGGAACTACCTTTAAATAAAACCTTGCTCGGGATTTATGACTTGCATGTGCATGTTTCTATATATATGTATCACTCCTGCTCACTCAGTCTTCTAGAGACTGACCCCTTTTTCCCACCTTTCAGTTGCTTGCAGGTTTTGCTAGGCGGAAGTCAAGTTTTAATCTCTTGTCGAGTCACTTGTACACTCGAGTCACATTTTACATTCTTCTATGATTTAATTGTATTTCCGTTATTTATTGGGCCTGTGTGCCAATTGTGATTATTGTTGGCTATTGAATTCGGGACAGGTTGCATGCCTAGTTGAACCCGTTGTTAGGATGCTTGGTGAATTTAAATTATGTATTGGAATTATTGGGCGTGTAACCAAGATTGAAGATTATGAATTATACATTATTGCTTCCGTATTACATTCTAGGTATTCTTGATTTATTTGGTACAGGGTTAGATTCCGCCTAGCTAGGATATCTTTTATTTTGGTCTCCCGTTCGCTATCAGTCCAGTTCATGCTTGGATTATCCATTTCACGTGTGGACTAGGCTTGTAGTGCGGGGGATGTGGCGCCTATCGTCCCGGGGTTCTACACAAGCAAATCGCAATTAAATTACATTTATTACATTTAATCAAATAAATCACAAAAGCACAAATAAATTCGTAGAAATTAAACTGAGTGTCCGATTGATGAACGGAAAGTGGCATTGGACTCACCACAACGAGGCGGACAAGCTGTCCGAAGGTCGCCAGAGCGCCGCCGCCAGAGCTGCCCGAACAGTGGCCGGCCGCCGTTCGGCCACCCCCGGAACGTGCCAGAAATATCCCGAAAAATCATTCGTGCAAATACTCCTCGTGCTAGTTCCAATTCCTCGATCAATTTCTGGAAATTCCAAGCCAATCATCTTCAATTTCAAGTCCAATAATACGAAAAGCCTAAAATCTTCGAAATCAAATTACTTCCAAACCGGTGAACGAAAATGAGATCCGAAAGAGGCACTGGCTTACCCGTGACGAGCTCTTCGAAAGCCCTAAGCTGTTCGTCGGGAAAAATCCCTGGAGCTAGCGCCGCCATTGCACCGCCGCGATCCACCACCAAACGGCCAAATCAGGAGTCGCGTGATCAAAGGCTAATGGTTCTCGTCGTTCAGAATAACTTTCGTGAAGAGCCCGAGGCTAAAAGATCGACGAAAAAGGCCCCCATTGGCTGCCGAAGTTTCTGCCACCACGTACGTTGCCGGAACCACCACCTACGGCCAAAATTGGATGAAATCGGTGCCAGAAATGAATTCAGGGGGTCGGAAAACCTTGGAAAACACTAACCTTGGAATCGCCGCCGCTATAGAGTCGCGCGCCGCAGCCGCAAGCTTTGGTTGGCGCGTGTGGCCCAACCACCGCCCTGATGGCCGCGCCGCCAACGTCAAAAGATGCGCCAGAGAACCTTCTTGTCAGGCCTGGGGCACGTCTCGCCGGAAGATGGCCGGAAGCCACCGCGAATGGCCGGCAAAGTAGCGGCTCCACTACCCTCCACCTGCGCAACTGAAATCCGGCGATATCTCCACCATCGCTCATCAGTTGGTCGAGATCTTGGTATGGTTGTGACCGTATCATCGAGCTCTCCGAAATTGACTATTGGTTCATCGAATTCCGTCGAGAAACGAGCAAGTTTCGGGTAGTGCGTGAAAACACAACGTGAGTGTGTGTGAGAATCATGTATCGCGGGAGAGGGAGGAGAGAGAGAGTTGCTGAAGTTCTGACACGTTAAATGAGGATCCGGGTATTTTATCCCGGGTCCTTGCGCGCAAAACGAACGGGAGGAAAGGCTAACGATGCCATAAAAGGGCAAACTTAGAGTCTACGGACTCGTTTCGATGCCCCGAACGCGTTGAAGGCGTCAAAATGGTCAAAATCTCGATCAAACAAGCAGTGACCAAAAAACCCCTAAAAAGAGAAAATTACAAAGGGGCCACTAAACTCTAAAAGAATTTAAAATAGGTCCACGCACAACATAAAATCACATAATTAAGCACATAACAAGGTTGAAATATGGCGTGTAACGCCCCGGTTTTTCATTTATATTAATATGTCATATTTGTTTATAAATTGCACAATTAAATTATTTAATTATGCGATTAATTGTTAATTAAGTGTTTTATGTTTAATTTTATAATAAATTGTATTATCTTATTTCATTTTTATTTTATTTCATTTTTAATTATTTTGTTAATTCAGTAATTGTTATAAATTGTTAATTAAGTGTTATATTAACTAATCATACTCTAATCATGTTAATTCATTTATTCAAATCCGTTGACCTAAATTAAATTTAAAATAGAATTTAAATTTTAGTTTTAAATTATAATGCATGAATTTAATAAAGTTATGCGCATGATTGTTTGTTTGTGCTTCGTTCTTATATGAAATGATATGGAAATATCGTGAAATTATAGTATGTCATAAATGTATGTGTTATGAACATGCCTATATGCTCGATTTATGTTTTCGAACTCATTTGACGTGTTAACGAATTTAATTTGATTCGTGGAACCAAATCGGGGGCTAATGAGCAATTAGCGCACCCTTGGTTCCGTACGTGATATCTTGAGCTCGGGAACTCGGATTCGAGTTCCATCAACTTCGTTGAACTCGTATCAAAGATTTGGGTTTAATGAACTTATCCTTATAATTTTCCGAAATCATTTGAACCTCCGAAATTCAACCGAAAAATGAAACGGTACCAAAACAACCACATTTTATTAAAATGGCCATAACTCTTTCAATTCTTAACCAAATTAACCATGGTTGGAGGCTATGGAACCCTAGTTAAGTCCACCTTCTGACCATTATCTCCCTAAACCGAAATAATCTTCAGAAACAAGAGAAATATCAGTCCCAAGTTCCTGCTCCAATTCTAGTCCCGTAACCATTCTCAACCTTGGAGATTCAAGCTCAAATCTCAATCAACTTTCATCCAATCAACAAGGTGAGTTAGGATTATGTTGTACATGCATCTCTGGTCATTTTGATTCATTCATCCCTAATTCTAAGTCAGTTTTCATGGAGCTTTGGGGATTTGATTGAATAGTTAGGTATTAATTGATTTTCTTGATCTTCTTGAATACTTGATGTTCTTCTTGGTTTTAAAGCATGAAAGTGATCACTTTACTTCTTTTATTTCATTTATGGTCATGTAATTGACGGTTGATTGATCATGGAAAGGTCTTGCCCTGTTTTCCCGGTTTTCCCCTGTTCTTCTTCATGTGAACTGCTGTATACTTCCTTGTTGCTGCTATGTGTTGCAGGCCTGAATTCAGGCTTGATTTGCTGTGTAATTGTTTTCTCTTATTTCCTTGTTATGTTGGCATGAGTTGGTGGAAGTATACATGCTTCTCGTGGCCTGTTCTCTTTCCTTTTCCCCTTCCCCTGTTTCGGTACCCTCTGCTGCAGCTGCTACGATTCTGTAACACTCTCCCCGGGTGGGGAGAGTTTATTCTTGGGAAGTACCCGGCCGGGTACACCTCTTGCAGGAGGTTTCTGTATCTCCTTCCTCGGCCGGGGAAGTTGGCTTTGAGAAATCTCCCCGGGCGGGGAGATGCTTCTGTTGCTGTCGTGCTGCTGCCTTTTTTTTTCTTTTCTTTTCTTTCTTCTTTGCTGATTTTGTTCCTTCCTTGATGTGGGTGTGTTTATTCTGGGAGTTGGCTGCTTCGTCTCTCAATTCGTCGCTGCTTCATTCTTCAATTCTTGCTGCTGCTTTCTTTCTCAGTTTACTGCTGCTTCTTCTGTGATGTTGTTGAGTTGCTGCTTCTGATTTCCTTCTTTCCCTACTGCGTTTCTTCTTTCTCTCTGTTGTAGTGTTGTTGTCCTTTTATTGTGCAGTGTGTGCCTGAGTTATGTGCAGGAATACTTGCGTGTGCATGAAAGTTTTGCATGCATGTGTGTGTTGCTGTATATATGCGTATATGGTGTGTGCGCATGCATAATATATAATACATAGATTATGCATGTAATATATGTATATTTAGTATATATAATTATATATGAAGTAATGCATGCATGGTTAAATAAATATATAGTATTTCCATGCATGCCTTGTAAACTAATTTGCATGTATGAAATATATATATATATATATATATATATATATATATATACACTTAAATAATTTGCATGCATGTTGTGTACGTGTGCATGTATATAAATATATATATTTATATATGTTTAGTAAATATTAAATGATATTTGATTTAATTGAATTATAGAATTTAATTGTTACCTATTTCATGTTTTATTTAATTTCCGATTTTAAATTGAATGTATTTAATTGTTTATTTTCTAATTAGAAATGTAATTTAATAAGTGTTATGATCATGTTTGAATTCTTTGATTACATTGAATTGATTGGAAATGTGAATTTATGAATTTGAATGAAATGAATGAACGAGTGGCTTATTTTTATACCTTAATTTGCTTAATAGTGCACATGAACATTTTCATGACATAATATTATCTTTTACGCATTCATATCATATTCATACTTTGTCGTACGTCGTATATGGTTCATTTAGAGTCTTGAGTCTCACGAACACATTATGTAACAGCCCTAACCTGGGCCGAGTTGGAAAAGGTAAAGTAAAGGGGTTATTCAAGAAGCACTTATAATCTCGGTCCTTATTTATTCTCTTCATGCATTACATTCTATGTGACTTATGTGCTTCTATGTGTTACACTTTAATTAGATGATCGTAGATTTAATTATTTCCTTTATTTAACTCGTACCTTGAAACTCTTCTCATAAAATCCTACAATTCTAGTATTCATTCCCTTCTAGCACCTAAAACCCTTTCATATGCTTCAAAACCCATTCCTACAGTTTTAGGGTGGAAATTACGAAAATACCCCTACAGTTCAAAAATATTCCTACGTTCCCCGAAACACTTTCACTACCCAATATTGTAACCAAAAGAATCCTCACATTATTTCGAGGATCGTGATACTCTCCGTGAACCATAATTCCCATCCTAACTCCCGTAGCATCAAAAACCGGCGAAAACCCTAGTTTATGATTCGATCATAAATAAATCCTTGCTCATCTACTTTTTAATATTCAATATTATAACCAAAACGATCCTCAAATTATTTTATGAATTTTCATGCATTTACCAAAAACTCGATTTCACCATAGCATATTTTATAAATATTTTCCTTTCTAAAAATCACCATTTTATTTTAAACGATTAGCTTTTATTCAAGAGTCGAAATTATACTTAAAACGATCCTTGAATTTTTCTCTACATTATAGTGATTTTTCCAAACTCTAAACTTTATTATAGCTTCGTTTATATAATTCTCCTATGATTTTCATCATCTTTATTATTCATAACTTATGAACGAAAAGTCCAAATATTTCACATTTATAATCAAAACGAAGCTCGTTTTTCACTGATTCTTTCATTAATTCACTACTTCAAGATTTTACCTCTCGACTCTTGAATAAATTTTACATTTATTTTTATTTCAAGATGACATCATCCATGACCTCATGCTCTTCTAGAAGGATTAATTAAATGAACATAATTTCTCCACATTTCCTAACTAATTACCTAGCATTTGTTCATAATATAATTTAACCACATCTCCTAATTAATCACCAAGCATTTGTATGAGTTAGGAGACATCCACATCTTCCATAAACTTTCATTTATTGCTTAGAGACCCCTCATGACTACCTATAAATACCCCCTCAAGCCTCATTTATAACTCACAATTCAACACACAAAATCACTCTCTTCTCTCCCCTAGCTCACGCCACTCTCTCCCTCTCTCTACAAGGTGAGTTTTTCTTCTATTATTTCATGCTTTATATTATGTTCTTAGTATAATAATATTAGTAGCATGTCTAGGATTAATTAAATTATGCTTTAGGAATTTTATTTTATGAAATATGTGCATAATTGTTAGTTAAATACAATGTGTGCACATTATGGAATTTTATTTAATTAAATGCATGAATTATGATATGATATAATGTGAATATGTATTTAAATGATTATGATCTTGTTTGATTAAATTCATGCCTAGAATAATTTATTTAGAATTATTTTTCATAGAGAGTTTATATATTTTTCTATATTATGCTTCAAATCTTATGTTATGAATATGAATATAATCAAGCATGTGTAGAACATTTTATGAATACTTGAAGATATGAATAAATTCATGTTTAGGAATTTATTTATGAATCATATTTCATGAAAAGTTTATATATTATGCTCATTTATTCTTTAATCTTATGTTATGACTATGAGTTTGATCAAGAATGCCTAGAACATCTTATGAATATTCAAACATGATGAAGAACATGTTCTTGATGTTCTTGAAATATGTGTGTACCGTGTGCTAGTGTGTGTAAGTGTGTGTTCAATTTTATGTTTAAAAGTGTTTAATCCCCTACGTTTAAATAGTAACCGTTTCTCAATAGTAACCTTGACTTTTGACTTTACACATGAATTTTGAACAATAATATCATGTAGTAATTTCAAGAATTAATATAAAATAAAATTTGGTTTTATTTAAGAAAGGACTTTTGTCTAACGATTTCAAAATCGGGGATTGAATAACGTTTTCAAAATCGGGTTCACCTTTATTAAAAATAAACCTTAATTTGGATTTATAAATTGAATAAGAATTTCTTGGTTAATTCGGTTGTATGACTTTGGTATCAGTGTGTTTTATAATAATATTTCAATTTTAGATTACCGAATTTCCTGTACCTTACTGTTACTCCTTATTACAATATGCCTTAATTGTACTCATTCATGTGTCGCATTAGTATAGAAAGAACCTAGTTCTCTAAGTCCGTAGTAGTTCACTACTTTCAGGAACTAGGTCTGGACAGTGGAACCCCGAATACCTTACTTGATTCTGTATCATAGCAGGTGAGGTTAAAATATTTTCAATTGGGATCATGAGTCTACATATAAAATATTTTATTATTTATCCTAATAAGGATTCAGTCTTATTTTCCCTAATTATAGTATTATCCCCTTTCTGGGAAATATCTGATATAAGGATATCTATTATCCTATTATATAAAACAAAATCCTTGTCCGAGTATAAGTTACAAACATACCATACTCAAGTCCATCTTGGTGAGTATTGATATGATGTAACTCAATTCTGTATCCAAAATGCAAGATCTGTATCTGTATCTGTATCTGTTGGGCCCGGTGGTACGGTAGAACTAATAGCCGGGTGGCAAGGGCCATCGTCTATTACTATACCTGCCGCCAAATCTGATCTTAATGTTGGTTTAACTGGAGGTTAGTTATTCCACATTAAGTGACGGGAAAGGTACGTCCCTCCCTCTGTCTGTATCTGGATCTCGAGGGGTTGCTCCCGACAGATCATGGAGGAAGAAGGCTGGATTGATTCTGTTATTTCTGATTTCATTCTATTTAAGGAGTAAAGGATGGAGAACGCCTACTTGCAGGGCATTAATACTTTATTGTCGTATGGTTCATATTTTCAAGAATCTGATACCCAGTCCCCTTATTCCCTTTTTCTCAAAATAAATATGAACCAAATATTTGTATTAATTATTATTTTATTGATTTCCGGTATAGTACTATTAATATATTATTTTATTAATGGTATCAAACTCCAACTTTTTTAGTCAAACACTTTTCAAATATACCTATACGTATATATGTAGTTCCAACTACCCCCTCACTTAGTCACTTTGACTAACCCTCGCACTTTACAACTCATGGTTTCAGGTTTAACGGGCGCTTACTAGAAGGTATCTTGAAGCCTAGTGTGTCTTCTCATTAGCATAATAGTCAAGGTTATTTAGAATAAGTTATGCTTCTGAGCTTGTAATTATCTATTACGGCATGGTCACTACTTTTGATACCTATACTACGCCATTACTGGCTTATTTATTGCATTCCCCTATCATAGTTTTGAAAGTTTTTAAATTATAAGATTTCCGCTGTAGTGTTTAATACTCTGATATTATATAGCACTGTCCGTTCGCCAGAGTGTTTCTCGGGTGCTAGGCCTCACATCCACTCGGGAGATACTTTGGTGCGGGGTTGTAGTGTATAGGGGCGCTACACATTACGTTGTCTTTGGTACAGTTTATCTCCAGGGTGGAGAAATCTTGATGAACTAGTCACTCGGTAACTCGTATCCTTGTATCGCCATGTTCCAGGTGAGAGTGTTTTCGTTTTAGTTACGTACTAAACCCTATAACCCGGTGTGACAAGCTTTAGCCAAAAACCTAATATATTTACGTATATGGTTTTCAAATGAAGTTGATCGAGTAAACCCTTTTTAAATGAATTATGAAATATGTTATGTTTTTTCTGAACTGATATGTTATGGCGAGATTATGCATGTATGTTATGTTCATGGGCCCAAGAATTTAGTACATGTGGCTATCCGGGGAGGCAAGGGCCGACGGTGATCCCATGTGCTGATTCCATTATGTTAACGGCGAAACGGACCTCGTCAAGGAGTTTTTGACGGGGAAACGCTAACCGGGCTTTGAGGACTCATGAACCTCATAGCCACAATGATATGTTTAGGTGGTCGGGCCTTGCAAACCCGTCCACCACCCGGAGGAAGAAGGTTGGAACTTGTTTTATGATTATGATTATCTTATGATTGAAATGCACTGTGCGGGAAGGCCGGGACACGGATCGTCGAAACGACTATGTTATATGATTTGTGTGTATTATAATATACTGCATGATCACATATTCAATGTATTAATGATATTTGTCATACAAGGTCGGAGTTTGGTTGGAGATGATCCACACTCACTCGCGGAGCCTTAATGTTTATGTAAAATTTATGAAATTAATGAATTTGATATGATCAGTCGTAAAGTTCGAGCATTGCTTAGTTATTTCCTTGCCTTTTTGGGAACTAAGTTCAAATAAAACCTTTGTCGGGGTTTACGACTTGCATGTGCACGTTTTTATATATATGTATATCGCTCCTGCTCACTCAGTCTTCTAGAGACTGACCCTCTCCCTCCCCACCACTTTAGTGTGCAGGTTTCGCTTTGGAGTTCGAGCTAGGCGGGGTTGTGTTGAGTTCGAGTCGGTCAAGTTAAGTTAGTAGCGTCTGTGCATTCACTTATGTATTTAAATTGTGCATGATTCAATCTTATAAGGTTACGAACTTGAAACTTTGTATATTTGTTATTGAATTGCTCTTGCCGGGCTTTGGTTATGAGTTAAAAGAGGTCTGAAGAGCCCAAGTCTGCGTATGGTTTGTGTGTTTGAACTTTAGTTTCCCGATGCATTATGTTTTGTTGATTGGTTATCATTGCAGGGTATAAGTTCCGCCTAGCTTAGGAAGGTTATTTTGTTTGTCTCCTGTTCGCTATGGTTTGATACGGGTGCGGACTTCCCATTTCGTTACTCGTGTTGAGCCATAGTGCGGGGGATGTGGTGCCTCACATGCGGGGTGCTACATCCTTAAGTGGTATCAGAGCCCGGTTGCAAAACCGGTGTTCTCGAGTCGTGTTTGAGTCAGTCTAGGTCGTACGGCTTAGGAAATATATGACAAAGTGTGCATTGTATCGATCTTGAACAAGAAATTTGGCTTCCTTTTTTAGTTTTGTTGAACTATCTGCTGCATTATTATATGGATCCTTGCCTTTAGTGTTGAATATGTGTCATAAGCACGCACTAATCGCATGCATATATTCTCGAAATGAGTTATAATTTATAGGTTATAAAGATAATATCAAACCACGGCCAAGTTCTACGATCACAACAACCTATAACAAATTCTTTCTGAGGCTTGGAGGATAAGAAGGATACACCCGGAAAGAATGTAGAGAAGTCGAGATGTGACGCTTTCTAGATGGAGCTATAGTTCAAGGATTAGGATTAGGAATGGGAAGATCGAGTATAGAGAGGTGGTGGTAGAAGGACACTTGGTGAAATAAGGATTGATCGTGATATGGTTATGACTTAGAAGATCGACATACACGGCTCTACTACATAAGGTGCCTTTAATTGGATTCAACGGGATCTTCCACCTAAGGAATGAAGTGAACAAAACCTTGAAGGTATTTTGGTCTCGGATTCGGATCATTGAAGGGGTATCAATCATTAAGAGGAGTTGAGGTGGGATGGGTTCGGTAGGAATTATGAACCAAGGGTCGACAAGGAAGGATTTCTGACTAAGCCTAGTGAACTGAAATCGAGTTGTCGAAGTTAAGGTCGGGAAAAGGGTGGATACGGCTGTTCGGGATTTTTATTTGGATGGGAAGCAAGTTGAGAAGGGGTCAAAGAAAGATAAGTAATATAATAAATACAATTCATGAAGGGTGATAATGTTAAGGACATGATTAGAGTTGATTCTCCAAATCCAAGCTGATTTGGCATGTTATAAGGTCGACTTGGGATATATAGAGCAACAAATGGAAACGGTAAAGAAAGGCAAAGACTATTTGCAAGGAAATCATGCGCTTAAGTATAAGCAATTGGAGGTGAATTAGACTCATAAAGGACATGCACGGGACTCGTGATCGAGGTGATGACTAGAAATGGAGGTCGAATTTCAAGAAAAGTTTGAATGCTAACTCCTTGGACGGGGAAGAATTAGGGACCAAGAAATTGCAATCTCAGATAGTCGAAGATATAAGTTGATTTACAACGATTCATGGGAATCTCGAAGACCGTGGGAAAGGCAAGGAGTAATCACCAAGTCAAAGTAACCTCGGGATTGGAGGAACGAGGAAAAGCTACCGAGCTAACAACTTACTACATTGGTGACAGGTTCCAAAACATTCATAGCACGTGCATCATACTTCGGATCAATTATTTATTTTTCTGGCCTTATGTTTATCCGTGCATTTCTATTGGATTTCGTTGCTCTAATGTGTTGCATATTTGCTTGTTGTGAACGTGACACATGCATTGACATCTTTACCCAACATGCATTTTAGTGTTTACTTGGTAGGAAGTTCTTTAACCTCACTCATCAAGTATCTTTTCGGCTGGCCACATCTGAATGACGAGGAAAAGCAATCACAGGATGACACATGATAAGAAAGAGGACTTAGGAAAATAAAGAACTTCAGGTAAGGGATAGGTTGGTGGAAAGTAACTCCGAAGGAAAGTGAGATTAGAGTTGGCTTCAGAGTGTTCGGATCGAATAAAAATAGAGGAAGGAGTCCCGCACCTCAAGAGGATTAGAAGAGAAATGGAAAGGTGAAACCTTTGGGTCGTCATTGTGATTAAAACCCTCCCTAATGGAAGTGGCTCATCAAGAATTTCAATGAAAGAAGGATTAATGGAGTTTGACATGTAAGGGCAAAAAATTTTAAGGGGGAGAGCACAACCGAGAGATAAATTGGAGGATGGAAGTGGTGCTCGAATGAATATGTTAGTAGTAACAACGGGGATGCAAATTAAGGAGAATCTGGAAATCTTAATGGTGGCAATTAGAAATGAATAAGACGACTATAATGGTTAATTCGTTAAGAGAGAAGCTACGTTGCTAAACTCGGGTGAAGATTTTATGAGATATAAGGGAAATGGTTCATTAAACATTTCTACGTATGGAATTCCAATATGGAGGTGATGGAATTAGAAGAGAGTTTCTATGAACTCCTAAGTCGAAATTAATAAGAGAAAATCGAATCAAGTTATCATATAATGGGATGGTGTCAATCAAGATTAACTCAATGAAGTACGAAGGGGTCCAAGACAATATTATTGAGTTATTGGTTATATCAACGACAATCCAGAAAGAAACTTAGGAAGGGACTAGATAGAAAATGGATGATAATTGGAGGAATTAAATCAAACTTCAAGAAGCATCAAGCACATTCTGTCATCGATTCTAGAGATATGGGGCCAATCACCGAATATAACTTTAAAGGGGTTAAAGAGAATAAACGGATAACATGAACAGAAAAAAAAATCATAATAACAAATATTTCAAGATCGGTACTGAACTGTCAGTGTGGCCAGGAGTAGCCATTCTTGAGGATATGTTAGACTTCGATATGGGTAAAGGTAGTAACTATGGATCTGATTACAGGATGGACGATTTAAGGGTAGTCGGGGAGGTTAACCTCGGTTAATTAAAAAGAGTTGGTTAGTCGAATGAAGATTAGGGGGAAGTGTTGAAAACTGGAAGCAGTACAAGTCAGAAAGGATCTAAGGATATAATCCTTAAAGGATTCATCAATCGCTTCACCGGGGTACCCTGAAGGGGTTCAAGACAAGCTGACCACTGAGCTTATCTTCAGGACAGATTATACACTGGACAACGACAACTGACAATTCTAAATTTCGTAACTACGGTGAACGGTACTTATAGTAACCATGATACATGCATCCATGCAAATTTAACTTAAATAATTTTTATGTTAGGTGCTTTGATTCCTTTCGTGTTAAATTACTTGGAGTAATTGATAATCAACGTGGGCGCCTTACGTGATTTTAATTTTGGTTTTGCGTGTGTTGCTTGGAAGTATTGGAGACTTCCTTGCTTTACTTTTGGAGGAGAGACGGGGTGCTCTTGTTGTTTGTAAGAGACAGGGATTCTCTTATTTTTGTTCGAGAGACGGGGTGCTCTATTTGCTTGCAAGAGACGGGGTTCTCTCATTATTGTTGCAGAGACGGGGTTCTCTCATTGGTGCTCGAGAGACAGGGCTCTCTCCTTGTTGTTTGTGAGAGGCGGGGAATCTCTCATTGGTTGTTTTTAGGCGTGCAGTGAATCTGAGGACGGATTCTTTTTAAGGGGGAAAGATTGTAATGCCCCGGTTTTTCAATTATATTAATATGTCATATTTGTTTATAAATTGAGCAATTAAATTATTTAATTATGCGATTAATTGTTAATTAAGTGTTTTATATTTAATTTTATAATAAATTGTATTATCTTATTTCATTTTTATTTTATTTCATTTTTAATTATTTCGTTAATTCAGTAATTGTTATAAATTGTTAATTAAGTGTTATATTAACTAATCATACTCTAATCATGTTAATTCATTTATTCAAATTCGTTGACCTAAATTAAATTTAAAATAGAATTTAAATTTTAGTTTTATATTATAATGCATGAATTTATTAAAGTTATGCGCATGATTGTTTGTTTGTGCTTCGTTCTTATATGAAATGATATCGAAATATCGTGAAATTGTAGTATGTGGTAAATGTATGTGTTATGAACATGCCTATATGCTCGATTTATGTTTTCGAACTCATTTGACGTGTTAACGAATTTAATTTGATTCGTGGAACCAAATCGGGGGCTAATGAGCAATTAGCGCACCCTTGGTTCCGTACGTGATATCTTGAGCTCGGGAACTTGGATTGGAGTTTCGTCAACTTCGTTGAGCTCGTATCGAAGATTCGAGTTTAATGAACTTAGCCTTATAATTTTCCAAAATCATTTGAACCTCCGAAATTCAACCGAAACACGAAACGGAACCAAAACAACCACATTTTATTAAAATGGCCATAACTCTTTCAATTCTTAACCAAATTAACCATGGTTGGAGGCTATGGAACCCTAGTTAAGTCCAACTTCTGACCCTTATCTCCCTAAATTGAAATAATCCTCACAAACAAGAGAAATATCAGTCCCAAGTTCCTGCTCCAATTCCAGTCCCGTAACCATGCTCAACCTTGGAGATTCAAGCTCAAATCTCAATCAACTTTCATCCAATCAACAAGGTGAGTTAGAATTATGTTGTACATGCATCTCTGGTCATTTTGATTCATTCATCCCTAATTCTAAGTCAGTTTTCATGGAGCTTTGGGGATTTGATTGAATAGTTTGGTATTAATTGATTTTCTTGATCTTCTTGAATACTTGATGTTCTTCTTGGTTTTAAAGCATGAAACTGATCACTTTACTTCTTTTATTTGATTTATGGTCATGCAATTGATGGTTCATTGATCATGGAAAGGTCTTGCCCTATTTTCTCGATTTTCCCCTGTTCTTCTTCATGTGAACTGCTGTATACTTCCTTGTTGCTGCTATGTGTTGCAGGCTTGAATTCAGGCTTGATTTGTTGTGCAATTGTTGTCTCTTATTTCCTTGTTATGTTGGCATGAGTTGGTGGAAGTATACAAGTTTGTCGTGGCCTGTTCTCTTTCCTTTTCCCCTTCCCCTGTTTCGGTACCCTCTGTTGCAGCTGCTACGATTCTGTAACACTCTCCCCGGGCGGGGAGAGTTTATTCTTGGGAAGTACCCAGCCGGGTACACCTCTTGCAGGAGGTTTTTGTATCTCCTTCCCCGGCCGGGGAAGTTGGCTTTGAGAAATCTCCCCGGGCGGGCAGATACTTCTGTTGTCGTCGTGCTGCTGCCTTTTTTTTTCTTTTCTTTTCTTTCTTCTTTGCTGCTTTTGTTCCTTCCTTGATGTGGGTGTGTTTATTCTGGGACTTGGCTACTTCGTCTCTCAGTTCGTCGCTGCTTCATTCTTCAATTCTTGTTGCTGCTTTCTTTCTCAGTTTACTGCTGCTTCTTCTGTTATGTTGTTGAGTTGCTGCTTCTGATTTCCTTCTTTCCCTGCTGCGTTTCTTCTTTCTCTTTGTTGTAGTGTTGCTGGTCCTTCTATTGTGCAGTGTGTGCCTGAGTTATGTGCAGGAATACTTGTGTGTGCATGAAAGTGTTGCATGCATGTGTGTGTTGCTGTATATATGCATATATGGTGTGTGCGCATGCATAATATATAATACATAGATTATGCATGTAATATATGTATATTTAGTATATATAATTATATATGAAGTAATGCATGCATGGTTAAATAAGTATATAATATTTGCATGCATGCCTTGTAAACTAATTTGCATGTATGAAATATATATATATATATATATATATATATATATATATATGTATATATACACTTAAATAATTTGCATGCATGTTGTGTACGTGTGCATGTCTATAAATATATATATATATATATATATATATATATATATATGTTTAGTAAATATTAAATGTTATTTGATTTAATTGAATTATAGAATTTAATTGTTACCTATTTCATGTTTTATTTAATTTCCGATTTTAAATTGAATGTATTTAATTGTTTGTTTTCTAATTAGAAATGTGATTTAATAAGTGCTATGATCATGTTTGAATTCTTTGATTAAATTGAATTTATTGGAAATGTGAATTTATGAATTTGAATGAAATGAATGAACGAGTGGCTCATTTTTATACCTTAATTTGCTTAATAGTGCATATGAACATTTTCATGACATAATATTATCTTTTACGCATTCATATCATATTAATACTTTGTCGTGCGTCGTATATGGTTCATTTAGAGTCTTGAGTCTCACGAACACGTTACGTTGTCTTTGGTACAGTTTATCTCCAGGGTGGAGAAATCTTGATCAACTAGTCACTCGGTAACTCGTCTCCTTGTATCGCCATGTTCCAGGTGAGGGTGTTTTCGTTTTAGTTACGTATTAAACCCTATAACCCGGTGTGACAAGCTTTAGCCAAAAACCTAATATATTTACGTATATGGTTTTCAAATGAAGTTGATCGAGTAAACCCTTTTTAAATGAATTATGTAATATGTTATGTTTCTTCTGAACTGATATGTTTTGGCGAGATTATGCATGTATGTTATGTTCACGGGCCCAGGAATTTAGTACATGTGGCTATCCGAGGAGGCAAGGGCCGACGGTGATCCCATGTGCTGATTCTGTTATGTTAACGGCGAAACGGACCTTGTCAAGGAGTTTTTGACGGGGAAACGCTAACCGGGCTTTGAGGACTCATGAACCTCATAGCCACAATGATATGTTTAGGTGGTCGGGCCTGGCAAACCCGTCCACCACCCGGAGGAAGAAGGTTGGAACTTGTTTTATGATTATGATTATGTTATGATTGAAATGCACCGTGCGGGAAGGCCGGGACACGGATCGCCCAAACGACTATGTTATATGATTTGTGTGTATTATAATATACTACATGATCACATATTCAATGTATTAATGATATTTGTCGTACACGGTCGGAGTTTGGTTGGAGATGATCCACACTCACTCGCGGAGCCTTAATGTTTATGTATAATTTATGAAATTAATGAATTTGATATGATCAGTCGTAAAGTCCGAGCATTGCTTAGTTATTTCCTTGCCTTTTTGGGAACTAAGTTCAAATAAAACCTTTCTCGGGGTTTACGACTTGCATGTGCACGTTTTTATATATATGTATATCGCTCCTGCTCACTCAGTCTTCTAGAGACTGACCCTCTCCCTCCCCAACACTTTAGTGTGCAGGTTTGGCTTTGGAGTTCGAGCTAGGTGGGGTTGTGTTGAGTTCGAGTCGGTCAAGTTAAGTTAGTAGTGTCTCTGCATTCACTTATGTATTTAAATTGTGCATGATTCAATCTTATAAGGTTACGAACTTGAAACTTTGTATATTTGTTATTGAATTGCTCTTGCCGGGCTTTGGTTATGAGTTAAAAGAGGTCTGAAGAGCCCAAGTCTGCTTATGGTTTGTGTGTTTGAACTTTAGTTTCCAGATGCATTATGTTTTGTTGATTGGTTATCATTGCAGGGTCTAAGTTCCGCCTTGCTTAGGAAGGTTATTTTGTTTGTCTCCCGTTCGCTATGGTTTGATACGGGTACGGACTTCGCATTTCATTACTCGTGTTGAGCCATAGTGCGGGGGATGTGGTGCCTCACGTGCGGGGTGCTACATGGCGTACCTTATACATTGGACGAGCGGGATGTTACAATTCCTTATTTAATTGATGACTTTATATGACGTATGTTCTCACATTTTATTTCTCATATTAACTACTTGAATTATTTGTTAAGAATTTGCCCTAATTGAGCTCCAAATGTGAATATATGCAATTTGTGAAATTTACGTTTTATGAATTTGATGTCAACTTTGTGAACTATATGAATTAGATGATTTTAGGACTTATTTGTATGGATTAACTTTCTTCGGCCTTAATTGATTTTAGTTTGGACTGAATTGCACTTTATTTGAATTTTTGGGCCTTTTTGCAAATTGGCCACTCTTGAGTCCTTAATTCGTATCTTGAGCTAGGGAACTCGGATTCGAGTTCTGTTACCTCCATTGGACTCGAATCAACGATTTGGATTCAATGGGACAAGCCTCATCACCTTTTGACTTTTTTTCGACCTCTCGATGATGTAAACTCGCCATACGTACCTAAAACGCCCCTAGATACCTACTTGGAAGCTAGCCCACTTGTCTCTTGTCCTTGTTTTGACTTTATTACACCCAATACCCTTCTTTCCCTCCGATTTTGATGTCAAAACCGAGCCCCTCTCAGCCCCAAGAAGAAAGGAGAAACTCCATGGAAGGAACCTCCATTTTTGGCCCTTAAGTTCAAGATTTTCATCCTTTCTTGCTTCAATCTTTTAAGGTAAGTTAGGATTCTTGATTCTCTTGTTATTATGCTTCTTTCTCTCCATGAATTTCATGCTTTGATGTTGAGGATCTTTGTATATGCCAAACTTGATGAATAGTTATGGTTCTTGGTAGATTTTGGATTCTATGTGCATTCTTTGGCTATTTGGAGTTTCATGGCTTTTATGATGACCTAGGAGGCTTCTTTCTTGCTTATTTGTGATTCTTGTTGATGGTAGTTTCTTGGGGTAAGATTTACCATTTATGCCCTTTGGGGTTTTTCGGGGAAATGCATGAAACTCTTGCCTATGAGCTCATCTAATTGAATTAGTTGAAGATAAGTGCATCGGAGTGGATTTTTGACATGGTTTGGTGCATCTCTTACTTTCGTGAAATTTTATGACTTGTATGTTGCTCTATGGAGATTAATTATCTCATATCTTGAGCTTTACAACAAGGTAGTTGTTTGAGATTTAATTCACCATTAATGTTCATATGAGTTCTTGCAAGAAAAGGGATGAATACTTGTGCTTCTTTGATCCTTGCTTCCTTGAATGATTTGAATGAGTTTAGATTGGTATTTCCTTGAATTCCTTGTATTATATTATAGTATATTTGTCCCTTTACCTTCCTTCATATTGTGGATGTGATTTTGCTTGGTTTTACTTTGGTTTGCAGGCTTTTTCTCGTTTTTTTAGCCTCTGACCGAAATCCACCGGGGTGGATTTGAGGCAGAGAGCTTTCTGCCCTAAATCCATGGGGGTGTATTTCCCCCTTTGGAAAAAAACCAACCGTGGTGGATTTAGGGCAGCGGCTTCTTTTTGCTTTGCACTTTGTTTTCTAGTTTTTCTTTGCTTGTTTGCTTTTCTCCCACCCCTAATATGATTCCTAAGCTTTGCTAACATGTAGTATTATGTGTTAATTTGATTTTACTAGATGTTTGAATTCATTGGATATGATTTGAACGAGTTATGATTCGATATGCCTTAAGTGATATACGTGTAATATTTTCTTGTGTAGTTTGCCTCCTTTATGCATTTTAAACCCATGAATGCTTGTGGTATGCTATAATATGATACAGTATGAGGTTATTTGATATGATATGAGTTTAGTTCTTGAATCCTTATGTATAATTTTATTATTTGCTCCGGCATGCCTAAATATGAATTTATATGACATGCATTGCACCCACTTGCGTTTGTATGCATCGCCGTGTGTCTAATTGGTTCATGTTTGAGTCTAAGTCTCTAGTGTTGTGTTCTTTTGTTTCAGAGCCTCTTCCGAACATGGTTGAACCCGAGGTTTAGGTGTTTGTTTGATCCTTTTTGGCCCCGGACTCTACCTACTTTTGCTACAAGGTGAGGTTTAGGATCTTTTCCTTTAGTTAATCGACCTATGGCCTAAATGTGATGATTTCTCACCCGCATGCGAATATACTATATATTTATATATTAGATATGTGTCATATGATATGTTTATCACCTTGTCATACGATTAAACGTTTTGAACTATAAGTATAAGCATATATAAGCTTGAAAATGTTTTGCAACGAGGCTATGCTCCAAACCATGTGTTGTCAAGCAAGCTAGGATCTACCTCAACATCTTAATGTTAAGGAAGACACGGAGAGGTACGCGTATAGCATTTTCCGAGTTGCAAGGTAAGGTATGCTCGATAAGGTACGTAAGTTATGTTTATTTATGTAGCAAGTTAAATAAATTTAATTGGATAATTGGTTGTTACTGGGCCCCGGAGACATGGGTAAGGATGCCCGGGATGGCAAGGGCCGTCGAGTTAAGCCTGTGCACGGTCTCCATTTGGAGTAGTCACGCGAGACTCTTGGAGGTTGAGGAGGCATGGTGCTTCAAGCACATTGCGGGTTAGCTACCCCATGTGCATTGGTAATTAGGTGGAGAGGGTTTGACTCCCGAAACACCGTAGTTGTTGGGGATGGATTGTTTATGTATTTATGGTTTTCTTGATTTTCTTACGTTATAGAGGAGTAAGGGTTAAGTGCTCGTACTCGCCGAGCTTTTGTACGATTCATTGATTATGAAACGAGATAGGAGCTTCCTTTAACTCTAGTACGTTTTGTTTTGATTATGAAATGTTTAAGTTTATTTTGAAAATTGGTTTGGTGTGCAAAACCCTATCCCCGGTTCATAATCCTTTGATTAATATGTATTTTGTTCTATATTTATGTAGTGTGTGGGTGTACGTTAGCCCCCTCACTCAGTCAAGTTGTGGCTGACCCCTCTCCTTTTCCCTCCTTAGTTGCAGGTCTGGTCGAGCTAAGCGGGATAGTACGTGGTCGTGTGGTGCTAGCTAGTTTGGGTCGAGTCAGCATTTCATACTTACATCTTTTGAATATTTTAATATGTATTTGAATTAAATTATACATTTGGAATTAACACTTCATGTATTATTGGATCTATTTTTTGCCGTGAGGCTATTTATATATAGTAATGTATGTGTTTTTATTGAGCTCTTATGGATACTGTTTGATGCTTCCGCCTTTTCTGTGTTTGTTTTGCGCGCTCTGTTGTCGTCTTAGCCCCGCTTAGCCTAGTGTGTAGGTCCCCGTTCGCTTAGGCTTAGGCTCATGTATGGACTTCCATTTCATATGTGGGTTTGGGTCTAGGTGAGGGGGATGTGATGGCTTGTCGCTCCGGGCGTCACAAAGCTACTCCACTTTTGCTCTCATACCCTTACCTCAAGTTTATTTCTAATGTGAAGGGCTTCTCTCCAACTATAAATAGAGGGCAAGAGGCATTAGAATCCTTACTCAAAGTTGTGTTAACAACACCCTTTCTCTCCCTCTCCTCCCCCTCTTGGCCGGCGGCCCTCCCCCCTTTAGAAGCTAGGTTTGTTTTTATTTTATATTATGTGTTTATGTTATAGTTTAGTTTAATTTATGTTTTTATGTTATGGTATGTTTATATTATGTTTAGGTTGGGTCTTATGGTATTCCCTAAGCCATATAGGATTTTATTTTATGCATTTATTATATAGTTTTGATGATATGTTTGAATATATGTTTATATGTTTTAATTGTTTAGTATATGCTTGAATATGTTATGAAATGCTGTTTAGTATATGCTTGAATATGTTATGAAATGTTCTAGTATATGTTATGATCTTGTGAAATGATTATTATATTATGGGAATTGATGCATGATTATAGAATTTGAATTATATTATTGCATGTTAGCTAATGGAATAGTGATTATAATTAATTATGTCACAACTTGTTACATGTTGGTATTGAATTTAATTTGTTACATTTTACATGCCTAAGGTTCATGATATGATATGATATATGTTGAGACATGTTCTTATATGGTTATATGATTCATGAATTATCAATTGAGCTTATGATATGATATGGATTAATGGAATAGAGCCTTGATCATATGTTATACACTTTAATAGTGTCACATGTTATAACCTAAGATAGAATAGTGTTTCATAACTTGATCTTATGGTTTAATTAGACCTTTTAACTATAGGTTATACCTTTAACCTAGATCACTCTTGATTATATAAAATGAACTTGAAACTATAGGTTATAATCAAGATCATAATTTAATTAGGGTATTTGTGTGTGTGCATGCCGTGTGTGTGTGTGTGTACGTGCATGGTGTGTGTGTGTGTGTGTGTGTGTATGGTAAGGGTTTGACCCGACATGTGAATAGTATCATGTGAATAGTAACTATGAATAGTAATCCTGAATAGTACTTTTGAATAGTGTTTTTGAATAGTAAAAGGGAAATAAAACTTGTGCTTTCTTAATAGACATTTGCACCTAGGGTTTCCTTATCCAGGGTCTAAAATGTGTTTACTTTTGAGGACTTGTTTCATAACCTAAGATTTGCGATAGGATTCATAATTTGACTAAAGCTTACTCGGTTATAGTAAGATCATAGTCCCACGTTAAGAGTAACTCACTTTAACGTATTCCTTTGTGTGTTACCTTTCTTGAATACCTTAAATGGTATTACTCTCTTGTATTACATGTTCCTTGTTCATTTGTTTCATGCATTTCATATGCATCTTTGTTAGTAGTGGGTCTTACGTCTTAAGCTCACTCTAGTACACCACCTACAGGAGTTAAAGTCGAGCACTGGGATCCCCAGGGCACCGCTTAATCTGTCTACCTACCTTTTGTTACTATTAGGTGAGGTGAAGTTAAAACGTTTTCCAACTGGAACCATGATTACACTATCATATCATATGTTTTGAGATTCAAAGCTAAACCTCGATTTGAACTATCCCTTTTATCAGGACATTCTATTGAAAGGATCATTCATACTTTAATACTGTACCATGATCTAAAGCACATGTTTTCCAAAACATTCTTGTTCAAAGACAGTTACATGTTCTCCATATGTTTTCAAAGTACAGTTTCACATGTCCACATGTTTTACAGACAACATCACATGTTACAGTTACAGTTTCACATGTTAATAGTTAGCACCCGGAGTGGTACTCTGATCACTACTAATTCTGAAATGCAAGCATACAGTTTACAGTTTGGGCCCAGCGGTTATGTGTAGAGGTGATGTTCGGGAGGTGTGCGCCAACGACATCACTAATACCGGCCGCTACAATAGACAATTGACACCGACTTTTAATAGGAGGTTTGTTAAGTCAAGACAATCTGTCTGGGAATAGACCACAAATCTATTCCCATTACATGTTTATAGGTAGCCTTGGGCTAGCTACCCGAAGTGCCAATCGGTGGAGGATGGTGCATGTTTGTATGTGTTGGTGGAGTATTGTTGACCTTGGTCCGATGCTCTGCTATATGTGGAGTTATTGTTGATCCTTGTCCGATACTCTACTTCATCATGTTTTCTGGAGTAAGGATGGAGGAGCCTTGCTTGCGGGAAAAATTTTGTTTCATAAAGGATGGTTCATATTTTGAAAAATTCACTTTACCCTTATCCTGTTTTATGACAGAGCTATGAACTATCTACAACATATGTGTGCGCGTGTGATAGCATTTATGACAGAGTTTTGAAACCCAAATTCTTTTACAGCATTGCATTCAAACAGTTTTATCAATCGAACTTTTTCCAAGTTCTTCTTTAAAAGCATTGCTTTTAACAGTTCTGAACATTACCTGAAGTTCTTTATCACTCAGTACTTTCTTTAAAAGTATTCCCTCACTTAGTCCTTTTGACTAATACCTTTCTCGTTTTCTTGCCTCGTGGTTTCAGGTCTTGCAGCCGCAGTCTAGAGGTATCTTGAAGCTCTAGGTTGTCACTTTTGTTTCAGTCAGGACTTAGTATTACTTTCTTTTGTGTCCTTCAAATATTTTATGGCTGCATCACTTTATGTTTCTGAATACTTGAGTATTCTTGTTATACTCTTTATGCTACCCTGTTACCAATATTTCGAACTCTGCTATATATGTGCTTATATGTGAATATGTTACATGTTCTGATATGCCAAGTCTCTCTTACACGATCGATGCGGGGTTGAGACGCCGCTCTCCTCATGTTCCGGTACTGGTGGGGGCGTTACACAACAACCGTGATTGAAGGTACCAGTAGTATTCATGGCACTATATTGCATGTATTGTTTGATCCCGGGGCTACTCATTCTTTTATTTCCCGGGATATAGCTGCTTCTATGTGCTTGCCTGTGTCCCTCTGTGAGCATGACTATGTGGTTAACTCTCCACTTGGTGGTAGTTTGGTAACTTGCAGGTTGTTTCGTGGGTGTCCTGTGAGCTTTGAAGGTCGGGGTTTTCTTGCTGAGTTGATTGAGATGCCTATACAGAGATATGATGTCATCCTCAGAATGGATTAGTTGTATGAGTATGGGGCTAAGATAGATTTTCGAGAGAAGTAGGTTTCTTTTCGTTCAGCGGTTTTTAAGCGCGAAAGGTTGAAGTCGAGCCCATTTATTTCCTTTGTAGAGGCTAGTAGACTGGTTCTGGTTGGTGCGACAAGTTTTGTGGCCTATCTTTTGAACAAACCGAAGGATCAGGCCAAACTTGAAGAGACGGAGGTCGTGCGAGAGTATACTGATGTATTTCCTCAAACGTTGGGTTCTTTGCCACCCGACAGGGACATCGAGTGTAGCACCCTAAACCCCAAGGCGCCACATCCCCCGCACTATAGCCTCGATCCACGTATGAAATGGACAGTTCATACATAAACCAAGACCACAGCGAACGGGTGACAATAAAAATGACGAGCTAGGCGGGACACTCTCCCCAACATAATCAAACAAACATGAACAGAAAAGCGGAAGCAATAAATTCATTCATAAATATATAGGTACCATATTTATTACATAGATACATATAGGTACCAATTAACTATCACTACATTACCATTTCTAAATAAGATACATCATTAAGCCTTCAAAATGTAACAATAACGAGCATAACATGAAATGTCTCAAATTGCTATACATGAAAGGTGCTAGACTCGTGAAGATGCAAAAGACTCGAACAACGCCCGCCTAGCACGACCACGCTCAAAAGGTACCTGAAAAGTGAGGTATCAGTCTACCGAAGACTGAGTGAGGGGCAATAAATATATATATCCCACGTCACATGCAAGTTGTAGCCTCGGGTGAAGACTTTAGCATAAAATAGATATGTAATTCAAGGAGTTAATCTTTGCCCGAGATTACAACCAATCATTTTAACATGTTTATTTAATCATGCTTGTCAATGTCATGAACATGTGGCCCCGGCGAGCAAGGGCAATCTCCAACCGAACTCCCAATCGTGAACAATACGTGATCATGCTTGCTTGCTTGATAAATACGTGATCATGCAATTTAATTAGTGCTCACATAAACAATTTCATGCTTGAAATCATGCAATAACCCGAGGATAACCCGACATGCCGGATTAATCCCCAGTCTCCTTCTTCCTCCGGGTGATAGCGAGTTTGCAAGGCTCGACTATCCACGACATGGTGTGTGTAGAGGACATGACCCTCTAGACATGGAACTCCTTCCACCACTAATCTCCTAGTGGCTTCGGGGGTGATCCCAACAATGTGAGGATAATTCAGGAGTTACCCGTCAGCCCTTGCTTTCCCGGTTGGCTCAAGAATTACCCTCGGGCCCACGTGCAATCATGTACTCGCCAAACATGCTTGAAGTCATGATAATCAATACTTTCTTGCTTGGAAATGTTCATGGTTTGAAAATCATTTATAAGTATAATACGTTTTTGGCCGAAAACTAGCACATAAGGGTTATAGGGTTCGTTTTACCAAAACAAAACCTCACCTTTCTTGCAAAATATAATAAAGAAGCGTTCTAAGGAGCTTGCTCCCCGTCCACGCCCTCGTGACCTGTGCAAATACGATGTACATACGTGAGACATGAACTAGAATGACCAAAATGTGACGAACGGCGGAAATGTGTCGAGACGACCATGAAAATGCAATGTGGTATGATAACTTTTCGTTTCACATCATATTAGCACATATTATAGCAATTCGGGGTCAAAGAAGTCGTTGGATCGAGGGGTCATTTTCGTAATTTTATGCAGAAACTTTTATTCTGCATCACAGGTGGGAACGGCCGTTCCGGGTCCCTTTGTAAAATGGGAACGGTCGTTCCCGTTGCCCAGAACACGCGACAATGTTTTCCACATTTTAAACGCGCCTTTGAGCTGGGAACGGCCTTTCCGGCGCAAGGCCAAAATGGGAACGGCCGTTCCCATGCTCGGCCGCCTAAATTTTGAAAAGGAATGGGAACGCCCGTTCCCGCAAGGCCTTGAGGCTGGGAACGGTCATTCCCAGTTCTGCAACTGGGAAAAACAGAGCAAAACAGAGTATGCCCTCGGGAAGGAAGCAACAAAGCCACAAAATCCCATTTTTGATCCCCAAATGCTATAATTTCTGGGAATATAATGTATACAACTTCAATACATGATAATATAACACTTAGACACTTAAAACACCAAATATCACCAAGGATTCATGCCTCATGCTCATGATCCAAAACTTGAACATTCTTGCCAAATATCCAATTATTTCATGACTAAACCATGCTATAATTCATGATAGGATCATAGAATCATGCTTTGCACAACACATAACTCATATAACATGTAATTCCTAAACCCTAGCATGTCAAACACAATCAAGAATCATCCCTTCCATGCTACCAACCTTGAAAATAAAAGAAATGAAGAAGTATGATGATGATGATGATGATCACTCCCAAATTTCTTGAAAGCTTTCTTGAAATCTTGATGATTGATTGAAAATCCACTCTTCCTTTTCTCTTCTTGAAATACCGAGAGAGATGAATATGTTTTGGCAAATTTTGGATGAAATGAGCTCAAGGAAGCTCATGGAAGACATTATTACGTGATTCATCCCTTGATTTTTGTGAAATGGTAGAAATTGCAATTTAATCCTTGGTCTTACGAAGTCATGCGATTAGGTATGCAACAATTTAAAATATGCTCAATCAAGTCCCTAAAAGATTATGCAATTAAGTCCCTAGAATTTTAGAAAATATTCAACTATGGACAATTTGGTAATTTTCTCACTCTCGGTATAAATTTCATGCAAGAAATATTTTCCATGTCATGAAATAATATTTTCAATGATATGAAATCAAATAATTGACATGAATAATGTTTCATGAATTTTACAAAAATATGAATGCCACGTAAGAATATATTATAAAATTAAAGAAATAAAATAACCTACGCTCAAAACGCACACGTGGCGTGCTTACCTGTTCATCCGGAAACCGGGGCGTTACAACTCTCCCCCCCTTAGAAGAATCTGGTCCCCAGATTCTCTAGTCTTGCTCGAACAACTCCGGGTGGAACCGTTTCATTTTATCCTCTGTTTCCCAAGTAGCTTCCTCGGTTTTATCGCTTCTCCACAAAACCTTAACCATGGGAATTCTCCGGTTTCTCAATTCTTGAAATTTCCGATCCATGATTCTAACCGGCCTCTGCACAAATGTCAAATTCGGTTCCAGCTCAACTTCTTCCACGGGGAGAATCGTAGTCTCATCGGGGTAATATTTCCTTAATTGTGAAACATGAAACACGTTGTGAATCCCCGTAAGACTCGGTGGTAGGTCCAATCGATAGGCTACCTCGCCTATTCTTTCCAGAATCTCAAACGGACCTAAGTAGCGAGGATTAAGTTTTCCTCCTTTCCCAATCCGGGTGAAACCTTTCCTTGGTGACACCTTCAAGAATACCCGGTCACCAACTTCAAATTCTAGATCTCTTCGGCGCTTATCAGCATAGCTCTTTTGCCTATCTTGCGCGGCTTTCATCCGTTGTTGAATCATTTGAACCTTTTCAATCATAGCTTGAACGACTTTGGAAGGCCTTTCGAATCTTTCACCTTTCTTTACCCCTTCCTGTTTTGACCATTTCCATTCTTCCAAGTCGAAGAACAACGGAGATCGGCACTTTCTTCCGTAAAGTAACTCGTAAGGAGCCATCCCGATCGAAGCCTGAAAGCTGTTATTATAAGCAAACTCGATCAAGGGAAGCTGTTCTGACCACGAGTTCTGAAAATCCATCGCGTAAGCCCGAAGAAGATCTTCCAAATACCTGATTAATTTTTCAGTCTGGCCGTCTGTTTGAGGGTGAAATGCTGTACTGAACTTAAGTTTCGTTCCCAAGACAGCCTGTAATTCCTGCCACAACTTAGAAGTAAATCTCGGGTCTCGATCTGAAACTATGCTCACCGGAATACCATGAAGTCGAATAATCTCTCTGTTATAGATTTCAGCTAACTTCGGAATCTTATAAGACATCCGGACCGGTAGAAAGTGAGCAGACTTTGTAAATCTATCCACGATTACCCAAATTCCATCAAACCCACCTTTAACCTTCGGTAATCCGGAAACAAAGTCCATCGTTACTTGTTCCCACTTTCACTCGGGAATAGGTAACGGCTGTAGAAGTCCCGCGGGTTTTTGGTGCTCAGCTTTCACTTTCTGACAAGTCAGGCAATGTTTCACATACTCTGCCACGTCTCTCTTCATCCCGTTCCACCAATAATATTGTTTCAAATCCTTATACATCTTATTTCCTGGGTGGATCGAGTAGGCTGACTTGTGAGCTTCTTCGAGTAGGACCCGTCTCAATTCCTCAGGTACTACTACTCTATTCTTAAACCGAAGCAACCCGGTCTCATCAAACCCAAACGGACTCTCCGGGTCATCCTTAGCTTTACCTGCAAGCTTCTGTACTTCCGGATCCCTATTCTGAGCCTCAAATAATTGATACCTTAATTCCGGCTGAACTGTGATATTAGAAACCCGAGCCTTTAACACAATCGGGACAACTTCCTTACTTTCCTTTATCTCCAAACTCGATACACTCGCCTTCCTGCTAAGTGCATCGGCGACCACATTGGCTTTCCCGGGATGGTACTTAATTGTACAATCATAATCTTCCAACTTTTCCATCCAACGCCGTTGCCTCATATTTAAATCCTTCTGAGTGAATAAATACTGGAGGCTCTTATGGTCGGTAAAAATCTCAAAGGAAGTCCCGTAAAGATAATGTCTCCATTTCCCGAGAGCAAAGATCACGGCTGCAAGCTCTAGGTCGTGTGTTGGATAATTCCTTTCATATTCCTTTAGCTTCCGAGAAGCATAAGCGATCACTTTTCCTTTCTGAGTCAAAACACAACCTAAGCCTTCTTTAGACGCATCCGTATACACTGCATACTCTTCTGAACCCTCGGGTAAAGTTAATACCGGAGCTGAGACTAACTTTTCTTTCAGAAAATTAAAGCTTTGATCACACTTCTCGTCCCAGACAAACTTAACATCCTTCTTAGTCAACCGGGTTAACAGTGCCGCAATTTTGGAGAAATCCTGAACAAACCTTCTGTAATAACCGGCCAATCCCAAGAAGCTTCTAATCTCCGAGGCATTCTTTGGTTTCTCCCACTTGAGCACGGCCTCGATTTTCGAGGGATCGACTTCCAACCCTTTTCCTGAAATCACATGCCCCAAGAATGAAACCCGATCGATCCAAAATTCACACTTACTGAATTTAGCAAACAACTGATGCTCTTTTAGTGTCTGAAGAACGAGCCTGAGATGTTTCGCGTGCTCCTCGGCTGATTTCGAAAAAACCAGAATATCATGAATGAAAATCACCACGAACTTATCGAGGAAAGGCCTGAATATTCGGTGCATCATATCCATAAAAGCTGCTGGGGCGTTAGTTAATCCAAATGGCATGACCACGAACTCATAGTGCCCGTACCGAGTATTGAATCCTGTCTTAGGAATATCCTCTGCTCGGATTCGCAGCTGATAGTATCCCTGTCTTAAATCCAATTTCGAATACACCTTAGAACCCTGAAGTATATCGAATAACTCCTCGATATGTGGAAGAGGATACTTGTTCTTGATAGTCACTCGGTTCAACTCCCTGTAATCGATGCACATTCTTAGAGTCCCATCCTTTTTCTTGACAAACAAAACTGGTGCTCCCCACGGTGAAGAACTTGGCCGAATGTACCCAACTTCCAACAATGCCTCAAGCTGAATCTTTAATTCCTTCAACTCGGCTGGAGCCATCCGGTACGGAGTCTTTGAATACGGCTCAGCATTCGGGAAACGATCAATCATGAACTCAATCTCCCGCTCAGGAGGCAAAGAATCCAGCTTCTCTGGAAATACCTCGGGGAATTCCTTTACCACTTCAGTGTCCTCCAATTTCACCTGATCCTTAGGCTTGTTCAGAATATAGGCAATGAATCTTGTAGCCCCTTCTCTGACTAATCTCTGAGCCTCTGAAAGCGAAAGTAGGGGTACGGTCTTCGAAGTACGGCCCGTAACAACCTCTGAACCCAACTGAACCTTTTTGGCCCGGCAATCCACAGTAGCACAATGTCTGTAAAGCCAATCCATCCCCAGAATAGCCCCGTATCTCTCCATCGGCATCACAATAAAATCTGTCAGAAACTCCCGGCCTTCAATCACAACTGGAACATCCCTATAAACCTGATCCGTCTCTCGCCTACTACCGAAAGGAGTACTAACTATATAGCGCACAGAAGTACACATAGCAGGCAAAGACAAAGTAATAGCGATAGAGTGCGCAAGAAAGGAGTGTGTAGCTCCTGGATCAAATAATGTATGGATGTTCGTGCCATGAATGCAAATAATACCTTCAACTACTGCAGCGGGGTCAATATCAGCCTCCTGCTCTTCTCCCGCGAGTGCATAAGCCAGAGCTCTCACCAGTGGCCTCGGTCCTGCAGGTGGCGGATCCTGACGATCCGGACAACCATCAACCAGGTGCTCGTTACTCCCGTAAATCAAACATAGTCCCAACCGGCGTCTGCAGTTATCATAGGTGTGCGTAGGATGTCCACACCATCTACATCCCGGTTTCTGAGGTGGTTGGGGTGGTGCTGGAGCTCTCGGACCTCTCGGTGCTGGCCCTGTGAACTTAAGTTTCTTCCCGGTATCCCTCTGAGCTGGAGGTGTAGGGTAAATCATCGGCCTTTTCCCTGAGCTCGAACCCTGGCCTGATCTCGAGCCGGAAGCCTGTCCTGTTCGCTGAGTAGCCCTCCTAGCACTATCGGAATCTTCAACCTTTAGGGCTTTTGCTGTAGCTTTTGCCCAGGTACTGGTATTAGCCGCTTTCAGTGCATCCTAGATGTCTGGCCTCAATCCCTGAACGAACTGCATCGCCTTGTGAAAGTCATCGTTCGCTATGTTGGGTGCATAGCGAGAAAGTCTCTCGAACTCGGCGATATACTGACCCACGGACCTGCCCCCTTGCTTTAATTCGGTAAACTCTCTCAACCTGCGGGTACGGGAAGCTGGAGGAATGTACTTGTTTCTGAACTCCCGTACAAAGACCTCCCAAGTAATCTCGGTCCCGGCTGCCTCCAGAACAATCTGAGTACTCTCCCACCAGGAGTAGGCCTCGCCCTGAATAAGAGTGAGGGTGCAACGAGCCTTCTCCTGACTGTCGCAAGGAATAAGCTGCCAAATCCTTTCAATCTCTTTTAGCCACATCTCTGCCTGCATATCGTCTCCCTTATAGAACTTCGGGGGACGCTGATTCTGAAACTCTCGCAGAATAGCAGAAATGGGGTTCTCCGGAGGTGCTACCTGCACTGGTGGTGGTGGTGGAGGTACCCGTTCCTGTAACCTCTGATCAATTAGCCCCACTACCGCATTCATAAAATCCTGGGGCTGTGCCTGAGCAGGCGGAGGAGGTGGTGATCTCTCGCGGCGATGATGTCGGCGATGATGATGCCTGTGCCTCGAGGATCGGTCACTGGAACGTCTGTCGTGCTCCATCCTGAAATTAGATCACTAAACATGCGTGGCTTGATCAATAAATGCAAATGTGTGCATATAATTTCCATATTATCAAATAGCACACGTTCAAGGAAGATCAAGTAGCTCAAGTAATGCAAAGAAATAGGTAATTCAGGTAAGTCAACCAAATGCAGACTCCCAAATACCACATAATCCTATGCCGTACGACCTAGACTGACTTGACACGACTCGAGAACCTCGGTTTTGCAACCGGGCTCTGATACCACCTGTAGATGTAGCACCCTAAACCCCAAGGCGCCACATCCCCCGCACTATAGCCTCGATCCACGTATGAAATGGACAGTTCATACATAAACCAAGACCACAGCGAACGGGTGACAATAAAAATGACGAGCTAGGCGGGACACTCTCCCCAAAATAATCAAACAAACATGAACAGAAAAGCGGAAGCAATAAAGTCATTCATATATATATAGGTACCATATTTATTACATAGATACATATAGGTACCAATTAACTATCACTACATTACCATTTCTAAATAAGATACATCATTAAGCCTTCAAAATGTAACAATAACGAGCATAACATGAAATGTCTCAAATTGCTATACATGAAAGGTGCTAGACTCGTGAAGATGCAAAAGACTCGAACAACGCCCGCCTAGCACGACCACGCTCAAAAGGTACCTGAAAAGTGAGGTATCAGTCTACCGAAGACTGAGTGAGGGGCAATAAATATATATATCCCACGTCACATGCAAGTTGTAGCCTCGGGTGAAGACTTTAGCATAAAATAGATATGTAATTCAAGGAGTTAATCTTTGCCCGAGATTACAACCAATCATTTTAACATGTTTATTTAATCATGCTTGTCAATGTCATGAACATGTGGCCCCGGCGAGCAAGGGCAATCTCCAACCGAACTCCCAATCGTGAACAATACGTGATCATGCTTGCTTGCTTGATAAATACGTGATCATGCAATTTAATTAGTGCTCACATAAACAATTTCATGCTTGAAATCATGCAATAACCCGAGGATAACCCGACATGCCGGATTAATCCCCAGTCTCCTTCTTCCTCCGGGTGATAGCGAGTTTGCAAGGCTCGACTATCCACGACATGGTGTGTGTAGAGGACATGACCCTCTAGACACGGAACTCCTTCCACCACTAATCTCCTAGTGGCTTCGGGGGTGATCCCAACAATGTGAGGATAATTCAGGAGTTACCCGTCAGCCCTTGCTTTCCCGGTTGGCTCAAGAATTACCCTCGGGCCCACGTGCAATCATGTACTCGCCAAACATGCTTGAAGTCATGATAATCAATACTTTCTTGCTTGGAAATGTTCATGGTTTGAAAATCATTTATAAGTATAATACGTTTTTGGCCGAAAACTAGCACATAAGGGTTATAGGGTTCGTTTTACCAAAACAAAACCTCACCTTTCTTGCAAAATATAATAAAGAAGCGTTCTAAGGAGCTTGCTCCCCGTCCACGCCCTCGTGACCTGTGCAAATACGATGTACATACGTGAGACATGAACTAGAATGACCAAAATGTGACGAACGGCGGAAATGTGTCGAGACGACCATGAAAATGCAATGTGGTATGATAACTTTTCGTTTCACATCATATTAGCACATATTATAGCAATTCGGGGTCAAAGAAGTCGTTAGATCGAGGGGTCATTTTCGTAATTTTATGCAGAAACTTTTGTTCTGCATCACAGGTGGGAACGGCCGTTCCGGGTCCCTTTGTAAAATGGGAACGGTCGTTCCCGTTGCCCAGAACACGCGGCAACGTTTTCCCCATTTTAAACGCGCCTTTGAGCTGGGAACGGCCTTTTCGGCGCAAGGCCAAAATGGGAACGACCGTTCCCATGCTCGGCCGCCTAAATTTTGAAAAGGAATGGGAACCCCCGTTCCCGCAAGGCCTTGAGGCTGGGAACGGTCGTTCCCAGTTCTGCAACTGGGAAAAACATAGCAAAACAGAGTATGCCCTCGGGAAGGAAGCAACAAAGCCACAAAATCCCATTTTTGATCCCCAAATGCTATAATTTCTGGGAATATAATGTATACAACTTCAATACATGATAATATAACACTTAGACACTTAAAACACCAAATATCACCAAGGATTCATGCCTCATGCTCATGATCCAAAACTTGAACATTCTTGCCAAATATCCAATTATTTCATGACTAAACCATGCTATAATTCATGATAGGATCATAGAATCATGCTTTGCACAACACATAACTCATATAACATGTAATTCCTAAACCCTAGCATGTCAAACACAATCAAGAATCATCCCTTCCATGCTACCAACCTTGAAAATAAAAGAAATGAAGAAGTATGATGATGATGATGATGATCACTCCCAAATTTCTTGAAAGCTTTCTTGAAATCTTGATGATTGATTGAAAATCCACTCTTCCTTTTCTCTTCTTGAAATACCGAGAGAGATGAATATGTTTTGGCAAAATTTGGATGAAATGAGCTCAAGGAAGCTCATGGAAGACATTATTACGTGATTCATCCCTTGATTTTTGTGAAATGGTAGAAATTGCAATTTAATCCTTGGTCTTACTAAGTCATGCGATTAGGTATGCAACAATTTAAAATATGCTCAATCAAGTCCCTAAAAGATTATGCAATTAAGTCCCTAGAATTTTAGAAAATATTCAACTAAGGACAATTTGGTAATTTTCTCACTCTCGGTATAAATTTCATGCAAGAAATATTTTCCGTGTCATGAAATAATATTTTCAATGATATGAAATCAAATAATTGACATGAATAATGTTTCATGAATTTTACAAAAATATGAATGCCACGTAAGAATATATTATAAAATTAAAGAAATAAAATAACCTACGCTCAAAACGCACACGTGGCGTGCTTACCTGTTCATCCGGAAACCGGGGCGTTACATCGAGTTTGTAATCAACCTTTATCCCGGAGCAGAGCCTTTTTCGAAGACTCCCTACAGAATGGCTCCCGCTGAGTTAAAGGAGTTGAAGTCGCAGCTTGATGAACTTCTAGCTTGCGGGTAGATTAGTCCAAGTACTTCTCCGTGGGGTGCTCCCGTTCTATTTGTAAAGAAGAAAGATGGAAGGTTACGAATGTGCATAGATTTTCTTGAGTTGAATCGGCTAACCGTGAAGAATAAATACCCATTACCTAACATCGAGGAGTTGTTTGATATTCTGCAGGGCTCTAAGGTCTACTCCATGTTAGATTTGAGGTAGGGTTATTATCAGCTGCGTATTAGGGAGAAAGATATTCCGAAGACTGGGTTTAATACGCGATACGGGCACTTCGAGTTCGTTGTGATGCCTTTCGGATTAACTAACGCTCCAGCCGTGTTCATGGATATGATGCACCGGGTGTTCAGGTAGTTTCTTGACAAGTTCGTGGTAATCTTTATAGACGACATTCTGGTGTACTCAAAGTCGGCTGAAGAGCATGCAGAACATCTCCGGATTGTCTTGGAAACCTTAAGAGAACATAAGCTATATGTTAAGTTCAGTAAATACGAGTTTTGGATCGATAGGGTTGTATTTTTGGGTCATATAATCTCGGGTAATGGGATTGAAGTGGATCCGTCTAAGGTTGAATCCATTCTTCGTTGGGAGAGGCCGAGAAACGCTTCAGAGATCAGAAGTTTCCTTGGGTTAGCAGGATATTATCGTCCATTTGTGAAAGATTTCTCTAAGATTCCGGCTCCGTTGACCCGTTTAACTAAGAAGAAAGTGAAGTTCGAGTGGGATGATAAGTGTGAAGCAAGTTTTCAGACTTTGAAGGTAAAGTTGACCTGGGCATCGGTTCTTACTGTAGCGCCCGAAGTAGCGCGCCACCACATCCCTCGCACCTAGCCCCAAACCCACATATGAAATAAAAATCCATACATGAGCCCAAGACTAAGCGAACGGGAACCTACACACACACGCTAAGCCAGGCGGAGCTAAGACAAGACCAAAGCGTGCAAAGTAATAAGAAGTGGAGGCATGCAACGAAATTCAAGAGGATAAATCCACAAAACGGGTTCAACTATTCCTTGAAGTCTGTCCCGAAATGTATAAAATAGAAATTCATACATAAATCATTAACAAATGCATAATATATACATATTTAAATTATCACAATCGAATCATATACAAAAGTATAACTGAATGCAAATGAAAATGCAACTCGAACTAGGCGACTCAAACACGACCGACTCAACACTCCGCCTAGCACGCCCAACCTGTAAATTGAAAAGTTGAAAGGAGAGGGTCAGTCCACTGACTGAGTGAGGGGGCTAACGCACACCCATAGACATATACATATAAAGCAAAGCACATATTAATCAAAAGAATATGAACCGGGAATAGGGTTTTCATATCAAAGCCATTTTCCAAAAAGAGCTCATATTTATACATGTATTCATATCTTCTTAAGTTTGAATGCTCGTAAGGATTCATATAGATTCAAAGAACCCCTATGGACTCACATTAAAACTCACAGGGATTCATATAGATTCAGACCGATTCATTGTTTAGCGTAGAAATCTCATATTGAAAACAAACTCTCCTATCCCGTTTCATAAACAACATAATAAAACAAACTTAAATTAGCAGGTGAGTAAGAGTTAACTTTACCTCTTAACAAATGGATTGATAAGAAATGTAAAGAAACACAAATACATAAAATTCATAAGACTCATATTCCCGTATTCCATCCACCTTCTGTGGAAGTCTGCACGCGGGTTACGAGCCCACCCCGTGCAACTCGATACCTATACGTGGGGTAGCGATCCCGCAACGTACTTTAAGGAGCACATGCACAGGCTTAACCCGGCGGCCCAACACTGCCTGGGGCGTCCTTACTCACAACTCCGGGGCCCAGGGATTCGTAAGATTTGTAAGGAAACATAAGATTCATAAGAAACATACCTAACTCGCGAAACCTAGAATCATACGATTTATATTTAAGAAACATACCTTACTGTGCAACTCGGCATATGCTATATAAGTACCTCTCCATGTCTTCCAAATCCACATGATGCTGAGGGAGATCCGCAGTTCGCTTGACACTACACGGTTTGGAGTACAACCTCGTTACAAAACCATTTTAAGCTTATATACGCCCATACGTGTAATTTCAGAAGAATTCATATTAAATCGAATTAACAAGATTCATAACATATCATAAGACCCATATTTAATATACATATAGTATATATTCGCATGCGGGCTTGAAAACGAGCATATAGGGTCGCAGGTCGCATTAACTAAAAGAAAACAAACCTAAACCTCACCTTTTACCAAAAGTGCTCCAGGAGGAGCTTTGCCGACCAAAAAGAGGCTAAATGGCGGAACCAACCCCTCTCGAACTCAAACTCTGAGATAAACAAACACAAACTTATGACTTAGACTCAATTACGAACCAATAAGACGCACGGCGATGCATAAGACTGCAAATGGAAGTGAATAAAACACAAGAATGCGTCACTTAAGTCATTTAAGTCCATAGTTTGTACAAAACGTATCAAATCACTTCATAATTTAAATCCATAATTCATAGCATATGAGTCATCAACGAATAAGAAGAAGGCACAAAACGAAAAACGAAGTCATGCATGAAAAATTCAAATTAGAGAGATCATTCTTGCATAATATATTACATATATATACATACCTGCACTATACTTACATATTAATTAAGAAGTAAATGCATGGGAAAAGAATTTAGCACGTGCATGCATACCAACTGATAGACAAATTTCGAACCCAAGTGTAAGTTCTAAATTCGGTTGCAACACTCAAGGTATCGTATCCACAGGGAAGGGAAATAAACAACCACTTTTATGACTAATTCTAATCTAGAGACCGAACAAAGATCGAGAGTGTTGTTCTAAACTACTATGATAAAATTAAACTAAGTAATAACTAATCAACCAAACGAACCAATAAACAAAATCGAGAATAAATCACTTAGAGAAAGTAGGTCGGGGAGTAAATCATATGCCCTTCAGTGTATAAATCAATGCTCACGTACGTATGTATGATTCTTCAACCTAATCACAAATTTATACCTAGCTTCTTTCAAAGCCTACACGTCTAATTAATCGAGTCAAGGGTTCTCACAATCACTTAGTAACCAGATCAATCGATTAAAACAAGATTAGTGTATTTAAAACCTAGCGGCTTGGCATGGGATTCTAAATACGCGTTGTAGAATTTAGGGTTAAATTTCTTTAAGCCAAAAATTCTAAGTTTTGGAAAACAATCTCAATTATCCTCAATCCCTCGATTGTCGGATAATTTACGCTATGTTAATGGATAGCCAGTCCACTCACATTCTATTCAAAGCCGTTTTCCTAATAAAGAATCACATAATTTAACTCAAGCATTAAATCAAACACCTTAGATGCATAATCATTACCCCCTAACCCTAGGGGATTAGTTCCTCATAACAGATTCAAAACTCATTAAAATCAAGGGAATTGCATTCAAAACATTCATGTCTAACATAAACATCATTAGGAATTCTAGAAATTTCTAACCTAAGTATCAAAACGAATCAAGAACAACTAAGCTAACTATAATAAATCTCAAATAACAAAAACTAAGAATTGAGGAATTAGTTTGGATAGAAAAGCAATAAATGAAACCAAATTGATAAAGTTTTGCGATTGAATCGAAGTTTCAACTCTAGGTCTTCGTGTTTCTTCCGCCCAAAAACGTTTTCTTGAACTCTGGAAAGGTATACGTCCAAAAAGCTCTCCAAATCTGCCTCAAGATCGTGCTTAAATAGGAATCCTAACTCAGCTTCCGCAACTTGACACGGGGGTGCAGTGCCCATGCACAAAAATATGACACGCCCGTGTCACATATAAAAGTCGTATCCGCCTTTTCTACTTGACACGGGGGTGTCAACATTGCTTCTTCAGCATGACACGGGGGTGCAAGACTGTCTGCTCCTCTCTGTACCGAGACACAGGGCTGTCTCGATTTGCTCTATATTGGTGACACGGGCGTGTCACCTCCTGAAATCCGTTGATCATCTCATGTACTAAGACACGGGGGTATCTCAGTTTACTCTTCCAGGGGGGGGGGGGGGGGGCACGAGAGTGTCCCATAGGAATTCTCGTTTTTCACCCGTCTTTGAATGGTTTTGCTTCAACTTTCGTTTCTTCGATTCCAAGGTAAAATGTACGTAAAAGGGAGCATAAATCACATTATAAGCTCTTGAAACGACATAAATTTAACTCAAATTGCCCTACAAATCCATGCAAAAATCCAATACATCAAACTCCCCCAAACTTGCATATTGCTCGTCCTCGAGAAATTAAGAGAATCGTATCAAACCAACTTCCACATCAATCTCTCAACAAGGCAATTCTCAGAATTTCGCTTAAGCAAGTCTAGCCTATCAAACACATTACTACCAAGCATAAGAATCAACACAATGGTACAAAATAGAATATCCTCGTGTAGTGTGTGAATTCGAACAAAATAATGTACAAAGGTTAGAACACCAAACTAATGATTCCTTCCTAAATACCAATGATAGACTTCGGAAAACATTCTTCGTACCTATCTCCACGAATGGAATTAACTCAGAATTAAGGATAGGAAGGTCTTTCGAGGCTTGTATTGTGGGCTAGGGGTTAAGCTTATGGAATTTTTAGTTTAGTAGTGACTCAACACACCCGGCTCACCTATTCAAATCTCCTCCGTCGCCATCTTTGTCTTTCCCCAAACTCCCTCTAAGTTTGTCACATGCAGACAGTCTAAGAAATTTTTCTATTTCAAATCTAACTCAACTACTTCTTCATTGTTCTTTTATCTCTCTTTTTTTTTTCTTCTTTTGTCTACCTTTTACTTTTAAAACTCGTTCTTTTACTACTTCCTTTTGAATTCTTCTTTTCTTTCAGCCTCTCAGATTATATCTTATTCTCTCATTTTGGTTCTACATCAGGAAATCAGCAACATCTTCAATTGATTCAAACGAGTGAGCAAAGTGTGACTCTTGGGTAGGTTTATGGTGTTGTGCCTATGGCTTATAATGTGGCTACAAAAATTTATGGGCACAACACTTAGGCTCAGCGGGGTCAACAGGATTTCGTTATTTAGTGAACACGACTCAATTGCGAGGCTACCTCCGACATGAATGCCTAAGTCATCTCCTTAATTCTTTGTCAATTCAAAATTTCGCCTCAATAGGACTAAAATGCATCCTAATCCATTTCTCAGTATTATTCAAGAATTACTAACTCAACATCCTAAACTAAGTACATGACCCTGTTCAAATGTGCACAAAAATGAGGATATCCCATCTTACCAGAGTATCAATACTCACACCTAAATTCATGCATTCGACTAGCCTAACTCACTTTCGCGTAAATTCAAAAAATCAAACCTCATCGAAAAATTAAAAATTTTGGCCTATTTTCAACAATTAACTCTTCATTCTCAAGGATATCACAATAACAAGTATATAATTTCCCAATGCATCTACCTATGCAAGATATTAACAATAAAATCCAAAACTTTTTGCCCCTCTCCCCCAAACTTAAAACATGCAATGTCCTCATGCATAAAATAAAAAGAAAGAAGGCAAAAAGAGACTCCCTCAACATAATGAAGAACCCGACAACAAACTATTCATCAAGCATAACCCGCACTCAGACGACTAAACACGGATCATAAGCAAAACAAAGCAAATGATAATCAACATGCATTTAACAAGAATCCTTGTCGTCAAGTACCTACTATAACCATATTAATGCCTGATTAGTTATCACAGAACGAACAACTAGCACAATATGAATAGTTAGGTTAGAGTGGTTAAGTATATCATTATTTAGACCAAAGCAAAAAGATAAGAAGCTAAAAGCGAAACCAATCATGGATATGGTGGCGGGAAGTGTGGGGGCTGACTTGAGCTACTCTGTCCGGCACTTCTAAACTGCGAGGCAAGATATCCGTGGAGATTCTCGAACTTTCCATCAATGTGAAGTTGTAAGGCATTAAGCCTTTCGTCCACATGCTCTACAAAGCTGTCCATCCGCGCATTCTGAGATGACATATACTCCCGCATGTAAGTGGGGATCTCCTCATCGTCATCTTGGGCCACAGGCATCGGTGCTCCCGGCCCGGCATCCTCTCGGTCCGGAATCTACGCAAGCCTCCTCTGCTGATCAAGAGTGAGGTCATCACACTTTGCCACACCCCACCGGTACATCCGATCAAAACGGTCCCTTTCCCTCTCCGGATACCAGGGTAGAACCCTGTCCTTCAAGCTCCCGACAGGCCATCGGATGAAGAGACCCATCTTGAAAAACGTCTGCTCTTCAACATAGGGAAAGTCGGACAAGGGCTCAGCATCTTCGGGTTGCCACCCCACTTCCTTGGCCAGCTTCGTCACATAGGCTCCATGGCCTATGGTGTCAGATGCCCTGCCAGCCACCTCCTTCAGCTTGTACATGAACTCGTACGTGGCGTCAAACTGCACCCCCTCCTTCATGAAATACATAATGGCCAACTCAAACCCGTTGACGTTTCCATCGCTCTGGTTCCTAGCACAAATTCCCACAGCTAGGAATCTATGCACCACGCGCCAAACCAAACTATCAATCCAGGTGGCCTTAGTATTCCGTGGGTTATAAGTCGGGGCACCGTCTTTCAGAGGGAATGATCTCAATACCGCCTCTCTTTCCTTCGTAGACCAATTGGGCAGAACTGACATATCACAACATGGAAACCCTAAGGCGTCTCGAATGTCGCCATCGCTCAACGATAGGGCATTCTCCCCATCCAACGTGAAGTTGAGTTCAGTGGAGGCCTGATCCCACGTCATAGTGGTGAAAAACACTGTCGTCAACTCCGGATAGGTGCTGGCCGGAACCGTCCAAAATGTCTTCCATCCTATGTTATTAAATAAGGCCACTATCTCCTCCCAAACTCCTAACCTACGGAGTGTAGCGATGTGCGGAAACTTGGTAGGCATAATATTTCGCGTTGTATTCCAGTTATAAGGGTTCCCAAGCCCTTCCAATGTAACATTCACGGAGTCCCGTGGTTGGCGTCTGGTGGGACCGAAAGATGAGGTGAGTTGCAAGGGGGTGGGTCTCTTGTTGCGTCCCATAATTTCTACACAAAAATACCCCCAAATAACAACAAAACTTAATTCAAGTTCAATGGGGCATTTTATCGAACACCTTGTATGCTCAAATATGAAGTCTAGGATTTTATCAATTAATGCACAAACATTTCATCACTAAATACCTAGACTTAGCCCTCTACACTACCAAATTTGATTAAAGAACCCTGGGGCCTCAATTTCATCAACAAACGGGCAAATAAACGCCCACAACAAAACCCCCCAAAATTTGCAAAATACTTGACAATGGGTAAGAGCAAGGGCCAAATTTTTCACTACATTGCAAACACCTAACTCTAGCATGCACAGAACTCGACTAAGGACCAACAATTTAGAAAAATTATATCCAACATGCTTAAATAAGAAATTAGGGTTCATCTTCTTAATGCTCAAAAATTGCAAATTTATGCAAATTCCTAGTTCTAATCATGCCAAAACTCGAAATAGAATCAAGAAATCCAAAGAAATCACAACATAAGCATGCTTCATAGAACTAGGGTCTAACCCTTCTCAATTAATTCCAAGAAATTAAAGTGCTAAAGAGAAGAGAAGACTTACCCGATTAATTTAGGATGTAAGGTATATTGTGTGTGTCTTGCCGGAATATGAACCGAAAACAATGGTGGTGGTGCTTGTACCGTTTGTGAATGGGGGAGAAGAAAGATGGAGAAGAGAGAAGGGGGGGGGGTGTTTGTGTTTAATGAATATGAAAGAGTGAGGACACCCCCGTTTTAATTCAGCTGAACGGACACGACACGCCCGTGTCGTTAATGATTCTGTAAGGATGACACGGGGGTGTCATCCCTTGCCTGGCGAATTCTGTACTGCGTCACGGGGGTGTCGATTTTTACTTGTGGAACTTGACCCGCCCGTGTCATCTCTCGGCTGGCATTACTGTACCGAGACACGGGGGTGTCTCGGCTTATGCCTTGTGCGAGTCACGCCCGTGTCTCCCCCCAAACTTAGAACTTTGACACGAAATTTCGTACAACACGTTCCTTGGTGTTTTCATCCGCTAAATTCGCACCTATTAGCTCAAATTCTGCAAAGTAAGACCTAAGTACACCAAGTTAATCACATACCACTTTATCTTAAAAAAAACACACAAATCTCATGCACCCATTCAAAATTAAAAACCATAAATGAACCTCAACGCCGACTACCATCCATGAACTTCATAATCCATCCACTCTGAACGTACCAAAATACCTGAAACACGAAACAAAAGATATCATCAATCACAAGCTTAACTAACTAAAGAAAGGGAAGAAAAGAGAAGAAAAAGGGAGAGAAGAATAGTTCTAAGCTATAGTCGTTAGCTTGACATTGTGACTCCGGCCTAAGGTGCTGGAACCGTCAACACACACGAGACGTGTTCTCCAATTCGGTCGCCGGCGAGATATGGCTTGAGTCTTTGTCCATTCACCACAAAGGATGGTGAGCCTTCATTGCCTATCTCCACCGCTCCATTCGCCAAAACTTTTACCACTCTGAACGGACCGGACCACCTTGACTTAAGTTTTCCGGGAAAGAGTTTCAATCTAGAATTGTACAATAACACCAATTGACCCTCGACAAACTCCTTAACCCGAATGTGCTTATCGTGCCACTTCTTCGTTCTCTCCTTATAAATCCGGGCATTCTCATAAGCCTCTAACCTCAGTTCCTCCAACTCTTGCAAGTCAAGTATCCTTTTCTCTCCGGCTCTCGTGAGATCAAAATTTATACCCTTAATGGCCCAATACGACTTATACTCGATCTCGACAGGGAGGTGACGCGCTTTACCATATACCAGCTGATACGAGGAAGTTCCTATAGGTGTCTTAAATGCGAACCTGTAAGCCCATAACGCGTCATCCAACTTCAATGACCAATCTTTCCTAGAGGAGCTCACTACCTTCTCCAAAATCGACTTCAACTCCCTATTTGTGACCTCAGCTTGCCCACTTGCTTGGGGATGATACGCCGTCGTTACTCGATGCTGGACCCCGTATTTCTTCAACAAAGCTTCCAAGGGTTTGTTCCAAAAGTGCGTACCTCTATCACTGATTAACGCCCGTGGAACTCCGAACCTATTGAAAATGTTCTTCTGCAAGAACTTAATCACCACCTTCGAGTCATTGGTCGGAGTTGCCACGGCTTCGGCCCACTTGGATACGTAATCCACCGCCACCAAGATATATTGATTCCTATTCGACGGTGGAAAGGGTCCCATAAAATCAATTCCCCAAACGTCAAACAGTTCAACCTCCAAAATATACTTCATTGGCATCTCATCCTTTTTACTGATGTTCCCGGCTCTTTCACAAGAGTCACACTCTTAGGCAAATCTGTAGGCATCCTTAAACAACGTTGGCCACCAAAATCCTGACTGTAATACCTTAGCTGCTGTTTTCCGCCCACTCGAGTGTCCTCCATATAAGCTCGCATGACATCTCTCTAACACTTCATCCGCTTCAACCTCCGGAAACACCTCCTCACTAACCCATCCGAGCAATGTTTATATAAATATGGCTCTTCCCAATAATAATGCTTCGCTTCTGACAAGAACCTCTGTTTCTGATGGGAATTTATGCCCGGTGGTAAAGCTTTGCACACCATGTGATTCACAATGTCCGCGTACCAAGGAACTATCACATTGGCTGCAAACAACTCCTCGTCAGGGAAATTCTCAATTATCTCCTCCTCATACTCATCCTCCTTTTCCCCAACTTCTAACCTTGACAAGTGATCGGCAACAAAGTTCTCCATCCCTTCTTGTTACGAATTTCAAGATCAAACTCCTGAAGCAATAAAATCCATCTAATCAAACGGGGCTTTGAATCCTTCTTCGAAAGGAGATACTTGATTGCTGCGTGGTCCGTGCAGACGATCGTCTTCGAACCTATCAAGTACGAACAAAACTTGTCAAAAACATACACAATAGCTAATAATTCTTTCTCAGTAGTAGCATAATTTAATTGTGCATCATTCAAAGTTTTGCTAGAATATGCGATAACGTGTAAACGTTTCTCCCTTCGTTGGCCAAGAACAGCTCCAATGGCCTAATCGCTCGCATCGCACATTAGCTCAAACGGTAGAGTCCAATCCGGTGTAACCATAATTGGTGTCGAGGTAAGCTCCTTCTTCAACCTGTCAAATGCAAGTAAACAATCATTATCAAACACGAATTCAGCATCTTTTTGTAGTAACTTGCATAAAAGTAAAGTAATCTTTGAAAAGTCCTTGATAAACCGGCGATAGAAACTGGCATGACCAAGGAAACTTCTCACTCCCTTTATATTAGTAGGTGGAGGCAATTTTGCGATCACATCAATCTTGGTCCTATCCACCTCAATGCCTTTCTCTGAAACCTTGTGGCCCAACACTATCCCTTCCTTTACCATGAAGTGGCACTTCTCCCAATTTAGAACGAGGTTAGTTTCTTCACATCTCTGCAAAACTTGAGCAAGATTATGCAAACACGAATCGAAAGAAGAACCAAACACAGAAAAGTCATCCATAAAGATTTCCATTGTGCGTTCTATAAAGTCAGAGAAAATGGCCATCATGCCTCGTTGAAAAGTAGTCGGGGCATTACACAACCCAAAAGGCATACGCCTATAAGCAAATGTGCCATAAGGGCAAGTAAACGTACATTTTTCCTGATCCTCTGGGGCTATAGCAATTTGGTTATACCCTGAATACCCATCCAGAAAACAGTAGTAAGAATGTCCGGCTAACGTCTCTAACATCTGATCAATAAAGGGAAGTGGAAAGTGATCTTTACGAGTGGCATTGTTCAACTTCCTATAGTCTATGCAAACTCTCCACCACGTGACTGTCCTAGTTGGTATTAACTCATTCTTCTCATTTTTAATTATAGTCATCCCCCCTTTCTTGGGCACTACCTACACAGGGCTAACCCACTTGCTATCCGAGATAGGGTAAATTATCCCGGCATCTAACAGTTTTAGTACCTCAGCCCTAACTACCTCCTTCATGTTTGTGTTCAATCTACGTTGATGTTCTACGGAGGGTTTATGGTCATCTTCCATACGAATCCTATGCATGCAAATAGATGGGCTAATCCCCTTAATGTCAGAAATAGTCCAACCTATCGCTCGTTTGTGTTCTCTCAAAACCCTCTACAAAGCATCAAGATGTGAATCAGTTAAATCAGAGGCAACTATAACAGACAATGTTTCAGATTCACCCAAATAAGCATATCTCAAATGATCGGGGAGGGGTTTCAGTTCTAAATTAGGAGCTTTCTCAATAGAAGGACGAAGAGTGGGCTTACCTGTACCCAACTCTTCGTATACAAACCTCTTTCGGAATGGCACATATGGGGTGGCCTCGAGTACCTTTACGTAGGTGGCTAATTCTTCTAGTATGTCTTCCCCATCAATGTGGTCTTCGTTGCTTACAGACATCAGTGGTTGTTCCTTGATTTCCACCATGTTGCATTGTTCTTTCATTACCGGTCCTTTCATTGCCTTGAACAGGTTAAACTCCACCTGTTCGTCTCCCACTCGAAGAGTTAGAATGCTACTCTTCACATCAATTAAGGCTCCTGTTGTGGCTAGGAAAGGCCTCCCTAAGATAAGCGGCATGTCTTGATCTTCCTCCATCTCCAACACTATGAAGTCTACCGGCAGGTAGAACTTCCCAACTCTGACCAAAACATTTTCTAGAACTCCCGTGGGGTACTTGACTGATCGATCGACAAGCTGTAGGGAAACTGTAGTCGGCTTCAATGTGTTCAGTTCAAGTTTCCTGCAAACAGATAATGGCATTAAGCTCACACTAGCACCAAGATCACATAAAGCTTTATTAAAGGACAAATTGCCAATTGTGCAAGGAATTGAAAAACTCCCTAGATCCTTAAGCTTCGGAGGAAGCTTATGTTGTAGAATGGCGCTGCACTCCTCAGTAAGTGCTATCGTGGCATAGTCCTCCAATTTCCTCTTGTTGGAGAGGATCACTTTCAAAAACTTGACGTATGTGGGCATCTGGGCTAGGGCCTCGGCAAAGGGGATGTTGATATGTAGTTCCTTGAAGATACTCAAGAACTTCTCGAACTGTTTCTCCAACCTTTGCTTTTGAAATCTCTGCGGGAATGGAAGTGGTGGCACATACGGCTTGGGTGCCACTGGTGTCTTTGGCTTGGAAGGGAGCTCAGTTGTCTGTGCTTCCTTCTCCTCTTTCTCGGGCTCAACTACTTTCTCAGACTCCACCTCGGCTTCCTTTTCTCTCCTTATCTCAGTCTCTACCGGCATTGTAGGCCCTTTGTAGGTAGTGCCATTTCGTAGTGTAATGGCCTTGCAATGCTCTTCCGGATTCTCCTCAGGTTTGCTTGGAAGCATCCCTTGACCTCTCACATTTATTGTATTTGCAAGCTGGCCCATCTGTACTTCCAAATTTTTATTCTGAATTAGCACCTGTTCTACCTGAGACTCGAGTTTCTGATATCTATCATTCGAGACACTGATGAACTTTTCAAGGGCCGCCTCACACCCCGGTTTCTATTCTTGTGGTGGTTGTGGTGGGGGCACGAATCTCTGCTGATTTTGATGTGGTGGATGTGGTCCCCGTTGTCTCGGTTGTAAGTGTGGTCTTGGATTTGGATTTGGGTTTTGAACATTCTGATTGTTTGACCACGAGAAGTGCGGATGATTCTTCCAACCTGGGTTGTAGGTGTTCGAGTATGGGTCATTCGTCGGCTTTTGATTTTGCACGTAATTCACTTGCTCCGGACCGACAACAACCTGTGCACCTGCATTGGTAGAAGGACAAACATCAAACGAATGGGGGCCACCACAAATATCACATACTACCTGTATGGCGTTCGACTGTGCTACTGTGTTACGTGCTGCAGAAATTGCAAGTCGGTCTAATTTCTTGTTCAGTGCTTCGAGCTTGGCATTGAAAGATATCACAGTGTTAGTGTCCAATATTCCTGCCACCGGTCTAGGTGGAGGAGGATTGCTCCTCTCGTTTGTCCAGCTCCTATTTGCTGCCATCTTATCCAGAAGTTGCATTCCTTCTTGTTCGGACAGTGCCATAAATGCTCCTCCGGCTGCCGCATCTACCATGATCTTCATATTTTCTGACATTCCGTTGTAAAAGATTTGTACTAGTTGCCATCCTGGAACACGGTGATGTGGGTATTTCCTTTGCAAATCCTTATACCTATCCCATCCTTCGTACAGAGTTTCTCCATCATAGAGCTTGAAGCTAGTTATTTCGTCCCTGTACCTCATAGTCTTGCTAGGAGGGTAGAACTTGGCTAAAAAGGCCTTAGAGAGGGCCGCCCATGTCTGAAGTGTCTCGTTTGACAAAGTCGAAATCCATGCCCGGGCTTTATCCCTTAAGGAGAAGGGAAAAAGCCTAACTCTGATCGCGTCGTCTGTAGCATTACGGATCTTAAATGTTAAGCAAACGTCCAAAAAGTAGGACAAATGTGATGGGGGGTCTTCATGTGCTAAGCCCCCAAACGGATTCTGTTGAAGAAGGTTGATGAACCCAGTTTTGATCTCAAAGTTATTCGCCTCCACGGCGGGGTGAACCAGGTTGTTCTGGATTAGGCCGATGTTTGGAACGGCATAATCCTGAAGTGTGGTTGGTGGATCGTTATTGTGTTGAGCCATTGGAATTGGGTCTACTTCTTGCTTCTTTTTCTTTCTCCGCCTTGTTCGATTCGCCCGATAAGTCCTCTGAATTTCAGGGTCGTAAGGCAAAGGTTCCAAGCCTTGCGATCGTAGCATGCACTAGGTACCTGCAATTGGGAAAAAACCATGGTCAAATTCAACGCGCTTCAAAAAGAAATCAAGCAGAAAGGGTGGTCTAAAGCACCAGAAAAAGTCAATAGAGTAATATTGATGTAAAAGCCTTCCCCGGCAACGGCGCCAAAAACTTGATAGACAAATTTTGAACCCAAGTGTAAGTTCTAAATTCGGTTGCAACACTCAAGGTATCGTATCCACAGGGAAGGGAAATCAACAACCACTTTTATGCCTAATTCTAATCTAGAGACCGAAAAAAGATCGAGAGTGTTGTTCTAAACTACTCTGATAAAATTAAACTAAGTAATAACTAATCAACCAAACGAACCAATAAACAAAATCGAGAATAAATCACTTAGAGAAAGTAGGTCGGGGAGTAAATCATATGTCCTTCAGTGCTTAAATCAATGCTCACGTACGTATGTATGATTCTTCAACCTAATGACAAATTTATGCCTAGCTTCTTTCAAAGCCTAGACGTCTAATTAATCGAGCCAAGTGTTGTTCTCACAATCACTTAGTAACCAGATCAATCGATTAGTGTATTTAAAACCTAGCGGCTTGGCATGGGATTCTAAATACGCGTTGTAGAATTTAGGGTTAAATTTCTTTAAGCCAAAAATTCTAAGTTTTGGGAAACAATCTCAATTATCCTCAATCCCTCGATTGTCGGATAATTTACGCTATGTTAATGGATGGCCAGTCCACTCACATTCTATTCCAAGCCGTTTTCCTAACAAAGAATCACACAATTTAACTCAAGTATTAAATCAAACACCTTAGATGCATGATCATTGCCCCCTAACCCTAGGGTATTAGTTCCTCATAACAGATTCAAAACTCATTAAAATCAAGGGAATTGCATTCAAAACATTCATGTCTAACATAAACATCATTAGGAATTCTGGAAATTTCTAACCTAAGTATCAAAATGAATCAAGAACAACTAAGCTAACTATACTAAATCTAAACTAACAAAAACTAAGAATTGAGGAATTAGTTTGGATAGAAAAGCAATAAATAAAACCAAATTGATAAAGTCTTGAGATTGAATCGAAGATTCAACTCTAGGTCTTCGTGTTTCTTTCGCCCAAAAATGTTCTCTTGAACTCTGGAAAGGTATATGTCCAAAAAGCTCTCCAAATCCGCCTCAAGATCGTGCTTAAATAGGATTCCTAACTCAGCTTCCGCAACTTGACACCGGGGTGCAGTGCCCATGCACAAAAATATGACACGCCCGTGTCACCTATAAAAGTCGTATCCGCGTTTTCTACTTGACACGAGGGTGTCAACATTGCTTCTTCAGCATGACACGTGGGTGCAAGACTGTCTGCTCCTCTCTGTACCGAGACACGGGGGTGTCTTGGTTTGCTCTATATTGGTGACACGGGCATGTCACCTCCTGAAATCCGTTGATCATCTCCTGCACTGAGACACGGGGGTGTCTCAGTTTACTCTTCCAGGGGGGGCACGAGAGTGTCCCCTAGGAATTCTCGTTTTTCGCCCGTCTTTGCATGGTTTTGCTTCAACTTTAGTTTCTTCGGCTCCAAGGTAAAATGTACCTAAAATGGAGCATAAATCACATTATTTTACGTATTTACATAGTTGATTGTTTACCTAATTGCACAAAATAACTATCTCGGCCCAATATTTTGGCCGTACAGGTATGACGTAATTGTTTACCTAATTGCGCAAAATAACTATTTTACGTATTTACAAGGTTGATTTTATTTTAAATGTATTAAATGTTATCTCCTTTATTTTATTATTGTTATATATATATATATATGTGTTGATTGTGTACGTATTTAATGTTAAGTATTTTGTGAATTCATTACAATTGATATTTATTGCATAAATTGAACGTGATTGCAATGTGAATTAATTTCCCGAATTTGATTTAATTTCGTTGTGGCTTTATTTGATCATTTCATGAAACCTTGAGGACCTGATTGCATGGATTTAATTGATTACATTTCAAAATCTTGGGGTTTCATTTGCATAACTTATTAAATTGGAGGACTCAATAGCAAATAGAGCAATTCTTCCTTCTCTTGGAGCAGCATATTACGTAATTGCATCCCCCTCATTCATACAAACATTACATACACATTTGCTCTTCTTTCCTTGTTCAACCGAGCCAACCCCCTCAAGTTAAGTGGGAGATTTCTTCTTTCAAGCTTCATTTTTGTGGGATTTGTGGACATTCAAGCATCATCAACACCATATCTTCATCCTATCCTTCATTTCTTTCATTTGAGGTATTTTTGGAACTTTGATGATTTCTTGAAAATATGTGATAGTTAGGGCTTTGGTTGGAATTGGATAATGTGTGTACTTGTTGTTGCTTATATGTTTAGGAACTTTAAGCTTAAGTTATATGCATTGAACTTGTTGATTATGGACTTGGTTGATGAACTTGTATATGGGTTTAATTTGGAGAATTATGGATGATCCAATGTGGAAATATGTGTTTTTATGAGTTGTTATTGCTCTATATGTAAGTTAGTATATTTATTGCATGGAATATATGAGTTTGAACTTGAAAATTTGGTGTGTTTGGTTGTTGTTGATGTTGTTGCGTTGTTATTCTACTGAATACCCTGTTTTTCTCTGCTGCGTACAGTGACACGGGCGTGTCAATTTTGCATTGTTCAGCGTGACACGGGGGTGTATGGTTGGGCTGATTTTTTGTACCGTGACACGGGGGTGTCACGGTTTGCTTTGTTTTTGTGACACGGGTGTGTCACCATATTTTTCCCGCATTTCTCTATTGTACCTTGACACGGGGGTGTCACTGCTTAGTGTATATTGGTGACACGGGCGTGTCACCCTCTGTTTCTCATGCATTTTGTTTGCATGCTACTGTACATGCATGTGTTTTTTTTTTATATATATTGGATGTGTATTAAATGTTATTTGATTTAATTGAGTATATGTAATTGTTTGTTTCCAATTTGAATGTGATTTAACTTGTGCTTCGATTCTATATGAAGTTCTAGAATCAATGTGTTTGAAAGTGTGGAATTATGAATTCGAATGAATTGAACGATTGATTGAATGACTTGATTATATGATTTGATTCCTTAATAGTGCACATGAACGTTTCATAACATAATTTTATCTTTTATATATTCATATCTTGATCATTGCATTGCCGAGCGTCTTATTTGGTCATATTGAGTCTCACTTCACCTTCCTTGCACAGATTTTGATCCAGTTGGAGACGAGGCCGGTCAGTGAGGCTCGTGTTTGCTCCTTTTTGCGGTTAAGGTGGGTTTTTCTTGTATGCAGATATAAGATCCTATATATACCTTCAATGTGAAAGCTTTCGACCAAAATTATATATATATAGAGACTCGTTTTAATGAGTAAATGTTTTCAACGTAAAGCCTTATTTTATGAACCCTACCTAATGTTTTGGCGAGAAATGATCGAATGCACGAATGGGGCCCAGGGACTTATTGTGAGTGGCTATCCGGGGAGGCGCGGGCCGACGGTGATCCCTCACACTAGTTCCACCAATGAACGGCGTAACCGGACCTCGTTAGGAGTTAGCGAGGAATGGACGCTGAGTGCCATCTGGGGAGTCATGTAATCCCTTTTGGTCAATGAATGGGTGGTCGGGCCTTGCAAACCCACCACAAACCCGGAGGAAGAAGGTGTAAATGTTAATGATTGTGCACAAAAGAATGATTGCATGGAAAAGAATGAATGTTGAAATGATTTACACAAGGTGTTGGTTGGAGATAATGCACGCCCACTCGACGGGGCACTAATGACCTAATGTTAATGATTCGTTATAATCCCTTTTGATGATTTCTATTCACCCACTTGGGATTATAGCTTGCATGTGATTGTTTAATTACTGTCATATATTCTATTTATGCCCTGTTTTATACCCACCAGTCCCTTTTGGACTGAACCCGTTTGGTTTTCTGTTGTTTTGTGCAGGTGTTGAGGGAGCTAGGCGGGAATACGAGTCCTAGGTCTTGCATTCGTCTCTAGCTCTTATATTTTGGTGTTACACTTGCATATTTTTATTTTGATCATTGTATATGTATAATGATGTGGAGCGTACATGTTTTGGGCCGTGATGGCAATTGACGATGTATATGACTTATTTTTGGAGCTTGGATGCTCATGGTATATATATATGGTATATGTTCGTTTAGTGCTTCTGCTTTAATGTTTTATGTTGTTTTATGGTTTCAAGGGTTAGCCCGCCTAGCTTAGAGTGTGTGTTTGTCCCCGTTCGCCGTGATTTGGCTCGGGTATGGATCGTCCATTTCATATTCGGGTCGGGTCTTGGTGCGGGGGATGTGACACCTTGCGCTCGGGTGTTACATCCTTAAGTGGTATCAGAGCTTAGGGTTGCAAAACCCGGGCTCTCGTGTCGTGTGAGTCAGTCTAGGTCGTTCGGCTTAGGGACTACTTGACAATGTGTTGCATATACCTCTCTTTTGTGCTTAATTGATTTAAATTTTGAATTCTGATTGAATTATTTGCATTAACATGCATAGACTAAAAATAACACGTATTTTAGTGTTTATTGACAGGATGACTCCACGTAGACATCGTGATCGATCTCCAGGGCGATGTCATCATCGTGATAGTACTCCTACACCTCCACCTCCACAACCACCGCCGACAGAAGCCTTTGTTAACTCAGTCATCAATATTATAGATCAAAGACTACGAGATTATGTACCACCGGCACCTCCACCACCACCTGCACCTGTTGTATCGCCTGAGGCACCGCTTTCTGTTATACTTAGGGAGTTTCAGAATCAAAGACCTCCCAAGTTCTTCAAGGAAAATGATATACAAGCGGAATTGTGGCTGAAAGAGGTAGAGAGGATATGGGAACTCATTCCATGTGAGTCCCAAGAGAAGGCTCGATGCACCATCACTTTGATACAAGGGGAAGCCTACTCTTGGTGGGAAAGCACACGGATTGTATTGGAAGCAGCTGGAGAAGAGATCAACTAGGAAGTATTTACAAGAGAATTCAAGAACAAGTTCATCCCTCCCTCATCACGTACTCGAAGGTTGAGAGAATTTACCGAATTGAAGCAAGGATCGAGGTCTGTGGCCGAGTATATTTCAGAGTATGAGAGGTTATCCCGTTATGCATCAAATATAGCAAGCGATGACTTCCATAAGGCTATGCAGTTTGTTCAAGGGCTTCGACCGGATATCCAGACAGCTTTAGAGGCAGTTAATACGAGCACGTGGGCGAAGCCTACTTCGAAAGCCTTAAAGGTTGAAGATTCTGTGAATGCGAGGAGGCCAGCTTATCGCCAAGGACAAGGATCAGGATCCGGCTGGGGATTTAACAAAGGAAAGAGGCCGATGAATGTACCAGCTCCACCACAAAAAGGGCCTTTCAAGAAGCCTAGAGTAGGAGGTCCGATTGCACCCGTTCCACGACCACCTCAGGCTCCACCGGCTCCTAAAGGATCTCGCAATGATCAGCCTCCATGTACTTATTGTGGATGGCCAACTCATTCTTACAACAACTGCCGAAAGAGATTGAGATTGTGTTTGATTTGCGGGAAAGGAGATCATATGGCGTTTGCATGCCCGGATAAGATTCCAGGATATCAAGTTGGGGCTCAGAGACCGATGGTTCAAGCACGAGCTGTAACGCCCCGTGTTTTCAAGATTACCAGGTAAGGCGTCACGGGAGAGTTTTATTCTATACTTCTATGATTTATGTGAATACGCATGTTTTAAGTGTCAACGTGTAAGTTTATTTTAATAATGTGCGCCTTAGAATTTATTTAAGATGTATTTGGACTCAATTGTCCAATATTTGCAATTAGGGACCTAATTTGAAATTAGGGTGTTTGGGCCGTTCGTGGCTATTTTGAGCCCAAGGATTCGGATTTGAATCCTAACCTTAACATTGAGTTCGTTTCAATAATTCGGATTCAATGAACTAACCATTTAATTTCTTAAGCCACTTGATTGCCCAATCGTTTTAAATCTGATCCGTGTGGACCGGATACCGTTTGACCCTAACCGTCCGACCCTACCCGTGTCTTGGCTAAGTGAAAAGGGCCAAGCCCTTTCTTCTTTCCCCACTTTCACGTTCAGCATAAGAAGAGGGAGGAGAAAAGAAAAGAGAAACCCCAACCGGATCTTCAAGCTCAAGTTCCGACTTCCTCGCTCGTCCAATCAACGATTCAAGGTAAGCAATGTATTCCTCTCTTCATGTACGTCATTTCTACCGATTGATTTCCCTTTTGCTTGCTTGAGTCCATGGTTATGGTGATGTGATGAATAGTACCTAAACACGATAACTTGCTCCCAACGTGCCTATCTGCGATTTATATTGATGTTTATATGTTATACATGTGTAATTTGGTGCATTTTGGTATATTAATTGGTTGGAATGAGGTTGGGGGTGATTTTGGACCATTTCCCGTCGAACCCCTGCTTCTTTGCTGCTCTTTTTCGGAGAAGACGACCCAACACGGCCGTGTCGAACCCTAGTTCATTTCCAACATGGCCATGTCAGGCCCTCGATTGGAATTTTTTTTATCGGACACGGCCGTGTCAGTTTCCAGGGCAATATTGATACGGCCGTGAAGACCTGGTCCGAGCTCCAATTGAGCTGATTTTTGAACCCACGGAAACCTCTTGAAGTCTAGAACATCCTCCAATTGGAATCACCTCATTATCTTTTGAAATTGGTGTCGCTACTTCGCCTAAATTCTGCATTCATCCAACTTCGAACCTATGCCATTTTCGCCTCGCTTTGAACCACAATTCGAGCCACCTACCATTTGAAACGTCTATGTGTCTAGTTTCATTCCCAAGAAAAAAAACGTAATTCCCATTTTTCAAACTCAATTTATGATCTTTTTCCCTCAGCTTGTCCGCTTTCGAAATCTGTCAGTTTTTCCCCGTTTTCACTCGGAACCCTTTTTCGTGTTCTTATTCCATTTTTCTCTTACCTTTCCAACTCCAAACTTGATCCTAACTTGTTTTATCATGTTTATGCCTATGTATTTGTTCTCATATGCATTATATGTTACTCAAGTAATGTGAATTGTTTGCATGAAACATATTTGCACTTTGTTACGTATCTCTACCTTGTATTATGCTTTAATTGTGCATATGAACGTGACATATGATTACAAATGATTATGATGGGTTATGTAATGTCTCGAATTGCATGGATTTGGTTTGAAAATAAGATTTGCCTAAGTATTTGCATTTCTTTAAGTGTCAATTCATAAGCCGAGCGTCTACGTGGTTCATTGTGAGTCTAAACCTTGTGTTTTGTCTTTAGTTTGTTCAGGTGCACCCGGGGTGGTGTTTCGCAGTCCGTTTTGATTCCGGGGTGAATCAAGTGTTTGGTTCTTGGCTTCGTCGGTGTAAGGTGAGGTTAGGTTATAGTTAAACCCTATGAATGTGACCGTTTTCAAAGTATGTGAACTATGACCTTTATTATACATAAATATGTACGAGATTTGGAATTTGTAAATGGTAATGTGTTTCCAAGTTTATTGAGCAATGTACGAGCCTACGTATGCTTGATTTAATTTGATTGGATTTATTATGTTTGGTAATGCTAAACCAGGCTTCAAACCGTGTACCTCGTATGAGCCGGGAGGTACGAGCAACGGAATAGGCTAAGGATTTGACACAGAGAGGTATGTAAAGCGTGGTTGTGGCAAGGTAATGAATGTATCTTACGTATGTTATGTTTCTAATTAGTAGCGGGTTAGGATTTGATTGAATGAACGAATGGGGCCCAGGAGATGTGGGTAAGGGGGACCCGGGACGACCATAGGGGTCGCCGGTTAACCCTGAGTTCACTCTCCACATGATTGATAGGACTAACCCGGAACCCACCAGGAGGTTTGGTTGGATGATGGGAACCTGAGGGTTTGAGTGTTCGCGCTCCCCTCGTCAGATTGGATTGTTTGGGTCGCGCAACCCTTCCATCACCGGAGAAGGAGGTATATGATTGTTATGCTTGATTGATTGATATGTTTGATTGTACGATTCATATGAGGAGCCCAGGATGGGAATTGTTACTCGTACCCGCCGAGTTTTGCATGTTTGCTTTGTCAAAGTTCGTGAAACGGGGATAGATTTTAACTATGACAAAATATGGATATTTTGAATATGAAAGATAAGAATTGATACGAATTGATATGAATCGGATATGATTTGATTTGACTTGATTCGGTATGTTTTGATATGATTTGGTATGATATGGGTCCTTGGAGCTTCAATTCGTTCTGTTTTTGTTAAGAATCCCTATATGTATGTATCACGGGCAAAACTTTGGTGTGCAAAAACTATCCCTAAGTTCACGAACTGTGTGTGATTGGAATATGCTTTGCTCCTATATATATATATATAGCGTGTGTGGGTATCCCCTCACTCAGTCGAGTTGTAGACTGACCCTCTCCCTCCCCAACTTTTAGTGTGCAGGATTGGCGTTGGAGTTTCGAGCTAGGCGGAGTCTGTCGAGTTTTGTCAAGTTTAGTCCTTGCATTGCACTTCTGAATTTGTATAAGTTTGAACGTTTGTATGGATACCATATGATTATTTTGATATATTATATTTCGGGACAGGCTTCTAGGAAACAGATTGAACCCGTTTGCACTATGATTTATGTTATATTCGGAATTAGGGATCTATGTTAGTTGAGCCCGTCCACTGTTGCTTATAATTTAAGTTTGATTATGTGAATCGCTTCCGCATACGCTTTCATTTAGTTGGTTGGTTTAACTTGCAGGGTCTAAGTTCCGCCTAGCTTAGGAGGTTGTTTTATTTGTCTCCCGTTCGCTATGGTTTGATATGGGTGCGGACTTTCCATTTCGTTTCTCGTGTTGAGCCATAGTGCGGGGGATGTCTTGCCTCACGTGAGGGGTGCTACATTCTAAAGTGGTATCAGAGCCTCCAGGTTGCAAAACCGGGGTTCGTGTGTCGTGTCATGTCAAGTATAGGTCGATCAGCTTAGGAACAACATGTCAACGTGTGCACCGCATTGATCATGAACATGTATTACAAGAAATTTGATCAAATTATACGTTTCAATTAAAATTTTGTTGAACTATATATTTCATTTTGCATCAATATGTGTTTTTGCTGCCAATTATGTGCCATATGCATTCGCTAACCAACATGCATCAATATTTGAATTGAGTTGTGATTGTAGGATATTGGTACAATCTTAAACCACGGCCAATTTTCTCAATCACAACAACTTGCTAAGGATTCTTCTTTCAAGTGCAAGAGATTTGAATAAGGTTACGGAGGTTTAAAGGAGTTCGGGTAATTGGTGGTTTTATGATAAGATGATAGATTGTGGGTTCGGGGTAGAGATGAGAATCCAGTTTTGGGTGAAGATTTAACATGGATGAAACAGGTGAAGAGATGTGTGATAATTGAAATCACAAAATAAACACACACTCTATATCGCAACCAAAATTGACTAACCAAGTTGGAGAGGCTAGATTAAGTCAAGGAGGAGATAAGGAAAGGCTTTGGAGGTACGATCAAGAATTTCGTTCGGAATAAAAAGAAGAAGAAGACCTTCAAAGTTGAAGCAAAGAGATGGGAAGGAAGAGATGAACCGGGATATTATGGATTTTAGATGAAGTCGGGGACCGAATGAAGGTAAAAGCTAAGAGTTCGCTCACCTTTGGGAATTATAAAGATCTAAGGCAAGCAAGATACTCAACTATGGGAAGTGGAGATGCTCGGCCATTGGAAGTCTTCAAGGCTAGAACAAGAAGGATTCAGTCAGGATCATAACTAAGGTGAAGAGTTGGATAAACGAGAAATCAACTTTAAAGGATAATTGTGAGAGCTGAAATGCTCGTGTATGGAAGACTTGGGAGCATGTAATAACTTGGGCCATGAGGATATGTAAATTTAATGCAAGAAGAAAAGAAGATTTTGCGGTTTTGAAATTAAGAGAGAGGTCGGGAAGAGGAAGTAAGTTGGATGAAAGTTGGGAAAGATTCAAAACGCCATTTTGTGATATAAGAGGAGAAAAATTACTTGACAACTTCGGATTTTGGAACTTTACAAAAGGTACAAGAACATATAGAAATTTGAAGATCGAATCAGGAAGAATTCAAGCATTGGGATGTCCGGGCGTAGAGAAATTTGGACCTAAACAATGACTTGGGCCTTGAACAACGTGGATGGATACAAGAGAATCAATGAAGATTTGAAGACCGTGGTTAAGTTGGAGATGATCGACGAATTTAAGAATGAAGGATCAAATTATTGAGCTAAAGCTTGCCTCTACGGTGAACGGTAATTGCATTCCTGGCACTTGCATCATTTGTTTAGTTAATTGATTTAATTCATTTATATATGTGTTTATTCGATTTGGTTGTTAAAATATGTTGTATACCTTGGTTGTTAAAATGCGCAACATGCATCCAACATTCTTACCCGACATGCATGGCTTAGTATTTACCTATAGGAAGTCTTTTTCACATAGTTGTCACAAGTTAATTTAGGCAAGTGGTATTGATGCCAAGAAGAAATTTCGGTGTTGAATGTGAGCGGGTGAAAATTGAAAAGGATTTTGGGAATTAGAAGGATTGAACGGGAAGTTGGAAAACAAAGGAGGCCAAGCATTTCGAGGAAGAAGTCGGGAATTTTAATCAAGGAATTGATGGGTCAAGTCCCACGAACGAAGAGAGGAAATTTTAAGGGGGAGAGTACAACCGAGAAATCAACCTAAACCTCGGTCGTGCTAAGGAAGTTACTTCAAACCGGAACAAAAGAAGTATAAATATAATAAGTCATGGGACTCTACAATAACAACAAGAGCAAGGTAAGGGACCTTAGAGTCTATGAACTTCAACACCGATGTGAGTAGATTCCAAGAACACATGAAGAAAAGATGAAAACCATACAATCGATGTAAATAAATAAAAACCATCGGTTCTTTCTTAGACGGGTATGAACTTAACCTTCCAAGAATTAAAAGTTGGAGCATTGAATGACATGAGTTAAGTACCAAGAATGATGGAGTTATCAAGAACATTGAAGAACAGGGTAAAGAAAATATCGGGTAAAAGAGAGCCCGACCAAATTATCATATCCCGAGATGGCGATAGCAAGAGTCATTTCAACCGGGCATTGAGGTGTGAATTTACAAGATGAGAGGCCACACGAAAGCTAACTCAAACAAGAGAGTTCAACAATAGAGAGTCACTGGGGAGATTAAATTGAGAGTGCCAATCCAATGACACACTCAAGGAATTAGAGGATACGTTGTGGAGAACGCGAAGTGGTAATCAAGAATGGGTATTCGAAAGATGGAATCGAGTGAGGACCGGACATGGGTTAAGGGAATGAAGGGAAATAAATATTTGCGAGGTGTAACACCATGAATAAGTCGGGCTTCCAGGTTGTCAAACATCCTCCATGATGACTCAAGGGTACTTCCCGAGGTAATCAATTATAACTTGAGTTGATGAGAATTTAGCTCGAGCGCCTGAGTTGGTGGAAGGCAACTGGTCGTGAAGAATTGGAAATTGTAAATTCAAGCTCCTAAAAGAGTGGTTCAAACAACTTGGCACCTCTTAGTTGTACGATTGCAACTACCTATGAAAACAAGTTAAATGGGTCAAGATCAAGGTAAACACTCAAGAATTTGAGAAAGGTAATTAAGACTCGGTTTCGGATGATGGGATCAATTAAGAGTCGGGCCAGTGCTAATGGCATGAGAAAGAAGTTGCGTGCATTCTAAAGGATTACGAAAGGAGCCGGGGAATAATTCAAACAAGGGTATTGCGTTCGTACAGAAACAACGGAACCATCATCACCAATTTCATTCTTCGGTGCACGGTACATTAAAACATTCATAACATATTCATGCACACATCATATTTATTGTTATAATTCCCGTTAGTGATTGCATGTGCCTGAAAACTGTTTCTTTGCGCATGTCGTGTGCGTGAGTTTTGCTTAGTTTCGTGAGGGTTGTTGGTTAGCTTGCCTCTGGTGGCATGCGTAGTTTCGTGAGGGTTAGGCTTTCTAGTGAGACGAGGGTCGTGAGAAGTTATAGAACTAAGCTCTCAGCGACACCGGAGTACTAGATCAAGGACGGTTGGATTCTCTCAACATCGAGCTTAGCTTGGAAACATTGAAGAATTCGGTTAGCTTCATGGTTGTGAGTTAGTGGTTGTCTAAGACACCATACTCGTTTTCAAGCCGAACCCCAAGAGTTAGGTCGTGACGGACTTAAGCGATGAGAGTTGAATCCTTCGGACCCTCTTGTTGTACGAGTCTAACCAGGCTACTCGCTTAACACCGGATTAAGTTCGAGGACAACAAGACCCCTTTTTGCTTCAAGACCTTTTCGGAACTAATTCCTGTAGGGGAGTAGCTACCCCTGCGTGGGATGAACACTGGAGAGTGTTGCTTATAGTCCAGAACTCGAGGTAATGGACCTGAGGACAGGTCCTTCTTAAGGGGGAGAGGTTGTAACGCCCCGTGTTTTCAAGATTACCAGGTAAGGCGTCACGGGAGAGTTTTATTCTATACTTCTATGATTTATGTGAATACGTATGTTTTAAGTGTCAACGTGTAAGTTTATTTTAATAATGTGCGCCTTAGAATTTATTTAAGATGTACTTGGACTCAATTGTCCAATATTTGCAATTAGGGACCCAATTTGAAATTAGGGTGTTTGGGCCGTTCGTGGCTATTTTGAGCCCAAGTATCCGGATTCGAATCCTAACCTTAACATTGAGTTCGTTTCAATAATTCGGATTCAATGAACTAACCATTTAATTTCTTAAGCCACTTGATTGCCCAACCGTTTTAAATCTGATCAGTGTGGACCGGATACCGTTTGACCCTAACCGTCCGACCCTACCCGTGTCTTGGCTAAGTGAAAAGGGCCAAGCCCTTTCTTCTTTCCCCACTTTCACGTTCAGCATAAGAAGAGGGAGGAGAAAAGAAAAGAGAAACCCCAACCGGATCTTCAAGCTCAAGTTCTGACTTCTTCGCTCGTCCAATCAACGATTCAAGGTAAGCAATGTATTCCTCTCTTCATATACGTCATTTCTACCGATTGATTTCCCTTTTGCTTGCTTGAGTCCATGGTTATGGTGATGTGATGAATAGTGCCTAAACACGATAACTTGCTCCCAACGTGCCTATCTGCGATTTATATTGATGTTTATATGTTATACATGTGTAATTTGGTGCATTTTGGTATATTAATTGGTTGGAATGAGGTTGGGGGTGATTTTGGACCATTTCCCGTCGAACCCCTACTTCTTTGCTGCTCTTTTTCAGAGAAGATGACCCAACACGGCCGTGTCGAACCCTAGTTCATTTCCAACACGGCCGTGTCAGGCCCTCGAGTTGGAATTTTTTTTATCGGACACGACCGTGTCATTTTCCAGGCCAATATTGACACGGCCGTGCAGACCTCGTCCGAGCTCCAATTGAGCTGAGTTTTTAACCCACGGAAACCTCTTGAAGTCTAGAACATCCTCCAATTGGAATCACCTCATTATCGTTTGTCATTTGTGAGATATAATCGTTTGAAATTGGTGTCGCTACTTCGCCTAAATTCTGCATTCGTCCAACTTCGAACCTACGCCATTTTCGCCTCGCTTTGAACCACAATTCGAGCCACCTACCATTTGAAACGTCTATGTGTCTAGTTTCATTCCCAAGAAACAAAACTTAATTCCCATTTCGCAAACTCAATTTATGATCTTTTTCCCTCAGCTTGTCCGCTTTTGAAATCCGTCAGTTTTTCCCCGTTTTCACTCGGAACCCTTTTTCGTGTTCTTATTCCATTTTTCTCTTACCTTTCCACCTCCACACTTGATCCTAACTTGTTTTACCATGTTTATGCCTATGTATTTGTTCTCATATGCATTATATGTTACTCAAGTAATGTGAATTGTTTGCATGAAACATATTTGCACTTTGTTACGTATCTCTACCTTGTATTATGCTTTAATTGTGCATATGAACGTGACATATGATTACGAATGATTATGATGGGTTATGTAATGTCTCGAATTGCATGGATTTGGTTTGAAAATAAGATTTGCCTAAGTATTTGCATTTCTTTAAGTGTCAATTCATAAGCCGAGCGTCTACGTGGTTCATTGTGAGTCTAAACCTTGTGTTTTGTCTTTAGTTTGTTCAGGTGCACCCGGGGTGGTGTTTCGCAGTCCGTTTTGATTCCGGGGTGAATCAAGTGTTTTGTTCTTGGCTTCTTCGTTGGTGTAAGGTGAGGTTAGGTTATAGTTAAACCCTATGAATGTGACCGTTTTCAAAGTATGTGAACTATGACCTTTATTATACATAAATATGTGCGAGATATGGCATTTGTAAATGGTAATGTGTTTCCAAGTTTAATGAGCAATTTACGAGCCTACGTATGCTTGATTTAATTTGATTGGATTCATTATGTTTGGTAATGCTAAACCACGCTTTGAACCGTGTACCTCGTATGAGCCGGGAGGTACGAGCAACGGAATAGGCTAAGGATTTGACACGGAGAGGTATGTAAACGTGGTTGTGGTAAGGTAACGAATGTATCTTACGTATGTTATGTTTCTAATTAGTAGCGGGTTAGGATTTGATTGAATGAATGAATGAATGAATGGGGCCCAGGAAATGTGGGTAAGGGGGACCCGGGACGACCATAGGGGTCGCCGGTTAACCCTGAGTTCACTCTCCACATGATTGATAGGACTAACCCGGAACCCACCAGGAGGTTTGGTTGGATGATGGGAACCTGAGGGTTTGAGTGTTCGCGCTCCCCTCGTCAGATTGGATTGTTTGGGTCGCACAACCCTTCCATCACCGGAGAAGGAGGTATATGATTGTTATGCTTGATTGATTGATATGTTTGATTGTACGATTCATATGAGGAGCCCAGGATGGGAATTGTTACTCGTACCCGCCGAGTTTTGCATGTTTGCTTTGTCAAAGTTCGTGAAACGGGGATAGATTTTAACTATGATAAAATATGGATATTTTGAATATGAAAGATAAGAATTGATACGAATTGATATGAATCGGATATGATTTGATTTGACTTGATTCGGTATGTTTTGATATGATTTGGTATGATATGGGTCCTTGGAGCTTCAATTCGTTCTGTTTTTGTTAAGAATCCCTATATGTATGTATCACGGGCAAAACTTTGGTGTGCAAAAACTATCCCTAAGTTCACGAACTGTGTGTGATTGGAATATACTTTGCTCCTATATATATATATATATATATAGCGTGTGTGGGTATCCCCTCACTCAGTCGAGTTGTAGACTGACCCTCTCCCTCCCCAACTTTTAGTGTGCAGGATTGGCGTTGGAGTTTCGAGCTAGGCGGAGTCTGTCGAGTTTTGTCGAGTTTAGTCCTTGCATTGCACTTCTGAATTTGTATAAGTTTGAACGTTTGTATGGATACCATATGATTATTTTGATATATTATATTTCGGGACAGGCTTCTAGGAAACAGATTGAACCCGTTTGCATTATGATTTATGTTATATTCGGAATTAGGGATCTATGTTAGTTGAGCCCGTCCACTGTTGCTTGTAATTTAAGTTTGATTATGTGAATCGCTTCCGCATACGCTTTCATTTAGTTGGTTGGTTTAACTTGCAGGATCTAAGTTCCACCTAGCTTAGGAGGTTGTTTTATTTGTCTCCCGTTCGCTATGGTTTGATATGGGTGCGGACTTTCCATTTCGTTTCTCGTGTTGAGCCATAGTGCGGGGGATGTGGTGCCTCACGTGAGGGGTGCTACACGAGCCTATGCTCTTGAGAGCGAGGAGTAGAATGTTGAGGTCGACCCAAACGCCGTGGTGGAAGGTACCGTTTGCATTCATAGCACTAGCATTCATGCATTATTCGATCCGGGTGCCACACATACTTTTATATCTTCTGATCTATGTACCTCTCTGTGCCTACCTGTTACTTGTTCACATTCCTATTATTATGTGAGTTCGCCTCTTGGAGGTAGTTTGCAGACAGATCGGATTGTCAGGGGTTGTTCAGTTTTGATAGAAGGGAAAGATTATCTGGCAGATTTCATTGTGATGCCTATGAAGAAGTATGGAGTAATCTTCGGGATGGATTGGTTGTATCGGCACCGTGCCGAAGTTGATTGTTTTAAGAAGAAGATAAAATTGGGTGAAGAGTTGATTGGAGAAGTTGGGTCGAAGAATGTGTCTCTTTTGTCGTTTATGGAAGCTCGCAAGTTGGTAAAGGATGGAGCCACGGGATTTATTGCTTATCTCCTTAATAAACCAAAGGATCAATCAAGTTTTGAGGAGACGGCTGTAGTAAAGGAATATCCCGATGTATTTCCAAAAAATTTAGGTTCTCTACCACCGGATCGGGAGATCGAGTTTGTTATTGATTTATATCCGGGATCAGAACCTTATTCCAAGACTCCTTATAGAATGGCTCCGGCGGAGTTGAAGGAGCTGAAGATTCAACTCGAGGAATTACTTAAGAGTGGATATATCCGACCGAGTCCATCTCCGTGGGGTGCTCCGGTTCTCTTTGTCAAAAAGAAAGATGGGACGTTGAGAATGTGTATAGACTACCGGGAGCTTAGTCAGATGACTATCAAGAATAAGTACCCGTTGCCCCACATTGAGGACTTATTTGACATGTTGCAAGGTTCAAGGGTTTATTCGAAATTGGATTTAAGGCAGGGCTACTACCAGTTGAAAATCCAAGAAGAGGATATAACAAAGACAGGATTTAATACCCGGTATGGGCATTATGAGTTTGTAGTGATGCCTTTTGGTTTAACAAATGCCCCTACAGCATTCATGGACATGATGCATCGGATTTTTCGGCCGTATTTGGATAAATTCGTCGTACTCTTCATTGATGACATTCTTGTGTATTCAAAGACTCCGGAAGATCATGCTAGGCATCTCAACTTGGTATTGGAGACGTTGAGAGAGCACCGGTTGTATGCGAAGTTTAGTAAGTGTGAGTTTTGGATCGACCGGGTTGCTTTTCTAGGCCATATTATTTCAAGTAAGGGTTTGAAAGTTGATCCTTCAAAGATCGAGACGGTTATTCAGTGGCAGAGTCCGAAAAATGCTTCTGAGGTTAGAAGTTTATTGGGATTGGCAGGTTATTACCGAAGGTTTGTAAAGGATTTTTCAAAGATAGCCGGTCTTTTAACTCGATTAACTAAGAAGGAAGCTAAATTTGAGTGGGACGAGGCATGCAAAGCGAGTTTTCAACTCGTGAAGGAAAAATTGACCACTGCACCAGTATTAGCACTTCCCGAGGGCACTGAAGGATACATGGTTTATACGGATGCCTCGAAAGAAGGGTTGGGATGTGTTTTGATGCATAATGGTAAGGTGATAGCTTATGCCTCGAGGAAATTGAAAGATCATGAACAGAATTATCCCACTCATGATCTCGAGCTTGCAGCAGTGATCTTCGCTTTGGGAAAGTGGAGACACTATCTCTACGGAGTTTCTTTTGAGATCTTTTCCGACCACAAGAGTCTCCAGTATTTGTTTTCTCAGAAGGAATTAAACAAGAGACAGAGACGTTGGATGGAGATGTTGGCGGATTATGAGTGTACGATTCGATATCATCCAGGAAAGGCCAACATGGTCGCGCATGCGCTTAGTAGGAAAGCTAGCGTGTCAAGTGTTAAAGTGGAAACTATGGATGAATCTGAGTCTTTCAAGCTAAGAGCTAGTATTCGGAATATTACCGTTCAATCGGATCTTCAGCAGAGATTGTTTGAAGCTCAGAGAGTGGAATCCAAAGTTCAGAGGTTGGTGCAGAAAGCTAGAAATGATTGAGAGAGTCCGTTCGGATTTGATGATAACGGGCTTCTAAGGTTTAAGAATAGAGTGGTGGTTCCGGAAGAGTTAAGACGGTTGATATTGGAAGAAGCTCATCGATCAGGGTAATCGATACATCCCGGGGGAAATAAGATGTATACGGACTTAAAGAAATTTTATTGGTGGAATAGACTTAAACGGGATGTGATCGACTTCGTGAGACATTGCTTGACTTGCCAAGTGGTGAAAGCAGAGCATCAGAAGCCATCGAGACTACTGCAACCGTTACCTATTCCAAAATGGAAATGGCAGCAAGTTGCGATGGATTTCGTTTTGGGTCTTCCACGAGTGAAAGGTGGTTTAGATGGAATTTGGGTAATAGTGGAACGATTAACGAAATCGGTGCATTTTCTAGCTGTTCGGATGTCGGATATGGTACCTAAATTGGCTAAGAAGTATGTGGATGAAATTGTCCGACTTCATGGGGTACCGGTTAGCATTGTATCAGATCGGGATCCGAGGTTCACTTCTAGATTTTGGCAAGAATTGCAAAGGAATCTGGGCACAAGGCTTCAATTCAGCACAGCTTTCCATCCTCAGACAGACGGGCAATCAGAAAGATTAATTAAATATTTGGAGGATATGTTGAGAGCATGTGCATTGGATTTTTCGAGTTCGTGGAACGAATAATTGCCTTTGATTGAATTTGCCTATAACAACAGCTTTCAAGCATCAATAGAAATGGCTCCATATGAGGCTCTCTACGGATGGAAATGCAGGTCACCGTTGTTCTTTGATTTGGAAGAATGGAATTAGACGAAGCAAGAGGGTGTGAAACGAGGAGAGAAAAAGGAAAAACCCTCTAAGGCCGTGCAAGAGGCAATTGATAAGGTCCAAATAATCAGACAACGGATGAAAGCAGCCCAGGACAGACATAAAAGCTATGCCGATCACTGAAGGAAAGATCTTCAGTTTGAGGTTGGTGATAGGGTATTCTTGAAAGCCTCACCTCGTAAGGGATTTTCGAGGATTGAAAAAGGAGGGAAATTGAATCCTCGGTATCTAGGACCGTATGAGATTTTGGAGAAAATTGGAGATACGGCCTACCGTTTGGACCTACCCCCGAGTTTGACCAGAATTCATGATGTATTTCATGTGTCTCAGCTTCGGAAATATTATCCGGATGAATCGGAAGTTATCCCCGTTGAGGAAGTGGAGTTAGAACCTCACCTCACCTTCGTTCAGAAGCCGATTAGGATTTTGGTTCGTAAATTTCAAGAGCTTCGAAATCGACAGATTCCACTAGTTAAAGTCTTATGGAGAAGTGACAAAACGGAAGAGGCTACATGGGAGACGGAGGATAAGTGAAAAGATTTCATCCCGAATTGTTTCCGAGTGATTAATGAATCTGAGGACGGATTCTTTTAAGGGGGAGAGGTTGTGACGCCCCGATATTTCGGCCGTACAGGTATGACGTAATTGTTTACCTAATTGCGCAAAATAACTATTTTACGTATTTACATAGTTGATTTTATTTTAAATGTATTAAATGTTATCTCCTTTATTTTATTATTGTTATATATATATATATATATATATATATATGTTGATTGTGTACGTATTTAATGTTAAGTATTTTTTGAATTCATTACAATTGATATTTATTGCATAAATTGAACGTGATTGCAATGTGAATTAATTTCCCGAATTTGATTTAATTTCGTTGTGGCTTTATTTGATCATTTCATGAAACCTTGAGGACCTGATTGCATGGATTTAATTGATTACATTTCAAAAGCTTGGGGTTTCATTTGTATAACTTATTAAATTGGAGGACTCAATAGCAAATAGAGCAATTCTTCCTTCTCTTGGAGCAGCATATTACCTAATTGCATCCCCCTCATTCATACAAACATTACATACACATTTGCTCTTCTTTCCTTGTTCAACCGAGCTAACCCCCTCAAGTTAAGTGGGAGATTTCTTCTTTCAAGCTTCATTTTTGTGGGATTTGTGGACATTCAAGCATCATCAACACCATACCTTCATCCTATCCTTCATTTCTTTCATTTGAGGTATTTTTGGAACTTTGATGATTTCTTGAAAATATGTGATAGTTAGGGCTTTGGTTGGAATTGGATAATGTGTGTAATTGTTGTTGCTTATATGTTTAGGAACTTTAAGCTTAAGTTATATGCATTTAACTTGTTGATTATGGACTTGGTTGATGAACTTGTATATGGGTTTCATTTGGAGAATTATGGATGATCCAACGTGGAAATATGTGTTTTTACGAGTTGTTATTGCTCTATATGTAAGTTAGTATGTTTATTGCATGGAATATATGAGTTTGAACTTGAAAATTTGGTGTTTTGGTTGTTGTTGATGTTGTTGCGTTGTTATTCTGCTGAATACCCTGTTTTTCTCTACTGCGTACAGTGACACGGGCATGTCAATTTCGCTTTGTTCAGCATGACACGGGGTGCATGGTTGGGCTGATTTTCTGTACCGTGACACGGGGGTGTCACGGTTTGCTTTGTTTTTGTGACACGGGCGTGTCACCTTATTTTTCCCGCATTTCTCTGTTGTACCGTGACACGGGGGTGTCACTGCTTAGTGTATATTGGTGACACGGGCGTGTCACCCTCTGTTTCTCCTGCATTTTGTTTGTATGCTACTGTACATGCATGTGTTTTTTTTTATATATATTGGATGTATATTAAATGTTATTTGATTTAATTGAATATATGTAATTGTTTGTTTCCAATTTGAATGTGATTTAACTTGTGCTTCGATTCTATATGAAGTTCCTGAATCAATGTGTTTGAAAGTGTGGAATTATGAATTCGAATGAATTGAACGATTGATTGAATGACTTGATTATATGATTTGATTCCTTAATAGTGCACATGAACGTTTCATAACATAATTTTATCTTTTATATATTCATATCATGATCATTGCATTGCCGAGCGTCTTATTTGGTCATCTTGAGTCTCACTTCACCTTCCTTGCACAGATTTTGATCCAGTTGGAGACAAGGCCGGTCAGTGAGGCTCGTGTTTGCTCCTTTTTGCGGTTAAGGTGGGTTTTTCTTCTATGCAGATATAAGACCCTATATATACCTTCAATGTGAAAGCTTTCGACCAAAATTATATATATAGAGAGAGTCGTTTTAATGAGTAAATGTTTTCAACATAAAGCCTTATTTTATGAACCCTACCTAATGTTTTGGCGAGAAATGATCGAATGCACGAATGGGGCCCAGGGACTTAGTGTGAGTGGCTATCCGGGGAGGCACGGGCCGACGGTGATCCCTCACACTAGTTCCACCAATGAACGGCGTAACCGAACCTCGTTAGGAGTTAGCGAGGAATGGACGCTGAGCGCCATCTGGGGAGTCATGTAACCCCTTTTGGTCAATGAATGGGTGGTCGGGCCTTGAAAACCCACCACCAACCCGGAGGAAGTAGGTGTAAATGTTAATGATTGTGCACAAAAGAATGATTACATGGAAAAGAATGAATGTTTAAATGCTTTACACAAGGTGTTGGTTGGAGATAATGCACGCCCACTCGACGGGCCACTAATGGCCTAATGTTAATGATTCGTTATAATCCCTTTTGATGATTTCTATTCACCCACTTGGGAAAGTCTTTAAAAACCTCACTTAGGATTATAGCTTGCATGTGATTGTTTAATTACTGTCATATATTCTATTTATGCCCTGTTTTATACCCACCAGTCCCTTTTGGACTGAACCCGTTTAGTTTTCAGTTGTTTTGTGCAGGTGTTGAGGGAGCTAGGCGGGAATACGAGTCCTAGGTCTTGCATTCGTCTCTAGCTCTTATATTTTGGTCTTACACTTGCATACTTTTATTTTGATCATTGTATATGTATAATGATGTGGAGCGTAATGTTTTAGGTCATGATGGCAATTGATGATGTATATGACTTATTTTTGGAGCTTGTATGCCCATGGTAGATATATATGGTATATGTTCGTTTATTGCTTCCGCTTTAATGTTTTATGTTGTTTTATGGTTTCAAGGGTTAGCCTGCCTAGCTTAGAGTGTGTGTTTATCCCCGTTCGCCGTGATTTGGCTCGGGTATGGATCGTCCATTTCATATTCGGGTCGGGTCTCGGTGCGGTGGATGTGACACCTTGCGCTCGGGTGTTACACCTAGGAATTCTCGTTTTTCACCCGTCTTTGCATGGTTTTGCTTCAACTTTCGTTTCTTCGAATCCAAGGTAAAATGTACCTAAAAGGGAGCATAAATCACATTATAAGCTCTTGAAACGACATAAATTTGACTCAAATTGCCCTACAAGTCCATGCAAAAATCCAATACATCACTAACCTTACGAATATTAAAGTCATGCATGCAACTCTTCCACCAAACCACATCATTTTCCATGCATTATATATAATATACACAGCTTTCAATTAGGAAATGAATAACATGCATAAAAAATTAAACAAGGAATGAAAAGAAAGAAGCAAACATCATCTCCCCTCCCGGGGAGATTTGCCTCACAAAACTCCCCTCCCGGGGAGTTTAATACAGAAACAAATATACACAGAAGTCCCCGGCCAGGGACTTCCAAGAGCAAATTCTCCCCGCCCGGGGAGAATGTTGTAGCAGCCAAACGAGCAGCAGTAGCGAAATTCCTCCCCTGCTCCAACCCTTCACAACAGTAGCACACAACAAGCTAAAAAGGAGCAACAACTAGGCACAAATTAAGCTACAAAAACGCACCAGCAACAACCCTTAAGTGTCCATACACAACCGACAACAAAGAACAAAGAAGACACCCACAAGTTCATGAAAAGCTTGAAATTCATTAATGGTGAAATCACATATACTTCACATACAACAAATTGAAGCATAAATACACATAAAAGCAGCAATAAGGATCATGTATCAGGCCTCGAATTACTTAAAAACGTACTCAAATTCATAGATTCAAATTAGAAGAGAAAACCTAACTATTCAAGAGTTGGAGCAAAACTCAATCAAACAAGGCTCAAATTCTGGAATTTATTGATGAAAATAACCACATAAGTATGGAGATAACAAATATGTACTTACCTCTTGAAGATGATGGAAGAAAATGGAGTTTGAAGCTCAAATATGGCCTTGGGCACAAGGTGACGGGAATGGAACTGCTGCTGCTCCAAAATCTGATTTTTCCTCTTCTTTCTTATATATGGACCAAGATAAAGGAAACAAAGGTTGATAAAGGGTTGAGTTGGTGAAAACTGGGTCCAAGTTTCATGTGAAAAGCTAGAAAATTGAGGGACTTTTGTGCAAATTAGCAAAAGGTGGTCATAATGGCACGAGTCAGTTTTCCGGGCCAAATTCAGAGTATCAAACGGGTTTAGAAAAATGTGAGGCTAGGTTCTTCAGATTGAATATCTCGTTACGAGTCCGGATCCACTTCCGAAATTCGAATCCGAATTCTCAAGCTGAAGATATAAATTTCGGAACACAAGGCGCGCTAAAACTAGTTAGGCCCTCGAGTCCCCAAAACAAATAAAATGGTGCGTTACCATTTCAAACAAGTCTGAAAATAAAAAACGAGCAAATAAACAAATTCATAACTCACAAATCTCCAACATATTCGAAAAGCACGAAATTTCGATCTCAAATCGAACACGAACGCAACTCATTTCAACAAATAAGCATATTATTCGAATAAGAAAAATTAAATTTCAAGAAATAATAAATAAAATAAAATAAAATAAAAATTAAACGAAATAAATTAAATAAAATTTTATTAAAAGGCTATTTTTTCAATTAGGTCCAAAACTTTGAAAAAGTTGCAATTAAGTCCAAAGCTAAGTTTCCATTAAGTCCAATGATTTTAAAGTCATACATACTTAAATCATGTATATCCCATAATTCATGAAATTAGCATACTCGGGAATTAAATTGAAAATAGGAAAATTAAATACAAAAGTTAAAACGTGAAAATTAAACAATTAGAGCATATAAACACTCAACAAATTAGTTCAACGCATACATTAAATCAAAAGAAGAATTAAAATGTCAGAAAAACCTCTCGTGATGTCATACCTGGCTCGTCGGAGAGACGGGGTGTCACACTTACCCTACCCGAGGGCACCGAGGATTATGCAGTTTATACGGATGGTTCGAAAGAGGGTCTCGGTTATGTTTTGATGCAGCATGGTTCAGTGGTAGCTTATGCTTCGAGGAAATTGAAAGAGCATGAGAAGAATTACCCTACCAATGACTTGGAATTGGCTGCGGTTGTGTTCGCTTTGATGAAGTGGCGATACTATCTCTACGACATGACTTTCGAGGTATTTACCGATCACCAGAGTCTCAAGAATCTCTTTTCTCAAAAAGATTTGAATGTAAGACAGAGGCGTTGGATGGAGTTACTAGAGGATTATGATTGTAAAATCCAATACCATCCGGGTAAAGCTAACGTGGTAGCCGATGCCTTGAGTAGAAAGACGGGTGCGGCTAGTTTGGAAGATTGTTCTTCGAGTACGAGTTCAGAGATTCTGGTTTCAGGGATTTGGCTGGCTAATCTTACAGTTATACCAGAGTTGAAACAACAGTTGCTAGAAGCTCAAGCCTCGGATGCAGAGATTCAGAAGGTGATAGTTCGTTCTCGAGAGGATCCAGATTCTAAATTTTAATTGGATGGTTCAGGTTTGTTAAGGTTCGAAGCAAGGATTTGTGTCCCAACCGAGCTTAAAAGGCTGATATTGGAAGAGGCACATCGCTTAGGATACTCGATTCATCCGGGAGGTACTAAGATGTATCGGGACCTGAAAGAGAAGTTCTGGTGGAATGGCATGAAAAGAGATGTCGCGAACTTCATGAAGCGATGTCTAACGTGTCAAAGAGTGAAGGCTGAACACTAGAAACCCGGAGGAACTCTACAACCACTTCCTATTCCCGAGTGGATGTGGGAGCAAGTGACGATGGACTTTGTGTCCGGCTTGCCTAGAGTCAAAGAAGGGTTCGATGGAATACGGGTTATTGTTGACAGATTAACTAAATGAACTCACTTCCTCAAAGTACGAATGTCCGATAAGGTATCGAAACTAGCAGAGTTGTATGTCCGAGAGATTGTAAGATTACATGGAGTTCCGGCTAGTATAGTTTCAGATCGGGATCCACGGTTTACGTCAATCTTTTGGCAGAATCTTCAGAAGTGTTTGGGAACCAAGCTCATGTTTAGCACCACTTCGCATCCTTAGACGGACGGTCAGTCAGAAAGGTTATTACAGTATTTGGAGGATATGCTTAGATTGTGTGCTCTGGATTTTCAGGATAAGTGGGACGAGCATTTGGCCTTTGTTGAATTTGCTTATAACAACAGTTATCAGGGTTCGATTACGATGGCTCCGTTTGAAGCTTTGTATGGGAGAAAATGCAGGTCTCCTCTGTTTTGGGATATAGAGGATTGGAGATGGACCGAAGAGAATAAGCTTGAAAAGGCAGAGCCTAAGTAAAATATTGCTGCCACTATCGAGAAAGTCCATAAGATTCAACAGAGAATGAAAGCGGCTCAGTCTCGTCAGAAGAGCTACGCCGATAAGAGAAGAAGGCCTTTTGCATTTGAAGTCGGAGATAAAGTCTTTCTAAAAGCATCTCCGAGAAAGGGCTTCGCTCGAATAGGTAAAGGTGGATTTCTTGCTCTTTTTGTCTTGTTTAATGATTTGAGTGTAGTTGGGACAAGTTGTTACTTGAGTTTAAAACTTGTATGTTGGTTGTCGTGGTTACTTGGAGCTGATGTGTGATGCCCTTCTTTGCTTCCCCTGTTTTGCGCTTGAACACTGTTACTGCTGCTATTTTTTTTCTAAGAAGAAAGGTCAACGTGGCCGTGTCAGCTTTGAACGTGATTTGGACACGGCCGTGTTAGCACTTCGACTTGGAGCAAATTATTTTTGTAAAATCGGATACGACCGTGTCCAAAATGAACTGCAAACCAGTACGACCGTGTCCAATGTTCGAGTTTGGCTCCTGAATTTATTTCAATCGGACATGGCCATGTCCATTTTGAACTAAAATCTGACGCAGTCGTGTCATTTGAAAATGCAGCGGCGGCGGTTGCTCAATTTATGGTTTCGATACCTTTCTTCGTGTTTTCTTACTTCTTTTATATTTCCTATGCAATGTTAGTTTGTTATATTACGTGTTCTATGCATTATTTTGATTATATGACTCCATTTAATACATTTATGCATTTCACTTGCATTCATTGCATCCATAAGCATTGCCGAGCGTCTATTTTGTTCATATTCGAGTCTAAGTCTCAGGTCTTGCTCTTTTATGTTTCAAAACCTCTTCCGAACGTGCAAGGGTCCATTTTGATCCTACTTTTGCTCCTTTTGGTTTAAGGTGAGGTTTAGGAACTTTATACTAGTTATTGACCTACGGATTTTTTTGTGGTGATTTCTCACTCTCATGCGAATATAATTTATATAATTATACACGAATGCTTAAGATATGTTTATGATTTTATGGAAACGCTTAAGTTTTAGGGAACCGGTATAAGTATGAGCGTATAAAAGGTTAAGATTTTGAATCCTTTTTGTACGTTTTTGTTTTGATCAGTTGTGCCCTAAAATATGTGAATTTGGCTCTTATGGTATGTTGGGCCCCGGAAACTATGGGTAAGGAATGCTCGGGAAGGCAAGAGCCGTCGGGTTTGGCCTGTGCATACTACCCTTTGAGATATTCACGTGCGACTTAAGGAGGTTGAGAAGGCATGGCATCTTGAGCCCTCAGTTGCTAACCGGGGAAGGCATATCGTGGGTTCGCTACAATATAATTTTTTGTTATGTAGGTGACTAGGTTTGATTCCTGAATCACCATGGTTGCGAGGGTGGATTACGTTATGATTTCAGTTTTTTATTATGCTTTGAGGAGCTAAGGGAAGTCCGTTCTCGGCGAACTTTTGTTTATGCTCTGTATAGATGGTTATGAATCAAGTGGGATTTCTTTATGTATATTATGTTATCTCTTCGAAAATGATTTTGTACGCAAAACCCTAACCTCGGTTCATGACTATTGTAACACCCCGCACGTGAGGCACCACATGTGACTCCCGTCCGATAAATCGTACAAGTATGCGTCACGAGAGAGTTTACCTTATGCACTTATGTGATTTAATTCCCTTTTTATATGTTTAATTCCAACCTTGATTGAAATGTGACTTAATTGACTAAAATCTAAAATGGTAAAATATGGATTCTTGCATGACAACTTAAGAATGGAACTTGGATGAATTTAAATTAATTGTTAGAGTAGGATTTAAATGGGACTTGGACCTATTTATGTGTTTTGGGCCTAACTTAAGTTATGAGAGTTTGGGTCGTTCGAGACCAATATGAGCTCGGGAATTCGAATTCGAATTCCGTCACCACCATTGGACTTGATTCGGTAATTCGGATCTAATGGAATTTACTTTATATTTTTCGGAAACCGTTTAGACCTTAAACCTTTTAAATTTGACCTATTGGGTCGAAAGTCATTTATTTCAGCCCAAATCCTATTAAAGCCTTTAACCACATATTATATCTTGGAAACCCTAACCTTGACCTAAAACTATTAGCCACCATATAAATAGCCTTATCCCTCTCATTTCACTTCAAACCTCAATTCACACAAGACATATCATCCATGGAAGAGCTTCAAGAGAGGATGAAGACTTAAGCCATTTCACACCTTCAAGAGCTCATATCTCCCTAGTTTCTTCATCATTACAAGAGCCAAGGTAAGCTACGGATTTCCCTTGAAGTGTATTTCATTTCTATCTATGAATCCTAGCATGAAATTGAATGTATAAACTTGTATGAGGAAGTCTTGTGAAAATGGTGATTTATGCCCAACTTGAGGAATATGGTTTATATGATGGATCCTTGAGTTCTTGAGCATGAATATGTGTCTCTCCATGTTGAATACGTGCTATAGTTGTTAATGGTTTGATAGGGAGTGAGTTTGGATACATCTTGCCATGGTTGAAGCTTGATTTTCATGAAAATGGGTTGTATGAGTTTTGGCTAAAATCACCCTTGTTCTTGAGCTAAATTGATATTTATGTGACAAGCATGATTTATGTGATAATATATATGATTTTCATGGAAATTTTATGGTATAAATGGTGTGAAATCGGCCATTTTCGGCCATGGTTGCCTTCTTCCCGAAGCTGTGAAGCTACTGCACAAGATAGACGCCCAAATCTGGTCGGAACGATCGTTCCAGTTTGGCCTTGGTGCCTGGAACGGCCCTTCCCGCTAAGGGCTGATGTCAGCACGCGAGAACGGAAAGGGTCGTTCCCGTTCTCGCCTTGAGATGGGAACGGTCGTTCCCATGCTCGCTAGGTGGGTTCTGGGAAGGACCGTTCCCATACTTAGTTATGCATGGGAATGGTCGTTCTGGAGCTACTGTTACACTTTGCACTTGTATTTACCGTGTTTTCTTGATCCGTTTGAATTGCTTTATGACTTATATGCTTTAATATGATTTTAAATGCTTTGTTAAACCTTAATACTTCATTAATTGCATGATTTAGTGGAATATATGAACTATGCTACACGACCTATGTGTACATTTCATTCCATATTACATATCATTCATCTCTTGATACGCCGTCCGTCTTACTTGGTTCATATAGAGTTTAAGTCATGAGCTTTTGTACGTTTGTTACAGTGTTTGGTGGTGCCGGTGGGCCGTGGGTTAGAGTGTTTGGCCCTTCACACTCTAAGACTCTACTTTCACGAGGTGAGGTTTAGGATTTTGTATAGTTAAACGACCTATGACCCCAATATGATGATTTCAATCCCCGCATACGATTATATACTATATATACGATTAAATATGTGTTGGATATGATATGATTATGACCTTATGATGCAACTTCAGTTTTGGAAATTAAGTATGAAGGCATATGTAAGCTATTTCGGAAAGTTAAGTTATGTTATGATTATGTAGCGAGATTGCCATGAAAGTTGGTATATGTTATGTTCTGTTATGTTATGTTATGTTATGGGGCCCCGGAGCTACGGGTAAGGAGCCCCCGAGACGGTTAGGGCCATCAGGGATATACCTGTGCGTAGTCTCCATCTGTACGAAGAGGATGTACCGGGACCCACCAGGAGGTTTTGGTTAGGAAACGGAGTCCTGAGGGCTTGAGTAGCATTAGCACTCCCCTCGATTGTATGGATGGTTAGGGTCGCGCAACCCTACCAACACCCGGAGTTGAGGTTGGTATGTTATTTCTGTTTTGTTATGATATGAGGAGTTGAGGTTGGAAGCTCGTACTGGCCGAGCATATCATATGATATGTTATGGGAATCATAAATCGGAATGGAGTTTCTGAAAATGTTTTCTAAGTATACATATATATTTGGGTTTTACTTTGAAACGCTTTGGTATGCAACACCTATTCCCGGTTCATGAGTCCACTTTTTTTATAGGTGTTGTGCTCTGTATATATATATTGTGGGTGTGCGTTAGCCCCCTCATTCAGTCAGTTGACTGACACCTCATTTTAACTTTTAGTTTGCAGGTTTCCTTTTGGCTTGAGCTAGGCGGAAGTGAGTCTCCTGAGTGACACTTGTCTGTTTAGTTGGTATTAGGATGCATTTGTCGCATACTTTATTTATGTTATGTATTTATGTTTCACACTTGAAGGTTATGTTTATGCTCTACTTAGACTTAAACCCGCGTGGGGTTAGCAAGCTAGTATTTGGATGTTAGTAGATATTATGATGATATTTATGCTGTTTGTTATGATGGATTACGAATTGATTCGGGACAAGGTATTTATGCTAGTTGAACCCGTCACCTGCTTTGAATGTTTTGTTTTAAATGCTTCCGCTATCTATTGTTGTTGGTTTTAATTGCTTCCGCACTCTGAGTTTGTCAAGTTAGATCCGCCTAGCCTAGTGTGTGAGTTGGTCTCCCGTTTGCTATGATTCGGATTCGGGCATGGACTTTCCATTTCATGACCGGGTCTGGGTCCTAGTGCGGGGGATGTGGTATCCTCCGTTTGGGGTGCTACATCCTTAAGTGGTATCAAAGCTCTAGGTTGCAAAACCGAGCTCTAGTGTCGTGTTGTGTCTGTCTAGGTCGTACGGCATAGGACAATTTGGTTATATGCGCACCTGCATTATGATTTGAAGAGCTATGCATTCGAATTTTCATCACTTTACTGAATTTATACTACTCGATGCATTGCATTTCTTGCTAGTTGTTGATTGATTTATTACGTGGCATGAGCATTTACTAATCGACATGCATATTTCGACATTGAAGTTGTGAGATTTTCAAGATGCCTGTGACACCCTAGACGGAGGGCACCACATCCCCCGCACTATGAGCCCCGTCCACCCATGAAATGGAAAGTCCATACATGAACTAAGCTCATAGAGAACGGAGACAGAAATAAAAAAAAAAACAACCCTGTGCAAGGCGGGACTAGACCCTACCAACAAATCAACAGGAACAGAGCAGCAGGAGTAAGGCAGTCATATATTCACAACCAATACATAATAACAATACAAGTAGGAAAGTAAAACGGGTTCAACTAAAGAAAATACAACCTGTCCTAAACTTTCCCGAATTCAATAAAGAAAAAGTGGAATACATTGGCCGACAAGGCCTAAAATAAAGCAGGAAATGTGAATGCGGTACAATATAGTGCTAGCTAGACCAAAACTCGAACAAGAACCTCAAAAGACTCCCGCCTAACGACCACAGAACCTGCAGGACAAGACTAAAACAACGAGAGGGAGGGGTCAGTCAACTGACTGAGTGAAGGGGGTACACACGCATATATATATATAGACAGGTGATCAGACAGGCATAATTCCACTGTACATTATTAGTTATCAAAACAAGAGACAGAAATCAGAAGTAAATCAATACGTACGGGTGGAATTATGTTCAAGCATGCAGGTCAGATAAACGGGATATAATATGCGTGTGTCGATATCCGTACACCCTCTGTTGAATCCTATTTTACCTTGCCGATCCACGAACTCAGGTGTTGAACAGGGACTGGAGGCCTACCAGAGGTTACGGATATCTATGTTTAACATTTTAAGGGGACTCGGCGAGAACGGGTACTTATTCCATCCTAGACTCCACTTTTCACTTATTAAATGACAAGTATAAGCAGGTAATCAGGAAACAAGCAGGAAATAGGAGTTATAATTAATTATCAGGCGGGAAAAACAAATATAAATTAATCATCTTTCTCCGGGTGCAATGTGGCCGGTAGGTAACCTCCACATCCGCGCATCAGGGTGATCTTCGGGTTCATGACTCCCTCAGATCGGAGCCCCATCTCCCACCAAACCTCCTGGTGGGTATCCGGGTAGTCCAACAGGATGGGACCTGTACAAGAGTTCACCGTCGGCCCGATGCCTCCCCGGTTCCCTCATTACACAAGCCCCTGGGCCCCAGGAACAGGTACAAGATCCACACCGGCTCGCCCAGAACTAGGAAAGCCGGGGGCAATCAGGACTATCTCGCAAAAAAGCCTAGGATTAACACTATGCAGTTTATAAATCATTTCCGGTACATAGCGGGTATAAAAGATATGGTTAACTTTGATATGAAAACCATTTGGCATACTTTTAATTCATGCAAGGTTATAGGTCGTTTATAAAGAAAACCCTCACCTCCATGTGCAAGAAGGACCCAGAGAGAGATAACACGAATCCCAAACATCTCCACCGAGGAGATCACTGAATAAGAAAGAAGATACAGTGCACTTCTGAGACAACTCAAAATGGAACCAAGTAGGACGCATGACAAGAATGTTTCTGAAGTGATAAAACTTGTCATGACGTGTTTCAATATGAATAAATCATAAGAATTTCATGGAATGGTGTGATCGTGTTCATATGCTCAATTACTCAGACGAATTCAATTCATATATAAAGCACTAGTTCACACAATCAAGTTTAGGCAAGTAAAGACCAATGAGTGTCACATAAGAGCGTAAATACCAACTAAGTAAGCATATAATTCAATAAATAATGAGTTATAAACAATTTTGGAGATGGAAACATGCGAGAAAAAGGAAATGAAAACACAAAGAGAGCTCCCGAGCGAAAATGGGCGAAAGTTGACAGATTTCCAAAACGGACAAGCTGTAGTAAAACTGGAATATCTTGAGTTTGAGGAAAGGGAATTGAGTTTTGTTAATTGGGAATGAAGCTAGACACATAGACCTTTAAAATGATATATGGCACCAAATTTGGTTCAAAGCGAGAAGAAAATGGCGTAAGTTTAAATTTAGGTGAAAGCAGATTTCAGGCGAAGTAGCGACACCAAAAAGAATTGATTATATCTCACAAATGAAAAAGGATATTGATATTATTCGAATTGGATATTGTTCTAGACTTCAAGAGGTTTCCAACGGTTCAAAAATCAGGTCAATCGGAGTTCAGGCGAGGGAGTAACCGGCCAGGTAAAAACCAGGCAGAAATTTACCCGGCCGGGTACTTTTGTGGGCAAAAACTACCCGGCCGAGTAGTCCTCCAAAGCAGCAAAAATGTGGAAAAACAGGGGAAGCTCGTGGGAGAAGGAAACCAAACAACCAAATCACCCCAAACCTCAACCAAAAGCACCCAAAACATTAAACAACAAGCATACACTCATAATATCTCATTTAGACCACTTATAATCCAAAGAAACATGCTTAGATTCAACAAAATCATTCATGAAAACCCTTAACATGGAAATATGGTTCATATATATAAGCCTTCATGAATTCATGTTAAATATGCATGGATCGAACTCAAAATCATCACATAAGTTTCATATAGGGTCATGAAATGCAAAGAATCATAAAACCCTAACTTAGCTCAAGAATTCATCAATTAAAATGTATGAACTTACCTTGAATGAATGAAGAGATGGAGGAGATGAAGAGATGAAAGCATATGGCTTGAATTCTTGTTGAAAAGAGAAGAAAATCTTGGTCTCCTTGCTTCCTTGGTGGATCAGATGAAGAGAGGAAGAAATGGAAAAGCTCTTGCCTTGTTCTTGGTTGAAGGATGAAGAAATGAGTGTATGTATACGTGTATGTGTGGTTTATATCGATCAAGAAGAGGAGAAAAGGGGAAAAATTGCTACTTGGTCCTTGGAAGATTTAAATGAATGCAATTAGGTAACAAAGATATGAATGTGGCAATTAAGTCCTCAAGAAATTTATCAATTAAGTTCATAAGTTATACAAAGCTTCAATTAAGAACAAATAGGCATAGAATTCTCACAATTAAAATTAATTTAAACACTTACTCATGCTCGGGGAAACAAATATACAATTCACGTAATAAATTTCACAAAGACAAGAAAATTTTTATCATATAATTGCAGGTATTCAAGTCAAGAGAATTAAAATAACGCAATTAGGTAGAAAAAGGAATCAAATAAATCCTAAATCTAAAAACTCACACGCGTGGCGTGCGTACCTATACGACCGAGAAATCGGGGTGTCAGAACCTCTCCCCCTTAAGAGGACCTGGTCCCCAGGTCCACTGCCTTGAGTTCTGGACTCTTAAGCAGCTCTCCCGTGTTCATCCCATGCGGGTTAGCAACTCACCGTCAGGAATTAGTTCGGAAAAGGTCTTCAAGCCACAAGGGGTCTTCAGTTGTTGTTAAGTCACGACCCTTAACTCACCGAAGCCTAAACTCTCGGAATTCTATCAAACAAAGCAAGTAGTGCAACAAAAAGAGAGAACCCCGTCTCTCAAACAAACAATGAGACAACCCCGTCTCTCGAACAGACAATGAGAGAACCCCGTCTCTCAAACACAAAGAAAGAGAAACTCTCAAGCTCTCAAAACAACACTCAAATAAACAATCACACAACAACCACACAAGAAACAAGTAGGGGAAATCAAATACATCAAGTATTAATCACATAAAAGCAGTTAATACAACAAGCAATCAAAGCACTTAACATTATAAGATTATTCGAATGAAAGTTGCATGTATGCATATGCCATGGATGCCTAATGTACCGTTCACCATTGTTCAGGAATCTTCCATTATAGTGCTCTGATTAAATCACCTGATTTGCTCTTGGAGATTCCTCTACCGTTTGTGTCATGTATTGAAATCCCCGGTATGTTCATTACTTCAACGACCACTCAGTCTCCCTTCCATAATCTTTTCCTTTATCCTTTCTAAACAACGCGGTCTGAAACTCTAGATTTTCCACTTCTATCTCTCGTTGAATTGACTCTCACTTCATCAACGTGGAATATGATGATCGGAGCAGCTTTTGTTATTCGATACCCTCTTTACCAATTCTTGTAATTCCTTCACTGTCCTATCGTCTCCGACGCATGAGGTACGTTATATCGTAAACGATCTTTTCAACCTTGTAGATTTAGTTTGTAAATCCCATAGTAAGAAATTAGCGAGGCTGATTCTCCAACCAAAGTTACCAACGATCAATCTGTTACCCTGTCTTATAGTTTCAAATCCCAAGCATTTCTTGAATTCGTGTCTTTATCTTTCTAAGTACTTATCTCTTCTAAAATTATTCTCAAATCTTCATTCACTTCGATTTTGAAATTCCCTTGAACGCTAAGCCTTCCATTACATCTTTTGCCACTGGCATAGAATCTAGTTACTTGTGGCTTCTTGCATTTTCCATTGTTACCACTAGAGGTAGTTTATCAGAATACCATCGTGAATTTAGTCATCTCCCAGTCGGCTCTTCCTTTAAAGAATTCATATCCTCAACTATTGAGGTCGTTATATCACTAATCAATTGAAAATTTTCAATTTCCAATTTAGCTTTCTCGGTACCGATGGTTCTATCTAAGGTATGTGTCTGGTGATCCCGCTCATGATCACTTTAAAATGTTTGGTAGGGACAACAATCTCCTTCCTCAATTCCAAGATCCAGTTCTATTTTCTAGGCCTCCATATTTTCCTTTCCCTTTCATTCCTTATACCTTGCAATCCAACATTTTTCTTGTCTTGATTCGAGTAAGACCTGGTCGGAGTAACACTCGATGAATGAAGTGGGAAAATTTTCCTACCAAGTAAACACTAAATAATGCATGTTGGATTAATATGCCAATGCACGTAGCAAATAAATAAGGATGCAACACATTGGAGAAATTAGCAAGTAGAAATGCACGCACACATATAAATAAAGAAGATTAAATAATTTAATACGACTTATGATGCACGTGCCATGAATGCATGACACCTATCACCGTAGTGGTCAACTTTAGCTCGGTAACTTGTTCTTCATCTCCTAAATTACGGTTCGATTTGATCTTGTTGATCATCTCTCGTTTTTCCCACGGTCTTCAAAATCTTCATAAGTTTTCCTTGTATCAATTTGTGAGTCTCTATAGCTCGAGATTACAACTTCTTGAAACCAGAGTCTTCTAAACCCATAGAATCGGTATTTCGACTTATTCCCAAGTATCAACCTCCAAAGAAGTTGCGAATGTTTACCTTGATTAACACCTTGATCAACGTTCTCTTGACCTATACTTTATGAGCTCAGATTGATGGAATAAACTAATCCTTCGATTACTTAAACCTGATTTCACAGTTTCCTCCAAAAGCTCTTTGCCTTACTTTATCGTTTCCATTTGCTGTTCTATATCTCCCAATTCAACCTCACAGCACGACAATTCAGCTTGGATCTGGAAGATAAATTCCAATGCGACCGAAGATGAAACCTTTAGCATTGTTGCCTTCTCTAAGTTTGTATTTACCATGTTGGGTTAATTTTCTTTAACCCTTTTCAAACCCAGCTTCTTCTTTACTCGAAACCCAAAGTATCCCATTTCCTCTTCTTTTCTTTCTTTCCGTACTCGGTTTCTAAAACTTGATTTGTTTACAAGTTCTACTTTGCCGATTCACCTTGCTCGCCTTTCACAAATTTGGGTATCTTAAATCTTCTACTCCGAACTTGAAACCAATTAGCTCGATTTACTTGGAGATTCATCCTTAAAGACCTTTGTTGCTTATCTCTCGAAAATTGACTTTGTCTCTAACCCTCTTGATCACCATCGCCTCTTTGAGATTTTCTTCACTCTATGCCTTGAGTTAGACAATCCCGTTGAATCTGGTTGATTAAATCTTATAATATAGGTGTATTTGTTGATTCTTGTGAGTCGTAATCATCATACACCCCACTACTATTTCATTGAACAGTCACCAACCACCACAAAACTTGTGAATTTTCCCAAAATCGACCTTCTATTCCAGATTCTACATTGCAAACCGTAGCTCCATTGAGGAATGGTCATTTCCTCAAATTCTTGTATGAAATTCCCCGGTGCATTCCTACATCTTCCATGCTGGAAAGTAGAGCTTGTGATAGTTCGTTGTTATCATAGAGATTGGTCGTGGTTTGATATTATCTTTGTCACCTATAATTTACAACTTAATTCTAGAATAAATGCATGCGATTAGAGCATGCTCATGACACCTAATCAATACCAAGGCCATGGATTGATGCAATATATAACATATAATCCAACAAGGTCTTGAAAGGAATGCAATTCAAGATTCAAAAGCAATGCAATGAGCACGTTGGCAGGTAGTTCCTAAGCCGGACAACCTAGACTCGACAGGACACGACACTAGAACTCCGGTTTTGCAACCTGGAGCTTTGATACCACCTTAGGATGTGACACCCTAGACGGAGGGCACCACATCCCACGCACTATGAGCCCCGTCCACCCATGAAATGGAAAGTCCATACATGAACTAAGCTCATAGCGAACGGAGACAAAAAAAAAAAAAAACAACCCTGTGCTAGGCGGGACTAGACCCTACCAACAAATCAACAGGAACAGAGTAGCAGGAATAAGGCAGTCATGTATTCACAACCAATACATAATAACAATACAAGCAGGAAAGTAAAACAGGTTCAACTAAAGAAAATACAACCTGTCCTAAACTGTTTCGAATTCAATAAAGAAAAAGTGGAATATGTTGGCCGACAAGGCCTAAAATAAAGCAGGCAATGTGAATGCGGTACAATGTAGTGCTAGCTAGACCAAGACTCGAACAAGAACCTCAAAAGACTCCCGCCTAACGACCACAAAACCTACAGGACAAGACTAAAACAACGAGAGGGAGGGGTCAGTCAACTGACTGAGTGAAGGGGGTACACACGCATATATATATATATAGACAGGTGATCAGACAGGCATAATTCCACTGTACATTATTAGTTATTAAAACAGGAGACAGAAATCAGAAGTAAATCAATACGTACGGGTGGAATTATGTTCAAGCATGCAGGTCAGATAAATGGGATATAATATGCGTGTGTCGATATCCGTACGCCCTCTGTTGAAGCCTATTTTACCTTGCCGATCCACGAACTCAGGTGTTGAATAGGGACTGGAGGCCTACCAGAGGTTACGGATATCTATGTTTAACATTTTAAGGGGACCCGGCGAGAACTGGTACTTATTCCATCCTAGACTCCACTTTTCACTTATTAAATGACAAGTATAAGCAGGTAATCAGGAAACAAGCAGGAAACAGGAGTTATAATTAATTATCAGGCGGGAAAAACAAATATAAATTAATCTCCTTTCTCCAGGTGCAATGTGGCCGGTAGCTAACCTCCACATCCGCGCATCAGGGTGATCTTCGGGTTCATGACTCCCTCAGATCGAAGCCCCATCTCCCACCAAACCTCTTGGTGGGTATCCGGGTAGTCCAAGAGGATAGGACCTGTGTAAGAGTTCACCGTCGGCCCGATGGCTCCCCGGTTCCCTCAATACATAAGCCCCTGGGCCCCAGGAACAGGTACAAGATCCACACCGACTAGCCCAGAACTAGGAAAGCCGGGGGCAATCAGGAATATCTCGCAAAACAGGCTAGGATTAACACTATGTAGTTTATAAATCATTTCCGGTACATAGCCGGTATAAAAGATATGGTTAACTTTGATATGAAAACCATTTGGCATACTTTTAATTCATGCAAGGTTATAGGTTGTTTATAAAGAAAACCCTCACCTCCATATGGAAGAAGGACCCAGAGAGAGATAACACGAATCCCAAACATCTCCACCGAGGAGATCACTGAATAAGAAAGAAGATACAGTGTACTTGTGAGACACGACTCAAAATGGAACCAAGTACGACGCACGACAAGAATGTTTATGAAGTGATAAAACTTGTCATGACGTGTTTCAATATGAATAAAGCATAAGTATTTAATGGAATGGTGTGATCGTGTTCATATGCTCAATTACTCAGACGAATTCAATTTATATATAAAGCACGTGTTCACACAATCAAGTTTAGGCAAGTAAAGACCAATGAGTGTCACATAAGAGCATAAATACCAACTAAGTAAGCATATAATTCAATAAATAATGAGTTATAAACAATTTTGGAGATGGAAACATGCGAGAAAAAGGAAATGAAAACACAAAGAGAGCTCCCGAGCGAAAATGGGCGAAAGTTGACATATTTCCAAAACGGACAAGCTGTAGTAAAACTCGAATATCTTGAGTTTGAGGAAAGAGAATTGCGTTTTGTTTCTTGGGACTGAAACTAGACACATAGACCTTTAAAATGATATATGGCACGAAATTTGGTTCAAAGCGAGAAGAAAATGGCATAAGTTTAAAGTTGGGTGAAAGCAGATTTCAGGTGAAGTAGCGACACCAAACAGAATTGATTATATCTCACAAATGACAGAATATATTGATAGGATTCCAATTAGAGATTGTTCTAGACTTCAAGAGGTTTCCAACGGTTTAAAAATCGGGTCAATTGGAGTTGAGACGAGGGAGTAACCATCCGGGTAAAAACAAGGCATAAATTTACCCGGCCGGGAAGGGCAGGTGCAGAAACCCTTCTGTAACAAACTACCCGCCCGGGGTACTTTTGTGGGCAAAAACTACCCGGCCGGGTAGTCCTCCAGAGCAGAAAAAACGTGGAAAAATAGGGGAAGCTCGTGGGAGAAGCAAACTAAACAACCAAATCACCCCAAACCTCAACCAAAAGCACCCAAAACATCAAACAACAAGCATACACTCATAATATCTCATTTAGACAACTTATAATCCAAAGAAACATGCTTAGATTCAACAAAATCATTCATGAAAACCCTTAACATGGAAATATGGTTCATATATATAAGCCTTTATGAATTCAAGTTAAATATGCATGGATCGAACTCAAAATCATCACATAAGTTTCATATAGGGTCATGAAATGCAAAGAATCTTAAAACCCTAACTTAGCTCAAGAATTCATCAATTAAAATGTATGAACTTACCTTGAATGAATGAAGAGATGGAGGAGATGAAGAGATAAAAGTGTATGGCTTGAATTCTTGTTGAAAAGAGAAGAAAATCTTGGTCTCCTTGCTTCCTTGGTGGATCAGATGAAGAGAGGAAGAAATGGAAGAGCTCTTGTCTTGTTCTTGGTTGAAGGATGAAGAAATGAGTGTATGTATATGTGTATGTGTGGTTTATATCGATCAAGAAGGGGAGAAAAGGGGAAAAATTGCTACTTGGTCCTTGGAAGATTTAAATGAATGCAATTAGGTAACAAAGATATGAATGTGGCAATTAAGTCCTCAAGAAATTTATCAATTAAGTTCATAAGTTATACAAAGCTTCAATTAAGAACAAATAGGCATAGAATTCTCACAATTAAAATTAATTTAAACACTTACTCTTGTTCGGGGAAATAAATATACAATTCACGTAATAAATTTCACAAAGACTAGAAATTTTTTATCATATAATTGTAGGTATTCAAGTCAAGAGAATTAAAATAACGCAATTAGGTAGAAAAAGGAATCAAATAAATCCTAAATCTAAAAACTCACACGCGTGGCGTGCGTACCTGTACGGCCGAGAAATCGGGGTGTCACAATGCCGCCGCGTCAACAATACCACAATCAACCGTCTCATCCAAATCTGAGCGACCAGGGACAATCTTCAACCGGAGTACCACCAATGAATTTGATGGCAATGATGTACCGAGAATTTAGAACACTTAATCCTCCTCAATTTCGGGAAGGGAATGATATAAGGGCCGAAGAGTGGCTTTTGGAAATAGAGGGCATTTTTGAGATAAAGCCATGCAACTCTCAAGATATGGCTCGCCTTGCTATGTTCCTCCTACAAGGACAAGCAAGGCAATGGTGGAAAAGACTTGCCCAACAATTAGAGGCAACGAGCGAGGAGTTGACGTGGGATGTGTTTGTTCGAGAATTCCGAAAGAGGTTTGCACCGATCATTTTACAAGAACGAAGATTCGAAGAATTTCTCACTTTAAAACAAGGAGAAAGAACAGTTGTGGACTACCTAGGAGAATTTGAGAGGTTGGGCATTCATGTGTCCCACATTACGAGTAATGATCGGGTCAAGGGCAGATTCTTTATAGAAGGTCTTCGGGATGAGTTCAAGGAAACCTTAATTGCTGAGGATTCAAGCACATGGGATAAGGCCACAGAGAAAGCATTACAAGTTGAAAATAGTTGGTTGACAAAAAGTAAGGAAAGAAATGTGTCGGGGCCTAGACCTGATCTGGGTTTATGCTCAAATTTATACGTGAGAGAGAGATCCGATCAACAGGGAACTCGAACCAAGAAGATTCGTTGAAACCCTCGAAAGCTGAAGAAAGAAATCCAACCGTGTACCCATTGTGGAGGAATCAACCATGCCTACGACGTGTGTCGGGATCGATTAAAGAGGTGCTATGCTTACGGGTCTAAGGATCACAAGGTTTTTGACTTTGACCGATCGAGAGCTAATAAGCAACGAATAAGAGACCAACGACTTCAGATTGGGGAACAAGACGAACTCGAACATTGAGGTATCAGCATTCATGGCACTTGCATCCATACCACATTTCAATTTTGCAATTGTTTAATTGTTATGACATAATTGCCACTCATTACTAATTGTTACTTGATTGCCGTTATGTGCACGAGTGATAATTATGTGATGCATCTCATTGCACTATGACCCAACATGCATATCTAGTGTTTACTTTTGGGATTTTGCTTCATCCATTCTGCCGAGTTCTGTTCGACGAATCTAGGAAGGACGGGTAGAGTAACGGGTCAGTTTTGGAAAGTCCACATACAAGACTAAAAGTCTGGGAATTGGTACACACTTTGAAGGAGGATTAACTCTCCAAAAGAAATTTGGTTGTCAAGCATAAGGCGAACTGAGGAATGATTGGGCTTGAGGAATAATAAAAGTGTCGGGATTAGCTCGTGGGAATGTGATTAAGGTAGACAATGAGGAGTTCCACTATTGGAGCAGTTGAACCAATGTAATTACTATTGAAATAAGAGTGTGAGTCAAAGATTGGGGATAAGTGTGACGAATTATAATGTAAGGGTTTGGAGACCGATTTACTACAGATGAAAGGTAGTGGCGCCACGGGTGAGGAGCAACTCAACAACAAAGGAAGGTACTCGGAAGTGTAGAAATTATGGATTGAATCAATGTGAGAGCTGAACCTTAGAATTATTGCACTACCTAACAATACGGGTAACAACAAAAACTACATATGGATTGGAAAGAAGACCACAAGGATCATCCAAAGACTCTCTGCGCATTCTCTTTTGACTTCATGAGAAGGTGGGTGTATACCGTGATAAGATCTATGTCATACTCGATGGATCATATCAGGAAAGAACTACGATTGCGAAATGAGGCTTGTTTTTGGTTTTTGTAAGGAGACGTACGAACGGAAGGAACTTGATTTTAGGATTACCAACGAACAACCAGACACGTAGATCGTACAAGAGGACTCAAAATGACAAACCGGAGTCTGAGGAGATTAATCCATGGGAATGAGCAACAAGATGTGGGTAAAACTTAAGAGCGAAAGATTGGGTTAAAAGGAACATTGGCGGGAATAGTAAATGACTATGGCTATGAATTGAAGACCGGAATGATTATTACAGTATCGGACACATTGACAACTTCGCAGAATGATAGCAGATAAGAAACTTCAGCATCGATCAACTTACCATCACAGAGACTTCAATACATCGATGAACGGTACATTAAAACATGCATATCATGTGCATCATCCAGTTTTGTTGTGTGCGCTTTGATTTAATTGTTGGTTGCCTTTCGGGGTAACCTGAGCGTACGAGAGTTCTAGTTACGCAGTAAGATGAGGGTCGTGCCTTGCAACGGACTTCAACTGACGGCTACAATGATTAGGGCACCTTGGGTTCCGTGGTATCTGTGTACGAGGGAGTTGTAAGATTTCCTCTACTTATGTGAAAGGAAGATGTTGGATTCTTTCTAAGCTTTGTGTACGAGAGATGTTGGATTCTCTTGTACTTAGATATTTGGGAGATGGTGGATTATCTTGAATTTAGGGGTTTGAGAAATGCCGGAATTTCTTGAACTAGATTGTTGGAAGATGCCGGAATCTATCCAACTTAGGCTGAGAGATAGGGTTCCCTCAATTGTCTGCTCGAGAGACGGGGTTCTCTCTTGTGTGATCGAGAGACGGGGTTCTCTTACTTTCTGTGTTCGAGAGATGGGGTTCTCTCACCATTTGTGCTGAGAGATGGGATTCTCTCTGTATGTCTTGGTTACGATGCACGTCGACGACTGCGGACTACAAGAAGCAAGAACGGGACGTCCTTGAAGAAATGTTGGTTCTACAGCGAAGAGTCGACTGATCTTACGATAGAAGAATTACAATTTGCTTCGGACTTGATGATTGTGAAGTATACAGTTCAGATCCAAATCGGCAGATACAAGTCTGGGGAAAACAAGCAAATTCCTATGGTCAGGGCACTGTGGGAAGGACAGAAATCAAAGAAATCAACATGGGAGACTAAGGAGGAGATCAAGAAGTTGTGTCCGGGTTGTTTGAAGCCGAAGAGTGAACCTAGGGACCAGGTTCTCCTAAGGAGCGGAGATTGTGACGCCCCGTCCGATAAATCGTACAAGTATGCGTCACGAGAGAGTTTACCTTACACACTTATGTGATTTAATTCCCTTTTTATGTGTTTAATTCCAACCTTGATTGAAATGTGACTTAATTGACTAAAATCTAAAATGGTAAAATATGGATTCTTGCATGACAGCTTAAGAATGGAACTTGGATGAATTTAAATTAATTGTTAGAGTAGGATTTAAATGGGACTTGGACCTATTTGTGTGTTTTGGGCCTAACATAAGTTAGGAGAGTTTGGGTCGTTCGAGACCAATATGAGCTTGGGAATTCGAATTCGAATTTCGACACCACCATTGGACTTGATTCGGTAATTCGGATCCAATAGAATTTACTTTATATTTTTCGAAAACCGTTTAGACCTTAAACCTTTTAAATTTTACCAATTGGGTCGAAAGTCATTTATTTGAGCCCAAATCCTATTAAAGCCTTTAACCTCATATTATATCTTGGAAACCCTAACCTTGACCTAAAACTATTAGCCACCATATAAATAGCCTTATCCCTTCTCATTTCACTTCAAACCTCCATTCACACAAGACATATCATCCATGGAAGAGCTTCAAGAGAGGATGAAGACTTAAGCTATTCCACACCTTCAAGAGCTCATATCTCCCTCGTTTCTTCATCATTTTAAGAGCCAAGGTAAGCTACGGATTTCCCTTGATGTGTATTTCATTTCTATCTATGAATCCTAGCATGAAATTGAATGTATAAACTTGTATGAGGAAGTCTTGTGAAAGTGGTTGTAACAGCCCAGATTTTTGAGATCAGGATAGCACGGGTAAGTAAAGGGTTAAGAGGAAAGCGTTTATAGCCTTAGTCCATTACACATTCCATTTTATGTGAATTATGTGCATTTATGTTCTGATTTATAATTGTGCCTTTTTGAGAGAATCACATCACTATTCATCCATCGAACCCTAAACCTTTACCTAAACCTTGAAAAACCTTAGAAAGCTGATTTCTATATTTTCCAAACTCATATCATAGCTTTCATTGTTTCAAAATATATTTTTAAAATTGTTTGTTGAAAATTCCATTTAGGTCCCTAGATACTATTCATCTTTAATTGTAGGAATTTTCGAAACACTTTTACCTATTCAATATTGGGCTCGATAGAATCCTTGCAAAATTTTATGAATTTTGGTATGATTTCCAAACCCTAATTCTTAACGTAGCTTCTGTAGAAATCAAAACCGGCCGAAAAACCCTAATTTTGCCCTAAATTAGAAATTTCTGAATTTCAACGTTTTTCCTATACAATATTATAACCATTACGATCCTTGGATTATTTTATGAATTTTAGGATCTTTTCCAAACTCTAGTTCAAATCCTAACTCGATTTATAAATTTTTCTTTATTTTCCCAAAGTACTATTTCTACCGTAAAAACTAATTTTCAAACCGTCCAACATTTGGTATACAATATTACAGTCAAAATGATCCTTGAATTATTTCGAGAATCATGGACACTTTCTCAGAAATCAATTCACATTCTAGCTTTGTTTATGAATTTTATCGTATTTTTCAAAATTCCCGAACGACTACTACTTTAAATGTAGACGTTCAAACGTTAAGTATTTATAGCCATTAGAAAGCTCTTTCGATTCTCTTTCTTTTGCAATTTATCTCATTCCAAACTAAACCCTAGACTTTCTTCTACGAATTTATTACCATCTTCATCCTATTTTAGAATTTTTTTTATTTGGTCATGATTACTAAAATAATTAATTATTTCTTAAACTTACACCTAAGTATACACTTAACCCCCCCTAATAAATGAACCTAGCTTATTCACTACATGATTCATCTAATTAATTGCAACATAAGCCCCTAAATACCAACTATAAATACCCTTACAAGCGTAACATAAAATTCACACAAAAATCATCACATTTGCTCCCATAAGTCACGGCCAACCCCCTCTCTCTCTCTAAGGTGAAATTTTCTTTTATTATTTCATTTTTTATGTTATGTTTTTAATATTATAATACTAGTAGCATGCTTAGGAATAATAAAATTATGTTTTAGGAATTTATTTTTATAATATATATGCATAATTGGGAACTTTATGTGTAGTGTGCCTACATTATGAAATTTTATTTAATTAAATGCATGAAATGTGATATGATATAATATGAATGTATATTTAAATAATTATGTTCTTGTTTAATTAAATTTATGATTAGAATAATTTATTTAGATTTAATTTTATGATTAAAGTGCTACATTTGAATTTAATCATGTGTTATGGAGTTAGAACTTGTTGAATATGATAATGAACTAGTATGAACATCTTCATAAGCTCAAGAACACATTCATAATGTTCTTGAACAAATTCATGTGCACGTGTGATAGTGTGTGTGTGTGTGTGTGATCGATTTTATGTTATTAAGTGTTTAATTCACAAGAAATTGAATAGTAAATGTTTTCAATAGTAATTTTGACTTTTTGGTCAACATTTAATTAATTAATTTCGAAATTAATTTAATTTTAATTATAAAATATGATTTTGGAATTTTATATAATTATTTTTCCAAATTAATTCAAAAATTAATAAAATTATAAAATAATTTCAAGATCAACTTACATTGTTGAATTAAATTCCAAATTTAATTCCTAATACTCTATTTAAGGTTATCACATGATTAATAAATATTTAAGTGGTTAAAGAATTTATGAAACCTAATAAATTAATTATTTTCCCTTAAACAAATGAAATTAAATTTTACCGGGAACATAATTTCTAAATGATTTGAGAATTCTCTAATATGTTATATTTCTTAAACCTTATGTGATTATGTGATTAGAATCATAAGAACCTAGTTCTAAGTCAATAGTAATTACTTTCAGGCGACAATTGCTCTGAACAGTGGGATCCGTTCCAACCTATTTGAATTTCTGTACTAGGTGAGGGTTAAAACATTTTCAACTGGAATCATGTTTATATCTATATCTAATTATAAAAGGATTTCCAAACCTATCTATTATTTGATTTCCTATCTATATATATATATATATATATCAATATTATACATATTCCTCTTTATGAGGAAAATACCAATAAGTCGGAATCAGGATCTTATACGGACATTATATAATTCAGTCCTATTAATACTAAGAACTGATTCCCGACTAAGCAAGTGAATCATTATTATTTATCAAAATGGGCCCGGCGTGCAGCTGTGTCGAGCAATACTCGGAAGGTAATGGGCCAAGAGTATTGTTGGTGCCACAGACCGCCACCAACTCTTGGTAGTGGTTTAGCTGGAGGTTAGTTACTCCACGCCAAGAGACTTACAAGGGAGACAACCTCCCTGGGAGAGATAGCTTCCTCCCACATATATACATATCGTCGGTAGGGTTTGCTCCCCTACGGACACTACGGTGTTGCGGAGTTATTATCATATTTAGTTTTATTAAAGTACTGGTGCCTTGATCAGCCCGGTACTGTTTTACAAATATTTTAAGGAGATCGGAGGGAGACGCCTTACTTGCAGGCGGTACAAATCTTTTATTAAACGGTTCATCATTTATAAATAAACTCCAAATACCCCTATCCCGGTTTCTCACTTATGAACCGTATCATATTTGCTATATCCTATTGCTATGATTTTATATATACATATATATCTATATATATAACTATATATATATATCTAAATCTAATCCTCCTTCACTTAGTCACTTTGACTAATTCCTCGCCTGTTTCAAACATATGATTTCAGGAAGCGAGGATAAACGACACCTAGAGGTATCTTTGAAGCTATAGGTGTCATATTTATTAGATCAGGTTTAGATTAAGAGCATTTAATCCTGATCATGTATATTGCTAATAAATTGCTCTCACATTGACTCCGTACACTACACTATTATATTACCCCCTTACAATATCATACACTATTTTGTGTGTTATCATGTTGCTTGTTGCAAATTTTAAATTCTTCCATTTTCCGCTGCATTTTACCCTACGCTCTACTTAAGTACTGTCTATACCGTTCGCCGTAGTATTTCTCGAGTGCTAGGTCTCACATTCGCTCGAGGGTAGTACGGTGCGGGAGTTGTAGTGTTAGGGGGCGCTACAGCTTAAGGTGGTATCAGAGCATCAGGTTTGGTTAAGAAGAGACTTAACCTATAAATGCTGGGAGAATGCTCATTTTGTACTTGAACTTTAGAATTCAGTCTAAGTGTTTCTTTATATAGCAATGGAGAATCAGGAACCCGGGAACGCACATCATACCTGGCTTGAGGAGTACGAAGCCCCACACACTATAGCAGTATCTCGTCGTGAGAGTCCTATACATTATTATACTTGGCAGAGGGCGAGACATGTAGTTCGGGGAGGTAGAGCAGGTAGAGTTGGGCATGCTTATCCGAACCGTTTAGTGCATATACTTGAGTCAGAGAGAGATGCGTATTATATGGAGGCTCAGATGGCTCGCGAGTATCAGCTGGAGTCTGCTAGATATCTTGATTTAGCCCTACAGAATGCTGTGAGTAGGAATTTTGCTCAGCAGCAGACCTCTACCTTGCAGCAGGAGAACGCCGATCTGGTGGCACAGGTGGCGACCCTACAACAGGACTTAGCCTCTATGACTCTTTCTAGGAATGCCTCTCGGACTTTATATCAGCATTACCGTTCTTGTATTCGGAGCCGACTGGCCGGTGCCTATCACATGTCTGGTGTACAGGCTGTTGAGGAGATGATGGATCAGGGAGAGGATGCAGCAGCTGAGCCTGAGGAGGAGGAGCCCGGAGGTGAGGCAGAGGCTGAGCAGGAGCCTGAGGAGGAGCAGCAGGGTGACGGTTGGAGCCCTATTCGAGGTGAGGTTGTGGATAGTGATCAGCATGATTAGGCAGAGATTATTCTGGAGCTTGGTATATATCTAGGAGTAGTATCAGTGGGAGGTTGTACAGATCAGTCAGTAGAGGACCTTCCCCTTTTGACGTAGCAGCTGACGCAGCTAGCCTGACGGAGATGAGTGAGTTGAGAGCTTTGTAGGGTGTAACTTGACGTAGATCAGGTCCACCCCATTTTGCTTTTTGTAGTTGTAGCTATAGCTCTCAAACTTGATGCATATATATAACCCAATTTTGCAGTTACATTCTTGCTCTACATTTACTACTTTCATACTTATTGCATTACGAGTTAGAATTGCTTCAAGATACCAGCAGGACCGTGAGTGAGTATTTTATTTTCCTGCACCTTTACTTGTTATGTTTGTGCTTTACTTTTGCACTCGTTTAAATGCTATTCTGTTTAATTTTGTGCTTTACTAAATCTGTGTGATATGATATCTACTGCTTGATATTGTCTGAAACATGTATTCATGTGATTATATGCAACACATTCTTAACCATCATGCATTATATTCTTCATAAAGCAACTGTAAATCAATATGTCTCCTTGAAGAGTTGCCCAAGACAACACTTCCCCACAAGAAGGTGCATCCTCAGCAGGAGGAAACTCTGAATTAGTAGATGCTTTGAAAGAGATAGTGCAAACTTGTGCTAATGGAACAAAAGGGAATAATGAAAAGACTCTGGAGAAATTTCTACGAATGAACCCGCCAAAATTCTTTGGAGAACCCAGTCATGTAAAAGCTGAAAGTTGGATAGCTAGTATCGAAAAGATCTTTGAGGCTATGGGTATTTCTCTTGGAGAACCTGAAAGAATCCAGTTTGTAGTTTTTATGTTAGAAGGAGCAGCATTAAGTTGGTGGAATTATATCAAGCGTGTTTGGGCAGAAGATCAAGTTAATTATAGGTGGGTAGACTTTGTCAGAGTGTTTCAAAACAAATACATCCCTCAGATAGTTAGGGATGCTCGAGTGGCAGAATTCATGGAATTAGTACAAGGCAATATGTCGGTAGCTGAGTACGAAGCTAAGTTCATCCGATTGATCCAATATGCCCCACACATACTCCATGATGAACGTCGAAAAACTCAGCGATTCATTAAAGGACTTAAGTCGGATCTTAGGTGGGCTTTGGCTCCATTCGAGTTGGAAATCTATATTAAGGTTGTGGAAACGGCTATGAAAACAGAGGCTACACATAAAGAGGTTCGTATAGCTAATAGCCGTCCTGGATCCTTCTACAAGCCAACTCAGGGATCTAAACGACCTGCTGGACCAGCAAAGCCAAATCCAGGAAAGAAACCGATGCAATCATGGTCCCGACCTCAACAGACATTCCCAAAACCTCAAGAAGAGATTGTCTGTGAATATTGTCAGAAGCGCGGACATACTGAGAAGGATTGTCGTAAGAAAGCTGGAGTCTGTACATGGTGTGGAAGCCCTGAACATCAGTACTCAGAATGCCCAAAGAGACCACAACAGTGGAATAAAGGAAAGGTTCCAGCTAAGACTCCTGGAAGACCAGTAATTAAGGGACGTGCATATGCTATAGAAGGCAGTGAGGATCCCGATCCTACCAAGGTTGTTGATGGTACGGTACACATTCTAAACACGCCAGTTATTGCTTTATATGACCCTGGCGCCACGCATTCATTTATTGCATCTGAATTATGTGTGCATTTCAATTTTCCACTTGAATCATTGTCTTATATGCTCGAAATAAGTTCTCCTTTGGGAACTTGTTTTACTACGGATAGAGGATATAAACGCTGTCCTATAAGAATTGGTACCCAATACTACCCGATAGATCTTATAGAATTACCGATGTCAATATATGGGATTATTCTGGGAATGGATTGGCTTAGCAAGTACCGTGCTAAGTTGGATTGCTTCAAGAAAGAAGTCACCTTAGGGAAAGGTGATAGCTCTGGGTTGAAAGGAAAATCTGAGTCGGTATCATTGGTGACAGCAACCGAAGCTAAGAAATTAGTGAGTAATGGAGCTACTGGATTCATTGCCTATTTGTTAAATAGGCCTAAAGATCAGCTGAAAATTAAGGAAGTAGAGGTGGTAAAAGAATTCACTGATGTCTTTCCCGAGCATCTGAATTCATTACCTCCTGACAGGGAACTAGAATTTGTAATTGATTTAGTCCCTGGAGCTGGGCCGTTCTCTAAAACACCTTATCGAATGGCTCCAGCCGAGCTCCAAGAGTTGAGAAAACAACTTGATGCGTTGTTAGCTTCAGGATACATCCGTCCTAGCACATCCCCATGGGGAGCGCCTGTGTTATTTGTCAAAAAGAAAGACGGATCATTGCGATTGTGTATCGATTATCGAGAACTCAATCGTATGACTATCAAGAACAAATACCCTCTTCCCCATATTGAAGAACTGTTCGACATTCTTCAAGGATCACGAGTGTATTCCATATTGGATTTAAGGCAAGGGTATTATCAGCTGAGGATTAAAAAGGAGGATATTCCAAAGACTGCTTTTAATACCCGCTACGGCCACTTCGAATTTGTAGTAATGCCTTTTGGGTTAACCAATGCCCCGGCTGCATTCATGGATTTAATGCACCGAACGTTCCGACCGTATTTGGATCAGTTCGTGGTCATCTTTATTGACGACATTCTGGTGTTCTCAAGAACCCCAGAGGAACATGCTGAACACCTTCGTAAAGTGTTAAGAGCTTTAAGAGATCACAAGTTATACGCGAAGTTCAGCAAGTGTGAATTTTGGTTAGAAAGAGTGTCCTTCCTTGGACATATAATATCCGGTTCTGGTATAGAAGTAGACCCTTCAAAGGTTGAAACAGTAATGAATTGGCAAGCGCCAAAGAACCCATCAGAAGTGAGAAGTTTTCTGGGACTTGCCGGATATTACAGGAGATTTGTAAAAGATTTCTCCAAGGTAGCAGCGCCTCTTACTCAGTTAACCAAGAAACAAGGAAAATTTGAATGGACAGAAAAGGGTGAAAGGAGTTTTCAAGAACTGAAACAAAGATTAACGTCTGCCCCAGTATTAACTTTACCAGAAGGAAAAGAAGGTTATGTGGTTTATACGGATGCATCCAAAGAAGGATTAGGGTGTGTCCTACTGCAAAATGGTAAGGTTATAGCCTATGCCTCAAGGAAACTTAAACCTTATGAAGAGAATTACCCCATACATGATTTAGAATTAGCTGCGATTGTATTCGCTTTAGCTAAATGGAGGCATTATCTGTACGGGGTAACTTTTGAAGTCTTTACTGATCATAAAAGTTTGTGATATTTATTCACTCAAAAGGAGTTGAATATGAGGCAGAGAAGATGGATGGAATTTCTGGAAGACTACGATTGTAAAATACAGTACCATCCAGGAAAAGCCAACGTAGTGGCAGACGCTTTGAGTCGAAAATCCAGTCTATCAGCATTAGACGGAAAAAGCAAACCCATAACTGTCCTTTCGAAATCCCGACTGGCCAATATAGTGATATCCTCGCCATTAAAAGAAAAACTTAGGGAAGCCCAAGCACAAGATGAATGGATCAAGAAGTGTCTCAATTCCAAGGAAAAGAATATTGAGACAAAATTCACAACAGATGACCATGGGATCTTGAGATATAAAGGTCGAGTCTGTGTACCTCCTACAACTCGAAAAGAAATACTGGATGAGGCACATAAGACCCGATATACGATACATCCAGGAGGAACAAAAATGTATCATGATCTCAAGATACATTTCTGGTGGAATGGAATGAAACGAGATGTTGCTAGCTATGTCAAAAGATGCTTGACATGCCAGCAAGTCAAAGTGGACCACCAGAAACCCGGAGGAAAGTTACAGCCACTACCAGTTCCTACTTGGAAATGGGAACAAATCACCATGGACTTCATCACGGGCTTGCCAAAAGTTAAAGGAGGATATGATAGTATATGGGTTATTATTGATCAGTTAACTAAGTCTGCACATTTCTTATCGGTCAAGACTACTGATAAGGTCAATTCTCTAGCAAAGTTGTACCAGAAAGAGATTATAAGGTTACATGGTGTACCCATTAGTATAGTCTCCGATAGAGATCCAAAATTCACTTCACAGTTATGGCAAAGTCTTCAAGAAACAATGGGGACTAAGCTGCATTTCAGTTCAGCCGCACATCCTCAGACCGATGGTCAATCAGAAAGGACGATCAAATATCTAGAGGATATGTTGCGAGCTTCTGCCTTGGATTTTCAAGAGAACTGGAAAGAATGTTTGCCTCTTGTGGAATTTGCATATAACAATAGTTATCAGGTATCAATCCAAGCAGCACCTTATGAAGCCTTATATGGGAGAAAATGTAGATCTCCATTATATTGGGATATGGAAGAAACTAAAGCAACTGAAAGAGGAGATACAAGGAAAACCATTAGAAAATGGATAGCAGAGTCTACAGAAAAGATTGAAATTATCCGTTAAAGAATGAAAGCAGCTCAAGATAGGCAGAAGAGTTATGCTGATACCCGGAGAAAGGATATAGAATTTACGGTAGGCGATAAAGTGTTTTTAAAGGCATCACCAAGAAAAGGTTTCACCCGTATTGGGAAAGGTGGAAAACTGAATCCCAAATACATAGGACCTTTTGAGATCATAGAACGTGTTGGACCAACAGCCTATCGCTTGGATTTACCAGCAAACCTCACTGGAATACATAACGTATTCCATGTGTCACAGCTCCGTAAATAATTTGCGGATGAATCCCACATCATGCCAATAGAAGAAGTTCCTCTAAAGCCCGACTTGACTTATACAGTAAGACCAACCGAAATCTTGGATAGGAAATTCCAAGAACTAAGGAATCGGAAAATCCCCCTTGTTAAAGTGTTATGGAAAGGACATGGGACAGAAGAACAAACCTGGGAAACTGAGGAAAAGATGCAGAAACATTACCCAGAGTTGTTCCGAAACAGGAATAGAATCTGAGGACAGATTCTCTTTAAGGGGGGAAGATTGTAACAGCCCAGATTTTTGAGATCAGGATAGCACGGGTAAGTAAAGGGTTAAGAGGAAAGCGTTTATAGCCTTAGTCCATTACACATTCCATTTTATGTGAATTATGTGCATTTATGTTCTGATTTATAATTGTGCCTTTTTGAGAGAATCACATCACTATTCATCCATCGAACCCTAAACCTTTACCTAAACCTTGAAAAACCTTAGAAAGCTGATTTCTATATTTTCCAAACTCATATCATAGCTTTCATTATTCCAAAATATATTTTTAAAATTATTTGTTGAAAATTCCATTTAGGTCCCTAGATACTATTCATCTTTAATTGTAGGAATTTTCGAAACACTTTTACCTATTCAATATTGGGCTCGATAGAATCCTTACAAAATTTTATGAATTTTGGTATGATTTCCAAACCCTAATTCTTAACGTACCTTCCGTAGAAATCAAAACCGAACCCTAATTTTGCCCTAAATTAGAAATTTCTGAATTTCAACATTTTTCCTATACAATATTATAACCATTACGATCCTTGGATTATTTTATGAATTTTAGGATCTTTTCCAAACTCTAGTTCAAATCCTAACTCGATTTATAAATTTTTCTTTATTTTCCCAAAGTACTATTTCTACAGTAAAAACTAATTTTCAAACCGTCCAACATTTGGTATACAATATTACAGTCAAAATGATCCTTGAATTATTTCAAGAATCATGGACACTTTCTCGGAAATCAATTCACATTCTAGCTTCGTTTATGAATTTTATCGTATTTTTCAAAATTCCCGAACGACTACTACTTTAAATGTAGACGTTCAAACGTTAAGTATTTATAGCCATTAGAAAGCTCTTTTGAATCTCTTTCTATTGCAATTTATCTCATTCCAAACTAAACCCTAGACGTTCTTCTACGAATTTATTACCATCTTCATCCTATTTTAGAATTTTTTTTTATTTGGTCATGATTACTAAAATAATTAATTATTTCTTAAACTTACACCTAAGTATACACTTACCCCCCCCCCCCTAATAAATGAACCTAGCTTATTCACTACATGATTCATCTAATTAATTGCAACATAAGCCCCTAAATACCAACTATAAATACCCTTAGAAGCATAACATAAAATTCACACAAAAATCATCACATTTGTTATGTTTTTAATATTATAATACTAGTAGCATGCTTAGGAATAATAAAATTATGTTTTAGGAATTTATTTTTATAATATATATGCATAATTGGGAACTTTATGTGTAATGTGCCTACATTATGAAATTTTATTTAATTAAATGCATGAAATGTGATATGATATAATATGAATGTATATTTAAATAATTATGTTCTTGTTTAATTAAATTTATGATTAGAATAATTTATTTAGATTTAATTTTATGATTAAAGTGCTACATTTGAATTTAATCATGTGTTATGGACTTAGAACTTGTTGAATATGATCATGAACTAGTATGAACATCTTCATAAGCTCAAGAACACATTCATAATGTTCTTGAACAAATTCATGTGCATGTGATAGTGTGTGTGTGTGTGTGATCGATTTTATGTTATTAAGTGTTTAATTCACAAGAAATTGAATAGTAAATGTTTTCAATAGTAATTTTGACTTTTTGGTCAACATTTAATTAATTAATTTCGAAATTAATTTAATTTTAATTATAAAATATGATTTTGGAATTTTATATAATTATTTTTCCAAATTAATTCAAAAATTAATAAAATTATAAAATAATTTCAAGATCAACTTACATTGTTGAATTAAATTCCAAATTTAATTCCTAATACTCTATTTAAGGTTATGACATGATTAATGAATATTTAAGTGGTTAAAGAATTTATGAAACCTAATAGATTAATTATTTTCCCTTAAACAAATGAAATTAAATTTTACCGGGAAAATAATTTCTAAATGATTTGAGAATTCTCTAATATGTTATATTTCTTAAACCTTATGTGATTATGTGATTAGAATCATAAGAACCTAGTTCTAAGTCAATAGTAATTACTTTCAGGCGACAATTGCTCTGAACAGTGGGATCCGTTCCAACCTATTTGAATTTCTGTACTAGGTGAGGGTTAAAACATTTTCAACTGGAATCATGTTTATATCTATATCTAATTATAAAAGGATTTCCAAACCTATCTATTATTTGATTTCCTATCTATATATATATATATATATATCAATATTATACATATTCCTCTTTATGAGGAAAATACCAATAAGTCGGAATCAGGATCTTATACGGACATTATATATTTCAGTCCTATTAATACTAAGAACTGATTCCCGACTAAGCAAGTCAATCATTATTATTTATCAAAATGGGCCCGGCGTGCAGCTGTGTCGAGCAATACTCGGAAGGTAACGGGCCGAGAGTATTGTTGGTGCCACAGACCGCCACCAACTCTTGGTAGTGGTTTAGCTGGAGGTTAGTTACTCCACGCCAAGAGACTTACAAGGGAGACAACCTCCCTGGGAGAGATAGCTTCCTCCCACATATATACATATCGTCGGTAGGGTTTGCTCCCCTACGGACACTACGGTGTTGCGGAGTTATTATCATATTTAGTTTTATTAAAGTACAGGTGCCTTGATCAGCCCGGTACTGTTTTACAAATATTTTAAGGAGATCGGAGGGAGACACCTTACTTGCAGGCGGTACAAATCTTTTATTAAACGGTTCATCATTTATAAATAAACTCCAAATACCCCTATCCCGGTTTCTCACTTATGAACCGTATCATATTTGCTATATCCTATTGCTATGATTTTATATATACATATATATCTATATACATAACTATATATATATATATCTAAATCTAATCCTCCTTCACTTAGTCACTTTGACTAATTCCTCGCCTGTTTCAAACACATGATTTCAGGAAGCGAGGATAAATGACACCTAGAGGTATCTTTGAAGCTATAGGTGTCATATTTATTAGATCAGGTTTAGATTAAGAGCATTTAATCCTGATCATGTATATTGCTAATAAATTGCTCTCACATTGACTCCGTACACTACACTATTATATTGCCCCCTTACAATATCATACACTATTTTGTGTGTTATCATGTTGCTTGTTGCAAATTTTAAATTCTTCCATTTTCCGCTGCATTTTACCCTACGCTCTACTTAAGTACTGTCTATACCGTTCGCCGTAGTATTTCTCGAGTGCTAGGTCTCACATTCGCTCGAGGGTAGTACGGTGCGGGAGTTGTAGTGTTAGGGGGCGCTACAGTGGTGATTTATGCCCAACTTGAAGAATATGGTTTATATGATGGATCCTTGAGTTCTTGAGCATGAATACGTGTCTCTCCATGTTGAATACATGCTATAGTTGTTAATGGTTTCATAGGGAGTGAGTTTGGATACATCTTGCCATTGTTGAAGCTTGATTTTCATGAAAATGGGTTGTATGACTTTTGGCTAAAATCACCCTTGTTCTTGAGCTAAATTGATATTTATGTGATAAGCATGATTTATGTGATAATATATATGATTTTCGTGGAAATTTTATGGTATAAATTGTAGCACCCGAGCGCGATGTACCACATCCCCCGCACCATGACCCTGCCCGTATATGAAATGGATTTCCATACACGTGCTGAATCATAGCGAACTGGGACACACACACACTAAGCCAGGCGGGACTAGCCTATCACTTAACCCCAAAACCACAACAATCAGAGTAGCAGAATAACGTAAAAGCGGAAGCAACAAATCATAAATCATAGATTGAGCTATATGCTCTAGGTACCAACAGTTATCCCATATATTGAGCTCCATGCTCTATGTACCAACATTTAAGTTCACGGAAGTTAAATCCCAATACAAGTACGCTCTAAATCATAATCAACATATACAGGTCATCACGGCCCAAAACAACATTTATATACAATTACCAAAAGTACGAGTATGCAAGTGTAATATGAAAACATGCGACCTAGAAACGAATGCAAGGCCTACGACTCGTATTCCCACCTAGCTCCCTTGACACCTGCACAAAACAGCTGAAAGCCAAACGGGTTCAGTCCAAAAGGGACTGGTGGGTTAAAACAGGGTATAAATAGAATATATGACGGTAATTAAACAATCACATGCAAGCTATAATCCCAAGTGAGGTTTTAAAGAATTTCCCAAGTGGGTGAAATAAAATCATCAAAAGGGAATTATAACCAATCATTAACATTAGGTCATTATTGGCCCGGCGAGTGGGCGTGCATTATCTCCAACCAACACCTTGTGTAAAACATTTAAACATTCATTCATTCATTCCGTTCATGCATTCATTCTTTTGTGCACAATCATTAACATTTACACCTTTTTCCTCCGGTTTGGTGACAGGCTTGCAAGACCCGACCACCCATTCATTGACCAAAAGGGGTTACATGACTCCCCAGATGGCGCTCAGCGTCCATTCCTCGCTAACTCCTAACGAGGTCCGGTTACGCCGTTAATTGGTGGAACTAATGTGAGGGATCACCGTCGGCCCATGCCTCCTCGGATAGCCACTCACGCTAAGTCCTTGGGCCCCATTCGTGCATAACATTCATTCTTTCTTTTCTCGCCAAAACATTTGGTAGGATTTAGAAATTAAGGCTTTACGTTGCAAACATTTACTCTATGAAAATGACTCTATATATATATATAATTTGGTCGAAAACTTTTCACGTTAAAGGTATTTATAGGGTCATATAGCTAAGTAGAAGAAAAACCCACCTCGAACTGCAAAAGAAGAGTACACGAGCCTCACTGACCGGCCTCGTCTCCAAAGGAATCAAAATCTGTCCAAGACAGGTGAAGTGAGACTCAATATGACCAAATAAGACGCTCGGCAATGACATGGTTATGATATGAACGCATAAAACAAATATAATAGACATGTTCGTGTGCACTATTAATGTCTTAAAACATATAACCGATCATAACTTTCATACTTACATTCTTGCATTAATATAACAATCATAACATAACTAAATTAGAGTCACGTTTAATATAACCCACAAATACGAGCCACGTAAGCAAATCAAGCAAGAAAAGAGACTTCTCAAGGCGGCCAATTCAAATGACACGGCCGTGTTGAGTTTCAAAGGGAAATGGACACGGCCGTGTCCGAGGTTTAAAAATCAGAAAATTCAAAGTCGAGGGCTTGACACGGCCGTGTTACATTTTCAAAGGATTTGGATACGGCCGTGTCCGAGGTTAAAATCAGGAAAAAAACAAAGTCGAGAGCCCAACACGGCCGTGTCCATTTTCAGTTCAAAGCTGACACGATCGTTTTGAAAGAAATAACGGAGCATCAGCTCTGTTACGCGAGGGAAAAGCTTTGCAAAACAGGGCAGCCACCAAGAAGCTCTCAACCCACACTTAGACATGCCTTCAAGCCACAAAACTCATGCAAATCATGCAATTCATTCATATAGATATCAATTCAAGCTCAAAGTTGGCAAAAGATCAACCAATATCAAGCTTTCATCCATGGAAGCTTCAAGCTTCAAAAATGGCAAGTCATGCTATACACTCCCAACATAAAATCTAAGCATAAGGAAATGATAAGGAAGTTTCAATCATCATCTTTCATGCATCAAACTTCACTTTAAACCAAGGAAAAACATGGAACCAAGAATTCATTTCATTTATTCATTTTCAAGCTTTTCTTCATGCCACATGATTCTCCAACTTAAATCAAGATACAATCGGGAGAAAATGGAGAGGAGAACAAGGAGAAAACAATACATATCCTACCTTGGAAGAAGATGAAGGATTGGATGATCTTGAGCTCAAAGTTGGTTTGATCAAAACAAGGGTTTCTTGGCTTCTCTTCCTTGCTCTTGCCTTGGCTGATTTTGGTCGATCAAAAATGGGAAGAAAAAGGGGTAGGAAATGCTGATATCTAATAAGGAAATGGGTAGGGTACGGGTTGGTCCAGGTCCGGTTCGTTTAAGAAAAAGGTTCAAACAAGTTATAAGGTCGAGGCTATGAAATGGTTCGTTGTCAAAGGTTTAAATGATACCGAAAAGATACAAGGTCAAGTTCAAAGGATAGGTAACGTCGAAACAAGTTCAACGCCGGTTACGGATCTCGATTTCGAGGTCCGGAGCTCAAGATATCGCGAAAACCGTTCAGGGCTGCCTAACATACAATTAGGTCCCTAAACTTTCAAAAAGTGGCAATTAAGCCCAAACTAAATTTCCAATTGAGTCCACGGATTACACGGAACACGTAATTTCATTCAATTAACACCACATTCATAGAATTCACATTTTCACAAATCCGATCACATATTCATAGCTCACATAGACAATCATAAGAAATTTTAAACAAATAAATCAAATTATAAACAAATTCAATTAACAACTGAAAATAAAAAGTCATATAATTAAATATAAATACGCACGTAATACTTACCCGCACGTGTGAAAACTCGGGGCCTCACATAAATGGTGTGAAATCGGCCATTTTCGGCCATGGTTGCCTTCTTCCCGAAGCTGTGAAGCTACTGCACAAGACAGACGTCCAGATCTGGCCAGAACGGCCGTTCCCGTTTGGCCTTGGTACCTGGAACGGCCCTTCCCACCAAGGGCTGATGTCAGTACGCGAGAACAGGAAGGGCCGTTCCCGTTCTCGCCTTGAGATGGGAACGGCCGTTCCCATGCTCGCTAGGTGGGTTCTGGGATGGACCGTTCCCATGCTTAGTTATGCATGGGAATGGCCGTTCCGGAGCTACTGTTACACTTTGCACTTGTGTTTTCCGTGTTTGCTTGATCCGTTTGAATTGCTTTATGGCTTATATGCTTTAATATGATTTCAAATGCTTTGTTAAACCTTAATACTTCATTAATTGCATGATTTAGTGGAATATATGAACTATGCTACACGACCTATGTGTACACTTCATTCCATATTCCATATCATTCATCTCTTGATACGCCGTGTGTCTTACTTGGTTGATATAGAGTTTAAGTCATGGGATTTTATACGTTTGTTACAGAGTTTGGTGGTGCCGGTGGGCCCTGGGTTAGAGTGTTTGGCCCTTCACACTCTCAGACTCTACTTTCACGTGGTGAGGTTTAGGATTTTGTATACTTAAACGATCTATGACCCCAATATGATGATTTCAATCCCCGCATGCGATTATATACTATATATACGATTAAATATGTGTTGGATATGATATGATTATGACCTTATGATGCAACTTCAGTTTTGGAAATTAAGTATAAAGGCATATGTAAGCTATTTCGGAAAGTGAAGTTATGTTATGATTATGTAGCGAGATTGCCATGAAAGTTGGTATATGTTATGTTCTGTTCTGTTATGGGGCCCAGGAGCTACGGGTAAGAAGCCCCCGGGACGGTTAGGGCCATCGGGGATATACCTGTGCGTAGTCTCCATCTGTATGAAGAGGATGTACCGGGACCCACCAGGAGGTTTTGGTTGGGAAACGGAGTCCTGAGGGTTTGAGTAGCATTAGCACTCCCCTCGACTGTATGGATGGTTAGGGTCACGCAACCCTACCATCACCCGGAGTTGAGGTTGGTATGTTATTTCTGTTTTGTTATGATATGAGGAGTTGAGGTTGGAAGCTCGTACTCGCGGAGCATGTGATATGATATGTTATGGGAATCATGAATCGGAATAGAGTTTCTGAAAATGTTTTCTAAGTATACATATATATTTGGGTTTTTCTTTGAAACGCTTTGGTATGCAACACCTATTCCCGGTTCATGAGTCCACCCTTTTGATATGTGTTGTGCTCTATATATATATATTGTCTGTGTCCGTTAGCCCCCTCACTCAGTCAATTGACTGACACCTCATTTTATCTTTTAGTTTGCAGTTTTCCTTTTGGCTTGAGCTAGGCGGAAGTGAGTCTCCTGAGTGACACTTGTCTGTCTAGTTGGTATTAGGATGCATTTGTCGCATACTTTATTTATGTTATATATTTATGTTTCACACTTGAAGGTTATGTTTATGCTCTACTTAGACTTAAACCCGCGTGGGGTTAGCAAGCTAGTATTTGGATGTTAGTAGATATTATGATGATATTTATGTTGTTTATTATGATGGATTACGAATTGATTCGGGACTAGGTATTTATGCTAGTTGAACCCGTCACCTGCTTTGCATGTTTTGTTTTAAATGCTTCTGCTATCTATTGTTGTTGGTTTTAATTGCTTCCGCACTCTCAGTTTGTCAAGTTAGATCCGCCTAGCCTAGTGTGTGAGTTGGTCTCCCGTTCGCTATGATTTGGATTCGGGCATGGACTTTCCATTTCGTGACCGGGTCTGGGTCCTAGTGCGGGGAATGTGGTATCCTCCGTTTGGGGTGTTACACCACATCCCCCGCACTATGGCTCAACACGGGTAACGAAATGGCAAGTCCGCACCCGTATCAAACCATAGTGAACGGGAGACAAACAAAACAAACCTCCTAAGCTAGGCGGAACTTAGACCCTGCAAATATAACCAACTAACAAAGGATAATGCAGCGGAAAACTAAAATCCAAACACATGTATTGGCCACGGGCCTGCAGAAAATAAACACACGAACCACAAGCAGACTTGGGCTCCTCAGGCCTCTTTTTAAATCATAACAAAGCCCAGCAAGAAAATTCATTAACAAATCTATAAAGATTCAAATTCATAATCTTACAAAGTCGAATCATATACAATTTAAATACATATGTGAGTGTAGAGACTCTTCTAAGTTAACCTGACCGACTCAAAGACTCAACACAACTCCTCCTAGCTCGAAACTCCAATGCCAAACCTGCGCACTAAAAGATTGGGGAGGGAGAGGGTCAGTCTCTAGAAGACTGAGTGAGCAGGAGCGATATATGTATATATATAAAACATGCACATGCAAGTCATAAATCCCGAGCAAAGTTTTATTTAGAGTTAGTTCCCAAAAGGGCAAGAGAATAGCTGAACAATACTCGGACTTTATGACTAATCATATAAAATTCATTAGGTTCAAAATTCATACATAAACATAAAGGCTCGGAGAGTGAGGGTACATCATCTCCAACCAAACTCCGACCGTGTATGACAAATATCATTAATACTTGAAATATGTGATCATGCAATATATTATAATACATACAAATCATATAACATAACATAAGACATAGTCGTTTGGGCAATCTGTATCTCGGCCTTCCCGCACGGTGCATAACAATCATAACATAATCATAGTCATAAAATAAGTTCCAACCTTCTTCCTCCGGTGGTGGACGGGCTTGCAAGACCCGACCACCTCATACATAATGGCATTGAGGTTCATGAGTCCTCATTGCCCGACTAGCATTTTCTCATCAAAACTCCTAACGAGATCCATTTCGTCGTTGAACATAAATGGAATCAGCACATGGGATCACCGTCGGCCCTTGCCTCTCTGGATAGCCACATGTACTAAATTCCTATGCCCGTGAACATAACATACATGCATAATCTCGCCAAAACATTTGATTCATAAGAAGCATAACATATTTCATAAACCTTGTGAAAATGTTTACTCGATAAATTCATTTGGAAACCATACATAATTATATATTAGGTTTTGGCCAGACTTATCACGCACGGTTGTAGGGTGTAATAAGTAACTAGAACGAAAACACCCTCACCTGGAACACCACGAGACACAAAACATAAGCAATGCGGGTGCCTATTCAAATCGGAAGTCTCCGCCCTGGAAACGAACTGTACAAAGGAAGGAACAAGGTGTACTCGTGAGAATTGACTCAATATGAGACCACATAGACGCACGGCATGTTATGCACACGATATGAGATGCATAAAGAGCATAAATCATGTTATAATGTCATATAATCATGTAATTCATTCAAAACGTTCCTGTGCACGATTAATATTTCAACAACATATAAATGTTCAATACATTCATTTCAAGAAACGTTCATATCCATTCGAGGTCATCACTTTCATAAATCATATCAAATAAACCAAGGAATCCAAGTCATACTTATAACACATAGTATACTATGCATATAATTCATATAAGCCCTTATGAAGAAGTATGAATTCATTTAAGGTTCAAATATGAAGCACCAAAGCATACTTGTAGCATTTAAATTCGTTTAGGTTCATATTCTTCATGTGTCACGCCAAATCAAACCAAGGATTCCAATTAACGAGCATAATACGTCATATAACACGTATACATATCATAAAAGGCCTGTCATAAAAGGTACATAACAATTAGGGTTCAATTATAGGATCATAGTCCACTCATGCATACTTTATGATCAAAGAAGACACATTGAAGCATATCTCGGAAAATATTCAACGAAAATTCACAAGATTTCACAACACACAATATAACACATTATATGACATGTTAATGAAGTGATTGAATCAAAAACGATCCAACAAAGTCATGCATTTCACGTTGGAAGTTGAAATTTCCATTCAGATTTGATGAGGGTCGCGATCGCGACCCATTTCCTTCATGAAATGGTAGCGGCCGCTACCCATGCAAATGTCCCAATTATTTGCTTAATTTCCAAAGCTCGAAACATGGCAAAACTGGGGTGTTGGCCGCACCATGAAATGCGCAAGGTTCAGGTCGCGGGAGCGACCTGAGAGACACAACCAAAGCACGCACACACGAGTCGCGGCCGCGACGAAGATTGTTGTTGGTCCGATTGCGGCCGCGACCTGCTCAATCTGGAGCAGAACAATGCAAGAAATAGAGTAGTAACGAGGCCAAGCTCTAACCCACATAGTCAGGTAAGAAATGACAACAAATGCACAGCAAAACAGCTCCAAAGCAACACACGAACATGCTCTCCAAAAGTTGAAACGTGAGATGAAGGTGTGGATGATCATTTCATGATATAACTTCAACATTTCATTCATGGTAACTCATTAAACACTTAATCATCATAAAATACATGATCATGAGTGTAAAGAGGAAGTTAAGACAATCATTTTTCATGCTTGGAATGAACCTAAATCATTAAGGAATGAGAGAGATCAACACATGACTTCAATACCTAACTATTTATGTATATCCTCATATCTCCAAGTATACCAGCTCAAATTCAGGGAAACATGGTTTAAAATGATACATATTGAATGTATATTCCAACCCTAAACTTACCTTGTGGATTGGATGAAGTTTGGAGGAGATTTGAGCTTGAATCTCCAAGGTTGGGCATGGTGACGGGATGAAACTAGAGCAGAGGATTGGGGCTGATATTTCTCTTGTTTGTGAGGGTTGGTTCGGTTTAGGGGGATAAGGGTCAGATAGTGGGCTTGACTAGGGTTCCATATACTCCAACCATGGTTAATTTGGTCAATGATTGGACAAGTTAGGGCTCTTTTAGTAAAATGTGGCAGTTTTGCATTCAGTTCGGTTTTCGGTTGAATTTCGAGGGTTCAAATGATCTTAGAAAAATATGAGGTTAAGTTTATTTAACCCGAATTTTCGTTACGAGTTCAGCGGGGTTGACGGAACTCGATTCCGAGTTCCCTAGCTCAAGATATCACATACGGAACCAAGGGTGCGCTAAGTGCTCGTTAGCCCCCGGTTTGGTTCCAATCATACCAAATAAATTTAAAACGCAATCAAACGAATCCGAAACATGAAACAAACATGCATACATATTAATGACACACATATCTACAACATATTAAATTTCCACAAAATTTTGAGTTCAACAAACATAGAAACGCCAAGCAAACAAATCGCGTAAATGCATATCGGCCAAGAATTCATTTACTTTCAAATTTCAATTAAAACTTCAGAATGTATTTTAAATATTTATTTTAATATATACGAAATGCATGTAATGGAAAAAAATTAATGAGAATTACATATAATATTTATCAAAAATGTTTAATCAAGCAATTATATAATTTAAACGCGTAATTAAGGAGTACACAAGTTATACATATAACTTCAAATACTGCATATTTTTCAATTAGTCACTTATTTAACAATTAAACAATGAAATTTAATTATAGAAACCACATATAACCAATTAATTCGCGTAAATTAGTAAACACATATGTCATTTTAAAATAGTGAAAAGTTGGGGCGTTACAATCTCACCCCCTTAAAAAGAATCCGTTCTCGGATTCACTACTCGACTGAACAAACAATGAGAGATTCCCCGTCTCTCACAAGCAACATGGAGAGAGCCCCGTCTCTCGCAAGCAAAGAGAGCACCCCGTCTCTCAAACAAAATAAGAGAATCCCCGTCTCTTACACACAACGAGAGCACCCCGTCTCTCAAACAAAATATAAAGCAAGGAAGTCTCCAATACTCCCAAGTAATTCAACGCAAGATCATAATTAAAATCACATAAGGCACTCGAAGCAGGTAACAAATATCATTCACGTTGACTATCAAATACTCCAAGCAAATTGAACATGATAAGAGATCAAAGGACATAACATAGAAATTATTTGAATTAAATTTGCATGAAAGCATGTATCATGGATGCTACAAGTACCGTTCGCCGTAGTTGCATAGTTTAGGGCTATGAGTTTTGTTATCCATTGTCTGATCTGTTCCAAAAGTGCTCAGTGCTTGACTTGTCTTTAAGCCTTCAGGGTCCCCCGGTGAAGCCAATGATAAATCCCCTAAGGATTTTACTCTTAAATCCCTTCTGACTTTTGTTGCCTCCAAACTTCTTCGATCCTTCCTCAACCCCTATTAAATTCTTTTAGTCAGACTAACTCTTCCAAATAACTAACTTGACTTCCAGTTATGCATTTAGTATATTAGTTCCGATGTCCGGTCCATAGCATCTATCTTTACCATATCGGCGTCTAACATATCCCCAAAGATAACTATTATTGACAACCTTTAAGATTATATTCGATATTTGGCCCCTACAATTCTTTAAGCGAAGGTAAACGTTCTTGATGATTCTTAGGGTTCCTCTTCAATTTTGTTTCTTCTTGAATCTCCTTCCAAACTCATGGAATCAAACTTCATTGACAATATCCCTTTCCATGATAATTTGAATCAGTTTCCTCTTGACAATTCAACTTAGAAATTTTCCCCGAACTCCTTCATAACTTCTTTGTCTTCAACTTGACTTACATACACAAAAGAATTCAACAATCTATCTTCTCCATTCTTCGTGAAAATCTTCAGCCCGAATTTAGCGACCTAGCTCTCATTTTACTGATCATCCCATAAAGTTGTCTTATTCATCTCCGCTTGCCAACATAAAAATCCCCAGACCTTCCTTAATTACATTTCGGTTATTTTTATTCCTTCGGCTCCGACCTCAAGTTTTGAATTCGCCTCTTGGTCAAGATCTCCCCTTTAAAATTTCTGTCGTTATGCATTGAACTCTATCGAACCTTCTTTCCTCGAAATTCTTGATGGAAACTTCATTGGGAAGGGTTTTAAATAACATAGCAACCCAAAGACTTAGCTTTTCCACTTCTCCTCTAACTCTATTAATATTTGAAACCCTTTTTCTTTATTCTTGTTCGATCCAACCATCCCGAAACCAAATCTACTCTCACTTTCACTTTTGGGTTCCTTTCCACCAATCTATCCATTATTTGAAGTTCTGTACTTCCCGAAATCATCTTACTTGTCATGTGCCATCCCATTATTCCTTTTCCTCTTAACTCAGATATGGCCCAAACGAAGAAATACTCGGTAAATGGAATGCAAGAATTTCCTATCAAACGAACACTAAAATGCATGTCGGGTTAAAATGACAATGCACGTGGCACACTTGCAACAATTAAATATGCAGCACATTAGAGCAACAAAATCAAATATAATTGCGCGCACAACATAAGTAAAGAAGAATAAATAATTGATGCGAAGTATGATGCACATTTCATGTATGCTTTGAAACCTGTCACCAATATAGCATGATGTTAGCTCGGTAGCTTCTCCTCGTTCCTCCAATCACGAGGTTACTTTGATTTGGTAATCATGCCTTGCATTTCCCACGGTCTTCAAATTTCCCTTGAATCTTTGTGTATCACTTGTGTCTTCCACGGTCCGGAATTGCAATTTCGCGATCCCTGCTTTTTCAACATTCACTGAAATAACATACAAATTTCTCCCCGAGAATCACCCTTCAACTTTGCCCAAGTTCTCTTACACAATTACACCCCAATGTAGTTCTGAATCCTACTTCTCATCATCACCTTGATCAGGACTGCCGTGCTTATCCGTTTCCATTTGTTGGTCCAGATTTCCCAATTCAAACTCACAACACGACAATTCAACTTGGATTTGAAAAATAAACTCAAATCTTGTCCTTAGTATTGTCACCTTCCATGAATTTATATTTATCACCTTACTTGCCTTTCTTCAATTCCTTCCTGACTCGTTTTCCATCTTGATCAAAATCTAGAGCTCTCGAATTCGGACTTTTCCCGATCTTGACTCCTACCACTCGATCCCTAATTAATAGAATTATTTAGAAACCCTTCCTTGATGTCCCTTGGTGCATAACTCGTACCGGAACCATTTTATCTTGACTCTTCAATAATCAAGTCCTAAACCAAAATACCTTCAAGACTCATTCCTTAGATTAAATGATCCCATTACATCCAATTACCGCATCCTATGTAGGAGAGCTACACACATCAATCTTCGGAGTCAGCGACATTCCCCGAACAACTCTCATTTCATCAATTGCCTCTCTACCCTTGCATCTCCAAAACGATCCACCATTCTGACTCGTAGTCGTTAACTCCAACTCCATCTATGGAGACCACGCATCTCGAGTTCTCTATATTCACCCCGGTGCATCCTTCCTATCTTCCATGCCTCAAAAGAACTTGCAACAGGTGTTGATAGAATGATACTTGGTCGTGGTTTGATATTATCTTCATAACATATAAATCATAACTCATTTCGAGAATATATGCATGCAATTAGTGCATGCTCATAGCACATATTTAACACGAAAGGCAAGGATCCATATAATAATGCAACATGCATTTTAACAAAATTAAAAAGGAAAGCCAAATTTCATATTTATGATCGATGCAATGCACACATTGTCACGTAGTTCCTAAGTCGTGCGACCTAGACTGACTCAAACATAACACGAGAACACCGGTTTTGCAACCGGGCTCTGATACCACTTAAGGATGTAGCACCCCACACATGAGGCACCACATCCCTCGCACTATGGCTCAACACGGGTAACGAAATGGGAAGTCCGCACCCGTATCAAACCATAGCGAATGGGAGACAAACAAAACAAACCTCCTAAGCTAGCCGGAACTTAGACCCTGCAAATATAACCAACTAACAAAGCATAGTACAGCGGAAAACTAAAATCCAAACATATGTATTGGCCACGGGCCTGCAGAAATTAAACACATGAACCACAAGCAGACTTGGGCTCCTCGGATCTCTTTTTCAATCATAACAAAGCCAGGCAAGGCAATTTATTAACAAATACATAAAGATTCAAATTCATAATCTTACAAAGTGTAATCATATAAAATTTAAATACATACGCGAGTGTAGAGACTCTTCTAAGTTAACCTGACCGACTCAAAGACTCAACACAACTCCGCCTTGCTCGAAACTCGAACGCCAAACCTGCGCACTAAAAGATTGGGGAGGGAGAGGGTCAGTCTCTAGAAGACTGAGTGAGCAGGAGCGATATACGTATATATATAAAACATGCACATGCAAGTCATAAATCCCGAGCAAAGTTTTATTTAGAGTTAGTTCCCAAAAGGGCAAGAGAATAGCTGAACAATACTCGGACTTTATGACTAATCATATTAAATTCATTAGGTTCAAAATTCATACATAAACATAAAGGCTCGGCGAGTAAGTGTGCATCATCTCCAACCAAACTCCGACCGTGTACGACAAATATCATTAATACTTGAAATATGTGATCATGCAATATATTATAATACATACAAATCATATAACATAACATAAGACATAGTCGTTTGGGCAATCTGTATCTTGGCCTTCCCGCACGGTGCATAACAATCATAATATAATCATAGTCATAAAATAAGTTCCAACCTTCTTCCTCCGGTGGTGGACGGGCTTGCAAGACCCGACCACCTCATACATAATGGCAATGAGGTTCATGAGTCCTCATTGCCCGACTAGCATTTTCTCATCAAAACTCCTAACGAGATCCGTTTCGTCGTTGAACAGAAATGAAATCAGCACATGGGATCACCGTCGGCCCTTGCCTCCCCGTATAGCCACATGTACTAAATTCCTAGGCCCGTGAACATAACATACATGCATAATCTCGCCAAAACATTTGATTCATAAGAAGCATAACATATTTCATGAACCTTGTGAAAATGTTTACTGGATAAATTCATTTGGAAACCATACATAATTATATATTAGGTTTTGGCCAGACTTGTCACGCACGGTTGTAGGGTGTAATATGTAACTAGAACGAAAACACCCTCACCTGGAACACCACGAGACACAAAACATAAGCAATGCGGGTGCCTATTCAAATCGGAAGTCTCCGCCCTGGAAACGAACTGTACAAAGGAAGGAACAAGGTGGACTCGTGAGAATTGACTCAATATGAGACCACATAGACGCACGGCATGTTATGCACACGATATGAGATGCATAAAGAGCCTAAATCATGTTATAATGTCATATAATCATGTAATACATTCAAAACGTTCCTGTGCACGATTAATATTTCAACAACATATAAATGTTCAACACATTCATTTCAAGAAGCGTTCATATCCATTCGAGGTCATCACTTTCATAAATCATAACAAATAAACCAAGGAATCCAAGTCATACTTATAACACATAGTATACTATGCACATAATTCATATAAGCCCTTATGAAGAAGTGGGAAGTCATTTAAGGTTCAAATATGAAGCGCCAATGCATACTTGTAGCATTTAAATTCGTTTAGGTTCATATTCTTCATGTGTCACGCCAAATCAAACCAAGGATTCCAATTAACGAGCATAATACGTCATATAACACGTATAAATATCATAAAAGGCCTGTCATAAAAGATACATAGCAATTAGGGTTCAATTATAGGATCATAGTCCACTCATGCATACTTTATGATCAAAGAAGACACATTGAAGCATATCTCGGAAAATATTCAACGAAAATTCATAAGATTTCACAACACACAATATAACACATTATATGACATGTTAATGAAGTGATTGAATCAAAACGAGCCAACAAAGTCATGCATTTCACGTTGGAAGTTGAAATTTCCATGCAGATTTGTTGAGGGTCGCGTCCGCGACCCATTTCCTTGATGAAATGGTAGCGGCCGCTACCCATCCAAATGTCCCAATTATTTGCTGAATTTCCAAAACTCGAAACATGGCAAAAATGGGGTGTTGGCCGCGATATGAAATGCGCAAGGTTCAGGTCGCGGGCACGACCTGTGAGATACAACCAAAGTACGCACACACGAGTCGCAGCCTCGACCAAGATTGTTGTTGGTCCGATCGCGGCCGCGGCCTGCTCAATCTGGAGCAGAACATAGCAAGAAACAGAGTAGTAACGAGGCTAAGCTCTAACCCACATACTCAGGTAAGAAATGACAACAAATGCACAGCAAAACAACTCCAAATCAACACACAAACATGCTTTCCAAAAGTTGAAACGTGAGATGGTGTTGATGATCATTTCATGATATAACTTCAACATGTCATTCATGGCAACTCATGAAACACTTAATCATCATAAAATACATGATCATGAGTGTAAAGAGGAAGTTAAGACAATCATTTTCATGCTTGGAATCAACCTAAATCATTAAGGAATGAGAGAGATCAACACATGACTTCAATACCTAACTATTTATGTATATCCTCATATCTCCAAGTATACCAGCTCAAATTCAGGGAAACATGGTTTAAAATGACACATATTGAATGTATATTACAACCCTAAACTTACCTGGATTGGATGAAGTTTGGAGGAGATTTGAGCTTGAATCTCCAAGGTTGGGCATGGTGACGGGGATGAAACTGGAGCAGAGGATTGGGGCTGATATTTCTCTTGTTTGTGAGGGTTGGTTCGGTTTAGGGGGATAAGGGTCAGCTAGTGGGATGGACTAGGGTTCCATAGACTCCAACCATGGTTAATTTGGTCAATGTTTGGACAAGTTATGGCTCTTTTAGTAAAATGTGGCAGTTTTGCATTCGGTTCGGTTTTCGATTGAATTTCGGGGGTCCAAATCATCTTAGAAAAATATGAGGTTAAGTTTATTTAACCAGAATTTTTGTTACGAGTTCAACGGGGTAGACGGAACTCAATTCCGAGTTCCCTAGCTTAAGATATCACATATGGAACCAAGGGTGCTCTAAGTGCTCGTTAGCCCCCGGTTTGGTTCCAATCATACCAAATAAATTTAAAACGCAATCAAACGAATCCAAAAAATGAAATGAACATGCATAAATATTAATGACACACTATCTACAACATATTAAATTTCCACAAAATTTCGAGTTCAACAAACATAGAAACGACAAGCAAACAAATCGAGTAAATGCATATCAGCCAAGAATTCATTTAGTTTCAAAAGTCAATTAAAATTTAAGAATCTATTTTAAATATTTATTTAAATATATACGAAATGCATGTAATGGAAAAAAATTAATGAGAATTACATATAATATTTATCAAAAATGTTTAATCAAGCAATTATATAATTTAAACGCATAATTAAGGAGTACACAAGTTATTCATATAAATTCAAATACTGCATATATTTTAATTTGTCACTTATTTAATAATTAAACAATGAAATTTAATTATACAAACCATATATAACCAATTAATTCGCCTAAATTAGTAAACACATATGTCATTTTAAAATAGTGAAAAGTTGGGGCGTTTCAACTATCCCTTTTGATATATGTTCTGTTTATACTTATAAGTGTGTGGGTGTGCGTTAAGCCCCCTCACTCAGTCGAGTTGTAGACTGACCCTCTCTTTTCCCCCTTTCAGGTCAGCTCGAGCTAATCGAGGAAGTGTGTCGAGTCGTGTCGTACTTAGTTACTTAGGTCGAGTTTGCATTCCATATTTACAGCTTTTGAATACTTTTTCTCTAATCTGATTTTGTATATGATGAAGATTTGAATATTTGTAATTAATTTTGGGCCTCGTGGCCATGGTTTATATGTTATGATATGTTTTAGTTGAGCTCGTTTGGATCCTGTTTGTTGCTTCCGCTTTTGCTTTTGCTTTTGATTTACTCTTTGCGCGCTCAGTTGGTTTTAGCCCCGCTTAGCCCAGTGTGTGCGTGTAGGTTCCCGTTCGCTTAGACTTGAGCTCCTGTATGGAGGTCCATTTCATATGTGGGCTTGGGTTTAGGTGCGGAGGATGTGGTGGCCCACCGTTCCGGGTGCTACAGCACCAAGGCTTTTCTTGGTGTCGACCGCGAACCATTTTTGCCATGGTTTCGAGTTATGGTTGAGGCAGGAGCTGGTGGTGGTTGTGGTAGCAGCCACGACCCTTTTTGTATTGAATTTATGTCACGGTCACGACCTTCTTTGGGGTTATTTCGAGTTTTTGTTTTGTCGTGTTGTTTTATCGCTTCGTTTACATTACACATGACTCTCTTAGCTCGTTTATGTTTATTATATGATGTTAACTTGTTATATTTTATGTTATATGTTTTGTTATAAATTTATAACGTAATTTCGATGCTTTAATACGTGATATATGACAAGATATGCTCTATGTGCTCTCTAACGCGCATGCGTGACTAAATGTTTCGTTTATTCGCCTCGTATGATATCTCTTTGCTTCCTCTTTGATATGTGTGCCTTAATAACATGTTATATGATATGTTATGTTTGTTATATGATGTTTATTAATTCGTTTGACGTAAAATATGTAATTTATGAATTGATATGAATTTGTATATGCTAAGTGTCACCTTGTTGCATCTCGTACGCATCATTTGCATTTATATGCATTTGCTGAGCATCTAATTGGTTCATTTTAAGTCTGAGTATATCTTTGTCCCTTGTTTTTGTTCAGAGGTTAGTTCCGTTGGTGACGAGGATGTTCCATAGGTGTGTTTCAGGTTGTTTTGTTTTGTTTGTTCGAAAAGGTGAGGTTTTTTTCTTTTAGTTATTATGACCTGCAACCGTAAATGTGTTTGAAGCCCGCATGGGACCTACGTATATATATATATATATATATTTATTTATTTAGATACGTGTTTGATATGTATTTTGTGAGAATTGGCTCGTTTGTTATGAAACATTTGAAAAACGCTTTTATATGTACGCAAGTTATATTTTCATTTGTTTGTTTTGAAAAAGAGTTGGCGTGTGTGTTTTCAACTAGCGAGTTATGACTTTGAAAGATAAGTCTGATTTCAAAAGTTTAGAACTTTTGAATTTCGATCTTTGAAATTTAGAACTGGGCCCCGGAGATTTGTGCAAAGTAGCCCCGGGATTGTGTTGGGCCATCGGGTCACTCTCGAGTATGGTCTCCACTTAAAGGATCAATCCGGAACCCACCAAGAGGTTTGGTGGGGGATTGAATCCCCGGGTGTGAGCGTCATGAAACTTACGACCCAAATAATTAGAACAGACGGTTAGGGGCGCGTACGACCCTTCCATCACCCGGGGAAGAGGTGTTTTTGTTTGACTTTGTTTTCGATTGAATTCGACTATGATTTTGATTATGAACGGAGTTAGGTTGGTCTGAAACTCGTACTCGGCTAGTTGTGTGATTTAGATTCTGAAGTTGGTTCGTGAAATGGAACTGGATTCCTAATTATTAAAATTTGATGATTTTGGCCTTCGGCCTTAACCTTTTTCTATATATAGTATTATGGGCTAAAATGTTTTAGATTACAAAAACCATGCCCCGGTTCATGAGCTTTTATGACTTTGAATATGCTCTGCTTTATGTATATGTACGTGTGAGTTTGTTTCATCCCCCTCACCAGTCTTTAGGACTCACCCCTTTTTATTGTTTGAGTTGTAGGTACAGGTGTCGGTTCGAGCTAGGCGGCGGTCTTTCTTTTGAGTCGTTCTTGTCTTTTGCATACTACATCCTTACCTTCCGCTTTGGTACTATGTATAAGTATGATTATATGTATATAATCTTGAATTTGTAAATTTGTATGATTTATTTGGCCCAGGGTAGGCATGGTATGTATTATTTGACTAGTTATATTCTCGGTGTGTATGCATGTATATTTATGAGTTTATGATCCTGTTGCTTCCGCGTTCGTTTTGATTTTATTTTTTTTTTTTTTTTTTTTGCGCACCTTGTATTAGACTCTAGACCGCCGAGTCTAGGAGAGACTTTGTTTGTCCCCGTTCACCGTAGCTTGGTGCGTGGGCGGAGTACCCATTTCATTACACGTGCCGGGCTATGGTGCGGGGGATGTAGTGCTCCTAGCTCCGGGGTGCTACATTTGATGCTAGGAAGGATGTAGAACCCTAAACGGAAGGCACCACATCCCCCGTACTAAGACCCAAATCAGGTTACGAAATGGAATGTCCATACCCGAATCCAAATCATAGCGAACGGGAGACCAACTCACACACTATGCTAGGCGAAGCTAACTCAACAACTCAGAGCGCGGGAGCAATTAAAACCAACAACATTAGATAGCGGAAGCATTTAAAATAAAACATGCAAAGCAGGTGATGGGTTCAGCTAACATAGATACCTAGTCCCGAATATCAAGTCATAATCCAACATAAGTATCATCAAACTATCCATCAAAATTCAAGTACTAGCATGCTGACCCCACACGGGCTCTAGTCTAAGTAAAGCATGAAACATAAATCTCAAAGTATATATACAGAAATACATAACATAGGTAGAGTATGCGAAAGATGCAACCTAACACAAGCTAGACAAACAAGTGACTCAAAAGATGCACTGCCCGCCTAGCTCAAGCCAAAAGAACCTGCAACTAAAAGATAAAAATGAGGGGTCAGTCAACTGACTGAGTGAGGGGGCTAACGCACACCCACAGAATATATTTAGAGCATAGCACATATCAAAAGGGTGGACTCATGAACCGGGAATAGGTGTTGCATACCAAAACATTTAAGAACAAACCCAAATTTACACTTAGAAAACATCTTCAGAAACTCTATTCCGATTCATGATTCCCATAACATATCATAACATACGCTAGGAGAGTACGAGCTTCCAACCTTAACTCCTCATATCATAACAAAATAGAAATACAGAATCATATCATACCAACCTCAACTTCGGGTGATGGAAGGGTTGTGCGACCTTAACCATCCAGAGAGATGAGGGGAGTGCTAATGCTACTCCAACCCTCAGGACTCCATTTCCCAACCAAACCTCCTATGGGTCCCGGTACATCCTCTTCATACAGATGGAGACTACGCACAGGTATATCCCCGATGGCCCTAACCGTCCTGGGGGCTCCTTACCCGTAGCTCCTGGGCCCCATAATAGAACAAACATAACATACGCCAACTTTCATGGCAATCTCGCTACATAAAAATAACAAAACTTAACTTTCCAAAATATCTTACATATGCCTTCATACTTAATTTATGAAACTCAAGTTGTATCATAAGAGCATAATCATATCATATCCAACATGCATTTAATGGTATATATAGCATATAATTACATGCAGGGATTGAAATCATCATATTGGGGTCATAGCTAGCTTAACTATACAAAATCCTAAACCTCACCTTACACCGATGAAGCCGAAAACACGACGATTGATCCACCCTGGGATCAACACTGCCACAAAACACCATCTGGGGAGCACCTGAACAAACTGATCATAAGAACAAGACTTAGACACAAGAATAAACCACATAGACACACGGCGTATGCTTATGGTTGATATGAAGTCATGAGCCACGGAAACATGTATAAAACATTCATTTAAAATCATATAATTATACACCAAGTACGTTTCATTCAATTAAAGACGCAAACTATAAGGTTCAGGATGTAAGGTTCATAATTAACATGTCTAAACCTCTCATACGAAATCATGCAATCAAATGAAGTATTAATGTCTAAAAAATACAAATAAAGTGATATCATAGCAAATAATACGAATTCTTATCAAAGCATGCAATTAATTGAGATATAACTCATTAAGAGTCATATGAAATCAATTAAAAGCATAAAAGATTATACACTAACGCTCTAGATGATGGGAATGGCCATTCCGATCACAAGGCAAAACTGGGAAGGGCCATTCCCACCAGCGCTGCCCGAAACGACCGTTCGGGGATGAAACATAAAATGGGAAGAGCCGTTCCCATCAGCAGAGGCTGACATCAGCCCTAGCTCAGAAAGGTCGTTCCGGCCCTGATCTGGGAGCAGAAACGTGACACCTTCGAGGAAGACGAAGCTATGGCAAAAAATGGCCGCTTTCACCAAAATCCAACACCCAAAACGCACAAGAATCATATAAATCATCACATCAATCATGTTGAATACATATTCAAGCTCAAGATTTCATGGATTCATCAAATAAGGTGTATTCTTCAAGTTGGGAATAAATTCATATTTTCACAAGATCTCATCATCTCACATAATCAATTCCAAGCTAAGATTCAAGGATAGAAATGAAACAAACATCAAAGGAAATCCGTAGCTTACCACGGCTTGCGAAATGATGAAGAAATGAAGGAGATATGAGCTCTTGAAAGTGTAGAATGGCTTAAGTCTTCATCCTCTCTTGAAGCTCTTCCATGGCTGCCATAAGTTGTGAGAAATGAGGTTCGAAATGAAGGTAGAATAGGGTTTCAAGGTATATATAGGGTGGCTAAACGTTTTATTAGGGTTTGGGTCCGGTTAAGTGACTTCCAGCCCATTTAAGTCGTATTGAAAAGGTTTAAGGTCCAAACGGCTTCCAAAAAATACAAAATCAATCCCATTAGATCCGAATCGTCGAATCGAGTCCAATGGTGGTGTCAAAATTCAAATCCGAAATCTTGAGCTCATAACGGTTCAAAACTGCAGCGCCCCAGTTTTTTCATTATTTAAGTATGACGTATATGTTTATCAATATGTGCAATTAATTAATTTTATATAATTTCAATTATTATTTCTCGTATTAGTTTAATTTTGAAAATGAATTCTTGAAACGTTTATGCCTATGTGATTGTGTTTGAGTGTCGTTTCTATTCGATTTGACTTCCGTTTTTCGTGAAAACTTGGTATGAGTGAATTATGTGTATTATGATCATATCTTTTGCTCGTTTTATGTTTCTAGATTCTTTAGTTTGAGTTTTGAATTTATTTTGAGTTTTGGAACTGAAAAGGGGGCTAACGAGCAATTAGCATACCTTTGGTTCCGTATGTGATATCTTGAGCTCGGAAACTCGGAATCGAGTTCCGTCACCTCCATTGGACTTGTATCGACGATTCGGATCCGATGGAAAAAGCCTCACATTTGTCTAAGACCATTTGAATTCCTGAATTTGAACCGAAACGAACACCTTAAGCCTAAAACGATAAACCATTGACTCTACCTAAACTACGGACCTAAAATAACACACCTAAACCCTACCCAAAGACCTAAACCCACTTGTAAAATCTCTATCTCCCCTTTTCAGACCCAAAACTGAGATCCCTTCCCCCTCACAACCCAAAAATATCAGCCAAAAAGAAAAGAGAAGGAGAAGAAGAAGAAGAAGGAATAGTGTAAACCTTGGGGAATTGAGCTCATCTCCCTACCATTTCTCATCCTTTCTTGAAGGTAAGCTCATATTTGTGTAGTATATCCCCTTGTAATCATTTTATGCTAGATTTTACATGATTTCACCATGATTTGAGTTAGGATTGGAGAAGATGATGAATAGTAAGGGTTTGTGAAACTTTGATGATTCTTGCTCGAGACCTTGTGAATTCTTTTAGTATGAAGCATGATATATGATCCTAAGACCTCCATTTATGTCTCCTTAAATTTGCATTGCATGATAGACGAGTTATTTGGAAGTCACCATTAATGATTTTGCTTGAAACATGAAGAACATGAACGTATGTGAGCATCTCTTCCATTCTCATGATTTAGCTTCGGTTTTGGCATGTATGTATGAGCTTATGGCCTGAATTTGTATGCATTTCATTGAGTTTTAAGTTGACAACATGCTTCGTTTCCTCTCCCTTTGTACATGCCCTGTTTGTGTGTTTTTTTCCACCACTGACACAAATCCACGGGGGTGGATTTGAGTTACTGAGTTTCTGACCAGAATCCATTGGGGTGGATTTTTCCCTTTGGAAAAATCCATGGGGGTGGATCCTGCCCTGCCTATTTTTGTCACTCCGGTTTCGTTTTTTCTTGTTTTTCTTCGCTTGTTTGATCTTCCTCCACCTCTTTTATGACTTCTATGCTATGCTAACATGTATTATCTTGGGTGTTATGAAATTTTATGATTTTTCGTGGAATATTTTACGAGTTATTCCTCAACGTGTTTTCTTTGCTCCTAATGTGTGCATGTATGGAACATTGCCTTAAGTATGAACCCTAATTGTTATGTATTCCTTATTTTATGACTTGTATGATACGTGTACATGCTATACTACGTGTTATGACCGTTATTTGGAATTCTTGGATCAACTTGATTTGAATGTGAAGGTTATGAACTTGAATGGCTTTAAACGCTTCATGAAAAGAATGAAATAGATGGTTAGATGTCTTTGAGATATTATTCGTGCACTTGAATGATTCCTTGAAATAATATCACCTCTTGTGCCTTTATAACCTATGTTATACTTTTTGTATATAGATTATGGCTCAATATGTCTTCCTTGCTCCAATATGATACATGCATGCATTGAAGCTTCATGTTTGAACCCTAAATGATGTTGTGCTTCTTTTTAATGATTGATATGAAGTGTTTACATGTTATACCACGTGTGATGATTGTCATCTGAATTTCTTAGATTTATGTGGTATAGAAATGAAAGTCATGAACTCATATGGATATGAACGCTTCTTGAAAAGAATGAATGACTTGTTTACATGACTTTAAGTAATGAATTGTGCATATGAATGTTTCCATGAAACTATATCATCTCTTATGCATTCATATCATATTTATTACATTGTCGTGTGTTGTATTTGGTACATTTGGAGTCTTGAGTCTCACGGGTACACTATATTGTCTTTTGTACAATTTTCTCCAGGGCGGAGACTTGCCGGGTTCTTAGGACACTTCCGGGTCCTCTTGTTTCTTCTTAGTTTTGGTTGGTGAGCTAAGGACAGGTGGGTTTCTCTACTATTTAGTTAAATGACCTATATACTCTCAATGTGTAAATATTTCAGCCAAAAGTATATATGTATATACAATCGTTTTCATGAGTCAATGATTTTAATGTAAAGCCCTTCTTTTATGAACCTACCAAATGTTTTTGCGAGAAAGAAAGAATAAATGCATAGAATGGGGCCCAGGGACTTGGTGTGAGTGGTGATCCGGGGAGGCATGGGCCGACAATGATCCCTTACACTAGTTCCACCAATGAACGGCGTAACCGGACCTCGTTAGGAGTTAGCAAGGAATGGACGCTGAGTGCCATCTGGGGAGTCATGTTCCCCTTTTGGTCAATGAATAGATGGTTCGGGCCGATCACCCGGCCATCACCCGGAGGAAGAAGGTGTAAATGTATTGAATGCGCACGAAAGAATGTAATACATGAAAGAAAGAAAGAAAGAAAGAATGTTTAATGAACTACACGAGGTGTTGGTTGGAGATAATGCACGCCTACTCGTCGGGCCACGAAAGACCTAAAGAATGAAAAATGAACGTTATAATCCCTTTTGGATGACTTTTTTATTTCACCTACTTGGGAAATGCTCTAAAAACCTTATTTGGGATTATAACTTGCATGTGAATGTTTAAATATTGTCTTATACGATACTTATGGCGTTTTATACCCACCATTCTCAGATAGACTGAACCCGGATTATTTTCAGTGTTCTTGTAGGTTTGGAGTGCTAGGCGGGAAGTCGAGTTTGTTCAGTCTTTCGGTTAAGTCAGAGTCTGTTCATTTGCATATTGAATCATGATTTGTTTAAGTTATGGAGAATGTATGACTTGTATTGATTATTACTACTATCATGAATTCGAGATAAGTTTACAGGAATAAAAGAATCCGTAATTGATGTTTTATAATTTTATTGACTTTCGGGATTAGGTATCTATGCTAGATGAACCCGTCACTCTTTCCTTACCTTGCTATTTATGAAAGTATGTTCCTTCCGCATTGGTATTGTTTCTGTGGTTATGTCTTTTGGTTACGTAGGTTAGATCCCGCCTAGCTTAGCGAGTATGTATATCTCCATTCGTCGTGATTTAGCTTGGGTATGGATTTTCCATTTCATATTTGGGTCGGGTCTCGTTGCGGGGGATGTGGCACCTTGCGCTCGGGTGCTACATCCTTAAGTGGTATCAGAGCCCGGTTGCAAAACCGGGGTTCCCGTGTCGTGATTGAGTCAGTCTAGGTCGTACGGCATAGGAATAACTTGTCAACGTCTGCACCGCATTGATCATGAGCATAGTTATTGAAACTTGATGTGGAAATACATTGTTAAATGTGCTTAATTTAAATTTTGTTGACTTATGTGTTGCATTTTGCATCATATACGTGCTCTTGTTGCTACTTAGGTGTCATATGCACTTACTAACCAACATGCATTTATATTTAAGACGAGTTGTGATTGTAAGGTATTCTTACAACATCAAACCACGACCAATACTCATGATCACAATAACTCACCATGAGTTCTACTTTCAAGCTTGGACGGTGTAAGGAATGCATCGGGGGTTTCATACAAGAACTCGAGAGTCGTGGTCTTCCTTAATTGGGTATAATTCGAGTGATAGAATCTGAGATAGATAAACTCAATTTGTGGAAATAATTGACAAATTCTACTAAGGTTGAGGAGTATTCAAAAGGATAGTCGTGGGTGTGCGATGTCTACCATTCACAAGATCAACACTTACACCTACATCTATACTACCGGGGTTAATTAATCGGATGCCTTAGGATTACTTAATTCAAGAAGTAGTCAAAGGAAAACTTCAAAGGTATTTTATTTTGAGGTTTGGATCGGCGAAGGAGTGATGATAACCAAGAGGACTTAAGGTAAAATAGATTTGGGGGAAGTGAAAAACAAAGATTATCAAGGATGAGCTTCCAAGTAAATCAAGTCAACTGAAATCGAGTTCGAAGAATGATAGGATTAATAAATGGTGAGCAATACCAATTGTCAAGGAAGATCTTTCGGATAAACTAAGTCATTTGGGATTAAGTCTGGGGAACAAGGAAAAGACAGGTAGTGACTTGGGATACTATGGATTCTGGACCAGGTAAGAGTCGAATTTGGAGAAGTTAAAGAAAGACAAGCAACAAAGGATATGGAGCAACAAATGGAACAGATAAAGAAAGAAAAAGAGCTTTTGGAAGAGATAGTGAAACCAAGTGTAAGCAATTAGAGGGCGAGTGCATTCCACCGATTCGAACTTATAAAGGATAAGCCAAGAGACCTTCGAACAGGGTGAAAATCATGGTGAAAATTCGGACAACCTTTGGAGGTCGATACCTGGGAGTAAGTCGAAATACCGATTCTATAGACATAAAAGACCTTGGGTTCAAGAAATTGCGATTTCGGGTCTTGCAGTTATGCAAGTTGAGGCAAGAAGATTATGGAGATTTGAAGACCGTGGGAAGAATAAGAAATGACCAATGAGTTCAAAGCAAGCCGTAATTAAGGAAATGAAGAACAAATTGCCGAGCTAAAAGGTTACCACCACGGTGACAGGTTTAACATATTCATGGCACGTGCATTATACCTTGCTTTATGTTATTGAAATTTCTCTATTTATATGTTCATTTCTAATTGATATAATTGCTCCAACATGTTGCATCTTTAATTGTTTGCAAGTGTCCTACGTGCTTCATAAGATTGGCATTCTAATTAGACATGCATTACCTTACTGTTTGCTTGATAGGATGCCTTCCCCACGTGATACTTCAACTACTACTTCAATCAAAGTTCTGCCAAACCAAATTGAAGGAGGAGAATATTTTGGTGATAGGGCTAAGATGGAGAGGATAATTTTAATTCGAAAATTAAGAGTTCGGGTAGACTCAAAGATGTTCGGATCGAACGAGAAAAGAGGTTGGGATACCAAACTTCGAGAGAATTAGAAGAGAACTTAGAAAGTAAAGGATTTCGGATGTTCTTTCAACTCATCACTTTAAGTGGAAGTGAGTAACACACTGAACACCATCCTTAACAAGGATTGCTCATTTCGAGTGGATCAAGAAATTCGATTATAAGATGGGGGATAAAGCTCGGCCTACGAAGGTGGAAACTTTTAAGGGAGAGAGAGCACGACCAAAAGACAAACTTGAATTGCAAGGTTTCACTCAAAGAAGTATTTTAGTAGGACAAATGGAAATGTAACCCATGGAAGATATGAAGGTTCTTATGATGAGGATAGGAAAGGTATGAAACGGCCTTATGAGTTAAACCTTCAAAGTGGAAGTTAAGCTACCAAATTTGGGTTAAGTATAATTCGTGGATGAAGTTTGGCTATGGAATGAGGATCGGGTAGCTATTGCAATGTCAACACCCCAAGGATGCCAAGCTTAACACGACAAGCAAAGGGAACTCCAAGAATTTAATGAAGAGCCAATTTGGATCCTCCAACCACATTATGAATTATCAACCTTCAATCTCATTGCTACGGTGAACGGTATAAGAAACATTCATGGCATATGCATACATGCAATTTTGATTCAAATAATTGTGATGATGGGTGCCTTGATTCCCTATCGTATAATCGCTTTGTATAAATGATGACTTATGTGCTTGCTATATATATATTGCTGGACCTTTTGTGTCTTATATGATGTTAACTATTGTAATTGATATGTGTTGCCTCCTTCTTGATGTTTGTTCTATAATGTAACTGTTTTATGTTTCGTGTTACTTGGGAGTATTAAAGACTCCCTTGTTTTGTTGTTCGAGAGACGGGGTGCTTTCTTTGTTGTTTGAGAGACGAGGTGCTCTCCTTGTTGTTTGAGAGACGGGGTTCTCTCTTTGTTGTTTGAGAGACGGGGTTCTCTCCTTGTTGTTTGAGAGACGGGGCTCTCTCTTTATTGCTTTCGAGAGACGGGGTTCTCTCATTGGTTGCATAGGATACAATGAATCCGAGGACGGATTCTTTTAAGGGGGAGAGTTTGTAGTGCCCCAGTTTTTCCGTTATTCAAGTGTGACGTATATGTTTATCAATATGTGCAATTAATTAATTTTATATAATTTCAATTATTATTTCTCGTATTAGTTTAATTTTGAAAATGAATTCTTGAAACGTTTATGCCTATGTGATTGTATTTGAGTGTCGTTTCTATTTGATTTGACTTCCGTTTTTCGTGAAAACTTGGTATGAGTGAATTATGTGTATTATGATCATATCTTTTTGCTCGTTTTATGTTTCCGGATTCTTTTGTTTGAGTTTTGAATTTATTTTGAGTTTTGGAACCAAAACGGTGGATAACGAGCACTTAGCGTACCTTTGGTTCCGTATGTGATATCTTGAGCTCGGGAACTCGGAATCGAGTTTCGTCACCTCCATTGGACTCGTATCGACGATTCGGATCCGATGGAACAAGCCTCACATTTTTCTAAGACCATTTGGATTCCTGAATTTCAACTGAAATGAACACCTTATGCCTAAAACGATAAACCATTGACTCTACCTAAACTACGGACCTAAAATAACACACCTAGACCCTACCGAAAGACCTAAACCCACTTGTAAACTCTCTCTCTCTCCCCTTTTCAGCCCCAAAACTGAGATCCCTTCCCCCCTCACAACCCAAAAAATATCAGCCAAAAAGAAAAGAGAAGAAGAAGAAGAAGAAGAAGAAGAAGGAATAGTTTAAACCTTGGGGAATTGAGCTCATCTCCCAACCATTTCTCATCCTTTCTTGAAGGTAAGCTCATATTTGTGTAGTATATCTCCTTGTAATCATTTTATGCTAGATTTTACATGATTTCACCATGATTTGAGTTAGAATTGGAGAAGATGATGAATAGTAAAGGTTTGTGAAACTTTGATGATTCTTGCTCGAGAACTTGTGAATTATTTTAGTATGAAGCATGATATATGATCCTAAGACCTCCATTTATGTCTCCTTAAATTTGCATTGCATGCTAGACGAGTTATTTGTGTAACACCCCAAACGGAGGATGCCACATCCCCCACACTAAGACCCAGACCCGGTCACGAAATGGAAAGTCCATGCCCGAATCCGAATCAAAGCGAACGGGAGACCAACTCACTCACTAGGCTAGGCGGATCTAACTTGACAAACTCAGAGTGCGGAAGCAATTAAAACAAAACATGCAAAGCAGGTGACGGGTTCAACTAGCATAAATACCTAGTCCCGAATATCAATTCATAATCCAACATAATAAACAGCCTAAGTATCATCAATATCTAATAACATCCAAATACTAGCTTACTAACCCCACACGGGTTTAGATCTAAATAGAACATAAACATAACCTGCAAGTGTGAAACATAAATACATAACATAAGTCAAGTATGCGATAAATGCATCCTAACACCGACTAGACTGACAAGTGTGACTCCGAAGACTCACTTCCACCTAGCTCAAGCCAAAAGAATCCTGCAACTAAAAGATAAAATGAGGTGTCAGTCAACTGACTGAGTGAGGGGGCTAACGCACACCCACAATATATATATATACAGAGCACAACACGTATCAAAAGGGTGGACTCATGAACCGGGAATAGGTGTTGCATACCAAAACATTTCAAAACAACCCAAAATAGATATAGATATAAGTTTAGAAACCATTTTCAGAAAGACTCTATCCTGATTCATGATTCCCATAACATATCATATCATCTGCTTGGCAAGTACGAGCTTCCAACCTCAACTCCTCATATCATAACAAAACAGAAATAACATACCAACCTCAACTCCGGGTGATGGTAGGGTTGCGCGACCCTAACCATCCATACAGTCGAGGGGTACAATGTCATTTTCGTGCGATTAGATTGTTATTTATTTAACTCTGCTTGTGCTTGAATTGCTTTATTCATGTCTTAATTGTTTATTTGACTCAATTGCAAACTTATGGAAATATGTAGGCTTGATTTAAATATTTGCTTAATACCTATTTGCTCTTTAATTTGAATTAGGTGGGCTAAATTGTAATTATTAAACTTTGGGGGTCAGTTTCTAAATTATGAGAAACTCAATTGGACTTACTAATACTTTCTTTAAAAGGGTGATGTCGTGTGTCCTGCGTGAGTATTGGTATATGTATATCTCGTCTTATATTTCTTAAGTGATGTGGAATGGTTTATTTTCAGATTTTGTTGTAGATGCTGCCTAAGTAAGAAATGAAAGTATCTGTTTATAAATTGAAATGAATTATGCGCTGACAACTCATTTGATTGAAGGAACATGGTACTGTGAGGTTATGTTGATTTGGAATAAGCATTTCAATTAATGTCTAACTCGTATTTATTAATCTAAATGCGATTAATTAATTAAAGGTGAAATTCCATGGTCTGTAAGTTTGATAAAGTGTACTGCTCAAACTAAATTAGTTTTAGGGATTTAAGTGAAATCAGTTCTTAATTCGTGTATAGTATGAATGCATATATATATATATATATATACCTATGTGCCTTAGTTATTTATTATGAAAACTGAATGTAAATGTTACGTAATTCTAACTTTGAATATAATTACACAATTCCTTGTTAATGTATTTAGAGTACACAATTTGAGTTATTAGATTTTGTTTGTTATAGTTAAATAGTTGATAAGATAGTCAGTGCACAATATTTAAATTTCAATTATACATTAATGCTATTGTGTTGGATATTATAATAATGAAGCCCAAATTGTTTAATGATGGTTGTGTTACGTATTTATATGATGGGGTTATGCAATTGATGCTCGGTCCTTACGGAATTGAGTGATTAAATGGGATAAATTGGGGGTTTGATCCTGAGTAAATATTATCTTCATTGTTTAAGCTTGGACTAATGATACAATTATAATTAACCTCAAATGGTAGAGATGGATACGCGTTATGGGTTCAGTTGTGTGGTTGGTTGTCGAGCATGATTGAATTAACAGCCCATATGACTTAATTGCTTAAAGTATGCATTCTATGACCACGTATCACACGTACATTTCATTTTATATGTTATCTTGCTATGTGGACATTAATTGTGCATATGAACATCTTGTATATTTCCTGTACATATCATACCATTTCATGATACCCCATATCATTCTCGTGCGTCCTACTTGGTCTCATATCTGGGTCGTGTCTCATGAGTACACTGTATTCCCTTTTCCGTACAGTGATCTCTAGAGTGGAGACAACCTGATCGAGTATGCATTCGTCTTTCAGTTCTGGTATCTCGTCGCTTCTCAGGTGAGGTTTAGGATTTGTATAGTTACGTGATCTATGACCTTTATATGTTGATTTCTACCCTTGCATGCGAGCATACTCTATTATAGGTATGTATGTGTTAAATATGATATATTGATGATCTTGTGTGAGTCCTACGTGGATGGAGGTCATGAGGCTTAAAGTTCAATCGCGTAGGAAGGGTGTAAATATAAAACCAGTTTTTGAAGCATATGTAAGCTATTTTGGAAAAAACAGTTGTATTATGATTATGTAGCGAGATTGCCATGAAATTTGGTATATGTTATGTTCTGTTCTGTTATGGGGCCCAGGAGCTACCGGTAAGGAGCCCCTGGGACGGTATCGGGCCGTCGGGGATATACCTGTGCGTAGTCTCCATCTGTATGAAGAGGATGTACCGGGACCCACTAAGAGGTTTAGTTGGGAAACGGAGTCCCGAGGGTTTGAGTACCATTAGCACTCCCCTCGACTGTATGGATGGTTAGGGTCGCGCAACCCTACCATCACCCGGAATTGAGGTTGGTATGTTATTTCTGTTTTGTTATGATATGAGGAGTTGAGGTTGGAAGCTCGTACTCGCCGAGCATATGATATGATATGTTATGGGAATCATGAATCGGGATAGAGTCTTTCTGAAAATGGTTTCTAAACTTATATCTATATCTATTTTGGGTTGTTTTGAAATGTTTTGGTATGCAACACCTATTCCCGGTTCATGAGTTCACCCTTTTGATACGTGTTCTGCTCTGTATATATATAAATTGTGGGTGTGCGTTAGCCCCCTCAATCAGTCAGTTGACTGACACCTCATTTTATCTTTTAGTTGCAGGATTCTTTTGGCTTGAGCTAGGCGGAAGTGAGTTCGGAGTCACACTTGTCAGTCTAGTAGGTGTTAGGATGCATTTGTCGCATACTTATGTTATTTATTTATGTTTCACACTTGCAGATTATGTTTATGTTCTACTTAGACCTAAACCCGTGTGGGGTTAGTAAGCTAGTATTTGGATGTTATTAGATATTGATGATACTTATGTTGTTTATTATGTTGGATTATGAATTGATAATCGGGACTAGGTATTTATGCTAGTTGAACCCGTCACCTGCTTTGCATGTTTTGTTTTAATTGCTTCCGCACTCTGAGTTTGTCAAGTTAGATCCACCTAGCCTAGTGAGTGAGTTGGTCTCCTGTTCGCTTTAATTCGGATTCGGGCATGGACTTTCCATTTCGTGACCGGGTCTAGGTCTTAGTGCGGGGGATGTGGCATCCTCCGTTTGGGGTGTTACATCCTTAAGTGGTATCAGAGCTCTAGGTTGCAAAAACCGAGCTCTTGAGTCGTGTTGAGTCTGTCTAGGTCGTACGGCATAGGAATAACTGTGCATTGCATTTGTTTGACTAGATATTTTTACCCTTCGGCATGAATTGTTTTGTGGTTATATGATTGTGTGCACATTATGACTTTGATTATGCAACATCTTATTTTATGTGTTTTATAAATTGCAACTAATTATTGCATTTACGTGATATACATGTTACACTTCATATGCATCCTTAACCGGCATGCATCGAATTTGGTGTTTGAATTTCAGGGTGTCCTATGAGTCAACATTGAGATTTCCCTCCATCAACACTACTTATTGGCACTACAACGGAAATACACCATAATTCAAAGATGAGACGATTCATCACCAAGATCAATGGTCATAAAAAGGTTCAGAGTTGAAGGAATGAGATTTACTATATTGACTTACTATCTTAAAGTCAATTGAAAGATGAAGTTTGACGAATTTGAACCTTGATGATTCGTTTATTTGAAAGTAGTCACCTTGTTGAGGAAATGAGTCAATGGAGGAGAGTCTGATCAAGTAGAACCGTTCTGAAGGAGTTTGATGAGCTTTCGCCTTGATGATTCGTTTATTTGGAAGTAGTCATCTTGTTGATGGAAACGAGTTAATGTAGAAGAATCCGACCAAGTTCAAGGGATGTGGATAGGTAACAATGTTACTTAAGCACCCAACTACAAACCATCGGTGAGTGTTGAAGGTTTTGGTGCTGTTTAGAGTTAACGAACGACAAGACAAGATTGGTTGTTAGCTCTTTGGGTGTTTCTTCAAGATGAGATGGAAGACATTGTTGATGTGAGAATAGAACACTTAGATGCCGAAAGACTTCATCCAAGTTTCAGAATCATATACCATGGATTGCTTTGGGAAGTGCTTAGCACCACGATCATCCAACGAAACTCTGAGGTAAACATCTAATTGACAAACGAATCATGGACAACTCCTTGAGGACGAGCAGACTAAGATTTAACACATAAATGAGAATTCTTGGGAGAAATTGAGGATGATTCTAGTTGAGCAGGGATTACGGTATAGTAGAGGGTTCTATGATGGGCATGCTTCCTGAGTTACCTCTTCACCCCAAAAGGTTCAAGACAAGAAGTCCAAATGGTGAAGGTTGCATCATTATCGGCTTAACCAACTCTTACTACTTCGTCTCAACTTCCTTGCCAAGATTTTGACACTACGGTGAACGGTACACCAGGCATTCATAGCATTTGCATACATGCATCACTTAAGTTTCCTTAGCTTATTTTGCTTTATGTGTGTGATGATCGTTGTTGTTTTGATTACGATAACGTGACTACCTGATTTAATATTTAGAAACTGAATTTTCTGCTAGTTGTGAACTCTTGCTGAATTGAATTGATTACATATTTACTTGGAATATTTGTAGCTATGTGATTTAAGACTCTCTTGATTGCTCACTAACTTCGCATATAACATTTATACATACTGTAACCTTGCTTTGCAGGGATTCCATCGCGATATCCCCCTTGAGTTGAGGTATGAGTGTTGAATCTATACTCAAGGGATGCCGATATCAGTTGTATAAGGTACAACAATCATGCATCGCATACTTTTCGTCAAGTGTTACTATGCTATGTGTATGTATGAATAACTGATCAGTGGATTTATGTGTAAGAGAGACCTTAGGTTCCCTCTTTTTTTTTTACGTGTTAGAGAGATTTAGGATTCTCTCTATTTATGTAATAGAAAGATGTTGGATTCTTTCTACGTTTTATGCACGAGAGATGTTGGATTCTCTTGTACTTAGATATTCAGAGATGCTGGATTCTATTGAATCTAGGGGTTTGAGAAATGCTGGATTTTCTCAGACTAGAATGTTGGGAGATGTTGAAATCTGTCCGACTTAGGCCGAGAGACGGGGTTCTCTCAATTCTATGCTTGAGAGACGGGGTTCTCTCAATTCTGTGCCTGAGAGACGGGGTTCTCTCAAATCTGTGCTCGAGAGACGGGGTTCTCTCACCTTCCGTGCTGAGAGATGGGATTCTCTCTTGTTTGTTGTGGGTGCGACACGTGTTGTCCCGTCTACGGTCTGCAAGTGACGAGTTTACGACGCCATCGAAGTTGAGTGCAGTGACAACTATTCGTCTTATGGAAATGGTCGAACAACTTGATGAAAGTAACAGTCCAGTACTCGAACGGATCCCAATGACAACGAGACATTGCGAGAAAGGTTCAGTAAAGACAATGAGGATAAACTTCACAACGGAGGCTATGTTTTATGCAATTCCTCAAGAAGGGTTAAGACCCAATCAACTCGAAGTTTTTCCAGCTCAGTAGTGGAACCTGGGGACCAGGTTTTCTTAAGGCGGGAACGGTGTAACACCCCGCGTTTTCGGAGCAAGATAAGATGCCGTTTTCGTATGATTAGATTGTTATTTGTTTAACTCTGCTTGTGCTTGAATTGCTTTATTCATGTCTTAATTGTTTATTTGACTCAATTGCAAACTTATGGAAATACGTAGGCTTGATTTAAATATTTGTTTAATACCTATTTGCTCTTTAATTTGAGTTATGTGGCTAAATTGTAATTATTAAACTTTGGGGATTGACGTGAAATCAGTTCTTAATTCGTGTATAGTATGAATGTATATATATATATATATATATATGTACCTATGTGCCTTAGTTGTTTATTATGAAAACTGAATGTAAATGTTACGTAATTTTAACTTTGAATATAATTACACAATTCCTTGTTAATGTATTTAGAGTACACAATTTCAGTTATTAGATTTTGTTAGTTATAGTTGAATAGTTGATAAGATAGTCAGTGCACAATATTTAAATTTCAATTTTACATTAATGCTACTGTGTTGGATATTATAATAATGAAGCCCAAATTCTTTAATGATGGCTGTGTTACGTATTTATATGATGGGGTTATGCAATTGATGCTCGGTCCTTACGGAATTGAGTGATTAAATGGGATAAATTGGGGGCTTGATCCTGAGTAAATATTATCTTCATTGTTCAACCTTGGACTAATAATACAATTATAATTAACCTCAAATGGTAGAGATGGATACGCGTTATGGGTTCAGTTGTGTGGTTGGTTGTCGAGCATGATTGAATTAACAGCCCATATGACTTAATTGCTTAAAGTATGCATTCTATGACCACGTATCACACGTACATTTCATTTTATATGTTATCTTGCTATGTGGATATTAATTGTGCATATAAACATCTTGTATATTTCCTGTACATATCATGCCATTTCATGATACCCCATATCATTGTTGTGCGTCCCACTTGGTCTCATATCTGGGTCGTGTCTCATGAGTACACGGTATTCCCTTTTCCGTACAATGATCTCCAGAGTGGAGATAACCTGATCGAGTATGCATTCGTCTTTCAGTTCTGGTATCTCGTCGCTTCTCAGGTGAGGTTTAGGATTTGTATAGTTACGTGACCTATGACCTTTATATGTTGATTTCTACCCTTGCATTCGAGTATACTCTATTATAGGTATGTAAGTGTTAAATATGACATGTTGATGATCTTGTGTGAGTCCTCTGCGTGGATGGAGGTCATGAGGCTTAAAGTTCCATCGCGTAGGAAGGGTGTAAATATAAAACCAGTTTTTGAAGCATATGTACTATTTTGGAAAAAACAGTTGTGTTGTGATTATGTAGCGACATTGCCATGAAAGTTGGTATATGTTATGTTCTATTCTGTTATGGGGCCCAGGAGCTACCGGTAAGGAGCCCTCGGGACGGTATCGGGTCGTCGGGGATATACCTGTGCGTAGTCTCCATCTGTATGAAGAGGATGTACCGGGACCCACCAGGAGGTTTGGTTGGGAAACGGAGTCCTGAGGGTTTGAGTAGCATTAGCACTCCCCTCGACTGTATGGATGGTTAGGGTCGCGTAACCCTACCATCACCCGGAGTTGAGGTTGGTATGTTATTTCTGTTTTGTTATGATATGAGGAGTTGAGGTTGGAAGCTCGTACTCGCCGAGCATATGATATGATATGTTATGGGAATCATGAATCGGGATAGAGTGTTTCTGAAAATGGTTTCTAAACTTATATCTATATCTGTTTTGGGTTGTTTTCAAATGTTTTGGTATGCAACACCTATTCCCGGTTCATGAGTCCACCCTTTTGATACGCGTTGTGCTCTGTATATATATATATATTATGGGTGTGCGTTAGCCCCCTCACTCAGTCAGTTGACTGACACCTCATTTTATCTTTTTGTTGTAGGATTCTTTTGGCTTGAGCTAGGCGGAAGTGAGTCTTTGGAGTCACACTTGTGGCATCCTAACACCTACTAGACTGACAAGTGTGACTCCGAAGACTCACTTCCACCTAGCTCAAGCCAAAAGAATCCTGCAACTAAAAGATAAAATGAGGTGTCAGTCAACTGACTGAGTGAGGGGGCTAACGCACACCCACAATATATATATATATACAGAGCACAGCACGTATCAAAAGGGTAGACTCATGAACCGGGAATAGGTGTTGCATACCAAAACATTTCAAAACAACCCAAAATAGATATAGATATAAGTTTAGAAACGATTTCAGAAAGACTCTATCCCGATTCATGATTCCCATAACATATCATATCATATGCTAGGCGAGTACGAGCTTCCAACCTCAACTCCTCATATCATAACAAAATAGAAATAACATACCAACCTCAACTCCGGGTGATGGTGGGGTTGCGCGACCCTAACCATCCATACAGTCGAGGGGAGTGCTAATGCTACTCAAACCCTCAGGACTCCGTTTGCCAACCAAACCTCCTGGTGGGTCCCGGTACATCCTCTTCATACAGATGGAGACTACGCACAGGTATATCCCCGACGGCCCGATACCGTCCCGGGGGCTCCTTACCCTTAGCTCCTGGGCCCCATAACGGAACATAACATATACCAACTTTCATGGCTATCTCGCTACGTAATCTTAACACAATTGTTTTTTTCCAAAATAGCTTACATATGCTTCAAAAACTGGTTTTATATTTACACCCTTCCTACGCGATGGAACTTTAAGCCTCATGACCTCCATCCACGCAGGACTCACACAAGATCATTAACATATCATATTTAACACATACATAGCTATAATAGAGTATACTCGCATGCAAGGGTAGAAATCAACATATAAAGGTCATAGGTCACGTAACTATACAAATCCTAAACCTCACCTGAGAAGCGACGAGATACCAGAACTGAAAGACGAATGCATACTCGATCAGGTTGTCTCCACTCTGGAGATCACTGTACGGAAAGGGGAATACAGTGTACTCATGAGACACGACCCAGATATGAGGCCAAGTAGGACGTACGATAATGATATGGGGTATCATGAAATGGTATGATATGTACAGGAAATATACAAGATGTTCATATGCACAATTAATATCCACATAGCAAGATAACATATAAAATGAAATGTACGTGTGATACGTGGTCATAGAATGCATACTTTAAGCAATTAAGTCATATGGGTTGTTAATTCAATCATGCTCGACAACCAGCCACACAACTGAACCCATAACGCGTAACCATCTCTACCATTTGAGGTTAATTATAATTGAATCATTAGTCCAAGGTTAAATAATGAAGATAATATTTACTCAGGATCAGGCCCCCAATTTATCCCATTTAATCACTCAATTCCGTAAGGACCGAGCATCAATTGCATAACCCCATCATATAAATACGTAACACAGCCATCATTAAACAATTTGGGCTTCATTATTATAATATCCAACACAGTAGCATTAATGTATAATTGAAATTTAAATATTGTGCACTGACTATCTTATCAACTATTCAACTATAACAAACAAAATCTAATAACTCAAATTGTGTACTCTAAATACATTAACAAGGAATTGTGTAATTATATTCAAAGTTAGAATTACGTAACATTTACATTCAGTTTTCATAATAAACAACTAAGGCACATAGGTACATATATATATATATATATGCATTCATACTATACACGAATTAAGAACAGATTTCACGTCAATCCCTAAAACTAATTTAGTTTGAGCAGTACACATTATCAAACTTACAGACCATGGAATTTCACCTTTAATTAATTAATCGCATTTAGATTAATAAATACGAGTTAGACATTAATTGAAATGCTTATTCCAAATCAACATAACCTCACAGTACCATGTTCCTTCAATCAATTGAGTTGTCAGCGCATAATTCATTTCAATTTATAAACAGATACTTTCATTTCTTACATAGGCAGTATCTACAACAAAATCTGGAATTAAACCATTCCACATCACTTAAGAATTTTAAGACGAGATATACATATTTGAAGTCGTTCGATTGAGTCCTCAAAGTTCAATTAGGGTTCAAATAGATCCAATTAAAGATTGCATAATTATAAAAGCACCCCCAAGGTTTTAAAGAAAGTATTAGTAAGTCCAATTGAGTTTCTCATAATTTAGAAATTGACCCCCAAAGTTTAATAATTACAATTTAGCCCACATAATTCAAATTAAAGAGCAAATAGGTATTAAACAAATATTTAAATCAAGCCTACATATTTCCATAAGTTTGCAATTGAGTCAAATAAACAATTAAGACATGAATAAAGCAATTCAAGCACAAGTAGAGCTAAACAAATAACAATCTAATCGCACGAAAACGGCGTCGTATCTTGCTCCGAAAACGCGGGGTGTTACAATTTGGAAGTCACCATTAATGATTTTGCTTGAAACTTGAAGAACATGAACCTATGTGAGCATCTCTTCCATTCTCATGATTTAGCTTCGGTTTTGGCATGTATGTATGAGCTTATGGCCTGAATTTGTATGCATTTCGTTGAGTTTTAAGTTGGCAACATGCTTCGTTTCCTCTCCCTTTCGTGCATGCCCTGTTTGTGTGTTTTTTTCGCCACTGACACAAATTCACGGGGGTGGCTTTTTCCCTTTAGAAAAATCCATGGGGGTGGATTTGAGTCAGTGAGTTTCTGACCAAAATCCATGGGGGTGGATTTTTCCCTTTGGAAAAATCCATGGGGGTGGATTCTGCCCTGCCTATTTTTGTCACTCCGGTTTCGTTTTTTCTTATTTTTCTTCGCTTGTTTGATCTTCGTCCACCTCTTTTATGACTTCTATGCTATGCTAACATGTATTATCTTGGGTGTTATGAAATTTTATGATTTTTCGTGGAATATTTTACGAGTTATGCCTCAACGTGTCTTCTTTGCTCCTAATGTGTGCATGCATAGAACTTTGCTCTTAAGTATGAACCCTAATTGCTATGTATTCGTTATTTTATGACTTGTATGATACGTGTACATGCTATACTACGTCTTATGACCGTTATTTGGAATTCTTGGATCAACTTAATTTGAATGTGAAGGTTATGAACTTGAATGGCTTTAAACGCTTCATGAAAAGAATGAAATGGATGGTTAGATGTCTTTGAGATATTAGTCGTGCGTGTAATAGCCTAAGGTGCTTGTCCCACATCGGTTGGAGAGGGGAACAAAGCCTCATTTATAAAGGGGTAGATACCTTTCCCTTGTTGAGGCCTTTTCCCGGATGCTGATCTTAGCCATTGGGAGGAACAAAATCGTGAGGGTGTCGATTTTAGAAACCAAAGCGGACAATATCGGCAGGCGGGTTTTCGAGCTGTTACAAATGGTATCAGAGCCGGGGCCCGGGCCGGTGTGCCAGCGAGGACGCTGGGCCCTCTTAGGGGGGGTGGACTGTAATAGCCTAAGGTGCTTGTCCCACATCGGTTGGAGAGGGGAACAAAGCCTCCTTTATAAGGGGGTGGATACCTTTCCCTTGTCGAGGCCTTTTCCCGGATGGTGATCTTGGCCATTGGGAGGAACAAAACCGTGAGGGTGTCGATTTTAGACACCAAAGCTGACAATATCGGCAGGCGGGTTTTCGGGCTGTTACAAATGGTATCAGAGCCAGGGCCCGGGCCGGTGTGCCAGCGAGGACGCTGGGCCCTCTTAGGGGGGTGGACTGTAATAGCCTAAGGTGCTTGTCCCACATCGGTTGGAGAGGGGAACAAAGTCTCCTTTATAAGGGGGTGGATACCTTTCCCTTGTTGAGGCCTTTTCCCGGATGGTGATCTTGGCCATTGGGAGGAACAAAACTGTGAGGGTGTCGATTTTAGACACCAAAGCGGACAATATCGGCAGGCGGGTTTTCGGGCTGTTACAGTGCACTTGAATGATTCCTTCACATAATATCACCTCTTGTGCCTTTATAACCTATGTTATACTTTTTGTATATAGATTATGGCTCAATATGTCTTCCTTGCTCCAATATGGTACATGCATGCATTGAAGCTTCATGTTTGAACCCTAAATGATGTTGTGCTTCTTTTTAATGATTGATATGAATTGTTTACATGTTATACTACGTGTGATGATCATCATCTGAATTTCTTAAATTTATGTGGTATAGAAATTAAAGTCATGAACTCATATGGATATGAACGCTTCTTGAACGGAATGAATGACTTGTTTACGTGACTTTAAGTAATGAATTGTGCATATGAATGTTTCCATGATACTATATCATCTCTTATGCATTCATATCATATTCATTATATTTTTGTGCGTTATATTTGGTACATTTGGAGTCTTGAGTCTCACGGGTACACTATATTGTCTTTTGTACAGTTTTCTCTAGGGCGGAGACTTGCCGGGTTCTTAGGACACTTTCGGGTCCTCTTGTTTCTTCTTAGTTTTGGTTGGTAAGCTAAGGACAGGTGGGTTTCTCTACTATTTAGTTAAATGACCCTATATACTCTCAATGTGTAAATATTTCAACCAAAAGTATATATGTATATAGACTCGTTTTCATGAGTCAATGATTTTAAAGTAAAGCCCTTCTTTTATGAACCTACCAAATGCTTTGGCGAGAAATAATGAATGAATGCATAGAATGGGGCCCAGGGACTTGGTGTGAGTGGTGATGTAGCGCCCCTTAACACTACAACCCCGCACCGTTGTACTTCCCGAGTGGATGTGAGACCTAGCACTCGAGAAATACTCCGGCGAACGGACAAGACTATACAATACTATACAATACTAGAGTATAAAACTTTAAACGCACCGGAAAATAAACTTGAGCAATATAAGGGGACAATACATGACGAAACACATATCATTAAGTTGGATAAGTAATTACACCGAAAGATCTAATTTCATAGGAGAGTGCTTATTGACATAGGTACATGCACTCTTAGTATAATCCTGATTAGCTAAGATACGACACCTTAAAGCTTCAAGATACCTCTAAGGCGTCGCTCCGTGGATTCCTGAAATCATGCATTTGAAACCGGGCGAGAGGGTTAGTCAAAGTGACTAAGTGAAGGGGGTGTAATAAATTATAAGTATAAATATATGTATATATATATTTATATAATCAAGAAGATCTTGATCAAAATATTGGCAATAGGATATAGCAAATAGGGAACGGTTCATAATATTTGTAAAAATAGGGATAGGGGTAACTTGGAATATTTGTGGAAATATGAACCGTTTGTAACTAGAACTTGAATGCCCGCAAGCTAGGCCTCTCCATCCATAACTCCTCAAATCATGATAAAATAGTAACGGTGTTGATCAAGACACCGATACTTCAATAAAACCAATAAGACAATAACTCCGCCACTCCTTGGTGTCAATAGGGGAGCCAACCCTAGAGACCATGAACTAGATTCGGGAGGCAGCTATCTCTCCCTCATCCCTTGGCGTGGAGTAACTAACCTCCAGTTAAACCACTACCAAGAGATGGTGGCAATCCGCAGCACCAACAATACCCTCGGCCCGATACCTTCCGGGTAATTGCTCGCTACGGATACAGCCGGGGCCCATAACAGGAATCGAAAACAATATTTTGCTTGCATAACCCGGAATCAATGTTTTGATAAAATGGACTTGAAATATATAATATTCTAGGAAAACGTTGATTCCGACAAGAAAGTATTTTTCCCTTAAAAGGGATAGTGTAGTAAAGTAATATATATATATATATATATATGGTAGTAAATCAATATGATGGGTAGGCTTGAAAATAGTTTTTATATAGATACGTATGTATAGGCATGATTCCAGTTGAAAACATTTTAACCCTCACCGAGTGTCTTGACGGTCTAGATAAAATCCTTGGGATTCCACTGTTCAATTATATCCTCGCCTGAAAGTAATAACTACTACTGGCTTAGAACTAGGTTCTAATATTCAAATTAATCAATCATACACACCATAAGGTAAACATCATGTAATATGTTAAAGATTTCCCGGTAAACCCTAAATTTACCCGTTTAAGGGAATTTGATTAATAATTTAGGGTTTACGAGATCTTTAGCTAATCAAATATATATATATATACCATATGATAATCATAATTATAAGATTTGAAATAAGATTTATGGTTAAATTTGACAATGTAGGTTATCTTTTGAAAATATTACATAGTTTACCGATTTTTGGAAAATTCGGGGAAAAATCTTTCTTTGAAAATTTCAAAACTCATTTTATAATTATTTTTATAATAATTTCGAAATTAATAGTATTTTGGTTGACCAAAAAGTCAAGATTACTATTGAAAACATTTACTATTCGATTTCATATGAATTAAACATTTTATAACACAAAATCAACTTCACACACACACACACACACATAACTCACGGCACACTCACACACACATCTAAGAACATTATGAACATGTTCTTGAACTCATTTGAATATTCAAAGAGGGTATGTAACATGTTCTATCATATTCATATTCATAACATAAGATTGAAGCACAATATAGCAAAATATATGAATTCTCTATGAAAAATAATTCTAATTAAATTACTATAGGCATGAATTTAATCAAACAAGATCATAAGCATTTAAATACATATTCACATTATATCATATCATAATTCATGCATTTAATTAAATAAAATTCCATAATGTACACACATTGTATTTAAACTAACAATTATGCACATATTTCATAAAATAAATTCTTAAAGCATAATTTAATTAATCCTAGACATGCTACTATTATTATTATACTAAGAACATAATATGAAGCATGAAATAATAGAAGAAAACATACCTTGTAGAGAGAGAGAGGGTTGGGGCGTGAGCTAGGGAGAGAGGGAGTGATTTTGTATGTTGATTTGTGAGGTATAATGAGGCTTGAGGGGGGTATTTATAGGTAGTCATGAGGGGTTTTAGAGCAATTTCTAAGATTTTAAGGGAGATGTGGATGTCTCCTAATTCATACAAATGCTTGGTGATTAATTAGGAGATGTGGTTAAATTATATTATGAACAAATGCTTGGTAATTACTTAGGAAATGTGGAGAAATTATGCTCATGTAATTAATCCTTCTAGAAGACCATGTGGTCATGGATGATGTCATCTTGAATAAAAATAAATGTAAAATAATATAAAATTTATTCAAGAGTCGAGAGGTAAAAACTTGAAGTAGTGAATTGATGAAAGAATGAGTGAAAAATGAGCTTTGTTTTGATTATAAATGTGAAATATTTAGAGTTTTCGTTTATAAATTATGAATATTAAAGATGATGAAAATCATGAGAAAATTATATAAACGAAGCTAGGATAAAGTTTAGAGTTTGGAGAAATCACCATAATGTAGAGGAAAATTCAAGGATCGTTTCAAGTATAATTTCGACTATTGAATAAAAGCTAATTTGTTCAAAATAAAATAATGATTTTTAGAAAGGAAAATATTTATAAAATATGCTATGGTGAGATCGAGTTTTTGGTAAATGCATGAAAATTCATAAAATAATTTAAGGATTGTTTTGGTTATAATTTTGAATATCAAAAAGTAGATGAGTAAGGATTTATTGATGATCGAATCATAAGCTAGGGTTTTCGTCGGTTTTTGATACTACGGGAGTTAGGATGGGAATTATGATTCACAGAGGGTATCACGATCCTCGAAATAATGTGAGGATTCTTTTGGTTACAATATTGGGTAATGAAAGTGCTTCGGGGAAAAGTAGGAATATTTTTGAGCTATAGGGGTATTTTCGTAATTTCCAACCTAAAACTGTAGGAATGGGTTTTGAAGTGTATGAAGGGGTTTTAGGTGCTAGAAGGGAATGAATATTAGAATTCTAGGATTTTAGGGAAAGAGTTTCGAGATACATGCTAAATAGAAGAAGGAATTAAATTCACGAACTTTTTATTAAATTATAACATATTAAAGCACATAAGTCAAATAAAATGCAATGCATGAGAGAATTAACAAAGATCGAGACTATAACCGCTTCCTAAGTTACCCCTTTACTTACCTTTCTCGACTTGGCCCTGAGTAGGGCTGTTACAATCTTCCCCCCTTTAAAAGAATCTGTCCTCAGATTCTACTCATGTTTCATAATAGCTTTAGATAATGTTTGTATCCTCTATTTGTAGTAGCCCAAAGACCGACCCAGTATGCAGATATTGTCCGCTTTGCACGCCCTTAATCGAAACGGCCTCACGGATTTGTTCCCCCCAGTGGGTTGGGCCACTGGGAAAACGCGTCTGCAAGGAAAGGTTTCCATCCCCCCTTATAAGGAGGACTTCGTTCTCCTTCCCAACCGATGTGGGATGGGCGCACATCCACCCCCCCTAAGAGGAGCTCAGCGTCCTCGCTGAGGACCTGACACATCAGCTTCCTGGCACCGGCTCTGATACCACATGTAGTAGCCCAAAGACCGACCCAGTATGCAGATATTGTCCGCTTTGCACGCCCTTAATCGAAACGGCCTCACGGATTTGTTCCCCCCAGTGGGTTATATATATAATATAGTACGTATATATGTATATATATTATAGTATATGTATATGTATTTATATATATTGAATATATTATATATATATTTATTAAATATTGATTGTTATTTGATTTAATTGAATTATTTAAATTAAATGTTACCTATTTCATGTTTTATTTAATTTCCTAAATTTAATTGAATGTATTTAATTGTTTATTTTCTAATTGTAAATGCGATTGAATATGTTTAAATGTTTATGTTCTAATTTTAAATGTGATTTAATTTGTACTTTGATTATATTTGAATTTCTTGAATTAAGTTGATTGAAAATGTGAATTATGATTTGAACGAACGTGAATGAATGAGGAAAGGACTTGATTATATAAATTCAATTTCTTAATCATGCACATGAACATTTCATAACATAATTATATCTTTTATACGCTCATGTCATAATCATTTCATTGCCGAGCGTCTTAATTGGTCATTTTGAGTCTCACTTTACCTTTCTTGCACAGATTTCGATCCCGTTGGAGACAAGGCCAATCCTTGAGGCTTTCGTATCTTCTTTTGTCGGTACAAGGTGGGTTTCTCTACTACTTAGATAAAACGACCCGATATATCCCCCTATGTGAAAAGCTTTAAGCCAAAGTGATACGGTATATATATATATTGAGTCTTTTATCGGGTAAACGATTGCAAACGTAAAACCCTTATTTCTTGAATCCTACCAAATGTTTTGGCGAGTATTGATTGATTGATTGCACTGATTGGGGCCCGGGGTTCTTGGTGTGAGTGGCTATCCGAGGAAGCATGGGCTGACGGTGATCCCTCACACTAGTTCCCACTATTGAACAGCGGTACCGGACCTCGTCAGGAGATTGGCGGGGAAAGGGAGCTGAGTGCCATCTGGGGAGTCATGTAACCCCTTTTGGTCAATGATTGGGTGGACGGGTCTTGCAAGCCCGCCCACCAACCCGGAGGAAGAAGGTGTATATGACCGATTGAATAGAATCGATTGATTGAGCACAAAAGAATGATATGCATGAAAGACTTAATGAATGAATGATTAATTGAATCACACATGGTGTTGGTTGGAGTTGATGCACGCCCACTCGCCGGGCCACTAATGACCTATTGTAAAATTGACCATTATAATCCCTTCCGATGATTCCTCTATTTTTCCCACTTGGGAACCGTTTCTAAAACCTCGTTTGGGATTATAATCTGCATGTGATTGTTTAAATTCCGTTATATATTATATTTACGCCAATGTTTTATACCCACCAGTCCCTTTTGGACTGAACTCGTTTGGTTTTCAGCTGGTTGGTGCAGGTGTCGAGAGAGCTAGGGGGTGGATGTGCGCCCATCCCACATCGGTTGGGAAGGAGAACGAAGTCCTCCTTATAAGGGGGGATGGAAACCTTTCCTTGCAGACGCGTTTTCCCAGTGGCCCAACCCACTGGGGGGAACAAATCCGTGAGGCCGTTTTGATTAAGGGCGTGCAAAGCGGACAATATCTGCATACTGGGTCGGTCTTTGGGCTACTACATGTGGTATCAGAGCCGGTGCCAGGAAGCTGATGTGTCAGGTCCTCAGCGAGGACGCTGAGCTCCTCTTAGGGGGGGTGGATGTGCGCCCATCCCACATCGGTTGGGAAGGAGAACGAAGTCCTCCTTATAAGGGGGGATGGAAACCTTTCCTTGCAGACGCGTTTTCCCAGTGGCCCAACCCACTGGGGGGAACAAATCCGTGAGGCCGTTTCGATTAAGGGCGTGCAAAGCGGACAATATCTGCATACTGGGTCGGTCTTTGGGCTACTACATGTGGTCATGTGCGCCCATCCCACATCGGTTGGGAAGGAGAACGAAGTCCTCCTTATAAGGGGGGATGGAAACCTTTCCTTGCAGACGCGTTTTCCCAGTGGCCCAACCCACTGGGGGGAACAAATCCGTGAGGCCGTTTCGATTAAGGGCGTGCAAAGCGGACAATATCTGCATACTGGGTCGGTCTTTGGGCTACTACATGTGCTATCAGGGCCGGTGCCAGGAAGCTGATGTGTCAGGTCCTCAGCGAGGACGCTGAGCTCCTCTTAGGGGGGGTGGATGTGCGCCCATCCCACATCGGTTGGGAAGGAGAACGAAGTCCTCCTTATAAGGGGGGATGGAAACCTTTCCTTGCAGACGCGTTTTCCCAGTGGCCCAACCCACTGGGGGGAACAAATCCGTGAGGCCGTTTCGATTAAGGGCGTGCAAAGCGGACAATATCTGCATACTGGGTCGGTCTTTGGGCTACTACATGTGGGACAATATCTGCATACTGGGTCGGTCTTTGGGCTACTACACTATTCATGATAAACTAGTTTCTAAAGGAGAACTTTACTTTAAACACATATGGCAATTGTTCAGATAAGAAATTTAGATGCACACATAAGTGATGCAATGAATGCGTGGCGCCAGCACCATATTAAGTAGTAACTGACGTGTTTAGAATGTGTACCGTACCCTCATTATTGGCAAGATTTGGTTTCATGTTTCCTTCCACAGCATAAGCTCGTCCTTTGACCATCGGTCTCCCCGATGTTCCTTCCATAGCCTTCCCTTTATTTCTTGGTTTTGGTCTTTTCGGACAATTTTCTATTTGATGATCAGGGTCTCCGCACCATAAACATGTACCAGCCTTCCTTCGACATTCCTCCTCAGTATGCCCCGCCTCTGATAGTACTTACAAATAATCTCTTCCTGAAGCTTTGGTGGTGCCTGTTGGGGCTTGGGCCAGGACTGTACTTGTTTCTTTCCGGAAGTTGACTTAAATGGTTCAGCGGGACGTTTGGATTCCTGGGATAACTTATAGGGTGGCTCGGAATGATTGTTTGCCAGATGGACTTCCTTATGTGTGGCCTCCGTTTTCATAGCCGTTTCTACGGCCTTGGTGTAGGTTCCCAATTCAAATGGAGCTAAGGCCCATCGAAGATTGGATCTAAGACCATCAACAAACCGTTTAATTTTGCGGCGTTCATCATGTAGGATATGTGGGGCATACTGGATTAGCCTAACAAACTGAGCTTCATATTCGGCCACCGGTGCTTTGCCTTGAACTAGATTCATAAACTCTGCTTCTCTGGCATCCCTAGTCACCTGGGGAATATACTTGTCGTAGAACACTCTCACAAAGTCATTCCACCCATGATTCACCTGATTTTCTGCCCAGACTCGTTTTGTATATTTCCACCAACTTAGGGCCGCTTCTTCTAGCATGAAGACAGCATACTGAACTCTTTCAGGTTCTTCAGGACTAATACCCATTGCTTCAAAGATTTTCTCAAGACTTGCTATCCAATTTTCAGCCTTTACATCATTGGGTTCTCCGAAGAACTTAGGTGGATCCATCCGAAGAAACTTTTCTAAGGACTTCTCATTGTTACCTTTTGATCCATTAGAGCAGGTTTGCACTATCTCTTTTAAAGCATCTACTAGCTCAGAATTTCCTCCGGCTGAGGACATATCTTCTCTTGGTGGAGTGCTTTCTTGGGCGGTTCTTCGAGGAGACATTATGAGCTGTAATGTACTTGTAGAGAGAATATGATGCATGATGGTTAAGAATGACTTGCAGAAAATCACTTAAGTAGAAATTTTACAAGTAGTGACAATCAATACACGTAATATCACATAAATCGTAGCACAGATAAGGCATATAAAGACACAGAAGAATAACATGTTAACTTACGGTCCTACTGGTATCTTGAGGCAACCTTAACACATAGTGCAACAGACAAGAGGATAGAGCACCCTTTCAGTTAAGTCTCTTCTTAACTTAACCGGGCTCTGATACCACTTTAGCTGTAGCGCCCCTTAACACTACAACCCCGCACCGTTGTACTTCCCGAGTGGATGTGAGACCTAGCACTCGAGAAATACTCCGGCGAACGGACAAGACTATACAATACTAGAGTATAAAAATTTAAACGCAACGGAAAATAAACTTGAGCAATATAAGGGGACAATACATGACGAAACACATATCATTAAGTTGGATAAGTAATTACAGCGAAAGATCTAATTTCATAGGAGAGTGCTTATTGACATAGGTACATGCACTCTTAGTATAATCCTGATTGGCTAAGATACGACACCTTAAAGCTTCAAGATACCTCTAAGGCGTCGCTCCGTGGATTCCTGAAATCATGCATTTGAAACCGGGCGAGAGGGTTAGTCAAAGTGACTAAGTGAAGGGGGTGTAATAAATTATAAGTATAAATATATGTATATATATATTTATATAATCAAGAAGATCTTGATCAAAATATTGGCAATAGGATATAGCAAATAGGGAACGGTTCATAATATTTGTAAAAATAGGGATAGGGGTAACTTGGAATATTTGTGGAAATATGAACCGTTTGTAACTAGAACTTGAATGCCCGCAAGCTAGGCCTCTCGATCCATAACTCCTTAAATCATGATAAAATAGTAACGGTGTTGATCAAGACACCGATACTTCAATAAAACCAATAAGACAATAACTCCGCTACTCCTTGGTGTCAATAGGGGAGCCAACCCTAGAGACCATGAACTAGATTCGGGAGGCAGCTATCTCTCCCTCATCCCTTGGCGTGGAGTAACTAACCTCCAGTTAAACCACTACCAAGAGGTGGTGGCAATCCGCAGCACCAACAATACCCTCGGCCCGATATCTTCCGGGTAATTGCTCGCTACGGATACAGCCGGGGCCCATAACAGGAATCGAGAGCAATATTTTGCTTGCATAACCCGGAATCAATGTTTTGATAAAATGGACTTGAAATATATAATATTCTAGGAAAACGTTGATTCCGACAAGAAAGTATTTTTCCCTTAAAAGGGATAGTGTAGTAAAGTAATATATATATATATATATATATATATATGGTAGTAAATCAATATGATGGGTAGGCTTGAAAATAGTTTTTATATAGATACATATGTATAGGTATGATTCCAGTTGAAAATATTTTAACCCTCACCGAGTGTCTTGACGGTCTAGATAAAATCCTTGGGATTCCACTGTTCAATTATATCCTCGCCTGAAAGTAATAACTACTACTGGCTTAGAACTAGGTTCTAATATTCAAATTAATCAATCATACACACCATAAGGTAAACATCATGTAATATGTTAAAGATTTCCCGATATACCCTAAATTTACCCGTTTAAGGGAATTTGATTAATAATTTAGGGTTTACGAGATCTTTAGCTAATCAAATATATATATATATACCATATGATAATCATAATTATAAGATTTGAAATAAGATTTATGGTTAAATTTGACAATGTAGGTTATCTTTTGAAAATATTACATAGTTTACCGATTTTTGGAAAATTCGGGGAAAAATCTTTCTTTGAAAATTCCAAAACTCATTTTATAATTATTTTTATAATAATTTCGAAATTAATAGTATTTTGGTTGACCAAAAAGTCAAGATTACTATTGAAAACATTTACTATTCGATTTCATATGAATTAAACATTTTATAACACAAAATCAACTTCACACACACACACACACATAACTCACGGCACACTCACACACACATCTAAGAACATTATGAACATGTTCTTGAACTCATTTGAATATTCAAAGAGGGTATGTAACATGTTCTATCATATTCATATTCATAACATAAGATTGAAGCACAATATAGCAAAATATATGAATTCTCTATGAAAAATAATTCTAATTAAATTACTATAGGCATGAATTTAATCAAACAAGATCATAAGCATTTAAATACATATTCACATTATATCATATCATAATTCATGCATTTAATTAAATAAAATTCCATAATGTACACACATTGTATTTAAATTAACAATTATGCACATATTTCATAAAATAAATTCTTAAAGCATAATTTAATTAATCCTAGACATGCTACTATTATTATTATATTAAGAACATAATATAAAGCATGAAATAATAGAAGAAAACATACCTTGTAGAGAGAGAGAGGGTTGGGGCGTAAGCTAGGGAGAGAGGGAGTGATTTTGTGTGTTGATTTGTGAGGTATAAATGAGGCTTGAGGGGGGTATTTATAGGTAGTCATGAGGGGTTTTAGACCAATTTCTAAGAGTTTAAGGGAGATGTGGATGTCTCCTAATTCATACAAATGCTTGGTGATTAATTAGGAGATGTGGTTAAATTATATTATGAACAAATGCTTGGTAATTACTTAGGAAATGTGGAGAAATTATGCTCATGTAATTAATCCTTCTAGAAGACCATGTGGTCATGGATGATGTCATCTTGAATAAAAATAAATGTAAAATAATATAAAATTTATTCAAGAGTCGAGAGGTAAAAACTTGAAGTAGTGAATTGATGAAAGAATGAGTGAAAAATGAGCTTTGTTTTGATTATAAATGTGAAATATTTAGAGTTTTCGTTTATAAATTATGAATATTAAAGATGATGAAAATCATGAGAAAATTATATAAACGAAGCTAGGATAAAGTTTAGAGTTTGGAGAAATCACCATAATGCAGAGGAAAATTCGAGGATCGTTTCAAGTATAATTTCGACTATTGAATAAAAGCTAATTTGTTCAAAATAAAATAATGATTTTTAGAAAGGAAAATATTTATAAAATATGCTATGGTGAGATGGTAAATGCATGAAAATTGATAAAATAATTTAAGGATTGTTTTGGTTATAATTTTGAATATCAAAAAGTAGATGAGTAAGGATTTATTGATGATCGAATCATAAGCTAGGGTTTTCGTCGGTTTTTCATACTACGGGAGTTAGGATGGGAATTATGATTCACAGAGGGTATCACGATCCTCGAAATAATGTGAGGATTCTTTTGGTTACAATATTGGGTAATGAAAGTGCTTCGGGGAAAAGTAGGAATATTTTTGAGCTATAGGGGTATTTTCGTAATTTCTAACCTAAAACTGTAGGAATGGGTTTTGAAGTGTATGAAGGGGTTTTAGGTGCTAGAAGGGAATGAATATTAGAATTCTAGGATTTTAGGGAAAAAGTTTCGAGATACATGCTAAATAGAAGAAGGAATTAAATTCACGAACTTTTTATTAAATTATAACATATTAAAGCACATAAGTCACATAAAATGCAATGCATGAGAGAATTAACAAAGATCGAGACTATAACCGCTTCCTAAGTTACCCCTTTACTTACCTTTCTCGACTTGGCCCTGAGTAGGGCTGTTACAGGTGATCCGGGAAGGCATGGGTCGATGGTGATCCCTCACACTAGTTCCACCAATGAACGGCGTAACCGGACCTCGTTAGGAGTTAGCGAGGAATGGACGCTAAGTACCATCTGGGGAGTCATGTTCCCCTTTTGGTCAATGAATGGATGGTTCGGGCCGATCATCCGGCCATCACCCGGAGGAAGAAGGTGTAAATTTTCATGAATGTGCACGAAAGAATGTAACGCATGAAAGAAAGAAAGAAAGAATGAATGTTTAATGAACTACAAGAGGTGTTTGTTGGAGATAATGCACGCCTACTCGCCGGGCCACGAAAGACCTAAAGGATGAAAAATGAACGTTATAATCCCTTTTGATGACTTTTTTATTTCACCTACTTGGGAAATGCTCTAAAAACCTCATTTGGGATTATAACTTGCATGTGAATGTTTATGTAACACCCCAAACGGTGGGTGCCACATCCCCCGCACTATGACCCAGACCCGGACATGAAATGGAAGTCCATGCCCGAATCCGAATCAGAGCGGACGGGAGACAAACGTACGCGCTATGCTAGGCGGATCTAACTTGACAAACTCAGAGTGCGGAAGCAAATCAAACATTCAAACAAGATAGCGGAAGCATTTAAATCAACATCAAAGCAGGTGACGGGTTCAACTAGCATAGATACCTAGTCCCGAATATCAACAAGCATAACAAGTGACGGGTTCAACTAGCATAGATCCCTAATCCTGAATAATAGATCAACATAAAGTAATAATCATCAAGTGCCACAAGGGGCCGAATGTGGGTGCCACGCAGGGCTACCGAATAGTAAAGTATAATCTCAAGACTACAAGTCAGAGCATAAGTAAAGTGTATGAAAGACAAATGCAAATAGAAAGGCTAGACCGACGAAGTGTAACTCAAACGACTCACTCCCGCCTAGAAAACGCCAACATACCTGCAACTAAAAGCGTAAATGAGGGGTCAGTCAACTTGACTGAGTGAGGGGGCTAACGCACACCCACTATATATATATATATAGAGCATATCACTTATCAGAAGGGTGGACTCATGAACCGGAGATAGGTGTTGCATACCAAAGGCATTTCCAAAATACCCAAAAGATAATTATAAGTATAAGTTTTAGAAAACATTTCAGAAACTCTATCTCGATTCATGAGTCCCTGACGTAACAGATCACATGCTCGGTGAGTACGAGCTTCCAACCTTTACTCCTCAGAACATATCAAAACATAAATACAGAATCAATCCAACCGACACACCAATGATGGAGGAGATGTACCGTCCCCAAACCATCCAGAACTGACAAACCCTCAAGGGGTAGCGAACCCACAAGAGTCCTTCCCCGGCTGTACACCGAGGGCTCAAGATATCACGCCTCCCCTATCTCCCTGAGTCGCGTAATGATATCTCAAATGGAGACTATGCACAGGCCGAGCCCTGACGGCCCTATACCGTCCCAGGGATTCCTTACCCATAGCTCCTCGGATCCATAACAGAACAAATACCATATATCATGGCTAACTCGCTACTGAACATATCATAACATAACATAACTTTTCAAAACAGTTTACATATGCTTTCATATCTAATTTTCCAAAACAGAGCTGATTCACAAGGTCATAAGCATATCATATCCAGCACATACGTATTTATAATAGATATACTCGCATGCAAGGGTTGAAATCAGCATATGAAGGCCATAGGTCGCATAAATATACAAAATCCTAAACCTCACCTTGTGATAGTAGACTCTGAGAGTGTGAAAGGTCAAACACTCTAAACCTCGGGCTCACCGGCACCACCGAACTCTATGACTAGACATACGAAAGCCCAAACTTAGACTCTACATGAACAAAGTATGACGCACGGCGTACCAAGAGATGAATGATATGGAGAATGGAATGAAGTGTACACATAGGTCACATAGCATAACATAGGATAAGCTCTCAAACGAAATTATTCAATTAAAATGAAGTATCAAAGTTTAGAACATAAATTAAAGTCATATTATTAATATTTAAAATAATGCATTTTAATCATTAAAATAATAATAAATAAATAAAAGGAAGAGATCGAGATTCACATGGAACCAAATAAATAATTAAATTGTATATGCATATTGATGATATAATTCACATAGGCATGCGAAATAATTAATTGAATCTCAAATTATGCGTAAATATTAACGTACTCAATTTATTTACATATTATATGCATGGGGCGAAGGAAATTTGATAAATTGGATTTCCCAATAATGTAAATTAGTAACTTAAGAAACCTAAAATGTTCCAGTAATAGGTTTTGAATACTTTAATGAAATTTGGGGTTTAAATTTTAATTGATTATAACAATAAGTACATAGGATATAAAATAAGGAATTAGTATTAAATTCTTTATAGAAAAGAATGGAAATGCATGTTTAGATACGCACTATTGAAATGTTAAGAATTTCCTACGTAAACTATATTAATTATAAGTAAAGTGATAAGAAATCAAAATCATAACTAAAGAAAGGGATGCGTGCCAAGCCGAAATGCAACATTAAATATTGTTGCTACTCTTGCCATATCTCATGTTGTGGCCTCTCCTTTGTCCCAAACCAGCGAGCAGCTCACGCAGCAGGCAGCAGGCAGCTTACGCAGGGGTAACCACAGCAACGCAACAGGGGAACTCCACGCAGCGGCAGGGGAGTTTCGGTGAAAGCTCAAGACCCCCCCCCAACAAACCACGAACTCACACACCACACTTAATTACATATTATCACACACAAATACACACATACTACCCATCAATTTCCAAGCTTGAGTCTATTAAAATCACATACCCCACGCAAATCATCACCATGAAAGCCATGAAAGCAAAGCTTCAAAACACCAACGAACTACCACAATTTCTTCATTTAATCATCAGATTATTCACATTCTCACATAAAACATGGTAAAGAAAGTGCTATACATAAAAGTCCTAACTGCTGCACATATATAGACATTATAAAATAAAATAAATGTGGAAGGCTTACCTAAGATCTTGAAATAAAGAACAAACGAGGGAGATATGAGCTCTTGAAAATGTGGGAAAGTCTTAGATCTTTATTCTCTCTCCTTTGAAGCTCTCCATGGATGATATGATTTGTTCTGAAATGAAGTTTGAATGAAGCTAGGTTAGGGTTTTAAGGTATATATATGGTGGCTAAAGGTTTCATTAGGGTTTGGGCCCAAATAAGTGACTTTTGGCCCAATAGGTCAAAATTAAAAGGTTTAAGTTCTAAATGGTTTCCGAAAAATATAAAGTAAATTCCGTTGGACCCGAATCACCGATTCAAGTCCAATGGTGGTGTCGGAAATCGAATTCGAATTCCCGACCTCACATTGGTTCCGAATGACCCAAACTCACCTAATTTAAGTTAGACCCAAAACACACAAATAGGTCCAAGTCCTATTTAAATCCAATTCGAACAATTGATTTAAATTCATCCAAGTTCCATTCTCAAGTTGTCATGCAAGAATTCATGTTTTACCATTTTAGGTTTTAGTCAATTAAGTCACATTTCAATCAAAGTTGGAATTAAACACATAAAAAGGAAATTAAATCACATAAGTGCGTAAAGTAAACTCTCTCGTGGCGCATACCTGTACGATGTATCGGACGGCGTGACAGTTTAAATATTATCTTATACGATGCTTATGCCATTTTATACCCACCAGTCTCATATAGATTGAACCCGGATTGTTTTCAGTGTTCTTGCAGGTTTGGAGTGTTAGGCGGGAAGTCGAGTCTGTTCAGTCTTTCGGTTAAGTCAGAGTCTGTTCATTTGCATATTGAATCATAATTTGTTTAAGTTATGGAGAATGTATGACTTGTATCGATTATTACTACTATCATGAATTCCAGATAAGTTTACTGGAATAAAAGAATCTGTAATTGATGTTTTATTATTTTATTGACTTTCGGGAATAGGTATCTATGCTGGATGAACCCCGTCACTCTTTGCTTACCTTGCTATTTATGAATGTACGTTGCTTCCGCATTGGTATTGTTTCTGTGGTTATGTTTTTTGGTTGCGTAGGTTAGATCCCGCCTAGCTTAGCGAGTATGTACGTCCCCGTTCGCCGTGATTTAGCTCGGGTATGGATTTTCCATTTCATATTCGGGTCGGGTCGAGTCTCGGTGCAGGGGATGTGGCACCTTGCGCTCGGGTGCTACAAAAACGCACCCAAAGTCACCTAATTTCGATTAGGCCCAAAACTTCCAAAGACTTGTAAATAGGCCCAAGGGCTATTTTGAATTCAACTCCAACAATTAAATTAAATTCATACAAGTCATAAATTATGTCAATTCATATAATTCCGACTTCAACATGCAAATTCCATATATCCCAGGTATGCACTTAAATCAATTTAAATCACATAATTAAATCATAGTTGGAATTAAAAGCACATAATAAGGGTTTAAATCACATAAACGCGTAAAGAAACACTTTCGTGATGCTATACCTGGATTGCCGAAGAGACGGGGCGTCACAATCTCAACCCCTTAAGAGAACCTGGTCCCTAGGTTCAAGCACTCGCATAAAAAATACGAGCAACTCTCCGTATTCATCCCATGTTCAACGTTTATGACGTCCCGACAAGGATTAGTCCAGAAAGGTCTTCAACCACGAAGGGGGTTCAATCGTTCACTTTAATCTTCACACAAACTGGATCTCAACTGGGAGTAGCTCGGACGTCTCGCACGACAGGAGGGTCCAACGTGATTCAACTCCCACTGTTTGAATTCATCCAAACCGACCTACAACTCGGAATCACTAGTGGAGTTGTTAAAGAACTTCCACCACTCGTTCTCCAACCCTCACGGGCCTTCAACCATCATCTCAACTGGTGACTCGAAGTTGACATTCGAATCGTTGCATGTCTCTGATTGTAGGATTCTTGAGAACTCTTTGTGAAGACAGTTCTAATGCACGACCCTCAACTTACCTCGTAACTAAAGAACTCGTTCGCTCAGCTACCCAGTAGGGCGACTAACAACAACACATACAACATACAAATAGCAACTCGGTGGTGTGAGTGAAGCAAAATCCTAAGAGCAAACACTAAATATACATGTCGGGTCAAAGTGCAAATGAGATGCATCACATAATTATCACTGAAGCACGTAGCAGCAATTAATTAATAATCCGCAACACTTAGCAATTACCAACTATGGTAAGGAGAATAAATAATTACAAGGTTTATATATAATATGGATGCACATGCTATGAATTCAAATACTTCAATTCCTGGGTTCATGTTGGTCCTCGATTTGAAGTAGTTGATCCCGAATTCGTTGTATGTTAGCTCTCGATCGATCACAATCGAAAATCTTATGCTCCTTTGACCAGCAAGTATAGCACCTCTTCAATCTATCCCGACACGCGCCGTAAGCATGGTTGGTTCCTCCACAATGGGTACACGGTTGAACTTTTTTCTTCGGCTTTGGAGGGTTCCTGGTCTTATGCTTTTTTCCACGAATCATCTTGGTTCGAGCTCCATGTTGATAGGATCTTCCTCCCACATATAATTTTGAGCATAAACCCAGCTCAAGTCTAGGCTCCGACACATCTTCTTCCTTACTTCTTGCCAACCACCTATTTTCAACTCGTAGTGCTCTATCTGTGGCTTTATCCCACGTGCTTTTATTCTTTGCAATTAAAGCTTACTTGAACTCATTCCGAAGGCCCTCCATGAAGTATCTGGCCTTCACCCGATCGTTACCCCGTAATGTGGGGTACATGCACGCCCATTCTCTCGAATTCCTCTATGTAGCCCACAACAGTCCTTTCTCCTTGCTTTAAAGTGAGGAATTCTTCGAGTCTTCATTCTTGTAAAATGGCCGGTCCAAAACTCTTTCGGAATTCTCGAGCAAATACATCCCATGTCAACTCCTCGCTCATTGCCTCTAATTGTTGGGCAACTCTTTTCCACCATTTTCTTGCTTGACCTTGTAGGAGAAATGTAGCAAGGCGGGCCATGTCCTGAGAGTTGCATGACCATATTTCAAAGATGTCTTCTATTTCTGAAAGCCACTCTTCAGCCCTTATAGCATCTCCTTCTCGAAATTGAGGAGGCTTAAATGCTATAAATTCCCAGTACATCATCGTCATCGAATTCATTAGTGGTATTTCAGCTGAAGTTTGTCCTTGATTGCATAAATCTAGATGAGAGGGTTGACAGTAGTGTTGTTAATTGTGACACCCCGTCTTCTCGAAAATCCAGGTATGATGTCACGAGAGAGTTTAATTTTTTATTTTCGTGACTTATGTGTTATTCGCATGCCTTACGTGTCAATTTGTATTCTATTTAATTAAGTGCGTATTAGAATTAATAAGTCGTACTTGGACTCAATTATCCAAAATTTGCAAATTAGGGACCTAATCATAATTAGGTTGTTTTTAGCCCTCGTGCCTACCATGAGCTCGAGAATTCGAATTGGAATTTTGACCGCTCCATTGGATTTGTTTCGATGATTTAAGTCCAACAAAACTAGCTCTCCCTTTTTCTGACACCATTTGAACCCTCTGTCGATTTATTTTCCCAACCAATTCAACTGAACACGTCTCGAACCGAACCGAGCCTGTTCTTAGCCTTAAGAAGACTGAACCTCTCTCCCTCTTTTCATTTTAGTGCAGTTTTTGTAACGCCCCAGTTTTTCAGAGGTTTGAGCATGACGTATTCATTTACCAATGTGCGCAATTTAATTAATGATATATGCTTCATTACTGATTTTATTAATTGATCATGAATTCTTGAGACGTTTGGGCATGTGTGTTTATGTTTGATGCCGTTGCTATTTGGTTTGATTTCTGTTTTTCGTGGAAACTTAGCATGAGTGAATTGTGTGACTTATGATTATGTTTATATGCTCGTTGCATCATTTTATTCTCGTATGTGTGAGTTTTGGATTCTTTTGTGTGATCGGAACCGAAAAGGGGGCTAAAGAGCATTTAGCGCACCTTGTGTTCCGGGCGGCATATCTTGAGGTCGGGGACTCGGAATCGAGTTTCGTCACCTCCATTGGTTCCGGATCAACGAATCGGAGACAATGGAATAAGCCTCATATTTTTATAAGATTAATTGGATTGCCAAATCTTAACCGAATCAAGCCCCTTGCGCCAAAAATGACAAATAATAGCTATTTCACGTTCACGGACCTATCCTAACATACCTGGACCCTAACCATTGACCTATACCCACTTGCACACTCTCTCTCTCCCCCATATCAGCCCCCCCCCCCCCCCCCCCCCCGAACCAAACCCCCTCTCACTCACCAAACTCAGCCAAAATGGAGAGAGAAAGAAAAAGAAAGAAGGAAAGAAGAAGGAAGAAGGAGAACTATTCAACCCTTGGGTATTTGAGCTCATACCCCCTCCATTTCTCCTCCAAATTGAAAGGTAAGACCATATTTGTGATGTACATCTCCTCATAGTCATTTTGAGTTAAGGTTTGCATGATTTCTCCAAGTGATGAGCATGTATTGGCATATGGGGTGAATAATGAGGGTTTGGGAAGAATTGATGAATTCTAGCTTGCTTCCTTGTGGATTCCTTTGGTATGAAGTATGTATATTGCTCCTAAGACATCATTTTTGATATGTATGAACTTGCTTTGGTTGTTGGATTAGGATTCATGATTTTGCTTATGAAATTGAAGTATTGCTTGAGCTTGCTCCATATTCATTCCTTGCATGAGTTGTTGCAACTTTGGACCATTAATTGGCTTGAAATGCATGAATTCTTGCTACCTTAACTTACCTATGTGTGTTAATTTGATGTTTGTATGGTTTAGCATGAGTTTTGCCCTGTTTGTTCTGTGTTTTTCGCCACTGACCTAAATCCGCGAGGGTGGATTTTTGGAAAAATCCACGGGGGTGGATTTGAGGCAGAAACTTTGGATCCTACCCTGTTTTCTGACTGAGATTGTTTTATCCCGTTTACCCTCATACAAACTCGGATTGACCTGATTTTTGAACCCACAGAAACCTCTTCAAGTCTAGAACATCCTCCAATTATAATCAACCATATATATTTTCTCAATTGTGAGTTATGATTGTTTGACAATTGTGTCGCCACTTCACCAAACTTCTACATTGGCCCAAACTTCAAACCTACGCCATTTTCACCTTGCTTTGAACCGTGATTCGTGCCATATATCCTTGAAAACATCTATGTGTCTAGTTTCACCTCCAACAAGCAAAACATAATTCCAATATCTCAAACTTAGGATATACCCATTTTTCTACAGCTTGCGTATTTCCGAATTGTCAACTTTTCCTAACTTTTGCTAAACTTTACCAAAACTCGTTCTATCGCCTTCCTTGCACTTCCTCGACCCCTTATGTGACTTATATACTATACTAACATGCTTTATGAGGTGTTTTGATTAGTTTATGAAGTTTATGACTTGAATTGCTATGAAATATGAAAGTTATGAACGAAGGAACTTGATAACTTCATGTATTGAATGTACTTGAATGAATTATGTGATAAAGTGTCTTCATGACATGATTTTTACTTCATATACATTTCTACCATGTATTATCTTGGGTATTATGAAATTTTATGATTTTTCATGGAATATTTTACGAGTTATGCCTCAACGTGACTTAATTGCTCCTAATATGCGCATGCATGGATCTTGACTCTCAATGTACACCCTAATTGCTTATGTAACTCTTAGTTTATCACTTGTATGATATGTATACATGTTATATCACGTGTTATGATTATTATTTGAATTTCTTGGATTTATTGGGTATGAAATATGGAAGTTATGAACTCGAACGGATATGAACGTCTCTTAGAATGAATGAATGAGTTGTTTACGTGACTTTAAGTAATGAATTGTGCATATGAATGTTTCCATGATACCATATCTTCTCTTATGCATTCATATCATATTCATAACATCGTCGTGCGTCGTATTTGGTTCATTTGGAGTCTTGAGTCATACGTGTACCCTCTATTGTCTTTTGTACAGTTTTCTCCAGGGCGGAGACTTGCGGGGTTCATAGGACACTTTCAAGTCCTCTTGTTTTCTTCTTGGTTTTGGTCGGTAAGGTGTAAAGGTGGGTTTCTCTTCTATTAGTTAACTGACCCTATATACTCCTAATGTGTAAAGATTTCGGCCAAAACTATTATACGTATATAGAGTCACTTTTCAAGAGTAAATATTTGCAACGTAAAGCCCTTATTTTATGAACCCTACCAAATGTTTTGGCGAGAATGAAAGAATGAATGTTATGCACAGAATGGGGCCCAGGGACTTGGTGTGAGTGGTGAGCCGAGGAGGCATGGGCTGACGGTGAACCCTCACACTAGTCCCACCAATGAACGGCGTAACCGGACCTCGTTAGGAGTTAGCGAGTTATGGACGCTGAGTGCCTCTGGGGAGTCATGTTCCCTTTTTGGTCAATGAATGGATGGTTCGGGCCGATCACCCGGCCATCACCCGGAGGAAGAAGGTGTAAATGTGCATGAATGTGCACAAAAGAATGTTATGCATGAATGAAAGAAAGAAAGAATGTTTAATAAATTACACGAGGTGTTGGTTGGAGATAATGCACGCCAACTCGCAAGGCCACAAAAGACCTAAAGAATGAAAATGAACGTTATAATCCCTTTTGATGACTTCTTTATCTTACCCACTCGGGAAAATGCTCAAAAACCTCATTTGGGATTATAACTTGCATGTGAATGTTAAATATTGTTGTATATGCCATTTATGCCTCATTTTATACCCACCAGTCTCCTATAGACTGAACCCGGTTTGTTTTCAGTTTTCTTGCTGGTTTGGGGTGCTAGGCGGGAAGTCGAGTTTGTTAAGTCTTTCGGTCAAGTCAAAGTTTGTTCTTATGCATAATGTATCATGAATTGTTTAAATTATAAAGAATATATGATTTGTATTGATTATTGCTACCATCATGATTTCTAAATAAGCTTATAGGAACAGAAAGAATCCGTAATTGATGTTTTGTGATTTTATTAAATTTTGGGATTAGGTATCTATGTTAGTTGAACCCGTTACTCTTTGTTTACTTTGCTATTTATCATTGTACTTTGCTTCCGTACTGGTATTATTTCTATTGTAATGTTTCTTTGGTTGCGAAAGTTAGTTCTCACCTCGCTTAGCGAGTGTGTGTGTCCCCGTTCATCGTGATTTAGCTTGGGTATTGATTGTCCATTTCATATTCTGGTCGGGTCTCGGTGCGGGGGATGTGGTACCTTGCGCTCCGGTGCTACATCCTTAAGTGGTATCAAAGCCCGGTTGCAAAACCGGTCTTCTAGTGTCGTGATTGAGTCAGTTTAGGTCGTGCGGCATAGGAACAACTTGTCAACGTATGCATTGCATTGGCTTTCAATGTTATTTGCTGCTAATTGTTGAGATTTTTCGATATACATAACTTAATTTTAATCTCATTACTTTGGTATTGCATTTTGCATTTAGTGTGCTTTCATTGATTCAACTATGTGCCATAAGCATATCCTAACCGACATACATATATATTTGAGTTGAATTTTGATTATAGATTGTAATCATGTCAATCAAGCTACAACCTATTTCAACTACCAGTTACTTCTACTAGATCGACGGAGGGATTGTGGGAGCAAAAAGGGAATTGAAGGCTAGGTGTTCAATTTTCGTGGCTTGCCAAATGGAATTTCATATCATGGCTCGATATCATGAGAGGAAGCTAATAGGAAGCTTGGATCATGGGAAGGGTCATCAATTTCATCCTTTTTACAAACCTTGAAGATTATCAAAGTACAAGTATGTAGGAGACTCAAAATTTCTAATTTAAGGGAGTTCTGAGACAACAAGATGGATGTGGAACTTCTTACCATCCAATTATAAAGGCGTTCAATACGAGATCAAACTCTCCAAGGTCCACCGTTGAGACCTCCGAGTTTTAGATGGTTGAGCAATTGGAAGGTCAAGTTGGGAAACTTCAAAGGAGCAAATGCAAGATGTGTTGGAGGCTTCGACTCAACTAAGATGAAAAGAGTGGAGAGCCGTTAATTGTAGGATTTTACAAAAAGGAGTCAAGTCAAGAAACATGGGAGAACGGTTGCAATTGAGGATTAACAAATGGATGCAAAGCAAAGATAGCCAGGAGTCTCGAAGAATTCAAATCGCATCAACTCCTTGGAATTTTGGAACACGGTGATATCAAGAAGCAAGCAAGGATGGGAAAGCATCACCAACGATTGAACAATGTTCAACCTTGCAAACTATACTCATGATAATGGAATCAAAGGACAAGATATCGAGCTAAAGCCACCACTACGGTGACAGGTTCAATGCATTCATAGCACGTGCATCATACGTTGTAATTTACTTATTTAAATTCCTACCTATGTGTTTTAATATTGTAATCAATGATGGGATGTTGCATCTCCTTGGTTGAAATATGTGCTGCACGCATTGAACATTCTAACCCAACATGCACTGTTTGAGTGTATACTTGTTAGGATACTTTCTCAGTTTAATGCCTCAACTACTAATTCAACCGAATCCTTACCGAAGCTCTACCGAAGCGGGTCAAAAGGGAAATTTTTGGGCGACAGGGATATGCCGGAAGTGAAAGTTAAATTTTGGGAGATTTAGCGTTGTAATGGACTTAGAATTATTTGGATCAAATAAGAAAAGAGAAGAAGACTTCGGATTGCAAGAAAAATTGGAAAGATGGAGGTCAGGGGGTAAAGGAAGATGGATGTTATTCCAATTCAAACGTCTTGATTTGATGTGAGTAACTCACTGAACCATTTCTTAGCTAGAGTTACTCAGTAGAAAGAGATTAGGATTTTCGGCGAAAAGGATATGGATAGAGTTCGAAATAGGGGGTTTTCCATAGAATCGGGTATCATACTCTGAAGATGGTGGAATTATGGAGGAGCTTCTGCGGGACTGTTATGTTAGCTCAAAAGAAAAGGAACCGAATCTGATTGGCACAATTCGTGATGGCAACTATAAAGGTTGATTTTGATTGAGGGTTGGAGGAGCTCGGATGACACCCAAAAAATTAAGATCCAACTATGTACTGGTTGATTTTCCATGATGACACGAAAGAAGTTAAGGATAAAGGAATAGTAGGGAGCAATTATAGAAGGACTTGAATTGGACCTTAGGGAATTGAAGGAGCCGGAACCGAACACATCTTTACAAATAGATTCTTAGGCCAGTCGAATATATGGAATTCAGATACCGAAGATGGTGATATTATCATGGAACTTCTGATGGATTTGAAAATAACTATGGAGAAAGGAAAACTTGATCGAATCGTCATGCTTGAAGATGATAGTAATTACTCCTAGTGAACCAGGTCCTCAACAAAGTACTCAAGAAAAATGAATTAACAGAACCGAGAGGAAGTGCGCATATAGGGGTTGTAAATACTAAAGGTGAATTCAAATAAGGAATGACAAGAGAATTTCTTCGAAAATTGAATTTCGCTCGGATAACCGATATCTCCATCGCATTCCGGGAAATGGGTTAATCGAATTAAATGAAGGAGCACGGTTTTGAATTAAAGAAGACAACCACGGATTTATCGTCTTTACTTTAACCGGATACACATCAGGGATACTAAAGATAAGTCAAGAATTGAGCTAGCTTCTGGATTCGACTATATATTCTGACATGAGATTTTCATCTTCAAAATTCCCTACTACGGTGAACGGTACAAGAAGCATTCATGGCATATGCATACATGCAATTTTAATTCAAATGATTTGATTACAATATTCTTTGTTTGCCTATTGTGTTAATTGTTTTACATGTGGTTGATCAATATGCTCAATATGTACTTAATACTTGACCTTCTGTGTTTTTATAAACGTTAAGTGTTGTATTTGTATTTGTTGCCCTTCTTGTTGTTAGCTCTTTGTTGTATGTTTGGGTTGTGTTGCTCGGGAGTATTGGAGACTTCCTTGCTTTGTTGCTTTTGAGAGACGGGGTTCTCTCTCTTTGATGTTTTTGAGAGACGGGGTTCTCTCTCTTTGTTGTTTGAGAGACGGGGTTCTCTCTTTGTTATTTCAGAGACGGGGCTCTCTCTCTGTTGCTCTCAAGAGATGGGGTTCTCTCACTTTGTTGTTTGAGAGGCGGGGTTCTCTCTTTGTTTGCATAGGTTGTAGTGAATCCGAGGACGGATTCTTTTTAAGGGGGTGAGGTTGTAATGCCCCAGTTTTTCAGAGGTTTGAGCATGACGTATTCGTTTACCAATGTGCGCAATTTAATTAATGATATATGCTTCATTATTGATTTTATTAATTGATCGTGAATTCTTGAGACGTTTGGGCATGTGTGTTTATGTTTGATGTCGTTGCTATTTGGTTTGATTTCTGTTTTTCGTGGAAACTTAGCATGAGTGAATTATGTGACTTATGATTATGTTTATATGCTCGTTGCATGATTTTATTCTCGTATGTGTGAGTTTTGGATTCTTTTGTGTGATCGAAACCGAGAAGGGGGCTAAAGAGCATTTAGCGCACCTTGTGTTCCGGGCGGCATATCTTGAGCTCCGGGACTCGGAATTGAGTTCCGTCACCTCCATTGGTTCCGGAACAACGAATCAGAGACAATGGGATAAGCCTCATATTTTTATAAGATTAATTGGATTGCCAAATCTTAACCGAATCAAGCCCCTTGCGCCAAAAATGACAAATAATAGCTATTTCATGTTCACGGACCTATCCTAACGTACCTAGACCCTAACCATTGACCTATACCCACTTGCACACTCTCTCTCTCCCCCATATCAGCCCTCCCACCGAACCAAACCCCCTCTCACTCACCAAACTCAGCCAAAATGGAGAGAGAAAGAAGAAGAAAGAAGGAAAGAAGAAGGAGAACTATTCAACCCTTGGGTATTTGAGCTCACACCCCCTCCATTTCTCCTCCAAATTGAAAGGTAAGACCATATTTGTGATGTACATCTCCTCATGGTCATTTTGAGTTAAGGTTTGCATGATTTCTCCAAGTGATGAGCATGTATTGGCATATGGGGTGAATAGTGAGGGTTTGGGAAGAATTGATGAATTCTAGCTTGCTTCCTTGTGGATTCTTTCGGTATGAAGTATGTATATTGCTCCTAAGACATCATTTTTGATATGTATGAACTTGCTTTGGTTGTTGGATTAGGATTCATGATTTTGCCAACTATGAAATTGAAGTATTGCTTGAGCTTGCTCTATATTCAATCCTTGCATGAGTTGTTGCAACTTTGGACCATTAATTGGCTTGAAATGCATGAATTCTTGCTACCTTAACTTACCCATGTGTGTTAATTTGATGTTTGTATGGTTTAGCATGAGTTTTGCCCTGTTTGTTGTGTGTTTTTCGCCACTGACCTAAATCCGCGAGGGTGCATTTTTCCTAAATCCACGGGGGTGGATTTGAGGCAGAAACTTTGGATCCTCCCCTGTTTTCTGACTGAGATTGTTTTGTCCCGTTTACCCTCATACGAAATTGGATTGACCTGATTTTTGAACCCACGGAAACCTCTTGAAGTCTAGAACATCCTCCAATTGGAATAAACTCGATATCGTTTCTTGATTGTGAGTTATGATTGTTTGAAGTGTCGCCACTTCGCCGTACTTCTACATTGGCCCAAACTTAAAACCTACGTCATTTTCACCTTGCTTTGAACCGTGATTCGTGCCATATATCCTTGAAAACATCTATGTGTCTAGTTTCACCTCCAACAAGCAAAACATAATTCCAATTTCTCAAACTCAAGATATACCCATTTGTCTACAGCTTGCGCATTTCCGAATTGTCAACTTTTCCTAACTTTTGCTAAACTTTGCCAAAAGTCGTTCTATCGCCTTCCTTGCACTTACTCGACCCCTTATGTGACTTATATACTATACTAACATGCTTTATGAGGTGTTTTGATTAGTTTATGAAGTTTATGACTTGAATTTCTATGAAATATGAAAGTTATGAACGAAGGAACTTGATAACTTCATGTATTGAATGTACTTGAATGAATTATGTGATAAAGTGCCTTCATGACATGGTTTTTACTTCATATACATTTCTAACATGTATTATCTTGGGTATTATGAAATTTTATGATTTTTCATGGAATATTTTACGAGTTATGCCTCAACGTGACTTAATTGCTCCTAATATGGGCATGCATGGATCTTGACTCTCAATGTACACCCTAATTGCTTATGTAACTCTTAGTTTATCACTTGTATGATATGTATGCATGTTATAACACGTGTTATGATTATTATTTGAATTTCTCGGATTTATTGGGTATGAAATATGGAAGTTATGAACTCGAACGGATATGAACGTCTCTTGGAATGAATGAATGACTTGTTTATGTGACTTTAAGTAATGAATTGTGCATATGAATGTTTCCATGATACCATATCATCTCTTATGCATTCATATCATATTCATAACATCGCCGTGCGTCGTATTTGGTTCATTTGGAGTCTTGAGTCTTACGTGTACCCTCTATTGTCTTTTGTACAGTTTTCTCCAGGGCGGAGACTTGCCGGGTTCATAGGACACTTTCAAGTCCTCTTGTTTTCTTCTTGGTTTTGGTCGGTAAGGTGTAAAGGTGGGTTTCTCTTCTATTAGTTAACTGACCCTATATACTCCCAATGTGTAAAGATTTCGGCCAAAACTATTATACGTATATAGAGTCACTTTTCAAGAGTAAATATTTGCAACGTAAAGCCCTTTTTTTATGAACCCTACCAAATATTTTGGCGAGAATGAAAGAATGAATGTTATGCACAGAATGGAGCCCAGGGACTTGGTGTGAGTGGTGAGCCGAGGAGGCATGGGCTGACGGTGAACCCTCACACTAGTCCCACCAATGAACGGCGTAACCGGACCTCGTTAGGAGTTAGCGAGTAATGGACGCTGAGTGCCTCTGGGGAGTCATGTTCCCCTTTTGGTCAATGAATGGATGGTTCGGGCCGATCACCCGGCCATCACCCGGAGGAAGAAGGTGTAAATGTTCATGAATGTGCACAAAAGAATGTTATGCATAAATGAAAGAAAGAAAGAATGTTTAATAAATTACACGAGGTGTTGGTTGGAGATAATGCACGCCTACTCGCCAGACCACAAAAGACCTAAAGAATGAAAATGAACGTTATAATCCCTTTTGATGACTTCTTTATCTTACCCACTTGGGAAAATGCTCAAAAACCTCATTTGGGATTATAACTTGCATGTGAATGTTAAATATTGTTGTATATGCCATTTATACCTCATTTTATACCTACCAGTCTCCTACAGACTGAACCCGGTTTGTTTTTAGTTTTCTTGCAGGTTTGGGGTGCTAGGCGGGAAGTCGAGTTTGTTAAGTCTTTCGGTCAAGTCAAAGTCTGTTCTTATGCATAATGTATCATGAATTGTTTAAATTATAAAGAATATATGATTTGTATTGATTATTGCTACCATCATGATTTCTGAATAAGCTTATAGGAACAGAAAGAATCCGTAATTGATGTTTTGTGATTTTATTAAATTTTGGGATTAGGTATCTATGTTAGTTGAACCCGTTACTCTTTGCTTACTTTGCTATTTATCAATGTACTTTGCTTCCGTACTGGTATTATTTCTATTGTAATGTTTCTTTGGTTGTGAAAGTTAGTTCTCGCCTAGCTTAGCGAGTGTGTGTGTCCCCGTTCGCCGTGATTTAGCTCGGGTATTGATTGTCCATTTCATATTTTGGTCGGGTCTCGGTGTGGGGGATGTGGTACCTTGCGCTCGGGTGCTACATCCTTAATTGGTATCAAAGCCCGATTGCAAAACCGGTCTTCTAGTGTCGTGATTGAGTCAGTTTAGGTCGTGCGGCATAGGAACAACTTGTCAACGTATGGATTGCATTGGCTTTTAATGTTATTTGCTGCTAATTGTTGAGATTGTTCGATATACATAACTTAATTTTAATCTCATTACTTTGGTATTGCATTTTGCAATTAGTGTGCTTTCATTGATTCAACTATGTGCCATAAGCATATCCTAACCGACATACATATATATTTGAGTTGAATTTTGTTTATAGATTGTAATCATGTCAATCAAGCTACAACCTGTTTTCAACTACAAGTTACTTCTACTAGATCGACGGAGGGATTGTGGGAGCAAAAAGGGAATTGAAGGCTAGGTGTTCAATTTTCGTGGCTTGCCAAATGGAATTTCATATCATGGCTCGATATCATGAGAGGAAGCTAATAGGAAGCTTGGATCATGGGAAGGGTCATCAATTTCATCCTTTTTACAAACCTTGAAGATTATCAAAGTACAAGTATGTAGGAGACTCAAAATTTCTAATTTAAGGGAGTTCTGAGACAACAAGATGGATGTGGAACTTCTTACCATCCAATTATAAAGGCGTTCAATACGAGATCAAACTCTCCAAGGTCCACCGTTGAGACCTCCGAGTTCGAGATGGTTGAGCAATTGGAAGGTCAAGTTGGGAAACTTCAAAGGAGCAAATGCAAGATGTGTTGGAGGCTTCGACTCAACTAAGATGAAAAGAGTGAAGAGCCGTTAATTGTAGGATTTTACAAAAAGGAGTCAAGTCAAGAAGCATGGGAGAACGGTTGCAATTGAGGATTAACAAATGGATGCAAAGCAAAGATAGCCAGGAGTCTCGAAGAATTCAAATCGCATCAACTCCTTGGAATTTTGGAACACGGTGATATCAAGAAGCAAGCAAGGATGGGAAAGCATCACCAATGATTGAACAATGTTCAACCTTGCAAACTATGCTCATGATAATGGAATCAAAGGACAAGATATCGAGCTAAAGCCACCACTATGGTGACAGGTTCAATGCATTCATAGCACGTGCATCATACGTTGTAATTTACTTATTTAAATTCCTACCTATGTGTTTTAATATTGTAATCAATGATGGGATGTTGCATCTCCTTGGTTGAAATATGTGCTGCACACATTGAACATTCTAACCCAACATGCACTGTTTGAGTGTATACTTGTTAGGATACTTTCTCAGTTTAATGCCTCAACTACTAATTCAACCGAATCCTTACCGAAGCTTTACCGAAGCGGGTCAAAAGGGAAATTTTTGGGCGACAGGGATATGCCAGAAGTGAAAGTTAAATTTTGGGAGATTTAGCGTTGTAATGGACTTAGAATTATTTGGATCAAATAAGAAAAGAGAAGAAGACTTCGGATTGCAAGAAAAATTGGAAAGAGGGAGGTCAGGGGGAAAAGGAAGATGGATGTTATTCCAATTCAAACGTCTTGATTTGATGTGAGTAACTCACTGAACCATTTCTTAGCTAGAGTTACTCAGTAGAAGGAGATTAGGATTTTCGGCGAAAAGGATATGGATAGAGTTCGAAATAGGGGGTTTTCCATAGAATCGGGTATCATACTCTGAAGATGGTGGAATTATGGAGGAGCTTCTGCGGGACTGTTATGTTAGCTCAAAAGAAAAGGAACCGAATCTGATTGGCACAATTCGTGATGGCAACTATAAAGGTTGATTTTTATTGAGGGTTGGAGGAGCTCGGATGACACCCAACAAATTAAGATCCAACTATGTACTGGTTGATTTTCCATGATGACTCAAAAGAAGTTAAGGATAAAGGAATAGTAGTGAGCAATTATAGAAGGACTTGAATTGGACCTTAGGGAATTGAAGGAGCCGGAACCGAACACATCTTTACAAATAGATTCTTGGGCCAGTCGAATATATGGAATTCAGATACCGAAGATGGTGATATTATCAGGGAACTTCTGATGGATTTGAAAATAACTATGGAGAAAGGAAAACTTGATCGAATCGTCATGCTTGAAGATGATAGTAATTACTTCTAGTTAACCAGGTCCTCAACAAAGTACTGAAGAAAAATGAATTAACAGAACCGAGAGGAAGTGCGCATATAGGGGTTGTCAATACTAAAGGTGAATTCAAATGAGGAATGACAAGAGAATTTCTTCGAAAATTGAATTTCGCTCGGAGAACCGATATCTCCATCGCATTCCGGGAAATGGGTTAATCGAATTAAATGAAGGAGCACGGTTTTGAATTAAAGAAGACAACCACGGATTTATCGTCTTTACTTTAACCGGATACACATCAGGGATACTAAAGATAAGTCAAGAATTGAGCTAGCTTCTGGATTCGACTATATATTCTGACATGAGATTTTCATCTTCAAAATTCCCTACTACGGTGAACGGTACAAGAAGCATTCATGGCATATGTATACATGCAATTTTAATTCAAATGATTTGATTACAATATTCTTTGTTTGCTTATTGTGTTAATTGTTTTACATGTGGTTGATCAATATGCTCAATATGTACTTAATACTTAACCTTGTGTGTTTTTATAAACGTTAACTATTGTATTTGTATTTGTTGCCCTTCTTGTTGTTAGCTCTTTGTTGTATGTTTGGGTTGTGTTGCTCGTGAGTATTGGAGACTTCCTTGCTTTGTTGCTTTTGAGAGACGGGGTTCTCTCTCTTTGATGTTTTTGAGAGATGGGGTTCTCTCTCTTTGTTGTTTCAAAGACGGGGTTCTCTCTTTGTTGTTTCAGAGACGGGGCTCTCTCTCTGTTGCTCTCAAGAGATGGGGTTCTCTCACGTTGTTGTTTGAGAGGCGGGGTTCTCTCTTTGTTTCCATAGGTTGTAGTGAATCCGAGGACGGATTCTTTTTAAGGGGGTGAGGTTGTAATGCCCCAGTTTTTCAGATATTTGAGCATGACGTATTCGTTTACCAATGTGCACAATTTAATTAATGATATATGCTTCATTATTGATTTTATTAATTGATCGTGAATTCTTGAGACGTTTGGGCATATGTGTTTATGTTTGATGTCGTTGCTATTTGGTTTGATTTCTGTTTTTCGTGGAAACTTAGCATGAGTGAATTATGTGACTTATGATTATGTTTATATGCTCGTTGCATGATTTTATTCTCGTATGTGTGAGTTTTGGATTCTTTTGTGTGATCGGAACCGAGAAGGGGGCTAAAGAGCATTTAGCGCACCTTGTGTTCCGGGCGGCATATCTTGAGCTCGGGGACTCGGAATCGAGTTCCGTCACCTCCATTGGTTCTGGAACAACGAATCAGAGACAATGGGATAAGCCTCATATTTTTATAAGATTAATTGGATTGCCAAATCTTAATCGAATCAAGCCCCTTGCGCCAAAAATGATAAATAATAGCTATTTCACGTTCACGGACCTATCCTAACGTACCTAGACCCTAACCATTGACCTATACCCACTTGCACACTCTCTCTCTCCCCCATATCAGCCCCCCCACCGAACTAAACCCCCTCTCACTCACCAAACTCAGCCAAAATGGAGAGAGAAAGAAGAAGAAAGAAGGAATGAAGAAGGAAGAAGGAGAACTATTCAACCCTTGGGTATTTGAGCTCATACCCCCTCCATTTCTCCTCCAAATTGAAAGGTAAGACCATATTTGTGATGTACATCTCCTCATAGTAATTTTGAGTTAAGGTTTGCATGATTTCTCCAAGTGATGAGCATGTATTGGCATATGGGGTGAATAGTGAGGGTTTGGGAAGAATTGATGAATTCTAGCTTGCTTCCTTGTGGATTCTTTTGGTATGAAGTATGTATATTGCTCCTAAGACATCATTTTTGATATGTATGAACTTGCTTTGGTTGTTGGATTAGGATTCATGATTTTGCCAATTATGAAATTGAAGTATTGCTTGAGCTTGCTCCATATTCATTCCTTGCATGAGTTGTTGCAACTTTGGACCATTAATTGGCTTGAAATGCATGAATTCTTGCTACCTTAACTTACCTATGTGTGTTAATTTGATGTTTGTATGGTTTAGCATGAGTTTTGCCCTGTTTGTTGTGTGTTTTTCGCCACTGACCTAAATCCGCGAGGGTGGATTTTTCCTTGGAAAAATCCACGGGGGTGGATTTGAGGCAGAAACTTTGGATCCTCCCCCGTTTTCTGACTGAGATTGTTTTGTCCCGTTTACCCTCATACGAACTCGGATTGACCCGATTTTTGAACCCACGGAAACTTCTTGAAGTCTAGAACATCCTCCAATTGGAATAAACTCGATATCGTTTCCCAATTGTGAGTTATGATTGTTTGAAAATTTTGTCGCCACTTCGCTGAACTTCTACGTTGGCCCAAACTTAAAACCTACGCCATTTTCACCTTGCTTTGAACCGTGATTCGTGCCATATATCCTTGAAAACATCTATGTGTCTAGTTTCACCTCCAACAAGCAAAACATAATTCCAATATCTCAAACTCAAGATATACCCATTTGTCTACAGCTTGCGCATTTCCGAATTGTCAACTTTTCCTAACTTTTGCTAAACTTTGCCAAAACTCGTTCTATCGCCTTCCTTGCACTTCCTCGACCCCTTATGTGACTTATATACTATACTAACATGCTTTCTGAGGTGTTTTGATTAGTGTATGAAGTTTATGACTTGAATTGCTATGAAATATGAAAGTTATGAACGAAGGAACTTGATAACTCCATGTATTGAATGTACTTGAATGAATTATGTGATAAAGTGCCTTCATGACATGATTTTTACTTCATATACATTTCTAACATGTATTATCTTGGGTATTATGAAATTTTATGATTTTTCATGGAATATTTTACGAGTTATGCCTCAACGTGACTTAATTGCTCCTAATATGGGCATGCATGGATCTTGACTCTCAATGTACACCCTAATTGCTTATGTAACTCTTAGTTTATCACTTGTATGATATGTATACATGTTATATCATGTGTTATGATTATTATTTGAATTTCTCGGATTTATTGGGTATGAAATATGGAAGTTATGAACTCGAACGGATATGAACGTCTCTTGGAATGAATGAATAACTTGCTTACATGACTTTAAGTAATGAATTGTGCATATGAATGTTTCCATGATACCATATCATCTCTTATGCATTCATATCATATTCATAACATTGTCGTGCGTCGTATTTGGTTCATTTGGAGTGTTGAGTCTTACGTGTACCCTCTATTATCTTTTGTACAGTTTTCTCCAGGGCGGAGACTTGCCGACTTCATAGGACACTTTCAAGTCCTCTTGTAACGCCCCGGTTTTCGGATGAATAGGTAAGCACGCCAAGTGTGCGTTTTGAGCGTAGGATTTTATTTTCTTTCTTTAATTTCATACTATTTTACGTGGCGTCTCATAATTTTACAAAATTCATGAAACATTATTTATATAAATTATTTGAATTCATATCATTGAAAATATTATTTCATGACACGTAAAATATTTATTGCATGAAATAATTACCGAGAGTGTTTTAAATTACCAAATTATCCCTACTTGATTGTTCTTTAAACTTTAGGGACTTAAGTGCATAACTTTGCAAGGGCTTAATTGCGCATATTTTAAATCGTTGTATACTTGATCGCATGACTTCATAAAATAAAGGATTAAATGGCAATTAGCATAAGTCACAAAAATCAAGGATGATGAATTACGTAATGCATCTCCAAGCTTCTTCTTTGAGCCATTTTCAATCCAAAAATCTCCAAACCACTTGCTCTCTCTCTCGGTATCAAGAAGCAAGGAGAAGAAAGTGATTTACCATTCAATCATCAAGATTTCAAGAAATATTTCAAGGATCTGGGAGTTCATCATCATCATCATCCATCTTCTTCATTTCTTTCATCTTCAAGGTTGGTGTTTCCAAGAATGGTTGAGTTGATCATATTTGGCATGACTAGGGTTTGAGTTGATGTGCTAGTTGGTTTATGGGTAGAGGGAAACATGAATATGTGATCATATATTGAATTATGACATGATTTATGGCTTGAAATTTTGGATATTTGGCATGAATGATCAAGTGTGATCATGAACTTGAAATCATGAATTCTTGAGGATATTTTGTGCTTTAAGTGTTTAGGTGTTATGGTATCATTTCTTGAGCATATATGCATGTATATTTCCAGAAATCATGATTTTGGGGATTGAGAATGGAATTTTTGTTGCTTTGTTGCTCATTCCCGTGAGCATCCCCTGTTTCTGCTCTGTTCTTCAAAGTTTCAGAAACTGGGAACGACAGTTCCCAGCCTCAAGGTATTGTGGGAACGGGCGTTCCCATCTTTTCAAATAAAACAGGCGGCCGACCACGGGAACGACCGTTCCCATTTTGGCCTTGGAGCCGGAAGGGCCGTTCCCAGCTAGGCGCGTTTTTAAAATGGGAAACGTTGGCACGCTTTGGGGTTGCTTGGGAACGACCGTTCCCATTTTCCAAAGGGGTCCGGAAAGGCCGTTCCCACCTGGAATGCAGAACAAAATTCACTGCATAAAATTACGAAAATGACCCCTCGATCCGACGACTTCTTTGACCCCGAATTGCTATAATATGTGCTAATATGATGTGAAACAACATGTTATCATGCCACATTGTATTTTCGTGGTCGTCTCGATACATTTCCGCCGTTCGTCATATTTTGGTCATTCTAGGTCATGTCTCACGAATATACATCGTGTTTGCACAGGTCACGAGGGCGTGGACGGGGAGCAAGCTCCTTAGAACACTTCTTTATTGTATTTTGCAAGAAAAGGTGAGGTTTTAGGCTATGTTTATAGAACCCTACCACCCTTATGTGCTATTTTCGGCCAAAACTTATTATAATTATAAACGTTTTCAAAGTTATAAATATTTCAAGCAAGCAAGTCATGATTTCAAGCAAGTTTGGCGAGTACATGATTGCACGTGGGCCCGAGGGTAATTCTTGAGCCAACCGGGAAAGCAAGGGCTGACGGGTAACTCCTGAATTATCCTCACATTGTTGGGATCACCCCCGAAGCCACTAGGAGATTAGTGGTGGAAGGAGTTCCGTGTCTAGAGGGTCATGTCCTCTACACACACCATGTCGTGGATAGTCGAGCCTTGCAAACTCACTATCACCCGGAGGAAGAAGGAGACTGGGGATTAATCCGGCATGTCGGGTTATCCTCGGGTTATCGCATGATTTCAAGCATGAAATTGTTTATATGAGCACGAAATGAAATTGCATGATCATGTATTGAATTGATAAAGCAAGCACGTATTGTGACGTTTGGTGTTATGGTTGGAGATTCGCCCCTACTCGCCGGGGTCACATGTTCATGAAATGTTTAAGCTAAAATGTCAAACTGATTGGTTGTAATCTCGGGCAAAGATTAAGTTTCTTGTACTATATATATTCCTTTTCATTTCCAAAGTCTTCACCCGAGGCTACACCTTGCATGTGATGTGTGTTATATATATTTATTGCCCCTCACTCAGTCTTCGGTAGACTGATACTTCACTTTTCAGGTACTTGAGCGCTGGGTTGTGCTAGGCGGGTGTCCGGTCGAGTTTTGCATTTTCACGAGTCTAGCACCGTACCTTCATGTATAGTACTTTTGGGACATTTCATGTTATTGATCGTTATTAGTATTTTTCGAATACTTGGTTATGTATATTATTAAGAGATGATAATGTATTGATAGTTAAGTTGGTATCTATACGTATCTATTCAATAAATATGGTACCTATATGTATGAATGATTTTATTGCTTCCGCTTTCATTATCTTGTTGGCTCTGTTTGTTGGGGAGAGTGTCCCGCCTAGCTCGTCATTTTTATTTGTCACCCGTTCGCTATAGTTTTGGTTTATGTTTGGATTTTCCTTTTCATACGTGGATCGAGGCTATAGTGCGGGGGATGTGGTGCCCTGGGGGTTAGGTGCTACATCTACAGGTGGTATCAGAGCCCGGTTGCAAAACCGAGGTTCGCGAGTCGTGTCAAGTCAGTCTAGGTCGCAAGGCATAGGATTATGTGGTATTTGGGAGTCTGCATTTGGTTGACTTACCTGATTTACTCATTTCTTCGCATTAATTGAGCTACTTGATCTTCCTTGAACATGTGCTACTTGATATTATGGAAATTGTATGCACACATTTGCATTTATTGACCAAGCCACGCATGTTTAGTGATCTAATTTCAGGATGGAGCACGACAGACGTTCCAGTGACCGATCCTCGAGGCACAGGCATCGTCACCGCCGACATCATCGCCGCGAGAGATCACCACCTCCCCCGCCTGCTCAGGCACAACCCCAGGATTTTATGAACGCGGTAGTGGGGCTAATTGATCAGAGGCTACAGGAAAGGGTTCCTCCACCACCTCCAGCACCAGTAGCACCTCCGGAGAACCCCATTTCTGCCATTTTACGAGAGTTTCAGAACCAGCGTCCCCCGAAGTTCTATAAGGGAGACGATATACAGGCAGAGATGTGGCTAAAAGAGATCGAAAGGATTTGGCAGCTTATCCCTTGTGACAGTCAGGAGAAGGCTCGCTGCACACTTACTCTTATTCAGGGCGAGGCCTATTCTTGGTGGGAAAGCACGCAGATTGTTCTGGAGGCAGACGGGACCGAGATTACTTAGGAGGTATTTGTACAGGAGTTCAGAAACAAGTATATTCCTCCAGCTTCCCGTACTCGCAGGTTGAGAGAGTTCACCGAGCTAAAGCAGGGAGGCAGGTCTGTGGGTCAGTATATCGCCGAGTTCGAGAGGCTTTCTCGCTATGCCCCCAACATAGCGAATGATGACTTTCACAAGGCGATGCAGTTCGTCCAGGGACTCAGGCCAGATATTCAGGATGCGTTGAAAGCAACCAATACCAGTACCTAGGCCAAAGCCCTAAAAGTTGAGGATTCGGATATTGCTAGGAAAGCTACTTCACGGACTGGACAGGCTTCGGGCTCGAGAGCAGGTCAGGGATCGAGCTCAGGGAAGAGGCCGATGATTTACTCTGCACCCCTATCTCAGAAGAACCCCGGGAAGAAGCTTAAGGTGACAGGGCCATTACCGAGAGGTCCGAGAGCTCCAGCACCACCCCAGCCACCTCAGAGACCGGGCTGCAGATGGTGTAGACTTCCTACACATACCTACGACAATTGCAGGCGCCGGTTAGGTTTATGTTTGATTTACGGGAGTGACGAGCACATGGTTGACGGCTGTCCGGATCGTCAGGATCCACCACCTGCAGGACCGAGGCCACTGGTGAGAGCTCGGGCTTATGCACTCGCTGGAGAGGAGCAGGATGCAGAGATAGACCCCGCCGCAGTAGTTGAAGGTATTATGTGCATCCATGGCACGAACATCCATACATTATTTGATCCAGGAGCTACACACTCCTTTCTTGCGCACTCTATTGCTATTACTTTGTCTTTGCCTGCTATGTGTACTTCTGTGCGTTATATAGTTAGTACTCCTTTCGGTAGTAGGCGAGAGACGGATCAGGTTTACAGGGATGTTCCAGTGGTGATTGAAGGTCGGGAGTTTCTGACAGATTTCATTGTTATGCCGATGGAGAGATACGGAGCTATATTGGGGATGGAATGGTTATACAGGCATTGTGCTACCGTAGATTGCCGGGCTAAGAAGGTTCAGTTGGGTTCAGAGGTTACTACGGGTTGTACTTCAAAGACCGTACCCCTACTTTCGTTTTAAGAGGCTCAGAAGTTAGTCAGAGACGGGGCTACAGGGTTCATTGCCTATATTCTGAACAAGCCAAAAGATCAGATGAAATTAGAGGACACCGAAGTGGTAAAGGAATTTCCCGAGGTATTCCCAGAAAAATTGGATTCCTTGCCTCCTGAACTAGAGATTGAATTTGTGATTGATCTTTTCCCGAATGCTGAGCCGTATTCAAAAACTCCATACCGGATGGCTCCAGCTGAATTAAAGGAATTAAAAGTTCAGCTTGAGGCACTATTGGAAGTTGGGTACATTCGACCGAGTTCTTCGCCTTGAGGAGCACCAGTTTTATTTGTAAAGAAAAAGGACGGGACTTTAAGAATGTGTATCGATTACAGGGAGTTGAACAGGATGACTATCAAGAACAAGTATCCCCTCCCACATATCGAGGAGTTATTCGATATACTTCAGGGTTCCAAAGTTTATTCGAAATTGGATTTAAGACAGGGATACTATCAGCTGTGAATCCGAGCAGAGGATTTTCCTAAGACAGGATTCAATACTCGGTATGGGCACTACGAGTTCGTGGTTATGCCATTTGGATTAACTAACGCCCCTGCAGCTTTTATGGATATGATGCATCGGATATTCGGGCCTTTCCTCGACAAGTTTGTGGTGATTTTTATTGATGATATTCTGGTTTTCTCAAAATCAGCCGAGGAGCACGCGAGACATCTAAGGCTCGTTCTTCAGACTCTGAAAGAGCATCAGTTGTTTGCTAAGTTCAGTAAGTGTGAATTTTGGATCGATCGGGTTTCCTTTTTGGGACATGTGATTTCAGGAAAAGGGTTGGAAGTCGATCCCTCGAAAATCGAGGCCGTGCTCAAGTGGGAGAAACCAAAGAATGCCTCGAAAATTAGAAGCTTCTTGGGATTGGCCGGTTATTATAGAAGATTTGTTCAGGACTTCTCCAAAATTGCTGCACCATTAACCCGATTGACAAAGAAGGATGTTAAGTTTGTTTGGGACGAGAAGTGTGATCAAAGCTTTAATTTTCGGAAAGAAAAGTTAGTCTCAGCTCCGGTGTTAACCTTACCCGAGGGTTCAGAGAGATATGCAGTGTACACCGATGCTTCTAAAGAAGGCTTAGGTTGTGTTTTGACTCAGAAAGGAAAAGTGATCGCCTATGCTTCTCGGAAGCTAAAGGAATATGAAAGGAATTATCTGACACACGACCTAGAGCTTGCAGCCGTGATCTTTGCTCTCGGGAAATGGAGACATTATCTTTACAGGACTTCCTTTGAGGTTTTTACCGACCACAAGAGCCTCCAGTATTTATTCACACAGAAGGATTTGAATATGAGGCAACGGCGTTGGATGGAAAAGTTGGAAGATTATGATTGTATAATTAAATACCATCCCGGGAAAGCAAATGTGGTCGCCGACGCACTTAGCAGAAAGGCGAGTGTATCGAGCTTGGAAATAAAGGAAAGTGAGGAAGTTGTCCCGATTGTGTTAAAGGCTCGGGTTTCTAACATCACAATTCAGCCGGAATTAAAGTATCAGTTATTTGAGGCTCAGAATAAGGATGCGGAAGTGCAGAAGCTTATAAGTAAAGCTAAAGATGACCCGGAGAGTCCGTTTGGGTTTGATGAGACCGGGTTGCTTCGGTTTAAAAACAGAGTAGTAGTACCTGAAGAAGTGAGACGGGTCCTACTTGAAGAAGCTCACAAGTCAGCCTACTCGATCCACCTAGGAGGAAATAAAATGTATAAGGATTTGAAGCAATATTATTGGTGGAACGGGATGAAAAGAGACGTGGCAGAATATGTGAAACATTGCCTGACTTGTCAAAAGGTGAAAGCTGAGCACCAAAAGCCCGCGGGACTTCTACAACCGTTACCTATTCCCGAGTGGAAGTGGGAACAAGTAACGATGGACTTTATTTCTGGATTACCGAAGGTTAAAGGTGGATTTGATGGAATTTGGGTAATCGTGGATAGATTTACAAAGTCTGCTCACTTTCTACCGGTCCGGATGTCCTATAAGATCCCGAAGTTGGCGGAAATCTATAACAGAGAGATTATTCGACTTCATGGCATTCCGGTGAGCATAGTTTCAGACCGAGACCCGAGGTTTACTTCTAAGTTGTGGCAGGAATTACAGGCCGTCTTGGGAATGAAACTTAAGTTCAGTACAGCATTCCACCCGCAAACAGACGGTCAAACTGAAAGGTTAATCAGGTATTTGGAAGATCTTCTTCGGGCTTGCGCGATGGATTTTCAGAACTCGTGGGCAGAACAACTTCCTTTAATCGAGTTTGCTTATAACAACAGCTTTCAGGCTTCGATCGGGATGGCTCCTTATGAACTTCTTTATGGAAGAAAGTGTCGATCTCCGTTGTTCTTCGACTTGGAAGAATGGAAATGGTCGAAACAGGAAGGGGTAAGGAAAGGTGAAAGATTCGAAAGGCCTTCCAAAGTCATTCAAGCTATGATTGAGAAAGTTCAAATGATTCAACAACGGATGAAAGCCGCGCAAGATAGGCAAAAGAGGTATGCCGATAAGCGCCGAAGAGATCTAGAGTTTGAAGTTGGTGACCGGGTATTCTTGAAGGTGTCACCAAGGAAAGGTTTCACCCGAATCGGGAAAGGAGGAAAACTTAATCCTCGCTACTTAGATCCGTTTGAGATCCTTGAAAGAATAGGCGAGGTAGCCTATCGACTGGACCTACCACCGAGTCTTACGGGGATTCATAACGTATTTCATGTTTCACAATTAAGAAAATATTACCCCGATGAGACTACGATTCTCCCCGTGGAAGAAGTTGAGCTGGAACCGAATTTGACATTTATTCAGAGGCCGGTTAGAATATTGGATCGGAAATTTCAAGAGTTGAGAAACCGGAGAATTCCCATGGTTAAAGTGTTGTGGAGAAGCGATAAAATCGAAGAAGCTACATGGGAAACAGAGGATAAAATGAAACGGTTCCACCCGGAGTTGTTCGAGCAAGACTAGAGAATCTGGGGACCAGATTCTTCTAAGGGGGGGAGAGTTGTAACGCCCCGATTTCCGGATGAACAGGTAAGCACGCCACGTGTGCGTTTTGAGCGTAGGATTTTATTTTCTTTCTTTAATTTCATACTATTTTACGTGGCGTCTCATAATTTTACAAAATTCATGAAACATTATTTATATCAATTATTTGAATTCATATCATTGAAAATATTATTTCATGACACGGAAAATATTTATTGCATGAAATAATTACCGAGAGTGTTTTAAATTACCAAATTGTCCCTACTTGATTGTTCTTTAAACTTTAGGGACTTAAGTGCATAACTTTGCAAGGGCTTAATTGCGCATATTTTAAATCGTTGTATACTTGATCGCATGACTTCATAAAACAAAGGATTAAATGGCAATTAGCATAAGTCACAAAAATCAAGGATGATGAATTACGTAATGCATCTCCAAGCTTCTTCTTTGAGCCATTTTCAATCCAAAAATCTCCCAACCACTTGCTCTCTCTCTCTCGGTATCAAGAAGCAAGGAGAAGAAAGTGATTTTCCATTCAATCATCAAGATTTCAAGAAATATTTCAAGGATTTGGGAGTTCATCATCATCATCATCCATCTACTTCATTTCTTTCATCTTCAAGGTTGGTGTTTGCAAGAATGGTTGAGTTGATCATATTTGGCATGACTAGGGTTTGAGTTGATGTGCTAGTTGGTTTATGGGTAGAGGGAAACATGAATATGTGATCATATATTGAATTATGACATGATTTATGGCTTGAAATTTTGGATATTTGGCATGAATGATCAAGTGTGATCATGAACTTGAAATCATGAATTCTTGAGGATATTTTGTACTTTAAGTGTTTAGGTGTTATGGTATCATTTCCTGAGCATATATGCATGTATATTTCCAGAAATCATGATTTTGGGGATTGAGAATGGAATTTTTGCTGCTTTGTTGCTCATTCCCGTGAGCATCCCCTGTTTCTGCTCTGTTCTTCAAAGTTTCAGAAACTGGGAACGACCGTTCCCAGCCTCAAGGTATTGTGGGAACGGGCGTTCCCATCTTTTCAAATAAAACAGGCTGCCGACCACGGGAACGGCCGTTCCCATTTTGGCCTTGGAGCCGGAAGGGCCGTTCCCAGCTAGACGCGTTTTTAAAATGGGAAACGTTGGCACGCTTTGGGGTTGCTTGGGAACGACCGTTCCCATTTTCTAAAGGGGTCCGAAACGGCCGTTCCCACCTGGAATGCAGAACAAAATTCACTGCATAAAATTACGAAAATGACCCCTCGATCCGACGACTTCTTTGACCCCGAATTGCTATAATATGTGCTAATATGATGTGAAACAACATGTTATCATGCCACATTGTATTTTCGTGGTCGTCTCGATACATTTCCGCAGTTCGTCATATTTTGGTCATTCTAGGTCATGTCTCACGAATATACATCGTGTTTGCACAGGTCACGAGGGCGTGGACGGGGAACAAGCTCCTTAGAACACTTCTTTATTGTATTTTGCAAGAAAAGGTGAGGTTTTAGGCTATGTTTATAGAACCCTACCACCCTTATGTGCTATTTTCGGCCAAAACTTATTATAATTATAAACGTTTTCAAAGTTATAAATATTTCAAGCAAGCAAGTCATGATTTCAAGCAAGTTTGGCGAGTACATGATTGCACATGGGCCCGAGGGTAATTCTTGAGCCAACCGGGAAAGCAAAGGCTGACGGGTAACTCCTGAATTATCCTCACATTGTTGGGATCACCCCCGAAGCCAGTAGGAGATTAGTGGTGGAAGGAGTTCCGTGTCTAGAGGGTCATGTCCTCTACACACACCATGTCGTAGATAGTCGAGCCTTGCAAACTCACTATCACCCGGAGGAAGAAGGAGACTGGGGATTAATCCGGTATGTCGGGTTATCCTCGGGTTATCGCATGATTTCAAGCATGAAATTGTTTATATGAGCACTAAATGAAATTGCCTGATCATGTATTGAATTGATAAAGCAAGCACGTATTGTCACTTTTGGTGTTATGGTTGGAGATTCGCCCCTACTCGCCGGGGTCACATGTTCATGAAATGTTTAAGCTAAAATGTCAAACTGATTGGTTGTAATCTCGGGCAAAGATTAAGTTTCTTGAACTATATATATTCCTTTTCATTTCCAAAGTCTTCACCCGAGGCTACACCTTGCATGTGATGTGTGTTATATATATTTATTGCCCCTCACTCAGTCTTCGGTAGACTGATACTTCACTTTTCAGGTACTTGAGCGCTGGGTTGTGCTAGGTGGGTGTCCGGTCGAGTTTTGCATTTTCACGAGTCTAGCACCGTACCTTCATGTATAGTACTTTTGGGACATTTCATGTTATTGATCGTTATTAGTATTTTTGGAATACTTGGTTATGTATATTATTAAGAGATGATAATGTATTGATAGTTAAGTTGGTATCTATACGTATCTATTCAATAAATATGGTACCTATATGTATGAATGATTTTATTGCTTCCGCTTTCATTATCTTGTTGGCTCTGTTTGTTGGGGAGAGTGTCCCGCCTAGCTCGTCATTTTTATTTGTCACCCGTTCACTATAGTTTTGGTTTATGTATGGATTTTCCATTTCATACTTGGATCGAGGCTATAGTGCGGGGGATGTGGTGCCCTGGGGGTTAGGGTGCTACACCTCTTGTTTTCTTCTTGGTTTTGGTCGGTAAGGTGTAAAGGTGGGTTTCTCTTCTATTAGTTAACTGACCCTATATACTCCCAATGTGTAAAGATTTCGGCCAAAACTATTGTACGTATATAGAGTCACTTTTCAAGAGTAAATATTTGCAACGTAAAGCCCTTATTTTATGAACCCTACCAAATGTTTTGGCGAGAATGAAAGAATGAATGTTATGCACAGAATGGGGCCCAGGGACTTTGTGGGAGTGGTGACCCGAGGAGGCATGGGTTGACGGTGAACCCTCACACTAGTCCCACCAATGAACGGCGTAACCGGACCTCGTTAGGAGTTAGCGAGTTATGGACGCTGAGTGCCTCTGGGTAGTCATGTTCCCTTTTTGGTCAATGAATGGATGGTTCGGGCCGATCACCCGGCCATCACCCGGAGGAAGAAGGTGTAAATGTGCATGAATGTGCACAAAAGAATGTTATGCATGAATGAAAGAAAGAAAGAATGTTTAATAAATTACACGAGGTGTTGGTTGGAGATAATGCACGCCTACTCGCCCGGCCACAAAAGACCTAAAGAATGAAAATGAACGTTATAATCCCTTTTGATGACTTCTTTATCTTACCCACTTGGGAAAATGCTCAAAAACCTCATTTGGGATTATAACTTGCATGTGAATGTTAAATATTGTTGTATATGCCATTTATGCCTCATTTTATACCCACCAGTCTCCTATAGACTGAACCCGGTTTGTTTTCAGTTTTCTTGCAGGTTTGGGGTGCTAGGCGGGAAGTCGAGTTTGTTAAGTCTTTCGGTCAAGTGAAAGTCTGTTCTTATGCATAGTGTATCATGAATTGTTTAAATTATAAAGAATATATGATTTGTATTGATTATTGCTACCATCATGATTTCTGAATAAGCTTATAGGAACAGAAAGAATCCGTAATTGATGTTTTGTGATTTTATTAAATTTCGGGATTAGGTATCTATGTTAGTTGAACCCGTTACTCTTTGCTTACTTTGCTATTTATCAATGTACTTTGCTTCCGTACTGGTATTATTTCTATTGTAATGTTTCTTTGGTTGCGAAAGTTAGTTCCCGCCTAGCTTAGCGAGTGTGTGTGTCCCCGTTCGCCGTGATTTAGCTCGGGTATGGATTGTCCATTTCATATTCGGGTCGGGTTTCGGAGCGGGGGATGTGGTACCTTGCGCTCGGGTGCTACAGTTTTTCTTCAAGGGGAAAAGAAGAGGAGTGAAAGTAACTATTCACCCGAATCTTTGAGCTCTAGATTCCAACCTCCTCGCTCGCTCGATCAATGATCCAAGGTAAGCAATGTGTTCCTCTCTACAAGGGCTTCATTTCCTTTCGATTGAATACCATTTTTCTTGCTCGTTTCCATAACTTTGATAAGATGATAAATAGTGTGGGTTTCATGTTTTGGGTGTTCGGGCTCGTTTCGGAGTCCGATTTGTGCTCTAATGTGTTCTATATGTGTTATTTGATGTTATACATTCATTTTGTGCCCTTTCTTGGGGTTTGGGAAGGTTTTTGGGGGAGTTGGAAACCTCCCCGCGTAGCAGTCGCCATGGCTAAAAATCTTGGTTGCACCCGTGACCATTTTTAGGCATGAAAGTGTCGCGGCCGTGACCGTCATGCCGAGAGAGCTTCTGTCTTGCCTTCCCGGCCACGGCTAGTTTCCAGTGTAAGTTTTTTTACGGCCGTGCCGCCCTCATTCGGGCTTTATTTTGCCTGAATTTTTTATTGTAGGAACTACTTTGAGTGTAGAAAATTCTCCAATTGGAATAACCTTAAAATTCATTGTCATTTGTGAGTTATAACCGTTTGAATTTTGTGTCGCCACTTCGCCAGAATTCTGCTTTGGTTAAATTTCAAACCTACGCCATTTTCGTCTCGCTTTAAACCACGATTGGAGCCTTATACCATTTAAAAGATCTATGTGTCTACTTTCATTTCCAGAAACATAACTAAATTAACACTTCTCAAACTCAAGTTAAGATCGTTTTCCTACATCTTGCCCATTTCATAAATTTCCAGCTTTCGTCCATTTTCGCTCGAATCCACTTTTTGTGTTCTTCTTCCGCTTTTCTTGTACCTTTTCACCTCCGAACTTGTTCCTAACTTGTTTTATCATGTGTATGTGTATGTACTTATTCTTGTATGTATTTTATGTTTCTTAAATAATGTGAGTTGTTTGCATGAAGTACATATGCACCTTGTTATGTATCTCCACTTTCCGAAATGCATTCCTTTGTATGAAATGAGTTTGAATATGAACCTTGACTATGTGTTCACCTCTCTTAAGTGCTTTTGCATACGCCATACGTCTATGTGGTTCATCCTTGAGTCTAAGTTCTGTATTTTTATCTTCAGTTTGTTCAGGTACACCCGGGGTGGTGTTTTGTTGGCCGTGTTGATTCCGGGGTGGATCAATCGTCTCGTTCTCTGTTTCATTGGTGTAAGGTGAGGTTAGGTTAAAGTTAAAGTTTGTTAATGATATATAGCGGGTTAAGTTTGTTCTGTAATGTAATGTAATGGTTTGTATTAGAGTATTGGGCCCCGGAGATTGTGGGTAAGGGGGACCCGGGACGGCCATGGGGTCGCCGGTTATCACCGCTGGGCACATCTCCACAGTTTGATTCGGATTACCCCTGATCTCACCAGGAGGTTTGGTGAGTGATGGAGATCCTGAGGGTTTGGAGTAGCTTGCACTCCCCTCACCTGAAATGGATGTTTAGGGTCGTGCCACCCTTCCATCGCCAGAGAAGGAGGTTTGTTCTGTAATGTTACTTTTGATTTGATTTGTAATGTATGATTCGTATGAGGAGCCCAGGATGGCATCTGTTACACGTACTTGTCGAGATTTGTATGCATGCTCTGTTAAAGTTCGTGAAACGGGGATAGACTTATAACTAAGATAAAATATGGATCTTTTGAAAGTATAATCTAAGATATGAAATGTTTTGATATGATTTGATACGATAAGAATTTTTTGAAATGTTTGATACGTATGAATTTGTTAAGTTTTGTTCTGTTTTGTTAAGAAATCCCTATATGTATGTATCACTGGTAAAGTTTGGTGTGCAAAAACTATCCCTGAGTTCACGAACTGTGTATGTGATTGTGCCTTGCCCCTTATATATATGTAGGGTGTGTGGGTAGCCCCTCACTCAGTCTGTGTGACTGACCCCTCTCCCCTTTTATTTTTAGTGTGCAGGTGTGCTTTGGAGTTCGAGCTAGGCGGAGTCTATCGAGCTGTTGTCGAGTTTGTGCCTTTGCATACAATTTTGTAATTTGTATAAGTTTAAACGTTGTTTGTATACCGTATGATTTATTTTGATATGTTATATTTCGGGGCAGGCTTCTAGGAAACAGTTTGAACCCGTTTGCATTTATGATTTATGTTATATTCGGGATTAGGTAATTATGCTAGTTGAACCCGTCACTTGCTGCTTATGCTTTTATTATTTGAATGAATGATTAGCTTCCGTATACGTATTTGTTTTGTGGATTGTTTTGAGTTGCAGGGTCTTTGTTCCGCCTAGCTTAGGTGTATGTTTGTCTGTCACCCGTTCACCTATGCTTGGTTCATGTACGGGTTTCCCATCTCGTATGTGGATTGGGCTTAGGTGCTAGGGATGTGGTGACCCACTGAGCAGCGTGCCACATCTTAAAGTGGTATCAAAGCCCTGGGTTGCAAAACCTGGGCTCAGTGTCATGTTGTGTCTATCAAGGTCGAACGACATAGGACAATGTGGTTATGTGCTTGCATTTACTTCGTGCTTTGTTGTGATATGTGTTTGAATTCTTAATGTGACACCCCGTTTCTTCGGCAAGCCAGGTATGACATCACGAGAGGGTTTTCGACGTTTTAATTCCTCTTTTGATTGTATTTATACGTTGGATTAATTGTTTAATTATCCTTTGTGACCTAATTGTGTAAGTTTTACGTTTTAACTTCAGTATTTAATTTCTAACTTGAATTTAATTCTCGAACTACGTGATTATGTGAGATATTTGAATTCTATGTTTATGAACTCGTTTATGTGTTTATTTTATTCGTTTTTACTTGTTCAAATTGGTCGGAGACCATTTCTTTATTTTTGGGATTTGAGGACCTAACGAGTTTTAGAACGCCTCGGATTTTGGCGGCCATAACTTGAGATCGGGAATTCGTATTCAAATTTCGAATGTGGCGCCGGACTCATAATAAGATTTGGAAGCTAAGGAATCAAGCCTTGTATTTTTCTAAACCCATTTATACCCCCGTATTTTGCCCAAAACGTGAGCCTCACGCAGACTTGCCACCCTTTACGATTTTGGCCATAATTAATTCATTCCATACATAAATTAACCTTGTATTTTTTTAAGTTCATTTGGACCTCTGAAATTTCACCGAAATGAGCATCTCGCGCCAATATGACACTCATTGAGATAGTCTTGAGTTGGTGGGACCCTCTAAACCCTAACCAAGCCTAAACCATGACTTTGTGACCTTGAGTTAACCCCTCTCTTCCCTTAAACTCCTGAAACTCGAACCACACACCCACAAGACAAAGGAAATTCAGCACAAGAGAAAAAGAAGAAAGAACCCTCCTTGCCCTTTGGTAATTTTGAGTTCTAATCACTTTCTTACTTCTCCATCCCTTAAAGGTAAGTATATTTATTTATTCTCCACTCTTTTATGTATATTTTGATCAATGAAATTCATGCTTTGCATCAGATTTGATATGGATTTGGGGTTGTAGATGAATGGGAGGGTTAGAGGTGAAATCTTGCTTCCTTGACCTAGCTTGGATTTGTGGCTTTTTTTATACTTGAAAACTGATCATATGAACTTGTTGATCTTCATGTTTTACACTTAACACTTGGTGGAAGTAAGATGGATGATTTTCCATTAAAACGCTTTGATTAAATGATGAGTTCTTGAGCTTGAAACTTGTTGCAAACCTGCTCACCTTTGACTGAACTGCTGTTTGGATTTGTTGATTGGTTTTGATGATTTCTTGAGCTCCTTTTCATACCTATATGTGCAACTTTGTTGCCCCTCCTTCCTCCCCCTTGAAGCAACCCTGGTGCTGCTCCTTTTCACGCCCAGAATAACTCCCCGGGGGGGGGGGGGGGGGTTTGTACTAAAAAGTCCCCGGACGTGTACTTTAGTGCAGAAAGTTTCTACACTGTTTTCCCGGCCAGGTAAATTTCTGTTTTGTTTTTCTCCGGCTGGGTACCCCTTCATACGAATTCCGTTTGACCTGAATTTCAGATACGATCAACTAATTTGAGTCTAGAACAATCTCTAATTGGATTCACCTCAAAATTCATTCTAGATCGTGAGATATAATCATTTTATTTTGGTGTCGCCACTTCACCGAAATTCTGCACTTGTTCAACATCAAACCTCTGCCATTTTTGGATCCCTTTGAATTACAATGCGAGCTATATAATTTCAGAAAGCCCTATGTGTCTAGTTTCTTTTCCAAGAAACAAAACTTAATTCCCATTTCTGAAAATCATGTTATGCCCATCTTCCTACAGCTTGTTCGTTTATGTAAAACTGTCAGCTTTGGCCTATTTTCTCTCAGAGTCCTCTTTTGCATTTCTATTCCATTTTTTCCGTATCTTCTCACCCCGATTGTGATCTTAATATGTTAATATATTTTAATATGTTGAGTTCCATTAATTATTTTAAGTTTATGACTTCAGTTGTTAGGTGTAATTGTGACTTGAATTCATGACCGTTATATGAAACGTTTAACGCTTTCTTGCTTCTCTTGCTCTTTCTTCGGACTCCAAGCTTACGAATGCATATGATATGATATTATATGATACGTTATGAGTTTAATTAATACTTTATGAGTTTACTTCTTGAATTCTTTATGGGATATTTGGTTATTTGCCCAGATGTGCCTAAGTATGAATATATAGGATGTGCATCGCATCCATTTGCCTTCCTATGCATCGACGTGCATCTAATTGGTTCATGATCGAGTCTAAGTCTTGAGTATATGTTTGTTTGTCTCAGATTTGAGTTCGAGAGGTGTCGGATCCACCATTTAGCTTCTTCTTGGTCATCAACGGTCCTTCGTGAGCACTTTTGGTAGGAGGTGAGGTTTAGGTTTGTTTTCTTTTTAGTTAATACGACCTACAACCCTATGTGCTCGTTTTCAAGCCTGTATGTGACTATACTACTATATTTATATGACAGATACGTGCTTATAATATATGTTTATGACTTTGTCCTACGATTTAAGGATTTTAAATTATATGTACTAGCATATGTGAGCTTGAAAATGTTTTGCAACAAGGCTATGCTCCAAACCGTGTGTATTCATGCAAGCTTTGCTCTTCTTCAACATGATATGATTTAGGATGACATAGAGACGTACGTTAAAAGCATAGGCCGAGTTGCAAGGTAAGGTATGTAAGTATGTTATGTTATGATACGTTTATGTATGATATGTTGCGAGTTATCATATGCTAAGCTATGTTCAGATTTGTCGGGCCCAGGGAATTGTGGGTAAGGACGCCCGAGACGGCAAGGGCCGTTGGGTTAAGCCTGTGCACGATTCCCATTTGAAGTACTTACGCGCGACTCTTAGAGCTTGAGGAGGCGTGGTGCTTCAAGCACAATGTGGGTTAGCTACCCCTTGAGCATTGGTAAGAGTAGTGAGGGTTTGCTCCCCGAACTAATTGGGGAGTTAGTGTAAGACCCGTACTCGTCGGGGATAAGAATTCGTTAAGTTATATCGATTATCAAACGGGATAGGACCCTTATTTTAAGCTATGTCCAATTTTGTTATGGTTATGTATAAGTTGGATTCAAAAATGGTTTTGGTATGCAAAACCCTATCCCGGTTCATAGTCTTTTATTCAATATGTGTTTTGCTCTATATGTATACGTGTGTGGGTGTGCGTTAGCCCCTCACTCAGTCGGTGGACTGACCCTCTGTAACGGCCTGATTTTTATTTATTAATATCTTATCTTCAAAATAATTTTATAAATTATATTTTATAATACTTTCATGAAATTTTATGAATTTATATCAAATTGAGAATTTCTTTCATGACTCGAAAATATTCATTCCGTAAAATATTCACCGAGTATGATTTAATTACGAAATTACCCTAAATGTTCATTTCTTTAAATTAAGGGACTAAATTGCATAGCTTTTTCATGGATTTAATTATTCAATTACCAAACAAAGCATACTTGATTGCATGAATTAACTCTTGAGGGACTAAATTGCAAATTGAACATTTCATCAAAATCAAGGATGCTAAATCACGGTATAATTTCATCTCCATGCTTCGAAGCTCATTTCATCCAAATTTCATCAACATATTTCCCCTTTCACTCTCGGTTCATTCAAGTACAAAGGTAGAAGAGATTTTCATCATTTCATCCAAGAATCTTAAGGAATAGTTGAAGCTTTGAAGCTTATTTGCCATCATCATCTTCTTTATCCATTTCTTTACCTTCAAGAGCATGTAAGTGGATATATATGATATCTTGATCATTTATGTGAAAGCTAGGGTAAGTGATTCTATGTAATACATGGATTATATGTTGTTGGATGCTTAAATATATGATCACACCATGATTAGAAGCATGAATGCTTGAAGAAATTGAGCTTAAGTGATGGTTTGGTGTGTAAGCATGAAAGTGGAAATTCTTGGTGTTCTTGGGGATTTAAGCGTTGATATGGGGTTTTATTGTATCTCAATCATGTATGCGTGCTTGTGCCCAGAATTCTTGCATTTTAAAGTGGATTTGATGATGTTTTGGAGTGGTTGTTATTGTCCCGAGAGCCTCTCCTGTTCTGCTCTGTTTCTGAACTTGCAGAGGAGCAGGAACGGCCCTTCCCGTCCCCAGTTCATTCTAGGAACGGCCATTCTCACCCCTTTGAATTCATAGATGGCACGCGTATGGTAATGGCCGTTCCCATTTTGGCCTGCGAGCCGGAAGGGCCGTTCCCAACATAAGTCGCCTTTTTAAAACTAAAAGCGCAGGGGCGTTTTCTTGGGACTTTGAGAACGGCCCTTCCCAGTTTACACTGAGGACCGGAACGGCCGTTCCCACCTCGGTGACAGAACAAAAATCACTGCATAAAAATGTGATTTTGGGATTTTATTCCAATCACTTCTTTGATCCCAAATTGCTATTATATGATTGATTACATGTCAAAACAAGATGTTTCCATGTCACATTGTATATTGCACATCATCTCGTTGCATTTCGCCGTTCGTCATATTTGGTCCATTTTGAGTCATGTCTCACGTGTACACGTCTATCTTGCACAGACCAGCTTCACCGGGACGAGAAGCAAGCCCCGTAGACCGTATCCTACTCGTCTTTTGTCGGTAAAGGTGAGGTTTAATTGTTAGTTATATAGAACCTGTATAACCATTATGTGGATTTCAAGCCAAAAGGTATATATATACTTATTTATAATGATTTCTAAACTTATACACAATTTCAAGCAAGTCATGTATCGTGATTGATTGATTGATCGTGTTTTGGCGAACAAAGCATGTCACGTTGGGCCCGAGGATAGTAATTTGAGCCAACCGGGAAAGCATGGGTTGACGGGTAACTCGAATGCTATCCTCACCACATTGGGATGACCCCTGAATCCGCTAGGAGATTAGTGGAGGAAGGAGTTCCGGGCTTAGGGATTCATGCACCCTCTGCTCAATGAGATTGGATGGTGGGGCCTTGCAATCCCACCATCATCGGAGGAAGAAGGAGACTGGGGACGGGTCCGGCACCACGGATTGTCCTCGGGTTATTTTCATGATTGCACATGTTGATTGTCCTGCCTGAATACACCTGCACGACTACACGATAGCTAAATTGCATGATCACCTATTAAATGATAAAGCAAGCATGTATTGTACACAGTTGGAGTAAGGTTGGAGATTGCCCTCACTCGCCGGTCCACGTATTGCACGTATTGAACGCATGAAATTGATTAAAGTATTTAATACTGGTAGTTGTAATCTCGGGCGAGTTCTATGTTATTATGAACTGATATTACTTTTAATTATAAAACCTTACCCAAGGTTATAACTTGCATGTTAATTGTGTTAATATATATGTATGCCCCTCACTCAGTCTTCCATAGACTGACGCCCCACCTTTCAGGTTATCGCGATCGTGTGCTAGGAGGGAGTCAGAGTCATGTCATGTCGTCCAGCTGAGTCTAGCACTTCATACACTTTCATGTTATTGTTCTTGATATTTCGGGGTTAGTGTATCATGATTATTGTTAGTATTTGGAGACTTGTGCATGTATATTAGGAAAGATGATAATGTATTGATATCTGTCGGTACCTATTAGTACTTATACCTTTACTATAAATATAGTACCTATATGTATTAATGATATTATGCTTCCGCTTTTAACTTTTAGGTCTTGGTTTTGTATTGCTTTGGGGTATAGTCCCGCCTAGCTAGCCAGTTTCTTTTATTTGTCACCCGTTCGCTATAGGTTAGTTCATGTACAGATTGTCCATTTCGTATGTGGATCGGCCTATAGTGCGGGGGTGTGGTATCTCTACGTATAGGGGTGCTACATCTTAAGTGGTATCAGAGCCCGGTTGTAAAACCGAGGTTCTAGTGTCGTATCGTGTCGAGTCTAAGTCGAACGGCATAGGATTAATTGACAATTTGCAAGTCTTGCATTTTATTTGAAGCTACTTGCACTTACCTGAATTTGCTTGAATTAATTAAATTACTCGATAACTTGAGCCTTGCATTGATTTCTGCTATTAATTGCTAATTAATTGATTTTGAATCATTTAAAATTATTTACTCGACGTGTTTTATTTTAAACATTGACAAATTACTTACTGTATTTTATATTAAATTCTTGTTAGTGGCATTAACTATGTGACAATTGTGTGACATGAGCATACCTTACCCACATGCATCTATTTTTAAAGTAAATTGTGAGTTACAGGCTATAGAAGTGATATCAGCCCACGGCCAATTTATATGATAACTTCAGCATACTACAAGTACTACTTCTTAAGTTTGGAAGGGTTAGTGAAGGGCTAAGGAACTTCATGCGGAGTTGAGGGCTATTAACTTCTATTGTTGGGTTGTGATCCAAAGAAAAAGGGTCCGGAACAAAAGAATCTACTGTGGAAATTTATATTTCATTCGAGCACCAGGTGAAAGGAGAATTAGAGTACTAATTATTCAAGATTCGGGCGTGTTGTCAAATTAGGACTCGGTTAATCGGGGAACAAATTCAAGTAAGAAAGCAAATCATACTGATAATGCAAGTCGAGCTAGTAGATCCGGATGATCTATTCATGGAAGGTTAGGATGCTAGGGATTCTATAATTAGGTTTTTCAGATTCAAGTTAAATTGCCGTATGAGAGTACGAATTGGGAAATTTAGAGCAACAAATGGAAACGGTAAAGGATGAGAAAGAAGCAAGGAAAGTAAATTATATGTTCAAGGCGTAGGCAAGTAAGAAGACAAGTCCTACAATCTATTCAGTTCATAAAGATTAGATTTAAGGCATGGTGGTAACTTGAGGAATCGGGACGATAATGGGAGAAGGATTCTTCAAGGTAAGTTTGGGAGCTAACTTCACAAGTGGAGAAGAGTTGAATTCAAGAGTTCACATCTGGAGTCCTACAATCCTACAAGTTAATGCAAGAAAATTTTGATCGAGGAAGTAGTTATGGTAAAAGGCAAGAAGCAACAAAGTTTAACCTTCATGGAAATGAAGCAAAGAGAATTGTGGGAAATAGCACGATTTGGGAATTTTAATTAAGGGAAGGAATAAAGGAAGTTTGACATTCCGGTGGACATAGATTTGGAAGGTAATCACGCTAAAGGTTTTATCTAGTTGGAGTATTTTCTAGATCCAAGCTGAATTGTCGTGTTGTGGGGTCATATTAAAAGATGTGAAGCAACAAGATGGAAACGATAAAGAAAGGCAAGGAATTACTAGGTGAAGGTCGGGCGATCGAGTGCAAACATTGGGAAAAGGGAATCCATTTAATTACTCAAACTCCTAAAGAGTAAACAAGGAAGTTTTGATTAAAGTGAACACTAAACAAAAGACAGGATGCTAATTCCATGAGCATAGAAGACTTCGGGTTCAGGAAATCACAATCTCCAGCTGTAGAAATGTCTAAGTTGAGGCTAGAAAATTCTGAAGATTAGAAGACCGTGGGGAAAATAAGAAATGATCAACGGTTCAAGACAAGTTTATAATTCAATTAATAAGGAATTACGTGCTGAGATAAATCTTTCCATTACTACGGTGACAGGTTCAATGCATCCATAAGCACGTGCATCATACGCTAGTTTAAATTTTTAAAATTTTAAATTTCTATATTTATGTGTGCTTTTCCGACTGAATTTAATTGTTCCAATATATTGATTTCATTATATCCAAGGGTGTACTTGCATTGACATATTAATTCCACATGCATATTCAGTGTCTTGATTACAGGATGTCTCAAGGTTACCCTCATCATGAACGAGTGCCTAGAGTTTCCTCACGTTTACCCCCCTCCAGTCCAGCCTCGGGAGTTCTTCGATTCCTTGGTTTGTTTGGTTGATCAGAAGATAAAAGAATATGTTTCCTCAGTTCCACTAGCTTCATCACCACTATCGGGCCAAATTTCGATAGCGTTTAGGGAATTTCAGAACCAACAATCCTCAAACTCCTTTGAAGGAAATAAGGATCATGCCGTGTCACAACTTAAGAAAATCAAAAGAGTGTGGGAGTTGGTTCCAGGTAACCTTCAAGAGAAAGTTTGAGACACCACCTCGTTGGAGGCAAGAAGGTCTAACCCTCAGTCCGGGCAGGCTTCAGGTTCAAAATTAAGACAAAACATTAATAAAGGAAAGCGACCTATCCCTTGTCATAACCCGGCACCTCAAGAAAGATCTCGAAAGAAAAAGAAACAATCGCTTGGATCGAGTTCGGGAGCTTCACGTACCCCAGTTTCAACATCTTCCGGGATCTTTGCAATTATTATGGACGTGATAACCAGACTTATGAAGGTTGTAGAAGACGGTTGGGATTATGTTTATACTGTGGGAGCGATGAGCATCAAATAGACACATGCTCAAAGCGGCGAGAAAAGTCTACTAGGGATGAAAGGTTGCTTGTTCGAGCCCGGGAAGGTGTTCATGATAGGGGTATGCAAAATGCAAATGTGAATCCGGTCAGGAAAGAAGAAGGTATCAATTATATGCATGACACAACCAACGGTGAACGGTACATTTAACCATGCATATCACATGCATCATGAATCTTATTACTATTGTATTTAATTTCTTGTCCGTTGCAAATTAGTTAATCATGAATGGTACTTATGTGATTAAAATGGTTTCACTTGCTTATATGACATTTATACGATTATTTCTACGATCTATTCCCTTCGTGCATATTGAGAGACGGGGTTCTCTCCTTCTTGGGAGAGACGGGGCTCTCTCATTTCTTACCGAGAAACGGGGTTTTCTCATTTCTTGTTGAAATACGGGGTTCTTTCAATCCTATTTCAGAGACGGGGTTCTCTTATGGCTTGTGCATCATTTCAATACTTGACAATGGACCTGGGGACCAGGTCCTTTTAAGGGAGGGAGAATTGTAACGCCCCGATTTTTATTTATTAATATCTTATGTTCAAAATAATTTTATAAATTATATTTTATAATACTTTCATGAAATTTTATGAATTTATATCAAATTGAGAATTTCTTTCATGACTCGAAAATATTCATTTCGTAAAATATTCGCCGAGTATGATTTAATTACGAAATTGCCCTAAATGTTCATTTCTTTAAATTACCAAACAAAGCATACTTGATTGCATAGCTTTCTCATGGATTTAATTATTCAATTACCAAACAAAGCATACTTGATTGCATGAATTAACTCTTGAGGGACTAAATTGCAAATTGAACATTTCATCGAAATCAAGGATGGTGAATCATGGTATAATTTCATCTCCATGCTTCTAAGCTCATTTCATCCAAATTTCATCAACATATTTCCCCTTTCACTCTCGATTCATTCAAGCACAAAGGGAGAAGAGATTTTCATCATTTCATCTAAGAATCTTAAGGAATAGTTGAAGCTTTGAAGCTTATTTGCCATCATCATCTTCTTCATCCATTTCTTTACCTTCAAGAGCATGTAAGTGGATATATATGATATCTTGATCATTTATGTTAAAGCTAGGGTTAGTGATTCTATGTAATACATGCATTATATGTTGTTGGATGCTTAAATATATGATCACATCATGATTAGAAGCATGAATGCTTGAAGAAATTGAGCTTAAGTGATGATTTGGTGTGTAAGAATGAAAGTGGAAATTTTGGTGTTCTTGGGGATTTAAGCGTTTATATGGGGTTTTATTGTATCTTGATCATGTATGCGTGCTTGTGCCCAGAATTCTTGCATTTTAAAGTGCAGTTGATGATGTTTTGGAGTGGTTGTTATTGTCCCGAGAGCCTCCCCTGTTCTGCTCTGTTTCTGCACTTGCAGAGGAGCGGGAACGACACTTCCCTCCCCAGTTCATTCTGGGAACGGCCGTTCCCACCCCTTTGAATTCATAGATAGGGGGCGTATGGAACGGCCGTTCCCATTTTGGCCTGCGAGTCGGAAGGGCAGTTCCCAACATAAGTCGCCTTTTTAAAAATAAAAGCGCAGGGGCGTTTTCTTGGGACTTTGGGAACGACCCTTCCCAGTTTACACTGAGGACCAGAACAAAAATCACTGCATAAAAATGTGATTTTGGGATTTTATTCCAATCACTTCTTTGATCCCAAATTGCTATTATATGATTGATTACATGTCAAAACAAGATGTTTTCATGTCACATTATATATTGCACATCATCTCGTTGCATTTTCGCCGTTCGTCATATTTGGTCCATTTTGAGTCATGTCTCACGTGTACACGTCTCTCTTGCACAGACCAGCTTCACCGGGACGAGGAGCAAGCCCCGTACACCGTATCCTACTCGTCTTTTGTCGGTAAAGGTGAGGTTTAATTGTTAGTTATATAGAACCTGTATAACCATTATGTGGATTTCAAGCCAAAAGGTATATATATACTTATTTATAATGATTTCTAAACTTATACACAATTGCAAGCAAGTCATGTATTGTGATTGATTGATTGATCGTGTTTTGGCGAATAAATCATGTCACGTTGGGCCCGAGGATAGTAATTTGAGCCAACCGGGAAAGCATGGGCTGACGGGTAACTCGAATGCTATCCTCACCACATTGGGATGACCCCTGAATCCGCTAGGAGATTAGTGGAGGAAGGAGTTCCGGGCTTAGGGATTCATGCACCCTCTGCTCAATGAGATTGGATGGTGGGGCCTTGCAATCCCATCATCATCGGAGGAAGAAGGAGACTGGGGACGGGTCCGGCACCACGAATTGTCCTCGGGTTATTGTCATGATTGCACATGTTGATTATCTTGCCTGAATACACCTGCACGACTGCACGATAGCTAAATTGCATGATCACCTATTAAATGATAAAGCAAGCATATATTGTACACAGTTGGAGTAAGGTTGGAGATTGCCCTCACTCGCCGGTCCACGTATTGCACGTATTGAACGCATGAAATTGATTAAAGTATTTAATACTGGTAGTTCTAATCTCGGGCGAGTTCTATGTTATTATGAACTGATATTACTTTTAATTATAAAACCTTACCCGAGGTTATAACTTGCATGTTAATTGTGTTAATATATATGTATGCCCCTCACTCAGTCTTCCATAGACTGACGCCCCACCTTTCAGGTTATCGCGGTCGTGTGCTAGGCGTGAGTCAGAGTCATGTCATGTCGTCCAGCTGAGTCTAGCACTTCATACACTTTCATGTTATTGTTATTGATATTTCGGGGTTAGTGTATCATGATTATTGTTAGTATTTGGAGACTTGTGCATGTGTATTAGGAAAGATGATAATGTATTGATATCTGTCGGTACCTATTAGTACTTATACCTTTACTGTAAATATGGTACCTATATGTATTAATGATATTATGCTTCCGCTTTTAACTTTTAGGTCTTGGTTTTGTATTGCTTTGGGGTATAGTCCCGCCTAGCTAGCCAGTTTCTTTTATTTGTCACCCGTTCGCTATAGGTTAGTTCATGTACGGATTGTCCATTTCGTATGTGGATCGGCCTATAGTGCGGGGGTGTGGTCTCTCTACGTATAGGGGTGTTACACCTTCTCTTTTCAACTTTTCAGTTTGAAGGTTTTGGTTCGTGCTAGGCGGAGTCGGGAGTCGGTCGAGTTTTAGTCTTCTAGTTCGAGTTGCATTTCATTATCATTTGGTTACATTTATATATGATTTGGATTTGATAATCGAATTGTGTATGCACTTTAGAATTTAACTTATGTATGTTCTTTGAATTCTAATCACATATATTTTCGGGATAGGCTTGTAGGGATAGTTGAACCCGTTTTTGTGGATTTATCTTCTTGAATTTTGTGGTATGCTTCTGCTTTCTTATTGTTTTGAGTGCTCTGGTCCTGTCTTAGCTCCGTCCGGCTTAGCGAGTGTGTGTAGGTTCCCGTTCGCTTAGTCCTGGGCTCATATATGGATTTCTATTTCATATTTGGGTTCGGGGCTAGGTACAAGGGATGTGGTGGCTAACCAACATGCATATATCTATATTGCATTTAACACCTTGTTGACTTTACCTTTGTCCTGAACTCGTCGCTCCGGGCGCTACACTTAACACCTTGTTGACTTTACATTTTGTGATGCATTGCATTTATTTTATTGCTCTTACTTGATTTAATTATGTGTCATCCTCACGTACTAACCAACATGCATATATCTATATTGTAGTTATGGGATTTTCAGGATGCCACCATGTCAACAAGATATTGGTCAACCATTACATCGATAACATTATCATCAAGAGCAACCTCACGCCGAGATACAACCTATAAACCCTATAGCAACATTATATCGAGACTTCAAGACCTTCAACACTCCCCAATTCAAAGAGGGTGATGATATTCGAGCCGAGAAGTGGCTCCCCAAAATCGAAAGTATTTTCGAAGTATGGTTGTGCAACTCCCAAGATATTACTCGTCTCGCCATATTACTCCTACAAGGACAGGCGAGACAATGGTGGAAAAGAGTTGGCCCACAAATCGAAGCAACAAGCGAACGATTGATATGGGATAACTTCGTTCGGGAGTTTAGAAAGCAGTACACACCAGCTATTCTACAAGATCGAAGGTTTTAAGAGTTTTGCACCATAAAACAAGGGGACAAAATGGTTACGGAGTACCTTGAAGGGTTCGAGAGGTTGGGCACCTACGTGCCTCATATCATGAACAATGAGGAAATGAAGACGTGGTACTTTATGGAAGGACTTTAGGATGAGTTCAAGGAGGCCTTAATTGTGGAGAATACGAGCACATGGGATAAAGCTACAACAAAAGCTTTATAGATAAAAAAAATCGAAGATTAATTAGGAACAAGGAAAGAGAAGTAATGAAACCAAGAGGTGAATGAGGAATTTGTTCGAATCTACAAGTAGAAGAAAGATCCGATCAACCTGGTACTCGAGGTAAGAAGGTTCGTGGGAAGAAGCATAAGGCCGGAGAATATCTGAGATCAAAGTGAGAGTCCCGATCATGTGCTTATTATGAGGAGACAATCATACTTATGAGGCGTGTCGGGATAGACTGAAGAGATGCTACGCATGCGGATCATCGGAACATATGGTTTCCGATTGTGAGCAATCGAGAGCTAACAAACAAAAGATGCGTGAGCAAAGGCTTCAGTTTGGGAACCAAAACGAATCCAAAGATGGAGGTATTGCATTCATGGCACGTGAATCCATGGCATATTCAATTTTGCTCTCATTTACTATTTGTATCGAAATTATTGTTTATAACATTTCTATCTATTTAAGTGAAATTATGTGATGCATAGCATTGGCATATGTAACCCGACATGTATTCCTAGTTTTTGCTTTATAGATGATACTTTCCTATTGTCGAGCACAATCAACGACACTAGAAGATGGAATGGGGTCAAGGTTAAGGCCTATTTTAAGATCAAAGTTGGGGATCAAAGAGGTGAAGCTTAATCTACGAAGGACGAATACATTGGGAGGGCACTAAGGGTTCGGTAATGGTATGATCCAGGACCATGCAACCTAGAATAAGGCAAGAGTTCAGCTAGGAATACGGACGTAATTGGGATCAACCATAGACATAGGGGCTGTAACGCCCCAGTTTCCGGATGAACAGGTAAGCACGCCACGTGTGCGTTTTGAGCGTAGGTTTTATTTTATTTCTTTTAATTTCATAAAATTCATACGTGGCATTCATATTTTTATAAAATTCATGAAACATTAATTATATCAATTATATGATTTCATATCATTCAAAATATTATTTCATGACACGCAAAATATTTATTGCATGAAATCAATTACCGAGAGTGATAGAATTACCAAATTGTCCCTAGTTAAATACTTTCTAAAATACTAGGGACTTAATTGCATGATTTCTAAGGATCAAAGTGAGCATATTTCAAATCATGGCATACTTAATTGCTTAACTTTCAGACTTCAAGGATTAATTGGCAAATTGACATATTTCACTCAAACCAAGAAGAGAATGTATCGGTATCATCTCTTCTCCCACATTCCTTGATCATTTTTCAACCAAAAATATTTCCCAACTCCTTCATCTCTCTCGGTATCTCAAGGAAAAAAAAGGGAAGAAGATAATTCTCTATCAATCATCAAGATTTCAAGAAGTCTTTTAAGGAATTGGAAGTCATCATCATCATCATCATCTTCTTCTTCATTTCTTTCATCTTTAAGGTTGGTTGCATGGAAAAGGGATGAATTTTGATTGTGTTGGACATGCTAGGGTTTGAATGATATATGCTAGATGTGTTCTTAGTTGTGCAAAACATGGTTGAATGATTATTTCATGAATTATTGCATGAATTATAGCTTGAAAAATGGAATATATGGCTTGAATGATCAAGTTTGATCATGAACTTGAAAGCATGAATTCTTGATGATATTTCATGGTTTATGTGTTTAAGTGTCATATTATCACTTCTTGAATGTGTATGCATCATATTCCCATAGATTATAGCTTTTGGGGTTCAAAAATGGAATTTTGAAGCTTTGTTGCTTTCTTCCCGAGAGCATACTCTGTTTCTGCTCTGTTTTTCAGTTGCAGAAGCAGGGAACGACCGTTCCCAGCCTCAAGGCATTGCGGGAACGGGCGTTCCCTTCTTTCAAATGGAAACCGCGCGGCCGACTATGGGAACGGCCGTTCCCATTTTGGCCTTAGAGCCGGAAGGGCCGTTCCCAGCGTAGGCGCGCTTTTAAAATGAAAAACGTTGCCGCGTTTCTTTGGGCAACGGGAACGACCGTTCCCAGTTCTCAAAGGAAGCCTGGAACGGCCGTTCCCACGGGGCTGACAGAACAAAATTCACTGCATAAATTTACGATTTTGGCCCCTCGATCCAACGACTTCTTTGACCCCGAATTGCTATAATACGTGTTAATATGATGTGAAACGAAAAGTTATAATACCACATTGCATTTTCGAGGTCGTCTCGACACGTTTTCGCCGTTCGTCATATTTTGGCCATTTTAGTTCATGTCTCATGTTCATATGTCATATTTTCACAGGTCACGAGGGCGTGGACGAGGAGCAAGCTCCTTAGAACGCTTATTTATTATATTTTGCAAGAAAGGTGAGGTTTTGTTTTGGTAAAACGAACCCTACAACCCCTATGTGCTAGTTTTCGGCCAAAACCTATTATAATTATAAACGTTTTCAAAGTGATAAATATTTCAAGCAAGAATGTATTGATTGTAATGATTTTCAAGCATGTTTGGCGAGTACATGATTGCACGTGGGCCCGAGGGTAATTCTTGAGCCAACCGGGAAAGCAAGGGCTGACGGGTAACTCCTGAATTATCCTCACATTGTTGGGATCACCCCCGAAGCCACTAGGAGATTAGTGGTGGAAGGAGTTCCGTGTCTAGAGGGTCATGTCCTCTACACACACCATGTCGTGGATAGTCGAGCCTTGCAAACTCGCTATCACCCGGAGGAAGAAGGAGACTGGGGATTAATCCGGAATGTCGGGTTATCCTCGGGTTATTGCATGTTTCCAAGAATGAAATTGTCTATGTGAGCACTAATATATATTGCATGATCACCCATTTATCAAGCAAGCAAGCATGATCACGTATTGTTCACGATTGGGAGTTCGGTTGGAGAATGCCCTTACTCGCCGGGGCCACATGTTCATGATATTGACAAGCATGATTAATTAAACGTGTTAAAATGGATAGTTGTAATCTCGGGCAAAGGATGATCTTTCTTGAACTATATAATTATTGTTTTCTAAAGGTCTTTACCCGAGGCTACAACTTGCATGTGACGTGTGTTATATTTATTATTGCCCCTCACTCAGTCTTCGGTAGACTGATACTCCACTTTTCAGGTACCTTTTGAGCGTGGTTGTGCTAGGCGGGAGTTGGTCGAGTCTTGCATTTCCACGGGTCTAGTTTCATACCTTCATGTATATCACTTTTGGGAACATGTCATGTTTTAGATCGATATTAGTATTTGGATTCATGGTTATGTATATTATTGAGATATGATATTGTATCGATCGGTAGATGGTACCTATATGTATCTATGGAATAAATATGGTACCTATATATATATATGAGTGACTTTATTGCTTCCGCTTTTCTATTCATGGTTGTTGATTATGTTGGGGAGAGTGTCCCGCCTAGAGCGTCGTTTTGTTGTAACCCGTTCGCTGTGGTCTTGGTTTATGTATGAACTGTCCATTTCATACGTGGATTGAGGCTACAGTGCGGGGGATGTGGCGCCTTGGGGTCTGGGGTGCTACAGGGGCTTATGGACCGAGTCCGAATTCAACCACCCTTGAAAGGGAAAAGATCTCGGGAGAGCTTCTATAAAGTGCACGAAGATGATAAGGGATCATTGAATGGCTTTCACCGAGACCCCTATCAAATTTCAAGCAACAACAAGGGAATGCCATCGATGTTAGAAGCAAGAATCCGGTCCGAGACTTGAAAGCAATTGTAGCCAATCACAAAGTCCGAGGCACGGAAATTGATTCATTGTTTAAACCATGCCATCGAAGGAAAGAAGCCAACCAAAAATGGTAGAAAAATTTGGTGAGATTTTCACTGATTCCAAGAGGAGTTTGTCGGGGATCTTGACGCCATTGAGATAAGTGAAAACAAGGTTCAGTGCACCCTTAAGAAGTGATATCTTGAATTAAAGTGATATTTGTAGATCAAGTCCCTTAAAGAATCAAAGACCGGATGGTCATAGTGGTATTATGGCACATCGAAGATTCCAAGATTTGGTATCGAGAATAAAAACACAGCTCAACATTCTATCTTATATGCGTTCACCCTATATCTTAAAGCTATTAGCTCGATTGTATATTTTTTTGGTCAACCCCTATTCAGATTCTGAAGTGGCTTCAACTAAACAGCATTCGGGGGATTAGATAGATGAACACCTAAATTACAACCACGAGTCTGATGCATGTGGGGTTAGGGATGTGCATGGCATATACTCATTAATCAACAAGAAAAGCAATCAAGCACGTAGAACAAAAGGGTCAAAATAATTACAATTTAATCCAATGCATGATGCACGTGCTATGAATGCATGATACCTGTTTCCATAATATTATCATCGAAGCCTATGTGGAATTCTTGTAGAGATTCATTTTCTTTTCATCCAAGTAATCAGTAGATGGAAGTTTCAAATCCTCCTTCACAAAATTGTAGAAGTGGGAAGTGTCGTCACGATCAACTTCAATTTTCTCATCGAGCCAACGCCCTGCAATTCACATATTGGACAAATATCTATACATGTGGGTTAGTATGTGGGTATGTCAAGTAATGGAAGCAATTAAGAGCACCTAATTAATGCAGATGCAACACGTAATTTACTAAAATTTAAAGCATAACAATGATAATTTTGCAAAAATCGTAATCATATGTGCACACAATCACATAAGCTCAGACAAATTCATGTAGAGAAGTCAAAATTTCATATCAGTCAAATGCAATGCACAAGTATTCCAATGCCGTACGACCTAAACTGACACGACACCACTCCATAGCACCGGTTCTGAACCTAGTAGCTCTGATACCACTTAAGATGTAGCACCCCAAGCGGTGGCGCACCACACCCCCGCACTATGACCCGACACGTCTACAAAATGGAAAGTTCGCACACGCACCAAGTCACAGCGAATAGGTGACAAACGAAAAATCCAACCTAAGCTAGGCGGTACCTAAACCCTGTACAGCAGATAAATAGAAACTGAAAGCGGAAGCAAAGTAAAGAATACGAATTTTCAAAACTTTAAATCATCAACCATATCAATTCAAGCAGTAATAGCTATACGGGTTCAACTAATCCATGAATCTGTCCTAACCTGTCCCGAATTCCATACATACAATCCATAAACATAAACCTGTACAGAGTATATACATTTAAAAATACAAACATAATTGAAACAGAAACCTAACGAACTCAACAAAAGACACAGTCTCGACAGACACGACACACCACCGCCTAGCTCGAAAATCAACAACCTGCACCTGCAAACTAAAAACATATGTGGGGCGAGGGTCAGTCCACTGACTGAGTGAGGGGGCTAAACACACACACACTATACATAATAAGGAGCAGAGTACATATCAAAAGAAAGATCATGAACCGGGAGTAGGGTTTTGCATACCAAAACCATTCTCAAATCAAACTTTTACATATCTTATCTTATTTGAAACTTAACGAACTTAGCATAATCATATCATATCAAGTGAAAAAGCTCCTATCCCGTTTCATAATCAACATAACGGATCAAATTCAAATACCCGGTGAATACGGGTCTCCAACCTTACTTCCATATCTTATCATACATATCATAACAGAAAACAAACAAATATCATAAACAATCCAACCCCAACACCATGTAGTTCGGGGAGCAAACCCTCACTACTCATACCAATACAAACACACACGGGGTAGCTAACCCACACTGTGCCTTCCCCGGTTATCCACTGAGGGCTCAAGATACCACGCCTTCCCAACCTCCATAGGTCGCACGTGAATATCTCAAATGAGAACGTGCACAGAGGTCATAACCGGCGACCCCATGGTCGTCCCGGGTCTCCCTTACCCACGTCTCGGGGCCCCACACAACAGAACAAAGCATATCGGATCATAACTCACTGCACATCATACTTATCAAATCATAAACATAACTTACGTACCTTATCAACATACCATACCTTGCAACTTAGCATATGCTATAAACGTACCTCTCCGTGTCATCCTAATCCGCAGCTGGTATGAAGACACACGGTTTGGAGCATAGCCTCGTTGCAAAACATTTCAAGCTTACATATTGTAACATCCCGGATTTCGGGGCCAAGAAGAATTCCTTCTAAAATCCGTAATCACTATTCATTCCTAAACGTAGAAATTTTCCAAGCCACTTTTACCTATCAAATGTTGGGTTCAAATGAATCTTGTAAAATCTTATGAATTATGGTATCATTCCCGAACCCTAATTCTCATTATAACTCCCGTAGTAACCAAAACCGGCCAAAAACCCTACTTTAACCCTATATTTTGAGATTTCTGAATTTCAACGTTTTCCCTATTCAATATTATAGTCAAAACGATCCTTGAATTATTTTGTGAATTTTCATGCATTTACCAAAACTTGATTCCAATCATAGCATATTTTATAAATATTTTCCTTTTTAAAAATTGTCATTTTATTTTAAACAATTAGCTTTCATTTAATATTCGAAATTTTACTTAAAAGGTTTCTTGAATTTTTCCCTAAACTATGATAATTTTTACAACCTTTAAACATTATCATAGCTTCGTTTATATAATTTTATCATGATTTTCATCATCTTTAACGTTCATAATTTATAAACGAAAACTCTAAATATTCCCTATTTATAATCATAACAATGCTTATTTTTTACTCGTTCTTTTATTAATTTACTACTTCAAGTTTTCACCTCTCGACTCTTGAATAAATTTTATATCATTTTATAATTATTTTTATTCAACATGACATCATCCATGACAATATAAGCCTTCTAGAAAGTTTAAATAAATGAATTTAATCTTATATAGCTTCCAAGCATTTATTTAAAATGTGAGACAACCACATTACCTACATAGCTACCAAGCATTTGTTTAGGTTATGAAGCATCCACATCTCCCTTAAACTCTTAGGAATTGCACATAAGCCCATAATTCATACCTATAAATACCCTAGAGCTCATTCACAAAATTCACACAAATCACTCACTCTCCCTTGGTCACTCACGGCAGCCCCCTCTCTCCCTCATTAAGGTGTTTTTTTCTTTTATTATTTCATGCTTTATATTATATTCTTAGTATAATATAGTCATAGCATGCCTAGGATTAATTAAATTATGCTTTAGGAATTTATTTTATGAAATATATGCTATTTATGATAGTTTAGGAAAAATGTGGTAACATATATGAATTTTATTTAATTAAATACATGCTTTATGATATGATATAGTGTGTTCATATGTTTAAATATTCATGATCTTATTTCACTAAATTCATGCCTAGAATAATTTATTTAGAATAATTTTTATGATTAAAGTTACATAAAGTGCTACATTATGAGTTTAATTATGTGTTATGGACATAGAACTTGTTAGATCTGATCATGAGCTAATATGAACACATTCATAAGCCTAAGAACACATTCATAATTTTCCTGATCAATTTTAAGTGCACGTGTGATAGTAAGTGTGTGTGTGTGTGTGTGTTCAATTCTATGTTATAAAGTGTTTAATTCATAAAGAAATTGAATAGTAAATGTTTTAAATAGTAATTTTGACTTTTTGGTCAACCCATAAGCTGAATATTTTGAAAATATTATTAAACTAATTATAAAATTTGTTTTGGAAATTCTAAATAACGATTTTATCCGAATTTTCCAAAAATCGGTAAATTGTGAATTATTTTCAAAATATAACCTACATTGTCAAATTAAATTCTAAATTTCATCTCTAATGTTCTAATTAGGATTATAATGTGATTAATAAATATTTAAGTGGTTAAAGAATTCATGAAACCTGATTAATTACTTAATTTCCCTTAAACGGTTAAAATTAAAGTTTACCGGGAATTCTCTAACATGATATAGTTTATGTGTTTACTTGATTAGAATAATGTGTAATACTTTTATGCATAAACATTATGTATTTTATGTGCTTATTTGATTAAAATAAGGAACCTAGTTCTAAGCCTATAGTAGTTAATACTTTCAGGCGCACTGGAATCCACATTACAATGTTTGACTACCGGTATAGGTGAGGGTTAAAATGTTTTCAACTGGAATCATGCTATACATATGTATCTATATAAAAACTATTTCCAAGCCTACCTATCATTTTGATTTACTACCCTATATACATATTATTGTACTACAATGTCCCTCTTAAGGGAAAATACTTTCATGTTCATATTACAGTATCCCTTTCAAGGGGAAAATACTTTCATGCCAGAATCAACGTTTTACTAGGACATTATATATACCTTAAGTCCACTTTATCAAAATGTTGATTCCGGGTTACGTAAGCAAAATATTGTTCTTGATTCATGTTATGGGCCCCGGCTGTATCCGTAGCGAGCAATTACCCGGAAGGTATCGGGTCGAGGGTATTGTTGGTGCTGCGGACTGCCACCACCTCTTGGTAGTGGTTTAACTGGAGGTTAGTTACTCCACTCCAAGGGATGAGGGAGAGATAGTTGCCTCCCGAATCGTGTTCGTGGTCTCTAGGGTTTGATTCCCTATTGACATCAAGGAGTAGTGGAGTTAATATTCTTGGTTTTATTGAAGTATCAGTACCTTGATCAGCCCGATACTGTTTTATCAATTATTTAAGGAGTTACGGATGGAGAGGCATAGCTTACGGGTATTAAAGTTAAAATTACAAACGGTTCATATTTCTACAGATATTCCAAACTACCCCTATCCCTGTTTTACACATATCATGAACCGTTTCACATTTGCTATATCCTATTGTTAATATTGTGGATCAAGATCTTCTTGATCATATAAATATATATATACATATATCTATAAACCCTCATACCCCCTTCACTTAGTCACTTTGACTAACCCTCTCGCCTATTTTAAAATGCATGATTTCAGGAATCAATGAACGGCAACTAGAGGCATCTTGAAGCATTACAACAGTAGTTTGGATCCGATCCTAAGAGTATATTGTCTTGAGCCTACTCTCTGCATAAACAAACTATCTCATACTTTGTCCTTGCATGTTGACCTGTTATAATCTTTAGCGAACTACTTTGATCAATAATGATAATCCTTTCTCATTGTACGTTATCCTCCCCGTTCATTGGTAAAGTTGAATCTCTTTATCTTCCGCTGCACTGTGACATATACTTCATTCATATATTATCCTGACCGTTCGTCGTAGTATTTCCTGAGTGTTGGGTCTAACCTCCACTCAGGGAGTATTGCGGTACGGGTTGTAGTGTTGGGGAGGCGCTACACATATGCTCGTACATATACATTTCGAAAACCTTTAACCGTATGACAAAATCATAAACGTATCGTATAAACACATATCTATTATATAAATATAATAGAATAGTAGCATGCAGGCTTGAAAACGAGCACAGAGGGTTATAAGTCGCTTTAACTAAAGTAAAAATCCTAAAACCTCACCTTACACAGACGAGAACGGAAAACACGAGCCAAGAAATCCCACTGGAACCCAAACAGCTGACAGACACTCCTTGGAAAAACACTGATCGACTGAACACACATAACACAAGACTCAGACTCAAATCACAACCACAAAGACGCACGGCCATGCTGACAAATACAAATGATGCGACATATAATTCACATTTATCCAAATTAAGTCATTCATATCAAATCACAATCATTTTACATATCAGAAGATGCATAACTTATAAAATTCATATCATCAGGTAGGAAATTATAAATCGAGACATAATAATTTAAATCCTATCATGCTCCATGTCTTACGAGAATAAAACATCAAGTTCATATCAATTTATTCAAAATTACATATTTATAGAACTTACAACTTTCCCATCAATTAGCATACTTAACAATTCGTTCAAATTAAAGCACAACGTATCCTTTTATAATTTATTATATAGCATTCATAATCAATTAGTTTCTAAAATTACATTAACACCCCTTAAAAGCAAGAAACATGCACAAGGAGCGATATAAACGAGGCAATTAAATTCAATAAATCAAGAATCCAACTTATCATATATCATAACATATTTTCATACATCATACAGCTCGTAATTTTATTTCACAATTAATACAAGATCGAAATTACAATTAAAACAATTAACGAAAATAAATAAAATCAATCGGACATCCGATTGACGAACGAAAAGTGGCGTTGGACTCACCACGACGAAAGGAACCCGCTGACCAAAAGTCACCGGAATGCCGCCATCGGAACCTGCCGGACCGCCACGTGCAGCCGCCGGACCACCACCTCCGGAAGGACAGAAACGTACGCCTCGGCCTGCTTGACAAAAGCCCTCAACCAATTTCAGAAAATACCAAACACACCAGACTTCGTTGACGAAAAACCGAACTAAATCCCAACGACAAAAACTGAAATTAAACGCAAACCGAAAAACGAAAACGAAATCCGAACATACCATTGGAAAACCCAAAACGAGGCATTTAAAAGGCCCTAGCCAAATCATCGGAAAAATCGCCGAAAAAAGGACCACCGGTTCACAACCCGTCTGCCACCGGTCCGCTTCCATTGGCCGGTTCTTGAACCACCACCAACGTGAAAAGCTTGGCCTCGTCAAGTTGAGCAACTTCTCTGAAGGACCCGATACCAAAAACTCACCAGAAAAGCCTCAAATCGCCACCACACCCGCGCCGCTGCTACCTTGTCGGAACCACCACTTGCGGTGGTTTTCGCGTTAGGCCGGAATCAACACCAGGGTGTCGAAAAACGTGGGGTAGGGTGGTTGTTGGCCGGCGAGGGTTGCCGGATTTTCGCCGGAGATAAGGTGGAGCAAACCGCCACCTTCGGACCACCACAGCTCCATCGTCGGCCATTTTCAGGCCACGAAACTTGTATCACTGAAACGGGCTCGTCGAGATCTTCGAAAAGCACTATGGGCTCGTCAAATTCCGTCGAGTATAGGCCGAGTTTGAGTAGTGTGTGAAATTACACCGTGAGTGTGTGTGAATAGTGATTGCATCACGGGAGAGAGAGAGACGTGCTGAAGCTGGAGTATGGCACGTAAAATGAGGATCAGGGTATTTTATCCCGGTTCCTCACGCATGAAACGAATGGTAGAGGGGCAAACGACATCAGAATTGGGCAAACTCAGAGTCTACGGACTCGTCTCGATGCCCCGAATACGCTGAAGGGGTCCAAAAGGTCGAAATCTTGATCGAACAAGGAATGACCGACAAAACCCTAAAAAGGGAAAATTACAAACAGGCCCCTAATCTCTAAAAGAGTTCAAAATAGGGCCACATAAAACGCAAAATCACATAATTAAACACGTGAAAAGGTTAAAACGTGGCATACATTATAAGTCGGATGAGCGGGATGTTACAAACTCCCCTCCTTCAAAAGGACCTATCCTCAGGTCCGGAAGCAGGATCTTGAACGGCTCTGAAACGAATTCCACTTCAAGCTTCCGCTGCGCAACTCTGATCTAGGCAAAGTGTAAACTCCTCAGGATACCTCTCCCTTAGTTGGCATCAACTCCCTTCATAGTGTCTCGTTGTCACTGAGCACTTGACCGTTGGTTACTTCAAACTCATTCGATCACCACTAGCCCACTGCACCCAAAGCTCGATACTGTCGCCTCCTTGATGCTTGCAGACTGTCATCAGGCCACGCTTAACGCAACTACGACAAGCAAGAGAGAATCCCATCTCTCAACATGCAAGTGAGAGAACCCCGTCCCTCAGCACACACAAAAGAGAGAAACCCCGTCTCTCAAACACAGAATCGAGAGAACCCTATCTCTCTACCTAAGTCTGACAGATTCCACATCTCCCAGACATTCTAGTTTGAGAAAATCCGGCATTTCTCAAACCCCTAAATCCAAGGGAATCCAGTATCCCTCGAATACCTAAGTACAAGAGAATCCAGCATCTCTCGTGCACAGAACTCAGAGAGACTCCAACATCTTTCTGTCATATAATTAGAGAGAATCCAACATCTCTCTAGCACACAAATAGGAAGAATCAACCTCTCCCTAACAGTTAAATAGAGAGAATTAAATCTCCCTTCACTCGAGCACAGAAATAGAATTAGGAATCATAACAAGTAACACATAGCACACTTGACAATTATACCACATAATAACAAAAATTAATCAAATGAAGGATGCATGTATAGTGTACCTTTAGACGATTGATATCGGTGTCCCTAGAGTATAGACTAATCATCCATGCTCAACTCAAGGGGGATATCGTGATGGAATCCCTGTAAGATAGATTTGCAATATGTATGCATGTGCATAAAGGGTTAGTGAGCAATTAGGAAATTTTAAACACGTAGGCATGATTAATTCACATAAGCAGGTTATTCATTCAATTTAGTAGGAATTCACAAACAACAACAAATTTCTAGTATGAAAATTAAATAACTTAATCACGTTATTAAAATCAATACAACATCCATCGAGCAAGATAAAATATAATTACTGATGCGATCCATAGCAAGTGCCATAAATGTTTAGCGTACCGTTCACCGTAGCAACAGAGTCAAAGTTCGAATTTCTTGAGTGGCAGATGTCCTAATCTGTAGTAAGCTAGAATCCTGACCTCTGATTCATAACTGCAGTGCTTCTCAAATTCTTAAGTGTTCGTTTGGCCTTATTTGGTTGATCCTGCTTTGGCGTACCATCTTGAACTGATGTCTAACAATCAACACTTATTTAAATTGACTTTACTGACGCCTTCATGGCTATGATAACTGATCCGACTTTGCTAACCAACACTGATATATGTCCTCTAGCAGCTTTTCCATAATTCCCTCATCTTCAGTATCCGAGGCATGTTTGTATAGTAAAACAATCATTTCAACTTTTGTAGATTACGTTCGTAGACATGCCCCAAAACACGAGATTGACAATTTTTGTCTCGAGTTAACATCAACGGCAAGTAAGGAGACATCCTATTGTCTAGGCGAGCCATGAGAAAAATCTGTGTGAATAATCAAAGCTGGAACCTTGTGTGGCTAAACATTGAGGGACAATTCCAAACCCGAACAAATCCATACACTTTCGCAGCTATTCCCCATCTGTCTACCAAATTCCACCAAATCATCTATGAGGCTACGAGCATCGCATCGTGCGGAGAACTTGACCACAGCTCAACATTATATCTTATATGCATTCACCCTATATCTTAAAGCAATTAGCTCGATTGTATATTTTCTGGTCAACCCCTATTCAGATTCCGAAGTGGATTCTACTAAACAGCACTCGGTGGATCAGATAGATGAACACCTAAATTACAACCACGAGTCTGATGCATGTGGGGTTAGGGATGTACATGGCATACACTCATTAATCAACAAGAAAAACAATCAAGCACGTAGAACAAAAGGGTCAAAATAATTACAATTTAATCCAATGCATGATGTACGTGCTATGAATGCATGATACCTGTTTCCATAATATTAGAATCGAAGCTTATGTTGAATTCTTGTAGAGATTCATTTGCTTTTCATCCAAGTAATCAGTAGATGGAAGTTTCAAATCCTCCTTAACAAAATTGTAGAAGTGGGAAGTGTCGTCACGATCAACTTCAATTTTGTCATCGAGCCAACGCCCTGCAATTCACAAATTGGACAAATATATATATGCATGTGGGTTAGTACCACGTATGTCAAGTAATGAAAGCAATTAAGAGCACCTAATTAATGCAGATGCAACACGTAATTTACTAAAATTTAAAGCATAACAATGATAATTTTGCAAAAATCGTAATCATATGTGCACACAATCACATAAGCTCAGACAAATTCATGTAGAGAAGTCAAAATTTCATATCAGACAAATGCAATGCACAAGTATTCCTATGTCGTACGACCTAAACTGACACAACACGACTCCAGAGCACCGGTTCTTAACCTAGTAGCTCTGATACCACTTAAGATGTAGCACCCCAAGCGGTGGGGCACCACACCCCCGCACTATGACCCGACACATGTACGAAATCGAAAGTCCGTACACGCACCAAGTCACAACGAACAGGTGACAAACGAAAATCCAACCTAAGCTAGGCGGTACCTAAACCCTATACAGCAGATAAAAAGAAACTGAAAGCGGAAGCAAAGTAAAGAATACGAATTTTCAAAACTTTAAATCATCAACCATATCAATTCAAGCAGTAATAGCTATACAGGTTCAACTAATCCAAGAACCTGTCCTAACCTGTCCCAAATTCCATACATACAATCCATAAACATAAACCTATACAGAGTATATACATTTAAAAATACAAACATAACTGAAACAGAAACCTAACGAACTCAACAAAAGACACAGACTCGGCAGACACGACACACCACCGCCTAGCTCGAAAATCAACAACCTACACCTGCAAACTAAAAACATGGGTGGGGCGGGGGTCAGTCCACTGACTGAGTGAGGGGGCTGAACTCACACACACTATACATAATAAGGAGCAGAGTACATATCAAAAGAAAGATCATGAACCGGGAGTAGGGTTTTGCATACCAAAACCATTTTCAAATCAAACTTACACATATCTTATCTTATTCGAAACTTAACGAACTTAGTATAATCATATCATATCATGTGAAAAAGCTCCTATCCCATTTCATAATCAACATAACGGATCAAATTCAAATACCCGGCGAGTACGGGTCTCCAACCTTACTTCCATATCTTATCATACATATCATAACGGAAAACAAAAAAATATCATAAACAATCCAACCCCAACAACATGTAGTTCGGGGAGCAAACTCTCACTACTCATACCATTACAAACACACACGGGGTAGCTAACCCACACTGTGCCTTCCCTGGTTATCCACAGAGGGCTGAAGATACCACGCCTTCCTAACCTCCATAGGTCGCACGTGAATATCTCAAATGAGAACGTGCACAGGGGTCATGGCCGGCGACCCCATGGTCATCCCGGGTCTCCCTTACCCATGTCTCAGGGCCCCACACAACAGAACAAAGCATATCGGATCATAACTCGCTACACATCATACTTATCAAATCATAAGCATAACTTACGTACCTTATCAAACATTCCATACCTTGCAACTTAGCATAAGCTATAAACGTACCTCTCCGTGTCATCCTAATCCGCAGCTGGTATGAAGACACACGGTTTGGAGCATTTCCTCGTTTGAAAACATTTCAAGCTTATATATGCTTGTACATATACAGTTTGAAAACCTTTAACCGTATGGCAAAGTCATAAACGTATCGTTTAAACACATATCTATTATATAAATATAACAGAATAGTCGCATGCAGGCATGAAAATGAGCACAGAGGGTTATAGGTCGCTTTAACTAAAATAAAAATCCTAAAACCTCACCTTACACCGACGAGAACGGAAAACACGAGCCAATAAGTACCACTGGAACCCAAACAGCTGACAGACACTCCCTGGGAAAAACCCTGATCGACTGAACACACATAACACATGACTCAGACTCAAATCACAACCATAAAGACGCACGACCATGCTCACAAATACAAATGATGCGACGTATAGTTCACATTTATCCAAATTAAGTCATTCATATCAAATCACAATTATTTCACATATTGGAAGATGCATAACTTATAGAATTCATATCATCAGGTAGGAAATTATAAATCGAGACATAATAATTTAAATTCTATCATGCTCCAAGTCTTGCGAGAATAAAACATCAAGTTCATATCAATTTATTCAAAATTACATATTTATAGAACTTACAACTTTCCCATCAATTAGCATACTTAACAATTCGTTCAAATTAAAGCACAACGTATCCTTTTATAATTTATTATATAGGATTCATAATCAATTAGTTTCTAAAATTACATTATCACCCCTTAAAAGCAAGAAACATGTACATGGAGCGATATAAACGAGGCAATTAAATTCAATAAATCAAGAATCAAACTTATCATATATCATAACATATTTTCATACATCATACAGCTCATAATTTTATTTCATAATTCATACAAGATCGAAATTACAATTAAAACAATTAACGAAAATAAATAAAATCAATAGGATATCCGATTGACGAACGGAAAGTGGCGTTGGACTCACCACGACGAAAGGAACTCGCTGACCGAAAGTCACCGGAATGCCGCTGCCGGAACCTACCGGACAGCCACGTGCAGCCGCCGAACCACCACCTCCGGTGGTCGAAAAAATCCCCGGAAGGCCAGAAACGTACGCCTCGGCCTGCTTGACAAAAGCCCTCAACCAATTTCAAAAAATACCAAACACGCCGGACTTCGTTGACGAAAAACCGAACTAAATCCCAACGATGAAAATTGAAATTAAACGTAAACCGTAAAACAAAAACGAAATCCAAACATACCGTTGGAAAGCCCGCAACGAGGCCTTCAAAAGCCCCTAGCCAAATCATCGGAAAAATCGCCGGAAAAGGACCGTCAGTTCACAGCCGGTCTACCACAGGTCTGCCGCCATTGGCCGGTTCTTGAACCACCACCAACGTGAAAAGCTTGGCCTCGTAGAGTTGAGAAACTTCTCTGAAGGACCCGACACCAAAAACTCACCGGAAAAGCCTCAAATCGCCGCCTGTAACACCCTAACCCCCACGGCACTACATCCCCCGCACTATAGCCTCGATCCACGTATGAAATGGAAAGTCCATACATAAACTAAAACTATAGCGAACGGGTGACAATAAAAATGACGAGCTAGGCGGGACACTCCCCAACATAAATAACACAAACATGAATTCAAAAGCGTAAGCAATAACTCAAATATACATATAGGTACCATATTTATCGAATAGATACGTATAGATACCAACTTAACTATCAATACATTATCATCTCTTAATAATATACATACTCAGGTATTCAAAATGTACTAACAACGATCATAACGTGAGATACCAAAAAGCGCTATACATGAAAGGTACAATACTAGACCCGTGAGAATGCAAAACTCGACCGGACACCCCGCCTAGCACGACCAAGCGCTCAAGTACCTGAAAAGTGAAGTATCAGTCTACCGAAGACTAAGTGAGGGGCAATAAATATATAACTCACATCACATGCAAGTTGTAGCCTCGGGTGAAGACTTTGGAAGTGAAATAGATATATAGTTCAAGAAACTCGTTCTTTGCCCGAGATTACAACTATTCATTTTAACAGTTTAACTTGATCATTTCATGAACATGTGACCCCGGCGAGCAGTGGCGATTCTCCAACCTTTACACCAAACGTGACAATACGTGCTTGCTTTATCAATTCAATACATGATCATCCAATTCCATTTAGTGCTCACATAGACAGTTTCATGCTTGAAGACATGCAATAACCCGAGGATAACCCGACATGCCGGATTAATCCCCAGTCTCCTTTTTCCTCCGGGTGATAGTGAGTTTGCAAGGCTCAACTATCCACGACATGGTGTGTGTAGGGGACATGACCCCCTAGACACGGAACTCCTTCCACCACTAATCTCCTAGTGGCTTCGGGGGTGATCCCAACAATGTGAGGATAATTCAGGAGTTACCCGTCAGCCCTTGCTTTCCCGGTTGGCTCAAGAATTACCCTCGGGCCCACGTGCAATCATGTACTCGCTAAACTTGCTTGAAAATCATGACAATCATTACTTTCTTGCTTTAAATATTTATAACTTTGAAAACGTTTATAATTATAATAGGTTTTGGCCGAAAATAGCACATAAGGGTCATAGGGTTCGATTTACTTAAAACAAAACCTCACCTTTCTTGCAAAAATATGACAAGGATATACTCTACTGAGCCTGCTCCTCATCCACAACCTCGTGACCTGTGCAAACACGACGTGTATACGTGAGACATGACCTAAAATGGACCAAATATGACGAACGGCGGAAATGTATCGAGATGACGAGGAAAATGCAATGTGGCATGATAACATGTTGTTTCAGTACATATTAGCACAGATAATAGCAATTCGGGGTCAATGAAGTCGTCGGATCGAGGGGCTATTTTCGTAATTTTATGCAGAATATTTTGTTCTGCAACTGAGGTGGGAACGGCCGTTCCGGACCCCTTTGGAAAATGGGAACGGACGTTCCCATGAACCCCCAAAATCGCGCCAACGTTTTTCCAGTTTAAAAACGCGCCAAGCTGGGAACGACCCTTCCGGCACCAAGGCCAAAATGGGAACGGTCGTTCCCATGGCCGGCCGCCTAGTTCATTTGAAAAGGTGAGAACGCCCGTTCCCACAATGCCTTGAGGCTGGGAACGGTCGTTCCCAGTTCTGCAACTGGAAAGAAACAGAGCAAAACAGGGGATGCTCACGGGAAAGAACAACAACAATAACAAATCTCAAGTTTGATCAACAAAGGCCATAGTTTCTGGTAATATGATGCATATAACTTCAAAGAATGATAAAAACACACTTAACACACAAAACATGTTATATCATCAAGGTTTCTAGCTCAAGTTCAGCTTGATCATTCAATTCAAATTCTCAACAAATTCATACACAAATCATGCCATAATTCATGCCATGATCATATAATCACACTTTGCTCAACCAATAATCCACCAAGTCCATGATTCATAAACCCTAGCCCAATCACATATGCTCAAGGATCAAGAATTCATGCAAATACCAACCTTGAGCTAAACAAATGGAGAAAAGAGATGAGAAAGATGATCAAGCTCCAAATTTCAGATATTTCTTGACAAATTCTTGATAAAATGGTTGAAAATCTCTTCCCTTCTTCTTGCTTCTTGATACCGAGAGAGAGAGCTAAGTTGTTGGGAAGTTTTTGGATGAAATTTGATCAAGGAAGCTTTGGGAAGCCTTATACCGATACATCCCATTTTTTAAAAGTGTGAAAGGTGTTAATTTGCCAATTAATTCCCCAAAGATTCAAGTTATGTAATGAAGTATATGAGGTTTTGAAAAGTGATCAATTAAGTCCTTAAAGGATTATGCAATTAAGTCCCTAGAATTTCAAGAATTATTTAACTAGGGACAATTTGGGTAATTTGGAAGCACTCTCGATTAATGTTTCCTGAAATAAATATTTTCTGTGTCACGAAATAATATTTTCAATGCTATGAATTCAACCAATTGATATAAATAATGTTTCATGAATTTTATAAAAATATGAAATGCCACGTAAGAATATTGTGAAATTAAAGAATTAAAATAAATCCTACGCTCAAAACGCACACGTGGCGTGCTTACCTATTCTTCCGGAAACCGAGGCGTTACACCGCCACACTCGCGCCGCTGCTGCCTCGTCGGAACCACCACTTGCTGTGGTTTTCGTGCCAAACCGAGGCCAAAATCAGCACCAGGGGGTCGGAAAACGTGGGGTAGGGTGGTTGTTGACCGGTGAGGGTCGCCGGATTGTCGTCGGAGATGAGGTGGCGCAAAACGCCACCCTTGAACCACCACAGCGCTGCCGTCGGCCATTTTCAGGCCACGAAACTGGTATCATTGAAACGGGCCTGTCAAGATCTTCGAAAAACACTATGGGTTCGTCAAATTCCGTCGAGTATCGGCCGAGTTTGAGTAGTATGTGAAATTACATCGTGAGTGTGTGTGAATAGTGATTGCATCGCGGGAGAGAGAGAGACGTGCTGAAGCTAGAGTATGGCATGCAAAACAAGGATCAGGGTATTTTATCCCGGTTCCTCGCGCATGAAACGAATGATAAAAGGGGTAAACGACATCAGAATTGGGCAAACTCAGAGTCTACGGACTCGTCTCGATGCCCCAAACGCACCGAAGGGATCCAGAAGGTCAAATTCTCGATCGAACGAGGAATGACCAAAAAAACCCCTAGAAAGGGAAAATGACAAACAGGCCCCTAAACTCTAAAAGTGTTCAAAATAGGGCCACATAAAATGCAAAATCACATAATTAAACACATAAAAAGGTTAAAATGTGGCATACCTTATAAGTCGGATGAGCGGGATGTTACACCTTGTGCTTGAAGACCTTTCTCGAGCTAACCCTTGTTGGGACGTCATGAACCTCAAACTTGGGTGAATACGAAAAGTTGTTCGAGCTTGAAACTCGGGCAGGCGAACCTGGGGACCAGGTTCTCTTAATGGGGGAGTTTGTAACACCCCGTCTTCTCGGAAATCCAGGTATGACGTCACGAGAGAGTTTAATTCTGTATTTTTGTGACTTATGTGTTATTCACATGCCTTATGTGTCAATTTGTATTATATTTAATTAAGTGCGCATTAGAATTAATAAGTTATACTTGGACTCAATTGTCCAATATTTGCAAATTAGGGAACTAATTATAATTAGGGTGTTTTTAGACCCCGTGGCTACCTTGAGCTTGGGAATTCAAATTCGAATTCCGACCCCTCCATTGGATTTGTATCGATGATTTGAGTCCAATGGAACTAGCTTTCCCTTTTTCTGACACCATTTGAACCCTCTACCGATTTATTTTTCCAACCAATTGAATTAAACCCATCTCGAACCGAATCGAGCCCGTTCTTGGCCTTAAGAAGACCGGACCCCACTCCCTCTTTTCATTTTGGTGCAGCTTTTCTTCAAGGGAAAAAGAAGAGGAGAGAAAGCAACTATTCACCCGAATCTTTGAGCTCGAGATTCCGACCTTCTCGCTCGCCCGATCAATGATTCAAGGTTAGTAATGTGTCTCTCTCTTCAAGTGCTTCATTTCCTTCCGATTGAATCTCATTTTTCTTTCTCATTTCCATGACTTTGATGAAGATGATAAATAGTGTGGGTTTCGTGTTTTAGGTGTTCGGGGCTCGTTTCGGAGTCCGATTTGTGCTCTAATGTGTTCTGTATGTGTTATTTGATGTTATATGTTCGTTTTGTGCCATTTCTTGGGGTTTGGGATATTTTTTCAAGAGGTTGGAAACCTCTCTACATAGCAGTCACCATGGCTGAAAAACTTGGTCGCACCCGTGACCGTTTTTAGGCATGAAAGTGTCACGGCCGCGACCGTCATGCCGAGAGAGCTTCTGTCTTGCCTTCGCGGCCGCGATTGGTTTCCAATGCAATTTTGTCACGGCCGCACCACCCTCATACGGGCTTTATTTTACCTGAATTTTTTATTGTAGGAACTACTTTGAGTGTAGAAAATTGTCCAATTGGAATCAGCTTAAAATTCGCTGTCGTTTGTGAGTTATAACCATTATAATTTTGTGTCGCCACTTCGCCAGAAATTTGCTTTGGTTCAATTTCAAACCTACGCCATTTTCTCCTCGCTTTGAACCAAGATTCCACCCTTATACCATTTCAAAGATCTATGTGTCTAGTTTCATTTACAAGAAACAAAACTCAATTTCCACACCTCAAACTCAAGTTATGATTGTTTTCCTACAGCTTGTCAGTTTCAGAAATTTCCAGCTTTCGTCCATTTTCGCTTGGATCCACTTTTGGTCTTCTTCTTCTTCTTCTTCTTCTTCTTCTTCTTCTTCTTCTTCTGCTTTTCTTGCACCTTTTCACCTCCGAACTTGTTTTATCATATTTATGTGTATGTACTTATTCTTATATGCATTTTATGTTTCTTAAGTAATCTGAGTTGTTTATACGAAGTACATATGCACCTTGTTATGTATCTCCACTATGTGAAATGCATTCCTTTGTATGAAATGAGTTTGAATATAAACCTTGACTATGTGTTCGCCTCTCCTAAGTGCTTATGCATACGCCGTACGTCTATGTGGTTCATCCTTGAGTCTAAGTTCTGTATTTTTGTCTTCAGTTTGTTCAGGTGTACCCAGGGTTGGTGTTTCGTTGATCGTGTTGATTCCGGGGTGGATCAATAATCTCGTTCTCTGTTCCATTGGTGTAAGGTGAGGTTAGGTTATAGTTAAAGTTTTCTAATGTTAAGTAGCGGGTTAAGTTTGTTCTGTAATGTAAAGTAATGGTTTGTATTAGAGTATTGGGCCCCGTAGATTGTGGGTAAGGGGGACCCGGGACGACCATGGGGTCACCGGTTATCACCCCTGTGCACATCTACACAATTTGATTCGGGTTACCCCTAATCTCACCAACAAGTTTGGTGAGTGATGGAGATCCTGTGGGTTTTGGAGTAGCTTGCACTCCCCACACCTGAAATGGATGTTTAGGGTCGCGTAACCCTTCCATTGCCTGAGAAAGAGGTTTGTTCTGTAATGTTACTTTTGATTTGATTTGTAATGTATGATTCGTATGAGGAGCCCAGGATGGGATTTCTTACTCGTGAAACGGGGATAGACTTATAACTAAGATAAAATATGGATCTTTTGAAAGTATAAGCTAAGATATGAAATGTTTTGATAAGATTTGACACGATATGAATGTTTTAAAATGTTTGATACGTATGAATTTGTTAAGTTAAGTTTTGTTATGTTTTGTTAAGAAATCCCTATATGCATGTATCACGGGTAAAGTTTGGTGTGCAAAAACTATCCCTGAGTTCACGAACTGTGTATGTGATTATGCCTTGCTCTCTATATATATGTAGTGTGTGTGGGTAGCCCCTCACTCAGTCCGTGTGACTGACCCCTCTCCCCTTTTGTTTTTAGTGTGCAGGTGTGCTTTGGAGTTCGAGTTAGGCGTAGTCTGTCGAGTCGTTGTTGAGTTTGAGTCTTTGCATACACTTTTGTAATTTGTATAAGTTTGAACTTTGTTTGTATACCATATGATTGATTTCGATATGTTATATTTCGGGACAGGCTTCTAGGAAACAGTTTGAACCCGTTTGCGTTTATGATTTATGTTATATTCAGGATTAGCTATTTATGCTAATTGAACCCGTCACTTGCTGCTTATGCTTTTATTATTTGAATGAATAATTAGCTTCCGCATACGCATTTGTTTTGGGGATTGTTTTGAGTTGCAGGGTCTACGTTCCACCTAGCTTAGGTGTGTGTTTGTCTATCTCCTGTTTGCCTCTGCTTGGTTCATATACGGGGTTTCCTGTCTATTATGCGGATTGGGCTTAGGTACGGGGGATGTGGTGACCCACCGTGCGGGGTGCTACATTGACGCCGTGGCATACTGAAAATCTCAACAACTATGATATAGATATATGCATGTCGATTAGTAAGTGCTCATGTCACATAATAAATCAATCAAAAGCCAACAAGAAAAGCAGTACATCACGTAATATAAATTCAACAAAGTGATGAAAATTCAAATGCATAACTTAACATATCGTGTTGCATATACAAACATAACCAAATTGTCCTATGCCGTTCAACCTAGACAGACACGACACGACGCTGAACCCCGGTTTTGCAATCTGGGTCTCTGATACCACTTAAGGATGTAGCACCTCAAACGGAAAGCACCACATCCCCCGTACTAAGACCCAAATCAGGTTATGAAATGGAAAGTCTGTACACGAATCTGAATCATAGTGAATGGGAGGCCAACTAACACACTATGCTAGGTGGAGCTAACTCAACAACTCAGAGTGCGAAAGCAATTAAAACCAACAACATCAAATAGCGGAAGCATTTAAAATAAAACATGCAAAGCAGGTGACCTGTTCAACTAGCATAGATACCTAGTCTCGAATATCAACTCATAATCCAGCATAAGTATCATCAAACTATCGGTCAACATTCAAGTACTAGTATGTTGACACCACACGGGTTCTAGTCTAAGTAAAGCATAAAACATAAATCTCCAAGTATATATACAGAAATACATAACATAGGTAGAGTATACAACAGATGCAACCAAACATAAACTAGACTGACAAGTGACTGAGAAGACTCACTCCTCACCTAGCTCAAGCCAAAAGAACCTGCAACTAAAAGATAAAAATGAGGGGTTAGTCAACTGACTGAGTGAGGGGGACTAACGCACACACACAATATACATTTAGAGCATAGCACATATCAAAAGGGTGGAGTCATGAACCGGGAATAGGTGTTGCATACCAAAACATTTCAAAACACACCTAAATATACACTTAGAAAACTTCTTCAGAAACTCTATTCCGATTTATGATTCTCATAACATATCATATCATACGCTCAACGAGTACGATCTTCTAACCTTAACTCCTCATATCATAACAAAACAGAAAAACAGAATCATATCATACCAACCTCAACTCCGGGTGTTGGAAGGGTTGCGCAACCCTAACCATCCAGACAGACGAGGGGAGTGCTAATGCTACTCCAACCCTCAGGTCTCCGTTTCCCAACCAAACCTCCTAGTGGGTCCCGGTACATCCTCTTCATACAGATGGAGACTACGCATAGGTATATCCCCGACGGCCCTAACCGTCCCGGGGGCTCCTTACCCGTAGCTCCTGGGCCCCATAACAGTACAAACATAACATACGCCAACTTTCATGGCAATCTTCCTGCATAAAAATCATGCAATTAAATCATAATTGCATGATTTTGCATGTCATAAATCACCCAAGTATGCACTTAAATCATGCAATTATGTTTAAATTGATTTTGAAATGAAATTAAATTCACATAAGTCATAAATCATGCCAAGTCATATAATTCCAAGTTCAATATGCAAATTCTAAATAACCCAAGTATGCACTTAAATCAATTTAAATCACATAATTCAATCATAGTTGGAATTAAAAGCACATAATAAGGGTTTAAATCACATAAACACGTAAAGAAACACTCACATGATGCCATATCTGGATTGCCAAAGAGACGGGGCGTCACAAACGATATTCAATTCTTGAATGAAGTTTCTAATCTAAACACCTTCCTTAGATGCATCGTTTGCAGCTAAGTATTTTTCCTTAGTGGTCAAATCTACAGTGGTCGTTTGCTTGGAACTCTTCCAACTCACTGCTCCATCGTTTAGGCAGAAAATGTATCCTGACATTTACTTTAAATCATCTAAATTAAATGCAAAGCTCGCATCATAGAATCTTCTGATGACTAGATCTTGCTGTCCTCCATAAACTAAGAATAAATTCTTCGTCCTTCGCAAGTACTTTAGGATGTTCTTCACGGCAGTCCAGTGACCATCTCCAGGGTCAGATTGGAAACGACTTGTAACACTAAGGGCATAAGCTACATCCGATAGAGTACATAGCATTACATACATTATGTTATCTATTGCCGAGGCGTAAGGTATATGAGCCATTCTGTTCTTCTCAAGATTAGTCTTAGGACACATCTTCTTTGAAAGAGATGTTCTTATGCTCATTGGAAGCTTTCTTTCTTGGAATCTTCCATACTGAATCGTTTCAGTATTTTGTCTATGTACATCGATTGTGATAGTCCTAATAATCCCTTAGATCTATCTCTATATATCTTAATGCCGATAATATAGGACACATCACCAAGATCCTTCATCTCAAATTGGTTCGCTAACTATGATTTTGTAACTTTCATGTCTTCCTTTGAATTCCCAATTAGAAGGATGTCATCCACATAAAGTACTAAGAATTGCACTGAAGTCTCCAATTCTTTTCTATACACGTAGGACTCATTCGTATTTTGAATAAAGCCAAACGCTTTGACTGCTTTATCAAAACGAATGTTCCAATTCCTAGAAGCCTGTTTCAATCCATAGATTGATCTTTGGAGTTTACAAACCTTTTGCTCACTCCCACTAAATGTGAAACTTATGGGGTGATCGATATGAATATCTTTATCAATGTCTCCATTAAGAAAGATAGTTTTCACATCCATTTGCCATATCTTGTAGTCATAATACGCTGCTATGGCAAGCATGAGTAGAATAGACTTTTACATTGCAACCGGCGAAAAGGTTTCATCAAAGTCTACACCTGGCCTTTGAGTGAATCCTTTGGCAATCAGTCTTGTCGTGTAGGGCTCAATACTACCATCTACTCCAAGCTTTCGCTTAAAGATCCATTTGCACCCTATGGGTTTTAACCCATCAGGCGCATCTACCAAGTTCTAAACTTGGTTAGAGTACATGAAGTCCATTTTGGATTTCATGGCTTGTATCTACTGCTCACAATCCGAGTCTGATAGTGCCTTCTCATACGTTAATGGATCGTTATCCACTTGAGAGATTTCATGGAGAAAACCATACCATTTCTTATGCTGTCTAGGAACACATTCAGAAAGCCTTAAAGGAGGATTTTCACGTGTATCGAGGTTTAGGATTAAAGTGAATGTGGGGTCGGGTCTACTCGAATTTCTTCAAATTCTGCGATCTTGCCTTTGTTTTCTTTGAGGAATGGTTCCTCAAGAAAAGTTACAGTTCTTGAAATAAACACCTTTTGTTCAAGTTGATCGTAGAAGTAATAACCTATGGATTCCTTAGGATAGCAAATAAAGTAGCACAATTTAGAATGATCTTCTAGCTTATCTCAGTGGAACGCCTTTAGAGTGAATTTAGAGAAGCTTTGGTTACGAGAGATATGGGTGCATGAGACCAAGCTGTTGAGAAGTTATTACGGGTCGAAACTCGGTGGATAGCAAGAAAAAGATAAGGAGAAGAGGCAACGGAATAACCATATGGATTAGGTTCTTGTTCCAATTTACAAGTGGAAAAGAAACCGTTTCAGCATGCTAATCAAACTGAGAGAAGAAGTGGCAAGAAGTCTAACCCCGAAAGACCCCTCGATCGGAGAGAGAGTTCCAACCGTGTGCTCCTTGTGGTGGGACCAACCATACGTACGAGCGATGTTGGATTTGACTCAAGAGATGCTACGCTTGCGGGTCTTCAGAGCATAAGTTTCCCGATTGTAACCGTTCAAGGGCTAATAAACAAAGGAGGCGAAACCAAAGGCTTCAAGTTGGAAATCAAATCGAACCCGAAAATTAAGGTAGTTGCATTTACGTTATCTCATTCATACATAATTAAACTTGAGAAAACCAACTTATTGGTACCTTACTTGCTTTGCTGCTTCTTAGTACTCATGTGGCTTGTGTTGTTATTGCCTTGTTGTGGCTCTCTTCTTGGAGAGTTTGGTGAGCTTGAGTGATCGGGTGGTTGTGAGTTGAGGGTCGAGTTGGCTGGTGGTCTTGTTTGAAGGCGCCTAGTGAGATACAGAGCTACCTTAGGCACAGGTCAGTTGTTGGAGCACTGAGTCCGCTTTCTATAGAGTTTTGTAGGCTGCTTGTTCGAGTAGAAGAACCTAGTTTGCCGCAGAGTAAGAAGTCTCTTGTGTTGTCGGGGTACACTAGGCGAATCTTCTTTAAGGATGCCAACCCGTTAACCTGGATGACCAGGAAGAGGTACGATTTTGAGTGGAGAGAGGCGGTTGAAGAGAGTTACCTTTGGCATCGACTTTTGTAGACCCAAAGGTATAAAAGTTATTCGCTTTCGATCGAGGCACTAAGGAAGGCTTCGATTGTGTGTCGCTAGTGAGAGAGCGTGGCCTACGCCTTGAGTAGTGCAAGGTCACAAGTTTCACCCACTCTTGGTTTAAGTTGTCCGGAAACATGAAGAACCGGTAAGGTGTAGTGGCATGAGAAAAGATGTTGAAAACTTTGTGTAGCAATGTCCAATGCGCTATTGGTGGAAGACCGAGCACCATATACCAAAAGGATTCACCAACTACTTCCGAATTCTATTTGGAAGTGAGAGCGAGCGGCTATGGACTTTGTGTCCGGTTTTCTAAGTTAAGGAGATTTCAATGAGATCGAGTGATTATTCGTTTAATGAGTTAGTCCATCTTCTCATGGCTTAGTGGTTCAAGAAGGTTTCGAGAGCTTCGTTCCGAATTCGATCTAGACCCGTTGAGGACCTAAGGACAGGTCCTTTTGAAGGATGAAAGTTTGTAACGCCCCGACCATTTGACCGTACAGGTACGCTGTAACGAGAGTGCTAAGTGCACGTTTAATTTATTTATTTATGCTCTTATATGTTTAGTATATTGTTTATATACTTATTTGAAATAATATGATTTAATTGTTAAGTGTTTTATATGAATTTTTTTAACGTATTTACTCGTTTGCCCCTGTACTTGATTCGTATGTGCTCGTATTTGATTCTCTTTTCTTGTAGTGCTTTGCTATGGATGAGTTATGTATTTTATGAACTCATTTACTTGCTCGTTACTAGTTTTTGAGTTTGTTTGATACGGTTCTTAAACCGTTCTTTTGTTAAGGGACTCAAGGGCCTAACTAATTTTAGCGCACCTTGGGTTCCGGAAGGCGTAACTTGAGCTCGGGAATTCGAATTCAAATTCCGGAAGAGACGTTAGACTCATAACAAGATTCAAAAGTTTTAAAACCTATCCTTGTATTTTTCTAAGCCCGTTTGGACCCTAAAATGTAGCCCGTACCATGAGTCTCACGCATGTTTGCTACCTTTTACGGTTTTAACCATAACTCCCTCACTTCTTGACCAAATACCTTGATTCTTAAGCTTAATTGACGATGGTTAAGCCCTCTAACCACCCCTTATGTTCTCATTTTGGACTCAGCAAGAGAGTGGGAAGAAAGAAGCTGAAAAGAAGAAAGAAGGGAGAAGAGAAAGGGGATTCTCTGCACCATTCACGCGAGACCTTTTCGAGCTCGCTTCTTCGTCGATTCTTCTCCAATCGAAGAGGTAAGCATGTTTTCTTATTTTCCACTCCCTTGTGTTTCTTTAAATTCATGATTTGCATGATTTCATTATGATTTGAGCATGTAATGGACTAGAATGTGAATAGTTAGGTTAATATGAAAATTTGATGAATTCTTGTAATTCTTTGAGTTATAACTTGAATTAGAACTTAATACATGATCTATTTGACTTCCTTGATAATTATATGGAGCTTGGTTTCGTTCTACATGCTTCAGATATGATCTACCATTGCTTTACCTTCATGAAAACTTAAAGAACATGACCTTGTTGATTCCTTGCTCTTGCGTGCGACTTGCTGCTACTTTGAGGTGAAGTTATGGAGTTTTTATGCTGCTTTGATCATGATTTGTAGCTACTTTTGTGCTTGATCTCTTCCCCCAGCTTTTCCCCCTATTTTTCTTCGTTTAGTGCAGGTTTGAACCAGTGGTGCGGCCGCAATCGCGCCTTGTGTCTTTTTTATCGTAGCCGCGACTAGGCAACAGCTTAGCGCCTGGGAGAATGTAGCGGCCATGACTTTTTGATGCACGGTTGTCACCACCATGCAGGGGACTTCTCTGGAGCAGCGTTGCGGCCGCGACGGGGAGCCAGTTGGTGCCTGGAAGTGCAGCGCGGCAGTGACCCTGGAGCTACTTCTCGCTTGTGTTTCGTTGCTCTGTTTGTGTGTTGCTCCACCTTGCTTGCTTCGTTTATGTTTAAGCTTCGTTGTTTACTTGTTGTTCTACGTGTTATGGCCTTCGTTATGTGTTTATAACTTGAAATATTTGTATGTGTACGCTAATTGACCTTCTTGCGTATCTTACTTGAATCATTGATCATTTCTTGCTTTAAACGCCTTGTTTTCGATTCGTATGTCTTGCTAACTTGATTTATTATTTGTTATATGCTTTGATATGAATTTATTATGTGATTTCGATGCTCTTATACCCGTTATATTATAAGATGTGCTTTAAACTCTTTCCTACGTGTGTATGATCTTATTGCCTTGTCTATTTGATTTATTTGATATCTCTTTGTTCTCTTACGATACGTGTGCATTAGCAACTTGTTATATGACGTGTTATGTACTTGTATGTGATTTAATGGATTCGTTTGACATGAAACGTGCTCGCTATGACTTCATATGAATCAATGTGCATTAGTATGATTTGAATGCTACCTTGTTACATTTCACTCGCATCATTTGCAATCATACGCATATGCCGAGCGTCTAATTGATGTATTTTGAGTCTAAGGTTTTCTCTTGCCTCTTGTCTTGTTCAGAGGATCATCTCGTTGGTGACGTGGTGGTTCATAGGCGTCTGTTTGCCTTCTTTTACTCCCGTTACGTCTCAAAGGTGAGGTTTTGTTCTTTTAGTTTTCTTGACCTAAAACCCCTACGTGTTTTGAAGCCTGCATGTGATATATGTATATGATACGATAGATACGTGCTTGATATGTATTTTGAGGGCTTGTCCCGCTTGTTAAAGATTTTGAAAACTCTTTTACACGTATATATGCTACGTTTTGTTTTGTTTTGAAAAGTTTTTAGTACGTTTTGAACTTGTACCGAGTTATGACCTTGAAAGATAGGTCACTTGACATGATCTAGTTCTTGATTTGATGGGCCCCGGAGATTATGGGACAGAGCAACCGGGTCGGCGAAGGGGTCGCCGGATAAACCTCTCATTCATGATCTTCACACAATAGGACGAGCAGGAAAGCCACTAGGAGGTTGGTGGGGGACGGAGTCCTCGAGCGTGAGTGTCACGAAACTCATGACCCATACATAATACATGCTTGCATGGATGGTTAGGGTCGCGCAACCCTTCCATTACCGGAGCTTGAGGTAGGTTTGTTTTGATTTGACTAGCATTTGTTTTGACATGAGGAGTTTGGAGGAAACCGCGTACTTGCCGGGTAGTATGTCTTGTCTTGTTTTGTCTTGAAATCTATGAAACGGGAATGGATTCTTAAGTATTTAAAATTGGTTACTTTAGCCTTTCGGGCCTTAACTTCTTTTAAATATATATATCTATTATCATGGAAAATGTTTTGGCGTGCAAAAACCATCCCCAATTCATAAATTATTTATGATCTTGATACCCGCTTTGCTCTATATGTATATGCGTTCGTTTGTTAACCCCCTCACCAGTCTCTAGGAATGACCCTCATTTTCTCTCTCTTTTTCCTCCTTTTGTATTTTGAGTTGTAGGTTTTGGCGTGGCTCGTGCTAGGCGGCGGTCTTACTTTTGGGTCATGGAGTCTTTTGGCGAGTCTTATGCATCTTGTATTTACTTTTGTACTCTTGAACACTTGAACGCATGTATTTGATCTTGTCTTGTTATGAAGAGCATGTCATATATTAATTTGGCCCGTAGTGGCATGACTTGTATAACTGCATTTAAATGAACTTAGTATATTGTCTGTGTGTATGTTTGTATTTTGAGATCCTGCTGCTTCCGCTCTGCTTTGATTTTGTATGCGCGCTCTGAGTTGGGGTCTAGAGCTCCTAGCCTATGGTTTTGGTTTTGTTTATCTCCCGTTCTCCATGGTTTGATGAATGTGCAGAGTCTTTGTTTTGTTACACATATCGAGCTGTAACGCCCCAATTTCAGGTACGCACGACACGTATGATTTTGAGGGTTAGGATTTAATCGTAATTCTTTTATTTATTAAATTCCTACATTTTATGATAAATGATATAAATTTATTCCGATATGTTTACGTGGAAATAAGTGAAATGTGTATCGATTTGGGATTTAATTGTTACATGAATTATTCGCCAAAAAAATGCTCATTCATTTTAATTAAGGGACCAAATTGCATGAAAGCTTTGTGGACCTAGTTGATCATTTCCCAACCTTGGGTACTCAATTGCATAACTTATAGAACTTAGGATTTGATCATAGATATTCCTTTTTCTCCCAAATATATCGATACATGCTTCCGCTTTCACTCGTTGCATGTGTACATAACCCGCCTAGCTCGTCGTGTATTGCATTGTCACCCGTTCGCTATAGGTTAGTTCATGTACGGATTGCCCGTTTCGTATGTGGATTGGCCTATAGTGCGGGGGTGTGGCGCCTCCACGTGTAAAGGGGTGCTACATCTGAGGTGGTATCAGAGCCCGGTTGCAAAACCGAGGTTCTAGTGTCGTGTCATGTCAAGTCTAGGTCGTACGGCGTAGGAAGTATTTGGTAACTTGGGTATTGCACTCATTCTTGTCATTAATTGCTCACTACTTGACCGTATGTGCCGTGAAATTTACGTGATCAACGTGTCTACGTGAAACTTGTGAGATTAATTGCTACATTTGGCATCTGGAATTGTTTCTAAGTACGACACGTGCATTGACATCTTAACCGGTATGCACAATTTCGTGATTCTTGTTAGTAAATATTCACTCCGGACTTCGGAAGGCTTAAGAAAGAAAATTTCATTTTCTTTCTTAAGGGGGAGAGATGGCCAAGGAACTAATTTAAGGAATCAAGTGTCAGCCGAACTACTACCACGAAGAATTTCAATCCACGGTGAACGGTACACTTGAACATGCATATCACGTGCATCATATATTCCATTATTGTTACATTTAATTCCCTGCTAGTTGGTTTGTCTTGTTAGTCAAGAGACGGGGTTCTCTTGGTTCTTGTGCGAGAGACGGGGTTCTCTTGATACTTGTTAGAGAGACGGGGCACTCTCATTCTTGTTTGGCAACTTGTTTTAGTGGAAGATTAGATTTTCTCGCAAGTGTTTAGAATCCCGGAAAGTTGAGGGTCGTGATGTAACAGCAATGCAAGGAATCTCGTGAATAGAAGACCTCTTTCGGACTAATCCCAGACGGGGAATGGCCAACCCCACGTGGGATGAAAACGAGAGAGTCAAGTAACTTCCCAGAATTCGAGACAGTGAATCCGAGGACAGATTCTCTTAAGGGGGAGAGAATTGTAACGCCCCAATTTCAGGTACGCACGACACGTGTGATTTTGAGGGTTAGGATTTAATCGTAATTCTTTTATTTATTAAATTCCTACATTTTATGATAAATGATATAAATTTATTCCGATATGTTTACGTGGAAATAAGTGAAATGTGTATCGATTTGGGATTTAATTGTTACATGAATTATTCGCCAAAAAAATGCTCATTCATTTTAATTAAGGGACCAAATTGCATGAAAGCTTTGTGGACCTAGTTGATCATTTCCCAACCTTGGGTACTCAATTGCATAACTTATAGAACTTAGGGATTTGATCATAGATATTCCTTTTTCTCCCAAATATATCGATACATGCTTCCGCTTTCACTCGATGCATGTATACATAACCCGCCCAGCTCGTCGTGTATTACATTATCACCCGTTCTCTATAGGTTAGTTCACGTACGGATTGCCCGTTTCGTATGTGGATTGGCCTATAGTGCGGGGGTGTGGCGCCTCCACGTGTAAAGGGGTGCTACACGAGCCTTGGTGCGGGGGATGTGGTGCCCATTGCTCGGGGTGCTACATTCTTGATGCCGATTGAGGATGGTTCGAGTACTTCAACATCGAATCGTGACTGTGGTGTACGAAGATCCCCTTGTTGCTTGAAGACCTAGCCCCAACTAATTCCTATCGGGGAGTTGCTAACCCCGGGTGGGTTGAACACGGGAAAGTTTTGCTTAGAGTCCAGTACTCTGTTGGGAATAGTGCCCTAGAAAGCCGATTAGTCATAATCTATTTTGGGACTTTCCTACTATCACAGACAATCTTTGAATAATACATGATTGAATATTATCATAGGCAAACACTTCTTTATGTGCAATACGTGTTTTGTGTGTTTCTATTCCGTGCGCATGTATTAGAACTCCCCTAATCCATAAGGTTGTTAGAGACATTGTCATTAGGTGAATGACACATGAAACAAGATCTAACTCAAGGCCGGATTAGAAACCACTCCAAGTCGATGAGTCCAACAAATAGTGGGAGTGTTGATTAGGCTCGATTTAGACTTGCTCATAGGATTACGTCCTTAAGAAGGAGCATCCTGTTTCATGCGGTAAAAAGTGCATAACTGATGCGTACGCAATACATGAGGTGTCCCGCGTGAGAAGATTCCTAAATGGGAAAGGAAGTCTCTATATCTAGAAATAGAAACTTCCAGATTAGAAAATATCTCACAGGTCAATGGCGTGAGTAAATTAACCCTTTGACTTGAGATTCCATTGATGCTTTGTGGGCTAACTCTGTAGTCTTTGGTATAAGCTTTAAAGGGTGTCGCCTTAGACAACTGACTTAAGGCTTATGCTGGGGCTGCACAAGTGGCACTTGGAAGTATATGAGAATCAACAAATGACCTACATTGCTTAAATGCAAGAAGATCTCTTATTGCATAAGTCATTCATATGCCATCCTAAACCCTCGGCCGAGGTAGTAGATCAAGATATCAAGAAAAGGATTTCTTGGATTGAGATCAAATGGATATCAAATGAACTTAGCTTTAAGATTGAGATTAGTATGGCTCTCATTATTCCCATACCCTAGATCTTAACCAAGAGATTGGTTGGTAGGAGGATTGTACCTCACAGCTATATTATGGTCGTATGATCTATGAACTAATAAAGTGTATTAGTCTCACTGCTAACTGAAAATGAACCTAAGGGGTCACACACAAATGCCAGATTCAAAGGGTATTGAAGGAAATATCAAATAGTTGATCGAAACGAGACCACACGTGTAAAGTACACGTGTGGCACGTGAGAGAGGTTTGGGGCGTGTGCTCCGATTGAATAATTGGACCATATGTTAATTAATTGGAGAATTAATTATAAATCCCTAATGTAATTAATTAAGAGAATTAATTATAAAGCCAAACAAAATTAATTAGAGAATTAATTTTAGCCCGTTAGAATTAATTAAGAATTAATTCTAAAGCCCTTCATGGAACTAATTGACATAATTAATTCTAAGTATTTAAGTATTTAATTATTTAGTTGTTCTAATTTGATTAGAATAAATAAATATTAAATATCTTCTATTTATTATTCTAGTAAATATTAATTCTAATATGATTAAAATAAATATTATTGGAATAAGATATTTAATTATTATTTGAATAATTAAATATTCCTAATTTGATTAGGAGCTCTTTTCTAGAAGGAATAGATATCTTATTTTGAATATGACTACTATTATATGGAGAGAAAGGAAATAGAAGAAAAGTCAAAGTTGGAATTCGATTCCAACTAGACTTGAGGGGTTTGAAGCCGTAGCACTATTCATCAAGAACTCAATATCATGCTCATTACTCCATGGAATTCAGCAAATAAGGTGTCAAATTAAAGATTAAAGGATGGAGAATAATTTCAAAAGATTACCTTTTAAATGGGAGGCGATTTGGATGAGTATTGAGCTAAAAAATTTAAAAATGAATAGTATATTTCTTCCTCTCTTTGGGATTTCGTGGAGCAGATGCAAAAACCCCTTTTTCCTTCTCTTTTCTGTGATTTGGACGAAATGGGAGTATTAGGGATAAAAGATTATTAAGTAATGAGAATGTGGGGCCAAGAATTAGTGAATTTGGTCAAGTATTTCTCAAGATATGACTAAAAGAGTACAAAGGGGTCCAAGTTGCACGCGAGGCTCGGTTCGGAAAAATTTCGGAGGTCTAAATTAAACGGGCTTAGAAAATTACAAATTTGGATTCCTTGGTTTCCTTTCTTCGTTAGTCCGACGCTTCTTCCAGAATTCGAATCCGAATTCCCGAACTCAAATTATGGCGCCCGGAACCCAAGGTGCGCTAAGACTAGCTCGGCCCTCGAGTCCCTTATTAATCCCGTTTCACAAAAATGAGTCAAATAAACAAACTCTAAAACACGTAACGAGCATCCAAACATGTTCATAAGTCACACATACCAAGATTTCACAAAAATCGGAATTAAATTCGAACACATATAGAGCAAATTCCACGACATGTAAACATAAACGTTCAAAATCAAGTTATAAGTTAAACAAATAATTTTATATAATCATATAATCATTAAAATAACACTTAATTGCAAAATTAAATAATTTAAATGCGCAAATAACACTCTCTTTACGACGTACTTGTACGGGCGGACGAGCGGGTTGTTACATACAATGGCCTCACGGCCCAAAAGATCGAGTATATACATCAACGGTTCATAATTCTCCAAGATACAATTCTAATATCCAATACATAAAAAGGAGTATTCAAAAGGCCGGAAATGTAACGCCCCCGGTTTTTCAGTCGTATAGTATGATGTATGTGTTTACCAATTTGCATGAATTAATTATTTATAAATATTTTATATATCTAATTTTATAATTAATTGTAATTAAGTGTTTAATTGTTATTAAATTATTTTATTATATTTCAATAAAAATGGTTTATTTTATTTTATAAATATTTGAAATATTTGAATTATTTTAATTTAATTGAATTCTTGAACTATATGCACATGTGTGACATGTTTGAGTGTCGTTCTTATTCGAATTGAATTCGGAATTTTGTGAAAATTTAGTATGTTGTACATTTATGTGTTGTGAACATGTCCATATGATGGTTTCATGTTTTTGATCTCGTTTGACGTGGTAACGAATTTATTTCGAGTTGTGGAACCAAATCGGGGGCTAATGGGCAATTAGCGCACCCTTGGTTCCGTATGTGATATCTTGAGCTCGGGAACTCGGAATCGAGTTCCGTCAATTTCACTGGAGTCGTATCGAAGATTCGGGTATAATGAACTTAGCCTTGTATTTTTCTAAGACCATTTGAACCCCCGAAATTCCACCGAAAAGTGACTCGTACGCCAAAACTGCCACATTTTACTAAAATTATCATATCTCCTTCAAACCTTGACCAAATTAACCATGGTTGTAGCACCCGGAGCACGGGCCACCACATCCCCCGCATCTAAACCCGAACCTGCATATGAAATGGGAAGTCCATACACGAGCCCAAGTCTAAGCGAACGGGAGACCACACACTTACTAGGCTAGGCGGAGCTAAAACAAACTCAGAGTGCGCGATAAATAAAACAAATAGCGGAAACAAGGAGTTCTAGGAATATAAAAATTCCAAAATTACATATACATCAAAAGATCGAATGTACGTAACCATAACAATTCATATCTCAAAAAACAAAAATTCATAACATGATTAATTCATTAAATACAAGACAAAATGAATGTAATGCACCTAGCACGACCTAAACCCAAAAGTGAGACTCGAACGACCCACTTCTCCGCCTAGCTCGTGCTCAAGAGACCTGCAAACTAAAAGTGGGAAAAGGAGAGGTGTCAGTCATATCTCGACTGAGTGAGGGGGCTAACGCACACCCACACACTATACTTATAGATAGCAAAGCACATAAAAGATAAAGGTTATGAACCGGGAATAGGTTTTGCACACCAAAACATTTTCAAAGAAGATTACATATCATATACGTATACATTACATATTCCTTAACAAATACATTAACATAAAGTCTCTATTCCCGTTTCATAATCCAACCAATTCATTAAGCTCGGCGAGTACGAGCAGAAATCCCATCCTGGGCTTCTCATTACATTACATTACATAAAACATAAATCACATTCAATCCCCTTCTCCGGTGATGGAAGAGTCCATCGACCCTATCCATCCATTACATTATACATTCCTCGAGGGGTGATTAACCCACACGAGTGCCATTACATTATACATTCCTCGAGGGGTAGCTAGCCTACACGAGTCCTCCCCGGTTCATTCCGAAGGCATCAAGAGCACCGCGACTTCCCCAACCTCCCTAGGGTCGTACGTAGTACCTTGGATGGAGAACTTGCACAGGGGTCATAACCAGCGACCCCATGGTCGTCCCGGGTCCCCCTTACCCACATCTCCAGGGCCCAACATTACCATTACATTACCTTACCTTACCTTACCTTGCATTGCATTCTCGCTCATTACAAATCATTAACATTACGAACATTAGCATTACACTTCCATAAACATTAAACTTTCATTAAAACATAAGCTTATATATGCTCGTAGATATAGCCCTTTAGAAAGTCGAAACTTGATAGTCGCATACGGGCTAGAAAACGAACATTTAAGGGTCTTAGGTCGCTTAACTAAAAAGAAAAGAACCTAAACCTCACCTTTGAACAAAAGTGTAGTGTGGTGCGAGAAAACGATCCCAAACAACTTAAACTCCGGGCACGACTCCTACCAGAAGCACCCCTGAGACAAACAAACGCAATACTAAAGACTTAGACTCAAACATGTACCACTTAGATGCACGGCGATGCAAATGGATGCTATGAATGCAAGAAAATATCAAATGAACACTTAAACGTTAACAAATTTCATTTCACGTTTTTACTTTCAATATCATAGCATAAATTTCATAACGAAATCATAACACATTGCTTATTCATTAATCAATTTCATAGGATAAGCTTAGAAGCAAAAGAAACCACTTAGTGTCAAAGGAATAAAGAAAGGTACATTTAAAACGTTCAAATTCATATCAAGTATAATTCATATAAAATGAATCCATAAAATTAATTAAGTCATAAGCAATTAAAAGAAGGCATTTAAAGAGCATGAAATTAAATACGAAAATCATGCACGTGAGATCAAATTATTCAAGTTCATAACACATATAAATTTAATAAAACCATTTCTATAATTAAACTCATAATATATAATATACATTATATTATATATACAACATTTAATATAGTCTATATATATATACCTATTATATAACAATACACTGTAACATAGATACATATATATGCATGCACACGTAACCACAATCATAGATGCATGCACAACCCACATCACACTAGTACATGCACAAATTACACAATATATATATATATATATATATATATATATATATATATATATATATATATTACACAAAACACACACAAACCATGCATCATATATGTTTATATATATATACAGCCATACACACGTAACATGCACAACACACACCAATGCTCATGCAGCTTTATGTACACACAATTATATATTCATACATGCACATATAATCCAAGAAAATGCAGCAACTAAACTCATGCATCAAATAAATAAAAGAGAGCAGCAGCAGGATACCCGCCCGGGGAAAAGCGTGAACCAAGCTTCTGCATAAAAGTCCCCGGCCGGGTCCTTTTCATTGCAAATTCTCCCCGGCCGGGGAGAGCTGTCACAGTGGAACAACAGCAGCAGCAGTTCGGCAACAAAAGCAACAGCAGTTTAGGCATGAAACAGGGTATAACGTAGCAACAAAAAGCAGGCAACATTCAGCAGTTTAAGGGCTTATTCATACATAAATTCATGCTAAAAACACAATCAAATCAGTCACGAAAGTGCAGCAACATCACAGAAATGACGCAGTCGTGACAGCAGCCCAGTTTTATGCCAAAATCCCCTGTTTTTCCTTCATAAAACAGAGCAACACACGCAGCAGCAGGTACGGGTACAAAGCAGCAGCTAAAACCATGAAAAACATGCACAAAATTCATACAAAACAGCCACACATCCATGATTCAATCCGGAAGTGAAAGGAACTCAAATGATCAAGTTATTCCATTTTTAACCTAACTATTCAACATGTAAGGCTTAATCATGGATTATCTAACACCAAATATGATTCAAGTAGGGCAAAATAATCACAAGGATAAGGAGATTAAGATTCATACCTTGATCTTGAAGAAGAAGCAAAGGATCGGATGGATTGAGCTCAAAGAATGACCAAAGATGGATGTTTCCCTTCTTCTTTCTTCTTCCTTCAGGTTTTTTTCCCCTTTTCTTTCGGTGAGGAACGATGCAGCAGGTAAGGGTGAGAGAGAGGATGATTTAGGATGTACCAAGTCAAGGAAAATGATGGGGATTAGGTTTAATAGCTCCAAGATAGGCCATAGGTGTGTTTTAAGGTACGAGTGGCTGAAATATGCTTCGTCGGGGATCGAAACGACATCGAAAAATTACGAAACTTGTTCCATTGCGTCCGGGTCGTCGAAAGGAGTTGAACACCCAAGACGGGGCTCAAATCCGAGTGCCGTAGCTCAAGATATAAATTAAAACGTGCACACATGTACTAAAATGACTCATTTTTCAAATGAGTCCAAAACTTTCAAAAAGTTGCAAATAAGTCCAAATTAGAATTTCCAATTAAGTCCAATAATTTTAAAATCATACAATTACATCCTTAAATCACGTATTTCACATAATTCACGAAATTAGAATGCTCGGGAATAAAATTCACATATCATAAATTCATAATTTACAAGAATTCACATCATAATCTAAATTCGGGCATATTCTTGACATTTAAATCACATATTTCATATTATTTCAAATAATTCATATAAGAAACAATTAGAAATAAATATGAATGCATCAAATAAAATGAAAATAAATACAATTACGGAAAATAAACTCACACGTGGTACAAACCTGTACGTGTGAACGAGCGGGGTGTCACAATGGTTGGAGTCTTTGGAACCCTAGTTCAGCCCACTAACACCCCCTAATCTCACACAACCGAACCATACTCAGCACATAAGGAAAAATTCATCCAAAACCCCTGCTCTACAGTCTCATTCCCGTCACCTTGCCAAGCTTGGAGGTTAAGGGCTCAAATCTCTTCCAACCTTCATCCAATTCAAAAGGTGAGCTTAGGATTCTAATATACATTTATTAAGTGTCATTTTAGGCCATGAATCCCTAATTTTGAGCTTGTATACATGGAGTTTTGAATTCTTGAGTGAATAGTTAGGTTGAATCTCATTTTCTTGAATTCATGATTTTATATCCTTATTTATTGAGGATTAATGCATGAAACATGACCACTCTACCATCCTTTAGACATTTATGGACTTGAATTTGAATTATATGTTATGTTCAAGAATCCACCATTGAAGAATATGTGAATTCTTGAAGCTTTGTGACTGAATTTCCATACTTTGCTGCTGCGGTGTGTTTGTTGTTGTTGCGTGAGTGTTGTGGTGTGTTTATGGCGTACTTTGCAGCATTTTTCCTTGCCATTTCATGCTACTTTGTTGCTGCTACGTTGCCTGCTGCTGCTGTGAGAAAAGGAAGGAGACAACAGGGCGAAGCTGCTCCATTTCGCGACTGCATCGCGCCCGCGACCCTTTTTCCCCCATGTTTTGACTTGTAAATTATTTGGTGAAATTCTGAAAATATTAGAGGTAGCGGCCGCTACCATTTCAGGAAGAAAATGGGTCGCGGCCGCGACCCTCGCGATGCATGCATGAATTTCGATTTTCAACTTCATTTGCATGGTTTTGTATTTGTTTTCTAATTCCTAATGTATGCATACATGCATGGCTACGTATGTATAAATATATGTTTGCATGCATGGGTATTAAATTTTATTTTTTATGGTTATTAAATGCATGATTTTTGGTTGTTAATGCATATTGCATGTATGGAAGTACGTAAACATTTAAATGCATGCATCTTATGATTTTAAATTGTTTTGTTTTAGTACATGCATGCAATGTTGTATTATATATACATATATATAATTAGATTTGATATATATTATATATTATTTAATGTATGGTTAATTATATATATAGTATTGTTTAATTTATTTAAATGTTAGAATTTAATTATTATCTATTTCGTGTTATTTAATTTCTGAACATGACTTGAATGTCTCTGTTTACCTATTCTCTAATTGTAAATATGTTATACTACGTGTTATGATCATTATTTTAAATTCTTGGATTGATTTGATATAAATGTGAAATTTATGAACTTGAACGGATGTGAACGCTTCTTGAAAGAAATGGAATGATTGTTTATATGTTTCTAAGATATTAATCATGTACATGAACGTTTCCATGATATAATATCATCTCTTATGCATTCATATCATATTCATTACATGGCCGTGCGTCATATATGGTTCATTTGGAGTTTTGAGTCTCACAAGTGCTTTATGTTGTCCTTTGTACGGTTTTCTCCAGGGCGGAGACTTGTCGGGTTCATAGGACACTTTCGAGTCTCCTTTTCTTCTTGATATTGTTCGGTAAGAGGCGTACAGGTGGGTTTCTCTGCTATTTAGTTAAATGATCCTATATACTCCCAATGTGTAAAGATTTCGGTCAAAAGTATATATGTATATACAGTCATTCTCAAGAGTCAATGATTTTAAGGTAAAGCCCTTCTTTTATAAGCCTACCAAATGTTTTTGCGAGAAAGAATGAATGAATGCACAGAATGGGGCCCAGGGACTTAGTGTGAGTGGCTATCTGGGGAGGCAGGGGCCGACAGTGATCCCTTATGCTAGTTCCAACCAAATGAAAGGGTAACCGGACCTCGTTAGGAGTTAGAGAGGAATGGACGCTGAGTGCCATCTGGGGAGTCATGTAACCCCTTTTGGTTAATGAATGGGTGGACGCGTTCTCCTGGGTCGGTACACGACAGGGAGGAACAAAACCTGTCCAGTGAGGACAATATCGTTGGGCGGGAAGGTACACTTCAACCCAAAACGACGCGTCCACCGCCAGGAGGAAAAAGGTGTAAGTGATCATGAATGTGCACAAAGAAAGAATGTAATGCATGAAAAGAAAGAACGAATGAATGTTTAATGAATTACACAAGGTGTTCGTTGGAGATAATGCACGCCCACTCGCCGGGCCACGAAAGACCTAATGAAAATTGGTTGTTATAATCCCTTTTGATGACTTCTTTATTTCACCCATTTGGGAAATGTTCTAAAAACCTCATTTGGGATTATAACTTGCATGTGAATGTTTAAATACTGTCTTATACTATACTTGTACCCTGTTTTTTTTTACCCACCAGTCTCCTATAGACTGAACCCGGCTTTTTTTTCAGTTTTGCAGGTTTTGGAGTGCTAGGCGGATTCTGAGTTGGTCAAGTTCTATGTTTGAGTCTGAGTCACTTTGCACGTATTTTGTTAATTGAATAGGCTATTCAACAATGTATATTTGGAAATGTTAGATTTATCGGAATTCGGGGCAGGCTTCTAGGTATCTATGTTAGTTGAACCCGTTTTTATGATTAATATTATGTCTGATTATATGCTTCGCTTCCGCAATTGCAATTATCTTGTTGAATTTGTTTATTTGGTTTCGAGGTTTAGTTCCTGCCTAGCATAGTTAGTGAGTGAGTGAGTCCCCATTCGCTCTGATCTGGCACGTGTGTGGATTTTCCATTTCATATACGGGTCGGGTCTGAGTGCGGGGGATGTGGCACCTTGCGTGTGGGGTGCTACATCCTTAAGTGTTATCAGAGCCACAGGTTGCAAAACCGGGGTTCGCGAGTTGTGATTGAGTCAATCTAGGTCGTACGGCTTAGGAACTACGTGTTAATGTGTGCATTGCATCGATCTTGAGCATGAAATTATATTCCTTATCGAATCTTGTTGAATTACATATGCCATTCTTGCATTGAATTCGTGCTTTTATTGTTGAATATGTGATATGAGCATAGTCTAATCGCATGTATATAGCCTTGAAATGAGTTATGACTTATAGGTTATGAAGATACTATCAAACCACGACCAAGTTCCACTATAGCAACGCCCTATTGCAAGTTCTTTCTGAGGCATGGAAGATAGGAAGGATGCACCAGGGAAGAATATAGAGAATTCGAGATGCGTGGCCTTTCTAGATGGAGCTAGAGTTCAGGGGTTAGGATTCAGAATGGGAGTTTCGAATTTGGAGATGCAGTGGTAGAGGGACACTTGCTGAAATAAGGATTGATCGTGGGATGGTTATGACTTAGAAGATCGACATATATGGCTTTACTACATAGATTGCCTTAATGAGATTCAATGGGATCATTCAACCTAAGGAATGGAGTGAAGGCTTCTTGAAGGTAATTTAGTTTAGGGTTCGGATCATTGAAGAGGTACCGAAGATTGAGAGGAGTCAAGGTAAAATAGATCCGGTGGAAATCATGCACCAAGGGATGTCAAAGAAGGATTTCTAAATAAACCTAGTGATTGGAAATAGGGTTCGGAACCACATTAGGGGTCTATTTTGTAAGAGAGTTTGTGCAAGGTTGAAGGGTTGATTCTCGAAGAGAAGTTCGGATGCTAATCTCGTGGATGTAGAGGAATTTAGGGATCAAGAATTGCAAACCCCGGGTGGTGGAAGATACAAGTTGATGCACAAAGATTCGTGGAAATCATGAAGACCGTGGGAAAGACAAGGAATAATCAGCAAGTCAAAGTAAGCCTGTGATCAGAGAAACAAGAACCAGCTACCGAGATAACGGGCTTGCCATCTTGGTGACAGGTTCAAAGCATTCATGGCATGTGCATCATACTTCGCATCAACTTGTTAAATTTTCCTTACTTACACCTGTACGTGCATATTTATTTTATTTCATTGCTCTAATGTGTTGCATATTTAGTTGTTTACAAGTGTGCCACGTGCATTGACATCTTAACCCGACATGCACTTTAGTGTTGATTTGATAGGAAGTTCTTTCACCTCACCTTTCAAGTATCATTCCAACCGAGTCATATTAGAATTAAGAAGAAAAGAAATAATGGGGTTGCACATTACAAGGAAGATGACTTCGGGAAATCAAGAACTTCAAGTAAGGGATAGGTTGATGGAAATGGGATTTCAGAAAGAGAAGCGAGACTAGAATTTGCTTCGGGGTATTCGGATCGGACAAGAGTAGGACAGGGGATTTCGGACATCAAGATAATTAGAAGAGAAGTTGAAAGGCCAAATCTTCGGGTTGTTATTCTAGTTAAACCCCCCCCCCCCCCCCCAAATGAAAATTTCACATCAAGAATTTCGATAAATGAAGGATAAGCTGGAGTTCAGCATGTAAAGGCAGAGACTTTAAGGGGGTGAGCACGAACAAGAGGCAAATTGTAACGCCCCGTGATTTCACACGTGCAGGTAAGTGCTATGTGCATATCTAATTTAAGTGTATGATTTTATATTTTGGTTATTTGTTTAAATTCGTTTATAATTTGAATTATTTGTTTAAATTTCATATGAATTCCAATGTGAGCTATGAATATATGAATGAAATTGTGGAAATGTGAATTTCCTGAATTTGGTAGTAATTGAATGAAATTAAGTGTTTCGTGTGATCCGAGGGTTTAATTACAACTTATTTGAATGTTTTGGACTCAATTGGAAATTGAGTGTGGGCTTAATTGCCACTTTTTGAAAGTTTAGGGACCTATTTAAATAATAGGCAACCCTGAACGGTTTTCGCGATATCTTGAGCTCCGGACCTCGAAATCGAGATCCGTCTTTGACGTGGACTTGTTTCAACGATTTCTATCCTTTAAACTTGACCCTACTCCTTTTCGATATGATTTAAGCCTCAACGACGAGCGTTTCCATAACTTCGACTTTATACCTTGGTTTGAACCATTTTCACAAACAAACCGGATTTGGATCGACCCGACTCCTACCCGAATGATTCTTAATATTAGAGATAGCTTCTCATTCCTTCCTTATGCTTCCCTTTCATTGATCATCATCAGCCATCCCAAGAAGCAAGAGAAGTTCCAAGAAACCCTCCTCTTTGATCAACCAAACTTTGAGCTCAAAATCAACTTTCATTCCATCTTCTTCCAAGGTAAAGTATGAATTGTTTTCTCCTCATCTTCCTCTCTATTTTCTTCCGATTATATCTTGGTATGAGTTAGAGAATCATGTGTTATGAAGAAAGCATGAAAATGAGCAAAATAACATGAATTCTTGATTTTATGGATTTTCAGGGTTTAAAGTGAAATTTAAAGCATGGAAAGTATTGCTTGTAACTTCCTTATCATTTCCATATCTTTGAATTTCATGTTAGGTAATTATTGCATGAGTTGCCATTGAAGGAGCTTGAAACCTCCATGTTCGAAAGCTTGAGTTTGGGTGGTCTTTTGTCATTTTTAGGCATGAATTTGTATGAATATGAATGAGTTAAATGATTTATAAGAGTTTTATGGTTTGAATTCATGTCTAGGTGCTATATAAGAGCTTCCTTGTTGCTGCCCCGCTTCTTCGAGCTTTTCCCTCGCAGAAACAGAGCTTCTGCTCTGTTTTTCGTTTCAAGACGACGAGCTGACACGGCCGTGTCAGCTTTGAACTGAAAACGGACACGATCGTGTTGGACGTTCGACTTGCGTAAAATATTTTCTGAAAATCGGACACGGCCGTGTCCAAATGCTTTGAAAACTCAACACGGCCTTGTCACATATTCGACTTACGAAAATTATTTTCCAAAATTCGGACACGGCCGTGTCCAACTCCTTTGAAAATGCAACACGGCCGTGTCATTTGAATTGGTAGCTTTGGGGAAAATCTTTAATGTTTATATTGTGGTTATTGTTTGTATTCGTGAATTATATGCAACGTGAATCTAGTAAAGCTATGTCTTATGATTAATATATGACCTCAAGAGTTACATGCATGCAAGAATGGAAAATTATGCGAATCATGAACGTGAATGAATACGGGTTGCCGTATATTGAACGAAACTTGATGCATTGTATATTTAATTGAAATCCATGACATTCATGATCATAGTTGGACATGTGATTTCATTTTAAATATTCTATAACATGTCATTGCATTGTCGAGCGTCAAATGTGGTCATAATTGAGTCTCACACTACCTTTGTCACACAGATATTGATCCAGTGGGAGACGAGGTTGGGCAGTGAGATCTTTGTCGGGTTCTTTTGTCTATCAGGTGGGTTTTTCTTCTTTTAGTTAAATGATATGACCCAATATACCTAATGTGCAAGCTTTTGGCCAAAGTTATATAAATATATATATTGAGCCTTTCAACGAGTCAATGTTTTCCACATTAAGCTTTTATTTTATAAAGCCTGCCAAAAGTTTTGGCAAGAATTAAATGTTCACAATGAATGGGGGCCCTGGGACTTAGTGTATTTGGTGAACCGGGGAAGCATGGGCTGACGGGGATCCAGGTATACTAGTTCCACCAACTACGGTAAATGATAGACAAATTTTGAACCCAAGTGTAAGTTCTAAATTCGGTTGCAACACTTAAGGTATCGTATCCACAGGGAAGGGAAATCAACAACCACTTTTATGACTAATTCTAATCTAGAGACCGAACAAAGATCGAGAGTGTTGTTCTAAACTACTATGATAAAATTAAACTAAGTAATAACTAATCAACCACACGAACCAATAAACAAAATCGAGAATAAATCACTTAGAGAAAGTAGGTCGGGGAGTAAATCATATGCCCTTCAGTGCTTAAATCAATGCTCACGTACATATGTATGATTCTTCAACCTAATAACAAATTTATACCTAGCTTCTTTCAAACCCTAGACGTCTAATTAATCGAGCCAAGTGTTGTTCTCACAATCACTTAGTAACCAGATCAATCGATTAAAACAAGATTAGTGTATTTAAAACCTAGCGGCTTGGCATGGGATTCTAAATACGCGTTGTAGAATTTAGGGTTAAATTTCTTTAAGCCAAAAATTCTAAGTTTTGGAAAAGAATCTCAATTATCCTCAATCCCTCGATTGTCGAATAATTTACGCTATGTTAATGGATGGCCAGTCCACTCACATTCTATTCAAAGCCGTTTTCCTAACAAAGAATCACACAATTTAACTCAAGCATTAAATCAAACACCTTAGATGCATAATCATTACCCCCTAACCCTAGGGGATTAGCTCCTCATAACAGATTCAAAACTCATTAAAATCAAGGGAATTGCATTCAAAACATTCATGTCTAACATAAACATCATTAGGAATTCTGGAAATTTCTAACCTAAGTATCAAAACGAATCAATAACAACTAAGCTAACTATACTAAATCTCAACTAACAAAAACTAAGAATTGAGGAATTAGTTTGGATAGAAAAGCAATAAACAAAACCAAATTGATAAAGTCTTGCGATTGAATCGAAGTTTCAACTCTAGGTCTTCGTGTTTCTTCCGCCCAAAAATGTTCTCTTGAACTCTGGAAAGGTATATGTCCAAAAATCTCTCCAAATCCGCCTCAAGATCGTGCTTAAATAGGATTCCTAACTCAGCTTCCGCAACTTGACACGGGGGTACAGTGCCCATGCACAAAAATATGACACGCCCGTGTGACCTATAAAAGTCGTATCCGCGTTTTCTACTTGACACGGGGGTGTCAACATTGCTTCTTCAGCATGACACGGGGGTGCAAGACTGTCTGGTCCTCTCTGTACCGAGACACGGGGGTGTCTCGGTTTGCTCTATATTGGTAACACGGGCGTGTCACCTCCTGAAATCCGTTGATCATCTCCTGTACTAAGACACGGGGGTGTCTCAGTTTACTCTTCCAGGGGGGCACGGGACTGTCCCCTAGGAATTCTCGTTTTTCGCCCGTCTTTGCATGGTTTTGCTTCAACTTTCGTTTCTTCGACTCCAAGGTAAAATGTACCTAAAAGGGAGCATAAATCACATTATAAGCTCTTGAAACGACGTAAATTTAACTCAAATTTCCCTACAAATCCATGCAAAAATCCAATACATCAAACTCCCCCAAACTTGCATATTGCTCGTCCTCGAGAAATTAAGAGAATCGTATCAAACCAACCTCCACATCAATCTCTCAATAAGGCAATTCTCAGAATTTCGCTTAAGCAAGTCTAGCCTATCAAACACATTACTACCAAGCATAAGAATCAACACAATGAGACAAAATAGAATATCCTCGTGTAATGTGTGAATTCGAACAAAATAATGTAGAAAGGTTAGAACACCAAACAAATGATTCCTTCCTAAATACCAATGATAGACTTCGGAAAACATTCTTCGTACCTATCTCCACGAATGGAATTAACTCAGAATTAAGGATCGGAATGTAACACCCCGCACGTGAGGCGCCACATCCCCCGCACTATAACCCGACACTTGTACGAAATGGAAAGTCTGCACACGCGCCAAGTCACAGCGAACGGGTGACAAACAAAAACACACGCACTAGCTAGGCGGTATCTAACCCTGTACAAAAGAAAATATGCAAAACATGACAGCGGAAGTAGCACGAAATGCCAACTTACAAAAACTTTTACACACCAAGCATACAACGCAGTTCATACATTAGAATCAAATATACGGGTTCAACTAGTTCAGGAAACCTATCCTAACCTGTCCCGAATAATTACACATCAAAACGGGTTCAACTAATCCGAGCACCTGTCCTAACCTGTCCCGAATTCCAAACATTCAAATCATAGATTCCCAACCTGCACAGAACATATCTTATACAAATTTTACGAATCATAAATCAGAATAAAATACTTAACAAACTTAAACGAACAGACACAGACAGATAGACATATCTCATGTATATCGAACTTATCATATCGTACGTACATATCACGCAGACTGACCTCGAAATCATAACAGAACTGAGACAAAGCATACATAGGCTTATACATAGCGATTCGTACTTTTCAAATCAAATCATATGACAAAACCAACAAAATACGTACTTCGCACACATCTACATATACATAAGGCTTATAAACCGCATGCATTCGAAAACGGGCACATTGCAATAGGGTATAACTATATCCTAACCTCACCTGGTACCAAACACAGCCGAACACAAAGCAGAAGGTCCACCCCGGAACCTGCACGACTCACTTGTCACCACCCCGGGTGCACCTGAACCAACTGAACACACAAACACAACACAGGGCTCAGACTCAAACTCAGACAACCACATAGAGACGCACGACAATGCTCAAGCACTTACGAAATGCAATCACATAAGCAGGTTTCAAATTCATATTAATTGTATGCAAAACAAAACATTAAGGCATGTTCATACGCATAATTAATGCAAATTAGGGAAACTGGAAGGCAAGGCAAATCATATTATTCATTTATCACACAAACAATTCATGGATTGTATAATAAATTTAATTAACAACGTTTATTTAATTCATTTCATGCAAATTCACGTAGCACCTTTCATATCAATTGACACATATTAATAAATCAAATAAATCATAATAGCATGCTTCCTAATTCATACAAATTTCACGAGGTTACAAATCAAATTCTAACCCTACTCAATTCATACAATTCATATTTTACATATTCAATTCATGCATTACATAAACACCCCTTGTACAAGAATTATACCCAATTGGCATGAAACGAAACTAATATCAACAACAATTCATAAGTTTATACATTCATAATTCATTACATATTTTCAAATACCAAGCAATGCATATTCATCAATTTATCGAACATACAAGTACGAATTACATTTTAAACAATTAACAACTAATACAATTTTGAGATAACGGGGTTCAATTTACAATTCAAAGTGTCAAGGCATACCACATTTCATTAAATGTAAGATTTCGTATACATCGGAGTTCATATAAATCGATAAGTCAAGCAAATCGCAATTAAATTACAATTAGAACAAATAATTAAATATTCACAATTATACAAATAAATTCACAGAAAATAAACCGAGTGTCCGATTAACGAACGGAAAGCGGCAATGGACTCACCATAACGAGACGGATATTCTGTCCGAAGCCCACCGGATCGCCGCCACCGGAGCCGCTGGAACAGTGGCGGGCCGCCGCTCGGCCGACGCCGGAGCGTGCCTGAAAATTCCTGAAAAATCACCCGTGCAAGGATTCGTCGTGCTCAATCCAATTCCTCGATCAATTTCTGCAAATTCCAAGCCAATTGTCTCCAATTTAAAATCCAAGAACACGAAAACCCTAAAATCTTCAAACTTCAATTACTTTCAAACCGGTGAACCAAAATGAGATCCGAAAGAGGCATCGGCTTACCCGTGACGAGCTGTACGAAAGCCCTAAGCTTTCTTGCCTGAAAAATCCCCGGAGGTGGCGCCGCCACTGCACCGCCACTGTGCCGCCGTGATCTGCCACCAATTGGCCGAATCAGGAGTCGTGTGATCAAAGGCCACTAGTTCTCGTCGTTCCGAACAACTTTCGTGAAGGGCCCGAGGCCAAAAGATGACCGGAAAAGGCCCCCGTTGGCCACTGAAGTTTCTGCCGCCACTCTCATCGCCGGAACCACCACCTACGGCCAAAATTGGGTGAAATCGATGCCGAAATGAACTCAGGGGGTCGGAAAAGGGTAGGAAACACCAACCTTCGTCGAAAAAGATCGCCGGAGCGGCGAAAACACCGTCGCTACAGTAAAGGCCCCCGTCGCGGCCCGGATGGCTGCGCCGCCAACGTGCAAGGTTGCGCTGGGAGCTCCTTTAACTGGGTATATGGTGCGTGTCTCCGGAAGCCACCGCGAATAGGCGGCGAAGTGGCGGCGGAAGCTGCGTCTGAAAATCGGTGATATCTCCGCCATCGGTCGTCAATTGGTTGAGTTCTTGGTACGGTTGTGACCGCGCCGTCGAGATAATCGAAACGGACTATTGGATCGTCGAATTCCGTGGAGAAATGAACGAGTTTGGGTTATGTGTGAAAACACACCGTGAGTGTGTGTGAACAGTGCTGAATCGCGGGAGAAGAGAGAGAAACTGAAGTCTGCTACGTTATAGCACGTTAAACGAGGATCCGGGTCTTTTATCCCGGGTCCTCGTACGAAAAACGAACGGTAGAAGGGGCAAACGACGTCAGAATTGGGCAAACTTAGAGTCTACGGACTCGTCTCGATGCCCCGAACGCGTTGAAGGGGTCAAAAGGGTCAAAATCTCGTTCGAAGGATAAATGACCAAAAAAGCCCTAAAAAGAGAAAATTACAAAGGGGTCCCTAAACTCTAAAAGTGTTCAAAATAGGGCCACGAAAAATATAAAATCACATAATTAAACACATAAAAGGGTTAAAACGTGGCGTACCTCATAAATCGGACGAGCGGGATGTTACACGGAAGGTCTTCCGAGGCTTGTAATGTGGGCTAGGGGTTAAGGTTATGGAATTCTTAGTTTAGTAGTGACTCAACACACCCGGCTCACCCATTCAAATCTCCTCCGTCGCCATCTTTGTCTTTCCCCAAACTCCCCCAAACTTAGACCTTGCAGACAGTCTAAGAAATTTTTCTATTTCAAATCTAACTCAACTACTTCTTCATTGTTCTTTTATCTCTCTTTTTTTTTTTCTTCTTTTGTCTACCTTTTGCTTTTAAAACTCGTTCTTTTACTACTTCCTTTTGAATTGTTCTTTTCTTTCAGCCTCTCAGATTATATCTTATTCTCTCCTTTTGGTTCTACATCAGGAAATCAGCAACATCTTCAATTGATTCAAACGAGTGAGCAAAGTGTGACTCTAGGGTAGGTTTATGGTGTTGTGCCTATGGCTTATAATGTGGCTACAAAACTTTATTGGCACAACACTTAGGCTCAGCGGGGTCAACAGGATTTCGTTATTTAGTGAACACGGCTCAATTGCGAGGCTACCTCCGACATGAATGCCTAAGTCATCTCCCTAATTCTTTGTCAATTCAAAATTTCGCCTCAATAGGACTAAAATGCATCCTAATCCACTTCCCAGTATTATTCAAGAATTACTAACTCAACATCCTAAACTAAGTACATGACCCTGTTCAAATGTGCACAAAAATGAGGATATCCCATCTTACCAGAGTATCAATACTCACACCTAAATTCATGCATTCGACTAGCCTAACTCACTTTCGCATAAATTCAAAATTTTGGCCTATTTTCAGCAATTAACTCTTCATTCTCAAGGATATCACAATAACAAGTATATAATTTCCCAATGCATCTACCTATGCAAGATATTAACAATAAAATCCAAAACTTTTTGCCCCTCTCCCCCAAACTTAAAACATGCAATGTCCTCATGCATCTATACTATATTAAAAAGAAACTCTCTTCTACCTCACAAACGGAAGTTATTCCGTTCAAATTACAAATTTATCCTCTTAATTGTATATAGAAGCTCTATAGATTTAAAAGATTAAGGGTAAAATAGAATTTTCCAATTAGATTTGAGCAGTTCTCACACCAAAATAAGGAATGCCCCAAATTACCCCTTCCCTTATTAAAAGTTATACCACGCAGTGAGGATTTAATGGTAATATCATAGGGTTCCCACGATCTCCACTCTCTTGAGAAACTTCCGATTTCTTATTCCTCCAGACAACTCTACCGTCACTTTTGAGAAAGACAAATCCATTCCCTTCTTCTTCTTCTTCTTCACCGAATCTTCAATGTCGATCCAGAGTCAGTTGTTGTCATCCCCTTATCAAGCCCAGAATCAACCGTCTTACTCTCGCCTACTTCGTGGTCTTCGACTTCGACATCCTTGGCGGCCTCGATAGAGTATCTTCTCCTCCTTAAATTTCTATTATCTTCTTCAATGTGGGATTATGTCTGCTTGGATTACTTTATTTCTTTCTTTTCATTCGGTAGAGGTAGGAATTGAGATTTAGAATACAGAGTTTATATGATAACTTACTGAATTTTACCCATGAGTGAGTTGATGTTATTAAATTCAGTTTATAGTACATCGCATCATTCATCTGATATCTCTGTTGTTTGTTGATACTTTAGAATTATGTTGTTGTGATCGAAGAACCGTGACTCCACCAACAAAGTGTTAGGAATAGTGCCCTAGAAAGCCGATTCGACGTAATCTGCTTTGGGACTTTTCTTGTATCACAGACAATCTTTGAATAATATACGATTGATCATAGGCAAACACTTCTTTATATGCCAATACGTGTTTTGAGTGTTTCCATTATGTGTGCATGTATGAGAACTCCCCTAATCCTGATGACTTTAGGACTCTACCATTTAGGTGAAATGGTTCATGAAACGAGCCCTATATCACATAAGTCATGATTAGTAAAATACTCCAAGCCGATGAGTCCTACAGAAAGTGGGAGTGTCAACCTGACTCCTCTAAGGCTTACTTGTGGGATCACACCCTTAAGAAGGACCACCTTGTTTCATGGAGGTGCAAAGTGTATAGTTGATACGTGCGTGATACATGAGGGTGCTTACTTTAATAAGTAAGTTCACTGAGGTACCCCGTGTGAGAAGATTCCTAAATGGGAAAGGAAGTTTCTATTTCAGGAAATGGAAACTTCCAGATTAGGAAATATCTCACGAGTCATTGATGTGATTAATTGATCCTTAGACTTGAGGTTCCATGTTACTTTATGAGTTAACTCTGTAGTCTTTGGTATAAGCTTTAAAGGGTGTCGCCTTAGACAACTGATTCAAGGCTTATGCTGGGGCTGTACAAGTGACTCATGAAAGTGAATGAGAATCAAGAAAGGACCTACACTTGCATATGCAAGGTGATCTCTTATTGTGTAAGTCATTCATATGCCATATGGAGTCCTTGGCCAAGGCAGTAGATCAAGACATCAAGAAAAGGGTTTCTTGGATTGAGATCAAATGGATATGAAATACACTTAGTTTTAAGACCAGATTATTAGGGTTCTAATTATTCCCTTACCCTAGATCATGGTTGAGAGATAGTAAGTAGGAGGATTGTATCTCACATGAATCAATGACTTAAAGGTTCTGTCGAATCCGAACATTCCAATTCAGCTAGGGGTTAAAAACCTGTTGCTAGACTATGGTTGTTTAATCTGTGGACTGATTAATTAATTAGTGAATTAATTAATTAGGGTCACTGCTAATTGAATTGAGAACCTAGAGGGTCACACACAACAACTTGGTTACATGAGTTGACGCTTTAAAATGATTAAACGAGTTAATCAAGCCTAGAGGGTTCCACACGTGTGAAATCACACGTGTGGCTCACGTGAGTGACACGTGTCACTGTGACACGTGTCACACACGTGTGAATATATATATATATTGTATATATATGTATTAAATAATTAAATGTGTTAATTATTTAATAGACTTTGGTTTAATTTTGAATTAAAAAGAAAGTCTTATTTTGGAGAAAATAATCTAGTTAATTAATTATGAATTAATTAATTAGATAAAAATAAGTTATTTATTTTAAATAAATAAAGTATAAAATCATCCAAAAATAGTTTGGATATTTTTAGCTCTCTTGAAAGTTGATTTGAATTAGAATTCAAAGTCAAAGTCAAAATTACTTGATGATCAAGTAATAGGAGAGAGAGAGACCAAAATCCTAGCCCATTAAGGACTAGAAATTTCGTCCCTCCCCTTTCTTATATATAGGGGAGCTCATGCTCCCCTTTAGAGCTAATCAAGTTCTTTTGGTTCATATGTTGAACACCATCCTTTCTCCAAGATAAACTAAACCCTAGGTTAAGCCTAAACACTAACTAGAGAACTAGCATCCTTACTAGTTAGACTGTAGCCAAGTTGGTGGACTATCTCTAGAGACTTCAAGTTAGAAGTTTTGAAGATTCGAGCTTTACCAAAAGTGGGGATTAAGCAAAACGATCAGAAGGGATGATGAAACGATTCTGAACCCGACGTGAAGCGAATGAAAAAATCAAACCAAAGAAGATGGAGAAAACCGTTCGTCCATATCCTGAAGGATGAATTTTTTCACGAGGGTTTTGTGACTAGCAGTTTTCTACTTTCGCAAAACTGGTTTTCGAAGGGAGTTTCAATCCTGCTTTTCTCGTTTCATGTTTCTTTCTTTATGTTATATTGTTAAGAACATCTCTAACATGAATTGAATCTAGGTTGGTATGGATTGCTATCCCGACAATGGATTCTGAAGTAGAAAGAGACTTTCGAGGGACGGGTTGTCAAGCCGCGAGAAGAGCGTTCTTGGGTGGCTTGAAACGCTTCAAGAAAGAATAAAAAGAAAAGTAAGTTTTCTATCTCTACGAATTTGGTTACACGATTGCGAGTCCAAGATCCTTTTGTTGGAAAAATTTTTAAATTCCGCTGCTTTCTGATTCGTGTTTTCCAACAAGTGGTATCAGAGCCACCTCGTTAATCGTGTTTCTGATTCGTCTCAATTATACTGAATTTGGTAGAAATTCTTAGGCTTGATGCGATTGAGTATTTGTAATTGTTTTAGAAAGCCTGAATTACGAAACTGTATTTTTTTTCCTGAAAGTTTCTGAAAATTGGTTTTTGCAAAATTTAATTTTTGAAAACTATTTTAGATTTGAAACTGTATAAACTATTTTTGGATTTCTTGGATTGGTTTTGCTTTTGAACGAAAACACGAAACGAAAACCCGGATTACGATGAACACGCGAAACCCCGCGCGCGAAGGAGTCGCGCACGCGGGCTTCGCGTGCCGCCGCCCGCCTGTGCTAGGCGTGCGCAAGGGCAACCGCCCAGCACCTCCAGCACGCCTATGCGGGAGCCTCCCGGTGCGCCCGCCCGTCACCGCCCAAACCTGGCCGGGACAGACCGGCCAGCCGCCCGCAAGCTGGGCGATAGGACTGCGCGCGGCATCGCGCGCACCGCTGTGCGTGCGGTCCCTTTCGCGTACGGGCCCCGTTGTTTTCATAATCCATTTTCGTGTTTCGTGCAATCCAGTCCCAATTTTTATTTTAATTTTAAAATTTTATTTTTTGAATATTTATTTTAATTTTTGAATAAAACTGAAATTGGGATTTTTGAGAAATTGAAACGGTTTATATTTTGGGAAAATACATCTTTGATAAAATTATTAATTTTCAGAAATTAATTGGAATTTTATCTGTTTTGGTAATTGGGATTTATTGAAAACTTTTATAAATAAGACTCGTATCAAGTCGTGTTTTGAGTCATTAGGACTTGAAACGGGAATTTTAATTTATTGGTTAAATTTAAATTCTCGCAAAAGCATGTTAGGTGATCATGGGTTTAGATCTATGTATGGTTTTAATTTATGCACATGGATGGTTTAAATTGGGGTTGGAGCCCTATAGTTGCGTTTTTCAATTGAGGTTGGAGCCTCACTTATGTGCGTACTGTTATGTGATTTATTATGTGGCTTTCCATATTACTGTTTTTGAGGCCGGGGTATGCCCCGTGTAATTGTCTAAGGCCAATATGAAGATTGAGCCTTATTACTTTATGTCTTTTTCTTTTTATTGGAATTTGAGAGTAGAGATAGGTGGTGAGGTTTTATTTTCATTTTGGAGACAATGCACCCCATGGAGTAAGATGGACCACATTCAAGTAACAAGGAGGCCATAAGTGAAGACCCCTCAAAATGTTAGGGAGGGGAATCTCAATTGTTAAATGTAATAGAGATAGGGCTCGTATTTTGTTACCGCTTTCCCTTATGTGATTTAAACTGTTTATGTGGCATGTATGTTAGAACTTGTGATTGTGGAGTGGCTCCCACATATCACGCATAAGATAGGTAGAACCCATGATCATTACATGTTAGTATCATGCTAGGACATGTTATCTGTTTATGTGCTTGTTTGAAATGCATTTAAGTGTACTTGCATTAATCAAGACTAATAAAATTGGATAACATATATGTTGGTGAGGTCGAACCGAACAACTCTTCGGTTGATTCGAAAATTCCCATTAAATATTAAGCTCATTTCGAATAATAGGTATTTAATTCGAGATGCAAATTTTGAATTAAATTCCTAGCATTCCATCAATAGGTTTTAAGTTTAGTAAGTAAAGCTAGTTATTGTCCGCGAGTCGTGGGATAGCTAGTGGAGCTTATTAGTTCTTAGTTACCTAATTGATCATTTTAAATGATCAATATTTCGTGGTTAATTTTGGCAAGGGCGATGTCCGCGAGTCGTGGGTCGTTCGAACTAAGTTTTGATCATGATCTTATGATTGATGGGTCTAGCTTAAACGCCTAAGTAAATATGGATGTCGCACGAGTCGTGGGTCCATATTGAAAGATAGGTGATGCAAAAACAATTACTAAGAGTTCTAAAGGTGTTAGAATTGGTAAGTTGTACCTACCTAGGATTTTACTTAGAATGTCCGCGAGTCGTGGGTTCGAGGTAAAATGCTTAGGATCTTAGTACCCATTGGGAAACGTGTTCCTCTTAGATCTTTGGGAATTATAGATCTTTGAAAAACAGTGGGAGCTACATTAGATTAAAGACCTTATCTTATGTATATCGTTATTATTCAGCATGCTCACCTAGTTCTCTGCTTAGCATTTAGGTTGTAGTTCTGTGATTCTCTACAATATGAAATGCAAACCCATTCGTATCCATCCTTAAGTCAAATAAGTTGACTAAGTCCTGACTAACTCTAAATGGCTTCGGGTCCTAAAATTCATTTTAGAATCCGACTAGAGAAAGGCGTTCTCTAAAGGGCGAAGTTTTCAATTGTGAAAATTCGACCCGGGCCAAAAGAGAAGCAATCTGAGGTGAACGGATTTTTCCAAACCACTTAAGAGCAATTGAACCACCTCATAAAAATGTTACAAGGTATAACATTATGGAATTATTCAATATTCCAAATGAGGAAACAAGTACACACGAACAAGGTCTAAAGATCTTATTTGAAGATCTTATGGTCTCGATCATCAACCGAGAAAAGAGTTCTCTATGCACTGATTGCTTACATTGCTTCCACCATCATTCAAACCCTTTATGCTCAACTAGAATGATGCTAATGTAGCATAGTTAATCATTTAAGTTGATAATGGTTGAGAGCATCCTTAAGAAGGAATAAAAGGTTGAGATGGTTAATTCTTCTTCTAAAACTCCCTAAGTTAAAGGCTTGAAGGCCTAAAGAAGAAGAAACCCTTAAGAGCCCAATGGAGGGGCATGTAAGGGGTACGCCCAAAAGACACTAGAGATCAAATAGGACGTTTGCTTCTATGGTAGCAAATAAGGACTTTGAAAAGGGAACTGCAAAGGGTATGAGTACTTTGAAATGTTACCTCGTTTAGTAATTCTACTAGGAATAGAATTTACTAGTCTTAAGTCAATTCTGCATAAGCCGTTGTGCAAAGACTCAAGGCACTAATGTTCTGAACATACAACGAGATAACAAAAGTAAGTGAGATGACAAAGCTTCGAATTACTTTGGAACGTTGAGATATAAAAGGATTAGCAAGTCAGACACCTTAGGATCATTCTATGAAAATGAACCTATAGTGTTGACTTCCTGTGAATCCTGTCATGAGGGAAGCGTTCCTGAATCCCGTTTATAAGAAACGTGGAACGTTCCAAAAATTATAGTGGATTTCGATCCATACTGATGAGTGTAAGATGCTTAATGTAAACACTAGATACAATCGTCAGTTTAATCATTATGAATGAATGTACTTGTTAAAGTACAAATTCGAAACTTATATGAAATTCTTAGAATTTCGAAAGGAGGTTAGGAACCGAAGTAGTCATAAGTTATAGGTAAATCGATATGATCGAGATAGCCAATATCTTAGCAACTAATTCCTTACTCATCTTAGAGATAATAGGATTATCTCTCAGTAAACTAATTCGAGAACACCTTAGTGTTTCTGAATGAAGGAATGAAACCTTATAGGATATGGTCCATTCCATAGCAAGCTTTACTGACTTATAATCATTCTAGGAATAAACTCCTAGAATATGCAGTTAGAGATTTTGAATTTAGTACCTTCCAAAATCAGTCCTTCAGTTGCACTATGCAAAGTGGCATAGTAAATTCCCTAATTATTCTTATCCAAGAATTCAATGGAATCCTCTTACTTGAAGAGGATAGTGGGAGATAAGCTTGAAATGAGTTCAAGTTTATACAATGATATTGGATATCAGTTTTGCGATTCCCTTGCACAAAGGTTGTTTGTCTCAAAGGAATGTACCTTTCTTAAGGAATCGTTCCTATAGAAGAAGAAAGGCAAGCAAGCAGACCTCAAAGAAATTTGAGAAAAAATATTCATGCCACATATAGAAGAAACGAGCCCATCTGATAAAACTTAGCCAAATTTTAGAGTATGTACACGTGTGAAACCCTTCTCTTAAGATGCGTTTAGAACGCGTTCCTAGATAGCCAAGGAATTACTTGAAGAGGAGACACTGTCAGATTTGGAATCTGAGTAGTGTAAGCAAGCCTTGAAATCCAATATGGATTCCATATACTCAAACCAAGTTTTGACCTTGGTTGATCCACCTGATAGGATCAAGCTCGTGGAGCTTCGAGTAAATGGAAAGCATTACAACCTTCTTGACGATTGAAATGCAAAAGTCCATTTGGATTATGTTTACCACATCCTCATATTCTGACTATGAGATATGATAAATGAATATGAGAACTATCTTGTTCAATATGAGATTGAAAGAGACTGAAATAAGGTATTTCTATAAATCTCATATTCAGTGGGAGTATGCATAAGGTATGCAAATCCCTAAAGTCAATCTGTGGATTGATAAAGGCTTCTAGGAGTTAGACAATTCGATTCCACAGTCAAATCGTTTGACACAGATAGAAGTCGAATAAGTCTCAAAGTGTACATAGGAAAGTTAGTGATGTAAGAGTCAATTTTTGGTTCTTTAGAAAACGACATCCTTCTCATTAGGAATGTCAAGGACGACGTGAAAGTTACCAATTCTTGTTTAAGAAACAATTTGACATGAAAGATCTTAGTGATTATCCTATATTCTCGATATTCAGATCTATAGAAGATAGATCTAAGAGAATAAAAGGATTATCACAAAATGAGTACATAACCACGGTACTAAAAGGAGTTTAGTATGGACAATGGAACATCTCTTTTGAAGAGTATGTGTCCTAAGATAACTTTGAGAAAGTTAGAATGTCCAAAATCCCTTTAAGTGAAAGGGTGCATAATGTATGAAAAGTTACGTACTAAATTAGATATGGCGCAACACTAAGCGTAGTAGGCCGAATCTAATATGACCTCAGAGAAGATCATTAGATCTCTATAAAGGATGTCCTCAGAGTACTTGAGAAGAAATGAGGATATGTATTAGTTTACAGAGCCCAACAGATCTTATTGTTAGAAGGATATTTGATGTAACCGTTCATCAAACATAGATGATTATGAAATCATTGAAAGGATACAACTTCTACCAGAATGGTAATGCAATGTGTTGGAAAGGGGTTCCAAGGACGGACATTGCAAAACTCAACTATCGTAGTTGAGAACTTAGTCGTATTATATAACACTAAGTTAAGTGTTTGGGTAAGAAACTCCATCTAACTTGTTAGATGAAGTTCCTAGCATGAAAACAACTCCTTGATCATATTGTATGATAAAAAGGATGGTTGCTCAAGTAAGAGAACCAAGACCTCACCAAGAGACTGAACACGTGATTACGAATCACTTTATAAGGAAAAGGTGTTTCCTAAGAGATGTGTAAACAAGAGGGTCACATCAGCAGAGAATATAGCAGATCCACTTTGGAAACGCCCAAAGTCAATAGGCTCTCAAAGTGCATCTTGAGAAGATGGGACTTAGAGTACCTAAATGGCTTTTACGGGCAAGTGGGAGATTGTTAGGAATAGTGCCCTAGAAAGCCGATTCGACGTAATCTGCTTTGGGACTTTTCTTGTATCACAGACAATCTTTGAATAATATACGATTGATCATAGGCAAACACTTCTTTATATGCCAATACGTGTTTTGAGTGTTTCCATTATGTGTGCATGTATGAGAACTCCCCTAATCCTGATGACTTTAGGACTCTACCATTTAGGTGAAATGGTTCATGAAACGAGCCCTATATCACGTAAGTCATGATTAGTAAAATACTCCAAGCCGATGAGTCCTACAGACAGTGGGAGTGTCAACCTGACTCCTCTAAGGCTTGCTTGTGGGATCACGCCCTTAAGAAGGACCACCTTGTTTCATGGAGGTGCAAAGTGTATAGTTGATACGTGCGTGATACATGAGGGTGCTTACTTTAATAAGTAAGTTCACTGAGGTGCCCCGTGTGAGAAGATTCCTAAATGGGAAAGGAAGTTTCTATTTCAGGAAATGGAAACTTCCAGATTAGGAAATATCTCACGAGTCATTGATGTGATTAATTGATCCTTAGACTTGAGGTTCCATGTTACTTTATGAGTTAACTCTGTAGTCTTTGGTATAAGCTTTAAAGGGTGTCGCCTTAGACAATTGATTCAAGGCTTATGCTGGGGCTGCACAAGTGACTCATGAAAGTGAATGAGAATCAAGAAAGGACCTACACTTGCATATGCAAGGTGATCTCTTATTGTGTAAGTCATTCATATGCCATATGGAGTCCTTGGCCAAGGCAGTAGATCAAGACATCAAGAAAAGGGTTTCTTGGATTGAGATCAAATGGATATGAAATACACTTAGTTTTAAGACCAGATTATTAGGGTTCTAATTATTCCCTTACCCTAGATCATGGTTGAGAGATAGTAAGTAGGAGGATTGTATCTCACATGAATCAATGACTTAAAGGTTCTGTCGAATCCGAACATTCCAATTCAGCTAGGGGTTAAACACCTGTTGCTAGACTATGGTTGTTTAATCTGTGGACTGATTAATTAATTAGTGAATTAATTAATTAGGGTCACTGCTAATTGAATTGAGAACCTAGAGGGTCACACACAACAGCTTGGTTACATGAGTTGACGCTTTAAAATGATTAAACGAGTTAATCAAGCCTAGAGGGTTCCACACGTGTGAAATCACACGTGTGGCTCACGTGAGTGACACGTGTCACTGTGACACGTGTGAATATATATATATATTGTATATATATGTATTAAATAATTAAATGTGTTAATTATTTAATAGACTTTGGTTTAATTTTGAATTAAAAAGAAAATCTTATTTTGGAGAAAATAATCTAGTTAATTAATTATGAATTAATTAATTAGATAAAAATAAGTTATTTATTTTAAATAAATAAAGTATAAAATTATCCAAAAATAGTTTGGATATTTTTAGCTCTCTTGAAAGTTGATTTGAATTAGAATTCAAAGTCAAAGTCAAAATTACTTGATGATCAAGTAATAGGAGAGAGAGAGACCAAAATCCTAGCCCATTAAGGACTAGAAATTTCGTCCCTCCCCTTTCTTATATATAGGGGAGCTCATGCTCCCCTTTAGAGCTAATCAAGTTCTTTTGGTTCATGTGTTGAACACCATCCTTTCTCCAAGATAAACTAAACCCTAGGTTAAGCCTAAACACTAACTAGAGAACTAGCATCCTTACTAGTTAGATTGTAGCCAAGTTGGTGGACTATCTCTAGAGACTTCAAGTTAGAAGTTTTGAAGATTCGAGCTTTACCAAAAGTGGGGATTAAGCAAAACGATCAGAAGGGATGATGAAACGATTCTGAACCCGACGTGAAGCGAATGAAAAAATCGAACCAAAGAAGATGGAGAAAACCGTTCGTCCATATCCTGAAGGATGAATTTTTTCACGAGGGTTTTGTGACTGGCAGTTTTCTACTTTCGCAAAACTGGTTTTCGAAGGGAGTTTCAATCCTGCTTTTCTCGTTTCATGTTTCTTTCTTTATGTTATATTGTTAAGAACATCTCTAACATGAATTGAATCTAGGTTTGTATGGATTGCTATCCCGACAATGGATTCTAAAGTAGAAAGAGACTTTCGAGGGACGGGTTGTCAAGCCGCGAGAAGAGCGTTCTTGGGTGGCTTGAAACGCTTCAAGAAAGAATAAAAAGAAAAGTAAGTTTTCTATCTCTACTAATTTGGTTACACGATTGCGAGTCCAAGATCCTTTTGTTGGAAAAATTTTTAAATTCCGCTGCTTTCTGATTCGTGTTTTCCAACACAAAGTAGATTTCTATTGAAAATCAGGGAGTACAACTTTTCAAGACATTGGTCGAGGATCCGGATGTAGCTTAGAATTGGGTTGAGGCTGCGTTTCAGAAATTGGTCCAGGTTAGTACCTTCCAAGTATTCTCTCTGCTTAAACCCGCCTCAATTATTTGGTGATTTTCCTTCCACCACATTCAAGATTCTCATAAAAGGGTTTGTCACTCTATTCTCAATTACATCTTTAGAAGGGAGAACTTTAGCACGCAATTCAGGTGTTCGATGAAATTATTCTATGACATGTGGTGTCTTTATTGTTACTGTGGGTATGGATAATGCTAATGGTTTAGATTGACTTTTGTACCTAACTTGGTCTGTTTATGTATTTTGGGACTTAAAACTATAAATGTTGGAGTACTTTCTTAGAATATTCAAAATGTGTGGAATATTTGATTTTTTTAGTAGCAGATATTGTTTGAATTACTTTTTTGGGCTTAAATTCTAAGCTCCCGAAAATCTGAATTAATTTATGACTTAGGAGAAATTCTTTTTATTAGTTCATAATGAGTATATTTTGGTATGACTTTTTTTTTTTTATATTGACGCATAGGCCGTAGTGGCAACGAAAACAGAGGAAGGACGACCATTATTTTATGAATTGTGAATATTGAAGGGCAGATCGAATGCAGGTTTTCTAGGCTGGATAAAAGGTAAGAATTTAACTATGTAACAACATTAATTCTCTTCCCCCAATATATTTGTTGTCGAAGTTGATTTTAGTTCATGTGTTCCAATGGCTCTCTCGCAAATTTCTTTGGTTATACAATCTCTTAGTTTGGTGGTGTTGGTTGGTTGCTGCTTTACAGTCTCTTTTTATTTTGGTGGTGTTGGTTAATGGTTGTATGAACAGAATTTGAAATGGACTATACAATTTCAAAATAGCAGAAACAAACAAAAACTAAAATTTGGGCGCTTTTTGATGGAAAATATTGAACATGAACGAGAGAAACTTTTGGCTGCTCATATTTATCCAATTTCAGATTGTATGTTCATTATAAGCTGTTATAAAACTTGGCAGTTTTTGTACTTTTTGCCCAAACATAAAGCTAATCCAACTGAAATGGTGGAAGCTTGGTTTGTTCGTTTTCATGTTTAAATGAGTTTAATACTCAAGAGAGGGATTATCTGCTTTAAAGAAAAAAGAAGGCTAAGTGTGTGTGGTGTGTTGGTTTGTTTCAAATTATCAAATTTCTTTTTTGATTTCTTCTGAGCTCCTCAACGGTGAATCGTGCAAAATTCCTTTTTTTGGAATTCCTTAAGAGTTTAGTAGAAGATTCACCTTTGAGTTTATAACAAATTCCTTTTTTTGATATTGTTTTACCCTTGCAAGATTGTTCCAGATATGTTTGTTTTATATTTACAATTCCAATGCTAAATGTATCTATTTAGATTGTTTAGATTGCTAAATTTACACAACCCGATATCATTCACACTTGCATGATTCACCGTTGAGTTTTTAATCGCTGAAATCTCCATATATAGTTATGAAACACCTAAATGAAACGTATCTATTTAGATTGATTGAATATAGTTTTGTTTTTTGACAGGGCAGTGTCAGTGTTTTGTGATTATACGAGCTACATCTTTATGTTTCTTTTGGTTGATATTCCGATTTGATTACTACATCTCCTGCTAAACAGGTTCGTACATTCATGTTCATTTGTATATTTCCAATTCCATTGTGTCCAATTCAGGATACTTTGGTATTTTCATATGTTTAACTCTCTAAATACCTTCATTTTTGGACGCTTTTAGTATTTTCATATGTTTCCTTCTCTAAATACCTTTATTTTTTATATCAACTCTATATTTTTGGTGTTATGGCATGGAACAGAAATGTTTTTGGAATAACATTACATACAATATTTGCGTGGAAGAGGTTGATGATTAAAAGTACACTTACAGGTAGTCTTATTTTCTAAATATTCAACTTGATTAGAACCTTTTGTTTGTTTTGTTAAATGACATTGGATTTTCTCTCTGTTAAAAGTTATGGGTGGAGATGACTGAACTTGAACTTATTCAATTTGTCACATAAATCATTGGTGCAGATCAAGTATACAATGCAAAAGAGGGACTATACTCGCTCGATATGTTTCTTCATGATAGTGTATAGTTCTTCGAGATAAATATAACCTTTACTGAGAGTCGATCCATTGATTATGAGTTTACTCTATTCTGTATCCGGAGCTGACGCAGATTCATCAAAAAATCATTATAATGCCTACCTCAAGTATTGATATATTGAAGAAAGGAAAGGAGAGAGAAGTTCATAAATTCTGAGGTATTAGAGTGGTTGCATGTTAGTAATACTATAAAGGTTTTGTTTTTGCTTAATAGGAGGATATAATTTTCTGAGGTTCGATTATAATTTAAGTCTATTGTTTGATATTAATGTCATTTATGTGTATGTATGAGTCAAAAAATGGTCTTATTATTTCGTAAGTGAGTTATGTAAAGATAGTATCTGTACTTGATTGTAATATTGCGATTAAGAAAGTTGTAATATGTTTGGTTAGTGTAAACTTATTTTATCATTTTTGATACAAATCATTTCATATTGTATTCATTTATATATAATGGTTTTTGTCTTATAAACTACATCTTTATGTTTTATGAAATGAAATTCATCGAAATAAATATTTTAGTTAGAGAATATGTGAGATATTTATAATTTATACAAATATATCTTTTAAGAATCCAAACATATTTTTTTTTATTTTTTTTTAATATGACAAATAACTTACTTATACATTATTTTAAATTTATATTAAAAATACTTATGCTCGCGGGGACCGCGTGCGGGAGTTACTAGTAAAATAAAAAGAAAGAAGGCAAAAAGAAGACTCCCTCAACATAATGAAGAACCCGGCAACAAGCTATTCATCAAGCCTAACCTGCACTCAGACGACTAAACAAGGATCATAAGCGAAACAAAGTAAATGATAATCAACATGAATTTAACAAGAATCCTTGTCGTCAAGTACCTACTATAACCATATTAATGCCTGATTAGTTATCACAGAACGAACAGCTAGCACAATATGAATAGTTAGGTTAGAGTGGTTAAGCATATCATTATACAGACCAAAGCAAAAAGATAGGAAGCTAAAAGCGAGACCAATCATGGATATGGTGGCGGGAAGTGTGGGGGCTGGCTTGAGCTACTCTGTCCAGCACCTCTTGTTGCGTCCCATAATTTCTGAACAAAAATACCCCCAAATAACAACAAAACACAATTCAAGTTCAATGGGGCATTTTATCGAACCCTTGTACGCTCATACAAACATTTCATCACTAAATACCTAGACTTAGCCCTCTACACTACCAAATTTGATTAAAGAATCCTAGGGCCTCAATTTCATCAACAAACGGGCAAATAAACGCCCACAACATATCCCCCCAAAATTTGCAAAATACTTGACAATGGGTAAGAGCAAGGGCCAAATTTTCCACTACATTACAAACACCTAACTCTAGCATGCACAGAACTCGACTAAGGACCAACAATTTAGAAAAATTATATCCAACATGCTTAAATAAAAAATTAGGGTTCATCTTCTTAATGCCCAAAAATTGTAGATTTATGCAAATTCCTTGTTCTAATCATGCCAAAACTCGAAATAGAATCAAGAAATCCAAAGAAATCACAACATAAGCACGCTTCATAGAACTAGGGTCTAACCCTTCTCAATTAATTCCTTGAAATTAAAGTGCCAAAGAGAAGAGAAGACTTACACGATTAATTTAGGATGCAAGGTGTAATGTGTGTGTCTTGCCGGAATATGAACCGAAAACAATGGTGGTGGTGCTTGTACCGTTTGTCAATGGGGGAGAAAAAAGATGGAGAAGAGAGAAGGGGGGTGTTTGTGTTTAATGAATATGAAAGAGTGAGGACACCCCCGTTTTAATTCAGCCGAACGGATACGACACGCCCGTGTCGTTAATGATACTGTAAGGATGATACGGGGGTGTCATTCCTTACCTGGCGAATTCTGTACTGCGATATGGGGGTGTCGATTTTTACTTGTGGAACTTGACACGCCCGTGTTATCTCTCGGCTAGCATTACTGTACCGAGACACGGGGGTGTCTCGGCTTACGCCTTGTGGGAGTCACGCCCGTGTCTCCCCCCAAACTTAGAACTTTGACACGAAATTTCGTACAACACGTTCCTTGGTGTTTTCATCCGCTAAATTCGCACCTATTAGCTCAAATTCTGCAAAGTAAGACCTAAGTACACCAAGTTAATCACATACCACTTTATCTTAAAAAAAACACACAAATCTCATGCACCCATTCGAAATTAAAAACCATAAATGAACCTCAACGCCGACTACCATCCATGAACTTCATAATCCATCCACTCTGAACGTACCAAAATACCTGAAACACGAAACAAAAGATATCATCAATCACAAGCTTAACTAACTAAAGAAAGGGAAGAAAAGAGAAGGAAAAGGGAGAGAAGAATAGTTCTAAGTTATAGTCGTTAGCTTGACTTTGTGACTCCGGCCTAAGGCGCTGGAACCGTCAACACACACGAGACGTGTTCTCCAATTCGGTCGCCGGTGAGATATGGCTTGAGTCTTTATCTATTCACCACAAAGGATTGTGAGCCTTCATTGCCTATCTCCACCACTCCATTCGCCAAAACTTTTACCACTCTGAACGGACCGGACCACCTTGACTTAAGTTTTCCGGGAAAGAGTTTCAATCTAGAATTATACAACAACACCAATTGACCCTCGACAAACTCCTTAACCCGAATGTGCTTATCGTGCCACTTCTTCGTTCTCTCCTTATAAATCCGGGCATTCTCATAAGCCTCTAACCTCAGTTCCTCCAACTCTTGCAAGTTAAGTATCCTTTTCTCTCCGGCTCTCATGAGATCAAAATTTATAGCCTTAATGGCCCAATACGACTTATACTCGATCTCGACGGGGAGGTGACACGCTTTACCATATACCAGCTGATACGGGGAAGTTCCTATAGGTGTCTTAAATGCGGTCCTGTAAGCCCATAACGCGTCATCCAACTTCAACGACCAATCTTTCCTAGAGGGGCTCACTACCTTCTCCAAAATCCACTTCAACTCCCTATTCGTGACCTCAGCTTGCCCACTTGCTTGGGGAGGATACGCCGTCGTCACTCGATCCTGGACCCTGTATTTCTTCAACAAAGCTTCGAAGGGCTTGTTGCAAAAGTGCGTACCTCTATCACTGATTAACGCCCGTGGAACTCCGAACCTATTGAAAATGTTCTTCTGTAAGAACTTAATCACCACCTTCGAGTCATTGGTCGGAGTTGCCACGGCTTCGACCCACTTGGATACGTAATCCACCGCCACCAAGATATATTGATTCCCATTCGACGGTGGGAAGGGTCCCATGAAATCAATTCCCCAAACGTCAAATAGTTCAACCTCCAAAATATACTTCATTGGCATCTCATCCTTTTTACTGATGTTCCCAGCTCTCTGACAAGAGTCACACTATTTGGCAAATCTGTAGGCATCCTTAAACAACGTTGGCCACCAAAATCCTGACTGTAATACCTTAGCTGCTATTTTCCGCCCACTCCAGTGTCCTCCATATAAGCTCGCATGACATCTCTCCAACACTTCATCCGCTTCAACCTCCGGAACACACCTCCTCACTAACCCATCCGAGCAATGTTTATATAAATATGGCTCTTCCCAATAATAACGCTTCGCTTCTGACAAGAACCTCTGTTTCTGATGGGAATTTATGCCCGGTGGTAAAGCTTTGCACACCATGTGATTCACAATGTCCGCGTACCAAGGAACTATCACATTGGCTGCAAACAGCTCCTCATCAGGGAAATTCTCAGTTATCTCCTCCTCATACTCATCCTCCTTTTCCCCAACTTCTAACCTTGACAAGTGATCGGTAACCAAGTTCTCCGTCCCCTTCTTGTCACGAATTTCAAGATCAAACTCCTGAAGCAATAAAATCCATCTAATCAAACGGGGCTTTGAATCCTTCTTCGAAAGGAGATACTTGATTGCTGCGTGGTCCGTGTAGACGATCGTCTTCAAACCTATCAAGTACGAACGAAACTTGTCAAAAGCATGCACAATAGCTAATAATTCTTTCTCAGTAGTAGCATAATTTAATTGTGCATCATTCAAAGTTTTGCTAGAATATGCGATAACGTGTAAACGTTTCTCCCTTCGTTGGCCAAGAACAGCTCTAATAGCCAAATCACTCGCATCGCACATTAGCTCAAACGGTAGAGTCCAATCCGGTTCAACCATAATTGGTGTCGAGGTAAGCTCCTTCTTCAACCTGTCAAATGCAAGTAAACAAACATTATCAAACATGAATTCAGCATCTTTTTGTAGTAACTTCAATAAAGGTAAAGTAATCTTTGAAAAGTCCTTGACAAACCGGCGATAGAAACCGGCATGACCAAGGAAACTTCTCACTCCCTTTATATTAGTAGGTGGAGGCAATTTTGCGATCACATCAATCTTGGCCCTATCCACCTTAATGCCTTTCTCTGAAACCTTGTGACCCAACACTATCCCTTCCTTTACCATGAAGTGGCACTTCTCCCAATTTAGAATGAGGTTAGTTTCTTCACATTTCTACAAAACTTAAGCAAGATTATACAAACACGAATCGAAAGAAGAACCAAACACAGAAAAGTCATCCATAAAGATTTCCATTGTGCGTTCTATAAAGTTAGAGAAAATGGCCATCATGCATCGTTGAAAAGTAGCCGGGGCGTTACACAACCCAAAAGGCATACGCCTATAAGCAAATGTGCCATAAGGGCAAGTAAACGTACATTTTTCCTGATCCTCTGGGGCTATAGCAATTTGGTTATACCCTGAATAGCCATCCAGAAAATAGTAGTAAGAATGTCCGGCTAACCTCTCTAACATCTGATCAATAAAGGAAAGTGGAAAGTGATCTTTACGAGTGCCATTATTCAACTTCCTATAGTCTATGCAAACTCTCCACCCCGTAACTGTCCTAGTTGGTATTAACTCATTCTTCTCATTTTTAATTACAGTCATCCCCCCTTTCTTGGGCACTACCTGCACAGGGCTAACCCACTTGCTATCCGAGATAGGGTAAATTATCCCGGCATCTAACAGTTTTAGTACCTCAGCCCTAACTACCTCCTTTATGTTTGGGTTCAATGTACGTTGATGTTCTACGGAGGGTTTATGGTCATCTTCCATAAGAATTCTATGCATGCAAATAGATGGGCTAATCCCCTTAATGTCAGAAATAGTCCAACCTATCGCTCGTTTATGTTCTCTCAAAACCCTCAACAAAGCATCAAGATGTGAATCAGTTAAATCAGAGGCAACTATAACAGGCAATGTTTCAGATTCACCCAAATAAGCATATCTCAAATGATCGGGGAGGGGTTTCAGTTCTAAATTAGGAGCTTTCTCAATAGAAGGACGAAGAGTGGGCTTACCTGTACCCAACTCTTCGTATACAAACCTCTTTCGAAATGGCACATATGGGGTGGCCTCGAGTGCCTTTGCGTAGGCGGCCAATTCTTCTAGTATGTCTTCCCCATCAATGTGGTCCTTTAGTCCTCTCAGACAGAGTTCGAGAGGGTCTTCGTTGCTTACAGACATCAGTGTCTATTCCTTGATTTCCACCATGTTGCATTGTTCTTCGATTATCGGTCCTTTCATTGCCTTGAACAGGTTAAACTCCACCTGTTCGTCTCCCTCTCGAAGAGTTAGAATGCCACTCTTCACATCAATTAAGGCTCCTGCTATGGCTAGGAAAGGCCTCCCTAAGATAAGCGGCATGTCTTGATCTTCCTCCATCTCCAACACTATGAAGTTTACCTGCAGGTAGAACTTCCCTACTCTGACCAAAACATTTTCTAGAACTCCCGTGGGGTACTTGACTGATCGATCGGCAAGCTGCAGGGAAACTGTAGTCGGCTTCAATGTGTTCAGTTCAAGTTTCCTGCAAACAGATAATGGCATTAAGCTCACACTAGCACAATTGTGTAAGGAATTGAAAAACTCCCTGGATCCTTAAGCTTCGGAGGAAGCTTATGCTGTAGAATGGATCTGCACTCCTCAGTAAGTGCTATCGTGGCATAGTCCTCCAATTTCCTCTTGTTGGAGAGGATCTCTTTCAAAAACTTGACGTATGTGGGCATCTGGTCTAGGGCCTCGGCAAAGGGGATGTTGATATATAGTTCCTTGAAGATACTCAAGAACTTCTCGAACTGTTTCTCCAACCTTTGCTTTTGAAATCTCTGCGGGAATGGAAGTGGTGGAACATACGGCTTGGGTGCCACTGGTGTCTTTGGCTTGGAAGGGAGCTCAGTTGTCTGTGCTTCCTTCTCCTCTTTCTCGGGCTCAACTACTTTCTCAGACTCCACCTCGGCTTCCTTTTCTCTCCTTATCTCAGTCTCTACCGACATTGTAGGCCCTTTGTAGGTAGTGCCATTTCGTAGTGTAATGGCCTTGTAATGCTCTTTCGGATTCTCCTCAGGTTTGCTTGGAAGCATCCCTTGACCTCTCACATTTATTGTATTTGCAAGCTGGCCCATCTGTACTTCCAAATTTTTATTATGAATTAGCACCTGTTCTACCTGAGACTCGAGTTTCTGATATCTATCATTCGAGACACTGATGAACTTTTCGAGGGCCGCCTCCCACCCCGGTTTCTTTTCTTGTGGTGGTTGTGGAGGGGGCGTGAATCTCTGCTGATTTTGATGTGGTGGATGTGGTCCCTGTTGTCTCGGTTGGAAGTGTGGTCTCGGATTTGGATTTGGGTTTTGAACATTCTGATTGTTTGACCACGAGATGTGCGGATGATTCTTCCAACCTGGGTTGTAGGTGTTCGAGTATGGGTCATTCGCCCGCTTTTGATTTTGCACGTAATTCACTTGCTCCGGACCGACAACAACCTGTGCACCTGCATTGGTAGAAGGACAAACATCAAACGAATGGGGGCCACCACAAATATCACATACTACCTGTATGGCGTTCGACTGTGCTACTGTGTTACGTGCTGTAAAAATTACAAGTCGGTCTAATTTCTGGTTCAGTGCTTCGAGCTTGGCATTGAAAGATGTCACAGTGTCAGTGTCTAATATTCCTGCCACCGGTCTAAGTGGAGGAGGATTGCTCCACTCGTTTGTCCAGCTGCTATTTGCTGCCATCTTATCCAGAAGTTGCATTCCTTCTTGTTCGGACAGTGCCATAAATGCTCCTCCTGCTGCCGCATCTACCATGATCTTCATGTTTTCTGACATTCCGTTGTAAAAGATTTATACTAGTTGCCATCCTGGAACATGGTGATGTGGACATTTCCTTTGCAAATCCTTATACCTATCCCATCCTTCGTACAGCGTTTCTCCATCATAGAGCTTGAAGCTAGTTATTTCATCCCTGTACCTCATGGTCTTGCTAGGAGGGTAGAACTTGGCTAAAAAGGCCTTAGAGAGGGCCGCCCATGTCTGAAGTGTCTCGTTTGACAAAGTCGAAATCCATGCCAGGCTTTATCCCTTAAGGAGAAGGGAAAAAGCCTAACTCTGATCGCGTCGTCTGAAGCATTATGGATCTTAAAAGTTGAGCAAACGTCCAAAAAGTAGGACAAATGTGATGCGGGGTCTTCATGTGCTAAGCCCCCAAACGGATTCTGTTGAAGAAAGTTGATGAACCCAGTTTTGATCTCAAAGTTGTTCGCCTCCACGGCGGGGTGAACCAGGTTGTTCAGGATTAGGCCGATGTTTGGAACGGCATAATCCTGAAGTGTGGTTGGTGGATTGTTATTGTGTTGAGCCATGGAATTGGGTCTACTTCCTGCTTCTTTTCCTTTCTCCGCCTCGTTCGATTCGCCCGACAAGTCCTCACAATTTCAAGGTCGTAAGGCAAAGGTTCCAAGCCTTGCGATCGTAGCATGCACTAGGTACCTGCAATTGGGAAAAACCCGTGGTCAAATTCAACGCGCTTCAAAAAGAAATCAAGCAGAAAGGGTGGTCTAAAGCACCAGAAAAAGTCAATAGACTAATATTGATTTAAATGCGTTCCCCGGCAACGACGCCAAAAACTTGATAGATAAATTTTGAACCTAAGTGTAAGTTCTAAATTCGGTTGCAACACTTAAGGTATCATATCCACAGGGAAGGGAAATCAACAACCACTTTTATGACTAATTCTAATCTAGAGACCGAACAAAGATCGAGAGTGTTGTTCTAAACTACTATGATAAAATTAAACTAAGTAATAACTAATCAACCACACGAACCAATAAACAAAATCGAGAATAAATCACTTAGAGAAAGTAGGTCGGGGAGTAAATCATATACCCTTCAGTGCTTAAATCAATACTCACGTACGTATGTATGATTCTTCACCCTAATCACAAATTTATACCTAGCTTCTTTCAAACCCTAGACGTCTAATTAATCGAGCCAAGTGTTGTTCTCACAATCACTTAGTAACCAGATCAATCGATTAAAACAAGATTAGTGTATTTAAAACCTAGCGGCTTGGCATGGGATTCTAAATACGCGTTGTAGAATTTAGGGTTAAATTTCTTTAAGCCAAAAATTCTAAGTTTTGGAAAACAATCTCAATTATCCTCAATCCCTCGATTGTCGGATAATTTACGCTATGTTAATGGATGGCCAGTCCACTCACATTCTATTCAAAGCCGTTTTCCTAACAAAGAATCACACAATTTAACTCAAGCATTAAATCAAACACCTTAGATGCATAATCATTACCCCCTAACCCTAGGGGATTAGTTCCTCATAACAGATTCAAAACTCATTAAAATCAAGGGAATTGCATTCAAAACATTCATGTCTAACATAAACATCATTAGGAATTCTGGAAATTTCTAACCTAAGTATCAAAACGAATCAAGAACAACTAAGCTAACTATACTAAATCTCAACTAACATAAACTAAGAATTGAGGAATTAGTTTGGATAGAAAAGCAATAAATAAAACCAAATTGATAAAGTCTTGCGATTGAATCGAAGTTTCAACTCTAGGTCTTCGTGTTTCTTCCTTCCAAAAACGTTCTCTTGAACTTTGGAAAGGTATATGTCCAAAAAGCTCTCCAAATCCGCCTCAAGATCGTGCTTAAATAGGATTCCTAACTCAGCTTCCGCAACTTGACACGGGGGTACAGTGCCCATGCACAAAAATAAGACTCGCCCGTGCCACCTATAAAAGTCGTATCCGCATTTTCTACTTGACACGGGGGTGTCAACATTGCTTCTTTAGCATGACAGAGGGGTGCAAGACTGTCTGGTCCTCTCTGTACCGAGACACGGGGGTGTCTCAGTTTGCTCTATATTGGTGAGACGGGTGTGTCACCTTCTTAAATCCGTTGATCATCTCCTGTACTGAGACACGGGGGTGTCTCAGTTTACTCTTCCAGGGGGGCACGGGAGTGTCCCCTAGGAATTCTCATTTTTTGCCCGTCTTTGCATGGTTTTGCTTCAACTTTCGTTTCTTCGACTCCAAGCTAAAATGTACCTAAAAGGGAGCATAAATCATATTATAAGCTCTTGAAACGACATAAATTTAACTCAAATTGCCCTACAAATCCATGCAAAAATCCAATACATCAGTAAACCCGTACTTCACTAGGAGATTAGTGAAGAAGGGGAGTCGAGCTTTTGGGGATTCATGTACCCCTCTAGCACTAATGAATGAGTGTTCGGGCCTTGCAATCCCGTCCACTAACCGGAGAAAAAAGGGATATATGAATGATCGAATGAATGAGCACGAAAGAATGTTTGCATGATCACTAATGAATGAATGATAATGATACACAAGGTGAAGGTTGGAGATTTAGCCACTCGTCGGCTCACGATTGACCTAATGAATAAAATGGACCGTTATAATCCTATTCATTGTATTTTGAATGTCCCACTTGGGAAAACTACTCTAAAACCTCGAATGGGATTATAACCCGCATGTATGTGTTTAAATTATGCCATATTATGATACTATGCCTATTTTATACCCACCAGTCTGTCTAAGACTGAACCCGGAGTTGTTTCAGTTCTTTTTGCAGGAAGGGATGCTAGGCGGGATACATGTCTGAGAGAGTCTTGCATGGTGTCTAGCATTTCTTTTGTAGTACACACATATGTTTATGCTTTATGATCTTTTTGGGATATTGTATAGGATTGAGAGCGTACATGTATGTAGTAGCTGTATTGATCGTACTTGAACATTAACTGTTGGTACATAAAGCATATAGCTCAATTTATGGTATATAAATGTATTGCTTCCGCTGTTATACTACTGTGTTTGTTGTTGGGGTCACGTTGAAGGTTAGTCCCGCCTGGCTTTATGTCCCCGTTCGCTCTGATTTGGCACGTGTATGGAAATCCATTTCATATACAGGTCGGGTCATAGTGCGGGGGATGTGACGTCTCACGATCGGGCGTTACACAAATTTGAACTAGAGGTCGTGACCGAAGAAATACTTTATTAGGGACAATGGAAATACAATTATGGAGAAACCTGGAAGTCCTTATGGTGGTGATCGGAAATGAATAAGATGGCTTTAATGGTTAGACAGTCAGAGTGATAGCTAAGTTACTAGAGTGGGGTTGAAGATTATCACGAGGTATAAAGGGGATGATTTGTTGATCATTTCTACGTATGGAATTCTGGTTTGGGGATGAAGGAATTATGAAGGAGCTTCTGTGAACTCCTAAGTCAGTGTTGACAAGAGAAAACCAAATCAAGTTATCATACAATAGGATGGTGCCCATAAAGATTAATTCAATTAGGTACAAAAGGGGTTGGACAACGAGTAGCAAAGACAATATTATTACGTCGTCACTATTTCCATGATAATTTGGAAGAAAACTTAAAAAGAGGTAAAACCAAAAAGGGTGATCGTTGGGGGACTTAAATCGAACTTCAAAAATCGCCAAGAACGTTTTAGCTTCAGTTAAAGAATTGCAGGGACCGAAAACCGAATGTAACCTTAAAGGTTTAAAGAGAGTGAAGGGATACCCTATAGAAAAAGATTCGTGCTGAGATAGACTATAGTGACAAATAACTCAAGATCAAGGCTGAACTTACAAGGTTGCCAAGAGTAGTTATTTTTTAGGAAACTTTAGACTCCGAGATAGGTAAAAGATAGTAGCTATGGACCTACCTTTGGGACGGATGATCTAACAGTATACGGGGAGGTCAAAGCTCGGTTGCTTAAAAGAGTTGGTCTGGCTGAATGAAGATTATGGGAAATAATGAAAGATCGAAGAGGACTAGAAACAGTAAAAGTCAGAAGGGAATCAACAATAAAATCCTTAGAGGATCTATCATCGCTTCACCGGGGTACACTAAAGAAATTAAAGACAAGTTAAGCACTGAGCTCGCTTTCGGGGCAGATCATGCATTGGACAACGGAAATAACAACTCCAAATTTCGCTACTACGGTGAATGGTACATGAAGCATCCATGGCACATGCATACATGCAATTCTAAATTTAAATAATTTTGAGGCGATATGCTTTGATCTCTTACCGTGTTAATTTGCTTGATATATTTGGTGACTGATGTGAATGATACTTATTATCGGGCTTTGTGTGACTCACGTAATTTTAATTGTCGTAATCGAATGTTTTGATACCTTCTCCATGATGTTTGCCCCTTGGTGTGTTATATTTTATGTCTTGGTACGTTTTCCTCTCTTTTTTTGTTTGTGAGAGACGGGTTGCTCTCGTTGTTTGTAAGAGACGGGGTTTCTCTTATTGTTCTTCGAGAGACGGGGTTCTCTCTTTTTGTTGTTTATGAGAGACGGGGTGCTCTCGTTGTTTGTAAGAGACGGCGATTCTCTTTTTGTTGTTCGAGAGATGGGGTTCTCTCCTTGTTGCTTGGGAGAGACGGGGTTCTCTCATTGTTTGTTTCCGGGCGTATAGTGAATCCGAGGACGGAATCTTTTAAGGGAGAGAGGTTGTAACGCCCCGGTTTTTCAGTCGTATAGTATGATGTATGTGTTTACCAATTTGCACGAATTAATTATTTATAAATATATTATATATCTAATATTATAATTAATTGTAATTAAGTGTTTAATTGTTACTAATTTATTTTATTATATTTCGTTAAAAATGGTTTATTTTATTTTATAAATATTTGAAATATTTTAATTATTTTAATTTAATTGAATTCTTGAACTATATGCACATATGTGACATGTTTGAGTGTCGTTCTTATTCGAATTGAATTCGGAATTTCGTGAAAATTTAGTATGTTGTACATTTATGTGTTGTGAACATGTCCATATGCTCGTTTCATATTTTTGATCTCGTTTGACGTTGTAACGAATTTATTTTGGGTTGTGGAACCAAATCAGGGGCTAACGGGCAATTAGCGCACCCTTGGTTCCGTATGTGATATCTTGAGCTCGGGAACTCGGAATCGAGTTCCGTCAATTTCATTGGACTCGTATCAAAGATTCGGGTCTAATGAACTTAGCCTTGTATTTTTCTAAGACCATTTGAACTCCCGAAATTCCACCGAAAAGTGACACGTACGCTATAACTGCCACATTTTACTAAAATTGTCATATCTCCTTCAAACCTTGACCAAATTAACCATGGTTGGAGTCTTTGGAACCCTAGTTCATCCCACTAACACCCCCTAATCTCACACAAACGAACCATACTCAGTACATAAGGAAAAATTCAACCAAAACCCCTGCTATCCAGTCCCATTCCCGTCACCTGGCTAAGCTTGGAGATTAAGGGCTCAAATCTCTTCCAACCTTCATCCAATTCAAAAGGTGAGTTTAGGATTCTAATATACATTTATTAAGTGTCATTTTAGGCCATGAATCCCTAATTTTGAGCTTGTATACATGGAGTTTTGAATTCTTGAGTGAATAGTTAGGTTGAATCTCATTTTCTTGAATTCATGATTTTATATCCATATTTCTTAAGGATTAATGCATGAAACATGACAACTCTAGCATCCTTTAGACATTTATGGACTTAAATTTGAATTAAATGCTATGTACAAGAATCCACCATTGAAGAATATGTGAATTCTTGAAGCTTTGTGACTGAATTTCCATACTTTGCTGTTGCGGTGTGTTTGTTGCTATTGCGTGAGTGTTGTGGTGTGTTTATGGCATACTTTGCTGCGTTTTTCCTTACCATTTAGTGCTATTTTATTGCTGCTATGTTGTCTGCTGCTACTGTGAAAAAATGAAGGAGAAAACAGGGTGAAGCTGCTCCATTTCGCGACTGAAGTTGAAAACCGGAATTCATGCATGCACCGTATCTATAAAAATGTGTTTGCATGCATGGGTATTAAATTTTATTTGTTTTGGTTGTTAAATGCATGATTTTTGGTTGTTAATGCATATTGCAAGTATGGAAGTACGTACACATTTAAATGCCTGCATGTTATGGTTTTAAATTGTTTTGTTTTAGTACATGCATGCAATGTTGTATTATATATATATATATATATATATATATATATATATATATATACATAAAATTAGATTTGATATATATTATATATTATTTAATGCATGGTTAATTATATATATAGTATTGTTTAATTTATTTAAATGTTAGAATTTAATTGTTATCTATTTCGTGTTATTTAATTTCTGAACATGACTTGAATGTCTCTGTTTACCTATTCTCTAATTGTAAACATGTTATACTACGCGTTATGATCGTTATTTGAAATTCATGGATTGATTTGATATAAATGTGAACGTTATGAACTTGAACGAATGTGAACGCTTCTTGAAAGAAATGGAATGATTGTTTATATGTCTCTAAGATATTAATCGTGTACATGAACTTTTACATGATATAATATCATCTCTTATGCATTCATATCATATTCATTACATGGTCGTGCGTCATATATGGTTCATTTGGAGTCTTGAGTCTCACGAGTGCTTTGTGTTGTCCTTTGCACAGTTTTCTCCAGGGCGAAGACTTGTCGGGTCCATAGGACACTTTTGAGTCTCCTTTTCTTCTTGATATTGTTGGGTAAGAGGCGTACAGGTGGGTTTTTCTACTATTTAGTCAAATGACCCTATATATTCCCAATGTGTAAAGATTTTGGCCAAAAGTATATATGTATATAGAGTAGTTTTCAAGAGTCAATGATTTTAAGGTAAAGCCCTTCTTTTATGAACCTACCAAATGTTTTGGCGAGAAAGAATGAATGAATGCACAGAATGGGGCCCAGGGACTTAGTGTGAGTGGCTATTCGGGGAGGCATGGGCCGACGGTGATCCCTTATGCTAGTTTCAACCAAATCACGGTGTAACCGGACCTCGTTAGGAGTTAGCGAGGAATGGACGCTGAGTGCTATCTGGGGAGTCATGTAACCCCTTTTGGTCAATGAATGGGTGGATGTATTCTCCTGGGTCGGTACACGGCAGGGAGGAACAAAACCTGTCCAGTGAGGACAATATCGTTGGCGGGAAGGTACACTTCAACCCAAAACGAAGCGTCCACTACCCGGAGGAAAAAGGTGTAAGTGATCATGAATGTGCACAAAGAAAGAATGAATGAATGTTTAATGAATTACACAAGGTGTTGGTTGGAGATAATGCACGCCCACTCGCCGGGCCACGAAAGACCTAATGAAAATTGGTTGTTATAATCCCTTTTGATGACTTCTTTATTTCACCCATTTGGGAAATGCTCTAAAAACCTCATTTGGGATTATAACTTGCATGTGATTATTTAAATACTGTCTTATATGATACTTATACCCTGTTTTTTTGTCACCTATAGACTGAACCGGGCTTTGTTTTCAGTTTTGCAGGTTTTGGAGTGCTAGGCGGGGTTCTGAGTTGGTTAAGTTCTATGTTTGAGTCTGAGTCACTTTGCACGCATTTTGTTAATTGAATAGGTTGTTCAAGAATGTATATTTGGAAATGTTAGATTTATCAGAATTCGGGACAGGCTTCTAGGTATCTATGTTAGTTGAACCCGTTTCTATGATTAATATTATGTCTGATTATATATGCTTTGCTTCCGCAATTGCAATTTTCTTGTTAAATTTGTTTATTTAGTTTCGAGGTTTAGTTCCCGCCTAGCATAGTGAGTGAGTGAGTCCCCGTTCGCTCTGATCTGGCACGTGTGTGGATTTTCCATTTCATATACGGGTCGGGTCTAAGTGCGGGGGATGTGGCACCTTGCGTGGCGGGTGCTACATGAAATGTGAATGCAACTCGACCTAGACACATAAAAACAATACCAAGACTCACACTTCCCCACCTAGCTCGAAACAACCAGATGGGAAAAGGGAGGGGGGGTCAATCAAAACTAGACTGAGTGAGGGGGCTAAACGCACACCCACACACGTATCAGTATGAACAGAGCATATAACAAGGTGATAGTCATGAATCGAGACTAGGGTTTTGCATACCAAATCCTTTTCCAAAAGATAGCATATAATATAAACGAAAACCTATCTCAATCCATAATCTATCGAACATAACATAAACATAAGCCCGGCGAGAACGGACTATCCCAAAACTCCTCAAATACATAACTGAAAGCGTAAATCATAAATCAATCCAACCCCAACAACATGGTGATCGGGAATCAAACCCTTTCCACCTACTTACTTATGCACGAGGGGTAGCTGACCCACAACGTACTCGGAGCATCACGCCTCATCAACCTTCAAGAATCGCGTGTAACACTACGAATGGGAATCATGCACAGGCTTAACCCGACGGCCCTTGCCGTCCCGGGCGTCCTTACCCATAATTCCCGGGCCCAACGTACCAATACATACCAAATTCCAATCTTTCAAGGCTCATCTCGCTCATACATAACATCTACGAATAACGAATAAACGAATTCAAATCATAGCTTACATATGCTCATACTTATATCTTTTTCACAAACGTAAAGCGTATTCACAAGATCATAACATAGCTTAAGCACTCGTATTTAATATGTATAAGATATATATTCGCATACGGGGTGAGAAAACAGCACGTAATAGGTCATAGGTTGCTTATCTAATATAAACATTCCTAACCTCACCTTTGCAAAAGTAGTGGAATAGTAAGGCAAAACGGGCGAACAAACACCTAAACCTCGGGCTCACGAACGTCCGGAAGACGCTCTAAAACAAAAGAAGACAAGACCCAAGACTGAGACTCAATAATGAACCATATAGACACTGGCAAATGCCCATGAATGCAAATTACTCAAACGAGATGAAAATGAAACGCATATTCATACCACTTAGGTCATAACAAATCATAATTCGAAAATTCACATAAAAATATATCAAATTATCCATCCAATTCAGTTCCTAGCTCCATATAATTCAATCATACTCATAATCATACCATACCATAAAGCATCAATTAATATGCAAGTATCAAGCCCGGAACAAGGAAATATCATAAAAACGGAAGGAAAAACAATTAAAGCACTTAATGGAATGCACCACATCTCCCCTCCCAGGGAGTTTTACACCTAAAATGTCCCCTGACCGGGGACTTTCATGTAGAAAACCTTCTGCACCGGGTACTTTTCAAGGTAAAAACTCCCCGGCCGGAGAGACACTCCAGACCCAAAAATGGAGGTTTTCCTCCCCTGTTCAACCCTACATTCGTTCCAAACCAATTACCATCTCATCTAGGCATGTAAAGGCAAGAAAAGATGTAGCAAATCAGTACAAATACTCCCATAAAACTGACCAAAACCGAACAGCAAGTTGAGTGAAGGAAAAAAGATCAAACTCATGCATATATCTCAACAAAAGCTCAAGAACATTAATGGTAACTCACACATGCCTCAAATACCACCAAAGTCAGTATATACAACAATAAATGAAGTGAAAGTGATCAATTTTCCAGCTCCAATTCAACCAAAACACCAAGAGAAGTCATGAAATTCAAATATGGAGCATAACCTAACTATTCAGTTCAAGAATCAAATCTCAATCACACATGGCTCTAATTCAGAAAATTATGGATAAAAATGATCACATAAGAATATAGATATCAATTATAAGCTTACCCTTTGAAGATGATGAAAGAAAATGGAGATTGGAGCTTAAAATCTCACTTGGGTGAATAGTGGCGGGATTGGAACTGTTGCTGCTCAATAATTCAGATATTCCTCTCCTTTTTCTTGCTTTGATCGAGATGGGAGAAGCAAAAGGTGATAAGGGGATGATTTATGGTCATGTGGGTCCAGGTTTCAAGTGAAAAGCTCAACAATTTAAGGACTTATGTGCAATATAGTGAAAGATGGTCATTTGAGTGCGGGACAAAGTTACGGTTGAATTTCGGAGTATCAAATGGTTTTAGAAAAATATAAAGCTTAGTCCATCGAACCCAAATCGTTGAAATGAGTCCAACGGAAGTGATGGAATTTGAATCCGAACTCCCGAGCTCAAATTACACTACCCGGAACCCAAGGTGCGCTAAGTACATTTTAGCCTCCTTTAGGTTTACCCAACAAAACAAGTCCCGATAACCTAACATATGAACCCGAAAATACATAACGAGCATATATTCAAGTTCATAACTCATAAAACTCCAATACTCAAACCGAACACGAACGGAGTAAATTTCAACAAAAGAGCATGTACGTTCATGTAAGAGAATTCATAATCAAAAGGAATATTAATTAAACAATTGTATAAATCATGAAAATACATAATTAATGAATTTAAATGCACACATACGTCATACCTGTACGGCCTGAAAGTCGGGGTATCACAATCCTTCCCCCTTAAAAAGGACTTGTCCTCAAGTCCGACTCGAGTTCTCAAATAACTCCGGATATAAACTCCTCATTTTCTCCTCCGTCTCCCAAGTCGATTCCTCGAATTTCTGATCTCTCCAAAGTACCCTGACCAAAGGAATCTACCAGTTTTTCAATTCTTGCATTTTCCGGTCCTGAATTGAAACTGGATGCTTTTCTATAGTCAAGTCCGGCTCCAACTGAACCTCTTCCACAAGGAGAATTGTTACTTCATCGGGATAGTACTTACGGAGCTGAGAAACATGAAACACGTTATGTATCCCGGTCAAATTCAGTGGTAGATCCAATCTATACACCGTTTCTCTAATTCTTTCCAAAATTTCAAACGACCCTAGGTATCGTAGACTGAGCTTTCCACCTTTACCTATTCGAGTGAAACCCTTTCTGGGAGATGCTTTCAGGAAAACTCTATCTCCGACTTCAAACTCTAAGGGCCTTCTCCTCTTATCGGCGTAGCTTTTCTAACGAGCCTGAGGTGCTCTCATTCTTTGTCGAATCTTATGAACCTTTTCAATAGTATCGGTAATCTTTTCCTTAGGCTCTGCTCTCTCGAGCTTATTCTCTTCGGTCCACATCCAATCCTCGATATCCCAAAACAAAGGTGATCTACACTTTCTCCCATAAAGTGCTTAATAAGGAGCCATTCCAATCGAACCCTGATAGTTGTTGTTATAAGCAAATTCAACCAGAGCCAGATGCTCATCCCACTTATCCTGGAAATCCAAAGCACACGACCTAAGCATATCCTCTAAATACTAAATTAGTCTTTCCGATTGACCGTCCGTTTGATGATGTGAAGTGGTGCTAAACTTGAGCCGGTGCCCAAACATTTCTGAAGGTTCTGCCAGAAGATCGAAGTAAACCGTGGATCCCGATCAGAAACGATACTAGCCGGAACTCCATGTAATCTCACAATCTCCCAAACATATAATTCGGCTAGCTTTGGAACATTCCCGGACATCCGAACCTTGAGGAAATGGGCAGACTTAGTCAATCTGTTGATAATTACCCAAATTCCATCAAACCCTCCTTTGACTTTAGGCAAGCCAGACACAAAGTCCATCGTCACTTACTCCCACTTCCACTCGGGAATAGGAAGTGGTTGGAGAGTTCCTCCCGGCTTTTGGTGTTGTGCCTTCACCTTTTGACGTGCAAAAAAGGGACTTCATGAAGTTCGCAATGTCCCTTTTCATGCCATTCCACCAGAATTTCTCTTTCAGGTCTCGATACATCTTAGTACCTCCCGGATGAATCGAGTACCTCGAGCGATGTGCCTCCTCAAGTACAAGCCTTTTGAGCTCTTCTGGGACACATATTCTCGCTTCGAACCTTAACAACCCTGAATCATCAATCCCAAACTTAGAATTCGGATCATCTCTAGAACGAGCTACCAACTTCTGAATTTCTGCATTTGAATTCTGAGCCTCCAACAACTGTTGTTTCAAATTTGGTATAACTGTAAGATTAGCCAACCAAGTTCCCAAACCAAGATCTCTGAACCCGAACTCGAAGAACCTGCCTCCAAATTAGCCACACTTGCCTTTCTACTCAAAGCAACGACGACCACATTTGCTTTACCCGGATGGTACTCAATGGTGCAATCATAATCCTCTAATAACTCTATCCAACGTCTCTATCTCACATTTAAATCCTTCTGGGAAAAGAGATACTTAGGGCTTCGGTGATCCGTAAATACCTCGAATGTGGTACCGTAGAGATAGTGTTGCCACTTCATCAAAGCAAACATAACGGCAGCTAATTCAAGATCGTGGGTAGGGTACTTCTTCTCATGCTCCTTCAATTTCCTCGAAGCATAAGCTACCACTCTATCGTGCTGCATCAAAACACAACCGAGACCCTCTTTGGAAGCATCTGTATAAACTGCATAACCCTTGGTTCCCTCGGGTAGGGTAAGAATTGGTGCTGAAGTCAATTTCACCTTCAACGTCTGAAAACTCGCTTCACACTTATCATCACATTCGAATTTCACTTCCTTCTTAGTCAGACGAGTCAACGGGGTGGCAATTTTTGAAAAGTCCTTAACAAACCTTCGATAGTAGCCGGCCAACCCAATAAAACTTCGAATCTCAGAGGCATTTCTCGGTCTCTCCCAACGAAGTACGGACTCAACCTTAGATGGATCGACTTCAATCCCATCACCGGAAATTATATGACCCAAAAATACAACTCGGTCGATCCAGAACTCACACTTACTGAACTTTGCATACAACATGTGTTCCCTCAAAGTTTCCAAAACGATCCGAAGATGTTGTGCATGCTCTTCAGCTGACCTAGAATACACCAGAATGTCATCTATAAATATCACCACGAACTTGTCAAGAAATGGCCTGAACACTCGGTGCATCATATCCAAAAATATGGCTGGAGCATTAGTCAATCCAAACGGCATGACAACGAACTCAAAATGCCCATATCGTGTATTAAACGTAGTCTTCGGAATATCCTCCTCCCTAATTCGCAGCTGATAGTAACCCTGCCTCAAATCTAAATTGGAGTAGACTTTGGAACCTTGCAAAATATCAAACAACTCCTCGATGTGAGGCAAAGGGTACTTGTTCTTCATAGTGATCCGATTCAGCTCACGTAATCTATACACATCCATAACGTCCTATTCTTCTTCTTTACAAATAGAACGGGAGCACCCCACGGAGAAGTGCTCGGACAGATGTACCCGTAAGCTAGAAGTTCATCAAGCTGCACCTTTAACTCCTTTAATTTTGCAGGAGCCATTCTATAGGGAGTCTTCTAAAAAGGCTCTGCTCCGAGATAAAGGTCGATTACGAATTCGATGTCCCTATCAGGCGGTAGAGAACCCAAAGTTTCCGGGAAAACATCGATGACTCTCGCACGACCTCTATCTCTTCAAGTTTGGCCTGATCTTTCGGCTTGTTCAAAAGATAGGCCACAAAACCTGTCGCACCGTCCCGGGCCAATTTACCAGCCTCAACAAAAGAGATAAATGGGCTTGACTTCACCTTCTCGCCCTTAAACACCACTGAACCAAAAGAAACTTTCTTATCCAGACAATCCATCTTCGCCCCATGTTCAAATAACCAATTCATACCCAAGATTACATCATATCTCTACATCCGTATTTCAATCAAGTCTATTAAGAAAACCCGACTTTCGAAGGTCACCGGACAACCCCGAAAAACCCTACAAGTTACTAAAGTACCACCAAGAGGAGAGCTAACCACGTAATCATGTGCACACAAGGAAACAGGCAAGCACATAGAAGAAGCAATATCCAGGGAACTAAAGGAATGAGTGGTCCCGGGATCGAATAATGTATGTAATGTAGTGCCATGGATGGTAATGGTACCTTCGATCACGGCGTTTGGGTCGATTTCCACTGCTTCCTCTTCCTCACCACCCAATGCATAAGCCCTAGCTTGGATAGTAGGCCTCTGATTGCCTCCTGTAGCATGTCCCGATCTCTTCTTCGGATAAGTACTCAACATGTGGTCTGTTGCTCCACACCCATAACACCTCTTATGCAACTTGAAACAGTTTTCCATGTTGTGATTCCCTTGACAATGAGAACATTGAACTTTAGGTGGAGCCGGAAGTGCCAAGGGTCGATTTGGTTAATTGGGCCCCGCGGGATGAGGTTTCTTGTTTTGAGGCTTGGCTTGTTGAAAAGTTTGGTATGCCGGCCTCTTTTCGAACTTGTTGAAATTCCCCGAGCTAGACCCTTGCCCGGTGTGAGTACTCTTCCTCCTCATCACAACACGCTCTTGTACCCTTAGAGCTTTATCCGTGAGCTTCGCCCAAGTGCTCGTGTTAGAAGCCTCTAAAGCATCTTTCATATCCTCCAGAAGCCCTTGGAGGAATTAAGAAGCCTTGTTTTCATCGTCGTTAGCAATGTTCGGGGCATAACGAGAGAGCCTTTCAAATTCATTGATATAATTCTTGCCGGACGTGCTTCCTTGTTTAAGGTCCATAAACTCTCTCAACCGCGGTTCCTTGTAGCTTTTGGAATATATTTGTTCTTGAATTCCCGAACAAGTACTTCCCATGAAATCTCTTCTCCTGAAGCCTCTAACTTTCCTTGCATGCTCGACCACCAACTATAAGCTTAGCCCTGGATCATAGTGAGAGTACATTACAGCTTCTCCATCTCTCCACAAGGTATAAGGCCCTAAATTCGATTGGTCTAAACCAACCATTCCTCCGTTTGTACGTCATTTCCACCCACGAAGACCAGTGGATTTTGGTTCTTAAACTCCCGGAGAGTAGCTGCAAGAAGATTCCTTCCGTGATTTCCAGCCGGAGGTGCATTATCTCTTTCCTGAGCCCTTTGCTCCAAAAACAAGGCAAGCCTTTCCATGAAATTGCCCGGATTGTTATTTTCATGTTGTGGAGAATGATCCCAGTGATGATGGCGTTCTAGAGATCATATGTGTAAGGGTCAGTACATGTTCATGTTCACGATTAACAAGAAAATAAACAAATAATCACATAAGTGCACATAACCACGTTGCCCTATACCGTACGACCTAGACACATACAACACGACTCTAGAGCTCCGGTTCTACAACTGAGAGCTCTGATACCACTTTAAGATGTGACGCCCGGAGCGGTGGGCCACCACATCCCCCGCACCTAAACCCGAACCCACATATGAAATGAATTTCCATACATGAGTCCAAGTCTAAGCGAACGGGAACCTAAACTCACTCCCTAGGCTAAACGGGGCTAAAACTCGGACAAAGTGCGCAAAACAAACATAAGAATTCGGAAGCAATAAGATGAGGATCGAAAAGAGCACTATAGCTAATATTTACAACATATACAATGGCCTCACGGCCCAAAAGATCGAGTATATACATCAAAGGTTCATAATTCTCCAAGATACAATTCTAATATCCAATACATAAAAAGGAGTATTCAAAAGGCAGGAAATGTGAATGCAACTCGACCTACACACACAAGTACAAGACCAACACTCGCACTTCCCCGCCTAGCTCGAAACAACGTGTACTGAAGGTGGGAAAAGAGAGGGGTCAGTCAAAACTAGACTGAGTGAGGGGGCTAAATGCATACCCACACACGTATAAGTATAAATAGAGCATATAACAAGGTGATAGTTATGAATCGAGACTAGGGTTTTGCATACCAAATCCTTTTCCAAAAGATAGCATATAATATAAAGGAAAACCTATCTAGATCCATAATCTATCGAACATAACATAAACATAAGCCCGGCAACAACGGACTATCCCAAAACTCCTCAAATACACAAACTGAAAGCGTAAATCATAAATCAATCCAACCCCAACAACATGGTGATCGGGAATCAAACCCTTTCCACCTACTTACTTATGTACAAGGGGTAGCTAACCCACAATGTACTCGGAGCATCACGCCTCATCAACCTCCAAGAATCGCATGTAACACTACGAATGGCATTCATGCACAGGCTTAACCCGATGGCTCTTACCGTCCCGGGCGTCCTTAGTCACAATTCCCTGGCCCAACGTACCAATACATACCAAATTCCCATCTTTCAGGGCTCATCTCGCTCATACAAAACATATACGAATAACGAATAAACGAATTCAAATCATAGCTTACATATGCTCATACTTATATCTTTTTCACAAACGTAAAGCTTATTCACAACATCATAACATAGCTTAAGAACTCGTATTTAATATATATAAGATATATATTCACATACGGGGTGAGAAAACAGCACGTAATAGGTCATAGGTCGCTTATCTAATATAAACATTCCTAACCTCACCTTTGCAAAAGTAGTGGAATAGGAAGGCAAAACGGGCGAACAAGCACCTAAACCTCGGGCTCATGAACGTCCGGAAGAGGCTCTAAAACAAAAGAAGACAAGACCATAGACTCAGACTCAATAATGAACCATATAGACGCTCAGCAAATGCTCATGAATGCAAATGATGCCAACGAGATGCAAATGAAACACAAATTCATACCACTTAGGTCATAACAAATCATAATTCGAAAATTCACATAAAAACATATCAAATTATCCATCCAATTCAGTTCCTAGCTCCATATAATTCAATCATACTCATACCATACCATAAAGCATCAATTAACATGCAAGTGTCAAGCCAGGAACAAGGAAATATCGTAAAAACAGAAGGAAAAACAATTAAAGCACTTAACGGCCTGCACCACATCTCCCCTCCTAGGAAGTTTTACACATAAAAATTCCCCTGGCCGGGTACTTTTCAAGGCAAAAACTCCCCAGCCGGGGAGACGCTCCAGACTCAAAAATGGAGGTTTTTCTCCCCTGTCTAGCCCTGCATTCCTTCCAAACCAATTACCATCTCATCTAGGCATTTAAAGGCTAGAAAAGAAGTAGCAAATCAGCACAAATACTCCCATAAAACTGACCAAAACCTAACAGCAAGTTGAGTTAAGGAAAAGAGATCAAACTCATGCATATATCTCAATAAAAGCTCAAGAACATTAATGGTAACTCACACATGCCTCAACTACCACCAAATTCAGGTATATACAACAATCAATGAAGTGAAAGTGATCAATTTTCCAGCTCCAATTCAAGTAAAACACCAAGAGAAGTCATGAAATTCAAATATAGAGCATAACCTAACTATTCACTTCAAGAATCAAATCTCAATCATACATGGCTCGAATTCAGAAAATTATGGATGAAAATGATCACATAAGCCCATAGATATCAATTATAAGCTTACCCTTTGAAGATGATGGAAGAAAATGGAGATTGGAGCCCAAAATCTCACTTGGGTGAATAGTGACGGGGATGGAACAGTTGCTGCTCAAAAATTCAGATTTTCCTCTCTTTTTTCTTGCCTTGATCGAGATGGGAGAACCAAAAGGTGATAAAGGGATGAATTATGGTCATGTGGGTTCAGGTTTCAAGTGAAAATCTCAACAATTGAAGGACTTATGTGCAATATAGTGAAAGATGGTCATTTGAGTGCGGGACAAAGTTACGGTTGAATTTCGGAGTATCAAATGGTTTTAGAAAAATATAAGGCTTAGTCCATCGAACCTAAATTGTCAAAATGAGTCCAACGGAAGTGATGAAATTCGAATCCGAACTCCCGAGCTCAAATTACACTACCCGAAACCCAAGGTGCCCTAAGTACATTTTAGCCTCCTTTAGGTTTACAAATAAAACAAGTCCCGAAAACCCAACATATAAACCTGAAAACGCATAACGAGCATATATTCAAGTTCATAACTCATAAAACTCCAATATATCAGAAAGGCACAAAATTTCGATCTCAAACCGAAGACGAACGGAGCAAATTTCAACAAAAGAGCATATACGTTCAAGTAAGAGAATTCACAATCAAAAGGAATATTAATTAAACAATTATATAAATCATGAAAATACATAATTAATGAATTTAAATGTGTACATACGTCATACCTGTACGGCCTGAAAGTCGGGGTGTCACATTGCACTTTTCACTTGAAGATTCTGCGGGATAGTCAACAAGTATAGTTTCTTTTACGGATTCAGGATCCAGGTAGAGCTTAGCATCAGCAAAGTGAGATTCAGCCTCAGTAAAAGGCTTCACATCCTCATCCAATTTCATGACTTCTTAGTTTTTCAAATATTTAAAGCATTGGTGAAGGGTAGATAGAACAACGCCATTTTCATGGAGCCACGGTCTTCCTAATAGTAGATGGTAGGAGGTTCTAGCGTCAATTACATGGAGCAGGGTGCTAGCCTTTAGTTCCCTGATTTGAAGGTCTGTCCGGAGCATCCCTATAGCACGTTGGCCTCCTTGGTTGAATCCTTGGATGGTTAGACGACTTTAAGAGAACTCATCAATGGAGATTTCTAGCTTCTTCGTGGTATACTTTGGCAAGATGTTAACAGCCGAACTTCCATCAATCAATATGCGATTTACCTTTTGTTCATGCATGAATCTTGAGACGAAAATTGGTCGATTGTGTGGCTTTGGTCCCAACAACAAATCTTCGTTCGTGACGTTGATAGCAGCGCTGGTAACATGATAAGAAACAATATGGGGAGTTTCTTCTTCACTTGAAATAGGATTCATATTTTACGCTTTTGATCCGAAGTACTTCTTTGGAAAAAAGTCGCTAAAGTCTCCAACTTCCAGTAGTAATTGTTTGAAAGTCCTTTTTAGTCAGGTGATCTCGACCTCTTCTTTGACTTGCCTTGTTTGTGCTTGAGCGGCGTTGGTCTTTTTGACCAAGTAAGATGAAACTTCTCAACACGTCGTCATTGCCTTTGGCGGCGCATCACCACGGTCCATTCGCCTTCATCCTCATCCTCATTCGTCATGTATGCCTCACACTTAGCATTTTCAGTAGTTAATAAACTTGAAAGTAACCCCGGTTCAAAACTCCCAAACTGGATTACCATGGGTGCCCCCAATGATGCTATCGGCATTGTTACATTCTTCAAACTTTCAAGCATATTAATATTTGTTGAAGTTGCAACATTAGTAGTGTTTGTATCAGCTACATCCTTACAGTCGAGAATAATTTTCCCTTCTTTAAGCCAAAGCCATGATTTTGTCTTTCAAGACAAAACACTTTTCCAATGGGTGGCTAATAACTCGGTGATACTTGCAATACTTCGGATCATTCACTTGTCCACTTTCTTCAGGGCCTTTTGGCTCTGGCAGTTCTATCATCTTCCTTGCGAGAAATTCGTCCAAGATGTGTGCAATATCTAAGCCTGGGAATAGATACTCTTTTTCTTGCATCTCCTTTAGAGTGACACGACACCTCTCATTTTGTATGGGTTAACTTCTTGGCTTTTCTACATCTTTTTTGTCCTTGGCGAGAGTTTGACAGGAACTGCTTTAACAGTCATACACTCTTTTGTAGGAGGTTTAGCGAATCTTTCGCTTTTCCTTATGTCTTTTCTATCCCTCTTTTGATCATCTGCGGGATAGTTAGTGCCATGACTCGTGATGCTTAGTTCCACGTCGTGGGTGCAGGTAGCTCACTCTTCAAAAGTACGAGGTTTGATGCCCTGAAGAATGTAGAGGAGCCCCCAATACATTCCTTGAGTACAAATTTCCACTGCAGATATTTCGGAGAGTCTATCTTTGCAATTCAAACTCAGTGCTCGCCAACGGTTGATGTAATCCACGACTGTTTCATTTTTCCATTGTTTCGTGTTGGTCAACTCGATCATGCTTACTGTGTAACATCCCGCTCGTCCGGCCGTACAGGTACATTGTAACGAGAGTGTTAATTGCGCTTTTAAATTATTTTATTATGCAAATATGTGTTATTTTATTGAATATGTGATTATTTGAAATTAATTGTAATTATTTGTTTAACTTATAACTTGAGTTTTAACGTTTATGACTACGTACCTCAGAATTTGCTTTCTACGTATCCGGATTTAATTTTGATTTTTGTGAAATCTTGGTATGCGTGAAATATGTGAGTTATGAACATGTTTGTGAAACGGGATTTGTGAGGGACTCGAGGGCCTAACTAGTTTTAGCGCACCTTGGGTTCCGAGCGCCATAACTTGAGCTAGGGAATTTGGATTCGAATTCTGGAAGAAGCGTGGTACTCATAATGAAGAATGGAAGCCATAGAACCCAAATTTGTAATTTTCTAACCCCGTTTGAATCTCCAAAATTTCACCGAACCGAGCTTCACGTGAAACTTGGACCCCTTTGTACTCTTTTAGCCATATCTTGAGAAATGCTTGACCAAAGTGAGTGATTCTTGGCCCCAAATTCTCATTACTTAATTCTCTATGAGCCCTTATTCACCCATTTCGTCGAAAACATAGCCAATAGAAGGAAAAGGGTTTTTGCGTCTACTTCACGAAATCCCAAAGAGAGGAGGAAGAATACTATTCCTTTTTCAAGGTTTGAGCTCAATACTCATCCGATTCACCTCAAATTTGAATGGTAAGTCCATAAATGATTTCTCCATCTTCTCCTCTTTAATTTGACACCTTATTTGTTGAAATCCATGGAGAATTGAATGAGTTATGGATAGTTTGGTGAATAGTGAGGGTTTGAGCTATTTGGATGAATTTGATTGATCTCTTGTGAATTCTTTAGAAATTATGCATCCTATATGACCTTAAGACTTCCATGAGTGCTGGTATGAACTTATAATGCATGCTAGTTAAAGATTTTTAGAAGTTTCATTCAAGAACTTGGAGGTATATTCATGAACATGAACTTGATCCTTCTTTCATGCACTTATTTGATGAATATATGTTTCTTTGCCCAGAATTTTGAAGCTTTTATGCATGTATTATGTGTCTCTAACTTACCTCTAAGTGTTGGCATGATTTAGGTTGATTTGAAGTGAGTTTTATGCTTGTTTTTCGTGTTTTGCCCTGCTGCCTCCAGTGGTCGCGGCCGCGATCGCAACTAGTTCACTTTTGGTCACGGTTGCGACCCATTTTTCCTCTTGTCTTGACCTTGGTCACGGCCACGACCATTTTCAGGTCATTTTTGGTCCCGGCGGCGACCCTATTTTGCCCTAGTTTCTAGTTGTACTTGTGTGTTGTGTTGTTTTCGCTTCGTTTGCATTTTTCGTGAACTTCTTTCTCCTTTTTTCACTTGTTATGCATTATATACTTGATGAATTATGTGTTATATGATTTGTTATGAATTTATTATGGGAATTCGGTGTTTTTATAAGTAATATATATGACCTAACATGCTCTATATGTCTTCGTACATGCATGCATGCAAGAATGCTTCATTTTTCACCTCGTATGATCTCCTCTTGCTACTTTTATAATATGTATGCGTTGATAACATGTTGTATTATGTGTTACCTTGTATAATATGAATTTATGATTGATTTTGATGCTTGTTTTTTATTTATGCTCTCATGTGCTCCTAAGTGACTTAAGTGCTTTTCAATGTGCATGAATGAGTTAGAACTTTGTTTATTTGCATAATGTGCAATCTCTCATTTCTTTTATGACTTGAGTGGAATGATAACATGTTAAATTATGTGTTAACTTGAAAGTATTGAATTTATAGGACCGTTTAATGTGAAATACGTGAAATATGAACGCATATACCTTAAGTGTTGCATTTCATATGCATTATATACATCATATGCATTCACCGAGCGTCAATTTTGGCACATTTTGAGTCTAAGAACTTCCTTTGTTCAGAGCTTGGTCCCGTGGGTAATGAGGAGGTCCCGTAAGCATACGTTTTATATCCTTTTCCCCACTACGTTGGAAAGGTAAGGTTTTTCTTCCTTTTAGATAACATGACCTATAACCCTATATGTTTTGAAGCCCGTATGCAAATTACGTATAATATAAGATAAATACGTGTATGATATGTAATTTGAGGGCTCGTCCCATTTTGTTCTAAGACTTTGAAAAATGGTTTGTATACGTATGTAAGCTCTATTTTGATTTTCGTTTGAAAAGGCTTTGATATGTGTGAGTGTAGCGAGCTTTGAACTTTGAAAGATAAGTTTATGAAAATTATGATTTTTGAATTATGAATTGGGCCTCAGAGGGTGGTATGGCAACTCGGGTCGACTGTGGGGTCGTCGAGCTCTCCCATCAACGCTTTCCTTTTGAGAGTTTCACCTAACCTTAGGAGGTTGAGGAAGGGTGGTTCTCTTGAGCCGGTCGTCTCCCCGCCGAAGGTGCAAGGAAGTAATTAATCCTTAGCTCGTGAGAATTATGACCGATACCTAGGCTTGCTACCCTTCTATCACCCGGAGTAAGGATGGTTTATGATTTATGATTTATGTTTTGATTATGATTATGTCTTTGATTATGAAAGGAGTTTGGAAGGAAAACTTGTACTCGCCGAGTTAGTGTGATTACGTATGAATCTATGAAACAGGAATGGACTCTTAAATACTTAAAATTGGCCATTTTGGCCTTTGGCCCTTAACTTCTTTTAAGTATATATATATTTATTATAACGGGAAACGTTTTAGCTTGCAAAAATCATCCCCGGTTCATGGATCTTTTCAAATTTGATAAATGCTATGCTCTATATGTATATATGGGTGTGTGTGTGTTAGCCCCCTCACCAGTCTTTATGACTGACCCTTATTTTGTTTCCCCTTTTCCCCTTTCTTTTGAGGTGCAGGGGACTTTTGGAGGTTTGAGCTAGGCGGTTGTCTTTGGGTCATTGGTTGAGGATAGCTCGAGTCTCATGCATCGTACTTAATTTATTTACGAACTCTGACAATTTTGAAATATGTATAATTGGATGCTTAGAAGTTGGCCTGGGATTAGCTTTGTATATTTGTCTTGTATATAAATTGTATAAGTTATATATGATTGTTATGATTTGAGAATTGCTAGCATGTTATGATTTGAAATTTGTCGCTTCCGTGATTTATGTTTAATGCGCACTCCGATTTGAGGGTCTAGACCACCTAGCTAGGGTGTGTTTTTGTTTGTCACCCGTTCGCCATGGCTTGGTGCGTGTGTGGAGTTCCCATTTCGTTACACGTGTCAGGCTATGGTGCGGGGGACGTGGTGCCCTTTGCTGGGGTGTTACATACTGTGCAGCGAGTGCTGTAGAACCGATTGAGAAATTCTCTCTCCATCTGATCCCAACTGTCGATTGATTCGGGCTCTAAGTCGACGTACCAATCAAACGCGTTCTCCTTAAGTGATCGTATGAACTGCTTGACCAAGTGATCTCCATATGTCCCTGCATTATTCCAAGTTTCTACGAAGTGGGCGACATGTTGCTTCGGGTTACCTTTGTCCTCGAACTGCTAAAAATTCGGTGGTTGATAACCCATTGGTATTCTTAGGGGGTCAATGCGCTTAGTATATGGTTTTGCTTATGTTAGAGAATTCTCCTGTGACACGCCATACTGAGCTCGTATCGTGTTGGTTATCATATCCTGAAGTTCTTGAACAGATAAAGCAGCGATAGATGCAGTAGAGTGATTTGTTCTTATCGAGGAGTCATGTTTCCAAGGAGGAAAATTCACTTGTTTCCTATTGGTGATTTGAACTGAATGAGTCGGAGGATTACGGCTAGACTGAGTAAGATTGTTGTTTTCTAGTTTGCTCATGAGTTGGGCGATCTGAAAATCCTTCTCTTCCAAAGCTTGTTGAATGCATATGACTATTGCCTGAGCCATTTGCGCGACATGCTCTCCGTCAGTCATCGCTTCAATTTCCTTAGTATTCCCTTCGAAGGGAGTTTCCTTTGAGTTAATTCCCTAAGGAGTCGAAGGGGTAAAGCCATCAGATGATCCTGAGTCGCTAAGTTAACCATGTGTAGAAGATTTCGAATTTGGGTTAACTTTCTTATTCCTTGGCGGGGGTTGGTTCCTTGGAGTCATGGAGAATTCACGCGTGTGAAAATTTACTAAGAAAGAGAAGAGATGAGAGGTAGGTTCGAGTCCCACTGGGCGTGCCAAAATTTGTTCACACAAATTTTATTATCTGCAAAATAAAATTACAAGACAAGAAATATGATGAAACTTAGATTAAAGAGATTAACAAATTTGAAGAAATAAATCCTATGAAATCTATTCCTCTGATTCTTCTCTTCAATTTTGTATCCGAGGGCGTGAAGCTTATTCTCGAACAAGTAGGCGCGATTCTTTGCCAATTTTGACGGAGGAAATCACGTGATTTACCTGCAGCTTTGATGACATTGTAGAACCTTTGAAGGTCATAGTTCTTCACAGCAGCTGGGCTTGAGTATTTGGGAGACTTGCAGATGACGAGAAGAAGACTTGACGAAGACTCGATGACGTGGAGACTCACGCACGTATGTAGACTTGACGGCGTGAAGACCCCTTTGATGTCGTTCTCTTCTTCTTCTCCTCCGTGTGTCTCTATGTAGTTATCTATTTGAAGTGTTAGCCATGAAATAGGTGTAGGGTTGAATATTTTGATAATTATCTCTTCATTTATTTATTAAAAGGATAATATCAAATATACTTATTTATTTATCACTTTAATATGAATTTATATTAAAGAAAATAAATAAATGACACATGTTTTGACTTGTTTGGTCCACGTGTCGAAACATGCCACGTGTCATCATTTGCTTGGTCTTGGTCATAACCAACTGGACTGCAAGGCTTGATTTGATTCGCCGGAACACTTCAATTTTGACACATGTCGATACTTGATTTGATGACAATAAATATTAAAATTATCAATTAAATCAACTATTTAAATATTTTATGGATTTTAATTTAATATTTATCCAAAAAATATAAAAATAGAAAGAATTAATATTGATAATTAATATCATTTTTTACCCACGTCACATTTTAATTAGACAAATTAATTCGTCAACAGTGGCTTTGGGATGTTTAAGAAGTCAATCACACACTTGGGGTAGTGCAAACATGTTCAAAACTCCCACTACTTCCATAAAAAGTGGTGGATCAAAGAAAATCTCAACTAAAAAACCACACGGCTCAACAACGTTTAGGAGAAATAGCATAAAAGTAAACGAGCTCTTAGGGGATTATCTGCCATATCGATTACAGAGAGAAAAGCTCTAACTGAGATATACCACTCCACCATCATTCTTTCATATTTATGGACTCACGATCACTTCCAAATTTTATTTTATATTTTCATCATTATTCACGGTTTATTTTCATCGTTTTATTTATTAATTCTCAATCTAACTACTGATTTTGTACATTTTTCTCTACTCTATATGTATTCAAATCAATTATCGGTTATTTTAGCTATCGTTTGCGATATCATTCTTTTTATTCGTTTCATGTTGTATCATTGATTAATGATGCTGAAAATTCTGTAAGCATAAATAATGATTCACTAAATCGTCTTTTAACCAGGAAAGAGCTAAATTGATCAATCTGTTCGAAGAGAACTTGCAGCGTGCTCAATATAGAAAGGAAGTGCATGCTAATAAAAATCGAGTGGGAAGAACCTTTGAGTTGGATGAATTTAAACTCAAATTACAATCTTACAGACAACATTATGTGGCCTTGATGAAACATGTGAAGTTTTCTGCTAGGTATTTTAGAACTTATACATACTATGATAAAAAAAAATGGTGGGAAGGTGGCTTACAAGTTTTCATGTGTCTTTTCTCAAGAAGAAATTGGTACAAAATATGCTCTTATTTCTGCTCTTATGAGAGAATCATGGAGTTCTATCCAATTGCTGTTTTGAATAGAGGAATCATTCCAAGGAACAATGCACACGTTCAATGGTCTCATGCTCCGCCTAATGAAGCTACTTTGAAGATTATTCTAAGTTCGGTGTAGAAATTTCCTAAATTTGATTATTCAAGTGCCGAGTCATTTGTATTTGTACTTGATAATTTATTTGTTTAAAGTATAATATCGTTTGTTGTTGTTAAACTTCTTGACATTTTTCACCGAAATACACAGATCTAATTATTCTATCACAACAACTTATTAATTTAACAATATTTTCCAAATCAAATTCACAGAGTTCCCAACAATTTCTAAAACGTTTTAGACTACACTTGACGGCATATGAAGTTAAATTTGTAATTTGAGAACCAAGCGAATTGATCTTTAAATTCTTAACTGAAGTCCATGTTTCGAATTCGTAAAGGACGAACGAGGAGATTAAGTTAGGCATGGAATTTTAATCGAAGTCTAGCTTTTAGAAAATTCCTCAAACTACAGTAGTCAAATTTTCATGTTGGAAATTATATTTACAACGAATTAGCATTACAGTGTGACATAAAACACTTCAATCATAATTGCAGATCTATTTTCCTCGTAACAGGCATGTTTCAGATGGGTGTGATCAACTTCAATAACCTTCAATTTACAAATTTGCCTACCAAGTAACAGGCATGTTTCAGATGGGTGTGATCAACTTCAATAACCTTCAATTTACAAAGTTGCCTACCAAATAACAACACAAATGTAACATTCTAAGAAGCTCATACATATTAGTTTATCTAAACATTACAACAATATACATCACACAGTATGCCGTTGTCCGGCCGATGAGTATATGTATGTTTTGAGGGTAAAATGTTAACTAAGCTATCTGACTATCTCATATGAGAAGGCCTCTGGCCAACATTACCAGATTGATGAATATGAACTGAAGTAGTCGAGAAGCTGTGTCGTACACATACTCGATGAATTTTGACATCAGTGGAACAACTTCCTCTTATAATCACCATCAAAATAACTTCTTTGTCTCTCGTGTCCTCGGACCACCAGCTTTGTGGAATCCCATCCACCAAGTCCTCCAACTTGTGGAACTCCTCATGATGTATAGATACATCTGCAATTTGATCTGGCCTCAAAATGCCAGCTGCAGGCGTCACCTGGCCGAAGAGAAAGCTAGTCACAATATATTCATATTAAGATGTCATTGCTTGATGATTAGTGACACCATATATTGTGTCGTAGTATGGTTGATTATCGCAAAACTGTCACTACACAACTATTGAGAAAAGTGATTTAGCTTAAAATAAGCTAGAATGTTTAAAAAAACTGTCTTTTATTACAACTTCGGTTTCTACTTTTAACTTATTCCAAATGCAGAAGCTTTTGCTAACACCCTCAAATTATAACCCGGTCCCAAACCCCAAAAGTTCAAAACTTACAGTTGGGCACATAAAATAAAAAATTTAAAATTTCTCCTCTCCAACGAGATAGTATTTTTCTTTTTTTGTACGTAATATTGTTTCTTTGCACGATGAAAAGGCACATGATCTTTACGGTAGTCGGATAAGAAATTACCTCAAGCCAACGTGGAAAACCAAGAGAACCTCTTGGACGGTAATCAGGTGTTTCTTCATCCTCTTTGATGGTAGTGTGCCCTTCACACATTATTTGGAAAAAGACAGTCTCTTCCCCACTTCGATTTGTGATTTTCAAGTTGAACGAATCTTGATTCTGGAGCACTATTCTGTTCGTACTAACATGCGTTTCTGGCACAAACCGTAGTGCTTCAAGATTTGACCTTATTGTCTCATTTGATTTAAGTATTTTTCCAAACTCTTTTCTCCTTATTGATCTATCGAAATGAGCAATGTCTACATTTAACTTGCACCGTACTGGTTTATGATCACTTTCCACCACATCCATGCAAGCCTCGTATCTTCATGAGAGAAAGAGAAGAAATGAGTTCAAATTGAATAGGAGTAAGTCTGCTGAAAAATTTTAAGCTAAGATCATCCTATATAACTTAAAAGAGTGATTCTACCCCTGGGTTTCAGTAATTACAAAATAGTCCATGAAGTGTTATTATTAACACTCAGGTCTCCTAACATTGTAATACTACAATAACACCCCTATCCAACTGAAACAAAAATGAAATCTCAGTTTGAGAGACCAAGTGTGGAAGTTAGTTACACTATTAAAGATAATTATAATAAGACTGACATAAAGGGGCAACTGTAGCGTAGGGGACAAGTTTAACATTCGGATTCAACAAGAAACTGAGTTGTGGAATTTCAAAAACAAAGCTGGAAATTTTGTACTAATGTATATAGATAGACAGGCCGACACTGTATCATTTCAGAAGTTAATAACTATTATAAATGGAAAAGACGTACTGTAATATGCAGGCAATGACAGGGCATTCTAAACTGCATTCCTTTGTTGGAGCTGCCCTGTTATCCCGATACAGGATTCTGTCACACCAAGCCGGGATTCTTTTCTTCTCACCGGAATCATAACCTAAAATACCAACGGAAAAAAATCCATAATTTGATATTCAAATACAAAAATTAATTTTTCTTATTATTTGAATAAAATAGTTAGTTCTCAATTCATAATATTACCTCCTAAACCGGGTTTTCCTTTTTCAAACTTGTAAGTTGGAGGGAATCTGATAATTGCCTCGCGCATTCCTTGGAAAACTTTACCTGCTTTCATTTCAGCTCTAAGCTGATCTTTCTCTCGAAGCCAATCAAAGCTTCTCTGAGAAACTAAGTCTCTCGCTTCATCATAGGTTATGCCAAAAAGACGGTAATTAAAATCACCAGAAAATACCACCATATCAGCTTCACCAAGATCAGGCCTCCCCTCGTCCAGATTACCTGCTGCACCCTATTATACATATAATTAATTAAAAAATATATTACTTAAGCCCGCAATTGGAAAGTGAAGTTGTTTGTAAATGCTCACGTTTGTGCCACGAAGCATCTGATTGGCAGATGAAGCACCAGCTGAAATATACAGGATCCATGTCAAGACCAAAAGATCAAACAAAAAGTATTTTTGTGTGTGTGTGTGTGTGTGTGGGCGCGCATGTGCGCACGTGTGTGTTGTGTGTGTGTGAGAGAGAGAGAGAGAGAGAGAGAGAGATTTATCATACCCGAGGAATTGTTAAACAACAAATTTGAAGAGCGACTAAAAGTGAGTGTTCGAAAGATATGATCAAAATCTGCATTGCGTCGGTTAACTGCTTCTAAATGTGCAGCAAAATGACAATTGACAAAACATATTGTCCGGTCATATACTCTCAATCTCAAACCTACACCCCCCTGCAAGTCAAATTCAATCATGTTAAGAGACAAGGCCTGCTGCTTATAATCAAGCCTAAAACTTTTGCAAATTACAAGATTTCCCCTCTTGGTTCCAAATTCACAAACTACCCTTTTGAGGTTTAACCATCAAAATTTTGAGTAATTATTAGTAGTGAATGAGTTACACAGTATGAGTAATAGTGAATGATTTACAAGAATTATGAGTAATTCTGAAACCAAAAGGAGAAATTTGTTAACTCAAAAAAGTTTTAGGAACAAACTAAACTTAGCTTGTGAAGATTAAACTACCTAGTTTTACCTTATTACCAATTGCACGACCTAAGCCACACGCGACTGCTGCAACATCCAAGTCCCCAACATGTGGTCTAACATTTTTTCTCACCCTGGAAAAAGGGAAAAAAAAAAACAAAAGGGAAGGTAACCACCTACAGGATCTAAACAGAAAAATAATACAAACTATAATCACAACATTAAATTGGAGATATAAATTGATAGAAACTTGGAAAGTAGTTAAGAACTTAAAAACAATACCAAATTGCTATAAGCAAGGCGGCCAACTGCCGAGATCCCACACGTTCGAAAGTAGATCCTTCATCCAAAGCCTTTCCAATATGATCCTGCCACCATTGCCCAAGAGAACTTCCTTCTAGTCCTACCTAAAATAGATAACACTTGTTATGGAATGCGACAAACCTATGCTATTGTACACAGAAATTTATTTGAAATAAAGTTGACCATGAAAAAAAAAACATCGAATAAAATATTCAATGTGCACTCTGACAAGATTGAAACTAATATTCACCTATAACAGTCTAATGAAAGAATATCCAATGAGAAAATATTTTGTTGCAGAGATATCGTTCAGATCCTCTACTCCTAAGGGTTGTTACATTCTCTATTTCAAGTGCAGAGGTAAAAACGGCTATAAACGTGAAAAATAAGTTCTTACAGTTTCCTTTGCTGCGGACATGGCAAGAAAACCGGCACCCATTTCCACTTCTTGTAGCCCAACAACTACAATATCCACATCCGACACTGTCGACCCCAACCACGACATAAGAGCACCGTGCGAAGCTCTTCCTTGTCCCACATTCCACGTCCCAATTAAGATCCTAACATTCTCTCTCTTAGTGTACATATCTTCTCTCTCTGACAATTCGGTCCTCAATATGTTATCAATAGGTGCAGGTGACGAAATATTCCACCCCCTTATACCCCCATGAGTTGCTAAACTAAACACATATCCAATCCCGATAGTTAGTTTTATAACGGGCTCGTTATGGGCGATCCAGCTCGTGATTACATTCCCTTCAAGATCAAGTATCTGGATCCGCCCACTTGCGTACCCAACCCATATTCTCGAGCCATGCGTGCAAAAGCTTTGAACAGCACATGGATGGTGTGTGAAATCATGCAAACGGTTGCCATTGCCATCCCAATGGATCAATAACCCATTTGAACAACCCGTCCAGATAGTACCATCGGCTGCAACAACTATGGCTTCTGTTTTCTTAGTGTCTTCAACAAAAGCTCCAGCCCCTTTTGCTGCACGACGAACAGCGTCCGCTGCCCCCATTATTGCATTACGGGATCTTTGAAGGAAGCCCTGGGATTTATCCTTTTTTGACTTTGTGACGAACTTCACGTTCATTTCGTCTTCTACTACTTGGTCTTGGGAGGATGACATGTCCACACGGTTTTCGAGTTGCCCCTCTATGTTGAATACTTTTAGAAGGTCTCTCGTACGAGCATTCCTGGATTAAGAAACCGATGGTTATGATGAATTAGCAAATTTTGTAAAAGAATTAGTGACGTTGTATTATATGATAATACTAAGATGATGGTAACTATATCATTATGGGACAGTCAACTTTTGGCACAACAGTAATCTATACAAGCAAGTTCATATACTTAGAGATGACTTTCAAATAACTAACTGATGTTTTTTTCTTCAAGGCCAATTACGTGACCTCCCTTGTATGTTTAATTAATTACACAATCTTCCCCCTTTATTTCTAAAATTAAAAATACCCCTACTAATCATCAGAATTCAATCAAATTGAGAAAAGAAAATATTAAGAACTCAGTAATACCATCCATACAAATGATAACAGATTGAAAAGATTTACTAACTTTTGAATTATGACATCATATCCTACGTGCAATAATCAACAGAAGCAGTAAGGTAGAAATAAGTTACAAATAAAAGGTATTTATAATTTTAAAGGGAATGTTTCCTTAACTTTATATAGTTACACTGTAAACTATTGCTTCTCGGTTATTATTATTTAACTAGGGAAAAATAAATGCTCCCTTGTTTTTTTTTGGCATTTTGAAGAATAAGAATGAATACCATAGCGAGAAGGATAGAGATCCAACACCCCAGATTTTGGCTCTGACATTGTCAGATAACAAACATTTGACATCTGAAGCAGAAATGCTGCAAACTCCATTAACTGTAACTTGTGCTTTCAAGTCAATAACTGATCTCTCTACCAACAAAGCGGCCATGTGTCTTTCCTCTGTTGATAGGGACAATGATTTTTCCACCGTTTCCCATGGCCACACTCTTATAGCACCATTCTCTGAACCAGACCATATATCACCTGAAATTTGATACAACCCAACATATATTATTCTTTTTGAATACCAAAAAAAAATAGAAAATAAAAGGGAAACATTAATTATTTAATATCTGTAATAAAAGTTACCATAAAAAGAAATGGCCATAGAAAGAACAGGAGTTCGATGCGCCTGCCACGAGAAACCTTCCTTGAAAGCAACGGCATCAGAGAACTGTTGTTCTACTTTCCAAGACCTAATTCTACCATCTTTATGACCAGTCCAAATCAACTTAGAACCTTGATCAACCATCATACATATTGTAGGTGATGTGTGTGCAGATTCATGAAATGGAGCAGCATCTTCATCCCCTCTGCGATTCCTTTTCCCATTTCCCATACCAATCCCGGGCTCGTATGCATCCGAATAGTTCCATACTCGAACACCTGATTCTTGCCCTGCCCACAGTTGGGTTTCTGTACTAGCTATTGTCCTTATAAATTTCCCGGCCTGTTCGAAATCAAAATATGCTTCACGTACTTCCTCAACTAAGCATTATAACTAAGAGTGTATAAATAAAACACACAATGCGGCAGCTTATCTAAGGACTGAAAGCTGAATTTGTTAAAGAGGAGATGATAAATATTTAGTATCTCTAACATAACCTGTGGTCCATAATAGTCTTTCTGCAAATTCAACAGTAAAGAACAAGAAAAGAACATATGACATATCATCACAATCCTATATACAATGACTTCAAACTTATTGATACAAACACAACACGGATGGTTAACATGAAAAATGAAACAAAGAAAACAGAAATCAGATAAACACTATATGAATTATGAATGTCGTGTCCGCAAGTGGAGTACCAGTACAAAACTCATGATATGAAAAAATATGAAATTTTAAATTAGTTAAGCATACTGTAACAAAAAAAAAGAAAAAGAAACAAATGACAACAGCATCAAAACGTATCTGGAAGACAACGGTACCTGAGTTTCTCGTAGAGGGTGAGGTCTGAGCTCCAGACAAGGCGGCCAGCTAGGTGGCACGGCGGCCCTATTAGGCACCTTAAAGACCCCCACACCTCCACCATTTCCCAAAAACTCCGGCATTGTCTGCGGTGAAATCTGGATGTCATCTTCCAACGCGCCGTCTCCACCCTGTTGATCGCTTCCACCGCCACACCCATCAGAAGCGCTGCTACTTGTACGATGTAAGGCGTCATCGTTGTTTCCAGAGCTGCTGCTGCTGCTGTTAAACACGTGGGTTTCGTCGAGGCTGTGTTTTCGAAGCTGATTTTGGTGGCGCTTGGGGTGGCTGCCGCCATTGGTTGTTCTGAGATTGCTGTAGGAGTGGGCCTTTCGGTGCGGCGGCGTGTGGAATAACTCCAACAGAAACTTTTTGTCGGGTTCTTTGTAACGTTCGTCCATTTCCGGGTAAGGGGTGTGTTGAATTTGGACGTACGTATTTGCTTTTACAGACCGAACGAGAGGGAAGAGGCAAAATTGTTGGCTGAGGGAGAGAGAGCGAATGTTGGGGGAAGAAAAAAAAAGTAAAAAGTGGATATGGAAGAGAGAGAAATAGAAGAGAGTGAAAGTGGTGGGATTGGAGCTCCATTGAAGGGGAGAGCGGGGAACGAGGCGAAAGACGCTGCCAAGTTTTTTATTTCAAGGTGGTTAACATGCTTGGGTGTATGTATATAGTATACTATACCAAACAGACGCCTGTCAGCCTGTGTTTCTCTCCTTTTCCCCTCGTAAGAAATTCACAAATTTACTTGGGAAAAATCGTGTCAAGCACTTAAATTTTTATACTACACCCTATATTAATTTAACTAGCGTATCTCCCGTGTTATGCACGGTATTAATGATAATATAACTTATAATATTATGTATAAATCTTATAAACTAAAATAATTTAAAATAAATAACTTAATCATATAAAATGAAAAATATTCTATATAATACATATTTTTTATAAATAATAAATAAATTGCTGCTAAAATATTTTTTAATTATAGTTTTATTTAAATATTAAATAGAGATATTGTACAAGAAAAATAATTTAAAAAAGAATATATAATTATCATCCAGTTCTAAATAATAATAATAATAATAATAATAATAATATTAATATGAAGTGTTGAAATTATATAATAATCACATTCTTTTTAAATATAAAATATGATAATTTGCTAGTTTGCTTTCATGTATTTTTAATTTTCTTGATGTCACCGGTGGACATTTTGTTAGTTTGCTCTCATGTATCGTAACATATAAGTCTAAAATAATGTGTTTAAGAAAAATTCTAATATTATATCAATTTAATAAATATAATTAGTGCGAAAATATAAACATATATCTTATATAGTTAAAATTGTACTTCTAAATATTTATTAAAAATATAAATTAAGTAGTTGAAATTTTATACTTATAACAAATGAACAATCTCATAAATTATTTGTATTTTTAAGTGGTTTGGTAAGCTTTCTTTTTTTTTCGGTTAGAAGAAGAGTGCTCAACTAGCAACTCTCCTCATCGATCAAAACACTTAAGTTTCCAGGGGGAGGTGAGTCCCATTCAATCAATCAACTATCAATTCTGTGGCCCTCCTTCGCAAGCCAATCTGCACATCTGTTCTTTTCTCTGTGAACTTGCTTGATCAAAATCTGCCAAGGTTTTCGAATCAACACTCGACAATCCTCCACAATGTGACCAAGTTAATGTTGCTCCATGTTCGGCATATGTAGCAGATTCAACACAACCTTGGAATCAACCTCCACCTCTAATTTTGGTAAAGTAGTGTTCAAAATGAGTTGTCTAACTCTCTCTGGGATTGAAGTCTTGCAACGGTTTAGGTTCCACTTACCTCGTTCATCTAAGACATCAGTTATGCTAAAATGTTCCTCATCTTGATGCACCTCCACTCCCAACTCCTCTCCAATCTTCCCCTCCTTCAACAATTTATCATACCACAAGAAGATCCTATTGCTATTTCCAATCTTCCATTTAAGTAAATTGGTGACCTTATGAAAGCTCTTTGTGATTCCCTTCCATAATCTGGAATCCTGAGCCTTCACTTCATGATCTAACAAACTTTCTCCTTTAAGATATTTCTTTTAGAAAATACTAGTCCAGCTTGAGTTCTCTTCCTTGAAGACTTTCCACCCCAATTTAGTCAACATCGTGATATTGGCTTTTCTAGTCTCACGAATACCCAACCCGCCATCAGATTTATTTCTCAAAATTTTATTCCATCCCACAAGATGGACCTTCCTCCCGTTCACATCGTCTCCCCAAAGAAAGTCACGATTAATTTTATCCAATTTTTCACAAATATGTGAAGGAAGCTAATTAGTGTGCATGCTGTAGATTGGTATCGAGGATGTGACCGATTTAATAAGCATCAATCCACCAGCCATATTCAATGACCTCGCTTTCCACGAGCTCAACTTGCTTTGAACCTTTTTGATGATATTGTTAAAGAATCCGCGGTTTTGCTTCCCTGCCACGATCTTAACTCCCAAGTACCTTCTGATGTTATTTGTTCTCCCAATCCCCAAAATTTGAGCAATATCCTCTTGAATGCCCCTATCAGTTTTAGGAGGAAAAAACACCTTAGACTTCTCATTATTCACCTTAAGTCCGGAGCTTCCACAGAAAATCTCCATGACCCGTTGAATAGCTAATGCGCAATCAATGTTGGGTTTTGTAACTAAGATGAGATCATCTGCGAAAAGCATGTGAGAGAGCTTCGAACCATTTCTACACAAAGCAAGTGGCTTCCAATTGCCTTTCTCCACCTCTTCTTCTTCAATGAGGTACGTCAACCTTTCCATACAGAGCACGAACAAGTATGGTGAAAGAGGATCTCCTTGACGGAGACCACAAGATGGTTGAATCGGTTCTAGGGGCTCACCGTTCCATAGAATACTTGGACGAACACTTTGGACAGCCGCCATAATTAATTTAATCAAGTGGACCGAAAGCTTAAAAAATCCAAGTGTTTGTTCAAGAAAGCTCCAACTGACTTTGTCATAGGCTTTCTCTAGATTAATCTTAATTATCATCCCGCCGACAGGACTCTTAGAGAGATTGAGGGAATGAACTAACTCTTGAAGCACAATGATGTTATCGTGAGTCAATCTTCTGGGAATGAAGCTACTTTGGTTTGGGCTCACAATCGAACTCATGAATGGCTTCAAACGACAAACAATGGACTTGGTAACAATTTTCAGCAAAACATTACACAAGGCTATAGGTCGAAATTCGTTAATCGAACTTGGGTTAAGCACTTTGGGGATAAGAGTGATAAAAGAGTGGCCAATCGCATCGGGCACGGAACCACTTTGAAAGCAAGATTGAACAAAGTTCACCACCGATGAGCCCACCACATCCTAAAAATTTTGGTAGAAAAATGCTTGGCAACCATCCGGTCCGGGAGCTTTATACGGGCTCATACTCATAACCACCTTATGCACTTCATCATCCAGAATTTCTTTTTGCAGCTGGGTTGTGGCTTCCAAGTCAAATGATCTTTGAAATTTGCTCTCTCTCAAAAGCGTGTACTGAAGACCATCCATTCCAGTAAAAAGATTCGAATAAAAGTCTCTGACATGAGCCTTCAAAATATCATTATTCCTAATCCAATCCCTATTAATCTTCAAAGGGATAATTTTATTTCGCCTTCGTCTACACACGGTGCTTAAGTAGAAGAATCTTGTATTTTTATCCCCCCATTGAAGCCAATTTATCCTAGACTTTTGAAACCAAATAGCTTCTTCTTGTTTAAGGATAAGATTATAGTCCCGATGGATATCGTCCTCTATCCTTGCTAGGCGTGGGCTAAACCTTCTTGCTAAAGCCTTCTGAATACCAAGCAATTGGTTTAGGAGTTTTCTCTTCTTATAGAAAATATTTCCAAATTGTTCCTTATTCCATTTTTTCATGTGGAATGGAAGGATCCCAAGAGCATCAATTACAGAATTCTCAGCCTCCCAAACCGCTTTAACCACCTCATTACAGGTCGGGTCAGTGGTCCAAGCCAACTCGAATCTAAACGGCTTATTAGACGCTATTTTTTGCACCCCATTGCAACACGTGAGAACCAGATGGTGGTCTGAATAAAGTCGTAGGAGGATCAAAACTGTGCCTTCTGGGAATGCTAGTCGCCATCCCTCGTTAGCCAAAGCTCTATCTAACCGTTTCCCGATGATATTGATCGGATCTCTTTTATTACACTAAGTGTATTTGGGGCCTTGATACCCAAGACCAATAAGCCCACAAGTGTCAACCCTTCTGTAAGCCTTCTACACTTCCTCCATGTCACTGGTGCACCGCCACTTTTTTCACTAGCACATTTAATATCATTGAAATCACCAAAAATGAGCCAAGGTCGGTTGTGACTTCTGCTCATACCTTGCAAATTCTGCCAGAATTTATCCTTCTTTCTTTCATGGGGAGTTGTATAAACTCCAGAGCATATCCACCCCGTTTCAAGACTCGACCCTATGATGGCGTGGAGGGCCTGATCCGTAATCGACAAAATATGCACCTGGACATGGTTGTTATCGCATAGTAGCCAAATACCGCCCCCTCGCCCCCTCGTAGGCGCTCGGCACACGTTCGAGAACCCTAAGTTCATGGAAACTTTAGCAGCTCTCTCCTCATTGATTCTAGTCTCCAACAAAAAAACAACATCTGGTTCATGTTCCCTCATCAAATCTCAAAAGTAAGTTTGGAAGTCAGGTCCACCGGCTCCTTGAACGTTCTATGTGAGCACTTTCATAGGATAATGTCAGATGAGTGAAGAGTTGAGTTGGAACTCAACAGGCCATCTCGCCCATTTCCCGAATCATCTGGATCATCAGAATCTCCACCCAATCGCATTGCTTCAGCCTCTCATCTAGACTCAGCATCGCATTCATAAGGTACCTCAATTGAGGTTCGTTCTCCCTCTGTGTATATCCCACATTCATCTGCACTAGCCAAAATAGTGGGTAAATTATTAAGGTCCGCACAAAATGCAGATTCGTGCTGGAATTCAAACTCAAATCCGCTGTCCTCATGTAATCTCTTTCCATAATTAAACCCAGAAGAATTAGATACTACAATTTGTGATGTTCCTGGAGAAGCGAAGTTGCCAGATTTGATCTTTTTGTGAGATGGTGTATTCGTGCTGTTTTTAAATTCCATTGTTTTTGTGTCGCTTCGACTTTTTTGTTCAGGCAGGGCTTGAAAAATAACCAGCTCGTTTAATATGCTCTTTGGGTCAGATCTTTGAATTTTTTCAAACCCACGAGGGTTAGCTTCTTTAACTAAGGTCAGGTTAACTTCTTTTTTCTTATTGGCCGAAGCAACTTTCCAGCTCAGAGGAGTTTTCGGTTGCTTCTTATGGGTCATATCAGTTGACGGTGTTGCTTTTCCAGACCCACTGGGATTTCGGCTGCCTTTTCCTTTCAGCTTTGCTTTAGAGCTACTATCAATAAGCTCTTTGTCTTTAGCTGAAAAGTCAAAACTTTGCTTATTCTTAAAACATGACACGTCTTGGGATTTGTCATCTTGAGAGAAGACCTCCTGCTGCACGTATGTGTTGTCTTCCATAATCCCTTCACTCAACAAATTAAATTTATTATCTTGCCTAGTTTTGATTTCCTGAACATTGCTTTTCCGTATTTGAGTACTTGGCTTCCTCCTAGGAACGAACATCCATGCTTCAAACCTGTTTTGTTCCACTTTTACACCCATGTCAGAGTTTTGTAGCCGTTGGACGCAAATTAGGGTTTGGACCCTGCTCATTGCTCTCCTTCACCGTCGGACACTTTCCATTGCGGTGGCCGACATATCCGCAGGTGAAGCATATAACAGGAAGATTTTCGTAACTTACCGGATACAATTTCCCACACACGTTAACACCACCAAGCAGCGGTTTGGTTAGATCAATTTGCACACATAATCTTGCAAACTTCCCCAAATCAGAAAAATAAGTCTTTCTATCCACTTTCAATGGTTCTCCTATGTTGGTTGATATGGCCTCTACTATGTCTTCATCATAGGATTCCGTGGATAAACCATCCACTCGCACCCAATGTAACGCCCCGGTTTTTCATTTACTAATTTCTTACGTTTCATTATAAGTTATAAATTATATGTTATCATATTTTCATGAAATTTTATAAATTCATATCAAATTTAGAATTTGTTTCATAACTTGAAAATATTTATTGCGTAAAATAATTGCCGAGTATGATTTAATTGCCAACTTGCCCTTAGATGGCCTTTCTTTAAAATTCAATTACCAAATTGCATTTTTTGTTCCTTGGACTTAATTGATCAATTTTCAAAGCTTTTCATCCTTAAGTGTTAGGAATAGTTCCCTAGAAAGCCGATTCGACGTAATCTGCTTTGGGACTTTTCTTGTATCACAGACAATCTTTGAATAATATACGATTGATTATAGGCAAACACTTCTTTATATGCCAATACGTGTTTTGTGTGTTTCCATTACGTGCGCATGTATGATGTGATGCCCCGATAATTCGGCCGTACAGGTATGGCGTAATTGTTTACCAAATTGCGCGAAAGAATTATTTGTAAGTGTTTATATATCTATTTTAATTAGTTATATTAAATGTTAATTAGTTATTTCTTTTAATAATATTGAAATCATATAATTATGTATATAAATATATATATATATATATATTAAGGTGCACGTGTGCATGTAATGCATGTATTTAGATTTTAAAATTTGCAATGCATGCATTTCACAAATTTTAAATTCAGTATGCATGCATGTATTATAAGGTATATATATATATATATATATATATACACGTATGCATGTAGTATAACCATAATATATATATATATATTATATTTGAATTTGAATTGCATATATTGTAAATATTATGAATTCTTTTGATACATTGCATATGAGTGACATTTACGTGCTTCGCTTCTATGTAAATTGATGCCGGAATTTCATACAAATTTGGTATGTTGAACTTATACGTGTCTTGTATATGGATATTTGTTCGTTTCGCATTTTCGGATTTATTTGCATATGTTTCGAATTTAATTTGAATTTTGGAATCCAAGTCGGGGGCTAATGAGCAATTAGCGCACCCTTGGTTCCGTATTTAATATCTTGAGCTCGGGAACTCGGATTCGAGTTCTGTCAACTTCCCTGAACTCGCAACGAAAATTCGAGTTTAGTAAACTCAGCCTTATAATTTTCCAAAGTCATTTGAACCACCGAACTTCAACCGAAAAACGAAACGGCGACGAAACTGACCCTTTGTTACTAAATTGGCCATATCTTATCCAATCTTTAACCAAATTAACCATGGTTGGAGGCTATGAAACCCTAACTCAACCACCTAACCTGATATACTATGCCCTAACCGAACTAACCCTCACACAAACCACAAATCTCAGCTAAAGTCACTGCCTTCCAGTTTCTTCCCGCAACCCTTGGGCACCTTGGAGATTCAAAGCTCAAATCTCATCCAACCTTCATCCAATCAACAAGGTAAGCTTAGGGTTGTAATATATGTTCATTCCTGATCATTTTCATCTATTCATCCCTAAATTTGATCATGGTTTCATGCATTTTTGGCTGATTTTGCAAAATGGACGATTTTGAGCAATTATGTTGATCTTCCTCGATTCTTAATGGATTTGAATGATTCCAAGCCTGAAAATGATTGTTTTGATGTCTTCTTCTCATTTATGATCATTGATTATATGGTAGTTGGAGTATTTATGAGATATTACTTATGGCTTTTTGAGAAATTTTCATGAAATGGCCACGTATGCTTTCCTTTCTCGTATGAACTCTTTTGGGACTGAATTATATGTTGGATAAGGGTTGTTTTGCTGCATATTGGATGTTCTATTTATCTGAATTTGATGGGATTAGAGAAGGATCAAAGGTTGCCCTGTTTTTCGTAAATTTTGGCATGAATCTGGACTGATTTTAGCTGCTGTAAACTGCTGTATCTTCTTGCTGTTGCTGTCAGTCTTTGTGAGAGATGTTAGAGCTGATTTGCTGTTGAATTCCATGCCTTTATGTTGATGCATCAGTTGCCTTTAGATGCTGTAGCTTTTGCTCTGTTTTGAGCAAGAAAACAGGGGAGTGTGAGCTTTGTTTTGCTGCTGCATGAATATTGTGATGTTAATGTATTGAATTGCATGCATGCATGGGATATGCTGAAATTGGATTTTTGCATGCATGTTGTGTGGTTGCATGTGTTGTACGTAACATGCATGCATATATGTATTATAATATAATTATATATATACATATATATTATGTGATGATATATTTATATATATTTATTAAATGTTAAATGTTATTTAATTTGATTGAATTATAGAATTTAATTGTTATCTAATTCATGTTTTATTTAATTTTCTAAATTTAATTGAATGTACTTAATTGTTTATTTTCTAATTGTAAATGTGATTGAATGTATGTAATTATGATTTGAACGAACGTGAATGAATGATGGAATGGTTTGATTATATGTTTTAAATTCCTTAATAATGCACATGAACATTTTATGATATAACATGATCTTTTATGCATTCATGTCATAATCACTTCATTGCCGAGCGTCATATGTGGTTATTGAGTCTTATACCTTTCTTTTGTACAGATTTGGGTTCGGTCGGAGACGTAGGCGAGCATTGAGACACTTGTGTCGATCTTTTGTTTAAAAGGTGGGTTTTTCTTCTATTAGATATGAATCGACCGATATATTTCCCTATGTGACAAGTTTTAAGCCAAAGTAATGTGATTATCATATATATTGAGTCTTTTCTCGAGTAAATGATTTCAAACGTATAACCTTTCCTTTATGCAAACCTACCTTATGTTTTGGCGAGATTGCATGTATGATATGATCACGGGCCCCGGAGCTTAGTGTATTGTGGGGAGCCGGGGAGGCAAGGGCCGACGGTGAAACCTTGCACTAGTTCCAACCATTTTAGATCGAAACGGATCTCGTCAGGAGTTTTGACGAGAAAACGCTAGTCGGGCTCTTGAGGATTCATGTACCTCGCTAGCCATTATGTATGAGGTGGTCGAGTCTTGCAAACTCGCCCACCACCGGAGGAAGAAGGTGTATATGAATGATTATGATCATTATGTATGTGCACATATGTTATGTATGAAAACTTATGAATTTATGAATATGATTACACGAGGAGAAGGTTGGAGATGATGCACGCCCACTCGCCGGGCCTTAAACCCTATGTTAATTATGAATGAAAATGGTAGTCGTAATCCCATTGATGTTTTATTTGTTTTGCCGCTTAGGAAATTTTTTATCAAACTTCTATGGGATTAGGACTTGCATGTATATGTTTCAATTCCGCGATATTTATACTTATGCCCCGCTTTTATACCCACCAGTCTCTTTTAGACTGAACCCGGTTTGTTTTCAGTTGTTTTGTGCAGGCATAGGAGTGCTAGGCGGGAATACAAGGCGTCTAGGTTTTTGCATTGTTGTTTAGCACTTCATTTCGGTCTCATACTCTTATCGCCATTTTGTATATGATTTTGATGTGGAGCGTTATGATATTTTAGGCCGTGTGGCCTTGATTACTTGAATACTTTTGTATATCTATTTATTTTGGAGCTTGGTGGCTCATCGTATATATTATACGTCGCTCTTGCTTCCGCGTTTTACTTTAACTCTGATTTGACATTGTCTTGAGATTGAATGGTTTAAGGGTTAGTCCCGCCTAGCATAGCGTGTGTGTTAGGTCCCCGTTTGCCATGGATTTGGCACGTGTATGGACTTCCATTTCATATACGGGTCGGGTCTCGGTGCGGGGGATGTGGTACCTCACGGTCGGGTGCTACATATGAGAACTCCCCTAATCCTGATGACTTTAGGACTCTACCATTTAGGTGAAATGGTTCATGAAACGAGCCCTATATCACATAAGTCATGATTAGTGAAATACTCCAAGCCGATGAGTCCTACAGACAGTGGGAGTGTCAACCTGACTCCTCTAAGGCTTGCTTGTGGGATCACGCCCTTAAGAAGGACCACCTTATTTCATGTAGGTGCAAAGTGTATAGTTGATACGTGCATGATACATGAGGGTGCTTACTTTAATAAGTAAGTTCACTGAGGTGCCCCATGTGAGAAGATTCCTAAATGGGAAAGGAAGTTTCTATTTCAGGAAATGCAAACTTCCAGATTAGGAAATATCTCACGAGTCATTGATGTGATTAATTGATCCTTACACTTGAGGTTCCATGTCACTTTATGAGTTAACTCTGTAGTCATTGGTATAAGCTTTAAAGGGTGTCGCCTTAGACAACTGATTCAAGGCTTATGCTGGGGCTGCACAAGTAACTCATGAAAGTGAATGAGAATCAAGAAAGGACCTACACTTGCATATGCAAGGTGATCTCTTATTGTGTAAGTCATTCATATGTCATGTGGAGTCCTTGGCCAAGGCAGTAGATCAAGACATCAAGAAAAGGGTTTCTTGGATTGAGATCAAATGGATATGAAATGCACTTAGCTTTAAGACTGGATTATTAGGGTTCTGATTATTCCCTTACCCTAGATCTTGGTTGAGAGATAGTAAGTAGGAGGATTGTATCTCACATGAATCAATGACTTAAAGGTTCTGTCGAATCCGGATATTCCAATTCAGCTAGGGGTTAAACACCTGTTGCTAGACTATGGTCGTTTAATCTGTGGACTGATTAATTAATTAGTGAATTAATTAATTAGGGTCACTGCTAATTGAATTGAGAACCTAGAGGGTCACACACAACAACTTGGTTACATGAGTTGAGGCTTTAAAATGATTAAACGAGTTAATCGGGCCTAGAGGGTTCCACACATGTGAAATCACACGTGTGGGTCACGTGACTGGACACGTGTCATTATGACACGTGTGCCACACGTGACTGTTTAATTGGATATTAAATAATTAAGTTGTTGATTATTTAATAGACTTTGGTTTAATTTTTGAATTAAAAAGAAAGTCTTATTTTGGAGAAAAATAATCTAGTTAATTAATTACGAATTAATTAATTAGATAAAAATAAGTTATTTATTTTAAATAAATAAAGTATAAAATTATCCAAAAATAGTTTGGATATTTTTAGCTCTCTTAAAAGTTGACTTGAATTAGAATTCAAAGTCAAAGTTGAAAAATACTTGATGATCAAGTAATAGGAGAGAGAGGGACCAAATCCTTGCCCAACAAGGACTAGGTTCGGCGTCCCTCTCCCTTACCTATATATAGGGGAGCTCAAGGTCCCCTTTAGAGCTAATTGGCAATTCTTTTGGTTCATGTGTTGAACACCATCCTTTCTCCAAGATAAACAAAACCCTAGGTTAAACCTAAACACTAACTAGGGAACTAGCATCCTTACTAGTTAGATTGTAGCCAAGTTGGTGGACTATCTCTAGAGAGCTTCAAGTTAGAAGTTTTGAAGATTCGAGCTTTACCAAGAAGTGGGGATCAAGCAAAATGACCAGAAGGGATGATGAAACGATTCTGAACCCAATATGAAACGAGTGAAAAAATCGAACCAAAGAAGATGGCGAAAACCGTTCGTCCATATCCTGAAGGATGAATTTTTTCATGAGGGTTTTATGACTGGCAGTTTTCTACTTTCACAAAACTAGTTTTCGAAGGGAGTTTCAATCATGCTTTTCTCGTTTCATGTTTCTTTCTTTATGCTATATTGTTAAGAACTTCCCTAACATGATTTGAATCTAGGTTGGTGTGGATTGTTATCCCTACAATAGATTCTGAAGTAGAAGAGACTTTCGAGGAACGGGTTGCCATTACCGCATGAAGCGCGTTTGAGGGCGGCTCAAAACGTGTCAAGAAAGCTACTACCCAAGTGAGTTTCTTGATCTCTACGAATTTGGATACACGATTGCGAGTCCAAGATCCTTTTGTTGGAAAATTTTTTAAATTTCCTCTGCTTTCTGATTCCTGTTTTCCAACATTAAGTGCATGACTTGAATCTTTGAAGGATCAAATTGCAAATTGATTGTTTCATCAACTTTGAGGATGATGATTCACGTAATAAAACATCTCCATGCTTCCATGATCATTTTCATCCAAAATTCATCCCCAATTTGCTCCTTGCTCTCACCGAACCATAACCTCTAAAAAAGAAGAAAGATTTTAGTGATTTCATCCAAGTTTTTCCAAGAAAATTCAAGCTTTGAAGCTCAAATCTCCATAGCCATCATCTTCATCCATTTCTTTCCTTCAAGTGCATGTAAGTTGATATATGTGTGATTCTTGATAATTTTTATAGAATCTAGGGTTAGTGATTTTATGGAAATATGGATTAATAGATAGTTGATACTTGAATAGATGATTATATCATGATTTGAGGTATGAATTCTTGAAGAAAGTGAGCTTATGTGATCATTTGGGTGTGAACATGAAAGTGGAGATTCTTGATGTTCTTGAGTGATTTAAGTGTTTATATGGAGATTTGTTGTATCTTAATCATGTATTCATGCTTGCTCCCAGAATTCTTACATTTTAATGTGAATTGGATGAAGTTTTGAGTTGTTGTAGTTACCGAAGCTCTCCCCTGTTCTGCTCTGTTTCTGCACTTATAGAGGAGCGGGAACGGCCCTTCCCATCCCCAGTTCATTCTGGGAACGGTCGTTCCCACTCCTTTGAACCCAAAGCCGGTGCGCATGGGAACGACCGTTCCCATTTTGGCATGCGAGCCGGAAGGGTCGTTCCCAGCCTAAGTCGCCATTTTAAATGTAAAGCGCAGGGGCGTTTTCAGAGGGTCATGGGAACGACCCTTCCCATTTTACACTATAACCCGGAACGGCCGTTCCTAGGCCTGCGACAGAACAAAAGCTACTGCATAAAAATGTGATTTTTGGATTTTAGCCCAATCACTTCTTTGATCCCAAATTTATATTATATGATTGATTACATGCCAAAACAAGATGTTTGCATGCTACATTGGGTATTGAACGTCATCTCGTTGCATTTTCGCCGTTCGTCATATTTGGTCCATTTTGAGTCAAGTCTCACGTACACATGTCTTTATTGCACAGACCAGCTTTTCCATGACGAGGAGCAGGCCCTGTAGGGCGTGTCCTACTTGTATTTTGCCGGTAAAGGTGAGGTTTAATTGCTAGTTATATAGAACCCGTATAACCCTTATGTGGAATTCAAGCCAAAAGGTATATATATTTATTTATAGTCATTTCTAGACTCGTAAGCAATTGCAAGCAAGCCATGTTCATGAAAAGCAAGTCATGTATCGTGATTGATTGATTGATCGCGTTTTGTGACGCACCGTATTCTCGAAGGGCGTCCTGACGATATTGACAAGTAAGTCTCTACACTTGTGTGTGTTTAATTTAAGAGTTCTTGAATTATGTGATTTAATGTAAATCCAATTTAATATGTGATCATTCGAATTATTCTAAGATTAATTGTCAACTTGATTAATTACGCGCATATTTAACCCTAACCGTCTAATTTGATTTAATTCAAATTTATTCCATGAAATAATTGTCAAGTTGATTTTAAATCCATCATGTTACTTAACTTGTTTAATTTCGGTTTACTTGAATTCCTTGAGATTAATTGTCAATCATATGTTTACGAAGTGTCGTTAAATTGTACGAAAGGTTTCTAAAATTTAATTGAATTAAACTCTATTTGGTAAATCTCTCTTTCATTTTAATTTATAAAATTAATTCGGAGTTTGAATGTTTATTCGTAACTTTACCAATTTTATTTACGATTATTTGTACGCGCTATTACTCTTTGCTATGCGATAAGGATACCCGGTTGTATATAGCTTGTGCACAAGACACATTTCTCCCAAATATTCTCTTCTCTCTCTTGGTTCTCTCTCTCTCATTCTCGCACACACACTACACCTAAAACATACACTAGTCGTAACTTGGCCGTTTCTCGACGGAATTCGACGAATGAGTAGTCCATTTTGAAGAGCTCGACGAGAGGATCATGATGGTATAAATATCTCAGCCAAAAAATGAACGATGGAGGAGATATCTGCGATTTTCAGACATGGCTGCTCAAAAATTCAGAATTCGGGACTGGAAGCAACTTCGACAGCCTCGTACGGCCTCCTCCGACATCGGAATCTAGCAAAATTGGTATGCAAATCGAACGTCTCGACGAGTTCTACAACTTGGAAGTGGTGGCACGGTCATTGGGTCAGCGATGGTACCACACGCGTCGCCCGAAGCTCATGCCACTGGTGGTGGATCTGGGCAAACTTCGCCGGCCGTTTTCGGCGATTTCGACGGCGGTTTTGGGCGGACGAGGTACCGATCTGAAGGTCTTCTCACTGAGAATCAATTCTGGGCTGGTGGCACGAGCATCGGAGTGGAGGTGGCGGAGCACGGGCCACCTGAAGGCGCGGTGGCGGTGGCACGCAACTGTAGCAGTCGCGTTCAGTGTTTTCCGGCCACTTTTTCTGGCGACCAACTTGGGGATTTCGAAGAGCTCGTCATGGGTAAGTCGATGCCTTTTACGGATTTCATTTTCGTTCACCGGATTGGAATTAATTTGATTTTGAAGCTTTTGGGGTTTTCATATTCTTGGATTCAAGTTCTAGGACGAGTGGCTTGGAATTTTCAGAAATTGATCAAGAATTTGGAACGAGCACAAAGACTACATTCTCGGTTAATTTTTCGGGATTTTTCCAGCGGCTTTCGGCAGCGGCCCGGTGGCGGCCCGATGACTTTTCGGCAGCTCCGGTGGCGGCGCTCCGGTGAATTTCGGATAGCTTATCGGCCTCGACGCGGTGAGTCCAATGCCACTTTCCGTTCGTTAATCGGACACTCGGTTTATTTATTATGAATTAATTTACGTAATTGGAATTATGTGAATTAATTGTTTTAAGTGCAAATAAATTGTTTATTGTTGGTTTGTTGATCGAGATCCAATCATATACAAAAATATGTATTGAATGAATTGTGATATGCATGAATATTTTGATTTATAATTTGAATTCCGATGTGATGAATTTACGCTATTTGTTAAGTACGAAGGGGTGTTAGTGTAATATTTAGAAACTAATCTTTTATGTGACTAAATGAACTTGAATGATATTTTAGAAGAACGAAAATGTTGTGATTTCTCTATATGAATTTGAGACGTTCTTAATGTTATGTTTGTTGTAAATTGTGTTTCAAATATAAAATTGAGATACATGAAGGACGCTTGAACAACTTGAGACTTGATGCACGATAGGAGTTAGAATTGTAATATCTTGATTTACTCTTACTACTCAAAAATAGTATATTATGAATTAAGATAAATTGATAATTGTCATGCTTGTAAGTAATTAATTCCTAGTTGAATAATTTTATAAACACTTTAAATGAACAATTATGCTTAGGAGATGTGTGTGTAACAATTCTAAACTTTTATAAATGACTTAGGGGATGTAAGTCTAAATTTATGAAACTATGAATATGACTTGAGCTTGTGTACCAAACATGTTGTGAAGTTGTAAAGTATGATCTTAAGTGAATCAAATGCACTCTTTATTTGTATCAAGCATGCCATCTACGTACAACAACCTTGTATGTTTATATGATCAAGTTGCTCTTACTTATGCACTTTATAACTCGACATGAACTTGATGCTTAATTGTAATATTATAATTGAACCCTGGGACATTGGATGATTTAATATGCATTTTTTGAATACATTGACTTCCTAAATTGATCTTGCATCTTTGGATATGGAATTGCATGATGGTTGCTTGTAAATATGACCTTGTTGAGCATTGATATGCCTTGAATGACCACGACACCCTATCAAAGCACAACATGAACACTTGTGCATAACCACGATCATGTTGAGCAACGCCGTGCGTCTTGTTTGGTTCATATACAGTCTAAGTCCGGGCTTCTGTATGTTCTGTTTCAGAGTTTGGTGGCGATGGTGTGCCCGAAGTTTAGGAGTGTTTGTCCTTCACACTCTCAGACTCTACTTTCACGAGGTGAGGTTTAGGATTTTGTATAGTTATGCGACCTATGGCCTTTACATGCTGATTTCTACCCTTGTATGCGAGTATATCTTATTATAAATACGTATGTGTTGGATATGATATGTTCATGACCATGTGAATCAACTTTGTTTTGGAAAATTATATATGAAGGCATATGTAAGCCGTTTTGAAAAGTTATGTTATGTTATGATCTGTTCTGTAGCGAGTTAGCCATGATATATGGTATCTGTTCTGTTCTGTTCTGTTATGGATTCGAGGAGCTATGGGTAAGGAATCCCTGGGACGGTATAGGGCCGTCAGGGCTCGACCTGTGCATAGTCTCCATTTGAGATATCATCGCGCGACTTAGGGAGATAGGGGAGGCGTGATATCTTGAGCCTTCGGTGTATAGCCGGGGAGGACTCTTGTGGGTTCGCTACCCCTTGAGGGTTTGTCTGTTCTGGATGGTTTGGGGACGGTACATCTCCTCCATCATTGGTGTGACGGTTGGATTTGATTCTGTATTTTATGTTTTAATCTGTTCTGAGGAGTAAAGGTTGGAAGCTCGTACTCACCGAGCATGTATTCTATTTTATCTGAGAATTGTGAATCGGGATAGAGTTTTTCTGAAAAATGCTTTCTAAACTTATATCTATTTGGGTTGTTTTGGAAATGTCTTTTGTATGCAAAACCTATCTCCGGTTCATGAGTCCACCCTTCTGATATGTGTTGTGCTTTATATATATATAGTGGGTATGCGTTAGCCCCCTCACTCAGTCAGTTGACTGACCACCTCATTTTATCTTTTAGTTTGCAGGTTTTCTTTTGGCTTGAGCTAGACGGAAGTGAGTCTTCTGAGTCACACTTGTCGGTTTAGTTGGTGTTAAGATGCATTTGTCACATCCTCTATTTATGTTATGTATTCTTATTTCGCTTTTGGAGATTATGTTTTATGCTCTACTTAGACTTAAACCCATGTGGGGTTAGTATGCTAGCATTTGGATGTAATTAGCTATTCTGCTGATACTTATGTTGGTTTATAACGTTGCGATGATTTGAGATTCGGGACTAGGTATCTATGCTAGTTGAACCCATCACCTGTTATGTATGCTGATATTCAGGACTAGGTATCTATGCTAGTTGAACCCGTCACTCATTTTGTACGTTGATTTAATTGCTTCCGCTATCTAATGATAATTGTTTAAATTGCTTCCGTGCTCTGAGTCTGTCGAGTTAGATCCGCCTAGCCTAGTGTGTGAGTTGGTCTCCCATTCGCTTTGATTCGGATTTAGGCATGGACTTTCCATTTCGTGACTGGGTCTGGGTCTTAGTGCGGGGGATGTGGCATCCTCCGTTTGGGGTGTTACACATTTTGGCGAGTAAAGCATGTTCACTTTGGGCCCGAGGGTAGTGGCTTGAGCCAACCAGAAAAGCATGGGCTGACGGGTAACTCTAGTGCTATCCTCACCACGTTGGGATGACCCCTGAATCTGCTAGGAGATTAGTGGAGAACGGAGTTCCGGGCTTAGGGATTCATGTACCCTCTGCTCAACGAGATTAGATGGTCGGGCCTTGCAAACCCACCATCACTGGAGGGAGAAGGAGACTGGGGACGGGTCCGGCACCACGGGCTGTCCTCAGGTTACTGTATTGATTGCACTAGCTGTGTATTGATTGAGTACACCATTGCACTACCGCACTATAAATGAATTTCATGATCATGTGATTAATAACTCAAGCTTGTAATGTTCACTATTGGTGGAAGTTTTGAGAATTGCCTTCACTCGCCGGGCCACGTATTAAATGCAAGAAATTGACTAAAGTGTTTAATATTGATAGTTGTAATCTCGGGCAAAGTGTATTATATTTCGAACTCATATTACTTTTAGTTATAAAACCTTACCCGAGGTTATAACTTACATGTTATTAGCGCTAATATATATTTATGCCCCTCACTCAGTCTCCCATAAACTGACGCCTCCACCTTTCAGGTTGTCGCGGTCGTGTGCTAAGCGGGAGTCAGAGTCGTGTCATGTCATCCAGCTTAGTCTAGCACTTCATACATTTCATGATATTGATATTGATATTTCCAGATTTAATAGGTTATGGGTACTGTTAGCAGTGGGAGACTTTTGCATGTATAATATGGGAGATGATAATGTATTGATATGATAAGCTTTTAGATATTTGATATATGATGAAATGATAATGTTATGCTTCCGCTTTTGAATTTCATGTGTTGGATTTAACTCATTTAGGGTCTAGTCCCGCCTAGCTAGCTTGTTTCTTTTACTTGTCACCCGTTCGCTATAGGTTAGTTCATGTATGGATTATCCATTTCGTATGTGGATCGGCCTATAGTGCGGGGGTGTGGCATCTCTACGTATAGGGGTGCTACACCCAAGTTATGGCAGTCGTTATCTTATCCGTGGCTGACTGAAAATTTGGCATCCATTTTTGGACCACCAAATAATGTCCCCTAATCCTCCATGGACCACCAGTTAGTATCCATTCCATCTTTTGCTTATCCGTTAGTTGAATAATAAAGCAACCATGCCCCACATCAATCAGCTTGAAATCATTTTGGAGGTACCACATGCTATTAATCTTAGCAGAAAGAAAGTTGACATTCGTAGATCTCCCCAACATTTTTAATATAACACTGTTCCTCCACGGCTCCCTTATTTCCTCCTCAAAATCTTTTTCAAGAAAAATTTTAGGATAAGGGTAGTCGTCAGAAGGAGGGATATCGAAATCTTTTGTTTTCTTTCAGTTGAAATTTTGGAAAATTTCACTGCTTTATCTTGCGGTAACTTACCTGTGAGAGATTCCAAGTACGTGGGTCTCAAAGGTTGTATATCAAGTTGATCAGGGCTAGCTTCAAGCTCCATGTCTTCATGACTTGTAACACCCCGGAGCGGAGGGCGCCACATCCCCCGCACCATAGCCCAACACGGGTAACGAAATGGGGACTCCGCTCCCTCATCGAACCATGGCGAACGGGTGACAAACAAAACACACCTCTAGGATAGGCAGTCTAGACCCTGAACAGAGTGCGCAGGAGAAACAAAACATACGCGGAAGCTATAGGATCACATAACATAATACATACATCAAAATAAAAGCAAGATAAATTAATTTATTGCATACCTTGCCAATCCTGGGCTACATAAAACATACTTAAGTTCAAATTACAAGACATAACTTATACGTATTTATACATAGTACCAAATTATACATAGTACCAGAGCGGGAAAGTAAAATATGCAAATGCAAGGGCTAAGCTAAAGACTCGACAAAACGAATCCCAAAACAAAAGACCGGCGCCTAGCTCGACTCCCCAACCGGGTACCTGCAAACTCAAAGAAAATGGGGAAAAACAAACAACGAAGAGGGGTCAGTCCTAAAGACTGGTGAGGGGGCTAACACACGCACACATACATATAAGTAGAGCATAGCATAATCAAATCGAATAGTATTCATGAACCGGGGTTGGTTTTTGCAATCCAAATCATTTAAACCCGTGATACTACATATAGGAAGAAAGGTTTTGGGCCTAAGGCCAAAATCACCAAGTTTTAGAAATTAGAAGTCCAATCCCGATTCACAAACCATAACGGAAACGAAGAATTAGACTAAATGACCCGGAGAATTCGAGTCCCAACCCACTTACTCCATAGCAATGCAAAACGAAGACAAAGCAAAAAAACATAAAGCAATCCAACCTTTCTCCGTTTGGGGAAGAGAGCGGCCACTCTCAACCCCACACATATCTTACCTTATAATGGTGGCATCGGGGGATCCTACCCGACCCTGGTGGGTTATACCGCCGGCATATGAGACCCGCTTTCCCCTCGACCTGTAGCACCCCGAACGCAGGGTCACCACATCCCCCGCACCTAAGCTCAATTCACATACGAGATGGAGAGCCCGTACATGCACCAAGCCTAGGCGAACGGAAGACAAACAAACACACTCCCTGGCTAGGCGGAACTTAGACCCCAAGAACAAACTCAATCACGCATAAATGCGGAAGCTAAAACATGGCATATAAAAAAATTCAATCAAAACAAATAATGGGTTCAACTAACTCCGTGCACCTGTCCTAACCTGTCCCGAGTATAATATCCTTTACATAATTATCATATTCGTATATTATTCAACATATACATATCAAATATCATTCCTATACAAAATCTAAATGTATGAAATGCAACCGATTGAACAAAATAAAAGACACAACAGACTCCGCCTAGCTCGAACCTCCAAGCAAACCTACAACTAAAACATAAGGAGGGAGGGGTCAGTCATAACTCGACTGAGTGAGGGGCTACCCACACACGCTATACATATATAAGGAGCAAAGCACATTAATCACACACGGTTCGTGAACTCTGGGATAGTTTTTGCACACCAAACTTTGCCCGTGATACATATATATATAAGGATTCTTATCAAAACGGAACACAACTTAGCTTAACAAAATTCATACGTATCAAATCATAATGTAACCTACTTATCATACCAAATCTTATTAAAACATTTCATATCTTAACTTATACTTCCAAGAAGATCCATATTTTATCTAAATTTTAAATCTATCCCCCGTTTCATGAACTTTAACAAAGCATACCTACAAACACACATGCATAACTCGGCAGGTACGAGTAAATAATCCCATCCTGGGCTCCTCTAACTAATAATAACATAACATAGCAAAATAAACATATCAAACAAACCTCCTTTCTCCGGTGATGGAAGGGTTGCGCGACCCTAACCATCTAGACAGTCGAGGGGAGTGCAAGCTACTCCAAACCCTCAGGATCTCCATCACTCACCAAACCTCCTGGTGAGATCAGGGGTAATCCGAATCAAATTGTGAACCGGCGACCCCGTGGTCATCCCGGGTCTCCCTTACCCACAACTCCGTGGCCCATCATAACAAAACATATCACATCAGAGCATATCGTATCAAAACCCGCTACTAATCATTACATACGTAACATTACATTACCTACCAGACCTCGCAACAACCACACTTTACATACCTCTCCGTGTCAAATCATCAACATAATCCTTAGCTCGTGTCTTCCATCTCAAAAGAGGCACACAGTTTGAAGCGTAGTTGAGCAATACCAAACAGAACTAATCAAATCAAATCAAACATACATAGGCTTGTACATTGCTCATCATACTTGGAAACATATTTCAAATTCATAAATTCATATCTCGCACATATATACATATAGTAAAGGCCATAGCTCGCATACAGAGAAAACGGGCACATATTATAGGGTTTAACTATAACCTAACCTCACCTAGTACAAAACAGAGCCGAAGACAAGCACTTGATTCACCCCGGAATCAACAAGGCTGACAAAACACCACCCTGGGTGTACCTGAACAAACTGGAGACAAAATACAAGACTTACAGTCAAGAATGAACCACATAGACGCACGGCGTATGCATAAGCACTTAAGATATGCAAACACGTAAGCTAGGCTCATATTTCCAATCAATATCATGTAAGAGGAATCATACCACACTCCAAATACTCATTTAATATCATATAGCATGTTAAGAATAAGTTCATGTGTACAAACAACGCATAACACAAGGTGGGATACATAACAAGGTGCATATGTGCTTTGTGCAAATAATTCACATTACATAAGCAATATAAAATGCATATAAGAACAAGTGCATACACATAAACATGCTAAAACAAGTTAGGAATAATTTCGAAGGTGGGAAGATACAAGAAAAACGGAATAAGAACACAAAAAGGGGTTCCGAGTGAAATTGGGTCAAAGTTGACAGATTTCCGAAACGGACAAGCTGTACGAAAATAGGAATATCTTGAGTTTCAGGAATGGGAATTGAGTTTTGTTTCTGGAAAATGAAACTAGACACATAGATCTTTCTGATGATATATGGCACGAATCATGGTTCGAAGGGATTCGAAAATGGCGGAGGTTTGAAGTTGAACGAGTGCAGACTCTCGTTGAAGTGGCGACACAAAATTAAAACGATTATATCTCATAATCTAGATTGAATTTTGGGGTGATTCCAATGGGAGATTGTTCTAGACTCAATAAGGTTGAACATATCCAAAAATAAGCTCAATCCGAGGTCATATGAGGGGGTATCCGGCCGGGGAAAAACAAGGAAGAAATTTACCCGGCCGGGGAGAGTAGTGCAGAAAACTTTATGCACAAAAAGTACCCGCCCGGGTAGTTCTTCTGGGCAACAAAAATGGCAGAAACAGGGCTAAATACGGGAGAAAACCAAAAATGATCAAAACCACCTCAAAACTCATCCAAATACAATGAAAATCAAGGTATAAGTTCATAAAAACATGCTCTACAACATAACTCAAACTTAAGGCATGAAACAAGCAAGAAACCAAGTTGCCAAATTCAACTTCCTCAAACTCCATTAATGGAGTTGTATGCAATATTCACCCAACAACCAAAATTCCAACAATTATGCAACAAGGGAGCTCAAGAGAAGAGCATACTTCAAATTTAGATCATATAATTCAAGTATGAAGGAAAGAGATCAAATTTTCATACAAACCTACTATTCATCAACTTCTTCAAGCTCATAGAATCAAGAAAGGAAAGCAAGATTCAATCGGTAGAATCGAAAAAAATAAAGAGAAGATCACAAATCTTACCTTGGTTCTTCGATCGGATGGTCGGGTGGAGTACAAGCTTGAGCCACAGCTTGAATGGTCAAGGGCTTTCTTCTCTTTCCTTCTCTCTTGGCTGAAAATAACGTGAAGAAAGTGGGAGAAAGGGCTGATATTTTCAGCCCTTTAAGGGCTAAAACGGGTCGGTCTTGAGAGGAAAAAGGATAGGGTCAAAGATCCGGTCCAAACGGATCGGATTTTAAAACGGTAGGGCTATCAAACGGCTTTAGAAAAATAAAAAGGCTAATTCATCGAGTCCGAATCACCGAAATGAACTTAATGAGAAGGTTGGGATTCGTATTCGAATTCCCGAGCTCAAGGTAGCCGCGAGGCTCAATCACCCTAATTAGAATTAGGTCCCTAATTTGCAAATATTGGATCATTGAGTCCAAGTACATTTTATTAAATTCTAATGCGCACTTAATTAAATAAAATTACAAATTGACACGTAAGGCATGCGAATCACATAATTACTGAATTAAACTCACCCGAGACATCGTACCTGGATTGTCGAGAAGACGGGGTGTTACAAACCTCCCGAGGATGAGCTAAGCCTCACTTTGGTGGAGAAGTATACAGGGGTTGCAACCGGTGACCCCATGGCCGACCCGGGTCTCCCATTACATACAACTTCGGGGCCCAAACTTACATATATCACAAAGCTTATACACACGCACACATGGACCTATCTTACAATGTCCCAAAGCTCGCAAAATAGAACTCACACCAACCCTTTTGAAAACGAATAACCAAAACTTAGCTTACATATACATATAAAAGCCTTTTTGAAGAATCTCATAACAAAGGGGCCAATTCCCACAAAATACTTATCAAACACTTATCTATATGTATATATATATATATATATATATATATGTAAGTCGCAAGCGGGCTTAAAATACACGTAGGGTTGTAGGTCATCATAGCTAAAAGGAAAGAAAACCCCACCTTGTCGACCAAACCGAACAAAGGAACCACCTCTTCTACCTCGAGACAAACCTAAGAACAAAAGCAAAGAGCAAAGGACAAGCTTAGACTCAATATAAACCAATTAGATGCTCGGCATATGTATATGAATGCAAATGATGCATAAAGTATGAAATGAAGTTAACACTTAGGTCACATTAATCCATATTGATTCATATCGAAACATAGCTCACATAATCCATGTTAACAAGTTCACGAACTTCATATAATCCATATAGCATGTCAAATACCAAGTTAAAAGTGCATACATCTCATATAAGAGCAAAGGAATTACAAGTAAGGCAAGCAAACAAGGTAGGAAGTCACACGTGCAAGTAAGGGAGCACTTCGATCACATAAAGCACTTTTCACGTTAAACGAATCCATAAACGTAATGCAACACACACGACACTCAAAACACATTATAAAATCATGAAACATGTTAAAATCAAGCAATAACAAGTTGTAGCATAGCACATTATACATATAAATAAGTACATAGTACTTTAGGGTCCAGAATTGGGAGGAAATCGAACAAAACAAGCAAGAAAACAAGTTCGGGGCCAAAAAGTTTCTACACCCAGATCCAGGGCCGTGGATTGTTAAAAAAGAGGGGATCCACGGACGTGGATCCCAGTCCAGAAAGTTTCCCAAATCTGCCATCAAATCCACGGCCTTGGATTTGTTTTAGTGCAAAAATCCACGGCCGTGGGTTTGCTCTAGCCCAAAAAATTTCGAGATTTTGGCCCCTAAAACACCAAGAACTCCATCTAAACTCATGCCAACATAATATACAAGAGTTATGCAATAATTATTCAAAGATTCATGCCCTAGATCATGCCAAGAACCGAGCTAAAGTGAAGGAAAAGAAGAGATGCACCACATATTCAAATTTCTTCAGATTCCACAATGGTAACTCCATGAATCCTCAACCAACATGCATACTAAGTTCATGAAACTCTCAAATGATGTCTAAGAAGCAAATACCATGCATCAAGCTCAAAGAAATTGCAAGGAATCAAGCAAGAATCAAGAAAATACCTCAAACCCACACTATTCATCATGTGAACCATAGAAGGAGCAAATATGGATGAAAACTCATCAAATTGGACTTAAAAGCACCAAAAACACTGTTAGAGTAGTGCCCTAGAAGAGCCAAATAGTTTAGGCCTCTTTTTGTAAACTACTCTTATTAGCAGCAATTTGTGACATTAATGAAATAATAAATGTAACGTTTCATAGTCGTTTAATTCTATGTGGCCAATTCATCATGTCTCATTCAAGTTTATTAATTGCATATTATAACTGTTTGTGTATGGATGAAACCCCAAGGTCACATTAAGCTACGGGACTTGACCTCGCATAGGGATGGAGGTTATGAAACAAGTCTCTATGGCGTGACCTAAACCAACTCCAAGTCGAAGAGTCTAATAAGCACGGGGATGTTGACTTGACTCGTTTGAGACTTGCTCATACGACGTGCCTTTTAGAAAGGTTACTTTGTTTCATAAGTATTGAATGTAGAGACATTCACACGCGTATGGGGGTGCTTGTTAGGGAACAAGTACACTGAGGATCCCGACAGGAACACCTCAATGGGGTAAGGCTTTTACGCCTTAATGATGAGGTTGGTTCCCTAGTTATGGTAGTGTCTAAATGGTCCTTAGACTTGAGGCTCCATTGATGCTCTGTGCATGACAAGGGTAATGTTTGATATGCGCCTAGAGATTCATGGGTTCCATGAATCTCGTTATGGTTGTATGTTGGCGTTGTTCGAATCATGTATGGGGGCATATGAGAGGCCAACATAGAATCTATCGCTCGTCTAGAAGAACGAGTGAATCACCCATGAGTTCTATTGTAGCACATTCCACTTAAATCCTTGCGCAAGGTAGTGAGATCTAAATTAGGAAATGGGTTTCCCAGAGTGTTAGATCAAATGGAATTGCTATTAGAATTAATTCATAGCATTAGGACTAATAGGGTTCTATTATTCCCATGCCCTAGGTCCTAATCGGGGATTAGACGATAGAAGGATCTTATCTCACGGTATACATGAGACTGAAAGGTTCACAGCATAAACTTCACTTGTTGGATGGGTGGTCATGAGCTTGTCACTAGACATCGATCATGATCTGTAGGTACTGATTAATTAAAAGGAGTTTTAATTAAACAGTGATTAATTGAAAGGGTTTAATTGAATCAATAAGATAAATTGTTATCTAAAATACTACATTAAGAATGTGGGCCTACTGCTATTCATTGGTGAACCTAAGGGGTCACACAATGACTCGAATTGAACAACGTGATTATCTAAAGATCAATAGAGATTGATAGATAAATTAAAAGAGTTTAATTTATTATATGAGAGAGAATAATTGATTAATAATTTCATTAATTAATTTATGCTTAAGCTATTGAGAATAGATGTTAAAGAGTTAACATTAATTTAAATAAGAGTATTTAAATAATTGGACTTGAAATTTAATTAAGAGTAATTAATTTTTAAGTCCACCAATTTAATTAGATGTTGGACTTTTGATTTAATTATTGTAATTAAATTAAGTCCACTAATTAAATAAATATTGGGCCTTTTAATTTAATTAGTAGTAATTTAATTAAAGCCCATTATATCAACTAGCCCATAGGGTTTTTGACCTAGGGTTAAGCATATAAGCAGATTTGTGAGAAGAAAGAAGACATCGTTGTTTTTTTTTCTTCTTTTCTGCTTTCTCTCCAAGTCTCTCTCTTCTCTCAATACAGTATTGAGAATACTATTAGATAATCAATATCTAATTAGTGTTCTAGTGTGCTAATTGATTAGTTATTCAATTACGAGTCGTGGACTACCTTAGAGGAATTCCGCGTGGGATTCTTGGAAGAAGATCGAATAGAAGAGAACCGGATAGGTTTTGGAAAACCTTCGCATCATCGTCATCAACCGGAAGCAAAAGAGGTATTTGATTCTTCTTTGGTTTAAATCGTAAATCTTTAATCAAAGATGATCCTGTTTAGAATTCCGCTAAAATGGTTTTATAATCCCTAAAAATTTTAATTTCCGCTGCGTTAGGGTTGACGAATTCCAACAGTGGTATCAGAGCCATACTTTGATTGATTTACGATTTTTAGTTCCTTGTATTAATTTGATTAATATGTTGATTCGTGTCATGCTTGTTTTAATTTGAGATTTGTTTGGGCAGAAGTTTTAAAATTTGAAGAAGAGTTCTTGTTTTAAAACTAATATGAAAATTATGAGATTTTATGAAAATTCCAAAAAGAATTGTTTTCTTGAATTCGTAAAATTATAATTTTTATTTATGTTATATTTTAAAATTGTTTTAAAATATAATTAAACAAAAAAAAAAAAAAGGGGGGGTGGGGATTGCACAGTAGCATGACGCACTGTACATTCGTGCGCGTGTGTGCATTGTGGTGTTTGTGTTATATATGTATACATTAAGAATTTGGCATTATTAACTTTCTGGGATTGGAACCCAATTAAGAAATTATGTCCAGCACCACACCCACCCTTTAGGCCTCTGAATTGATGATTGCAAATTACAACTTTTGTTGTGATTCATTAAGATGCTCATTACCGAAAATAAAGGTATGATTTTCGGGAGTTTTTCATATCAACCAGTTGCAACGCCTAATTTGTTGGACAATTTATGGTAATATTTTTTTTAAAGTGTTCTAGTTTTAAAATTGTTTTAAAACTAAATTTTTGTAATTAATTTTGTAAAATTGTTTTACTTGAAAATTAATTATTTTTGCCCAAATACGAATTGTTAAAATAGAAGCATGATTTTATTAGATAGAGATCTAATGGGAATTAAATTGGATTAGAGAATTCAATTTAATTAAATTTGAAGGATTAATTTAATTTGGGAATTAAAAGATAATCCTTGGTCAATAAATAATTTTAGAAATTATTTAAAGACTTTAAATCGCATAATGACTATTTACTTGGTAAATTTATTTTATGTTATGCATTGGATGTTTGGTTGGATCAATCATGGGCTTTATTTGCGCTATGTATGGTTTTATTTTATTTATGCATTTTGATATTGATTTTAAACGAGAGCCTGCGAGCCTCTTATTCAATTGTTGTAAGCATTGTTTTTATTTTCTTCCCCTTAAAATGTATTCCCCCTTTATTTTGTAAAGAGAGTAGTTTTAGGGTGAAATCTCTAATTAGATTAGGAGATGGAGAAACAAGACGGAGCAAGCAACGGAATAAGAAGCCCATCAAGGCCCCAAAAGTGTTTGGGTGCAATTATTTTGATGTAATAGAATAGGATTCTATTTGAGTGCTCTCTTTGTGTGTTTAATTCCGTTTGATGCATGAATAGAACCATGGTCCATAAAATGGCTATTATGGACCATGCATAGGAAGCCCATGATTATCCATATTATAGGAGCATGCTAGGCTTTTATTATCTTGTTGTGTATGTTATCTTTATGTGCATAAATGTGTTCATGCATTAATTAAGATAAAATAAGATAATAATTACAATTGATGAGTCTTGGTAGAATTTTTGAAATTCTTATACCTCGAACGTCTTAGATAGTCTCAGGCAATATAAATATTAAATCCAAATGGAAATTGAAGGATAAAATTCGATTTTATAAATTTCCAAGCATTCCGTCAATAGAATTATTTGTTTTAGAATTAATCAAATCATTAAGTATTGGCCACGAGGCGTGGGATACGAAATGACGAGATTAATTGAACTAAAATAATTCTTTGCATAAAAGATGCAATTTTTCAAAGTCAAAATTATGGTATTGGCCACGAGGCGTGGGATATTCATAATGGCGATGGAGAAATCTTAGGGATTGACGGGTCGGATTTAAATACTGATTATTATAGATGTCGCACGAGTCGTGGGTCTATATGAAAGGTAATGCAAAATAATATTAAGAGTTGTATAGAGATACAATTGATGATAAGATCGTCTACCTTGAGACTTAAAGTCGGATGTCTCACGAGTCGTGGGTCCGGTGATAAGTGCTTGGGGGTCTTAATACCCACTATTTGAAAAACATGATTTTTCTAAAATTATAAGGGGGTCAAAGGAATTTGATTAAAATAGTGGGAGACTACATTTGATAAAAGTCCATATCATTTGTAATTGTTATTATTTCATATTCGTCACTCATACTACGTTTTCTGCTTACATGTAGATTTTCTGCTAAAATCGTGATGTCTAAAAATCCACTTAGTGCTATCCTTGAGGCCAATAAATTGACTGGCTCGAATTATGCTGATTGGCTTCGCAATCTCAAGATTGTCTTGGATTCCGAAAAGAGGACCTATGTTTTGACACAGTCTCCTCCCGATGTCATACCTGATGACATGGCAGCAGATGAGAGGGAAACTGCTCTCCAGTGGCAAGAAGATGATCTACAGGCTAGATGTCTAATGCTTGCCACTATGTCTCCCGAGTTGCAGAGGCAGCATGCTGAGATGCGCCACTCGGCTGAGATCCATCTTCACTTGGAACAGATTTACAAGCCGATCAATAGGATTGATCGATTCGCAGCATCTAATGAGTTATTCTCGCTAAAGATGGCTGAAGAATCAAGTGTTCATGAACACTGTATTAAGGCTTTAGGCCTTATTGAAAAGCTTGCAAGTCTCGAGGTGATCATGGATAATGAGCTTTACGTAGATTTGATCTTAACCTCTCTGCCACCTTCGTTCAAACAGTTCATAATAAACTTCAATATGAATGGAGCTAAAGTCTCAGTTGAGGAACTGATGAACATGCTCATAACTGCCGAGCGAACTATGAAGAAGGATAAGGTTGTTTTCTTAGTAGGTTCATCTTCATCCCAAACTAAGGCTGCAAAGACGAAGAAGGGTAAAGGAAAGGGTTTCCAAAAGAAGAAAAAGACTCTTAAGCCCACTGGTGGGGTTAAGAAAGTGAACACTAAGAAGAAAGCTAATCAAGCTGAGGATCAGTGCTTCCATTGCAAGAAACCAGGGCATTGGAAAAGGAACTGTAAGGAGTACTTAGCTACCCTTACAAAAGGTATAAATCTCATCGAAATTAACCTTTCATTCAATTCTAATAATTGGGTATTGGACTCTGGATACGCTTCTCACATCTGTAATACGTTACAGGGAATGAGCAACGTCCGTGAGGTTGATGAAAGAGAAAATGTTCTTCGAGTGGGCAATGGAGCAAGAGTTGCAGCAAAAGCCATAAGACATGTTAGGTTAATGTTAGGAGATGGTTTTATTTTAGTATTGAACAATGTCTTATTTGTTCCTGAGTTAGTTAAGAACATTATTTCCATTCCTGTACTAGACTTGGAAGGTTTTTCCTTCTCTATTACTAATGCCATGTTTTACATTATGACGAATGGTTCTTCACATGCATTAGGGTCTTTACAAAATGGTTTGTATTTAACTAATACTAATTTAAATCTCCTAAATATCGAACGAGAAAACAAACGAAAATCAAATGACCAAACTTCAGCAAAGATTTGGCATGCTAGACTTGGACATATCTCCAAGAATAGGCTTCTAAAGGTGGGAAAACTTAGGATCATTCAGTACGGATGATCTAAACGAGTTAACCACTTGTGAATCCTGTTTGAAGGGAAAGATGACTAAGTCCCCTTTTAAAGGGCATGTAGAGCGAAGCCAAAATCTTTTGGATTTGATCCATACAGATGTTTGCGGACCACTAAAATGTTAGTACCCGAAACGGCTGTAATTACTTCATCACATTTACTGATGATTTCAGTAGATATGGGTATGTGTACCTGATGAAGCATAAGTCTGAGGCCTTTGAAAAGTTCATAGAGTATAAAACAGAGGTTGAGAACCAGACATAACGCAAAATTAAGGCTCTTCGATTAGATCGAGGGGGCGAGTATTTAAGTGATCTCTTTCTTGGTTATTTGAAAGATAATGGGATTATCTTACAATGGACTCCGCCCGGGACTCCTCAGTTAAATGGGGTGTCCGAGCGACGAAATCGAACTTTATTGGATATGGTCCGATCCATGATGAGTTTCACGGATCTTCCAATATCGTTTTGGGGTTATGCCCTTGAAACGGCTGCGAAGATAATTAATTTAGTTCCTTCCAAATCTGTGCCCGAAATACCATATAAGATGTGGTTTTCAAAACCCCCTACTTATTCATACCTTAGAGTTTGGGGATGTCCTGCATACGTCAAGAGACTAGTGGGAGATAAATTGGATTCCAGATCTAGTTTGTGTAAATTTGTAGGATACCCTAGAGAGTCTGTGGGTTACTATTTTTATGATCCCTCGGAACCAAAGGTGTTTGTTTCGAGGAATGCCACTTTTCTAGAAAAGGAGTTTCTAGTTGAAAAGTCAGGCAAGATAGCAGAACTTAGTGAAGTTCAAGATGAACCTACAAATGATCAAGTAATGGAACCTACCTCTTTCCCACAACGAGAAGTAAACACAAGCCCTCGCAGATCCGCGAGGACGATTGGATTGCCTACATCCATTTGGATACTTTAGCCATAGTTGCGTACTATGATTGCGAAATATGGCAAATGGATGTGAAAATGGCTTTTCTTAATGGAGATTTAGACAAAGACATTTATATGGAACAACCGGAAGGTTTCATATCCAGTGGGAGCGAACAGAAAGTCTGCAAACTCCAGAGATCCATATATGGACTCAAACAGGCATCTAGAAGTTGGAACATCCGTTTTGATAAGACAGTCAAATCGTTTGGCTTTATCAAGAACGAGTATGAACCATGTGTTTACAAGAAAATCAGTGGGCGAGTCATACAATTTTTGGTGTTGTATGTAGATGATATCTTACTCACTGGGAATGAGAAAGATGTGTTACAAACAACAAAGACTTGGTTGTCTACTCAGTTTTCCATGAAGGACTTGGGAGAAGCTTCATTTATTCTCGGTATAAAAATCTATAGAGATAGATCAAAGAGATTAATAGGTATGTCCCAAGTTCAGTACATAGACAAAGTACTGAAACGATTCAGTACGGAGGAATCTAAGAGAGGATTCCTACCAATGAGACATGGGTTGATCCTCTCTAAATCAATGTGTCCTAACACTGAAGAAGAGAAGGATAGGATGTCTCCTATACCCTATGCATCTGCAATAGGGAGCATAATGTATGCTATGTTATGTACTAGACCTGATGTCGCATACGCTTTGAGCGTTACAAGTCGATTTCAGTCAAACTTTGGTGAGAGTCACTGGTCTGCCATGAAATCCATCCTTGAGTACTTGAAAAGGACTAAGGATTTATTTCTTGTATACGGTGGAAAGGGAGAACTGAAATTAGAAGGATACACCGACTCAAGCTTCCAGTCGGATGTAGACGACTTTAAATCCATGTCCGGATTCATATTCCGGTGAAATGGTGGTGCAGTAAGTTGAAAAAGTTCCAAACAGGAAACTACTGCCGACTCCACTTGTGAAGCGGAGTATATAGCTGCATCAGAGGCAGCGAAAGAAGGTGTGTGGATGAAAAACTTCATCCAAGAGTTGGATGTAGTGCCTAGCATTGCTGACCCGATCGTTGTCTTATGTGACAATAACGGAGCGATTGCATAATCAAAGGAACCAAGAGCTCATCAACGGTCAAAGCACATCCTAAGAAGATTTCATCTAATTAGAGAAATCATAGAAAGAGGCGACGTTATTGTGGAACGTGTACCCTCGGCAGAAAACGTAGCAGACCCACTTACTAAACCTCTTAGCCAAAAGGTCTTTGAAGGACATCTCCAGGAGATGGGTCTTAAGGCTATGGGCAATTGGCTCTGAGGGCAAGTGGGAGATTGTTAGAGTAGTGCCCTAGAAGAGCCAAATAGTTTAGGCCTCTTTTTGTAAACTACTCTTATTAGCAGCAATTTGTGACATTAATGAAATAATAAATGTAACGTTTCATAGTCGTTTAATTCTATGTGGCCAATTCATCATGTCTCATTCAAGTTTATTAATTGCATATTATAACTGTTTGTGTATGGATGAAACCCCAAGGTCACATTAAGCTACGGGACTTGACCTCGCATAGGGATGGAGGTTATGAAACAAGTCTCTATGGCGTGACCTAAACCAACTCCAAGTCGAAGAGTCTAATAAGCACGGGGATGTTGACTTGACTCGTTTGAGACTTGCTCATACGACGTGCCTTTTAGAAAGGTTACTTTGTTTCATAAGTATTGAATGTAGAGACATTCACACGCGTATGGGGGTGCTTGTTAGGGAACAAGTACACTGAGGATCCCGACAGGAACACCTCAATGGGGTAAGGCTTTTACGCCTTAATGATGAGGTTGGTTCCCTAGTTATGGTAGTGTCTAAATGGTCCTTAGACTTGAGGCTCCATTGATGCTCTGTGCATGACAAGGGTAATGTTTGATATGCGCCTAGAGATTCATGGGTTCCATGAATCTCGTTATGGTTGTATGTTGGCGTTGTTCGAATCATGTATGGGGGCATATGAGAGGCCAACATAGAATCTATCGCTCGTCTAGAAGAACGAGTGAATCACCCATGAGTTCTATTGTAGCACATTCCACTTAAATCCTTGCGCAAGGTAGTGAGATCTAAATTAGGAAATGGGTTTCCCAGAGTGTTAGATCAAATGGAATTGCTATTAGAATTAATTCATAGCATTAGGACTAATAGGGTTCTATTATTCCCATGCCCTAGGTCCTAATCGGGGATTAGACGATAGAAGGATCTTATCTCACGGTATCCATGAGACTGAAAGGTTCACAGCATAAACTTCACTTGTTGGATGGGTGGTCATGAGCTTGTCACTAGACATCGATCATGATCTGTAGGTACTGATTAATTAAAAGGAGTTTTAATTAAACAGTGATTAATTGAAAGGGTTTAATTGAATCAATAAGATAAATTGTTATCTAAAATACTACATTAAGAATGTGGGCCTACTGCTATTCATTGGTGAACCTAAGGGGTCACACAATGACTCGAATTGAACAACGTGATTATCTAAAGATCAATAGAGATTGATAGATAAATTAAAAGAGTTTAATTTATTATATGAGAGAGAATAATTGATTAATAATTTCATTAATTAATTTATGCTTAAGCTATTGAGAATAGATGTTAAAGAGTTAACATTAATTTAAATAAGAGTATTTAAATAATTGGACTTGAAATTTAATTAAGAGTAATTAATTTTTAAGTCCACCAATTTAATTAGATGTTGGACTTTTGATTTAATTATTGTAATTAAATTAAGTCCACTAATTAAATAAATATTGGGCCTTTTAATTTAATTAGTAGTAATTTAATTAAAGCCCATTATATCAACTAGCCCATAGGGTTTTTGACCTAGGGTTAAGCATATAAGCAGATTTGTGAGAAGAAAGAAGACATCGTTGTTTTTTTTCCTTCTTTTCTGCTTTCTCTCCAAGTCTCTCTCTTCTCTCAATACAGTATTGAGAATACTATTAGATAATCAATATCTAATTAGTGTTCTAGTGTGCTAATTGATTAGTTATTCAATTACGAGTCGTGGACTACCTTAGAGGAATTCCGCGTGGGATTCTTGGAAGAAGATCGAATAGAAGAGAACCGGATAGGTTTTGGAAAACCTTCGCATCATCGTCATCAACCGGAAGCAAAAGAGGTATTTGATTCTTCTTTGGTTTAAATCGTAAATCTTTAATCAAAGATGATCCTGTTTAGAATTCCGCTAAAATGGTTTTATAATCCCTAAAAATTTTAATTTCCGCTGCGTTAGGGTTGACGGATTCCAACAAACACATGGAGAATTCAAAAAGAGACTTACCTCTTTAATTGGAGAAGATTTGATGGTGTCTTGTACTCAAATCTTGGAGAAATGGCTTGATCCCCTTTCTTCCTCTTCTCTTCTCCACAAAGCTGAACTTGGGGGCTCTTTTTCTCTTCATTTCTGGGGGTGTTTCGAAATTGGAGCAGAGGGAAGGGATAGAGGAGCAAGTTAGTGGATGGTGGGGCCAAGAAGGAGTTGAATTGGTCAACAATTGTGGGAGTTATGGCTTATTTGGTAAAATGTGGCAAATTTGTCAAAAGAGGCTCCAACCGGATGAAATTCGGATGATCAAACGGGCTTAGAAAAATATGAATCTTGATTCTTTGGCATTATTTCTTCATTACCGGAATTCGAATCCGAATTCCCGAGCTCAAGTTATGACTTCCGGAACACAAGGTGCACTAAAGCTCGTTAGGCCCTTATGTCCCTAACACATAAAATAGTTCCAAAACCGTATCAAACGAACTCTAAAACAAGTAATGAGCATAAGGACACACTCATAACACGTGTAAATCATGCGTAGTACATAATCACAAAAATCGGATACGAAAATGGGCACAAACGGAGCAAGAACGGAGCAAAGAGGGTAAATACGTGCAAATAGATCACATAAGGTTCAAATAAACGTCATATAGTTCAAATATATCACATAAGGAGTATAATAAACATATAATTCACGTAATTAAATAATTAAAAGCGCATGTATCTCTCTCGTGAAGGCGTACCTGGAATGGCCGGACGAGCGGGATGTTACATGACTATTCTCTTTATCCTTCATTTTCTTTGAAGAGCGTTGAACAAGATCTTGTTCCTCCCGAGAGAGAGAGCATTCCGGATTTTCTCTTCATTTTTCTTATAATCTCGGTTCGGTAAGCTTTCTATACAAATGTAAATAGAATGAATTGAACTTAAAAACAAATATATAAAGATGACAAATAGAAGTTAAAGAGAATCAACATAAAGAAATTAAAAGAATAATACAACTTCTAAGATAAAGGGAAAAAAAAATAGAAATATAAAAATAGAAAAGAAGAAGTATTGGTAATAAAATCATAAAAAAAGAGAGAATAAAAATTACAATAAATAGCTATGAATATATGCTTGAATTTTAGTTTTTCACAAAAAATTAGATTTCATCAAAAGCATGATCCCTTTATTTTCAATCTCTCATAAATCTAAAAATACTTTAATAACAAATCCGGAAAAATCAAAATAATTAATAACTATTAATGTTAAAAATATTTATATTATATAGGGTAAATTACGGCAACCCCTCTGTCCTTTGGCACGTTTTGCACTTTCCCCCTTAACCTTTGATTTTGCGTGATTTCCCCCCTCACCTTTGTAAAACGTATCATTGTCCCCTCATTTGGACGGAATCTTGTGGCATAATCAAATTTATGAGATTAATAAGTTAATTGGTTTGATTTGTTAAATAATTGAATCTTAAAAAGTTTAAAACTTGTATATTTAATTGACCAATAAATAATTATTAGTTAGATGTTTCTAATTATGGGATTGATAAGTTAATTAATATAATTAATAAAAAAAATTTAATTAATGTATTTTGATAATTTTAAAATATTAAATATCGCAGATAATTAATAATTTAATGAAATATTTTTTATAAAATAAAACTTTTCAAAAAAGAAAAAGAAAGAAGATATATATATATATATATATATATATATATATATATATATATATATATATATATATATATTGCATTCTGAATGAATAAGGCACTGAGAGTTTTTAAAATTAATTAAAAGTTCAAATTACATAAAGTAATTTTTCAAACAAATAACAAATAGCATTTAGTTCAAATTGTATATTTTAATATATAAAAAATTAACTCATTTAATTTAATTACCACCATCTAGATCATTCTATGTATATAGTTTTCTTTTCCATTTTTGAAAGCATTTAGTCAAGATTTAAGGGATTAATTATATTGACACCCAATTAAAGCTCTTAAATTTATTTTGTAATTAATGATTAGGATATATAAAAATTAATTTATATCTCATAAAAGAATTAATAATGAAATTATATCAAATAAGGAAAGATTTGTTTTGGAACTATCAATAATAATTTTTAAAATATTAAAATAATTCAAAATTATAAGAATTCATCATTAGAAAAAAAAAAAAAAAAGTGCACATAAAAGTATATTATGAATTTTTTTCAAAACCTAATTATTTTTTTTAATTACTATTTATTTTCATGATAAAATAATTTACAAAATAAATATAAGCCAATCACATTTTTTCTATTTAATTAAAAATCTAAAAAAAAAACACAAAATATCATTCAGTCAAACTTGCCAAAAATAATTATTTTCCTTAGTTACTTCTTATTTTCATAATAAATAATACATAAAATAAAAATCAACTAATCACATTTTTCTAGTTAATTAAAAATCTCAAAAAATCCATAAAATTCCACATCATCAAAATACTAAAAAGTCAAATAGTCAAATGTAGTTTTCAAATATATAATAGTATAGATTAGATATCACATTCATAAAATTAACTATTTAGATTCACTAGACTATGGATTGTACAATGTAATTTTTTTTTTATATATATAAAAATAGTCATACATCTCAAAATCAAAGCATACCATCCACCTTTCGAGATTTACAAGATTTTATTTGAACTATTAATCAGTGCAAATTTTTTTAATTTTACAGATAACCTACCAACAAAGAACTGTAATCAGAAAAATTCAAAATTCAAAATTATATTATTCTCTAGATAAAATTTTTAGTCACTTAGATTAATCCCGTTGGCTTCTCTCTTTTATTTTATTTTTAAAACTTGATGTAAAGTATTCTTATTTAATTTAATAATTTTTGTTACACTTTTTTCCCTCTAATATATCAACTTTGGATTTTTATTGATTTTTACAAACTCAAATTCTTTAATATCGTTTGAATCTAAAAGATGAGCATGGTATATTGTGTTTTTCAGAATTAATAAAGATGAAATAAGTATAGAAAACGATTACTAATTTAAGAATTTAAAATATCGATTATTCAATCATAATTTATACTATTTAATAAAGGCAATGGACTTGTTGATTAACTATTTTTGTGTCTAACCTTAATTTTGTTGTATCAAAATTTTTTTTTTTATAATGTAGGGGTAAAAAGTACTATATGAAATTTCAGACAGAAATAAGAAACTATAAATACATAAAAATGTTTTATAGTATGCTTTTATTTCTAATAAAATTTTAAAAAAAAAATGATAATGAAGGTTAGTAGGTAGAAAAATAACTTATACGCACGGTAAGCAAAAAGTAGAAAGATTGTAAAAGATAAATAGATAATAATAAGAAGAGCAAATTACAATTTTTTGTCCCATAGAATTGAGTCATTTGCAATTTTGGTTCCATTGTTTCAGAAAGTGACAATTTTGGTTCCATTGGATTCAATTTATGACATTTTTGGTCCCAACCGTCACATTTTGGACGAAAATGAGATTTTGCCGTTAAATGCGTCTGGCGGGAAAACGGTCAAATAAAATTATTGATAAAAAAAACTTAATGAGCTTGGCAGCCCAGTTTGTTCGGGAGCCTTCTCCTATTCTTAAGGTCCTGGGTTCAAACCCTAGGCCATACACTTTAATAATATATTTATGGCCTTTTATAAATTAATTTTAATAACAAACCCTAGGCCATACACTTTAATAAATTAATTATTAATTTTAATAATAATATATTTATGGCCTTTTATATATTAATTTTAATAATAGTATATTATAAATATATTAGGGAAAAAGATTTTTTGTCATCCAAACTATGCCTGTTTTTGCAATTTACCATCCAAACAATTTTTCATTGCAAACCGCCATCCAACCTTAGCATTTGTGACAAAACGCCATCTAAACCATTTTTTTAGTAGTTTTGGGAAAAAAAAATTGACCCTTGGTTTTTTCCTAAAACATACACGTCGGACCAAACCACCTTCAGATGGCGTTTTGTCACAAATGCAAAGGTTGGATGGCGGTTTGCAATGAAAAAATATTTGGATGGTAAATTGCAAAAACGGGCATAGTTCGGATGACAAAAAATATTTATCCCAATATATTATAATGTTAAAATAAATATATTATACATAATACAATAAAAATATAATATATTATTATGTTAAAATATTTTTTAAGCAATAATATTATTTGATATATATACGTGTGTATATTATATATAAATATATAATATTTAATACATATAGGATATAAATATTATTTTTTATAAATACATAATATACATTTTAAATGCATATATATTATATATTATATATATTAATTTTAAATATAATATATATAATAATATACAAATATATATTATAGCTTAAAAAATATTTTAAAATAATAATATATTATATTTTTATTTTAACGTACTAATATATTTATATTATATTATTATTAAAATTAATTTATATTTTAGCATAATAATTACGCGTATATGATATATAAATATTTAATATTTAATACATATAGTATATAAGTATTATTTTTTATAAATACATAATATACATTTTATACGCAGATATATTATATATGAATATTAAATATATATATATATATATATATATATATATATATATATATATATATATATATATATAATATATAATATATCTTAAATATAATATACAAATATATATTATAATATATATATATACACATGTGTATATTATATATTAAATATATAATATGAAAATATATATTATAGCTTAAAAAATATTTTAACATAATAATTACACGTATATGGTATATAATATATAATATTTAATACATATAGTATATAAGTATTATTTTTTATAAATACATAATATACATTCTGTACGTATAGCTTAAAAAATATTTTAACATAATTATATATAATATATTTATTTTAACATAATAATATATTTATAATATATTATTATTATTAAAATTAATTTATATTTAAGCATAACAATTATTTGAATAAAAATTACATGGCCTGGGGTTTGAACCCAAGACCTCAAGGATGGGAGAGGGTTCCCCAACCAACTAGGCTGCAAAGCTTGTTATGCTTTTCTTATCAATACTTTTATTTGACCGTTTTCACCCCAAACGAATTTAACGATAAAATCCCATTTTCGTCCATAATTTGACGGTCGGGACCAAAAATGTCACAAATTGAATCCAATGGGACCCAAATTGTCACTTTCTGAAACAATGGGACCAAAATTGCAAATGATCCAATCCTATGTGACCAAAAATGTAATTTGCTCTAATAAGAACAAATTAGCATGAAGTTAAATTGTTCTTTTAGAAGGGAGCTATGATGCACAGACACTTCTAAAAATATCATTTTGCCGTGTCATGTCGTGTCGGACACTCGTGTCCGACACTCCCTACGTGGGAAATTCAAGAAAAAATCCTTGTCGCCGTATCCGTGTCGTGTCGTGTCCGTATCCCTGTGTCCGTGTCCATGCATCATAGGAAGGTAGCGATGTCGGGCCATTTCCCCTATCTCAGCCCATTAAGAAGAATTATTTTTGGATACTTATAAAGTAAAAGTTAAAGTAGAAATGAAAGTAAAATTTGTAAAAAATCGTAATAGTAAAAACGTGTTTGGAAGAAAAAAAAATGATAAGGAAAAAAATAATCATTTGGAGAGAAAAGTTGATAATCATTTTTAATTTTTATAAAATTATTAATTTATCCTAAAATATTTTGAAATATTTTCTGGCATTATATTATGATTTAAGTATTATATTAATATAAAAATTATTATAAATTTATTTATAATTAATTAAACATAGAATTATTCTATATATACCTTTATTCATAATTTTATAAATTTATAAAAATTAAGAATAGAGAAAAGGTATACCTCGTAATTGCAGATTTTTAGTTATGAGTTATTTTGAGATTACGAAATTTTGATTGGATGGGGAAAAAAAAAAAAAGGATATAAGAAATAGAAAAGAAAAAAGTGTAATGAACATATATAAACTTTACAGTTGAATTTGTATTTAAAAGGTTAAGTTAAGAATATTAATATTTTAATAAGGATATTATTGTCAAAAATATAATTAATATTTTCGGTTATTCAGGTACGCACGACACGTGTGAGTTTTCCAAGAGTTAGGATTTATGTAATCTTTCGTTTATTAAACTCCTACATTTCATGAAAATTATATGAATTATGTTTCAACATGTTTACGTGGAATTATGTGAAATTATGTCATTTTGAGAATTATTGCACGAATGGGATTTGATTAATACGTGAATTAATTGTCTAACGTGATCTAACTACTTAATTATCCTTAAATGCTCATTCATTTTAATTCAAGGACCTAATTGCATGACAAATTCTTAGACCAAAGTGACTAAAATTGTAGGAATAGAACTTAATTGCATATCTTATACATTTGAGGGACTTGATTGCAAATTGTGCTTGATCATCCATATATGTAGAAGCATCATGTAGTCTCCATTTCATTCATCAATTCATTTCATAAAAATATACACATATTTGCTCCCCATTTCTCACGATTCAACACCAAGAAGAAGGAGAGAAAATTCCATCATTTCAAGTGAATATTTAGGATGAATCAAGAAACTTGGAAGCATCTCATCTTCATCTCTTTCCTTCTCTTTCCATTTCAAGGTTTATGTGAGCTATATATGTGAATTCTTGAATTATGATTTGATGCTAGGGTTTGCGATTCATGGAAATATATAGATTATTTGGGAGTTGTTACATGAATACATGATTATAACTTGGATTGATGCATGAAATCCTTAAGAATTTGATCTTATATGATGAGTTCATAATAAAGTTCCAAAGTGAAAATCTTGATGATCAAGGCATGATTTATGTGTTTATATTGGTTTTTATTATACTTTAAGCATGAATATATGTTATTTTCATGAATTCTTGTATTTGGAGTTGAATTATAAGTGTTTTGATGAATTTGGGGTGTGGTTCGTGCATTTTCCCCTGTTTCTGCTCTGTTTTTCTGCAGAACCTGAAGGTCGCGACCGCGACCTGAAATACACATAAATCAGGTCGCGGCCGCTACCAAAATTTGGCCAAGTTTCGAGTTTTGAAAAAATTGCATGAAAATTCATGAAAAATTAGAATAGAGTAAAAATGGTCGCGCCCGCGACCCCTTCCGAATCTGCATTTTGTCCAACTTCGGACCTACGCCATTTTCACCTCGCTTTGAACTAGAAAACGCGCCATATAGCGTTGGAAAGGTCTATGTGTCTAGTTTTATATCCAATAAACAAAACTCAATTCTAACTTCTGAAACTCAAGTTATTCTGGGGTTTCTACAGTGTGCGTATTTCCAAAAATTGCCGGCTTTTGCCAAACTTTGCCAAAACCTCTCTTATTGCATTTTTTTCACTTCCTTGGCTCCCGTATGTGACTTATATGAGTTATAAACTTGGAGTAGTGATAATTAGACTCTTAATTGACATTCCATAAGTGTTATTGCATGACATATTGATTATGATTACGCCGTGCGTCACATTTTGGTATCATTATTGAGTTATGGTCTCACGAGTGCACAATGTCCCGTTTCTTGTCCACTTCTTCTCCAGGGCGGAGATTGTGATCAACTGAGCACGTTTATGAATCCTTGAGTCGTCGTGTCGCCTGTCAGGTGAGGTTTAGTTCCTAGATATATAGAACCCTTACAACCCTATGTGATATTTTAGCCAAAATGTATATATATCTATAATCTTTCTAAAAACCTCAAGTGATTGCAAATTATTATCGTGACATATTGAATTGATCGTGATATCGTGAATTGATCGTGTTTGGCGAGTAATCGTGAATCGTGCACTGTGGGCCCGAGGGTTAGTGTATGAGCCAACCGGGAAAGCATGGGCTGACGGGTAACTCTGCACTCCCCTCACATCGTGGGGATGAACCCTGAATCCACCAGGAGGTTTGGTGGAGGAAGGAATCCCGTACGTGGGAGTCATGAACCTGGCGTACAGCGTGATTGGGTGGTGGGGCCTTGCAATCCCACCATCACCGGAGGAAGAAGGAGTTCGTGAAACTGCTAAGTGTGCACTGTAATGATTTGCATGATAATTGTTGAGATAAACATAAAGATTGTATTATTCACTATCGGTGTAAAGGTTGGAGATTGCCCTCACTCGCCGGGCCACGGATTGAATTGAATTGAAATTGATTGTATTGTTAAAAATTGGATAGTTGTAATCTCGGGTAAAGTGTATTGTATTCTGAACTTATATTGCTTTTAGTTATAAAACCTTACCCGAGGTTATAACTTGCATGTTATTTGCGCTAATATATATCTATGCCCCTCACTCAGTCTTCCATAGACTAACGCCTCCACCTTTCAGGTTCTTGCAGGTGCGTGCTAGGCGGGAGTCAGAGTCGTGTCCTGTCATTCAATCGAGTCTAGCGCACTACACTTTCATGTATTGTTACTTATGATCTATTAGGATATGTTATGTATTTTGGAGATGATAATGTATTGATATGCATGTATGTCTAATGATCAACGAAAATGTTTATGTTCGTTTATATTATATGTTGATTGTATTAGTTGGAGTTGAGTTAGTCCCGCCTAGCTAGCCGGTTATTCATTTTATTGTCACCCGTTCGCTATAGATTGGTTCATGTACGGGTTACCCATTTCGTATGTGGATCGACCTATAGTGCGGGGGTGTGGCATCCATACGTGAAGGGTGCTACAGCCCCGATCGGAGCTCACACGTGCCCTCACGCGCGTTGTGATGCACCTTCGGCTAGGTTTTCGGGTGATGTGGCCGATTCTCATTCGGCCACGTGTCTGGGTCGGTCCAACCGGATAAGGTTTGAACCGACCCTAGCCGTTTCCGACCCTACCCGTTGACCCGGTTCGGACCCGTTGACCTGCCCGGTCCAGATCTAATCTGGACCGTCCATTCACGCTGATGTGGCGTGATCTCCGCCGCCCACGTGTCGCGCTACGCGGCTACTGTATCAGCGCCACCTCACCCCTGGCCGTTGACGTGGCATGTTACGTCAGCTGCCACGTCATCTTTTTTTTTTTTTCCTCCCGATGAAAATTTTATTTTCTCCAAAATAAAATTCCGGCATTTCAAACTCTTTGGAACTTGATTTATTTTCTTAAAAAAAATCCTTAGCTAATTTCAAACACTTTGAAATTTTATTTCTCTCTTTCCCTTTAACGTTTTATCTTCAGGTTTTCGATTGGGGCTTGCAGGGGCACCTGCAGGACTAATTAATTTTAGCTCCAAACGGGTTAATATATTTTCATCCCATGATAATAATTAATTACCGTTTAACAATATTTAATTCCACTAAATAGATATTGTTACACTCTAAAATTAATTAAATTATTCACGAATTTCTCGATCTAGAATAATTTTGCATTTTACTCCTCCGTGTAGATATCCATGAAAAATAAATTAATACTACTATAATTTATTTTTCATTTCTAATCTGAAATTTTCTGATTCGCCTTAAGTTCAAATCTCTTATACGTGAAACACATTCAACATACAACTTCAGTGACGTATCACACGAAGTACTTTGACCAAAGTTTTAATTCGAACTTTGCAAATCTATTTCAGGAATATCTTTTAACTTTCCAGCAAAGCGATAGATTCCTCGATCAATATTTCTCTTTAGCACATTTCATGTAATCACTGAACGTACAAAGTTTTCGGTCATTCGATATCGAGACCTCACTTATGAGCAAGTTACAATGATTAACACTACATGCCTAAAGTCGAAATACTACCAGGATTAAGAGTTCAATGCTCTGTAAGATTTGTTCATTTTAGATAGTAGTTTAAAATGAACTATCTTAGTGGTCCAGTTCGATGTTTCCAAATCTATTTAAAATCATCAATGTGTTATAACTGGAAACTCCATTTTCCTATGACTAAAGACTAATCATCTTGTATAACACATTATAGTCTCGATAAGAACTTATTCTTATCATATCGACTAGAACTTTAATAACACGTGATTTCGATATCCAAAGTCCTTTCCTATGAAACACATTTCTTATAAGAATATCATCACACGTTATTAATTATGTTAATATACTCATAACTTGCGATAATTTCAGTTTTATTAATCCAACAAAATATGAAGTATTTACAAAGAAATTGGATTTTCAGGGCACTAATCCCAACAATCTCCCACTTGCCCTAATTCCAATTGGCTACACATCTAAGCCCCATCCTTTCTACATGAGTATTAAAACACTTTTGCGCCAAAGTCTTAGTGAAGAGATCTGCCAGATTGTTTACCGAGTCAATCTTTACTACTGCCACTTCTCCATGTTCCACATAATCTCGAATAATGTGAAACTTTCTCTCGATGTGCTTTGCACGTTTATGACTTCGAGGTTCCTTGGAGTTGGCCACCGCTCCAGCATTGTCACAGTACAATGTGATCGGTGTAAGTCCATCTTTGATGACTTCTAGATCCATCAGGAAATTTCGAAACCAATACGCTTCTTTGGCTGCTTCCGAAGCTGCCACGTATTCGGCTTCCATGGTGGAGTCAGCAATGCAACTTTGCTTAATACTCCTCCAACTTATGGCTGCTCCTCCCAGAGTAAACACGTATCCAGACGTCGAACGTCTAGAATCTAAGTCAGATTGAAAATTTAAATCTGTATACCCTATAGGAATGAGCTCATCACTACGATAAATAAGCATATAATCCCGAGTTCTTCTCAAGTACTTCAATATATGCTTTACAACTATCCAGTGTTGGGGTCTAGGGTTTGACTGATATCTGCTGACCATACCTACAACATAACAGATATCTGGCCTTGTACATAATATGGCATACATGAGGCTTCCGACTGCCGAGGCATACATAACATTTTTCATTTCCTCTGTCTCTTCAGCTTTCTTGGGACACTAATCTCGAGACAGATGAACTCCAAGTCGGAAAGGTAATGAACCTTTCTTAGAGTCAGCCATATTGTACCTTGCCAGCATCTTATCTATATATACTGCTTGTGATAAACCAATCATTTTATTCTTACGATCACGACAAAGTCTGATCCCTAAAATATAACTGGCCTCACCTAGGTCTTTCATGTCAAATTGATTTGACAACCAAATCTTGACTGCTGACAATACTCCTGTGTCATTCCCAATGAGGAAAATATCGTCTACGTATAAAACTAAAAATGTTACCACACTACTGTGACACCCTGTCTCTCCGACAAGCCAAGTATGGCGTCACGAGAGGTTTTTTCGACATTTTAATTCTTCTTTTGATTTAATTTATACGTTGAATTAATTGTTTAAGTGATTTATATGCTCTAATTGTTTAATTTTCACGTTTTAACTTTTGTATTTAATTTTCCTATTTTGAATTTAATTCCCGAGTATGCTAATTTTGTAAATTATGTGATATACGTGATTTAAGTATGTAGTTGTATGACTTTAAAATTATTGGACTTAATTGAAAACTTGGCTTTGGACTTAATTGCAACCTTTTGAAAGTTTTGGACCTAATTGAAAAATAACCTTTTTAAAAAAATTTTTTATTTATTTTAATTCGTTTAATTTTTATTTTATTTATTATTTCTTGAAATTTAATTTTTATTATTCGAATAATATGCTTATTTGTTGAAATGAGTTGCGTTCGTGTTCGATTTGAGATCGAAATTTCGTGCTTTCCTGATATGTTGGAGATTTGTGAGTGATGAATTCGTTTATGTGCTCGTTTATCACTTTCGGACCTGTTTGAAATGGTAACGCACCATTTTATTTGTTTTGGGGACTCGAGGGCCTAACTAGTTTTAGTGCGCCTTTTGTTTCGGAATTCATATCTTGAGCTCGGGAATTCGGATTCGAATTCCGGAAGTGGTGCCAGACTTGTAACGAGATTTGCAAGCTAAGAAACCTAGCCTTACATTTTTCTAAACCCATTTGCTACTCCGAAATTTGCTCGAAAAACTGACTCGCGCACATATGACCACCTTTCACTTATTTGCACATAAGTCCCTCAATTCTCAAGCTTTTCACATGAAACCTGGACCCACAATTCACCAACTCAGTCCTTTATCAACCTTTACCACCTCCATCTCAATCCACACAAGAAGAGGAAGAGAAATTCAGCCATTTTTGGAGAACAAACAGCAAGCCCGTAACTATTCACCCTAGAGGGATTTTGAGCACTAATCTTCTTTTCTCTCCATCATCTTCAAGAGGTAAGTACATATTTGATATCTATATCCTTAATTAATCATTTTCATCCGTGAAATTCAGACTTTAAGCCATAATTGATTGAGTTTTGAGCCATGTCATGAATAGTTAGGTTTTGTCCATTTTCTTGAATCTATGACTTTGAATTCGTTTTAGTGAATTGAGGCATGATATATGATCAATCTTGCTGCATTTATTTGTTCATATATATGATCAATCTTGCTGCATGTATTTGTTCATATGCTTTTAGTTGATGATGGGTGAATATGTGACAAGATGCCATTAATGGAGTTAAGGTTTTCTCAAGCTTTTCCCTCTTTTCCCCTTCGTTGATGCCTTGCTGGGTTTGAACTGATTATGCATGAGTTAGGGGCTGTTATGGAGATGTTTGCTGCTGAGTTGGTTGCCTTGGAGTGTCTTGTGTGTTGCAGTGTATTTGTTCATGTGAAACAGGGGATCAAAGCTTTGAGCTGCTGCCATTTTCGTGACTGGAATGAGTCTCCTCGGGCGGGGAGATTAGCTTGAAGAAAGTCCCCGGCAGGGGACTTGCACCTTGAGATCTACTGGAAGCTTTTTCCATTCTCCCCGGCCAGGGAAAGTGGAGAAGAAAATCTCCCCTGGCTGGGAGATGGCTTGCTGCAACAATTGAATTCCCAATTTGCTCTGTTGTGCATTTAATGTTCTTTTATGATTTATGCATGGTTGTACGTGGGTTTTTCATTCAAATACTTGTTGTCTTGTATATGCATTGACTTTGTGAGATTGGTTAAAGAATTATATGCATTCATATGTGTACATATATATTAAATGAATGGATTTTGCATGGCTGATGCCTGCATTATTAATTTATTTTCATTTATGCATGGACCTTGTGATTATTATTTGATTATTATCTACTATACATGCCTTAAGTGTGAGTGAGGCTGCTGTCACGTGTGAATAATATGTATATATATTTATGATTGTGTAATTTTTTCCATTATTCATTATTTAATTTTAGTTTTTTTTATAGGGTTTAATTTGTAAATGAGGTCTTGTGTTTTAAATGAATTTTATGCATGAATATGACTTCCTAAGTTGAATTATATGTTATGAATTTGTGATATGAATTTATTTGGTATGTTTATGTGACTCTTTGAATTTAAATGGCTTAAATGGTGCATCTTTGCATCTCATTTGCATTCATTTCATCTATAAGCATTGCCGAGCGTCTAATTAGTTCATGAATGAGTCTAAGTCGTAAGTTTGCAATTGTTTGTCTCAGAGTTGGGGTCCGGAGGTATCGGTTCCACCATTTAGCTTCTTCTTGGTCGTCAACTCTCGTTCGTGAGCTCTTTCGGTAAAAGGTGAGGTTTAAGTTTGTTTTCTTTTAGTTAATGCGACCTACGACCCTATATGCTCGTTTTCAAGCCCGCATGCGAATATACTATATATATATATATATATTAAATATGTGTCTTATAATATATTATGAATCTTGTTAATTCGATTTAATATGAATTCTTCTGAAATTATACGTATGGGCGTATATAAGCTTAAAAATGGTTTTGCAACGAGGCTATGCTCCAAACCGTGTAGTGTCAAGCGAACTATGATCTCCCTCAGCATATTATGAATTTGGAAGAGACGAAGAGGTACGTGTATAGCATATGCCGAGTTGCACGGTAAGGTATGTTTCTTATGGTATGTTTCTTAAGTATAAATCGTATGTTTCTAGGTTTCGCGAGTTAGGTATGTTTCTTATGAGTCTTACGTTTCCTTACGAATCTTATGAATCCCTGGGCCCCGGAGGCGTGGGTAAGGACGCCCGAGACGGTGTTGGGCTGCCGGGTTAAGCCTGTGCACGTGCTCCTTAAAGTACGTTACGGGATCGTTATCCCACGTATAGGTATCGAGTTGCACGATGTCGGCCCGTAACCCGCGTGCAGACTTCCGGAGAAGGTGGATGGAATATGGGAATATAAGTCTTATGAATCTTATGTATTTATGTTCCATTATGTTTCCTATGATTTCTTTCTTTTTAAGAAGTAAAGTTGACCCGTACTCGCCAGGTAATTTAGGTTTGTTTTATTATGTTGATTATGAAATGGGATAAGAGAGTTTGTTTTCAATATTAGATTTCTACGCTAAACTATGAATCTATCAGAATATATGAATCCCTATGAGTTTTAATATGAATCCATATGCGTTTTTGAAACTATGAATCCTTACAAGTTTTCAAACTTAAGAATATATGAATATATGTATAAGTATGTGATCTTTTCAAAAATGACTTTTGTGTGTAAAACCCTATCCCCGGTTCATCGTATTTTGTTTAATACATGCTTTGATCTATATGTATACGTGTGTGGGTGTGCGTTAGCCCCCTCACTCAGTCGGTGGACTGACCCTCTCCTTTTAACTTTTCAGTTTGTAGGTTTTAGGTTGTGCTAGACGGAGTCGTGAGTCGGTCAAGTTCTAGCCTCCTAGCTCGAGTTGCATCTCATTCGCATTCGGATATATCTTGTTTATGATTTAATTTTGATAATGGAAGTATGTATATGTTATGCATTTGTTAATGAATTATGTATGAATTCTTGATTATATTTATTTCGGGACAGACCTCTAGGGATAGTTGAAACTTTTTTTTTGTGGATTTATCTTCTTGAATTTTATTATATGCTTCCGTTTTCTTAAGGTTTTGCGCACTCAGGTCCTTTCTTAGCTCCGCCTGGCTTAGAGAGTGTGTGTAGGTTCCCGTTCAATTAGTCTTGGGCTCATGTATGGATTTCTATTTCATATGTGGGTTCGGGGCTAGGTGCGGGGGATGTGGTGGCTCGCCGCTCCGGGCGCTACATCTTAAAGTGGTATCAGAGTTCCGGGTTGCAAAACCGGAGTTCTTGCATCGTGTTGTGTCAAATGTAGGTCGTACGGCGTAGGAACAACGTGCTAATGTGTGCATTGCATTAAGATATGTGACCTTATTGAATTATGTGTTATAAATTGTTACTTTCTTTTCATTAATTATTGTAGTTACATACTTTATGTGCGTTAATTATTTCATTTACTTGCCATAATCATTCACTAACCGCATGCATCATATTTTCACCTTCCTTGTGTATAGCGGGTTAATATCTTCCGACGATCAACCACTCATCTCAACGACCATGGGCCCTAAGTTGAAATTGGGATCAAGTAGAGATGAAGGCCCTTCACGACCGCCGAATCATCGCACCGATAACCAATCCACCAAGGTGAAGAGCAAGATAGCTCGATTTGAAGGAAGAGACCTTATGTTCTTGTCGAGCGCATTATTTTCGAAGAGCAAATCCCATGCACCCATTGTGAAGGAAGGAATGGAAATCGTTGAGAAATTAGGAGGTTAGAAGTTTAAATCTTCTGAGGGAACAAGAAAGTCGACCCATGTTCTTATAATACTCGAAAGGAATTGAAGGAGTCCAAGGAATTAGTTCAAATTTATGGATAGAATTAAAGAAGATCTTCGAGAAATGGAAACCGGGATCGAGTCTAGAACTTGGATCGCGAGTACCCAGGAAGTACTTCGAGTCAAATTTAAGAAATTAAAGGAAAGGAGCAGAGTAAGAAGAATGGAATCGGGAAGTAACTTGGGATCGGGATCAAAGAGAGACCGAGATGACTCTCAAGTGGGGTTGAAGAAAAGAAGAAAAGAAAGAATTCTCATTTTTGGAGTAACAACCGTGCGCTCAATGTAGAAAAAATTCTCATACTTATGAGAATTGTTGGAAGAGATTGGGGCAATGCCACGAATGTGGATCCTCAAAGCACAAATTGGAAGAATGTGAACAAAAAGGCTAAAGAGACTCTCGAGAGGTAATTACATCCATTGCACGAGCATCCATCCTACATTGTATATTTTTTTTCTTACTTGGAATGTGTGTTGCATATTGCTGTTTCTTGTTGCTTTCTTGCCTGGGTTGGTGATAATGTGATACATAGCATATGCAAATCTAATCCGACATGCATGAGTTTAATGTTTTCTTGATAGCTTGTAATTGAGAGAAGTCCCCCTTCGTGATGGTGAAAACCGAGGTAAGAAGGAAGTGGTGACTTTGAAGATTCGGTTAAAGTTATAATAAGAAGATGAGGACTTAACAAAGAAGAACATTGGTATTACATCACGCGAGCCTCGTCCTTATATACTCGAGGTATCGGTTTGGAATTCGAGGAGAAAGAATCTCTTCAATGATGGGTAATCAAAACGGTATCGAAGTGAAGCAAACAGGGAATAAATCTCCGAGCTCCATTCCTAGGTGGAGAAATGATTAATTCGCCATTTAACGTAAGTATTAAGGACGAGTAAATGGTGGCGTATTAGAAAGAAATTAATAGCTTTTCCTTCCTTAAGTATACGATTACCCGGCAAGTGGAAAGCCTTATTTAGGAAGCTTGAACGAAATAATTATCGATAAAAGCCTTTCTCCTCAACGAAGAAATTATCATGGATATTGTAGGAAATGAAGGGAATGGGAGTTAACGAGGAGGAGAAGCTAGGAAGTTGAGAGTTTTAATTCCTGAGGGAGCAAGATGTTGACTCATTATTCAAGAATATTAAAAGAAAATAGGAATGAGTTAGGGTATGGGAACTCAGGACGGATAGTTCTTGAAGAGGCCAAAGGGAAATGAAAGAGCTATAAAGGATTGAAGAATGATAGAGATTTTGAAGATGTGCCCGCTAGGGCATACTACTTAACAATGCCGAAGCGCGTCTCTTTACCAGATCACAAAATACAAGGGAGAGATGCCGAGAAGCTAGGATTGGACTAAACAAGGTTTCAGGATGATTTAGGAAGAGTGGGTTGAGAGACTTCAAGAAAAGCGGAGATTGTGATATGTGAATTGTTAACCGAGTTTAGGGTATTTAAGATTAAAGGGGATATGGAAGACTTTGGAGGAAAAAGAATTAAAACAATCCCTCATGGTAATTAAGGAAGTTAGACGAGAGAAGAAGATTGCTCGGGGTTAAGTATTATCGATTAAGGAGGAAGTTGGAAGAAAGAATGAAACCATCGACCTACGGATTTGTTCAAGAAATCTGAGGACAAGGAATTCGAGTCATGAGCTCTACAACGGTAACATCAACTCCCGAACTGTCTCACGACGTTCTAAACCCAACCTTGACGATGTGAAGGACTCCGAGCAATGATGAACGGTACATAATCATTCATGGCACATGCATCATGCATCTTTAATCGCTTTATGGTTGTTATATGGCTTACTTGTGCATGTTTGAGTTTGTTGTGTGTTTGCTCGGTGTATGGTTTTCTCAGTAAGTTGAGGGTCGTGTTTGCAACGGTCTTCCGGATTGACCAAGAAATGATGATTTGGCACTCCAGCAAAGGGACCTCTTGAATTAGAAGCTGCGAGTGGTGGAGGTTCGGTAACCACGCCATTTGTGTAATGCCGAGCTTTTGAGTAGTTGGAATGAATCAAACGATGGGCGATGAATCAAACTTGGACCCTCCTATCTTACGAAACATTTTAGTTGCTCCTAGCACGGATCAAGTGGTGAGGAATTTCTCCATCAAGATTTCAAGAAGTGATCAAACCCCTTGTGCAAGAAGACCTTACCGGGCTAACCCTTGTCGGGACGTCATGAACCTCGAACTTGGGTGAATACGGAAAGTTGCTTGAGCTTGAAACTCGAGCAGGCAAACCTGGGGACCAGGTTCTCTTAAGGGGGGAGGATTGTGACACCCCGTCTCTCCGAAAAGCCAGGTATGACGTCACGAGAGGTTTTTCTGACGTTTTAATTCTTCTTTTGATTTAATTTATATGTTGAATTAATTGTTTAAGTGATTTATATGCTCTAATTGTTTAATTTTCATGTTTTAACTTTTGTATTTAATTTTCCTATTTTGAATTTAATTCCCGAGAATGCTAATTTTGTAAATTATGTGATATACGTGATTTAAGTATGTAATTGTATGACTTTAAAATTATTGGACTTAATTGAAAACTTGGCTTTGGACTTAATTGAAACCTTTTGAAAGTTTTGGACCTAATTGAAAAATAAGCTTTTTAATAAACTTTTTTATTTATTTTAATTCGTTTAATTTTTATTTTATTTTATTTTATTTATTATTTCTTGAAATTTAATTTTTATTATTCGAATAATATGCTTATTTGTTGAAATGAGTTGCGTTCGTGTTCGATTTGAGATCGAAATTTCGTGCTTTCCTGATATGTTGGAGATTTGTGAGTCATGAATTCGTTTATGTGCTCGTTTATCACTTTCGGACCTGTTTGAAATGGTAACGCACCATTTTATTTGTTTTGGGGACTCGAGGGCCTAACTAGTTTTAGTGCGCCTTTTGTACCGGAATTCATATCTTGAGCTCGGGAATTTGGATTCGAATTCCAGAAGTGGCACTGGACTCGTAACGAGATTTACAAGCTAAAGAACCTAGCCTTAAAATTTTCTAAACCCATTTGCTACTCCAAAATTTGCCCGAAAAATTGACTCGCGCACATATGACCACCTTTCACTTATTTGCACATAAGTCCCTCAATTCTCAAGATTTTCACATGAAACCTGGACCCAAAATTCACCAAATCAGTCCTTTATCAACCTTTGCCTCCTCCATCTCGATCCACACAAGAAGAGGAAGAGAAATTCAGCCATTTTTGGAGAACAAACAACAAACCCGTAACTATTCACTCAAGAGGGATTTTGAGCTCTAATCTTCTTTTCTCTCCATCATCTTCAAGTGGTAAGTGCATATTTGATATCTATATCCTTAAATGATCATTTTAATCCATGAAATTCAGATTTTAAGCCATAATTGATTTAGTTTTGAGCCATGTCATGAATAGTTAGGTTTTCTCCATTTTCTTGAATCTATGACTTTGAATTCGTTTTAGTGAATTGAGGCATGATATATGATCAATCTTGCTGAATTTATTTGTTCATATGCTTGTAGTTGATGATGGGTGAGTATGTGACAAGATGCTATTAATGGAGTTAAGGTTTTCTCAAGCTTTTCCCTCTTTTCCCCTTCGTTGATGCCTTGCTGCGTTTGAACTGATTGTGCATGAGTTAGGGGCTGTTATGGAGATGCTTGCTGCTGAGTTGGTTGCCTTGGAGTGTCTTGTGTGTTGCTATGTATTAGTTCATGTGAAACAGGGGATCAAAGCTTTGAGCTGCTGCTATTTTCGTGACTGGAATGAGTCTCCCCGGGCGGGGAGATTAGCTTGAAGAAAGTCCCCGACCGGGGACTTGCATCTTGAGATCTACTGGAAGCTTTTTCCATTCTCCCCGGCCAGGGAAAGTGGAGAAGAAAATCTCCCCTGGCGGGGAGATGGCTTGCAGCAACACTTGAATTCCCAATTTGCTCTGTTGTGCTTTTGATGTTCTTTTATGATTTATGCATGGTTTGTACGTGGGTTTTTCATTCAAATACTTGTTATCTTGTATATGCATTGACTTTGTGAGATTGGTTAAAGAATTATATGCATTCATACGTGTACATATATTTTAAATGAATGGATTTTGCATGGCTGATGCCTGCATTATTAATTTATTTTCATTTATGCATGAACCTTGTGATTATTATTTGATTATTATATACTATACATGCCTTAAGTGTGAGTGAGGCTGCTGTCACGTGTGAATAATATGTATATATATTTATGATTGTGCAATTTTTTCCATTATTCATTATTTAATTTTAGTTTTTTTTATAAAGTTTAATTTGTAAATGAGGTTTTGTGTTTTAAATGAATTTGATGCATGAATATGACTTCCTAAGTTGAATTATATGTTATGAATTTGTGATATGAATTTATTTGGTATGTTTATGTGACTCTTTGAATTTAAATGGCTTAAATGGTACACCTTTGCATCTCATTTGCATTCATTTCATCTATAAGCATTGCCGAGCGTCTAATTAGTTCATGAATGAGTCTAAGTCGTAAGTTTGCATTTGTTTGTCTCAAAGTTGGGGTCCGGAGGTATCGGTTCCACCATTTAGCTTCTTCTTGGTCGTCAACTCTCGTTCGTGAGCTCTTTCTGTAAAAGGTGAGGTTTAGGTTTGTTTTCTTTTAGTTAATGCGACCTACGACCCTATATGCTCGTTTTCAAGCCAGCATGCGAATATACTATATATATATATTAAATATGTGTCTTATAATATATTATGAATCTTGTTAATTCGATTTAATATGAATTCTTCTGAAATTATACGTATGGGCGTATATAAGCTTAAAAATGGTTTTGCAACGAGGCTATGCTCCAAACCGTGTAGTGTCAAGCCAACTATGATCTCCCTCAGCATATTATGAATTTGGAAGAGACGAAGAGGTACGTGTATAGCATATGCCGAGTTTCACGGTAAGGTATGTTTCTTATGGTATGTTTCTTAACTATAAATCGTATGTTTCTAGGTTTCGCGAGTTAGGTATGTTTCTTATGAGTCTTATGTTTCCTTACGAATCTTATGAATCCCTGGGCCCCGGAGGCGTGGGTAAGGACGCCCGAGGTTGTGTTGGGTCGCCGGGTTAAGCCTGTGCACGTGCTCCTTAATGTACGTTGCGGGATCGCTACCCCATGTATAGGTATCGAGTTGCACGATGTGGGCCCGTAACCCGCGTGCAGACTTCCGGAGAAGGTGGATGGAATATGGGAATATGAGTCTTATGAATCTTATGTATTTATGTTTCATTATATATCCTATGATTTCTTTCTTTTTAAGAAGTAAAGTTGACCCCGTACTCGCCGGGTAATTTAAGTTTGTTTTATTATGTTGATTATGAAACGGGATAGGAGAGTTTGTTTTCAATATTAGATTTCTACGCTAAACTATGAATCTATCAGAATGTATGAATCCCTATGAGTTTTAATATGAATCCATATGCGTTTTTGAATCTATGAATCCTTACGAGTTTTCAAACTTAAAAATATATGAATATATGTATAAGTATGAGATCTTTTGAAAAATAACTTTGGTGTGTAAAACCCTATCCCCGGTTCATCGTCTTTTGTTTAATACGTGCTTTGTTCTATATGTATACGTGTGTGGGTGTGCGTTAGCCCCCTCACTCAGTCGGTGGACTGACCCTCTCCTTTCAACTTTCCAGTTTGCAGGTTTTGGGTCGTGCTAGGTGGAGTCATGAGTCGGTCAAGTTGTAGCCTCCTAGATCGAGTTACATCTCATTCGCATTCGGATATATCTTGTTTATGATTTAATTTTGATAATGAAAGTATGTGTATGTTATGCATTTGTTAATGAATTATGTATGAATTCTTGATTATATTTATTTCGGGACAGGCCTCTAGGGATAGTTGAAACTTTTTTTTTGTGGATTTATCTTCTTGAATTTTATTATATGCTTCCGTTTTCTTAAGGTTTTGGGTGCTCAGGTCCTGTCTTGCTTCACCTGGCTTAGCGAGTGTGTGTAGGTTCCCGTTCGCTTAGTCTTGGGCTCATTTATGGATTTCTATTTCATATATGGGTTCGGGGCTAGGTGCGGGGGGTGTGGTGGCTCGCCGCTCCGGGCGCTACAACTACTCTGATGTCTTTTGTACACACATGGTTCATCAGGAAACTGTATAAATCCAAAGGATTTAATTGCTTCATTAAATCTGATGTTCCACGATCTAGACGCTTGCTTAAGACCATAGATTGATCTATTAAGTTTGCATACCATATGCTCCTGATTTCTGGCTATAAAGCTCTCAGGTTGAGCCATGTATATCTCTTCTTGAAGGTGCCCATTCAAGAAGGTAGTCTTTACATCCATTTGCCAGATTTCATAATCATAATAAGCGGCAATGGATAGAAGAATTCTTATGGACTTAAGCATTGCTACGGGTGAGAAGGTTTCATCGTAATCGATACCTTCTTTCTGAGTCTAACCCTCTGCCACAAGCCTTGCTTTAAAGGTTTCTGCCTTTCCGTCCACTCCTCTTTTCCGCTTGTAAACCCATTTGCATCCAATAGGTTTAATGCCCTCAGGCGCCTTTACAAGTTCCCAGACTTTATTAGAATACATTGAATCTAACTTAGATTCCATAGCTTTGACCCAATGGTTAACGTCTATATCTTTTATAGCTTCATCATATGTGATAGGATCAGATACGTCAGATTCAACCACTTGGGTTAATCCTAAGTATCTGTCAGGTGCCCTGACAATCCTCCCACTACGACGGGGTTGTTTTGTACTTGTCCCTACATCATATGTCGTATCTGGTACATCATATGTATCCATCACATTTTCAGTTGTTATGGGTTCTTGGAGTTCAGTATCTGATACTGTCATTTCTTATAACACTATTTTACTTCTACACTTGTGGTCATTTACGAAATCGTCTTCGAGATATTTAGCATTAGTGCTTACAAACACTTTGTCATCTCTCGGATCATAAAATATCCCACCTTTTGTTCCTTTAGGATAACCTATGAACAAACAAACCTCTGTTCTTGATTCCAACTTGTCAGGATCCTTTCTTAAAACATGGGCTGGGCTTCCCCATATCCGAAGATAAGAGATACTGGGCTTCCGCCCTCGCCACAGTTCCATTGGTGTTTTAGGAACTGACTTGGATGGAACATGGTTTATTATGTGAGCTGTCGTTTCGAGAGCAAAGCCCCAAAACGAACTCGGTAGGGTAGCATGACTCATCATGGATCTTATCATTTCCATTAGAGTTCTATTTCTCCTTTATGCAACACCATTCTGTTGGGGTGTACCCGGTGCAGAAAACTAAGATTTAATCTCATTTGCTGTGAGAAATTCTAGAAACTATGTAGATAAATACTCTCCACCAAGATCCGATCGAAGTGCCTTGATACGTTTTCCAATTTGTTTCTCGACTTCAGCCTTATATTCTTTGAACTTTTCAAAAGCTTCAGACTTATGCCTCATCAAATAGACGTATCCATATCTGGAATAATCATCCGTAAAAGTGCTAAAATACTCAAAACCTCCTCTTGCTTGAACACTCATAGGACCACACACATCCATATGAATTAATTCAAGCAACTCTGTGGCTCGATTACCTTTAGTCTTGAAAGACCTCTTGGTCATTTTTCCTTCTAAACAAGATTCGCAGACTGGAAGTTCTGTCAAGTCCAAAGGACTCAATAGTCCATCCAGAATTAGTCTTTGGATCCTATTCGAATTAATATGACCAAGCCGTAGGTGCCACTTATAAGCCTCGTTGGGCATATGAGCTTTTCTCTTGGATGGTAAGTCAAGTTTAGTAGTGTTAAGTTCGGAATTAGGGTTTTTAACGGGGTATAATAAGAAAAGACCATCGCTTACTATACCAGAGCAAATAAACCTTTTGTTATGCTTAATGGTTAAACAACGTTCAAAATAAACACTAAAACCATTATTCATTAAACAACTAACAGAAATCAGATTTCTGCGTATAAACGGTACATAAAAAGTGTCTTTCAAAAACAAAACCCTACTGCCAAAATATAATTCTACAGTCCCTACTGCTAATACAAATATACTAGTATTATCTCCGAGCAGTAGCTGTATCTCGCCGTCTTCAAGCTTCCTGGTTAGCTTGAATCCCTACAATGAATTACAGATATGATTAGTTGAACCTGAGTCCACACACCAGGAATTTGGTGGACTTCCAACTAAACATACTTCTAATAAACAAGACATCACCATACCTTGTGCAGACGACTTAGCAGGAAGACTGGCTAAGTATTTTGGGCAATTCCTTTTCCAGTGCCCATTTCCTCCACAACCGAAACATTTTCCTTTGCTTAGCTTAGTTTTCTTCTTCTGAACCTTACCTTTAGGATTGGAAACTTTTCCCTTTCCTTTCTTCCACTTATTGGGTTTTGGAGCCGTGGAAGTTGATGCCTGTGCCAGGAGAACCGTTCCCTTAGCTTTCATTAGCCCTTCTGTCACCTTGAGTTCATTCATTAGTTCAGGCAGAGTAAAATCCAACTTATTCATAGAATAGTTCTGCCTGAACGTATGAAATGATTTTGGCAGAGAGCACAGGATCATGTCCTATTTGCTGAGATTATCCATCTTAGCACCGAGGCTCTCAATTTCGTTCAGATAAGCCATCATGTTCATAACACGATCCTGAACAGGTGATCCTTCAGACATCTTAGTTACCACCAACCTTCTCATCAGCTCGTGCCTACGTGCACGATTCTGTCCACCGAACATCTGATGAAGATGTTCCATCATGTTCTTAGCAGTAGGCATCTCATGCATTTGATGTTTAAGAACATTTGAGACAGATGCCAGGATGTAAGACATAGCCAGATCATTATGCTTGATCCACTTGGCATAGGTGTCTTTTAAAGCCTGGGTGGCTGTGGTTTCTGGTACTCCCGGACAAGGTTCAGTGAGCACATATTTCAAACCCTCGTGTCCAAACACGATATCAAGAATCATTTTCCAATCAGCATAGTTTGAACCTTCAAGCCTATTTTCCTTAATAATCGATTGAAGCGGGCTAGCGGACGTCATTGTTTTAAAACTGAAATATTTAAAATACGTGCAAGTTATGAATCTGTATATTACTTCTTTAGCGTCTAACCATTAAATGAAATCCACAAAACCATTTTGGTTTACGCAATGATGACTTAACTAACTGTAGTTAGCTCCCCGGAAGCGAGGTCGAAAACTACTTAGAAAAGCAAGAACTATTCTTAATTAACATGTTATCCAGGAAACTCTTACCAAACTATGTTAATCCACCACGTCAACCTTTGGTCTCTAAGTGAGTGTAACAGAGCTCCGAAGGGAGGTTAATACATCACTCAGTCAAGTGTACACCATTACTTAGAAATTCATACTAGTAGGTCAAGACACTCCACGAAAGCATGGTCGTGCTTGACATTCCTCGTATTTCATTCTATCCGAAGAAGTCTAATCTTGTATACCGCGAACACATACCCGGCGAAGGGAGTAGTACGTATCCACTATACTATAGACGGGCAATGGAGACCATAAGAATCCATCTATTTTATCTTGCTCCCACTTGAATTTTTCGGAGTTATGGATTATCTTTGATTATCACATAATCTATTTGGCGTCTTACAATCGGAAGTGATTAATCTAATTAATATGCTCCCACTGGGATTAATAAATCGCATTTATAACCCTAATAATATTTTTAAGTCTATTTAATAACTCTTTATTAATTAGGCCGAAAAAATATTAATCCAATTATGTATCTTGTTCAATCTCTATTAAGCATTATTTATCTAATCATATCAAATAAAATATGCATAAGTGAAAAAAAATAATATCTCATATTATCATGAACATCCCATAAAATAAAACAATTAAGCATGCTTGCATATAATTATCACATAATTATCATGCTTAAAATATATGGCATAAAGTAAACATGCTATAAATAAATTATCACATAATTTAAATCATGTTTACTGATTCGACAATTAACTAGGAAGATTATTGAAATCGATTCCTAGAAAATTACCATTCCACGCAAATTTTCAGGAAACACTGGAGGGGTCACAACGGTCCCACTTAAAAACCAGCCTCCTTTGACAGAATTTACGTGCACAGTAGCAGATTTAAAATTATGCATCGCATGCATCATATCAATGCATGTATATATCTAGAGCACGACTCTGATACTAGTTGCTGGGAGGTGGGCCCAGAACAGTAGCAGTCCGGGGCCACATTTTAAAATTTTACCTAATATCCAGGTATCAAAATATTTCTAAAATATTTAAATACAAACAGCGGAAGACTAGCCGGAACTACTCAAGTATATACATGCAATTGATAATAAATTTTAAGTCACAAAGCAGATAAATAAAGCATGCAATTAACACTTAAGAGCACCTAATTCATCATGCTTAAATAAAAAAAATATAAATTAGCTTTCACCGAAGATGGCTACTGCGCCCGAAGTTCACCTCTCGAGAACCCGATTCCCGATCTCCTCGCAAAACCGGTAGAGCTTCCCTGCAATAACCCCAGGGACACCCTCGGAGTATGGGCTTCGAAAGTATTTCTCTAAACACTTAGAGAAAATAAAACTTTAAACTAAAAAAACCCTTTTCAGGGTTTATTCTCCCGAAATCAGGCGTTTATATAGAAACACCTAATTAAAATTAATTCCAAAATAAATCGGAAGTAACTAGGAGAATGGGATATGGTTTCAAAGCCGAAAGCTCAGCCAAAACCTCTCCCAAAGTTTGATGGAAAAAAATGAAATGCCAAGACCCCTATTTATAGGGGAAAAACCAAGGGCAAAATAGTAATTTCACCTCCCACTTGCGTGTGCACCTTGGACATGAAAACCAAGGTGACTACATTACAGCTCTCATCGCCACGAGTCCAACGTCGCCGAGAACGCCCCGATCGGAGCTCACACGCGCCGTCACGCGGGCCACAAGGTGGCGCGTGTGATGCACCTTCGGCTAGGGTTTCGGGGGACGTGGCCGATTCTCATTCGGCCACGTGTCCGGGTCGGTCCAACCGGATCCGGTTTGAACCGACCCTATCCGTTGCCGACCGACCTGTTGACCCGGTTCGGACCCGTTGACCAGCCCGATCTAGATCTAATCTGGACCGTCCGTTCACGCTGACGTGGCGTGATCTCCGCCGCCCACGTGTCGCGCCATGCGGCTACTGTGTCAGCGCCCCGTCTGTTGGAAAACACGAATCAAAAAGCAGCGGAAATTTAAAAATTTTCCAACAAAAAGACCTTAGACTCGCAATCGTGTAACCAAATTCGTAGGGATTAGAAACTTACTTTCTTAATTAACTTTCTTGAAGCGTTTCAAGCCACCCAAGAACGCTCTTCTCGCGGTTTGATCCCCTCTCCTTGGTAAAGCTCGAATCTTCAAACTTCTAACTTGAAGCTCTCTAGAGATAGTCCACCAACTTGACTACAATCTAACTAGTAAGGATGCTAGTTCTCTAGTTAGTGTTTAGGCTTAACCTAGGGTTTCGTTTATCTTGGAGAAAGGATGGTGTTCAACACATGAACCAAAAGAATTGCCAATTCGCTCTAAGGGGAGCTCGAGCTCCCCTATTTATAATAAGGGAGTGGCCGAAAATCCCTAGTCCTTATGGGCTAAGGATTTTGGTCCCTCTCTCCTATTACTTGATCATCAAGTAATTTTGACTTTGACTTTGAATTCAAATTCAAATCAACTTTCAAGAGAGCTAAAATATTCAAACTATTTTTGGATAATTTTATACTTTATTTATTTAAAATAAATAACTTATTTTTATCTAATCAATTAATTCATAATTAATTAACTACATTATTTTTCTCCAAAATAAGACTTTCTTTTTAATTCAAAATTAAACCAAAGTCTATTAAAAAATTAACACATTTAATTATTTAATATATATATATACAATATATATATTTACACATGTGGGACACGTGTCACAAGGACACGTGTCACTTACGTGACCTACACGTGTGGCTTCACACGTGTGGAACCCTCTTGGCTTGATTAACTCGTTTAATCATTCTAAAGCCTCAACTCATGTGACCAAGTTGTTGTGTGTGACCCTCTAGGTTCTCAATTCAATTAGCAGTGACCCTAATTAATTAATCAGTCCACAGATTAAACGACCATAGTCTAGCAACAGGTGTTTAACCCCTAGCTGAATTCGAATGTTCGGATTCGACAGAACCTTTAAGTCATTTATTCATGTGAGATACAATCCTCCTACTTACTATCTCTCAACCAAGATCTAGGGTAAGGGAATAATCAGAACCCTAATAATCCGGTCTTAAAGCTAAGTGCATTTCATATCCATTTGATCTCAATCCAAGAAACCCTTTTCTTGATGTCGTGATCTACTGCCTTGGCCAAGGACTCCATATGGCATATGAATGACTTACACAATAAGAGATCACCTTGCAAATGCAAGTGTAGGTCCTTTCTTGATTCTCATTCACTTTCATGAATCACTTATGCAGGCCCAGCATAAGCCTTGAATCAGTTGTCTAAGGCGACACCCTTTAAAGCTTATACCTAAGACTACAGAGTTAACCATAAAGTGACAAGGAACCTCAAGTCAAAAGGATCAATTAATCACATCAATGACTCGTGAGATATTTCCTAATCTGGAAGTTTCCATTTCCTGAAATAGAAACTTCCTTTCCCATTTAGGAATGTTCTCACACGGGGTACCTCAGTGAACTTACTTATTAAAGTAAGCACCCTCATGTATCACGCACGTATCAATTATACACTTTGCACCTCCATGAAACAAGGTGGTCCTTCTTAAGGGCGTGATCCCACAAGCAAGCCTTAGAGGAGTCAGGTTGACACTCCCACTGTCTGTAGGACTCATCGGCTTGGAGCATTTTACTAATCATGACTTATGTGATATAGGGCTCGTTTCATGAACCATTTCACCTAAATGGTAGAGTCCTAAAGTCATCAGGATTAGGGGAGTTCTTATACATGCACAGATAAAGTAATCGCATACCAAACAAGAGCATATAAAGAAGTGTTGCCTCAATTCGTTATTTCGTTCAAAGATTGTCTGTGATTACTATAAGGAAAAGAACAAAGTGGATATACAATCGGCTTTCTAGGGCACTATTCCTAACACCGTCATCCCTGACCGCTGACGTGGTATGACACGTCAGCTGCCACGTCATCATTTTTTTTTTCCCGATGAAAATTTTATTTTCTCCGAAATAAAATTCCGGGCATTTCCAACTCTTTGGAACTTGATTTATTTTCTTAAAAAAAATCCTTGGCTAATTTCAAGCACTTTGAAATTTTATTTCTCTCTTTCCCTTTAATGTTTTATCTTCGGGTTTTCGATTGGGGCTTACAGGGGGACCTGCAGGACTAATTAATTTTAGCTCCAAACGGGTTAATATATTATCATCCCATGATAATAATTAATTACCGTTTAACAATATTTAATTCCACTAAATAAATATTGTTGCACTCTAAAATTAATTAAATTATTCACGAATTTCTCGATCTAGAATAATTTTGCATTTTACTCCTCCGTGTAGATATCCATGAAAAATAAATTAATACTACTATCATTTATTTTTCATTTCTAATCTGAAATTTCCTGATTCGCCTTAAGTTCAAATCTCTTGTACGTGAAACACATTCAACATACAACTTCAGTGATGCATCACACGAAGTACTTTGGCTAAAGTTTTAATTCGAACTTTGCAAATCTATTTCAGGAATATCTTTTAACTTTCCAGCAAAGCCACAGATTCCTCGATCAATATTTCTCTTTAGCACATTTCTTGTAATCACTGAACGTACAAAGGTTTCAGTCATTCGATATCGAGACCTCATTTATGAGCACAATAATTAACACTACATGCCTAAAGTCGAAATACTACCAGGATTAAGAGTTCAATACTCCATAAGATTTGTTCATTTTAGATAGTAGTTTAAAATGAACTATCTCAGTGGTCTAGTTCGATGTTTCCAAATCTATTGAAAATCATCAATGTGTTATAACTGGAAACTCCATTTCCCTATGACGAAAGACTAATCATCTTATATAACACTTTATAGTCTCGATAAGAACTTATTCTTATCATATCGACTAGAACTTTAATAACATGTGATTTCGATATCCAAAGTCCTTTCCTATGAAACACATTTCATATAAGAATATCATCACACGTTATTAATTATGTTAATATACTCATAACTTGCGATAATTTCAGTTTTATTAATCCAACAAAATACGAAGTATTTACAAAGAAATTGGATTTTCAGGGCACTAATCCCAACAAATTGTACCCTTCGTTACCAAATTCTTCACTAAGGACGACGTTCTCGTATAATGAGTTGTTATTATTGTTTGAAAGAGAGTTGTTATTGTTGTTTCAAAGAGAAGACATATTTTTTCTTCTTAAAATACACCTTAAAGTATGGAAACGGGGGAATTAATAATTAGTGATACACTTGGTAGTAGTATATTTTATTAAATTTTATTAAACGGGGGAATTTTTGCTTGGAACTCTTCTAACTCACTGTTCCGCCGTTTAGGCAGAAAATGTATCCTGACATTGACTTAAAATCATCTAAGTTAGATGCAAAGCTTGCATCGCAGTATCCTTCGACAATAAGATCTTTCTGACCTCCGTAAACTAAGAATAAATCTTTAGTACTTTTCAAGTACTTAAGAATATTCTTCACGGCAACCCAATGACCATCTCCAGGGTCAGATTGGAAACGACTTGTTACACTAAGTGCATAAGCCACATCCGGTCGAGTACATAACATTGCATACATTATGCTACCTATTGCTGATGCATAAGGTGTATGAGTTATTCTTTCCTTCTCAAGGTTAGTCTTAGGACACATCTTCTTTGAAAGACATGTTCCTACACTCATAGGAAGGTTCTTAACCTTTGCTGACTCCATATTGAATCTCTTCAATACTTTGTCAATATACATCGACTGTGATAGTCCTATTAACCTTCTAGATCTATCTCTATAGATTTTAATTCCAAGGATATAGGACGCATCACCCAGATCTTTCATCTCAAATTGGTTCGATAACTATAACTTAGTCACTTTCATGTCATCCTTCGAATTCCCAATAAGAAGGATGTCATCAACATAAAGTACTAAGAATTGCACTTAGGTCTCCAATTCCTTTCTATACACACATGATTCATTCGAAATTTGAATGAAGCCAAACGCTTTGACTGATTCATCAAATCGAATATTCCAATTCCTAGAAGCCTGTTTCAATCCATAGATTGATCTTTGGAGTTTGCAAACCTTTTGCTCACTCCCACTGAATGTGAAACCTATGGGTTGCTCTATATAAATGTCTTTATCAATGTCACCATTGAGAAAGGCAGTTTTCACATCCATTTGCCATATCTCGTAGCCATAATACGCAGCAATGGCAAGCATGATCCGAATAGACTTTTGCATTGCAACTGGTGAAAAGGTTTCATCAAAGTCCACGCCGGGTCTTTGTGTGAATCCTTTTACAACCAGTCTTGCTTTGTAGGCTGCAATGCTTCCATCAACTCCAAGCTTTCTCTTAAAGATCCATTTGCAACCTATGGGTTTGACCCCATCAGGCAAATCTACCAAGGTCCAAACTTGGTTGGGGTTCATGGAATCCATTTCGGATTTCATGGCTTCTATCCACTGTTCAGAGTCAGAATCTGAAAGTGCCTCCTCATATGTTAAAGGATCATTATCCTTTTGAGAGATTTCATGGAAGAATCCATACCATCTCTCCGGCTGTCTAGGAGTGCGTTCAGAACGCCTTAGAGGAGGATTTACGTGTGTATCGAAATTCGTGATTGGTTGTAGTTGATCAGAAGGAGACGTTTCTTCAGTGGGAGGTATGGGCTTACTTTGTACTTCCTCTAATTCTATGATCTTGCCTTTCTTTTCTTTAAGGAACGGTTCCTCAAGAAAAGTGGCATTTTTGGAAACAAACACCTTTTGCTCAGATTGATCATAGAAGTAATATCCTATGGATTCCTTAGGATAACCTACAAAGTAGCATAAGTTAGAACGAGATTCTAACTTATCTCCCACTGTCCTCTTCACGTAAGCAGGACAACCCCAAATTCTTAAGTCAGAGTAACTAGGGATTTTACCATGCCACATTTCATAGGGCGTTTTAGGGACTGACTTAGAGGGAACTAGATTTAAAATCTTTGCTGCACTTTCTAGGGCATAACCCCAGAAAGAAGGTGGTAAGTCAGTGAAACTCATCATGGAACGAACCATATCTAGTACGGTTCGATTCCGTCTCTCAAAAACTCCATTAAGCTGAGGAGTTCCTGGAGGAGTCCACTGAGAGATAATCCCATTATCTTTGAGATGGTTAAGGAATTCTTCACTAAGATACTCGCCTCCTCGATCAGATCGAAGTGCTTTGATCTTGTGACCAGTTTGGTTCTCAACCTCCTTTTTGAAATTCTAAGAATTTCTCAAAAGCTTCAGATTTATACTTCATTAAGTATATATAACCATATCGACTAAAGTCATCGGTAAAGGTTATGAAATATTGATGATTGTTTCTTGTGCTTACACTAAGCGGTCCACAAACATCAGTATGGATCAAATCCAAAACCTTAATGGCACGTTCCACAGTTCCTTTAAAAGGAACTTTGGACATTTTTCCTTTGAGACAGGATTCGCAAGAAGTTAACTCCTTAAGATCATTTTCAGAGAATGATCCTAAAGTGTTTATCTTGCTAATTCTGTTCTTGGAAATGTGTCTTAATCTAGCGTGCCATAAGGGAGTTGAAACTTTGTCATCTCTCTTATGCTTCGTTTCTCGTTGTATATTCATAATATTGATATTCTGAGTTAGATAAAGTCCATTACTTAGAGTACCGATGTGAACGGAAGAGTTGTTCCGTTTGATAAAGTATTTACCATTCTTAATATAAGTTTCATAACCTTCACAATCTAAAATTGGAACAGAAATTATATTACGAATAATGCTCGGTACATAAAGGACTTTATTTAAGACTAACTCAAAACTACCTAAATCTAATCTAATTGTGCCTAAAGCTCGAGCTTCAACATTTGAGCCATCGCCGATCTTCAAGACATATTCTCCTTCTTTGAGTTGTTGGACTTCACTTAGCATCTGTACATCATTACAGATATGAGTTCCACAACTGGTATCAAGTACCCAAGAACTAGAATTAATAGAAAGATTTACTTCAACGAGAAAGATACCTTTCTTTAGAGTAGCCTTGTACTCTGGGCAGTTTCTCCTCCAATGTCCCACTTTGCCACAATGGAAGCAAACATCCTCTTTCTGATCTCGCTTCTTCTTTTGGGCCTTCCCCCGTCGAAACGCCACCAGTGGGCCTAAGGGGTTTCTTCTTCTTCTTTTGGGCTTTCTTGCCCTTACCTTTAGAAGGCCCAGAAGAGGAAGATGGATCATTCACCATCAAAACCTTATTGTCCTTCTTGATCGTGCTTTCAGCAGTCACAAGCTGACTAATCAGCTCAGCTACAGTAGCACCAACATGATTCATGTTGAAATTAAGGACAAATGGGTTGAATGATGGTGGGAGCGAAGCTAGCAACAAATCCACTGAAAGCTCATCTTTCAGTAGCATGTCCATGGAAGCAAGTTTCTCAGTAACGGCGAGAAACTTGAGCCCATATTCGTGGACACTTGAACCTTCCCTCATTCTTAAGTGGAACAATTCCTTCGAAGTGTTATACCTTGTAATGTAGCTCCCACTGTTTTTCAAAGATCTAGAATTCCCAAAGATCTAAGAGGAACACTTTTCCCAATGGGTACTAAGATCCTAGGCATTTTACCTCGAACCCACGACTCGCGGACATTCTAAGTAAAACCCTAGGTAGGTACAACTTGCCAATTCTAACACCTTTAGAACTCTTAGTAATTGTTTTTACATCACCTATCTTTCAATATGGACCCACGACTCATGCGACATCCATATTTACTTAGGCATTAAGCTAGACCCACCAATCATAAGATCATGATCAAAACTTAGTTCGAACGACCCACGACTCGCGGACATCGCCCTTGCCAAAATTGACCACGAAATATTGACCATTTAAAATGATCAATTAGGTAACTAAGAACTAATAAGCTCCACTAGCTATCCCACGACTCGCGGACAATAACTAGCTTCACTTACTAAACTTAAAACCTATTGATGGAATGCTAGGAATTTAATTCAAAATTTGCATCTCGAATTAAATACCTATCTGTTCGAAATTAGCTTAATATTTAATGGGAATTTTTGAATCAACCGGAGAGTTGTCCGGTTCGACCTCACCAACATATATGTTATCCAATTTTATTAGTCTTGATTAATGCAAGTACACTTAAATGCATTTTAAGCAAGCACATAAACAGATAACATGTCCTAGCATGATACTAACATGTAATGACCGTGGGTTCTACCTATCTTATGCGTGATATGTGGGAGCCACTCCACAATCACAAGTTCTAACATACATGCCACATAAACAGTTTAAATCACATAAGGGAAAGCGGTAACAAAATACGAGCCCTATCTCTATTACATTTTTACAATCGAGATTCCCCTCCCTTACATTTTGAGGGGTCTTCACTTATGGACTCCTTGTTACTTGAATGTGGTCCATCTTACTCCATGGGTGCATTGTCTCCAAAATGAAAATAAAACCTCACCACCTATCTCTACTCTCAAATTACAATAAAAGGAAAAAAACATAAAGTAATAAGGCTCAATCTTCATATTGGCCTTAGACAATTACACGGGGCATACCCCGGCCTAAAAAACAGTAATATGGAAAGCCACATAATAAATCACATAACAGTACGCACATAAGTGATGCTCCAACCTCAATTGCAAAAACGCAACTATAGGGCTCGAACCCCAATTTAAACCATCCACGCGTATAAATTAAAACCATACATAAGTCTAAACCCATGATCACCTAACATGCTTTTGCGAGAATTTAAATTTAGCCAATAGATTAAAATTCCCTTTTCAAGTCTTAATGAGTTAAAACACGACTTGATGCGAGTCTTATTTATAACAGTTTTCAATAAATCCCAAATTAACAAAACCAAATAAAATTCCAATTAATTTCTGAAAATTAATAATTTTATCAAAGATGTATTTTCCCAAAATATAAACCGTTTCAATTTCTCAAAAATCCCTATTTTAAGTTTTATTCAAAAATTAAAATAAATATTCAAAAATAAAATTTTAAAATTAAAATAAAAATTAGGACTGGATTGCACGAAATACGAAAACAGATTACGAAGGAAAAACGGGGCCTGTACGCGAAGAGGGCCGTGCACGAAGCTGGCGTGCACGGGCGGTGCGCACTCGCGCGGCCCCTCCAGGCCATGTGCGGCCGACGATGGGCGGCGCACCCGGAAGGCCTCCCGCGCGGTTGCGGGAGGGTGCTGGGCGGTGTCGCCCATGCGCGCCTGGGCAGGCGGGCTGTAACGCCCCAGCTTTCGGCATTTCAGGTATGATCGACACGTGTGAGTTTGAGAGTTAGATTTTAATTATTATTTGATCATTTCTTTAACTTTTCATGTCATGGCATATAATTTTATATAATTATATTCTTAGTATTTTATTGAAATTCATATCATATTATAATTGTCGCTTATATTGAACGTGATTGTAACATGAATTAATTTCCCGAACGTGATTTAATTCTTTATGGCCTTACTAGCTCATTTTCATGATTTTGGGGGCTTAATTACATTGGACCTAATTGATCAATTGTTATGGAATTGAACCTAATTGCATGACTTAAATAATGGAAGGACTTAATAGCAAATTGTCCAATTTCTTCTCCTTCATAACAGCATTTCACGTACCATGCCTTCCCATTTCATACAAAACATTTCATATACTTTCTTCTTGCTTTCCTTGCTCAACCGAGACAAACCCTTGTGAAGGAGTAGGGAGATTTCATCTTACAAGCTTCATATTTGTAGGTTTTGTGATCATTCAAGCATCATCAACATCATATCTTCTTCTCATCTTCCATTTCTTTCCTTTGAGGTAACTTTGGAGAATAGATGATTTTCTTGGAAATATGGTATAGATAGGGCTTTGTATTGAATTGGTTAAATTGTGTATTTGTTGTTGGAAACTTATTTATGAACTTTGAGCTTAAGTTGGATGCATTATCTTGAGTTTTATTGAGCTTGGAGCATGAATGATGATATGGGTTTCATTTGATGAATCTTTGATGATCTACCTTGGAATTATGTGTTTTATGAATTGTTATTGATCTATATGTAAGCTAGTATGTTTATTGCATGAAATATATGCGTTTGGACTTGAGTATGGATCATTTTGTTGGTTGTTGTTGTTGTTTCGTTGTTGTTCTGCTGATTGCCTTGTTTTTTTTCTGCTGCGTACAGTTGACACGAGCGTGTCAACTTTGCCTTGTACAGCGTGACACGGGGGTGCATGATGGTCTGGTTTTTCCGTACCGTGATACGGGGGTGTCACGGTTTACTTTGTAAGGGTGACACGGGCGTGTCACCTTCTATTTTCACGCATATTGTCCGCTGTACCCCGACACGGGGGTGTCACGGCTTAGTGTGTATTGGTGACACGGGCGTGCTACCCTCTGTTTTTCATGCATTATGTTTTGCATGTATGTATTATATGATTGCGTACATGTTAGAACGAGATATTTTCATGGTACATTCTATCATACTCGTCATCTCGTTGCATTTCCGCCGTTTGTCCTATTTTGTACATTTTGAGTGGTGTCTCACGGACAATTGTCTTCCTTGCACAGACCAGCTTCCTGGTGACGAGGAGCAGGCCCCGTGAGATGTTTCCTTGTTTGTTTTGGGTCGTTCAGGTGAGGTTTAATTCTAGATACATAGAACCCGTATAACCCTATGTGATGTTTTAAGCCAAAACTTATCTATATATCTATAGTTTTCAAATGAGATTGGTTTTCAAATGATTTATCAAACTATTGAAGGAATTGATTGATTGATTGACTGGGCGAGTATTGTATTGCACTGTGGGCCCGAGGGTAGTGGCTCGAGCCAACTGGGAAAGCATGGGCTGACGGGTAACTCGAGAGCTACTCTCACCAAATTGGGATGACCCCTGAACCCCCTAGGAGATTAGGGGACGAAGGAGTTCCGGGCTTAGGGATTCATGTACCCTCTACCCAGACTGATTGGAAGGTGGGGCCTTGTAATCCCACCATCACCCGGAGGAAGAAGGATGGACTGAAACTGCTAATTGTGCATCGTAATGAATTGCATGATCACCTAACTATTGAATAATTGATTGATTGATTGTACACAGTCGAAGTAAGGTTGGAGATTTGCCCTCATTCGCCGGGCCACAGATTGATTGTATTGAAGTGTTAAGTTAATAAATTGAATTAGTTGTAACCTCGGGCGATAGTATCTCTTATTCTATTAAATTGTATTGTTATTTTCCAAAAATTATTACCCGAGATTATAACTTGCATGTATGTGCGCTTATATTTATTTATACCCCTCGCTCAGTCCGTGTTGGACTGACACCTCAACTTTTCAGTTGTTTTGCAGGGCGTGCTAGGCGGGAATTAGAGTTTAGATTGTCTTTAATTCGGGTCTAGCACACTTCATCTCACATTTTGTTCATGTATTGATACTTTTGTTTTGTAGCATGCCTTGTGGCTTATTTTGGAGATCATATTGTATTGCTGATGTAAATGTTGGTATCTATTAATAAATAAATAAATATGGTACCTATAAGTATCGATTGATTTATTACTTCCGCTTTTTATTACTCTGAATTGATTATGTGGTTTGGGGTTAGTCCCGCCTAGCCTTGTGTAGTGTTTTTTTTATTGTCTCCCATTCGCTATAGCTTTGGTTCATGTATGGATTAACCATTTCATATGTGGATCGGGCCTATAGTGCGGGGGATGTGGCGCCTCGCGTTCCGGGTGCTATATCCTACGGTGGTATCAAAGCCCGGTTGCAAAACCGGGTCTCTTGTGTCGTGTCTTGTGAGTCTAGGTCGCACGGCATAGGAACTAAGTGTCGACTTGAGAGTCTTGCATCGTTATTTGATATATTTGAACCTACTTGACCTATTTGAGCTCACTTGAATTTGGTGAATTGTTCGGATTTTCTTTGAGTTTATGTGTAATTTGTGAATTATTTGCACACATTTGCACCTACTAATTGAACATGCATAATAGTGCCTTGATTTCAGGATGGCTCGTGATAGACATCATCGTGATCGTTCTCCTAGACATCGACATCGTCGTCATCATCGCCGGGAGAGATCACCACCTCCTCCTCCACCTCCTCAGGCTCAGCCACAGGACTTTATGAACGCCGTGGTGGGTCTTATTGATCAGAGAGTCCGGGATTATGTTCCTCCACCACCACCAGTTCCACCACCACAGCCGGGAGGCCAGATTTCATTAGCTTTCAGGGAGTTCCAGAACCAACATCCTCCCAAGTTTTATAAAGGGAATGATATTCAGGCTGAGCAGTGGCTGAAAGAAATTGAGAGGATATGGGAGCTTATCTCGTGTGAGTCCCAGGAGAAGGCCCGATGTACTATTTCTCTGATTCAGGGCGAGGCATATTCATAGTGGGAGAGTGCCCGGATTATGTTAGATGCTGCAGGCGAGGAAGTGAATTGGGCATTTTTCGTCAGGGAGTTCAAGAACAAGTTTATTCCTCCATCTTCTCGCACTCGAAGATTGAAGGAATTTACAGAACTTAAGCAAGGAAGCCGGTCAGTTCCAGAGTATATCGCCGAGTTTGAGAGATTGTCCCACTATGCTCCTAATATAGCGAGTGACGATTTCCATAAGGCGATGCAGTTTGTTCAGGGCCTTAGACCGGATATTCAGGCAGCGATTGAGGCGGTCAACACGAGCACATGGGTGAAGGCTACCAAGAAGGCATTGTTGGTTGAGGATTCAGTGAATGCGAGGTGGTCTACTTATCGTTCAGGTTCGGGCTCAGGTTCCGGATCGGGTTTCAGAGGTTCCGGATTGGGGTATAAGGGTTCAGGTTCAGATTCTGCTTCAGGCAAGAGGCCAATGGTTTATTCTTCTCCACCACCAGCTTCGAAGGGCCAAGGGAAGAAGCCCCGACCAGCGGGACCAGTGATTAGAGCTCCAGTTGCTCCAGCTTTGCCACCACCACCCGAGAGGCCTGCTTGTACTTTCTGTGGTCAGAGGACGCACATCTATGATAACTGTAGGAGGCGTCTGGGTTTATGTTTGATTTGTGGGAGTGACGAGCATATGGTCGACGGATGTCCAAACCGCAGGATGCCACCGCCGGGAGCATAGAGACCACTGATCAGGGCTCGTGCTTATGCTTTGGGCGGAGAGCAGCAGGATGCTGATGTTGACCCAGCCGCGGTAGTTGAAGGTACCATTTGCATACATGGCACGAACATTCATACCTTGTTTGATCCAGGAGCTACTCACTCTTTTCTTTTGATGCTATATCTGTTTCTTTGCCTTTGTCTGTTACTCGCTCTTCTGCATGTTATGTGGTTAGTACTCCTTTTGGTGGTAGTTTAGAATCTGATCGGGTGGTCAGAGAGGTTCCGGTGAGTATCGAGGGTCGAGTTTTCTTGTCAGACTTCATTGAGCTGCCGATGACTTGTTATGGATCCATTTTAGGCATGGATTGGTTGTACAGACATTCAGCCACAGTTGATTGCAGGGCGAAGAAGGTTCAGTTGGGATCAAATTTGGTAATGGGTTGGAGTTCCAAGACTGTGCCTCTACTTTCTTTCTCTGAAGCTCATAGGTTGGTTCGAGATGGAGCCATGGGTTTTATTGCGTATATTCTCAACAAACCCAAGGACCAAAGTAAGTTAGAAGAAATGGAAGTAGTGAAGGAGTTTCCCGAGGTCTTTCCTGAGGAATTGGATTCGCTACCTCCAGAACGGGAAATTGAGTTTGTGATTGACTTGTACCCTAACGCAGAGCCGTACTCCAAGACCCCGTATCGTATGGCTCCGGCCGAGTTGAAAGAGTTGAGGACTCAACTTGATGCGTTGTGGGAGAGTGGGTACATTAGACCGAGTTCTTCTCCCTGGGGTGCATCGGTTTTGTTCGTAAAGAAGAAGGACGGGACTTTGAGAATGTGTATAGACTATAGGGAGTTGAACTGGATGACGATCAAGAATAAGTATCCTCTTCCACATATCGAGGAGTTGTTTGACATACTACAGGGATCTAAAGTCTACTCGAAATTGGATTTGAGACAAGGCTACTATGAGCTGCGAATCCGAGCAGAGGATATTTCTAAGACAGGATTTAATACTCAGTATGGGCATTATGAGTTCGTAGTGATGCCGTTTGGTTTGACTAATGCCCCAACAGCTTTTATGGATATGATGCACAGGATTTTCAGCCCTTTTCTGGATAAGTTCGTGGTTATCTTCATTGATGATATTCTGGTTTTCTCTAAGTCTGCCGAGGAGCATGCAATACACCTTCAATTGGTATTGAGGACTTTGAAGGAGCATCAGTTATTTGCCAAATTCAGCAAGTGTGAGTTTTGGATAGACAAGGTGTCATTCTTGGGTCACGTGATTTCGGGCAATGGATTGGAAGTTGACCCTTCTAAGATTGAGTCGGTTTTGAAGTGGGAGAAACCTAAGAATGCCTCAGAGATCAGGAGTTTCTTGGGGTTGGCAGGTTATTACCGGAGGTTTGTTAAAGATTTCTCCAAGTTAGCAGCTCCTTTAACACGGTTGACGAAGAAGAATGTGAAATTCGATTGGGATGAAGGTTGTGTGTTGACTCAGAAGGGTAAGGCAATTGCTTATGCATCCCGGAAGTTGAAAGAGCATGAGAAGAATTATCCGACACATGATCTGGAGCTCGCCGCCGTAGTCTTTGCACTTGGAAAGTGGAGACATTATTTGTATGGGGTGTCTTTCGAGATTTTCACCGACCACAAAAGCCTCCAGTATTTATTCACTCAGAAGGATTTGAATATGAGGCAACGGCGTTGGATGGAAAGGTTGGAAGATTATGATTGCACGACCAAGTACCATCCCGGTAAAGCCAACGTGGTCGCCGATGCACTTAGTAGGAAGGTTAGTGTGTCGAGCTTGGAAGTGGGTGGAAGTAGTGGAATCGAGCCAATTGTTTTAAGGGCTCGAGTCTCTAATATTTCGGTTCAGCCGGATTTGAAGCACAGGTTGTTTGAGGCTCAGAGTACGGATGTGGAAGTTCAGAGATTGGTAGCTAAGGCAAGAGCTGATCCGGAGTGTCCATTCGGGTTTGATGAAACCAATCTTCTTCGTTTCAAGAACCAAGTGGTTGTACCCGAAGAGTTGAAACGGGTATTGCTCGAGGAAGCTCACATATCGGCTTATTCTATCCACCCCGGAGGAAACAAGATGTATAAGGATTTAAGGCAATATTATTGGTGGCGTGGATTGAAGAAGGATGTGGCCGAGTATGTGAAGCACTGTCTCACATGTCAGAGAGTGAAGGCCGAGCATCAGAAACCGGGAGGTCTTCTTCAGCCGTTTCCTATTCCTGAATGGAAGTGGGAACATGTGACAATGGATTTCGTGTCCGGATTACCTAAGGTGAAACGTGGATTCGATGGAATTTGGGTGATTGTGGACCGTTTGACGAAGTCTGCACATTTTCTGCCAGTTCGGATGTCGTTTAAGATTCGCAAGCTAGCCGAGCTTTATAACCGGGAGATTGTTAGACTTCACGGGATTCCGGTTAGTATAGTTTCAGATAGAGATCCACGGTTCACTTCGAAGTTGTGGCGTGAATTGCAAGAGGTTTTGGGTACGAAGCTCCAGTTTAGTACAGCATTTCATCCTCAGACGGATGGTCAGTCCGAGAGATTAATAAGGTATCTCGAGGATTTGCTTCGAGCTTGTTCTTTGGATTTTCAGTCTTCTTGGCATGATCAGCTACCTTTGATTGAGTTTGCTTACAACAACAGTTTTCAAGCTTCGATTGGAATGGCACCGTATGAGCTACTTTATGGTCGGAAGTTTCGTTCTCCGTTGTTCTTTGACTTGGAAGAGTGGAAATGGACTAAGCAAGAAGGTGTTAAGAAAAGTGAGCAATTGGAAAAACCTTCTAAGGCTGTTGAAGCTATGATTGAGAAAGTCCAATTAATAAAACAACAGATGAAATCAGCTCAGGACAGACAGAAGAGCTACGCCGATCGTCGTAGAAGGGATCTCGAGTTTGAAGTTGGAGACCGGGTATTCTTGAAGGCGTCTCCACGTAAAGGATTTGCTCGGATTGGGAAAGGAGGTAAGCTTAAGCCTCGTTATTTAGGTCCTTATGAGATTTTGGAAAGAGTTGGACAAGTTGCTTACAGATTGGACCTACCACCGAGCCTCACGGGGATTCATAATGTATTTCACGTCTCTCAGTTAAGGAAATACTACCCCGATGAAACCGAGATCATTCCCGTTGAAGAAGTGGAATTAGAATCGAACCTTACCTTTGTTCAGAAACCGGTTAAGTTATTGGATAAGAAGTTTCAGGAATTAAGAAACCGGAAGATTCCCATGGTTAAGGTTCTTTGGAGAAGTGACAAGACCGAAGAAGCCACGTGGGAAACAGAAGAGAAGATGAGACGGTTCCATCCAGAGTGGTTTCCTTCCGATCAGTGAATCTGGGGACCAGATTCTTTTAAGGAGGGAGGATTGTAACGCCCCAGCTTTCGGCATTTCAGGTATGATCGACACGTGTGAGTTTGAGAGTTAGATTTTAATTATTATTTGATCATTTCTTTAACTTTTCATGTCATGACATATAATGTTATATAATTATATTCTTAGTATTTTATTGAAATTCATATCATATTATAATTGTCGCTTATATTGAACGTGATTGTAACATGAATTAATTTCCCGAACGTGATTTAATTCTTTATGGCCTTACTTGCTCATTTTCATGATTTTGGGGACTTAATTGCATTGGACCTAATTGATCAATTGTTATGGAATTGAACCTAATTGCATGACTTAAATAATGAAAGGACTTAATAGCAAATTATCCAATTTCTTCTCCTTCATAGCAGCATTTCACGTACCATGCCTTCCCATTTCATACAAAACATTTCATATACTTTCTTCTTGCTTTCCTTGCTCAACCGAGACAAACCCTTGTGAAGGAGTAGGGAGATTTCATCTTACAAGCTTCATATTTGTGGGTTTTGTGATCATTCAAGCATCATCAACATCATATCTTCTTCTCATCTTCCATTTCTTTCCTTTGAGGTAACTTTGGAGAATAGATGATTTTCTTGGAAATATGGTATAGATAGGGCTTTGTATTGAATTGGTTAAATTGTGTATTTGTTGTTGGAAACTTTTTTATGAACTTTGAGCTTAAGTTGGATGCATTATCTTGAGTTTTATTGAGCTTGGAGCATGAATGATGATATGGGTTTCATTTGATGAATCTTTGATGATCTACCTTGGAATTATGTGTTTTATGAATTGTTATTGATCTATATGTAAGCTAGTATGTTTATTGCATGAAATATATGCGTTTGGACTTGAGTATGGATCATTTTGTTGGTTGTTGTTGTCGTTTCGTTGTTGTTCTGCTAATTGCCCTGTTTTTTTTCTGCTGCGTACAGTTGACACGGGCGTGTCAACTTTGCCTTGTACAGCGTGACACGGGGGTGCATGATGGTCTGGTTTTTCTGTACCGTGACACGGGGGTGTCACGGTTTGCTTTCACCTCCCACTTGCGTGTGCACCTTGGACACGAAAACCAAGGTGACTACATTGCAGCTCTCATCGCCACGAGTCCAACGTCGCCGAGAACGCCCCGATCGGAGCTCACACGCACCCTCACGCGGGCCACAAGGTGGCGCGTTTGATGCACCTTCGGCTAGGGTTTCGGGGGACGTGGCCGATTCTCATTCGGCCACTTGTCCGGGTCGGTCCAACCGGATCCGGTTTGAACCGACCCTATCCGTTGCCGATCGACCTGTTGACCAGGTTCGGATCCGTTGACCAGCCCGATCTAGATCTAATCTGAACCGTCCGTTCACGCTGACGAGGCGTGATCTCCGCGCGCCCACGTATCGCGCCACGCGGCTGCTATGTCAGCGCCCCGTCTGTTGGAAAACACGAATCAGAAAGCAGCGGAAATTTAAAAATTTTCCAACAAAAGGACCTTGGACTCGCAATCGTGTAACCAAATTCGTAGGGATTAGAAACTTACTTTCTTAATTAACTTTCTTGAAGCGTTTCAAGCCACCCAAGAACGCTCTTCTCGCGGCTTGATCCCCTCTCCTTGGTAAAGCTCGAATCTTCAAACTTCTAACTTGAAGCTCTCTAGAGATAGTCCACCAACTTGACTACAATCTAACTAGTAAAGATGCTAGTTCTCTAGTTAGTGTTTAGGCTTAGCCTAGGGTTTCGTTTATCTTGGAGAAAGGATGGTGTTCAACACATGAACCAAAAGAATTGCCAATTCACTCTAAGGGGAGCTCGAGCTCCCCTATTTATAATAAGGGAGTGGCCGAAAATCCCTAGTCCTTATGGGCTAAGGATTTTGGTCCCTCTCTCCTATTACTTGATCATCAAGTAATTTTGACTTTGACTTTGAATTCAAATTCAAATCAACTTTCAAGAGAGCTAAAATATTCAAACTATTTTTGGATAATTTTATACTTTATTTATTTAAAATAAATAACTTATTTTTATCTAATCAATTAATTCATAATTAATTAACTACATTATTTTTCTCCAAAATAAGACTTTCTTTTTAATTCAAAATTAAACCAAAGTCTATTAAATAATTAACACATTTAATTATTTAATATATATATATACAATATATATATTTACACATGTGGGACACGTGTCACAAGGACACGTGTCACTTACGTGACCCACACGTGTGGCTTCACACGTGAGGAACCCTCTTGGCTTGATTAACTCGTTTAATCATTCTAAAGCCTCAACTCATGTAACCAAGTTGTTGTGTGTGACCCTCTAGGTTCTCAATTCAATTAGCAGTGACCCTAATTAATTAATCAGTCCACAGATTAAACGATCATAGTCTAGCAACAGGTGTTTAACCCCTAGCTGAATTCGAATGTTCGGATTCGACAGAACCTTTAAGTCATTTATTCATGTGAGATACAATCCTCCTACTTACTATCTCTCAACCAAGATCTAGGGTAAGGGAATAATCAAAACCCTAATAATCCGGTCTTAAAGCTAAGTGCATTTCATATCCATTTGATCTCAATCCAAGAAACCCTTTTCTTGATGTCGTGATCTACTGCCTTGGCCAAGGACTCCATATGGCATATGAATGACTTACACAATAAGAGATCACCTTACAAATGCAAGTGTAGGTCCTTTCTTGATTCTCATTCACTTTCATGAATCAGTTGTGCAGGCCCAGCATAAGCCTTGAATCAGTTGTCTAAGGTGACACCCTTTAAAGCTTATACCTAAGACTACAGAGTTAACTCATAAAGTGACAAGGAACCTCAAGTCAAAAGGATCAATTAATCACATCAATGACTCGTGAGATATTTCCTAATCTGGAAGTTTCCATTTCCTGAAATAGAAACTTCCTTTCCCATTTAGGAATGTTCTCACACGGGGTACCTCAGTGAACTTACTTATTAAAGTAAGCACCCTCATGTATCACGCACGTATCAATTATACACTTTGCACCTCCATGAAACAAGGTGGTCCTTCTTAAGGGCGTGATCCCACAAGCAAGCCTTAGAGGAGTCAGGTTGACACTCCCACTGTCTGTAGGACTCATCGGCTTGGAGCACTTTACTAATCATGACTTATGTAATATAGGGCTCGTTTCATGAACCATTTCACCTAAATGGTAGAGTCCTAAAGTCATCAGGATTAGGGGAGTTCTTATACATGCACAGATAAAGTAATCGCATACCAAACAAGAGCATATAAAGAAGTGTTGCCTCAATTCGTTATTTCGTTCAAAGATTGTCTGTGATTACTATAAGGAAAAGAACAAAGCGGATATACAATCGGCTTTCTAGGGCACTATTCCTAACACCGTCACCCCTGACTGCTGACGTGGTATGACACGCCAGCTACCACCTCATCATTTTTTTTTTCCCGATGAAAATTTTATTTTCTCCGAAATAAAATTCCGGGCATTTCCAACTCTTTGGAACTTGATTTATTTTCTTAAAAAAAATCCTTGGCTAATTTCAAGCACTTTGAAATTTTATTTCTCTCTTTCCCTTTAATGTTTTATCTTCGGGTTTTCGATTGGGGCTTACAGGGGGACCTGCAGGACTAATTAATTTTAGCTCCAAACGGGTTAATATATTATCATCCCATGATAATAATTAATTACCGTTTAACAATATTTAATTCCACTAAATAAATATTGTTGCACTCTAAAATTAATTAAATTATTCACGAATTTCTCGATCTAGAATAATTTTGCATTTTACTCCTCCGTGTAGATATCCATGAAAAATAAATTAATACTACTATCATTTATTTTTCATTTCTAATCTGAAATTTCCTGATTCGCCTTAAGTTCAAATCTCTTGTACGTGAAACACATTCAACATACAACTTCAGTGATGCATCACACGAAGTACTTTGGCTAAAGTTTTAATTCGAACTTTGCAAATCTATTTCAGGAATATCTTTTAACTTTCCAGCAAAGCCATAGATTCCTCGATCAATATTTCTCTTTAGCACATTTCTTGTAATCACTGAACGTACAAAGGTTTCAGTCATTCGATATCGAGACCTCATTTATGAGCACAATGATTAACACTACATGCCTAAAGTCGAAATACTACCAGGATTAAGAGTTCAATACTCCATAAGATTTGTTCATTTTAGATAGTAGTTTAAAATGAACTATCTCAGTGGTCTAGTTCGATGTTTCCAAATCTATTGAAAATCATCAATGTGTTATAACTGGAAACTCCATTTCCCTATGACGAAAGACTAATCATCTTATATAACACTTTATAGTCTCGATAAGAACTTATTCTTATCATATCGACTAGAACTTTAATAACATGTGATTTCGATATCCAAAGTCCTTTCCTATGAAACACATTTCATATAAGAATATCATCACACGTTATTAATTATGTTAATATACTCATAACTTGCGATAATTTCGGTTTTATTAATCCAACAAAATACGAAGTATTTACAAAGAAATTGGATTTTCAGGGCACTAATCCCAACAAATTGTACCCTTCGTTACCAAATTCTTCACTAAGGACGACGTTCTCGTATAATGAGTTGTTATTATTGTTTGAAAGAGAGTTGTTATTGTTGTTTCAAAGAGAAGACATATTTTTTCTTCTTAAAATACACCTTAAAGTATGGAAAATGGGGAATTAATAATTAGTGATACACTTGGTAGTAATATATTTTATTAAATTTTTTATGGATGCCATAGCAAGTGAAGACCATAGACAGTTATATAAGCTAAAGAAAGCTCGAAATTCAGCCGAGCGTGAGGTAGCTTAGGGTTTGAACGTGAAAGGGTGTGCTCATTGTGTCTTAATTATTTGGACGACCCGACACCGTCTCGCATATTGTGTCGTGATTCATCCACATGGAAGCTCCACTTGACATGGATGCAAGGTTTTTTTGTTCATTTGGAGATTGAAGTATTGCATTTTTGAGTACTAAAATTCATATGGTGTCTTTGCTTTCATAATTTGTGTTTCATCTCATGTCATAGAGATACATAAACTACATAGAGCTATATAAAGTTAAAATAGTGAAACTTCGAAGGTTCCTAGTTAACCTATGCCGAACTATAAGTCTATAACATTACAAAGCTACATTTCTTATATTAATCTACTCCGTAAAGAACACTTCTGTGATAAACATGAAGGTGGTCTCTCACAGGGCAATCTTCAAGCAGCCGGTGCGTAATCGTATGTCCCATCGTCATTTTGATCATCATCTCCATCCCTTTCAATCAGGTTGTGAGTCATTGGCGGAGGGTAACTGTACCCTTCGTCGCCGAAGCTTTGTCTACCAACATCGTCAATCTTGTACAAATTGTTGTTGATGTTGGAGAGGTAAGACATATTTCTCTTACAAATATACCTTAAAGTTTGGAAAGAAAAGAGGAACTTATAATTTAGTTATCAAACACACACAAGTTTGAATATTGATGGATGAGAAAATAGGGGAAGACAATTGCCATATATATAAGCTCAAGAAAAGCTTCAAACTTGTACGTGTTTCTACGTGTATAGATGACGCAGCTTCTGATTCGTCCACATGGGGGCTCAACTTAATAAATCAAGGGTTAGTGTTTGGAAATCGAACTACATTTCATTTGAGAGTACTATAATTCGAGAGGAATTTATGCTTTTTTCCGACAAATGTTAAATTTTGAAAATTACAAAATCGGGACACTAAGTGACCCCTAATAGCAATTCTGGGACATTAATTTCTCCGGCGACAAAAGTGTTCCAGTAAGTCCCAAAATTTGTCAATTTCAAGACAAGGTCGCTGGAGCCTGCTGATGTGGGGTCGGAGTGCTGACATGGACACATATACTTTACACGTGGACATTGACTCCCAAAATTTTGTGTCCACATGTAAAGTATATATGTAACATCCCGATCGTTCGGATTTCCAGGTACGCCGTAACGAGAGGGTTTTATGTGCTTTAAATTATTTAATTACGTATTTGAATGTTATTTTGATGCTTTTATGATTATTTGAATTTATATGAAATTAATTGTTTATAATATTGAACTTTGAATTTTAACGTTTAAGTTTGCATGCTCGTAATTTGCTCGTTATACGCCGGAATTCAATTCCGATTTTTGTGAAATTTTGATATGCGTGACATATGTGAGTTATGATTATGGTTGCATGCTCTTTTTATGTTTTTGGGTTCGTTTTTCGAGGTTTTAAACCTTTAGTATTTGACGAGGGGCATGAGGGCCTAACTAGTTTTAGCGCACCTCGTGCTCCGAAGGCCATCACTTGAGCTAGGGAATTCGGATTCGAATTCCAGAAGAAGTGTCGGACACGTAGCGAAGAAAGGAAACTTTTGAACCTGGTTTTGTATTTTTCTAAGCTCATTTGAACCCCCGTTTTTTGCCCGGATTGAACAGCTTGTGCTATAGCCACCTTCTTTGACTAGTCTTGCAATTGTGGGCCCAAACTAACCTTACCTAAGCTTTAACCTTGGTTTATATGATCTTGATCCATCTCTCTCTCTCTCCCTTATCAGCTCCATTTCGTTCAATATACCCAAGAGAGAAGGAATAGCAGCTGATCCATGGAGAAAAGAAGAAGAAGAAAACCACTTTCCCATATCTTGTGATTTTGGAGTCAAATCTCTTCCATATTTCATCAACTCTTAAAGGTATGTATATTTTCGAATTCTCCATGATTATATGATGATTTTGATCCATGAATTTCATCCTTTAGTTCAGATTTAATATGAGTTTGGGGCTATGCATGAATAGAAAGGGTTAGGGCTCATATCTTGCTTCCATGTCTTAGCTCGATTTGTGGCTGATTTCTTGCTCATAAAATGAAGTATATGCACGTGTTTCTTTGATCATTTGATGCTTAAATGATAGTATATGATGTTTGGATGATTTTCTCTTGAGATCCTTTGATGAAATTATGAGTTTTTGAGCCTCAAACCTAAGCTAGAAATCTGCTCCCCTGTTTTGGAACTGCTGTGACGTTTTGTGCCGTGTTGCTTGGGTTAATGGCTTCCAATTCATGTGAATTTGCATGGAGATGTTGTATACTAATTGATTTACATGTTAGCCCTGCTCTTGCAAGATTTTAGATCCATTTTCAGCTCCTAAACCGAAACATGAAGCCTATTTGTATGCTATGTGCGAACTGAACTGCTGTCACGTTTTTGAGTTCAAATGATTGAATTCTTGCCTCCAATTTCGTGTGCTAATGCTTGGTCATGTAATATACATGTTGTTCTATGAATGTGCTTCGTTTCTCCCTGATTTCATGCTTTATTTTGGCCACAAACTTGAGTTCTTGCACCTTAGAAACTGCTGTTGCAAATCTGCACATTCTCACCAAGTTGCTGTCATGTTTTTGAGGTTTGCTTGATGGATTCTTGCATCCAATTTCGTGTATTAATGCATGGTTATGTGTTACACATGTTGCTCTATGAATATGCTCGGTTTTGGCTTGATTTCATACTCCATTTCAACCTTAAACGTGAGAATATAATCTGCTCTTCCCGGTTTGAACTGCTGTCAGATTTTGTGCATGGTTTGATGACTTTTTGAACTCCATTTCGTGTGAAATTGCATGGACATGAAGTATATGAGTTGCTCTACATGTTAGTTAAGTATTTCCAAGCTTTTATTCCCAGTTTTAGCCTCAAACTCGAAGAGAATGGCCTGCTTGCATTCTTGTCCTATATTGCTTCATTTTCTTACACGATTGAAGTCAGATTTGTTGCTTCGTGTTAGGGCCTGATAATGTGATGATTTGGTGATGCTTTGGTGTTGTTTCCATGCATGTTATATGTGCGTTTGAGGCCTAAGAATCCCTCCCCAGCCTGCTGCACGAAATGCCCTCCTTTGCCTTAAAAAATGAACTGCCGCGTTTTGTTTCTCTTCATGCCGAGGATCATGACACGGCCGTGTCCAATTTGTGCTGTTTTCTGACACGGCCGTGTCAAGGCCTCGACTTGGGCATCTGATTTATTTAAATTCGGACACGGCCGTGTCCGTTTCCTTTGTGTTTTGGACATGGTCGTGTCATGTGTCACGGTGGTGCGTCGGGGGAGTTTCTTTTAACGTTTCGTTGCTTTTAATTGCTTTCTCTTGTCCCGTTTGTGACCTATATGCATTGTTAGCTTAATGTATTATGTGTTATCTTGTATAATATGAATTTATAGCTTGATTTACTTGCTCATTTTTGAATTATGGCTTCATATGTGCGATATGCTGCTCTAACGTGTGTTTATGACTTCTTGCCTTGTTTATATGCCTCGCATGATCAATCCTTGCTCTTTATATGGTATGAAAACTTTGATAACATGTTGTATGATATGATATTCGTGTTATATGAAACTTATGGATTCGTTTGACGTGATTTATGAGACATATGATTAAATATGAACTTGTATGCATTATATGCCAATTTGTTAAGCTTCATACGCATCACTCACATTCATATGCATTTACCGAGCGTCGATATGGTTCATTTTGAGTCTAAGTTGTCCCTTGTTCTTTGTTTTGCTCTTAGGTTTGTTCCGGTTGTGAGGAAGTGGTTCGTTTGACTCCTTTTGGCCCGTTTTGTTTGGTTTGGTCGACAAGGTGAGGTTTTCTTTCGTTTTAGTTATGATGACCTAAAACCCTATTTGTATTTCGAACGCGCATGCGATATCTATATGTATATATATATAGATATGTGTTTTGATATGTATTTTGTGGGTTTTGTCCCGTTTGTCAAGAGGCTTTGAAAACGCTTTCATATGTATCTAAGATCTATTTTTGTTTACTTTGTTAAGCTTTGATAAGTGTGTGTGAGTATAAGCATGGTATGACTTGTGAATAAGCTTCGTCTGGTAAGTGTGATAAGTATAAGAGTATATGTGTGTTATATGTGTGATGGGCCCCGGAGTTGTGGGTAAGGGAGACCCGGGACGACCATGGGGTCGCCGGTTACGATCCCTGTGTACTTCTCCACCAACGGGAGACTTAGTTCTCCTATGCCGATGGAGCGCATTTTGGCTGGCCGTTGAAGGAACCGGGCGGGATCCTCCGGTTCACAAGTTTCGCTCTATGGTGGGTTGAGAGGGGCACCTCTCTTCCCCAAACGGTGTGGAGGTGGGATTGATTTATGATATATTTTGTGTTTCACTTCGCCTTTGTTTCTGGAGTAAGTGGGTTGGATTTAAGCTTTCGGTTCGTTATGTTTCGTTTATGGTTGTGAAACGGGGGCGGATTTCTAAACTTTAAAACTTGACTGAATTGGCCTTCGGCCCCAAACTTCTTTCTTTATATATATTACCACGGGTTAAATGTTTAGAATGCAAAAACCGTGCCCGGTTTATGAACCCTTTATGCTTTGTATATGCTTTGCTCTTACGTATATGTATGGGTGCGTGAGTTAGCCCCCTCACCAGTCTCTAGGACTGACCCTCGTTATTTCTATCTTTTTCCCCCTTTGATTTGAGTTACAGGTACCCGTTTTGTGAGATTTGGAGCTTGGCGGTTGTCTTTGAGTCTTGGTTTTGGCGAGCTTGAGTCTCATGCATTGTATTTTCGTTTTGTTTATACTTTTTGGCTAATTCTGAAATATGTATAAGTTATGATTTTAATTCGAAATTGTAAAGGTCTTTGTAACTTGAATTATTATTTTTGATATGTCTCGAGTATGTTTATTTGTTTGGGAGATTCTTGTGCTTCCGCATTTGTTATTTGTTTTATTGCGCGCTCTGAGTAGGGTCTAGACCGCCTATCTTAGGTTGGATTTTTGTTTGTCACCCGTTCGCTATGGTTTGATGCGTAGATGGAGTCTCTATTTTGTTTCACGTGTTGAGCTATGGTGCGGGGGATGTGGCGCCCTTCGCTCCGGGGTGTTACAATATATGTCCACATGAGCACTCCGGTGCCACATCAGCAGGCTCCGGCGACCTTTGTCCTGAAATTGACGAATTTTGGGACTTACTGGCACACTTTGTTGTCAGAGAAATTAGTGTCCCGGAATTGCTAGTAGGGGTCACTTAGTGTCCCGATATTGTAATTTTCCCATAAATATATGTACTTTAACTTTAATGAATAATACTCTAATTCAAAAAGTACTTTAATTTTTAAGAATAATACTCTTTTTTTTTCTTTTTTTTTTTCCTTCTCATATTTCAATTTTAAACCTAAATACTTTAACTTTTATAAATAATACTCTATTACTCTTTTTTTTAATCTGAATAATCTATTTTATAATTTGGATACTTTATAATACTCTATTTTATAATTTGGATACTCTAAATTATAATTTCAATAGTTTGTTCTATAATTTGGATACTTTATAATTTCTAAATAATACTCCAAAATATAAATCAACAATTAATTTTTACTTCACCATCCACCTTCACAAAAAGGAAATATATATTAATTTTTACATATGAAGTATGAAAATTATGTTTTGAAATATTAACATACAAAATAAAAGTATAAAATTGTATATATGAGGTATTATGTTAACAAAATGGTTTGTGTGAGAGGAAAGAGTGATGTGTTGTTATATCATTTCATGTTTTTTCAAGGCTATTTTGATAATTTTATCAAAAATGGAGAGTGAAATCTAATTACAAATTTGAATTGGGGAGTTAGTATTAATAATTTTTTCCAATTCGGGAGTGATGTCAAATCTATCTTATGCCTAAATAAAAATAGTATGTGATTGAGTTTTTTTTTTTTTTTTGTTTAACACATGCACACCCAAGCGGGGTTCAAGTCCGGAACCTTATCTTCGAGGAATGAACCCATTAACCACTTGAACCAACCCCTGTTGGCATGTATGATTGAGCTTATAAGTCTTTTAATTAAAAGAAGTGTAATGTTAGAAACGTATAAGCTCATTGCACATTGTTTGGGCATAAAATATTTTTAAGTTAATTAATTATAACTAATTAATTTTAAATATTTTAATTATTTTAATTATTCATGTGAATTTAGTGGGGTCACACCTTCAGCATATCACGTGGCGGAACCCGCCATGTAGGAGGATCAAATTGAAGGAAAATTCCATATTTGCCATTAGTTGTAATTTTATGCTTATCTTTATTTCGGATAAGAGTATTTGATTGCGGCTCAAAACATTTTAAGAAGGTTTCTAACAACTAAGTTGCTTAGAAACTTTCTACTGAGCTTCGAAATCAAAATTGCAAATCAATGATTCCTTGTTGAAAATTTTTAATTTCCGTTACTTTTCGAACTTGTTTTTCCAACAAATGTAATGTTTGGACAATGTACAACCAATTTTAGAGAATGAGTAAAAAGAAGCTTTCTGTGTTGTTCCGATAAAAAGCTGGATTGAGCTCTTGTTAACTTATTATGGAACCAAAAGTTTCCAGATGGGGCTGCTATGGTGCTTCCTAAGACGCATTCCGACCACCATCTAATTTTGACGGACACTTTAGGATTGACGAGTGCCCCCAATAGGAAGCTGTTTCGCTTCGAAGCGGCCTGGGACACGCACACGGACTGTCGGGAACAGATTCAAGCAATATGGGATAGGCACGATAACTTTGAGGGAGCGATACGAACCTTACCAGAGATAATGGGGGACTGGAATAAAACGACCTTTGTGAATATCTTTCGTCGAAAACTCACCCTCAAAGCACGCCTGTCCGGAATCCAAAAACTCCCGGTTAACCGGCTGCATGGTGAGCTACGCACCTTGGAGAAGGAGTTAACGAAAGAACTGAATGATACTCTCTTACAAGAAGAGACCTTGTGGTACCAAAAATCCCGTATCAAGTGGCTACAGTTGGGGGATAAAAACACTAAATTTTTTCACCTATCCACGATAATGAGGAGACGAAGGAACAAGGTCAGCACTCTCTACATTAATGGGGAATGGAGTACCAATGAGACTGCCCTTCGGACGCATGTCTCGGAATATTTTCGGGACATCTTTTCAGGCACCGGTCAACCGGAGAGGGGAATGCTCAGCAACCTGCAACGCTCCATCTCGCCCGCAAAAGCTGCTTTGTTAGAAAGTCCCATCACTAAAGAAGAGGTCCGAAAGGTCATTAACTCAATGCATCCTTTCAAGGCGCCAAGCCCGGACGGTTGCCAGGCCTTCTTTTACCGCCAATATTGGGATATTGTGGGGGATTCACTATACCGTTTCCTAAACACTTGCTTTACCACTTGTAATATACCGAAGGAGGTGGGATCTGCGTACATCTGCTTGTTTCCGAAGGTAGATTCCCCCAAAGATGCGAGTGAGTTTCGCCCTATTACACTTTACAATGTGAGTTTGAAGACCCTTACTAAGCTGCTGGTAACGCGGATGAAGCCATTCATAACCAACCTTATCAGCCCCCAGCAAAGCTCCTTCATTCCGGGCCGTAGCACTTTGGACAATATTCTAGTTATCAAAGAGGTGATGTACACGATGAAAAACTCAAAAAGCAAGAAGGGTTGCATGCTGCTCAAATTGGACTTGGAAAAAGCCTATGATAATGTTAGTTGGGCTTTTCTTTAAGAGACACTTGGTTTCTTTGGTTTCCCGCGAAGGATAATTCAGCTCATCATGAAGAGGGTTCAATGTGTGCAATCGAGAATGCTTTGGAATGGTGAACCAACTGAAACAATCGTTCCGACACGCGGTCTACGACAGGGCGACCCCCTGTCATTGTACCTATTCGTGATGTGCATGGAACGTTTGGGGTATCAAATTGAGCAGGCGGTGATGGCACGAAAATAGAAGCCGGTACCCGTCTGTCGTAGGGGTCCCGAAGCTAGTCATATGTTCTTTGCTAATGATATTATTCTTGCGGGTAAAGCTACTGTTGAGAATGCTCAGACGATGAAAAGCATTATTGATTCTTTTTGTGGCGCATCCGGGCTGAAGGTTAGTGACCGAAAGTCAAAACTTTGGTTCTCTCCACATACGACAAACACACATAGACATGCCATAACCCAAGAACTGGGCATAGAAGAGGCTGCAGATTTTGGGAAATATTTAGGGGTGCACATGGGCACGAATGGGAACTCCAAGCAGGTGTTCAACTCAGTTGTGGAACGAGTGCAGAATAAACTTTCGACGTGGAAAGCAAAAACACTGAATATGGCCGGAAGGATGACTTTGATCCCAGCTATTACTTTCTCTATCCCGGTATATCACATGCATTCTTCATGGTTCGCTACTAGTGTTTACACCAAACTGGATAAACTTAATAGGGACTTCCTTTGGAGTTCGGATACTAGCCGCCGAAAGACGCATTTGGTAGGTTGGGATAAATTACTCCGGCGAAAGGGTGAAGGTGGGCTTGGTCTCAGAGAAGCAAGGAAAACAACGTTTCCATGCTTACAAAAACCGGATGGCGGGTTCTTAAGGAAGATAAGAGTATGTGGAGCAGCATGTTCAAGGCAAAATACCTTGGAAACGAGGAGCTGCTTGAGCATAAACCTAGTCCGGTAGCTTCATTTCTCTGGAACGGAATCACACGAAGCTTGCAGCAGATTGGGCCTAACATTGGCTGGCGTCTGTGTAATGGAAATAACCTGAGCTTTTAGGAGGACGATTGGCTCGGTGGAGGGAAAATAAGCGCCGCCATGATGGAGCCGATTCTGGAAGAGGAGAAGGGGCTGCTTGTGAGTGACGTAATTGACAATAACAGGAATTGGAACCTCCAGATCATCAAATCAAAACTGCCAGAGAATATTCGGGCCAGGATTATGGGAACATCGATACCGCTTGACCCGGAGTCAGAGGATATTCGTATATGGCATGGGGCAACCAATGGACGCTTTTCTTGTCGGTCGGCGTATGATTTCCTCCGCGAACCGGCGCCGAATGGCGATATATCTTGGAAGACTATATGGGGGAGTAAGATTCCACAAAAGATTAAATGCTTCTTGTGGCAAATAAACCATAATAGTCTGATGTGCAATGCCTTGAGAAAAGATAGGCATATGACGGAGGATAGCCGATGCCAACGTTGTAGGGATGATCGTGAAGATGTGCTGCATATTCTGAGGCGATGTCTAGCTGCAAACATGGTCTGGCGCCATGTTGTGGATCCGCGCGACTGGCTGAACTTCAGGAATATGGATGATGGGGCTTGGCTGGGAAAAGTGTGGCAGTGTGGAATTCGGAAATCTCTGGTGGCGGACTGTGACTGGAGCCATGTATTCGTGGCAACAATCTGGGAGATTTCGAAAGCTCGCAACAAATGGAGCTATCAGCGGGGTAAGTTGCCAATTAATATGCTCTTGGGTAACACTAAAGGGTTGGCCCTTGGCATCAAGGGTATGCAGGGGGTGAAAGTCCCTAAATTGAGCATTCACCAGCATATTCCATGGCAGAGACCTGGCCCGGGTTGGTTTAAGCTTAATACGGACAGAAGTTACTTTGAAGACCGGAAATATGCAGCGACCGGGGGTGTTGTTCGCGATGAACATGGGACTTGGCAGTTGGGCTTCGCTATGAAACTTGGCGAAACCTCCATCCTTACGGCTGAACTCATGGGATTACGAGAGGGGCTGTAGCTTGCTTGGAATAGGATGTAGCGCCCGGAATGGTGGGCCACCACATCCCCCGTACCTAAACCCGAACCCACATATGAAATGGATTTCCATACATGAGTCCAAGTCTAAGCGAACGGGAACCTACACTCACACGCTAGGCTAAGCGGGGCTAAAACTCGAACAGAGCGCGCAAAACAAACAGATAAGAATGCGGAAGCAACAACATAAGGATCGAAAAGGAGCTCTATACTAACATATACATCATAAACAACGGCCTGACGGCCCAAAAATAGGTCAAGTATTAACATAAAACTCTGAATACATATTTAGGATTCAAAACAATTCATAGAAGTAATCAAAATGCAACAGGTAAATATGCCGACTCGACCTAAACCCGAAAGTACGACACGACCGATGCACTTCCCCGCCTAGCTCGAGAAACCTGTAACTAAAGTGTTAAAAGGAAGGGGTCAGTCAAAACTCGACTGAGTGAGGGGGGCTAACGCACACCCACACCATAAATATATATAGAGCATAGCATATAATCAAAAGGGGTCGATTATGAACCGAGCTAGGGTTTTTCATACCAAATCATTTTTAAAACATACATATAATACAAAGGAAATCCTAACTCGTTTCACAACCACCAAAGCATAAAAGGAAACATAAACGTCCGGCGAGTACGGACCTCCTCAACTCCCCATACAAATCATAAATACATAAGAATTCATAAATTCATAACTCCTCAACGCCATGGTGATCGGGAATCAAACCCTCTCCACCCATATGGATTCTATATACATACGGGGTAGCTAACCCACGATATGCCTTCCCCTGTTATTCACCGAGGGCTCAAAGAACCACGCCTTCTCCATCTCCCTCAGAGTCGCGCGTCAGAACTTCAAAGGAGCGTGTGCACAGGGGTGATAACCGGTGACCCCAACGGCCACACCGGGTCTCCCTTACCCACACCTCCGGGGCCCAAGAATTCGAAATCAACCCATAATCCCATCTTGCAGGGCACAACTCGCTAGATCATAAAGGAAACGTACAAGGGATTCAAAATCATAAGCTCATATACGCCCATATTTATACCATTTTCATAAATTCGTAAAGGGGATTCATAAAATCATAAACGTATCATAAGCATTCGTATTTAATCATATAATACATATATAGCCATATGCGGGATAGGAAATCAATAACATAAAGGCCATAGGTCACTTATCTAAAAGAAAAGATCCTAACGCTCACCTTGAAGTGGAAACGGAGTGAAAACCGAACAAAAGAAGCAACCGGACACCTAAACCTCGGGCTCGTTAACTTCCGAAAGAGGCTCTGAAATAAAAGAACGTAAGACCCGAGACTTAGACTTAAATATGTACCACTTAGACGCTCGGAAATGCATATGTCTGAAGTGAATGCATATGAAAGTTCAAAACACGTACGAACCGAATCAAATAAATTGCGCACATACGTCATACATGTACGGTCGCGGAGTCGGGGTGTCATACAGGAGGTATCGGAGATTGAAGGTTGAATATGACTCCGAAACAGTGGTGAAACTTGTGAATGGTGGAGATGTCGCTGACCACCCCTTGGGAGAGATTGTTAGAGACTGCTGCATGCTTATCAGGCAGCCATGGGAATGTGTTCTTAAACACATTAAGAGGACTGGTAATGGGTTGGCCGATGCTATGTCCAAGATGGGGTAACACATGCATGAAGACAAGGTTATCTAGGATGAGCCTCCAGAGGGTTTGGAGCTGAACGAAGACAGTAGCAGCAACTAGTTTTGCAGGTTTCTCTTGGGGACCAAAAAAAAAAAAAAAAAAGATAATTCAAGAAGCGAAAGACGTGGTCATATCCATCAACCCATATAATGCTTCAGGTTCGAACGAATTTGGAGCTAAATTCTATCAACATTTTCGGGACTTGATTGCGGAGGATGTGTATGAAGCAGTGTGTGCCTTCTTTATTAGTGCAACGCTTCCTAAGTCTTACACCGCCCGACTGTGGTACTCATTCGTAAGTCTGAGAACCCTGGACATTGGAGTCATTTGGCCTATTAGTCTGTGCAATGTAACAAACAAGATAATTACGAAGTTACTTAACACCAAGCTTGCTAAAGTGCTGCCAAAAGTGTTATCTCCAAATCAAAGTAGCTTTGTTCGTGGGAGAAACATCGGTGACAACATCCTGGTAGTTCAGGAAATGATTCATGATATCGCCAACAACAGGTGTACTAAAAATGTGGTCTTAACATTAGATATGGAAAAAGCTTATGACCGCATTGAGTGGAATTTTCTCTTTGAGATATTACGATGAGAGGGTTTCCTAGTCCTCTGGATTGATATGATTAAACGATATGTTGGAAATTGCTTCTTATTTGTTCTTGTTAATGGAGTGTCTTCTGGTTTTTTTCATTCTTTGAGAGAATTACGGCAAGGTGATCCTCTTTCGCCTTCTTTATTCGTTATATATAACTTCTGATTTTCTGTCTCTTATGTTGATGATACTATAATTTTTACTAATAGTCGGATTACATCTCTTCAACAAGTACGAGAGGTCCTTAGCACTTATGAGAATTGCTCTGGGCAAAAGGTTAATGTGGATAAAAGCTCATATATCGTGGGGAACAATTCACAAGAAGATACAGGCCTTGTCAGAGAAATATTAGGCTATAAGAGAGATACTTTTCTGATTACATATCTTGGAGCCCCAATCTATAAAGGTAGATGGAAAGTAATTATATTCAAAAGGATTATATCTAAGATTAGGGTCAAACTCCAAGGATGGGATTGCATTAATTTGTCCTATGGGGGTAGACTCCAGCTGATTAAGGCCGTTCTTTATGCTATTCCAGCTTACACTTTGCAAATTCTAGAGTTGCCGAAGTGGGTATTGCTACGTATCCACCGTATCCCAAAAAGATTTTTCTGGGGTAGCAAAGATGAGATTAAGTCAATGCATTAGGCTTCGTGCGATAGATTATGTTATCTGAAAAATGAGGGAGGCTTTGGAGTTTTTTTTTTTTTATTTAACACACACCCCAAGTGATCAGAGGGACTCAAACTCGGGTCTTTGCCTTCAAGAAAGAACCTTGAAACCACTTGGCCGACCCCTGTTGGCTTGGGGTACAAAAGCTTGATGATATGGTGTAAGCATTTTCTTACAAATTATGGTGGAAAATTGAGGTCTACGGATTCTTTATGGGCTAGGTTCACTAGGAACAAATATTGCAAAGATGAACATCTGAATAAGGCTTTTGTTTCCCAACGAAGCTCCCACATCTGGCGCTGAATCTGTTTGGTTAGAGATAAAGTAGACCAACATATGAACAAGATATTAGCAGCTGGTAACATTTCATTTGCAGAGGATAGGTGGCTAAAGGGAATGAAAATCTCGTACTGCTTCAACGATATGGATAATGAGCTTCGGGTCAACATATTCTGGAACAATGAATGCTGGTGTTATTGATCATTACAAACCCTTGTGGGACCAACGATGGCTAACAAAATAACAAAGGTCCCAATTAGAGTTGGGATGCAGATATTCCCGTATGGAGTTTGGATTCTTTGGGGACATTCACCATCAAGTCAGCATATCAAGCGATCTATCTAGTTTGCTGAAATTCTTATGGAGTGCTAACCTTACTCCGACGATATAAATTTTTAATTGGAGGCTACAGATAGATTGGGTGCCTGTTAACGATGTTTGGAAAGAAAAGGTTTTGTGATTCCATCGAAGTGCTATTATTGTACTGCTAAGGAAAATATTGAACGTGTCTTTATAAACATTGTAATGATAAGAAAGGTGTGGGATTATTTCAATGTGATTTTTGGCATTAGTCAGCTAAACACAACCTCGCCAGCTGTGTTGTTGCAGTTTTAGTGGATAAGCTCCACATCATATAGCTCCATAAAACACATTCGGATTGTTGTCCCGCTTTTAATTTTTTTGGTATACTTGGTTGGAATGCAACAAAACCAAACACCAAGGGACTCAATTTTCTTACCTTAGTATTATTCGTAGAGTAAGTTGTAGCACCCCCTAACACTACAACTCCCGCACCGTACTACCCTCAAGTGGATGTGAGACCTAGCACTCTAGAAATACTACGGCGAACAATATAGACGGTATTTAAGTAGAGCGTAAGGTAAAATGCAGCGGAAGATAGAAAAATTTAAAACTTGTAAGTAAACAGCATATTAACACATAGAGAGTAAAAGATATTACTGATATGAGGGGGTAATGTAGTAGAGTAGCATCCGGAGAGAATGTATAAGGGTAACTTATTTGTAATATATACATGACCAGGATTAAATGCCCTTAACCTAATCCTGACCTAATTTGTTCGACACCTATAGCTTCAAGATACCTCTAGGTGTCGATTTCCTCGCTTCCTAAAATCATGCATTTGAAAACAGGCGAGAGGTTAGTTAAAGTGACTAAGTGAAGGAATATTAGTTTATATGTATAAATATTTATAGATATGTGACCAAGAGGTTCTCGGTCTAAAATAGTAACAATAGGGTAGACAAATATAATATGGTTCATAAGTTTAAAAGAAGGATAGGAGTATATGGGGAATATTTATAAAATATGAACCATTTAATAAAAGAATTTGTATTGCCTGCAAGTAAGGCCTCTCCAACCGTACTCTTTAAATATTTGGCAAAACAGTACCGGGCTCATCAAGGCACCGGTACTTTAATAAAACCAAGTATGATAACAACTCCGCTACTCCGTAGTGTCAATAGGGGATCAAACCCTAGAGACGATATATGTAATAAGTGGGAAATACGTTCCAGGGAGGCTGTCTCCCTTATCTCTTGGCGTGGAGTAACTAACCTCTAGCTAAACCACAATAAGAGTTGGTGGCGGTCTGTGGCACCAACAATACCCTCGGCCCTATATCTTCCGGGTAATTGCTCGACACAGCTGTGCGCCGGGGCCCATAATAATAAGAGATAAATATTTTACTTGCTTAATTGGGAATCAGTTCTTAGTAATAATAGGACTGACGTATATAATGTCCGGGTAAGATCCTGATTTCAACTTAACTTAGAGAGGTATATTATATAGTAGTAATATGTATAGGTAGGAAATCAAATAATAGGTAGGTTTGAAAATCACTTTTATACATAGATACATATATAGGCATTATTCTAGTTGAAAATGTTTTAATCCTCACCTAGTGCCCGAATTCAAGTGGAATTGTGGAGATTGCACTCTTCAACCCTACCGTTGCCTGAAAGTAATAACTACTATTGACTTAGAACTAAGTTCTTATTATTTTAAAAAAAATAATCACTGTAACGCCCCGTTTTTTTTTTTAGTCGTATAGCATGACGTATTTGTTTATCAATTTACGCAAATTAATTGTTTATAAATGTTTGTATAATTAATTTTATTATTTAAATTGTTAAATATGGGATTAATTAAAATATATGAAAGATTTGAATTGGAATTGATACAAATACTTGAACCACTCGCGCATGAATAACTTGTATGCTCCCTAATTATGCGTTTAAATTATTTAATTACCTAATTAATTATTTATCATAATTACAATTTTGATTTTTAATTAACCTTTTTAATAATATGTATTTCGTCATAATTTAATAAATATTTAAAATGGATTTTTAATTTTCAATTGAATTACGAAGTTAAAAGAAATTCTTGAACTTTATGCTTTTATGTGATAAGTTTGCGTGTTTGAACTCGGAAATTCGTAGAAATTTTATATGTTGTAGATAAGTATGTTCTGAACATGTCTATATGCTCGTTTCATGTTTTCGATCTTGTTTGGTGTGTTAACGAATTTTATTTCGGGAACGGGACTAAGTCGGGGGCTAAAGAGCATTTAGCGCACCTTTGGTTTCGGGTGTCATAACTTGAGCACAGGAACTCGGATTCGAGTTTCGTCACCTCCGTTGAACTCCTATCGAAGATTTTGGTTTAGTGTAACAAGCCTCATATTTTTCTAAATATGTTTGAACCACCGAATTTCAACCGAAACGAGCCTCGGCCGCAGATTCGCCACACTTAGCTATTTTAATCATAACTTATTCCACACTTGGCCAAATTAACCATGGTTTGATTCTATGTGACCCTAGTTTCAGCCTCTATCTGATAATATCCTCTCCATTTCGAACCATACTCAAAGAAAAGAAGAAAATCTCAGCCAAAGCCCTGCTTTCCAGTTCCATTTTACCACTTTGGCCATTTTGGGGATTTTGAGCTCAAATCTCTTCCAAACTCAACCTAATTCAAGAGGAAGTTTATGATCTTGTTGTCCATCTTCTTGGATTTCTTTTAAGTCCTATTTTGCTGGATTTCATGGAGATTCGAGCATGTCATGTGATTATATATGAATAGTAACGGTTTGATGAAGTTTTGTTGGATTCTTGCTCGTTCTTGTTGCATTTTGTGATGTGGAGCTGAATTTATGATATATGTGGGTTTCTTGACTCATTTTATGCATGAATTTCATGGATTTTGCTTGAATTTTGAACCACCATGACTGCTACCCTGTTCTTCATGAAATGAAATAAAATATTGAAACTTTGGTGCTGGATTTGCTCTCCTCGCTGCTGCGTATTGTTGTCGTTGTTATTATACTTGTTTCATGTTGGTTTCTATGCGTTGTGTGGCATCTTTTCTTCTCCTTTTTGTTGCTTCCTTGACTGTTGTTGCTGCGAGAGAAGGACGAAGAAAACAAGGGCTGTTTGCTGCTAGCCGCGACCAAAATTAGGTCATTTTTGGTCTCTGCCGCGACCCAAATTTTGCCATGTTTCGACTTCTGTCTGCTGGGCTGCTGTTGGAGAGGATGGTAGCAGTCGCGACCTCATTTGTACTGAGTTATGGTTACGGCCGCGACTTCATATTGGGGGTGTTTCGAGCTGTGTTGGTTGCTGCCTGCATAATTTCTCTTGTTCCTTTATTTGTTTCCCATGCAATGTTTGTTCCCTTCATATGTCTAGCAGCATGTATGTATATTATAGGTGTATATATTATATGTATTTAAGGGTTGAATTTGGAATGCATGCATGCTATGTGCTACTTTATTTTCTTTCCATGCAATTAATTGTTAGGTTCTGAATTCTTTACTCAGTAAACATGATGTTGTATACTATGTATATATGTGTATATATATTATAGGTATGGAATGGTTTATAAATATTACATGCATGTGCGTAATATTTGTATATTATATGGCAGTTCATAATTGTTTCCATGCACTTGCTTTGTAATTTTTGTCCCTTAATTACTATATGCAGATTATATATATATACATATTATGATATATGTCATATATTTTGTTATTTAATTATTTTGTCTAGTTTTACATAATATGACTTCAAATAATTCGATCTCGCGTGCATGACTTTCATGTTTCGTTTTATGCTTTCTAATGTTTTCCTTTTATTCGTTTATGACTTATATGTTATGTGAAAATGTTATACTCTATGGTAAATGTCTTGTATTGATTTTATGAAATTAATTGATAGGAGTTTTACGTGATATATAACAAGAAATGCTCTACGTTCTCTCTTACGTGTATACATGAATTCATACTTCTTTTATTCATCTCGCATGATATTTCTTTGCTCCTTTTATGATATTTATGCATTGTTAACGTGTTCTAGATATGCTATGTTCGTTATATGAAGTTCATGGATCGTTTTGAGTCGATATATGAAAGATATGTAACGAATGAATATGAAACTTTCATGTATTTAAAGTACTTGAACGAATTACTTGACTATGTGATTTCATGACATTGTTTTACTTCTTATGCATCTCATATCATGTTTAATGCATTGCCGTGCGTCGTATATGGTTCATTTGGAGTCTTGAGTCTCACGAGTTAATTGTGTTGTCCTTTGTACAATTTTCTCCAGGGCGGAGACTTACCGGGTTCATAGGACACTTTCGAGTCTCCTTTTCTTCTTGATATTGTTCGGTAAGAGGCGTACAGGTCGGTTTCTCTACTATTTAGATAAATGACCCTATATACTCTCAACGTGTAAAGATTTCGGCCAAAACTATTATATGAGTATAGAGTCGTTTTCAAGAGTAAATGATTTCAACGTAAAGCCTTTATTTTATGAACCCTACCAAATGTTTTGGCGAGAATGTATGAATGAATGCACAGAATGGGGCCCAGGGACTTAGGGTGAGTGGCTATCCGGGGAGGTATGGGCCGACGGTCATCCCTTACACTAGTTCCAACCAATGTACAGCGTAACCGGACCTCGTTAGGAGTTAGCGAGGGATGGACGCTGAGCGCCATCTGGGGAGTCATGTAACCGCTTTTGGTCAATGAAGGAGGTGACCGGGTCTTGGTAACCCGTCTACCAACCGGAGGAAAAAGGTGTAAGTGATCATGATTGTGCACAAAGAAAGAATGTAATGTATGAAAAGAAAGAAAGAATGAATGTTTAATGAATTACACAAGGTGTTGGTTGGAGATAATGTACGCCCACTCGCCGGGCCACGAAAGACCTAATGAAGATTGGTTGTTATAATCCCTTTTGATGATTTCTTTATTTCACCCATCTGGGAAATGCTCTAAAAACCTCAATTGGGATTATAACTTGCATGTGAATGTTTAAATACTATCTTATATGATACTTATGCCCTGGTTTATACCCACCAGTCTCCTATAGACTGAATCCGGCTTTGTTTTCAGTTTTTTTTGCATGTTTTGGAGTGCTAGGCGGGGTTCTGAGTCTGTTAAGTCTCATATTTAAGTCTAAGTCACTTCATACGCATTTTGTACATAAGTTAGATTATACAAGAATGTATATATGGAAATGTTATATTTATAAGAATCCGGGACAGGCTTCTAGGGATAGTTTGAACCCGTACATTATGATTTATGTTTATGTATAAATTTTCGGGACTAGGTATCTATGCTAGTTGAATCCATCCTTTAATGCTTGTATTCGTGAGTGATATCAATTTTGAATATATGTTTCGCTTCCGCAATTGCATTTATCTTGTTGAATTTGTTTATTTGGTTTCGAAGGTTTAGTTCCCGCCTAGTATAGGGAGTGAGTGAGTCCCCGTTCGCTCTGATTTAGCACGTGTATGGGTTTCCCATTTCATATACGGGTCGGGTCTGAGTGCGGGGTATGTGGCGCCTTCCGTTTGGGGTGCTACATCGTTAAGTGGTATCAGAGCCCCAGGTTGTAAAACCGGGGTTCGCGTGTCGTGATTGAGTCAGTTTAGGTCGTACGACTTAGGAACTACATGATAATGCGTGCATTGCATCGATTTTGAGCATGAAATTGTCTTTTCTTTTGAATTTTGTTAAATTACCTATTGCATTCTTATATGGATCCGTGCCTTTCGTGTTAAATAAGTGCCAATCGCATGCACTAATCGCATGCATATATCCTTGAAATGAGTTATGATTTATAGGTTATGAAGATAATATCAAACCACGGCCAAGTTCTACGATCACAATGATCTATTGCAAGTTCTTTCTTAAGCATAAAATATAGGAAGGATGCACCGGGGAAGAATATCGAGAACTCGAGATGTGTGGCCTTTCTAGATGGAGCTAGAGTTTAAGGGTTAGGATTCAGAATGAGAGGTTTGAATTTGGAGATGCAGTAGTAGAGGGACACTTGGTGAAATAAGGGTTGATCGTGGGATGTTTGTGACTCAGAAGATCGATTTATGCGGCTCTACTACATAAGGTGCATTAATAGGATTCAATGGGATTGTTCAACTTAAGGAGTGGAGTGAATGAACCTTGAAAGTACTTTAGTTCAGGGTTCGGATCATGGAAGAGATATCGATAATTAAGAGGATTAAGGTAAAACAGATCCGGCGGGAATTAAACACCAAGGGACGTCAAAGAAGGATTTCTAAATAAACCTATTGATTAGAAATCGATTTGTAGGAGTCAAGTAGGGCAAGAAGAGGAATAAGAGGTGAAATGGGATATTTCGGATTTCGGGAAAAGAGAGAAGTTGAATTGGAGGATAATTACTTCAATCAATATGAACTCACAAGAATAGGTCAAGGGAACCTCGGGCACAGTGACAACCAGGAGAAGGGAGTTAAGACATCGATTTTATGGACATAGAGAAATCCAAATTCAAGAAATTTCAATTTCGAGCTAAGTAAATATACAAGTGGATGCCAGAACACTTTGGAGATTTAGAAGACCGTGGGAAAACAAGAGATGACCAACAATTCGAGACAAGGTTCTAATTCGACAAATGAGTAATAATTACCGGGATAAGATTATCACTACTACGGTGACAGGTTCAATGCATTCATAAGCACGTACATCATACATAACATTATTATAAGTTGACTCTCAAATCACGTATTCTCATTATGATTGTTATCCGTGATTGCATAATTGGCATACTGAATACATCATTTTAAATTATTTAAATTTCTCTACTTATATGTGCATTTTCGTTGATATAATTTCTCCAACGTGTCGCATCTTTAATTGTTTGAAAGGTGCTATATGCATGGACATATTAACCCGACATGTATTGTTAAGTGTTTATTTGACAGGAGGTTTCGTTCAACTTGCTTCCCAAGCTGTTGCAATCGAGCCATCCTAAAACCAAGAAAAGAGAAAGATTTTGGGTTGCATCGGGGATTAAAAATGAGGTGGGAATTCCAAGGTTTGAAAGTAGGGCCGGAAATAGAAATAGAAGAAGTGGACTGCCTGATCCCTTTTAAGTTGAATGTGTGCAGTATCTTTGGGCGTGTAGTTTGGCCATAACCGTCTATTCTAAGAATGCTAAATGGAAGAATTTGAGAATTTTTGGTTCGAGAAGTGTAAGATAAATTCCTTAAAGGGGGAGAGCCGACCGGGAAATGACTTAAAGTCTAAGGTGGTGCTCGAACAAGTTACTTCTAATAGGAGCCACAAAATGTAAGAATTACAGATAACATGATTTCCCGAAAGTGGCAACAAGGGATGAATAGGAAGATTTTGACACTCAAGGACCTCTAAGATCGAGATGAAAAAATTTCGAGAATAATGTTAGAAGAGACCAATGCCATGAGAGATGCAGATACGGATTCAAAGAGAGTTTGAAAATCTAATGGACAAGACGGGGTAAAGTATGATCGATGGTAACCTCGGTTGCGAAATCACCGCCGTTGGTTCTTATTATCAGAATTGCATAAACTCAAATCTTCCAAGGTTGAACGGATTAAGTTCTATATAATATATCTCCTATCGCAAAGATTTTGGAGCCACGAGGGAACTTTAAGGAAAATTTGGTGAGGAAGGTACCAGATAGAAAAAGCCGATCAAATTATCACATCCTGTGATGGACAAAGTGAGAGTTAATTTAACCGAGCATGGAAGTGGAATACCTAGAAGGAAATATATAATCTGAACAAAGGAGAATACGGATTTGTTGGTTGTTTTCCATAATGAACTGGAGACACTATTAGGATTGAGGACTATGACTCGAGTTATCAAAGATTCGATCGAGTAAGTGAGGGACCGGGTATAATTTGTGATGAGAAGCGAGTTAATCGCATTATAGGTAAGCGTATACCCAAGAGCGGAACATCGGACCGTGATGGCTAGTAAAGATAAGGGAATCTATCGTAGAATGAAGACCGAGTGGCCATTGAAGTATTGAGTACCTCGGGTATTTTCCGGCATGACGCCCGGGCAAAGGAAAAGATCCACAAAGAGATTGATCCAAATTTTGGGAACCGGTGATTACAACTCAATTTGGATAGAACTCATTAAGAAGGCTGTGATCGTTAATTAAAAAGGTCATTCAAATTTTAAGAGCTTCACTAAATTACGGAAGAGGACATGAACCTTAAAAAAGGCTGATCTGAAAATTGGAGACGTAGAATAAGACTCAATTTGGAATGGCGAGTGGATTGGATGAGGGTCAATACATAACCAAGAAATGGAAGATGGTAAGAAGAGATAAGAATCAAAGTGGAATCAAGAATAGGACGGTCGAAAGTCTTATTAGTCTTGGGTGGACACATTGAAGATATTAAGGACATGCTAAGAATCAAGCTAGCTTTGGGATTCAGATCATACCTTGGAACTATGGAAGCTTTAACTCCAAATTCGTTTTCACGGTGAACGGTACCTTAGTCATTCATGGCATATGCACACACGCATTGTTAATGTAAATAATTTTGATAATACGTGTTTTGACACTTTGCTGCGTTAACTACTGTTGTATGATCGATGTTGTATGTAAGTGATAATTATTATCTGGCCTTGTGTGCTTGTTTTGATTATAAGTTGTCGTAAATGAATATTATGTTTGTTCCTTGGTGTGTTATATTTTATGTTTTAGTGCGATTTCTTCTTTTGTTTGTGAGAGACGGGGTACTCTCGTTGTTTGTAAGAGACGGGGATGCCTTATTGTTGTTCGAGAGAGGGGGTACTCTCATTGTTTGTGAGAGACTGTAGCACCCCGCACGTGAGGCACTACATCCCCCGCACTACGGTCCAACCCGAGCAACGAAATGGAGAGTCCACACCCGGATCAAACTGTAGCGAACGGGAGACAAACAAAACAAACACCTAAGCTAGGCGGAACGTAGACCCTGTCAAGCAACCAACCAACAAAGCAGTTAGCAGAGGAAGACAAAATTCAACACATGTATTGGCCACGGGCCTACAAAAATTAAACACACGGATCAATACAGACTTTGTAACATCCCGCTCGTCCGATTTATAAGGTATGTCACGTTTCAACCTTTTTATGTGTTTAATTATGTGATTTTATGTTTTTCGTGGCCCTATTTTGAACTCTTTTAGAGTTTAGGGGCCTTTTTGTAATTTTCTCTTTTTAGGGGATTTTCGGTCATTTCTCGTTCGATCGAGTTTTCAACCCCTTCAACGCGTTCGGGGCATCGAGACGAGTCCGTAGACTCTGAGTTTGCCCTATTCTGACGTCGTTTGCCCCTTCTACCGTTCGTTTTTCGTGCGAGGACCCGGGATAAAACACCCGGATCCTCGTTTAACGTGACATAACTCAGTAGCTCTCTCTCTCTCTCTCCCCCTCAGGCGAAACACGACACCCACACACACTCGAGGTGTGATTTCACGCACAACCCTGAACTCGCTCGTTTCTCGACGGAATTCGATGAACCAATAGCCTTTTTTGATTATCTCGACTACGCGGTCACAACCGTACCAAGAACTTGACCAACCGACGAGCGATGGCGTAGATATGGTGGATTTTCAGTCGCGCAGGAGGAGGGTGGCGGAGCCGCCACTTCGCCGCCCATTCGCGGAGGCTTCCGGCCATCTTCCGACGACACGCGCCCCAGGCCCGGCAAGAGGACTCCCCGGCACATCGTCTAACGTCGGTGGCGCGGCCATCAGGGCCGCGATGGCGCCGCACGCGCCGCCTGAAACTCGCGGCGGTGGCGCCAGTCACTGTAGCGGCGGCGCCCGTCACTGTAGCTGCGGCGATTTCGCCGCTCCAGTGATCTTTTTCGACGAAGGTTGGTCTTTTCTACCCTTTTCTGACCCCCTGAGTCCATTTTCGGCATCGTTTTCACCGAATTTTGGCCGTAGGTGGTGGTTCCGGAAACTTGTGCGGCGGCAGAATATTCAGAGGCCAACGGGGGCCTTTTCCGGCCATCTTTTGGCCTTGGGCCCTTCACGAAAGTTGTTCGGAACCACGAGAACTAGTGGCCTTTGATCACAAGACTCCTGATTCGGCCAATCGGCGGCAGATCGCAGCGGCAAAGCTACGGTTCAATGGCGGCACCACCTCCGAGGATTTTTCCGGCGAGAAAGCTTAGGGCTTTCATAAAGCTCGTCACGGGTAAGCCGATACCTCTTTCGGATCTCATTTTGGTTCACCGATTTGAAAGTAATTGAAGTTTGAAGATTTTAGGGTTTTCGTATTCTTGGTTTTAAAATTGGAGACAATTGGCTTGGAATTTGCAGAAATTGGTCGAGGAATTGGATTGAGCACGAGGAATCCTTGCACGGGTGTTTTTTCAGGATTTTTCTGGCGCGCTCCGGCGGCGGCCCACCACTGTTCCGGCGGCTCCGGTGGCGGCGCTCCGGCGAGCTTTGGACAGTTTGTCCGGCTCGTTGTGGTGAGTCCAACGCCACTTTCCGTTCGTCAATCGGATGCCCGGTTGATTTGTTGTGATTTATTTTGTGTAATTTGAATATTTGAAATTAATTGTTTTAATTGCGATAAATTGTTAATTGTTTGATTTGTCGATCAGTATGAATTCCAATGTATACGAAATCATGTATTAAATGAATTATGAAATGTATTGATGCTTTGATATGCCATTTGAATTCCGATATATCGAATTTGAGCTATTTGTCTATCTTGAAAGGGGGTGTATGTGTAATTTCGCTAAACATATAAATTTTATGACTTCAATTAATTAATCCTTGTCGATTGATAAACAAATATGCTAATTATGATTCCGATTAAGAGAAATTATTACGCCTAAGCTTGAAGGTTTAATTAGTCTAATCACTTAAATTGAGTTGGAATTGATTATATGATATAAGAATTTGTTATGGAATTTATGATTTAGTAAGAATGGAATTAGTATGTCTTGGATGATTTAATTTCTAACTTTGTAATGTAGGTTAATTATTTAATTTTAAAGAATCCTATTATGCGATATATGAATTGTATGAAGCTTATATGATTAAATTAGAAACTTTTGCACGTAAGAAATAAGTTATTCGCACGAATATGAATTAGTTATTTGATATATGAATTTGAATGAAATAATGTGAACTCTGCTTATGTGATTGCATTTCTTAACTGCTTGAGCATGTGCCGTGCGTCTTTATATGGTTGTCTGAGTCTGAGTCTGAGTTCTGTACTGTATTTGGTATGCTCAGTTGGTACAGGTGCACCCGGGGTGGTGACAAGTGAGTCGTGCAGGTTCCGGGGTGGACCATTTGCTGTGTCTTCGGCTGTGTTTGATGCCAGGTGAGGATAGGATATAGTTATACCCTATTGCAACGTGCTCGTTTTCGAATGCATGCGGTTTATAAACCTTATGTATATGTAGATATGTGCGAAGTACGTATTTTGCTGGTTTTGTCATATGATTTGATTTGAAAAGTACGAAACGCAATGTATGAGCCTATGTATGCTTTGTCTCAGTTCTGTTATGATTTTGAGGTCAGTGTGTGTGATATGTACGTGTGATATGATAAGCACAACATGCATGAGATAAGTCTGTCTGTCTGTGTGTGGCGGGTTAAATTTCCGTTATATGTGTGTTATATGTGTGATGGGCCCCGGAGTAGTGGGTAAGGGAGACCCGGGACGACCATGAGGTCGCCGGTTACGACCCCTGTGCACTTCTCCACCAACGGGAGACTTAGTTCTCCTATGCCGACGGAAAGCATTTTGGCTGGCCGTCGAAGGAACCGGGCGGGATCCTCCGGTTCACATGTTTCGTTCTGTGGTGGGTTGAGAGGGGCACCTCTCTTCCCCAAATGGTGTGAAGAAAGGTATGTTTGTTTTGATTCCGTTTGTTTTTGTTTGTGTGTGATCTGAGGAGTTTGGTTGGATTGAATTCGTACCCGCCGAGTGTTCTGTCTGTCCGTTTGTCATAAGTTCGTGAAACGGGGGTAGATTCTTAAATTAAGATAAAAATTGTTATACTTTTAAGCTAATAAGATATGCTCCGATATGTATGCTAAGTCTGCATGAATCTGAGTTGTGCCTTAAGAAACCTTTGATTTAAGATTTGTTTGGTCTATTTGATAAGTCTCCCTATATGTATATTATCACGGGAAAATGTTTTGGCGTGCAAAAACTAACCCCGGGTTCACGAACGTTGCTTCCTCTACGTGTTGTGCTCTATATATATGTAGGTGTGTGTGGGTAGCCCCTCGCTCAATCTTTGGATTGACCCGTCCCCGTTTATGTTTTTAGTGTGCAGGTTTCGGTTGGAGTTCGTGCTAGGCGGCGGTGTGTCGTGTCTTTTGAGTCCGTGTCTGCACGTTTCAGTTTGTTAAGTATTTTGTTCTGATTTATAATTTTGTAAATTTTGTATAAGTTATGTTGTGAGCAGGTTGCATGTATGATTTGAATGTTTGGAATTTCGGGACAGGTTAGGACAGGTGCTTGGAATAGTTGAACCCGTTTTGTTTTGTAATTGTTCGGGACAGGATAGGACAGGTTGGATAGATTAGTTGAAGCCGTGTAGATGATTTTGATTTCTGTATTGCTCGATATGTTACTGTATGAAAGTTTTTGAAAGTTGTCATTTTGTATTGCTCCCGCTATCATGTTTCGCTTATTTTCTTCTGTACAGGGTTAGGTACCGCCTAGCTAGGGGGGGTTTGTTTTTCGTTAGTCACCCGTTCGCTGTGACTTGGTGCGTGTGCGGACTCTCCGTTTCGTACACGTGTCGGGTCATAGTGCGGGGGTGTGATGCCCCACCGCTTGGGGTGTTACATCTTGAGTGGTATCAGAGCTACCAGGTTCAGAACCGGTGCTCTGGAGTCGTGTCCTGTCAGTCTAGGTCGTACGGCATAGGAATATGTGTGCATTGCATATGTCTGATGTGAAATTTTGATTTCTTTGCATGAATTTGTTTGAGCTTATGTAACAATGTGCATAATAAGACTATGATTTTTGCATAATTTTTATTGTTATGCTTTAAATTTTATAAATTTTGTATTGCATCTATATTAACTAGGTGCTCTTATTTGTTTTCCTTATTTGACATATTCACGCATTGACCTACATGCATAGACATCTATTTCATTTGTAAGTTGTAGGGTGTTGACAAGAAACTAATATCATAGTCGACCATTATGGGACTTCTCACTTTCTACCAAAGGATGGCCAAAGATTACAGGAGATACTAAGGATGCAAACTTGAACAGGAAATGATAACCGCAGCCGATCAAGGATCTGAATAGCATTCGAGTTAGAGAAATCTGGCAACATTGGCTCTCCTACCACGGTGAACGGTACACTAAGCATCCATGGCACGAACATACATGCATTCTATATTTGATTAATTCTTGTATTATGTGATATATCTGCCAAGTGTGATACGTGTTGATTGTTGTGATTTTGAGTCTGCTTTTGTGCTTGAGTGAGGGGAGATTTAGTTCTCTCTATTGACGTATTAGAGAGATGTTGGACTCTCTCTAATTATGTGGCAGAAAGATGTTGGAGTCTTTCTGAGTTCTGTGCGCAAGAGATGCTGGATTCTCTTGTACTTAGGTATTCGAGGGATGTTGGATTCCCTTGGATTTAGGGGTTTGAGAAATGTCCGATTTTCTCAAACTAGAATTTCTGGGAGATGTGGAATCAATCAGACTTAGGTTGAGAGATGGGGTTCTCTCGATGCTGTGTTTGAGAGACGAGGCTCTCTCAATTATGTGCCTGAGAGACGGGGTTTCTCCCTTTTGTGTGTGCTGAGGGACGGGGTTCTCTCACTTGTGTGCTGAGAGATGGGATTCTCTTTTATTTGTCGTAGTTGTGTTACTTCTAGTCAGACGACGGTTTGCAAGCGACGAGGAAGGGACAGTATCGAGCTTCGGGTGCAGTGGCCTAGAGGTGATCGAATGAGTTGAAGTGACCAACGGTCAAGTGCTCAGTGGAACTTCAGTGACAACGAGTCAAAATGAAGGGAGTTGATGCCAACTAAGGGAGAAGTATCCTGCAGAGATTGCAGTTTGCCTAGATCAGAGTTGCGCAGCGGAAGCTTGAAGTGGAATTTGTTTCAGCGTCGTTCAAAATCCGACCTTAGGACCTAAGGATAGGTCCTTTTGAAGGAGGGGAGTTTGTAACATCCCGCTCGTCCGATTTATAAGGTACGTCACGTTTCAACCTTTTTATGTGTTTAATTATGTGATTTTATGTTTTTCGTGGCCCTATTTTGAACTCTTTTAGAGTTTAGGGACCTTTTTGTAATTTTTTCCTTTTAGGGGTTTTTCGGTCATTTCTCGTTCGATCGAGTTTACGACCTTTTCAACCCCTTCAACGCGTTCGGGGCATCGAGACGAGTCCGTAGACTCTGAGTTTGCCCTATTCTGACATCGTTTGCCCCTTCTACCGTTCGTTTTTTGAGAGAGGACCCGGGATAAAACACCCGGATCCTCATTTAACGTGACATAACTCAGCAGCTCTCTCTCTCTCTCTCTCCCCCTCAGGCGAAACACGACACCCACACACACTCGAGGTGTGATTTCATGCACAACCCGAAACTCGCTCGTTTCTCAACGGAATTCGACGAACCAATAGTCCTTTTCGATTATCTCGACGACACGGTCACAACCGTACCAAGAACTCGACCAACCGACGAGCGATGGCGGAGATATGGTGGATTTTCAGTAGCGCATGAGGAGGGTGGCGGAGCCGCCACTTCGCCGCCCATTCGCGGCGGCTTCCGGCCATCTTCCGGCGACACGCGCCCCATCCGGCGCATCGTCTGACATTGGCGTCGCGGCCATCCATGCCGCGACGGCGCCACACGCGCCACCTGAAACTCGCAGCGGCGATTTCGCCGCTCTGACGATCTTTTTCGACGAAGGTTGGTCTTTTCTACCCTTTTCTGACCCCATGAGTCCATTTCCGGCATCGTTTTCACCGAATTTTGGCCGTAGGTGGTGGTTCCGGAAACTTGTGCGGCGGCAGAATATTCGGAGGCCAACGGGGCCTTTTCCGGCCATCTTTTGGCCTCAGGCCCTTCACGAAAGTTGTTCGGAACGACGAGAACTAGTGGCCTTTGGTCACACGACTCCTGATTCAGCCAATCGACAGTGGATCGCGGCGGCACAAGGGCGGTTCAACGGCGGCGTCACCTCCGGGGATTTTTCCGGCGAGAATGCTTAGGGCTTTCGTAAAGCTCGTCATGGGTAAGCCGATGCCTCTTTCGGATCTCATTTTGGTTCACCGGTTTGAAAGTAATTGAAGTTTGAAGATTTTAGGGTTTTCGTATTCTTGGTTTTGAAATTGGAGACAATTGACTTGGAATTTGCAGAAATTGATCGAGGAATTAGATTGAGTACGAAGAATCCTTGCAAGGGTGTTTTTTCGGGATTTTTCTGGTACGCTCCTGCGGCGGCCGAGCGGCACCCGCTATTCCGGCGGCTCCGGAGGTGGCGCTCCGGTGAGCTTCAGACAGTTTGTCCGCCTCGTTGTGGTGAGTCCAACGTCACTTTCCGTTCGTCAATCGGATGCCCGGTTGATTTGTTGTGATTTATTTTGTGTAATTTGAATATTTGAAATTAATTGTTTTAATTGCGATAAATTGTTAATTGTTTGATTTGTCAATCAGTATGAATTCCAATGTATACGAAATCATGTATTAAATGAATTATGAAATGTATTGATGCTTTGATATGCCATTTGAATTCCGATATATAGAATTTGAGCTATTTGTCTATCTTGAAAGGGGGTGTATGTGTAATTTCGCTAAACATATAAATTGTATGACTTCAATTAATTAATCCTTGTGGATTGATAAACAAATATGCTAATTATGATTCCGATTAAGAGAAATTATTACGCCTAAGCTTGAAGGTTTAATTAGGCTAATCACTTAAATTGAATTGGAATTTATTATATGATATAAGAATTTGTTATGGAATTTATGATTTAGTAAGAATGGAATTAGTATGTCTTGGATGATTTAATTTCTAACTTTGTAATGTAGATTAATTATTTAATTTTAAATAATCCTATTATGCGATATATGAATTGTATGAAGCTTATATGATTAAATTAGAAACTTTTGCATGTAAGAAATAAGTTATTCGCACGAATATGAATCGGTTATTTGATATATGAATTTAAATGAAATAATGTGAACTCTGCTTATGTGATGGCATTTCTCAAGTGCTTGAGCCCGTGCCGTGCGTCTTTATATGGTTGTCTGAGTCTGAGTCTGAGTTCTGTACTGTATTTGGTGTGCTTAGTTGGTACAGGTGCACCCGGTGTGGTGACAAGTGAGTCGTGCAGGTTCCGGGGTGGACCATTTGCTGTGTCTTCGGCTGTGTTTGGTGCCAGGTGAGGATAGGATATAGTTATACCCTATTGCAACGTGCTCGTTTTCGAATGCATGCGGTTTATAAGCCTTATGTATATGTAGATATGTGCGAAGTACGTATTTTGCTGGTTTTGTCATATGATTTGATTTGAAAAGTACGAAACGCTATGTATGAGCCTATGTATGCTTTGTCTCAGTTCTGTTATGATTTCGAGGTCAGTGTGTGTGATATGTACGTGTGATATGATAAGCACAATATGCATGAGATAAGTCTGTCTGTCTGTGTGTGGCTGGTTAAGTTTCCGTTATATGTGTGTTATATGTGTGATGGGCACCGGAGTTGTAGGTAAGGGAGACCCGGGATGACCATGGGGTCACCGGTTACGACCCCTGTGCACTTCTCCACCAACGGGAGACTTAGTTCTCCTATGCCGAAGGAGCGCATTTTGGCTGGCCGTCGAAGGAACCGGGCGTGATCCTTCGGTTCACATGTTTCGTTCTGTGGTGGGTTGAGAGGGGCACCTCTCTTCCCCAAACGGTGTGAAGGATGGTATGTTTGTTTTGATTCCGTTTGTTTTTGTTTGTGTGTGATCTGAGGAGTTTTATTGGATTGAATTCGTACCCGCCGAGTGTTCTGTCTGTCCGTCTGTCATGAGTTCGTGAAACGGGGGTAGATTCTTAAATTAAGATAAAAATTGTTATACTTTTAAGCTAATAAGATATGCTCCGATATGTGTGCTAAGTCTGCATGAATTTGAGTTGTGCCTTAAGAAACCTTTGATTTAAGATTTGTTTGGTCTGTTTGATAAGTCTCCCTATATGTATATTATCACGAGAAAATGTTTTGGCGTGCAAAAACTAACCCCGGGTTCACTAACGTTGCTTCCTCTACGTGCTGTGCTCTATCTATATCTAGGTGTGTGTGGGTAGCCCCTCGCTCAGTCTTTGGACTGACCCCTCCCCGTTTATGTTTTTAGTGTGCAGGTTTCGGTTGGAGTTCGTGCTTGGCGGATGTGTCGTGTCTTTTGAGTCCGTGTCTGCACGTTTCAGTTTGTTAAGTATTTTGTTCTGATTTATAATTTTTTAAATTTTGTATAAGTTATGTTGTGAGCAGGTTGCACGTATGATTTGAATGTTTGGAATTTCGGGACAGGTTAGGACAGGTGCTTGGAATAGTTGAACACGTTTTGTTTTGTAATTGTTCGGGACAGGAAAAGACAGATTGGATAGATTAGTTGAACCCGTGTAGATGATTTTGATTTCTGTATTGCTCAATATGTTACTGTATGAAAGTTTTTGAAAGTTGTCATTTTGTATTGCTCCCGCTATCATGTTTCGCTTATTTTCTTCTGTACAGGGTTAGGTACCGCCTAGCTAGTGGGTGTGTTTTTCATTAGTCACCCGTTCGCTGTGACTTGGTGCGTGTGCGGACTCTCCATTTCGTACATGTGTCGGGTCATAGTGCGGGGGTGTGATGCCCCACCGCTTGGGGTGCTACAGACTTGGGCTCCTCAGGCCTCTTTTAAGTGCATAACAAAACCCGGCAAGGGCAATTCAAATAACAAAAACACAAGCATACGTATACATATCTTACATATTGATCCGAATTCAAATAAAGCAAATGGAAATGTAGACTAATCTTACTCAGTCCGACCGACTCAAAAGACTTGACTCAACTCCGCCTAGCTCCAAACTCCAAAGCAGACCTGCACACTAAAAGATTGGGGAGGGAGAGGGCCAGTCTACAACTCGACTGAGTGAGGGGGCTACCGACACACACCACATATACATATAGAGCAAAGCACAAATTAACAAAAGACTATGAACCGGGATAAGGTTATACACACCAAAGTCATTTCGTAGCAAACTTATACTTATACATAATAAACAGAGCAAGCTTAACGAGATCGTAATAACATAAGCGAAGCTGCTATCCCATTTCATAATCGCCATAACAAAACAAATCTAATACCCCGGCGCGTACGGGTCTCCAACCTTACTTCCAAATCCTAATTTACGAATCAAACGGAAAACAAACAAATATCACAAATAATCCCACCTCAACAACCATGGTGTTCGGGAGTCAAACCCTCTCCACCAAATTACCAATACATACGGGGTAGCGAACCCACGATATGCCTTTCCCGGTTATCCACCGAGGGCTCAAGATTCCACGCCTTTCCAACCTCCAAGAGTCGCACGTGAATATCTCAAATGGAATTACGCCCAGGTGAAACCCGACGACCCTTGTCGTACCGGGGCTCCCAAGCCATAATTCTCGGTGCCCAACAAACCAAAACAAACCAAACTCCCATCTTTCAGGGATAAACTCACTACAAAACACACTTAACAAAACATAACCAAAACTTACGAACCTTATCGGAGCATACCATACCTTGCAACTTAGCATATGCTATACACTTACCTCTGCGTGCACTACAAGAAAACTGCCAATTTCCGACGGAAATTTCCGACGGAATCAAGTCCGTCGGAAAATTATTATTTTCCGACGGAATACCGACGGTTTTCCGACGGAATTTGTTCAAAAATATAAAAATAAAAATAAATATTTTCCGACGGAAATTCCGTCGGTAATCCGTCGGTAATCCGTCGGAAACATTTCCAACGGACAATTCCGTCGGAAAATATAAAAAAATAAAAATAAAAATAAAAATAAATATTTTCCGACGGAATACCGACGGTTTTCCGACGGAATTTGTTGGAAAATATAAAAACAAAAATAAATATTTTCCGACGGAAATTCCGTCGGTAATCCGTCGGAAACTATAAAAATATAAAGATATAAAAATAAAAATAAATATTTTCCGACGGAAATTCCGTCGGTAATCCGTCGGAAAATATAAAAATATGAAAATAAAAATAAATATTTTCCGACGGAAATTCCGTCGGTAATCCGTCGGAAACTATAAAAATATAAAGATATAAAAATAAAAATAAATATTTTCCGACGGAAATTCCGTCGGTAATCCGTCGGAACATATAAAAATATGAAAATAAAAATAAATATTTTCCGACGAAAATTCCGTCGGTAATCCGTCGGAAACTATAAAAATATAAAAATAAAAATAAATATTTCCGACGGAAATTCCGTCGGTAATCCGTCGGAAACTATTAAATTTAATTAAATAATTTTTTTTCTAATTACTAATTTTATTTTTAAATGTACAAATATCTTATAATGTAACTTATAATTAATATATTAATTTTAGAAAAAATTCTTATTATCATACTCTATATATTTTCAATAGATCGGAGAACTCTTAATTCTAATGAGTTTTATTTTCATTTGAATAAGTACTTTTAAAAAATTCCAATAAATATGATTATATTTAATTCATATAATCATATATTTAAAATTTTATATTTTAAATTAATAACAAAACGTATTTAAATAATTATTTGAAATAAGTATATAAATATATTTAAAGACAAAATATTAACAATAAGCAAGTTAGCCAAGTTGGTAAGGGGGTCACCATTCTCTCTTGGAGACCCGAGTTCGAATCCCCGCGAGCGCAATAATCGTGGGAATTAATTCTCGCATTGGGTTGGCTCGCCGAGCTCATGCTCGGCTCGTGGCTCGTCTGAGGTGTTGGTGTGGCTTGTTTCGGGGGTGGTTCGGGTCTCACAAATAATTTTTTTATTTTTTTTAGATTATTTACTTTTATTCTATTTTCCGACGGATTTCCGACGGATTTTCCGTCGGAAAAGTCGTTTATTATTTTTAACATTTCGTTAAAATTTCCGTCGGAAATCCGTCGGTAATCCGTCGGAAATGTTTCCGACGGATAATTCCGTCGGTAATCCGTCGGTAAATTTTTCCGAGGACTAGTTATGCGACGACAATCGTCCGTCGGAAATCCGTCGGAAATTCGTCGGTATTTGATGTTTCCGACGGATTTCCGACGGAATTCCGACGAACAGTGCCGTCGGAATTCCGCTGTTTTCTTGTAGTGGTGTCATCCTAATCCGTAGCTAGCATGAAGACATGCGGTTTAGAGCATAGCCTCATTGCAAAACCATTTTAAGCTTATATACGCCCATACGTATAATTTCAGAATGATTCATATCAAATTGAATTAACAAAATTCATAACATATCATAGAACACATATTTAATATACATATAGTATATATTCGCATGCGGGCTTGAAAACGAGCATATAGGGTTGTAGGTCGCTTTAACTAAAAGAAACAAACCTAAACCTCACCTTACACCGAAGAAATAAAAACTGGACAAATGATTCACCCCGGAATCAGAACGGACCATGAAACACCACCCCTTGTGCACCTGAACTAACTGAAGACAAAACTCAAAGCTTAGACTCCAAATGAACCGCATTGACGCACGACTTATGTTTACGCATTTAAAGAATGCAAGTAGGTAGGCATGAATGCAATGGATGCAAATGAGATGCGTAAACACATCACTCAAGCCATATTGATTCATATCTTGGAACCTCATATCAAATCAAGCCACAAATAATTCAAATTAATCATGTTAGTTCAAACAAAGGCATAGAAATTCAAGTTCATGCATAAACAAAGCACACGACAAGAACGAAACATGAAAGTAGCAAATTAACACTAAAAAAGGACATACAAAGGTATTTCGGAAGCAAAAGATTCGAATCACAAAAGTTGAAAAAACACATTTTACACAGCGGCCTCCGAAATGCCCATTTCTTGTTTTCAACGTATGTCCAAATGCCCGTGTCAAACCCTTCAGTGACGAATTTTGGCTTCCCAAACGGGCGTTTGCAAAATGCACTAAGGCACCAAACGCCCGTTTGGATCGCATCTGGAGTAGAAAACTGGCGAGAAATAGGGATTCGAGCCAATCCTCCAAAACACCAAAATTGTCCAACAAATGAAACAAGCTCAACAATTAACTTGCTAAATACACTAATGTATGCATATATAACCATGAATCATGCAACAAAGTCTCAAAAACTCAAACCCACATAAACACATTCAAGTTCATTTATGTTACCAAACAATAAATGCAATCCCAACCAAAATCTTGAATTAAATGCAACACTCTTCACATATAGAACACACAAATGAAGTCATACAACAAATAAATCCAACCAAGAATTCATATTCTTCAAAATTGGCCAAAACCCTTACTATTCATATAAATCTCCAAACTCAAACAAAAACTCCAACTCAAGAGAAAACAATTGGTAGAAAGATAGAGGATGTCGAGAGATTTCGGAACTTACTTCGGATCGGTGTTTGATCAAGAAATGGAGGAGATATGGTGATTCAAGGTTGAACAAAGCTTGGAGCAATGGTGAGCTTCTCTCCCTTCCTTCTTCTTGATGTAATAATGTAATGAGGGAATAAGAGGGGTTCAAGGCTTTATGTCTTGGACCTGTTCGGTTCAAGGGGGTTCAGTTCGGTTCAAGGTTTCCCGGTTCAAAAGGTGTTGGGTTCAAATCCAAAATTATCATAAATTCCAATAAAATCAAAATTCACATAGGTTCAAATAGATTCAAATAAGACAAGTAAGAAAATTATTAGAAATAAAACGATAATTAAATCATATATTACATAATTAATAAATTTAAATCACGCATGTATATCATACCTGTACGGTTGAACAGTTGGGGCGTTACAATCTCCCCGCCTTAAGAGAACACCTGCTCAAGTTTCCAGCTCGAACAACTTTCCATATTCACCCAAGTTCGAGGTTCATAACATCCCGACAAGGGTTAGCCCGAGAAAGGTCTTCAAGCACAAGGGGTTTGAATCTTCAAATCGATCCAGTCATGAATTGCTCGACTCATACGATAAAGAGGGTCTAAGGTAGATTCAACTCTCACCGTTTGAGTACAACCGAATCAACTCTAAGGCTCGGTATTTAACGATTCGCGTAGTTATCAAACTCACGCCGCTCTATAACCAACTTCTAACTGAATCTACTTCATCACGATCTAAAATCCGAAGTGTCACACATCCGGACTCCCTTCACACCACTAAAGTCTTCAAAAAGGTTGTTGATCCGGTTGCAAAGCTCGACCCTCACCTCACCGAAGAACAACAACTCTCGAACTCTCAAAACCTCTCAGAAAGCAAAAGAAAACAACAAAACAAGTTTAAACAAACTCTAATATGCATGATGCACGTGATATGTATGTTTGAGGTACCGTTCACCGATGCTTTGTAAAACTTATCTTTAAGGAACTTGATTGTTGCCGAGGTTCTTTGTTCACATTTGAGCTATGAACTTTGTAGTTCACTTACCGCTTCAATCACCTTTCCGGACTTCATCCCATAGTTGTTGGTTAGCCTTTACACTTCCTCAATTTCTAATTCCGCTCTTAATTGTTCTCTTAGCCTTGTTCTTATTTTCCCCAAAATGAAGCTCTGCGGACTTCGATTAATGACAAAACCCTTCACCCGATCCTCGAAATCGATGAAACATCAACACCTTTATAGCTCCATTTCCCTGTCTCATACACATCTTGTATAACTTGCTAAAGAATCGGCCTCGTTCCCTTGTGATAATTCCTTTGAAGTATGGAATTATTTTTCCTGGTATTCTATTCCTTTTTGAGTGCTAGACCAAACCTAGTGATCATTCTCTTTCCTCTTCGGAGTTCTCAAGTCCTTGGAAAACTCGAAAGGAACCTTAAAAATTTCCCTCATTGAATCCCCTTCTTCCAAAGTCACGGTTACATAGTGGTCGCCTTCATGCTCCGAAATTTATATTGATCTATTTAGATAACTCATTGCATAATTGTATATTATATGATATGTAGCATTAGCTTCTTTGTGGACCCTTTAGACACTCTTTGCACTTCCATCATCTCGAATGCATTATCTTTCTTCATTGAATCTCTAGAATCCTAGGACCACTCGGATGGACTTTCAATTGTCTTCCCCGGATCCATTTCTTCAAAGTCGTGGTTAAATAGAGGTTATCTTCATGCCCCCAAATCGAGTTTATCTTCTTTGTTTCGGAAGCATCATACAATAACTTCCTGTGCCTTTTTAATAACCTCGTCTACTATATCGTTCCTTGATTCATCACCAGATTTAAGGGCTTTCGATATATTCTTAAGAAAGTCTTCATCTCGATTTGTCCATCAATCCCATAGTCTTCACCTTTCCATGAAACTCCCCGAACCACTTCCTTTATTCAACCGACTCTCCCTAATTCTTGTTGGATCCAGCTTCATGGCATGAGGGAAGTGCTATGCAAAAATCAAACATCAACTATGCATGCGAGGTTAAAGTGCAAATGGGATACTACACATATTCGGCACTTAGACACGTAGAATGCTCCAAGGAATACATATAATCAAAATCAAATAATAAGACAATAATTAAATATGTCGTGAATGCACGTGCCATGAATGCATATACCTCGATCCTCAAATTCTTGTTAATGTCCAAATTGGAGCCTTTGATTTCGTTCCCCTTGTTTGTGATTCCTCGATCAATCACATTCTGTGACCATGTGATCCTTTGATCCGCATGCATAACACTTCTTCAACCGGTCCTAACACATGTTGTAGGCGTGATTAGTTTCTCCACAATAGCACACGGTTGATGTTTCTTTCGTGTTCTAGAAGAATTCCCGACTTTATACTTCTTCCCATGGATCTTCCTTTTAGCTTGGATACCCGGATGTTGAGATTTTTTCTCTACCCGTAGGTTGGAGCAAAATCCCAACTCCTTTATCAGTTCCGAATCCTCACCTTCTTTTCCACCGGTCAATTTCATATTTTCAACCCTTAAAGCTTTAGTAATCGCCTTACCCCAAGTGCTCATATTCTCTGCAACTAAAGCTTCCCTGAACTCCTCCCGAAGACCTTCCATGAAGCGTCTTACTTTCATCTCTTCGTTACCCATAATGGGAGGTACAAATGTGCCTAGTCTCTCTAACTCATTATATACTCCACTACCGTTCTTTTGCTTTGTTTGAGGTTAAGAAATTCTTCAATTCCTCGATTGTGTAGAACAGTCGGGGTTACCTCTTCCTAAACTCATGAACGAAGGCATCCCAGGTTAATCCTTCGCTCTTGGCTTCAATCTATAGGGCACTTGTCTCTACCATTGTTGTGTTTGTCCTTGTAGTAATAGAGTTACAAGGCCTTCCTTCTCTTGTAGGTTGCGCTGCCACACTTCGGAGATACTTTAAACCTCAATTATCCATTCTTCTGCTTGTATTTCATCACCTTCACGAAATTGGGGAGGATTGAATGCTCTGAAGTCCCGGTATAATGTAGCCATCGGATTCATTGGTTGTGCTTCAATGTGATGTTGTTCTTGATTGTAGAAAAGTGGAGGTGATGGTTGATTAAGACCTTGTCGTTGCGGTGGCATCCTGAAAATCTCCCAACTTACAATATAGATATATGTATGTCGGTTAGTATATGAGTATGACACTTAATCAAGTTAAGTAATTGCAATTAAGAAATGCAATGCATTACACGTAGTAAAATCAACAAGTGTTAAGAGATTTAAATGCATATTATATCAAATCGGATGCAAATACACACACTTAATCAATTGTCCTATGCCGTACGACCTAGACAGATATAAAACGACACTGAACCCCGGTTTTGCAACCCGGGGCTCTGATACCACTTCAGGATGTAGCACCCCGCATGCGAGGCACCACATGCCCCGCATTACGGTCCAACCCGAGTAACGAAATGGGGAGTCCGCACCCAGATCAAACCGTAGCGAATGGGAGACAAACAAAACAAACACCTAAGCTAGGCGAAACATAGACCTTGTTAAGCAGCAGAAGCCAAAATTCAACACATGCATTGGCCACGAGCCTGCAGAAATTAAACACACGGATCAATACAGACTTGGGCTCCTCAGGCCTCTTTTAAGCGCATAACAAAACCCGGCAAAGGCAATTCAAATAACAAAAACACAAGCATACGTATACGTATACATATCTTACATATTAATCCGAATTCAAATAAAGCAAATGCAAATGTAGACTAATCTAACTCAAATTGACTGACTCAAAAGACTTGACTCAACTCCGCCTAGCTCCAAACTCCAGAGCAGACCTGCACACTAAAAGATTGGGAAGGGAGAGGGTCAGTCTACAACTCGACAGAGTGAGGGGGTTACCCACACACACCACAAATACATATAGAGCAAAGCACAAATTAACAAAAGACTATGATCCGGGATAAGGTTTTACATACCAAAGTCATTTCGTCGCAAAGTTATACTTATACATAATAAACAGAGCAAGCTTAACGAGATCGCAATAACATAAGAGAAGCTCCTATCCCGTTTCATAATCGTCATAACAAAAACATTCTAATACTCAGCGAGTACGGGTCTCCAACCTTACTTCCAAATCCCAACATACGAATCAAACGGAAAACAAACAAATATCACAAACAATCCCACCTCAACAACCACGGTGTTCGGGAGTCAAACCCTCTCTACCAAATTACCAATACATACGAGGTAGCTAACCCACGATATGCCTTCCCCGGCTATCCACCGAGGGCTCAAGATTCCACGCCTTCCCAACCTCTACGAGTCGCACGTGAATATCCCAAATGGAATTTTGCCCAGGTCAAACCGGACGACCTTTGTCGTACTGGGGCTCCCAACCCATAATTCCAGGGGACCCAACAAACCAAAACAAACCAAACTCCCATCTTTCAGAGATAAACTCGCTACAAAACACACTTAACAAAACATAACCAAAACTTACCTACCTTATCGGAGCATACCATCCCTTGCAACTTAGCATATGCTATACACATACCTCTCCGTGTCATCCTAATCCGTAGCTAGCATGAAGACACACGGTTTGGAGCATAGCCGCATTGCAAAACCATTTTAAGCTTATATACGCCCATACGTATAATTTCAGAAGCATTCATATCAAATCAAATTAACAAAATTCATAACATATCATAAGACGTATATTTAATATACATATAGTATATATTTGCATGCGGGCTTGAAAACGAGCATATAGGGTTGTAGGTCGCTTTAACTAAAAGAAACAAACCTAAACCTTGTCTTACACCGAAGAAACCAAAACCGGACAAATGATTCACCTCGAAATCAGAACGGACCATGAAACACAACCCCGGGTGCACCTGAACCAACTGAAGACAAAACACAAAGCTCAGACTACAAATGAACCACATTGATACACGGTTATGTTTACGCATCTAAAGAATGCAAGTAGGTAGGCATGAATACAATGGATGCAAATGAGATGCGTAAACACATCACTCAAGCCATATTGATTCATATCCTGGAACCTCATATCAAATCAAGCCACAAATAATTCAAATTAATCATGTTAGTTCAAATAAAGGCATAGAAATTCAAGTTCATGCATAAACAAAGCACACGACAAGAACGAAACATGAAAGTAGCAAATTAACACTAAAAAAGGACATACAAAGGTATTTCGAAAGCAAAGGAATCGAATCACAAAAGTTAAAAAAACACATTTTACACAGCGGCCTCCGAAACGCCCATTTTGTGTTTTCAAGGTATGGCCAAATGCCCGTGTCAAACCCTTCTGTGACGAATTTTGGCTTCCCAAACGGGCGTTTGCAAAATGCACTAAGGCACCAAACGCCCGTTTGGATCGCGTCTGGAGCAGAAAACTGGCGAGAAACAGGGGTTCGAACCAATCCTCCAAAACACCAAAATTCTCCAACAAATGAAACAAGCTCAACAATTAACATGCTAAATACACTAATGTATGTATATATAACCATGAACACATTCAAGCTCATTTATGTCACAAAACAATAAATGCAATCCCAACCAAATCCATGAATTAAATGCAACACTCTTGACATATAGAAAACACAAATGAAGTCATACAACAAATAAATCTAACCAAGAATTCAAATTCTTCAAAATTGGCCAAAACCCTTACTATTCATACAAATCTCCAAACTCAAACAAAAACTCCAACTCAAGAGAAAACAATCGGTAGAAAGATAGAGGATGTCGAGGAGATTTCGGAACTTACTTCGGATCTGAATTTGATCAAGAAATGGAGGAGATATGGTGATTCAAGGTTGAACAAAGCTTGGAGCAATGGTGAGCTTCTCTCCCTTCCTTCTTGTTGATGTAATAATGTAATGAGGGAATAAGAGGGGTTCAAGGCTTTAAGTCTTAGACCGGTTCGGTTCAAGGGGGTTCGGTTCGGTTCAAGGTTTCCCGGTTCAAAAGGTGTTGGGTTCAAATCCAAAATTATCATAAATTCCAATAAAATCAAAATTCACATAGGTTCAAATAGATTCAAATAAGACAAGTAAGAAAATTATAAGAAATAAAACGACAATTAAATCATATATTACATAATTAATGAATTTAAATCGCGCACGTATATCATATCTGTACGGTTGAACAGTTGGGGTGTCACAGAGACGGGGTTCTCTCATTATTGTTTGAGAGACAGGGTTCTCTATTTGTTGCTTGTAAGAGACGGGGCTCTCTCATTATTTGTTTCTGGGCGAGTAGTGAATCCGAGGACGGATTCTTTTAAGGGGGAGAGGTTGTAATGGCCCGGTTTTTTTTTTCAGTCGTATAGCATGACGTATGTGTTTATCAATTTGCGCGAATTAATTGTTCATAAATATTTATATAATTAATTTTATTATTTAAATTGTTAAATATGGGATTAATTGAAATATATGAAATATTTAAATTGGAATTGATACGAATACTTGAACCACTCGCGCATGAATAACTTGTATGCTCCCTAATTAAGCGTTTAAATTATTTAATTACCTAATTAATTGTTTATCATAATTACAATTTTGATTTTTAATTAACCTTTTTAATAATATGTATTTCGTCATATTTTAATCAATATTTAAAATGGATTTTTAATTTTCAATTGAATTACGAAGTTAAAAGAAATGCTCTACGTGTTTATCAATTTGCGCGAATTTTTAATAAACGGTTGAATTATTTTCAATTTTAATAATATGTGTTTATCAATTTGCGCGAATTAATTGTTTACAAGAAATGCTCTACGTGCTCTCTTACGTGTATACATGAATTCATACTTCTTTTATTCGCCTCGCATGATATTTCTTTGCTCCTTTTATGATATTTATGCATTGTTAACATGTTCTAGATATGCTAATTATTAGGAATAGTGCCCTAGAAAGCCGATTGTATATCCGCTTTGTGCTTTTCCTTATTGTAATCACAGACAATCTTTGAATGAAATAACGAATTGAGGCAACACTTCTTTATATGCTCTTGTTTGGTATGCGTTTACTTTATCTGTGCATGTATGAGAACTCCCCTAATCCTGATGACTTTAGGACTCTGCCATTTAGGTGAAATGGTTCATGAAATGAGCCCTATATCACATAAGTCATGATTAGTAAAATACTCCAAGCCGATGAGTCCTACAGACAGTGGGAGTGTCAACCTGACTCCTCTAAGGCTTGCTTGTGGGATCACGCCCTTAAGAAGGACCACCTTGTTTCATGGAGGTGGAAAGTGTATAGTTGATACGTGCGTGATACATGAGGGTGCTTACTTTAATAAGTGAGTTCACTGAGGCGCCCCGTGTGAGAACATTCCTAAATGGGAAAGGAAGTTTCTATTTCAGGAAATGGAAACTTCCAGATTAGGAAATATCTCACGAGTCATTGATGTGATTAATTGATCCTTAGACTTGAGGTTCCTTGTCACTTTATGAGTTAACTCTGTAGTCTTAGGTATAAGCTTTAAAGGGTGTCGCCTTAGACAACTGATTCAAGGCTTATGCTGGGGCTGCACAAGTGACTCGTGAAAGTGAATGAGAATCAAGAAAGGACCTACACTTGCATTTGCAAGGTGGTCTCTTATTGTGTAAGTCATTCATATGCCATATGGAGTCCTTGGCCAAGGCAATAGATCAAGACATCAAGAAAAGGGTTTCTTGGATTGAGATCAAATGGATATGAAATGCACTTAGCTTTAAGACCGGATTATTAGGGTTCTGATTATTCCCTTGCCCTAGATCTTGGTTGAGAGATAGTAAGTAGGAGGATTGTATCTCACATGAATCAATGACTTAAAGGTTCTGTCGAATCCGAACATTCCAATTCAGCTAGGGGTTAAACACCTGTTGCTAGACTATGGTCGTTTAATCTGTGGACTGATTAATTAATTAGTGAATTAATTAATTAGGGTCACTGATAATTGAATTGAGAACCTAGAGGGTCACACACAACAACTTGGTTACATGAGTTGAGGCTTGAAAATGATTAAACGAGTTAATCGGGCCAAGAGGGTTCCACACGTGTGAAATCACACGTGTGGCTCACGTGAGTGACACGTGTCACTGTGACACGTGTCACACACGTGTGTATATATATATTATATATATATATTAAATAATTAATTAGTTAATTATTTAATAGACTTTGGTTTAATTTTGAATTAAAAAGAAAGTCTAATTTTGGAGAAAATAATCTAGTTAATTAATTATGAATTAATTAATTAGATAAAAATAAGTTATTTATTTTATAATAAATAAAGTATAAAATTATCCAAAAATAGTTTGGATATTTTTAGCTCTCTTAAAAGTTGACTAGAATTAGAATTCAAAGTCAAAGTTGGAAAATACTTGGTGATCAAGTAATAGGAGAGAGAGGAACCAAATCCTTGTCCAACAAGGATTTGGATCGGCACTCCCTCCTATATATAGGGGAGCTCGAGCTCCCCTTTAGAGCTAATATACAATTCTTGGTTCATGTGTTGAACACCTTCCTTTCTCCAAGATTAAATTAAACCCTAGGTTAAGCCTAAACACTAACTAGAGAACTAGCATCCTTACTAGTTAGATTGTGATCAAGTTGGTGGACTTTCTCTAGAGACTTCAAGTTAGAAGTTTGAAGATTCGAGCTTTACCAAGGACAGGGGATCAAGCCGCGAGAAGAGCGTTCTTGGGTGGCTTGAAACGCTTCAAGAAAGAACAAAAGAAAAGTAAGTTTTCTATCTTTACGAATTTGGTTACACGATTACGAGTCCTAGATCCTTTTGTTGGGAAAATTTTTTTAAATTCCGCTGCTTTCTGATTCGTGTTTTCCAACAAGTGGTATTAGAGCCACCTCGTTAATCGTGTTTCTGATTCGTCTCAATTATTCTGAATTTGGTAGAAATTCTTAGGCTTAGATGCGAATTAGGTATTCATGAGTTCTTTTAGAAAGCCTGAATTACGAAACTGTAATTTTTCCTGAATTTCTAAAACTGTTTTCTCAAATTGTGTTTTTGAAAATTATTTTGATTAAAATATATTTAAATCGAATTTTTAATTTTTGGATTGAACCGGGTTTTCGAGAAACCCAGAAATACGAAACGAACACGAAAAGCAACGAGCCTAGGCGTGCTAGCACGTCGCACGCCCAGGCCCATCGCCGCCGCCCAGCTCCTCCCGCAACAGCACGGGAGCCGTCCCGGGCGCGCCCAGCCCGTCCCGCAACAGCGCGGGACGCCTGCCCAGCCCGCCTAGCCGCGGCGCGCGCATGATGCGCCGCCAGCGCGCGCACGCGAGCGGCAATTGCCGCGCGCTGTGCGTGCTGCTGGCGCGCGATGGCCCCTCGCGCGGATAGGCCCTTTTCGGGCCCGTTTTCGTGTTTCGTGTTTTTCGTGTTTTCAGTCCGTAAAATTCCGATTTAATTTTATTTTAATTTTATCTTTTAAAATCAGTTTTGTTAAAATAAAATTATTTTAAAATTTTTGATTAAATTGGGATTTTTGAGAAATTGAAGCGATTTGGATTTTGGGAAAATTATGAACTTTATTTTCTGAAAATAATGAAAGAATAAAATTATTAATTTTGGAAATTAATTGGAATTTTATTGGTTTGTTGTTTTTCGGGTTTTATTGAAAAGGCTCTTGAACAAGAATTGCATCTAAGTCGTGTTTTAAGTCATTAGGACTTGAAACGAGAATTTTAATTTATTGGCTAAATTTAAATTCTCGCAAAAGCATGTTATGTGATCATGGGTTTAGATCTATGTATGGTTTTAATTTATGCACATGGATGGTTTAAATTGGGGTTGGAGCCCTATAGTTGCGTTTTTCAATTGAGGTTGGAGCCTCACTTATGTGCGTACTGTTATGTGATTTATTATGTGGCTTTCCATATTACTGTTTTTGAGGCCGGGGTATGCCCCGTGTAATTGTCTAAGGCCAATATGAAGATTGAGCCTTATTACTTTATGTCTTTTTCTTTTTATTGTAATTTGAGAGTAGAGATAGGTGGTGAGGTTTTTATTTTCATTTTGGAGACAATGCACCCAAGGAGTAAGATGGACCACATTCAAGTAACAAGGAGGCCATAAGTGAAGACCCCTCAAAATGTTAGGGAGGGGAATCTCAATTGTTAAATGTAATAGAAATAGGGCTCGTATTTTGTTACCGCTTTCCCTTATGTGATTTAAACTGTTTATGTGGCATGTATGTTAGAACTTGTGATTGTGGAGTGGCTCCCACATATCACGCATAAGATAAGTAGAACCCATGATCATTACATGTTAGTATCATTCTAGGACATGTTATCTGTTTATGTGCTTGTTTGAAATGCATTTAAGTGTACTTGCATTAATCAAGACTAATAAAATTGGATAACATATATGTTGGTGAGGTCGAACCGGACAACTCTCCGGTTGATTCGAAAATTCCCATTAAATATTAAGCTAATTTCGAACAAATAGGTGTTTAATTCGAGATGCAAATTTTGAATTAAATTCCTAGCATTCCATCAATAGGTTTTAAGTTTAGTAAGTAAAGCTAGTTATTGTCCGCGAGTCGTGGGATAGCTAGTAGAGCTTATTAGTTCTTAGTTACCTAATTGATCATTTTAAATGATCAATATTTCATGGTCAATTTTAGCAAGGGCGATGTCCGCGAGTCGTGGGTCGTTCAAACTAAGTTTTGGTCATGATCTTATGATTGATGGGTCTAGCTTAACGCCTAAGTAAATATGGATGTCGCACGAGTCATGGGTCCATATTGAAAGATAGGTGATGCAAAAACAACTACTAAGAATTCTAAAAGTGTTAGAATTGGTAAGTTGTACCTACCTAGGGTTCTTACTTAGAATGTCCGCGAGTCGTGGGTTCGAGGTAAAATGCTTAGGATCTTAGTACCCATTGGGAAACGTGTTCCTCTTAGATCTTTGGGAATTATAGATCTTTGAAAACCAGTGGGAGCTACAATAGATTAAAGACCTTATCTTTTGTATATCGTTATAAATCAGCATGCTCACTAGTTCTCTGTTTTACCATTTAGGTCGTAGATTCTGTGATTCTCTACGTGTTTTGAAATGGCAACCGAAAACCCTCTTGTATCGATCCTCGAGTCAAACAAGTTGACTGGTCCCAACTATTCTGATTGGCTGAGGAATCTAAAAATCATTTTAGATTCTGAGAAGAGAACTTATGTTCTCTTCGAAGGGGAGCCTAGTCCCGAAGGGGAGGCTCCCACTCGGGGCCGAGCGGGACGCAATTCAGAAGTGGAAGGATGATAATCTCCAAGCCCGTTGCCTTATGTTGGCTAACATGTCTCCGGACTTGCAAAGACAACATGAGGCCATGGAATTTGCTTGGGAGATTTACGACCACTTAGAGCAACTTTACCGCCCTCATGAACGTGTTACAAGGTATAACACTTCAAAGGAATTGTTCCACTGGAGAATGAGGGAAGGTTCAAGTGTCCATGAATATGGACTCAAGTTTCTTGCCCTTACTGAGAAACTTGCTTCCATGGACATGCCGCTGAAAGATGAGCTTTCAGTGGATTTGTTGCTAGCTTCGCTCCCACCATCATTCAACCCATTTGTCCTTAACTTCAACATGAATCATGCTGGTGCTACTGTAGCTGAGCTGATTAGTCAGCTTGTGACTGCTGAAAGCACGATCAAGAAGGACAATAAGGTTTTGATGGTGAATGCTCCATCTTCCTCTTCTGGGCCTTCTAAAGGTAAGGGCAAGAAAGCCCAAAAGAAGAAGAAGAAACCCCTTAGGCCCACTGGTGGCATATCGAAGGGGAAGGCCCAAAAGAAGAAGCGTGATCAGAAAGAGGATGTTTGCTTCCATTGTGGCAAAGCGGGACATTGGAGGAGAAACTGCCTAGAGTACAAGGATACTCTAAAGAAAGGTATCTTTCTCGTTGAAGTAAATCTGTCTATTAATTCTAGTTCTTGGGTACTTGATACCGGTTGTGGAACTCATATCTGTAATGATGTACAGATGCTAAGTGATGTTCAACAACTAAAAGAAGGAGAATGTGTCTTGAAGATCGGCGATGGCTCAAACGTTGAAGCTCGAGCTTTAGGCACAATTAGATTAGATTTAGGTAGTTTTGAGTTAGTATTAAATAAAGTCCTTTATGTACCGAGCATTATTCGTAATATAATTTCAGTTCCAATATTAGATTGTGAAGGTTATGAAACTTATATTAAGAATGGTAAATATTTTATCAAACGGAACAACTCTTCCGTTCATATCGGTACTCTAAGTAATGGACTTTACCTAACTCAAAATATCAATATTATGAATATACAACGAGAAACAAAGCGTAAGAGAGATGACAAAGTTTCAGCTCCCTTATGGCACGCTAGATTAGGACACATTTCCAAGAACAGAATTAGCAAGATAAACACTTTAGGATCATTCTCTGAAAATGATCTCAAAGAGTTGACTTCCTGCGAATCCTGTCTCAAAGGAAAGATGTCCAAAGTTCCTTTTAAAGGAACTGTGGAACGTGCCACTAAGGTTTTGGATTTGATCCATACTGATGTTTGTGGACCGCTTAGTGTAAGCACTAGAAACAATCATCAGTATTTCATAACCTTTACTGATGACTTTAGTCGGTATGGTTATGTATACTTAATGAAGTATAAATCTGAAGCTTTTGAGAAATTCTTAGAATTTCAAAAGGAGGTTGAGAACCAAACTGGTCACAAGATCAAAGCACTTCGATCTGATCGAGGAGGCGAATATCTTAGTGAAGAATTCCTTAATCATCTCAAAGATAATGGGATTATCTCTCAGTGGACTCCTCCGGGAACTCCTCAGCTTAATGGAGTTTCTGAGAGAAGGAATCGAACCCTACTTGATATGGTTCGTTCCATGATGAGTTTCACTGACTTACCACCTTCTTTCTGGGGTTATGCCCTAGAAAGTGCAGCAAAGATTTTGAATCTAGTTCCCTCTAAGTCAGTCCCTAAAACGCCCTATGAAATGTGGCATGGTAAAATCCCTAGTTATTCTTATTTAAGAATTTGGGGTTGTCCTGCTTACGTGAAGAGGACAGTGGGAGATAAGTTAGAATCTCGTTCTAACTTATGCTACTTTGTAGGTTATCCTAAGGAATCCATAGGATACTATTTCTATGATCAATCTGAGCAAAAGGTGTTTGTTTCCAGAAATGCCACTTTTCTTGAGGAACCGTTCCTTAAAGAAAAGAAAGGCAAGATCATAGAATTAGAAGAAGTACAAAGTGACCCCACACCACCCACTAAAGAAACGTCCCACTCTGATTAACCACAACCAATCACGAATTTCGATACACATGAAAATCCTCCTCTAAGGCGTTCTGAACGCAATCCTAGACAGCCGGAGAGATGGTATGGATTCTTCCATGAAATCTCTCAAAAGGATAATGATCCTTCAACATATGAGGAGGCACTTTCAGATTCTGAGTCTGAACAGTGGATAGAAGCCATGAAATCCGAAACGGATTCCATGAACTCCAACCAAGTTTGGACCTTGGTAGATTTGCCTGATGGGGTCAAACCCATAGGTTGCAAATGGATCTTTAAGAGAAAGCTTGGAGTTGATGGAAGCATTGCAGCCTACAAAGCAAGACTGGTTGCAAAAGGATTCACTCAGAGACCCGGCGTGGACTTTGACGAAACCTTTTCACCAGTTGCAATGCAAAAGTCTATTCGGATCATGCTTGCCATTGCTGCATATTATGACTATGAGATATGGAAAATGGATGTGAAAACTGCCTTCTCAATGGTGACATTGACAAAGACATTTATATGGAACAACCCATAGGTTTCACATTCAGTGGGAGTGAGCAAAAGGTTTGCAAACTCCAAAGATCAATCTATGGATTGAAACAGGCTTCTAGGAATTGGAACATTCGATTTGATGAATCGGTCAAAGCGTTTGGCTTCATCCAAATTTCGAATGAATCATGTGTGTATAAAAAGGAATTGGAGACCTCAGTGCAATTCTTAGTACTTTATGTTGATGACATCCTTCTTATTGGGAATTCGAAGGATGACATGAAAGTGACTAAGTTATGGTTATCGAACCAATTCGAGATGAAAGATCTTGGTGATGCGTCCTATATCCTTGGAATTAAAATCTATAGAGATAGATCCAGAAGGTTAATAGGACTATTACAGTCGATGTACATTGACAAAGTATTGAAGAGATTCAATATGGAGTCAGCAAAGGTTAAGAACCTTCCTATGAGTGTAGGAACGTGTCTTTCAAAGAAGATGTGTCCTAAGACTAACCTTGAGAAGGAGAGAATGACTCATACACCTTATGCATCAGCAATAAGTAGCATAATGTATGCAATGTTATGTACTCGACCGGATGTGGCTTATGCACTTAGTGTAACAAGTCGTTTCCAATCTGACCCTGGAGATGGTCACTGGGCTGCCGTGAAGAATATTCTTAAGTACTTGAAAAGTACTAAAGATTTATTCTTAGTTTACGGAGGATAGAAAGATCTTACTGTCGAAGGATACTGCGATGCAAGCTTTGCGTCTGACTTAGATGATTTTAAGTCAATGTCAGGATACATTTTCTGCCTAAACGGCGGAGCAGTGAGTTGGAAGAGTTCCAAGCAAACAACCACTGCAGATTCGACCACTGAGGCCGAATACTTAGCTGCAAATGATGCAGCTAAGGAAGGTGTTTGGATTAGAAACTTCATTCAAGAGTTGAATGTTGTTCCTAGCATGAAAGACCCCATTACTGTGTTTTGTGACAACACTGGGGCGGTTGCTCAAGCAAGAGAACCAAGATCTCACCAACGGACCAAGCACATTATGAGGAAGTATCACCTAATCCGTGATATTATCAAAAGAGGAGATGTTCTAATTGAGAGGGTCACATCAGCAGAGAACGTGGCAGATCCACTTACTAAACCCCTTAGTCGAGAAGCTTTCCAAGGTCATCTTCAGAAGATGGGACTTAGAGTAGCTTTAGAATGGCTTTGACGGGCAAGTGGGAGATTGTTAGGAATAGTGCCCTAGAAAGCCGATTGTATATCCGCTTTGTGCTTTTCCTTATTGTAATCACAGACAATCTTTGAATGAAATAACGAATTGAGGCAACACTTCTTTATATGCTCTTGTTTGGTATGCGTTTACTTTATCTGTGCATGTATGAGAACTCCCCTAATCCTGATGACTTTAGGAGTCTGCCATTTAGGTGAAATGGTTCATGAAAAGAGCCCTATATCACATAAGTCATGATTAGTAAAATACTCCAAGCCGATGAGTCCTACAGACAGTGGGAGTGTCAACCTGACTCCTCTAAGGCTTGCTTGTGGGATCACGCCCTTAAGAAGGACCACCTTGTTTCATGGAGGTGGAAAGTGTATAGTTGATACGTGCGTGATACATGAGGGTGCTTACGTTAATAAGTGAGTTCACTGAGGCGCCCCGTGTGAGAACATTCCTAAATGGGAAAGGAAGTTTCTATTTCAGGAAATGGAAACTTCCAGATTAGGAAATATCTCACGAGTCATTGATGTGATTAATTGATCCTTAGACTTGAGGTTCCTTGTCACTTTATGAGTTAACTCTGTAGTCTTAGGTATAAGCTTTAAATGGTGTCGCCTTAGACAACTGATTCAAGGCTTATGCTGGGGCTGCACAAGTGACTCGTGAAAGTGAATGAGAATCAAGAAAGGACCTACACTTGCATTTGCAAGGTGGTCTCTTATTGTGTAAGTCATTCATATGCCATATGGAGTCCTTGGCCAAGGCAGTAGATCAAGACATCAAGAAAAGGGTTTCTTGGATTGAGATCAAATGGATATGAAATGCACTTAGCTTTAAGACCGGATTATTAGGGTTCTGATTATTCCCTTGCCCTAGATCTTGGTTGAGAGATAGTAAGTAGGAGGATTGTATCTCACATGAATCAATGACTTAAAGGTTCTGTCGAATCCGAACATTCCAATTCAGCTAGGGGTTAAACACCTGTTGCTAGACTATGGTCGTTTAATCTGTGGACTGATTAATTAATTAGTGAATTAATTAATTAGGGTCACTGCTAATTGAATTGAGAACCTAGAGGGTCACATACAACAACTTGGTTACATGAGTTGAGGCTTGAAAATGATTAAACGAGTTAATCGGGCCAAGAGGGTTCCACACTGTGAAATCACACGTGTGGCTCACGTGAGTGACACGTGTCACTGTGACACGTGTCACACACGTGTGTATATATATATTATATATATATATTAAATAATTAATTAGTTAATTATTTAATAGACTTTGGTTTAATTTTGAATTAAAAAGAAAGTCTAATTTTGGAGAAAATAATCTAGTTAATTAATTATGAATTAATTAATTAGATAAAAATAAGTTATTTATTTTATAATAAATAAAGTATAAAATTATCCAAAAATAGTTTGGATATTTTTAGCTCTCTTAAAAGTTGACTAGAATTAGAATTCAAAGTCAAAATTGGAAAATACTTGGTGATCAAGTAATAGGAGAGAGAGGAACCAAATCCTTGTCCAATAAGGATTTGGATCGGCACTCCCTCCTATATATAGGGGAGCTCGAGCTCCCCTTTAGAGCTAATATACAATTCTTGGTTCATGTGTTGAACACCTTCCTTTCTCCAAGATTAAATTAAACCCTAGGTTAAGCCTAAACACTAACTAGAGAACTAGCATCCTTACTAGTTAGATTGTGATCAAGTTGGTGGACTTTCTCTAGAGACTTCAAGTTAGAAGTTTGAAGATTCAAGCTTTACCAAGGAGAGGGGATCAAGCCGCGAGAAGAGCGTTCTTGGGTGGCTTGAAACGCTTCAAGAAAGAACAAAAGAAAAGTAAGTTTTCTATCTTTACGAATTTGGTTACACGATTACGAGTCCTAGATCCTTTTGTTGGGAAATTTTTTTTAAATTCCGCTGCTTTCTGATTCGTGTTTTCCAACACTAAGTTCGTTATATGAAGTTCATGGATCGTTTTGAATCGATATATGAAAGATATGTAACGAATGAATATGAAACTTTCATGTATTTAAAGTACTTGAACGAATTACTTGACTATGTGATTTCATGACATTGTTTTACTTCTTATACATCTCATATCACGTTGAATGCATTTTCGTTCATCGTATATGGTTCATTTGGAGTCTTGAGTCTCACGAGTGCATTGTGTTGTCCTTTGTACAGTTTTCTCCAGGGCGGAGACTTGCCGGGTTTATAGGACACTTTCGAGTCTCCTTTTCTTCTTGATATTGTTTGGTAAGAGGCGTACAGGTGGGTTTCTCTACTATTTAGATAAATGACCCTATATACTCCCAACGTGTAAAGATTTCGGCCAAAACTATTATATGAATATAGAGTCGTTTTCAAGAGTAAATGATTTCAACGTAAAGCCTTTATTTTATGAACCCTACCAAATGTTTTGGCGAGAATGTATGAATGAATGCACAAAATAGGGCCCAGGGACTTAGGGTGAGTGGCTATCCGAGGAGTCATGGGCTGACGGTGATCCCTCACACTAGTTCCAACCAATGTACAGCGTAACCGAACCTCGTTAGGAGTTAGCGAGGGATGGATGTTGAGTGCCATCTGGGGAGTCATGTAACCCCTTTTGGTCAATGAAGGAGGTGGCCAGGTCTTCCTAACCCGTCCACCAACCGGAGGAAAAAGGTGTAAGTGATCATGATTGTGCACAAAGAAAGAATGTAATGTATGAAAAGAAAGAAAGAAAGAATGTTTAATGAATTACACAAGGTGTTGGTTGGTGATAATGCACGCCCACTCGCCCGGCCACGAAAGACCTAATGAAGATTGGTTGTTATAATCCCTTTTGATGATTTCTTTATTTCACCCATTTGGGAAATGCTCTAAAAACCTCAATTGGGATTATAACTTGCGTGTGAATGTTTAAATACTGTCTTATATGATACTTATGCCCTGGTTTATACCCACCAGTCTCCTGTAGACTGAACCCGGCTTTGTGTCCAGTTCTTTTTGCATGTTTTGGAGTGCTAGGCGGGGTTCTGAGTCTGTTAAGTCTCATATTTAAGTCTAAGTCACTTCATACGCATTTTGTACATAAGTTAGATTATACAAGAATGTATATATGGAAATATTATATTTATAAGAATCCGGGACAGGCTTCTAGGGATAGTTTGAACCAGTACATTATGATTTATGTTTATTTATAAATTTTTGGGACTAGGTATCTATGCTAGTTGAACCCGTCATTTAATGCTTGTATCCGTGAGTGATATCAATTTTGAATATATGTTTCTCTTCCGTAATTGCATTTATCTTGTTTTGTTTATTTGGTTTTGAAGGTTTAGTTCCTGCCTAGCATAGGGAGTTATTTGTTTTTGAAGGTTTAGTTCCCGCCTAGCATAGGGAGTGAGTGAGTCCCCGTTCGCTCTGATTTGGCACGTGTATGGGTTTCTATTTCATATACGGGTCGGGTCTGAGTGCGGGGGATGTGGCGCCTTCCGTTTGGGGTGCTACAATCACATAAGGTACATAATATGTAACACATTAGAGAATTCCCGATAAACCCTAATTTTACCCGTTTAAGGGAATATAATTAATTAATTAGCTTTTAGGAAGTCTTTTACTAATAAAATATTTATTAATCACATTATGATCCTATTTATAATGAAATTCAGAGTTTAATTTGACAATGTAGGTTAGGTATTGGAATTATTTCATAATTTACCGATTTTTGCAAAAAAAATTGGGTGAAATCTTTCTTTAAAAATTCCAAAACCTATTTTATAATTATTTTTAATTAAATTTCGAAATTTTTATTAATAATGTTGACCAGAAAGTCAAAATTACTATTGAAAACATTTACTATTCAAATTTCTAAGAATTAAACACTTTATAACATAAAATTGAACACACTCACTCACACACTATCACACGTGCACTTTAAATTGTTCAAGACCATCATGAACATGTTCTTAGACGTATGAATATCTTCTTATTAGTTCATGATCATATTTAATAAATTATAAGTTCATAACACATAATTAAACTTAAAATGTAGCACTTTATGTAACTTTAATTATAAAATTAATTCTAAATAAATTATTCTAGGCATAAAATTAATCAACTAAGATCATAAATATTTAAATACATAATAACATTATATCATATCGTAATTCATGCATTTAATTAAATAAAATTCCATAATGTATTGACATTGTATTTAAAACTAACAATTTAGGCATATATTTCATAAAAAAAAAAATCCCTAAGGCATAATTTAATTAATTCTAAGCATGATTTAACTATATTATACTAAGAAAAATATATAAATCATGAAATAATAAAATAAAATCACACTTTAGTAAGAGATTGTGGTGGTGGCCGAACCTATGAGTGAGAGAGTGAGTGATTTGTGAGTTCTTGCAAATGAATTGTGATCTCTATTTATAGGTGAGATTTTGGGGGCTTAAGTGCAATTTCCTATTCTTTAGGATAGTGACTGAGGCTCTAGGGTAGGTAGGCGTATAATTATAGGGTACTTAGTTGGTATGCTAGGTGTAAAATAATGTAGGAGCTTATGTATACATATATTATCTAATGATTAATTATATCAAAATAAAATAAATCTAAAATAGGGTGAAAACAATAATAAAAACATAGAAGAATCTCTAGATGTTAGTTTGAAATGAGAAAATTTTCAAAAGAAAGAGAATCAAAAGAGCTTTCCGATGGTTATAAACACTTAACGTTTAAACGTCTAAATTTAAAGTAGTAAGCGTTTGGAATTTTGAAAAATATGAGAAAATATATAAACAGAAGCTAGGATGAGAATTAATTTTCGAGAAAGTGTTCATGATTCATAAAATAATTTAAGGATTAGTTTGAGTATAATATTGGATACCAAATGTGTTACGGTTTGAAAGTTAGTTTTTACGGAGGGAATAGTACTTTAGGAAAAATAGGAAAAATTTATAAAATAATCTAGGAATTGAATTAAGGTTTGGAAAAGGTCTTAAAATTCATAAAATAATTCGAGGATCATTTTGGTTATAATATTGGATAGGATAAACGTTGAATTTCGAAAATCTCTAAACTAGGGTTAAATTAGGGTTTTTGGCCGGTTTTGGCTACTACGGAAGCTACAATGAGAATTAGAGTTTGGGAATGATATTATAATTCATAAAATTTCATAAGGATTCATTTGAACCCAATATTGGATGGGTAAAAGTGTCCCGAAAAATTTCTACATTTAGGGATAAATAGTAACTATGGACCTAATGGGAATTTTTGACAAACAATTTCCAAAGTGTATCTTGGGATAATGAAAGCTAGGATATGAACCTAGAAAATGTGGAATTTACCTTTCTAAGGTTTCATGAGGAATATGTGAAGGTTTAGGTTCGGTGAATGAATAGTGATAGGTGTTTCATAACAAGATACGGATCGAATTTGAAACGTAAAGGCATATAATTCACCTAAAATGAAATCCATGATGGATCGAGGCTATAAATGCATTTCTCTTAACCCCTTTACTTACCCGTGTTATCTTGATCTTGAAGTCCAGGCTGCTACAATCCTCCCCCCTTAAAGAGAATCTGTCCTCATATTCTGTTCCGGTTTCGGAACAACTCTGGGTAATGCTTTTGCATCTTTTCCTCGGTTTCCCATGTCTATTCCTCTATTCCATGTCCTTTCCGTAACAGTTTAACTAGGGGGATTTTTCGCTTCCTCAACTCTTGAAATTTCCCATCCAAGATTTCGAGCTGTTTTACTTCATAGGTTAGGTTGTGGGAGTCATCAACAAAATACTTACGTACTTGACACAAAAAATAAATTGTGTAATCCAGTAAGATTCGCTGGTATGTCTAGGTGGTACGCAGTTGGTCCAACACGTTCTATGATTTCGAAAGGTCCTAATATTTGGAACTCAATTTTCCACCTTTCGCAATGCGTGCGAGACCTCTTCTCGGCGATGCTTTCAAAAACACCTTTTCACCTACCGCAAATTCTATGTCCCTCCTTCGAGTATCAGCATAACTCTTTTGCCTATCTTGGGAAGTCTTCATTCTTTGCCGAATAATCTCAATCTTTTCCGTAGACTCTGCTATCCACTTCTTAACAGCCTTCTTCGTATCTCCTCTTTCAGTTACCTTAACTTCATCTATATCACAATACAATGGAGATCTACATTTTCTTCCGTATAAAGCTTCGTAAGGGGCTGCTTTAATGGATGCCTGATAACTATTATTGTATCCAAACTCTACGAGAGGCAAAAATTCCTTCCAATCATCTTGGAAGTCTAAAGCACAAGCTTGCAACATATCCTCTAGATATTTGATGGTTCTTTCTGATTGACCATCAGTCTGAGGGTGTGCGGCTGAACTGAAGTGTAACTTAGTCCCCAGTAATTTACCAAAGTACTGACCTTGTCAGTAGTCTTGACTGGTAGAAAGTGTGCAGATTTGATTAATAGGTCAATGATAACCCATATACTGTCTTATCTTCCTTTAACCTTTGGCAATCCCATTATAAAATCCATGGTTATTTGTTCCATTTCCAGGTAAGAATTGACAGTGGTTGTAACTTTCCTCCAGGCTTCTGGTGTTCCGTTTTAAATTGTTGGCAGGTCAAGCATCTTTTAACATAGCTAGTAATATCTCTTTTCATTCCATTCCACCAGAAATGTTTCTTGAGGTCATGATACATCTTAGTTCCTCCTGGATGTATCGTATATCGAGTCTTATGGGCCTCATCCAGAATTTCCTTTCGAACCGCATGAGGTACACAGACTCGTCCTTTATATCTCAAGATCCCGTATTCATCTGTCGTGAATTTGGTCTCAATATCTTTTTCTTTAGAATTGAGACACTTCTTGATCCATTCATCCTGTGTCTGGGCTTCTTTAAGCCTTTCCTTTAACGACGAGGATATCACTATATTGGCTAATCGGGATTTTGAGATGACAGTGACGGGTTCACTTCTTCCATACAATGTTGTCAGGCTAGACTTTCGACTTAAAGCGTCTGCCACTACATTGGCCTTTCCTGGATGGTAATGTATTATACAGTTGTAATCTTTCAAGAATTCCATCCATCTCCGTTGCCTTATATTCAACTCTTTTTGAGTGAATAAGTACCTCAGGCTCTTATGGTCTATGAAAACTTCAAAAGTTACCCCGTATAGGTAATATCTCCACTTAGCTAGGGCAACTACAATTGCCGCTAACTCTAGATCATGTGTGGGGTAATTTTCTTCATGAGGCTTGAGTTTCCTAGATGCATAGTCTATGACCTTGCCATTCTGCATTAAGATGCACCCTAATCCTTCCTTGGATGCATCTGTATAAACCACGTAGCCTTCTTTCCCTTCAGGTAAGGCTAGTACTGGGGTAGACGTTAACCTTCGCTTTAATCCTTGAAAACTCTGCTCGCATTTTTCCATTCATTCAAACTTACCTTCCTTCTTTGTTAACTGAGTAAGAGGCGCAACTATCTTGGAGAAATCTTTCACAAATCTCCTATAATAGCCGGTAAGTCCTAGAAAACTTCTTACTTAGGATGGGTTCTTTGGTGTCTGCCAGTTCATCACTGTCTCGACCTTTGAAGGATCTATTTCTATTCCAGAACCGGATATTATGTGCCCAAGAAAAGTCACGCTTTCCAACCAAAACTCGCACTTGCTGAACTTCACGTATAACTTATGTTCTCTTAAGGTACTTAGTACTATACGGAGGTGTTCAACATTGTAACATCCCGGATTCCGGGCCAAGAAGAATTCCTTCTAAAGTCCGTAGTCACTATTCATTCCTAAACGTAGAAAATTTTTAAGCCACCTTTACCTATCCAATATTGGGCTCAAATTACAAAATTTCATGAATTTTGATAGCATTCTCAAACCCTAATTTTCATTATAACTCCCGTAATAACCAAAACCAGCCAAAAACCCTACTTTAACCCTAAATTTAGAGATTTCTGAATTTCAACGTTTTCCGTATTCAATATTATAGTCAAAACGATCCTTGAATTATTTTGTGAATTTTCATGCATTTACCAAAACTTGATTCCAATCATAGCATATTTTATAAATATTTTCCCATTTAAAAATTATTATTTTATTTTAAACAATTATCTTTCATTTAATATTCAAAATTTTACTTAAAACGTTTCTTGAATTTTTCTCTAAGCTATGATAATTTTTCCAACCTTTAAACTTCGTCATAGCTTCGGTTACATAATTTTACCATGATTTTTATCATCTTTATCGTTCATGACTTGTAAACGAAAAACCTAAATATTCCACATCTGTAATCATAACGAAACTTATTTTTCACTCGTTCTTTCATTAATTTACTACTTCAAGTTTTCACCTCTCGACTCTTGAATAAATTTTATATCATTTTATATTTATTTTTATTCAATATGACATCATCCATGACAACCTAAGCCTTCTATAAAGTTTAAATAAAAGAATATAATTCAACCACATTTCTCATATAATTACCAAGCATTTGTTTAAGCTATAGTTCAACCACATTTTCCACTTAGCTACAAAGCATTTGTTTCGGTTATGAAGCATCCACATCTCCCCTAAACTCTTAGAAATTGCTCTAAGACCCCTCATGACTACCTATAAATACCCCCTAAACCTCACATTTCAAGAACACACAAAATCCTCTCATTTCTCTCTCATTTTCGGCCCAAGCTCTCTCCCTACATAAGGTGTGATTTTCTTTTATTATTTCATGCTTTATAATATGTTCTTAATATATTATAAATTATAGCATGCTTAGATTTAATTAAATTATGCTTTAGGAATTTATTTTATGAAATATATGCTATTTATGCTAGTTTAGGAAAATATGATGATATATTGAATTTTATTTAGTTAAATGCATGAATTATGATATGATATAGTATATTCATATGTTTAAGTAGTCATGATCTTGTTTGATTAAATTCATGTCAAGAATAATTTATTTAGAATTATTTTTCATAGAGAATTAATATATTTTGCTATATTATGCTTCAAATTCTATGTTATAAATATGAATATGATCAAGTGTGTTACATACCCTCTTTGCATATTCAAATAGACATAAGAACATGTTCTTAGTGTTCTTGGACATTTGTGTGTGTGTGTGTGTGTGTGTGTGAGGCGTGTGAATAGTGTGTCTGTGTGTGTGTGAGTTTGATTTTATGTTATAAGGTGTTTAATTCATAAGAAATTGAATAGTAAATGTTTTCAATAGTAACTTTGACTTTTGAGTCAACATTTATCATGATAATTTCGTAAATTAATATTAAAATAATTATAAAATTTGTTTTGGAATTTTTAAATAAAGATTTTATCCGAATTTTCCAAAAAATCGGTAAATTGTGAATTATTTTTAAAATATAACCTACATTGTCAAATTAAATTCTAAATTTCATTTCTAATGTTATAATTAGGATTATAATGTGATTAATAAACATTTAAGTGGTTAAAGAACTCATGAAACTGGATTAATTACTTAATTTCCCTTAAATGGTTAAAATTATAGTTTACCGGGAATTCTTTAACGTGCTACAAAATGTGCACCTTATGTGATTATTTGATTAGAATATTATGTACCTCATGTGCTTATTTGACTAAAATAAGGAACCTAGTTCTAAGCCTATAGTAGTTAATACTTTTAGTCGCACTGGAATCCACACTACAATTAAAGTGGTATCAGAGCTCCAGGTTGCGGAAATCTGGAGTTCATGGTTCATAGAGTCTCATAAGTATTGCGGTGCGGGGTTGTAGTGCTGGGGAGGCGCTACAAGCATGCTCCTCAGGGGTCTTCGAAAATACCAAGATGTCATCAATAAAGATGACCACAAATTGATCCAGATATGGTCGGAATATCCGGTGCATTAGATCCATAAATGCAGCCGGAGCATTTGTTAACCCAAAAGGCATCACTACAAACTCAAAATGACCATAGCGGGTATTAAAAGCAGTCTTCAGAATATCCTCTTTTCTGATCCTTAATTGATAATACCCTTGCCTTAATCCAACTTGGAATACACTCGGGATCCTTGAAAAAAATCAAACAATTCTTCGATATGGGGTAGAGTGTATTTATTCTTGATGGTCATACGATTGAGTTCTCGGTAATCGGTACACAATCGCAATGATCCATCCTTCTTCTTGACAAATAGTACAGGTGCTCCCCGTGGAGATGTGGTAGGATGGATATATCCTGATTCTAATAACTCATCAAGTTGCTTCCTCAATTCTTGAAGTTCGGCTGGAGCCATTCGATAAGGTGTTTTGGAAAATGGCTCAGCTCCAGGGACCAAGTCAATTACAAATTCTAATTCTCTGGTGGGAGGTAACGGATTCAGATGTTCGGGGACTATATCAGTAAACTCTTTTACCACTTCTACTTCCTCAATTTTGAGCTGATCTTTGGGTCTATTTAGCAGATAAGCAATGAATCCAGTGGCTCCTTTACCAATTAACTTCTTAGCTTCTGTTGCTGTAACCAATGACATTGACTCCATTCCTTCTTTCGATACAGAGTTATCACTTTTTCCTAAGGTGACTTCTTTCTTGAAATAATCCAACTTAGCATGATATTTACAAAGCCAATCCATTCCTTGGATAACTAAATATCTCGACATTGGTAATTCTATAAGATCTATCGGGTAGTATTGGGTACCAATCCGTATAGGGCAGCGCTTATATCCTCTATCCGTGATAAGGCAAGTTCCCAAAGGAGAACTTACTTTGAGCACATAAGGTAATGCGTGGTGCCAGGATCATATCAAGCAGTAACTGGTGTGGTTAGAATGTGTACCGTACCTTCAACAACCTTGGTCGAATCTAGATCCTCATTGCCTTCTACAGCATAGGCGCGGCCTTTAACCACTATCTTTCCAGGAGCTTTTGTCGGAGCCTTTCCTCTACCCCACTATTTCGGTCCTCTTGGGCAATCCGAAAATTGATGATCAGGGTTTCCACACCATGTACATACACCGGCTTTCCTACGACAATCCTTTTCAGTATGGCCTCACGTTTGATAATATTCACAAACAATCTCCTCTTGGGACTTCGGTGGTACTGGTTGAAGGTTGGACAAAAATTGCATTGGTTTCTTTTCTGGGTTTGGCTTTGCTGGTCCAGCAGGTCGCTTGGATCCTTAAGATGGCTGGTAGAAGGATCCAGGACGGCTATTAGCTATATAAACTTCTTTGTGGGTAGCCTCTGTCTTCATAGCTGTTTCCACAGCCTTAGTATAAGTCTCTAATTCGAACGGAGCCAAAGCCCACCTAAGATCAGACTTAAGTCCCTTGATGAATCTGCTGGATCTTTCGTCACTCATCATGAAGAATATGTGGGGCATATTGAATCAACCGGATAAACTTCGCTTCATACTCAGCTACTGACATATTGCCTTGCACCAAATCCATAAATTCCGCCTCTCGGGCATCCCTAACTACCTGAGGGATATATTTGTCTTGAAACACTCTAAAAAAGTCGGCCATCTATAATTAACTTGGCTTTCTGCCCAAACACACTTGATATAATTCCACCAACTTAACGATGCTCCTTCTAATATAAAAACCGCAAACTGAATCCTTTCGGGTTCTTTAGGGGAATACCCATGGCTTCGAAAATCTTTTCGATACTAGCTATCCAACTTTCAGCCTTCACATCACTGGGTTCTCCGAAAAACTTTGGTGGGTTCATTCATAGAAATTTCTCCAAGGTCTTTTCATTATTTCCTCTCGATCTGTTAGCACACGTCTGCACTATTTCTTTAAGGGCATCTACTAGTTCAGAGTTTCCTCCTGCTGAAGACGCACCTTCTCTTGGGGGAGTGACGTCTTGGGTGGTTCTTCGGGGAGACATGATGATCTGCAGTTGCCTTATGAGGAATATAATGCATGATGGTTAAGAATGTGTGGCAGATGATCACATATGTACTTGTTGTTGGAAAACACGAAAGAGTTGAGCAGCGGAAGTTTAAAATTTTTCCACAAGTTTAATTGTTGTCTTGCAATTTTCGTACTACAACGTTGGGAATAACAAGAAATTCACTTTAATTGAAGCTTTCTTGTGATGTTGTTACCACCTAACAAACACCCTTCAAGCGGAAAGTCCTTCGAACGGTCCTTCGGATTAGACTTCAAAGTAGAAGGCCTCCAAAGCATATCCACACCAGTCCTAGAACACGATCAAGCAAGTGAGAAAGCTAGTTCTATAGCTTGTGTTAACGGCTAGGGTTTTTCTTTGAAAACTTTTCTTTTATTTTTCTCAAAAACTTAATACCTCGTGAGTGTTGGTCTAAAGAATAAGAGAAGCACCACCTCTAGTATAAATACTAGGATGTTTCAAAAATCCCTAGGGTTCCCAAACCTAGTGGACTTTGTTTTCTTGCTCACTAATAAACTAATTAATTATTTAATTTAATTAGAGAAAATAAGTTCCCAACTTGTTCTCTAAGTCTTGCAAGAATAACTTTCTCTATCCTACAATAGGAAGTTGGACTTTTCAACTTTCCTAAAGCTAAAAGTCAATCATTCAATAAATAAATTAATTCCCAATTAATTATTTATTGGGTTAAGCTTATTTGAGAATAGTCTTAACAATTAATTCAAAATTAATTAAAAGACCAAAATTAATTATTTACAATTTAATTAATTAATTCTAGAAAAGAATTCACATATGAAGCTAACACACGCCCAAAGCCACGTACATGCCAAATGTACACGACACGTGGCAGCCACGCAGGCTTACGTGACACGTGGCAATGCCCACGTGTTTTGCTCCATTTTGATCAACTATGTTGATCCTTTGTTAATCATATTAACATCCTACCATAACCCTCGAGTTCTGGTATTTGTGTGTGACCCTTTAGGTTCATTATTCGATTAGTAGTGATAGCAATTAATTAATTCCTTAATTAATTAATCACTTCACAGATCACACTACCGTAATCTAGCAATGGGTGTGTGACCCCTAGCCGAATAACGAAATGAATCGAAGAACCTTTCATTCAATGACAATCAGTGAAATACGATCCTCCTACAACTCCATCTCTCAATCAAGAACTAAGGCATGGGAATATTCTCAGAGCCCAAATATTCTTGATCTTTAAATTTAAGTTCGTTTCATATCCATTTCGATCTCAATCCTAGAAAACCCCATTTTCTAGATGTCTTGATCTTTATCCACCTTGGCCAAGGGTTTAATGTCTAATGGACTACGAACAACTCAATCAATAAGAGATCATTCTTCTGCTTAACAAGTGCAGGTCCTTTGTTGATTCTACTAATTCTACATATGCCACTTGTGTAATCCCAACATAGGTCATGGTTCAAGTGTCTGTATGGCGACACCCTTTTGAGCCTATATCAAAGGTTAAATAATTAGCTCATATGAGACATTACAGAATCTCAAGTCTAAGGATTAATGAATCACGTCATTGACCAGTGAGATATTTCCTAATCTGGAAGTTTCAGGAAACTTCCTTTCCCATTTAGGAATGTTCTCACGCGGGACATCTCAGTGATGAAGTTCTTGTAACAATCACCCTCATGCATTATGAACGCATCATCATATGCACTTATCACTCCATGAAACTGAGTGATCCTTCAAAAGGACATAATCACACAAGCAAGTCTCAGCAGAGTCAAGGTCGACACTCCTACTGTCTATCGGACTCATCGACTTGGAGAAGTTTCTAATCCTCGCGTATGGAGTTAAGAACTTGTTTCATGTGCTGTTCCCATAACTACAAAGTTCTTAACGGCCTCATCGGATTAGGGGAGTTCAATACATGTAAAATACAGTCAACCCAAAAGACATAAATAAGCACATAAAGAAGTGATTACCTATGAACAAAATCATCTCGTTTATTATTCAAAGACTGTCTGTGATTTTACAAGGAAATAGTAAAGCAAACATCTGCTTTAAGGGCACTATTCCTAACACATGTTTCCAAGTAAGGGCAACTAGTAAGCACCATATTACACAGATTTAGTAGAACAAGCATAAGTTGGACGTAATAGAGCAAGTAAAGGTGCAAGTAAGTAAAGTACTAACTCACGGTCCTGCTAGTATCTTGAAGCGACTCTAACTGGTAATGTAACAAGTATGAAAGCAATAAATCTAATGATAACGTGAGACAGGAATATAGCTGCGAAACGGGGTTATGTATATATACATCATGTTTGAGAGATACAACTACGTAAACAAAAGGTAAAATGGGGTGGACCTGATCTACTCAAGTTACACTCTACAGTAAAGCTCTCAACTGTCTCACACTCATAATCTACATCAGCTACTGCGTCAAGGGGAAGTCCTCCACTAGCTGGTATGTACAGTCCTCCCGCTTATTCCATACTACTCCTATATATACAGACCTAACTCCCATAACATCCTCTCTAATCCTGGTGATCAACATCCACAACCTCACCCCGGATTGGACTCCATCCCTCACCTGGCTCCTCCTTGGGATCCTTCTCATCCTCTGCATCGCCCTCAGGCTCCTCCATCTCAGGCTCGGCTGTAGCATTCTGATCATCTATCTCCTGGACAGCCTGTCCACCAGTCAGATGATATACATTGGAGAGTCGGTCCCAAATGCGGGATAGGTAGCGATGATACACAGTCTGAGCAGCATCCCTAGAAATGGTCATGGAAGCTAGATCTGCCTGTAAAGCTATTACCTGTGCGGTAAGATCTGCGTTCTCCTGCTCCAAGGTTGCGGTCTGCTGCCATGCAAAGTTCCTACCCACGGCATTCAGCAATGCTAACTCATTGTGCTTAGTAGCCTCTAGCTGGTACTCACGTGCTCTCTGGGCTTTTATCTAATAAGCATCCCTCTCACACTCAAGTATATGAACCAGGCGATTAGGCTACGCATGCTCTATTCTACCATTACGGCCTCTACCTCCACGGGCAACATGTCTCGACCTCTGCCAAGTGTAGTAACGAGTAGGATCTGCTGGGTGGTGGGTCTAAAACAGTAGCGGTCCGGGACCACATTTTAAAATTTTGTTTATAATACAAGTATTAAAGTATTTCTAAAATATTTTAATACAATAGCGGAAGACTAGTCGGATCTACTCAAGTATATATATGCAATTGATAATAAATCTTAAATCACAAAACAGATAAATAAAGCATGCAATTAACACTTAAGAGCACCTAATTTATCATGCTTAAAAATATAACAACGAAATATTACCGTACTCCAAATATGACTATCTAATGGCAATTTTCTAGCACCTTTGCTTTCACAACAGACGGTTACCGTGTTCACCTCCGGGGAACCCGATACACGATACCTTCTCGTGAAACCAGCAAAGCTTCCCTGCAATAACCCCAGAGAAACCCTCGGAGTGTGGGCTCCAAAAGTATTTCTCTAAATACATAGAGAAAATAAAACTTTTAAGTAGAAAACCCTTTTCAGGGTTTAATCTCCCCGAAATTAGGCATTTTATATATAAACACCTAATTAAAATTAATTCCAAAATAAATCAAAATTAACTAGGAGAAAAGCGATATGGTTTCAACTCCAAGAACTAGCCAAAACCTCTCCCAAACTTGTACGAAAAAATGAAGAGCCAAGCCCCCTATTTATAGGGGAAAATTCGAGGGTAAAATAGTAATTTCACATCCCTACTTGCGTGTGCAACTTGGACATGAATTCCAAGGTGACTACGTTGAAGCTCTCATCACAACGAGTCCAACGCCACCGAGAACGCACCGGAATACTCCCGCACGCGCCCGCATGCGCCACCTGAAGGTGGCGCGTGTGTTTTAAACGCGGCTAGAGTTTCTGGCTTACGTGGCCGATTCTGACTCGGCCACGTGTCCGGGTCGGTCCAATCGGATCCGGTTGACCCGACCCTACCCGTTGACCGGCCTGGTCCAGATCAAATCTGGACCGCTTATTTCGGCTATGTGGCGCCCCACACGGCTCCCCATTCAGCGCCACTTGGGGCCCGATCTGCTGATGTGGCATGACACGTCAGGTGCCACGTCAGCACCTGCCACGTCAGCATTAAAAAAAAAAATTCAATGAAAATTTTATTTTCTCCAAAATAAAATTCCGGGCATTTCCAACTCTTTGGAACTTTGATTTATTTTCTTAAAATAAATCCCTTGGCTATTTTCAAACACTTTGAAAATTCATTTCTCTTTCTCCTTCTAATATTTTCTCTTCGGGTTTTCAATTGGGGCTTGCAGGGGGACCTGCAGGACTAATTAATTTTAGTTCCAAATGGGTTAATATATTATCATCTCATGATAGTAATTAATTACCGTTTAACAATATTTAATTCCACTAAATAAATATTGTTGCACTCTAAAAATAATTAAATTATTCACGAATATCTCGATCTAGAATTTTCAGGGCACTATTCCCAACAGGATCCTCACGACGGGAGATAGCTATGTGGGTTCCCGTAGTCCTGATTCTCCTGATCCGCCATCGCTATATAAAGAAGACACTTAAGGTAAATTTTAATGTTTAAGTACAACTCCCGCACCATACTACCCTCGAGTGGATGTGAGACCTAGCACTCGAGAAATACTACGGCGAACGGTATAGACGGTACTTAAGTAGAGTGTAAGGTAAAATGCAGCGAAAGATAGAGAAATTTAATATTTGCAAGTAAACAGCATATTGACACACAGAGAGTAAAAGATATTATTGATATAAGGGGGTAATGTAGTAGAGTAGCATCCGGAGATAATGTATAAGGGCAACTCATTTGTAATTTATACATGATTAGGATTAAATGCCACTAACCTAATCCTGACCTAATATGTTCGACACCTATAGCTTCAAGATACCTCTAGGTGTCGATTTCCTCGCTTCCTGAAATCATGCATTTGAAAACAAGTGAGAGGTTAGTCAAAGTGACTAAGTGAAGGAATATTAGTTTATATCTATAAGTATTTATAGATATGTGACCAAGAGGTTCTCGGTCTAAAATAGTAGTAATACGGTATGACAAATATAATATGGTTCATAAGTTTAAAAGAGAGGGGGAATATTTAGAAAATATGAACCATTTAATAAAAGAATTTGTATTGCCCGCAAGTAAGGCCTCTCCAACCGTACTCCTTAAATATTCGGTAAAACAGTACCGGGCTGATCAAGGCACTGGTACTTTAATAAAACCAAGTATGATAACAACTCCGCTACTTCGTGGTGTCAATAGGGGATCAAACCCTAGAGACAATATATGTAATAAGTGGGAAATACGTTCCCGGGAGATTGTCTTCCTTATCTCTTGGCGTAGAGTAACTAACCTCCAGTTAAACCACAACCAAGAGTTGGTGGCGGTCTATGGCACCAACAATACCCTCGGCCCTATACCTTATGGTAATTGCTGGACACAACTGCGCGCCGGGGCCCATAATAATAAGAGATAAATATTTTACTTGCTTAGTTGGGAATCGGTTCTTAGTAAGAATAGGACTGAAGTATATAATGTCCAGGTACGATCCTGATTCCGACTTAACTTAGAGAGGTATATTATATAGTAGTAATATGTATAGGTAGGTAATCAAATAATAGGTAGGTTTGGAAATCATTTTTATAAATAGATACATATATAGGCATGATTCCAGTTGAAAATATTTTAATCCTCACCTAGTGCCGGAATTCAAGTGGAATTGTGGAGATTCCACTCTTCTATCCTACCGCCGCCTAAAAGTAATAACTACTATTGACTTAGAACTAAGTTCTTATTATTCTAATCAAATAATCACATAAGGTACATATTATGTAACACGTTAGAGAATTCCCGGTAAACCCTAATTTTACCTGTTTAAGGAAATTTAATTAATTAATTAGGTTTTAGGAAGTCTTTTACTAATAAAATATTGATTAATCACATTATGATCCTATTTATAAGATTTAGAATGAAATTTAGGGTTTAATTTGACAATGTAGGTTAGGTTTTGAAATTATTTCATAATTTACCAATTTTTGGAAAAAATTTGGGTAAAATCTTTCCTTAAAAATTCCAAAACCTATTTTATAATTATTTTTAATTAAATTTCGAAATTATTGTTAATAATGTTGACCAAAAAGTCAAAATTACTATTGAAAACATTTACTATTCAAATTTCTAAGAATTAAACACTTTATAACATAAAATTGAACACACACACTCACACACTATCACACGTGCACTTTAAATTGTTCAAGAACATCATGAACATGTTCTTAGGCTTATGAATATGTTCTTATTAGTTTATGATCATATTTAATAAATTCTAAGTTCATAACACATAATTAAACTTAAAATGTAGCACTTTATGTAACTTTAATTATAAAATTAATTCTATATAAATTATTCTAGGCATAAATTTAATCAACTAAGATCATAAATATTTAAATACATAATCACATTATCACATTATATCATATCATACTTCATCATTTAATTAAATAAAATTCCATAATGTAGTCACAATGTATTTAAAACTAACAATTTAGGCATGTATTTCATAAAATAAAATCCCTAAGGCATAATTTAATTAATTCTAAGCATGCTATAACTATATTATACTTAGAAAAATATATAAAGTATGAAATAATAAAAGAAAAGCACACTTTAGTGAGAGATTGTGGTGGTGGCCGAACCTATGAGTGAGAGAGTGAGTGATTTGTGAATTCTTGCAAATGAATTGTGATCTCTATTTATAGGTGAGATTTGGGGGCTTAAGTGCAATTTTATGACACCCCGCTTTTTTGGCCGTCCAGGTACGCACTTACGAGAGAGCTAAATGTGCAATTTAAATTATTTTAATTTCATATTTAATTGAATTACACTTTATTATTTGAAATTCTTAAATGAATTATTTGAATTTATATGAAATATTCGAATGAAATGTGAAAATTGCCTAAGTGATTGATGATACGAATTTTTATGAATTTTATGATATGTAAATTTAATTTTCGAGCATGCTAATTTTTGTGAATTATGTGATTAAGGGCTTAATTGTATGATTTATTTAATTTTGGACTTAATTGAAATTTGAACTTGGACTTATTTGAAACTTTTTGAAAGTTTTGGACCTAATTGAAAAATAGCCTTTTTAATAAAATTTTATTTATTATTTCTTTGAAAATTTAATTTTATTGTTTGAATAATATGCTTCTTTGTTGAAAATGTGTTGCGTTTGTGCTCGATTTGAGATCGAATTTTCGTGCTGATTTAATATGCACGAATTATACATGTTATGAATTTGTTTAGATGATCGTTTCAATTTTTCGGACTTGTTTGATATGGTAACGAAACATATTTTAATTGTTGGGGCATTCGAGGGCCTAACTAGTTTTAGCTCGCCTTGGATTCCGGAGACCGTAACTTGAGCTAGGGTATTCGGATTCAAATTTCGGAAGTATCGCCGGACTTGTGATGAAATTTGGAAGCTAGATAACTTAGCCTAACATTTTTCTAAGCCCGTTTGATCTCCCGTATTTCGTCCGAAATGAACTGTTCGAGAAAATCTGCCACCTTGGAGTATTTTGGCCATAACTAATTAATTTCTTAACCAAATCACTTGATTCTTGAGCCAAATTAACCCTAGTTAAACCCTCTAACCATCCATTAATCTCTCATTTCGAAATCAGACCTGTGGAGAGAGAGAGAAGCAGCTGACCGAGAGTTTTGGGGGAGAAAAAGAAATCTGCACAGTTCATCTTGCCTTTCCAAGATCAATACTCCATCTTTTCGCCTCAAATTCGAAGGTACGTCCATGGATTTATTCTATATCTTCTCCTCTTTCTTTTAATTGTTTATTTGCTAATTTCCATGGAGATTTGAGTATGCTTTGATGAAGAGAATGAATAGTTAGGTTTAGTTCTAATTTTGAATTCATGGGATTAGCTTCAGTTTTTATGGATTTGAGCGCATGAATCTTGTTTCTTTAAGCTTTAATAACTGAATTCTTGCTCTTATTTTCATGGATTGCAAGTATGTGATTTTTTCCTTCATGTTTTGAGCTTGGTAAATGAGTGAAAATCTGAGATTTAGATGCATGATTGGAACCTTGTTTTTGTTGTTCTTGCTGCGTGAAACTGCTGTCAGCTTTTTCCTTATGTTCCTTGTTGTTTTGCTGTTGTTTCATTGCTCTCCTGCTGCTGCTCCTTTGCTCTGTTTTGCTGCGTGAGATGGAGGAAAAATAGAGCAGCAATTGCTGCTGTTCGTCGGGCCTATTTTCATCTCCCCGCCCGGGCGGGGAACATTCTATATAACTAGAATGATGCTAATGTAGCATAGTTAATCATTTAAGTTGATAATGGTTGAGAGCATCCTTAAGAAGGAATAAAAGGTTGAGATGGTTAATTCTTCTTCTAAAACTCCCTAAGTTAAAGGCTTGAAGGCCTAAAGAAGAAGAAACCCTTAAGAGCCCAATGGAGGGGCATGTAAGGGGTACGCCCAAAAGGCACTAGAGATCAAATAGGACGTTTGCTTCTATGGTAGCAAATAAGGACTTTGAAAGGGAACTGCAAAGAGTATGAGTACTTTGAAATGTTACCTCGTTTAGTAATTCTACTAGGAATAGAATTTACTAGTCTTAAGTCAATTCTGCATAAGCCGTTGTGCAAAGACTCAAGGCACTAATGTTCTGAACATACAACGAGATAACAAAAGTAAGTGAGATGACATAGCTTCGAATTACTTTGGAACGTTGAGATATAAAAGGATTAGCAAGTCAGACACCTTAGGATCATTCTATGAAAATGAACCTATAGAGTTGACTTCCTGTGAATCCTATCTCAAAGGGAAAACGTTCCCGGAACATTGTTTAGGTGAAACATGGAACGTTCCAAAATTATAGTGGATTTCGATCCATGCTGATGAGTGTAAGATGCTTAATGTAAGCACTAGATACAATCATCGGTTTAATCATTATGAATGAATATACTTATTGAAGTACAAATTCGAAACTTATATGAAATTCTTAGAATTTCAAAAGGAGGTTAGGAACCGAAGTAGTCATAAGTTATAGGCAAATCGATATGATCGAGATAGCCAATATCTTATCAACTAATTCCTTAGTCGTCTTAGAAATAATAGGATTATCTCTCAGTAAACTAATTTGAGAACACCTTAGTGTTTCCGAATGAGGGAATGAAACCTTATAGGATATGGTCCATTCCATAGCAAACTTTACTGACTTATAATCATTCTAGGAATAAACTCCCAGAATATGCAGTTAGAGATTTTTGAATTTTGCACCTTCCAAAATCAGTCCTTTAGATGCACTATGCAATGTGGCACACTAAATTCCCTAATTATTCTTGTCCAAGAATTTAGTGGAATCCTCTTAAGTGAAGAGGATAGTGGGAGACAAGCTTGAAACGAGTTCAAGTTTATACAACGATATTGGATATCAGTTTTGCGATTCCCTTGCACAAAGGTTGTTTGTCTCAAAGGAATGTACCTTTCTTAAGGAATCGTTCCTATAGAAGAAGAAAGGCAAGCAAGCAGACCTCAAAGAAATTTGAGGAAAATATCCATGCCTCATATAGAAGAAACGAGCCCATCTGATAAAACTTAGCCAAATTTTAGAGTATGTACACGTGTGAAACCCTTCTCTTAAGATGCGTTTAGAACGCGTTCCTAGATACCCAAGGAATTACTTGAAGAGGAGACACTGTAAGATTTGGAATCTGAGTAGTGTAAGCAAGCCTTGAAATCCAATATGGATTCCATATACTTAAACCGAGTTTTGACCTTGGTTGATCCACCTGATAGGATCAAGCTCCTAGAGCTTCGAGTAAATGGAAAGCATTACAACCTTCTTGATGGTTGAAATGCAAAAGTCCATTTGGATTGTGTTTACCATATCCTCATATTCTGACTATGAGATATGATAAATGAATATGAGAACTATCTTGTTCAATATGAGATTGAAAGAGATTGAAATAAGGTATTTCTATAAATCTCATATTCAGTGGGAATACGCATAAGGTATGCAAATCCCCAAAGTCAATCTGTGGATTGATAAAGGCTTCTAGGAGTTAGACAATTCGATTCCATAGGATAGTCAAATCGTTTGGCACAGATGGAAGTCGAATAAGTCTTAAAAGTGTACATATGAAAGTTAGTGATGTAAGAGTCAATTTTGGTTCTTTAGAAGACGATGTCCTTCTCATTAGGAATGTCAAGGATGACGTGAAAGTTACCAATTGTTTAAGAAACAATTTGACATGAAAGATCTTAGTGATTATCCTAAATTCTCAACATTCAGATCTATAGAAGATAGATCTAAGAGCATAGATGGATTATCACAAAAACGAGTACATAACCACCGTACTAAAAGGAGTTTAGTATGGACCGTGGAACATCTCTCTTGAAGAGTATGTGTCCTAAGATAACTTTAAGAAAGTTAGAATGTCCAAAATCCCTTTAAGTGAAAGGGTGCACAATGTATGAAAAGTTATGTACTAAATTAGATATGGTGCAACACTAAGCGTAGTAGGCCGAATCTAATATGACCTCAGAGAAGGTCATTAGATCTCTGTAAAGGATGTCCTCAGAGTACTTGAGAAGAAATGAGGATATGTATTAGTTTACAGAGCCCAAAAGATCTTGTTGTTAGAAGGATATTTGATGTAACCGTTCATCAAACATAGATGATTATGAAATCATTGAAAGGATACAACTTCTACCAGAATGGTAATGCAATGTGTTGGAAAGGGTTCCAAGGACGGACATTGCAAAACTCGACTATCGAAGTTGAGAACTTAGTCGTATTATATAACGCTAAGTTAAGTGTTTGGGTAAGAAACTCCATCTAACCAGTTAGATGAAGTTCCTAGCATGAAACAACTCCTTTATCATATTGTATGATAAAATGGATGGTTGCTCAAGTAAGAGAACCAAGACCTCACCAAGAGACTGAACACGTGATTACGAATCACTTTATAAGGAAAAGGTGTTTCCTAAGAGATGTGTAAAAAAGAGGGTCACATCAGCAGAGAATATAGCAGATCCACTTTGGAAACGCCCAAAGTCAATAAGCTCTCAAAGTGCATCTTGAGAAGATGGGACTTAGAATACCTAAATGGCTTTTACGGGCAAGTGGGAGATTGTTAGGAGTAGTGCCCTAGAAAGCCGATTCGACGTAATCTGCTTTGGGACTTTTCTTGTATCACAGACAATCTTTGAATAATATACGATTGATTATAGGCAAACACTTCTTTATATGCCAATACGTGTTTTGTGTGTTTCCATTACGTGCGCATGTATGAGAACTCCCCTAATCCTGATGACTTTAGGACTCTACCATTTAGGTGAAATGGTTCATGAAACGAGCCCTATATCACATAGGTCATGATTAGTAAAATACTCCAAGCCGATGAGTCCTACAGATAGTGGGAGTGTCAACTTGACTCCTCTAAGGCTTGCTTGTGGGATCACGCCCTTAAGAAGGACCACCTTGTTTCATAGAGGTGCAAAGTGTATAGTTGATACGTGCGTGATACATGAGGGTGCTTACTTTAATAAGTAAGTTCACTGAGGTGCCCCGTGTGAGAACATTCCTAAATGGGAAAGGAAGTTTCTATTTCAGGAAATGGAAACTTCCAGATTAGGAAATATCTCACGAGTCATTGATGTGATTAATTGATCCTTAGACTTGAGGTTCCTTGTCACTTTATGAATTAACTCTGTAGTCTTTGGTATAAGCTTTAAAGGGTGTCGCCTTAGACAACTGATTCAAGGCTTATGCTGGGGCTGCACAAGTGATTCATGAAAGTGAATGAGAATCAAGAAAGGACCTACACTTGCATTTGCAAGGTGATCTCTTATTGTGTGAGTCATTCATATGCCATATGGAGTCCTTGGCCAAGGCAGTAGATCAAGACATCAAGAAAAGGGTTTCTTGGATTGAGATCAAATGGATATGAAATGCACTTAGCTTTAAGACCGGATTATTAGGGTTCTGATTATTCCCTTGCCCTAGATCTTGGTTGAGAGATAGTAAGTAGGAGGATTGTATCTCACATGATTCAATGACTTAAAGGTTCTGTCGAATCCGAACATTCCAATTCAGCTAGGGGTTAAACACCTGTTGCTAGACTATGGTCGTTTAATCTGTGGACTGATTAATTAATTAGTGAATTAATTAATTAGGGTCACTGCTAATTGAATTGAGAACCTAGAGGGTCACACACAACAACTTGGTTACATGAGTTGAGGCTTAAAAATGATTAAACGAGTTAATCGAGCCTAAGGGGTTCCACACGTGTGAAATCACACGTGTGGCTCACGTGATTGGACACGTGTCATTAAGACACGTGTGCCACATGTGATTATGTGATGTTAAATAATTAATGTGTTAATTATTTAATAGACTTTGGTTTAATTTTGAATTAAAAAGAAAGTCTAATTTTGGAGAACATAATCTAGTTAATTTATTATGAATTAATTAATTAGATAAAAATAAGTTATTTATTTTTATAAGAAATAAAGTATAAAATTATCCAAAAATAGTTTGGATATTTTTAGCTCTCTTAAAAGTTGACTTGAAATAGAATTCAAAGTCCAAGTTGGAAAATACTTGATGATCAAGTAATAGGAGAGAGAGGGACCAAATCCTTTGTCCATTAGGACTAGGTTCGGCCGCCCCTCCCCTTTCCTATATATAGGGGAGCTCATGCTCCCCTTTAGAGCTAATTGACAATTCTTGGTTCATGTGTTGAACACCTTCCTTTCTCCAAGATTAAATAAAACCCAAGGTTAAGCCTAAACACTAACTAGAGAACTAGCATCCTTACTAGTTAGATTGTAGCCAAGTTGGTGGACTATCTCTAGAGACTTCAAGTTAGAAGTTTTGAAGATTCGAGCTTTACCAAAAGTGGGGATTAAGCAAAACGATCAGAAGGGATGATGAAACGATTCTGAACCCAACAGAAAACGAGTGAAAAAATCGAACCAAAGAAGATGGCGAAAACCGTTCGTCCATATCCTGAAAGATGAGTTTTTTCACGAGGGTTTTATGGCTGGCAGATTTCTACTTTCGCAAAACTGGTTTTCGAAGGGAGTTTCAATCATGCCTTTCTCGCTTCATGTTTCTTTCTTTATGTTATATTGTTAAGAACTTCCCTAACATGATTTGAATCTAGGTTGGTGTGGATTGTTATCCCGACAATGGATTCTGAAGTAGAAAGAGACTTTCGAGGGACGGGTTGTCAAGCCGCGAGAAGAGCGTTCTTGGGTGGCTTGAAACGCTTCAAGAAAGAATAAAAGAAAAGTAAGTTTTCTATCTTTACGAATTTGGTTACACGATTGCGAGTTCAAGGTCCTTTTGTTGGGAAAAATTTTTAAATTCCGCTACTTTCTGATTCGTGTTTTCCAACAAGTGGTATTAGAGCCACCTCGTTAATCGTGTTTCTGATTTGTCTCAATTATTCTGAATTTGGTAGAAATTCTTAGGCTTAGATGCGAATTAGGTATTCATGAGTTCTTTTAGAAAGCCTGAAATACGAAACTGTAATTTTTCCTGAATTTCTGAAACTGTTTTCTTAAATTGTGTTTTTGAAAACCGTTTTGATTGAAATATGTTTAAATCGAATTTTTTAATTTTGGATTGAATTGGTTTTGAGAAACCTGGACACGAAACGGAACACGAAAAGGACGAGCCTAGGCGTGCTAGCACGTCGCACGCCCAGGCCCGCCGCTGCCGCCCAGCTCCTCCCGCAACCGCGCGGGAGCCTTGGCGCGCCCCCCCAGCCCGTCCCGCAACCGCACGGGACACCTGCCCAGCCCGCCTAGTCGCGGCGGGCGCTGCTGCGCGAAAGTACCTCGCGTGGCTAGGCCCCTTTTCGGGCCCGTTTTCGTGTTTCGTGTTTTTATGTTTTCGGTCCGTAAAATCCTGATTTAAATTTTATTTTAATTTTATCTTTTAAAATCAGTTTTGCTAAAATAAAATTATTTTAAAATTTTGATTAAATTGGGATTTTTGAGAAATTAAGCGATTTAAATTTTGGAAAAATTACAATCTTTATTTTCTGAAAATAATGAAAGAATAAAATTATTAATTTTGGAAATTAATTGGAATTTTATTGGTTTGTTGTTTTTCGGGTTTTATTGAAAAGGCTCTTGAACAAGAATTGCATCTAAGTCGTGTTTTAAGTCATTAGGACTTGAAACGAGAATTTTAATTTATTGGCTAAATTTAAATTCTCGCAAAAGCATGTTAGGTGATCATGGGTTTAGATCTATGTATGGTTTTAATTTATGCACATGGATGGTTTAAATTGGGGTTGGAGCCCTATAGTTGCGTTTTTCAATTGAGGTTGGAGCCTCACTTATGTGCGTACTGTTATGTGATTTATTATGTGGCTTTCCATATTACTGTTTTTGAGGCCGGGGTATGCCCCGTGTAATTGTCTAAGGCCAATATGAAGATTGAGCCTTATTACTTTATGTCTTTTTCTTTTTATTGTAATTTGAGAGTAGAGATAGGTGGTGAGGTTTTATTTTCATTTTGGAGATAATGCACCCATGGAGTAAGATGGACCACATTCAAGTAACAAGGAGGCCATGAGTGAAGACCCCTCAAAATGTTAGGGAGGGGAATCTCAATTGTTAAATGTAATAGAGATAGGGCTCGTATTTTGTTACCGCTTTCCCTTATGTGATTTGAACTGTTTATGTGGCATGTATGTTAGAACTTGTGATTGTGGAGTGGCTCCCACACATCACGCATAAGATAGGTAGAACCCATGATCATTACATGTTAGTATCATGCTAGGACATGTTATCTGTTTATGTGCTTGTTTGAAATGCATTTAAGTGTACTTGCATTAATCAAGACTAATAAAATTGGATAACATATATGTTGGTGAGGTCGAACCGGACAACTCTCCGGTTGATTCGAAAATTCCCATTAAATATTAAGCTAATTTCGAACAAATAGGTGTTTAATTCGAGATGCAAATTTTGAATTAAATTCCTAGCATTCCATCAATAGGTTTTAAGTTTAGTAAGTGAAGCTAGTTATTGTCCGCGAGTCGTGGGATAGCTAGTGGAGCTTGTTAGTTCTTAGTTACCTAATTGATCATTTTAAATGATCAATATTTCATGGTCAATTTTAGCAAGGGCGATGTCCGCGAGTCGTGGGTCGTTCGAACTAAGTTGTGGTCATGATCTTATGATTGATGGGTCTGGCTTAACGCCTAAGTAAATATGGATGTCGCACGAGTCGTGGGTCCATATTGAAAGATAGGTGATGCAAAAACAATTACTAAGAGTTCTAAAGGTGTTAGAATTGGTAAGTTGTACCTACCTAGGGTTTTACTTAGAATGTCCGCGAGTCGTGGGTTCGAGGTAAAATGCTTAGGATCTTAGTACCCATTGGGAAAAGCATTCCTCTTAGATCTTTGGGAATTATAGATCTTTGAAAAACAGTGGGAGCTACATTAGATTAAAGACCTTATCTTTTGTATATCGTTATAATTCAGCATGCTCACCTAGTTCTCTGCTTAGCATTTAGGTTGTAGTTCTGTGATTCTCTACAATATGAAATGCAAACCCATTCGTATCCATCCTTAAGTCAAATAAGTTGACTAAGTCCTGACTAACTCTAAATGGCTTCGGATCCTAAAATTCATTTTAGAATCCGACTAGAGAAAGGCGTTCTCTAAAGGGCGAAGTTTTCAATTGTGAAAAGTCGACCCGGGCCAAAAGAGAAGCAATCTGAGGTGAATGGATTTTTCCAAACCACTTAAAAGCAATTGAACCACCTCATAAAAATGTTACAAGGTATAACATTATGGAATTATTCAATATTCCAAATGAGGAAACAAGTGCACACGAACAAGGTCTAAAGATCTTAATTGAAGATCTTATGGTCTCGATCACCAACTGAAAAGAGTTCTCAATGCACTGATTGCTTACATTGCTTCGACTATCATTCAAACCCTTTATGCTCAACTCGAATGATGCTAATGTAGCATAGTTAATCATTTAACTTGATAATGGTTGAGAGCATCCTTAAGAAGGAATAAAAGGTTGAGATGGTTAATTCTTCTTCTAAAACTCCCTAAGTTAAAGGCTTGAAGGCCTAAAGAAGAAGAAACCCTTAAGAGCCCAATGGAGGGGCATGTAAGGGGTACGCCCAAAAGACACTAGAGATCAAATAGGACGTTTGCTTCTATGGTAGCAAATAAGGACTTTGAAAGGGAACTGCAAAGAGTATGAGTACTTTGAAATGTTACCTCGTTTAGTAATTCTACTAGGAATAGAATTTACTAGTCTTAAGTCAATTCTGCATAAGCCGTTGTGCAAAGACTCAAGGCACTAATGTTCTGAACATACAACGAGATAACAAAAGTAAGTGAGATGACATAGCTTCGAATTACTTTGGAACGTTGAGATATAAAAGGATTAGCAAGTCAGACACCTTAGGATCATTCTATGAAAATGAACCTATAGAGTTGACTTCCTGTGAATCCTATCTCAAAGGGAAAACGTTCCCGGAACATTGTTTAGGTGAAACATGGAACGTTCCAAAATTATAGTGGATTTCGATCCATGCTGATGAGTGTAAGATGCTTAATGTAAGCACTAGATACAATCATCGGTTTAATCATTATGAATGAATATACTTATTGAAGTACAAATTCGAAACTTATATGAAATTCTTAGAATTTCAAAAGGAGGTTAGGAACCGAAGTAGTCATAAGTTATAGGCAAATCGATATGATCGAGATAGCCAATATCTTATCAACTAATTCCTTAGTCATCTTAGAAATAATAGGATTATCTCTCAGTAAACTAATTCGAGAACACCTTAGTGTTTCCGAATGAGGGAATGAAACCTTATAGGATATGGTCCATTCCATAGCAAACTTTACTGACTTATAATCATTCTAGGAATAAACTCCCAGAATATGCAGTTAGAGATTTTTGAATTTTGCACCTTCCAAAATCAGTCCTTTAGATGCACTATGCAATGTGGCACACTAAATTCCCTAATTATTCTTGTCCAAGAATTTAGTGGAATCCTCTTAAGTGAAGAGGATAGTGGGAGACAAGCTTGAAACGAGTTCAAGTTTATACAACGATATTGGATATCAGTTTTGCGATTCCCTTGCACAAAGGTTGTTTGTCTCAAAGGAATGTACCTTTCTTAAGGAATCGTTCCTATAGAAGAAGAAAGGCAAGCAAGCAGACCTCAAAGAAATTTGAGGAAAATATCCATGCCTCATATAGAAGAAACGAGCCCATCTGATAAAACTTAACCAAATTTTAGAGTATGTACACGTGTGAAACCCTTCTCTTAAGATGCGTTTAGAACGTGTTCCTAGATACCCAAGGAATTACTTGAAGAGGAGACACTGTAAGATTTGGAATCTGAGTAGTGTAAGCAAGCCTTGAAATCCAATATGGATTCCATATACTTAAACCGAGTTTTGACCTTGGTTGATCCACCTGATAGGATCAAGCTCCTAGAGCTTCGAGTAAATGGAAAGCATTACAACCTTCTTGATGGTTGAAATGCAAAAGTCCATTTGGATTGTGTTTACCATATCCTCATATTCTGACTATGAGATATGATAAATGAATATGAGAACTATCTTGTTCAATATGAGAATGAAAGAGATTGAAATAAGGTATTTCTATAAATCTCATATTCAGTGGGAGTATGCATAAGGTATGTAAATCCCCAAAGTCAATCTGTGGATTGATAAAGGCTTCTAGGAGTTAGACAATTCGATTCCATAGGATAGTCAAATCGTTTGGCACAGATGGAAGTCGAATAAGTCTTAAAAGTGTACATATGAAAGTTAGTGATGTAAGAGTCAATTTTGGTTCTTTAGAAGACGATGTCCTTCTCATTAGGAATGTCAAGGATGACGTGAAAGTTACCAATTGTTTAAGAAACAATTTGACATGAAAGATCTTAGTGATTATCCTAAATTCTCAACATTCAGATCTATAGAAGATAGATCTAAGAGCATAGATGGATTATCACAAAAACGAGTACATAACCACCGTACTAAAAGGAGTTTAGTATGGACCGTGGAACATCTCTCTTGAAGAGTATGTGTCCTAAGATAACTTTAAGAAAGTTAGAATGTCCAAAATCCCTTTAAGTGAAAGGGTGCACAATGTATGAAAAGTTATGTACTAAATTAGATATGGTGCAACACTAAGCGTAGTAGGCCGAATCTAATATGACCTCAGAGAAGGTCATTAGATCTCTGTAAAGGATGTCCTCAGAGTACTTGAGAAGAAATGAGGATATGTATTAGTTTACAGAGCCCAAAAGATCTTGTTGTTAGAAGGATATTTGATGTAACCGTTCATCAAACATAGATGATTATGAAATCATTGAAAGGATACAACTTCTACCAGAATGGTAATGCAATGTGTTGGAAAGGGTTCCAAGGACGGACATTGCAAAACTCGACTATCGAAGTTGAGAACTTAGTCGTATTATATAACGCTAAGTTAAGTGTTTGGGTAAGAAACTCCATCTAACCAGTTAGATGAAGTTCCTAGCATGAAACAACTCCTTTATCATATTGTATGATAAAATGGATGGTTGCTCAAGTAAGAGAACCAAGACCTCACCAAGAGACTGAACACGTGATTACGAATCACTTTATAAGGAAAAGGTGTTTCCTAAGAGATGTGTAAAAAAGAGGGTCACATCAGCAGAGAATATAGCAGATCCACTTTGGAAACGCCCAAAGTCACTAAGCTCTCAAAGTGCATCTTGAGAAGATGGGACTTAGAATACCTAAATGGCTTTTACGGGCAAGTGGGAGATTGTTAGGAGTAGTGCCCTAGAAAGCCGATTCGACGTAATCTGCTTTGGGACTTTTCTTGTATCACAGACAATCTTTGAATAATATACGATTGATTATAGGCAAACACTTCTTTATATGCCAATACGTATTTTGTGTGTTTCCATTACGTGCGCATGTATGAGAACTCCCCTAATCCTGATGACTTTAGGACTCTACCATTTAGGTGAAATGGTTCATGAAACAAGCCCTATATCACATAAGTCATGATTAGTAAAATACTCCAAGCCGATGAGTCCTACAGACAGTGGGAGTGTCAACTTGACTCCTCTAAGGCTTGCTTGTGGGATCACGCCCTTAAGAAGGACCACCTTGTTTCATGGAGGTGCAAAGTGTATAGTTGATACGTGCGTGATACATGAGGGTGCTTACTTTAATAAGTAAGTTCACTGAGGTGCCCCGTGTGAGAACATTCCTAAATGGGAAAGGAAGTTTCTATTTCAGGAAATGGAAACTTCCAGATTAGGAAATATCTCACGAGTCATTGATGTGATTAATTGATCCTTAGACTTGATGTAACACCCCAGACGGAGGTTGCCACATCCCCCGCACTAAGACACAGACCCGGTCACGAAATGGAAAGTCCATGCCCGAATCCGAATCATAGCGAACGGGAGACCAACTCACACACTAGGCTAGGCGGATCTAACTTGACAAACTCAGAGTGCGGAAGCAATTAAAACCAACAACAATAGATAGCGGAAGCATTTAAAACAAAACATGCAAAGCAGGTGACGGGTTCAACTAGCATAGATACCTAATCCCGAATAATAGATCAACAAACATAACAAGTGACGGGTTCAACTAGCATAAATCCCTAGCCCCGAATATCAACATAAATTAATAATCATCAAGTGCCACAAGGGGCTACCGAATAGTGAAGTATAATCTCAAGTCTACAAGTCTTAAGTATAAGTAAAGTGTATGAGAGGACAAATGCAAATAGAAAGACTAGACCGACGAAGTGCAACTCAAAGGACTCACTTCCGCCTAGCAAACGCCAACAACCTGCAACTAAAAGTGTGAATGAGGGGTCAGTCAACTTGACCGAGTGAGGGGGCTAACGCACACCCACTGTATATATATATGGAGCATAGCACATATCAGAAGGGTGGACTCATGAATCGGAGATAGGTGTTGCATACCAAAGACATTTCCAAAAGTACCCAAAAGATAGTTATAAGTATAAGCTTTAGAAAACATTTCAGAAACTCTATCTCGATTCATGATTCCCAGACAGAACAGAACACATGCTCGGCGAGTACAAGCTTCCAACCTTTACTCCTCAGAATCATATCAGAACATAAAATACAAAATCAATCCAACCTTTACACCAATAATGGAGGGGATGTGCCGTCCCCAAACCATCTAGAACATACACACCCTCAAGGGGTAGCGAACCCACAAGAGTCCTCCCCGGCCTTAGCCGAAGGCTCAAGATACCACGTCTCCCTCATCACCCTAAGGTCGCGCAATGATATCTCAAATGGAACTACGCACAGGTATATCCCCGATGGCCTTAACAGTCTCGGGGGCTCCTTACCCATAGCTCCATGGAACTACGCACAGGTATATCCCCGACGGCCCTAACCGTCCCGGGGGCTCCTTACCCATAGCTCCTCGGATCCACATACAAACATACATACATACAGATGCCAATATTTCATGGCCAACTCGCTACAGAACATAACGTAACATACTTTTCAAAACCGCTTACATATGCTTTCATATCTAATTTTCCAAAACAGAGTTGTTTCACAAGGTCATAAACATATCATAGCCAACACGTACGTATATAATAGATATACTCGCATGCAGGGGTTGAAATCAGCACATCAAGGCCATAGGTCGCATAACTATACAAAATCCTAAACCTCACCTGAGAAACGACGAGATACAAGGACTGAGAAGACAGGTGCATACTTGATCGGGTATCTCTGCCATGGAGATCACTGACAGAAAGGGAAACATGAAGTATTCATGAGACACGACTCAAACATGAACCACATAGACGCACGGCAATGAGTAGGAGTGCATGAGAGACATACACGTGTGTAAAACTCATAATTTATGATGTTTAAGAATGATGAAATGCGTAATCGTGTTCACATGTACAATTAATGTCCTCATGTTATAGATAATCATACAATATCAGAGGTATGTGTGATTCGTGATCATAATTCATATACTCGAAAGCAAGATGATTAATTAAATAGCTAATACACTCAAGTTCGGTATTTAAACACGCAATTCACACCCTTCATGCACTTATGCAAATATGCAACACTTCAATTGATCCAAGTTAGCTCACACACCAATTCATTTATTATTACAAAATATTACTAAGACAAAATTTCCAAATACATCATTAATTGATTATTCATGCACTGTATGGTATGATCAGTCAATACTTCAAAATATATGACTTAATTCATTATAGGTTTAAGAGTTTCAAGCTCAAGTCTTCCTAATTAATACAAACATGCTCGTTCCACAAAAATCATATTGTAATTTAAGCTTTCCCCATTTTAATTATATTAACCCCCACTTAATTAAATTATTATCATGACTACATATCAGTACACTTCAACTATAAGGTCGTTTCTTTATCAAGGCATACACACACATCTTCAAGCATACTCCATCAAATTTCAATGGGAGTAGCTCTAATTCATGTTGGCAACCAAAATATACCCATTATTTATACAACAACGATTACATTTGATTTGTATTTCATAAGTTTATCAACATACAGTTATCACTTCACCCACACAAAACCAAAACAAAAGCTAATTAATTCAATTTGGTGACAACTAATTAACCTGGAGCCTTGAACCAATTAGTCATCAAATTTCCAATTAAAATTCCAGTCAGTTATACACTCACCACTTCAACGTCCCCCAGCTACAATAACACCAACAATTATCGATTAACATACTTGTTACAACTCTCGATTAACCACAACCATACACATATACGCTCGAGTGTTATTCCATCATCAATTCACTCCTGAAACCAATTGATCCTCACATTACCAATCACTTACACAAATGTAACCATATACGTGTTCCATTAACAACAGAAATTCACAAGATTGAACATCAGAGAGTCAATTCAGAATTTACAAAACTCAAGAGTCGAATTAACGAAGCCCATTCAATCCACAACAACATGACCGACATTTTACTGCATAAATTCTCTCACACAACAACTATACATATATAAATCCGAAAACTCAGTTCACAGTTCTGGAAAAGAATAAATATAATCTTCATCCCATGCATATTTTATATTATAACGAAATTACAATTAAAAGAAAGATGGAAGGAAGGGAGCCTACAATTCAGAATTGAAAGAGAGGAGATCAATGGCGATCGTCGACAGTATAAACTGGGGAAGGTGGCGATGATAATATCCGACCATATCTCCTTGGCTTATCCAAATCTTAAGGGGAGAAATGGCCTACGTTGATGCTGCTCCGTTACTGTCGCATGATGGTCGGAAGAGAGGGTGGATGACCATGGCTTTTCCGGCGGAAGGAGTGGTGGTAGGCAGCTGCTTCCTTTCTTCTGGAATGGGAGAGAGAGAGAGAGAGGTTCGTCCGAAGGCGATTCCAGGAGCTTCAACGGTGGTCGTCTCGTCGGAGATGACGGCGGTATGAAATGAGCCCGCTGAAGAAGACCTGGGGTTTCTCCTCTTGAATTTTTTTGCCGAAAACTGGGGCTGTAAGGGCTAGTGGAGGCGGCTTCCCTTCTCAGATCTAGAACGGGAGAGAGATTCAACCGCCCTTCCAGATCTGGGCAAGAGAGGTAGAGACGGCTGAAGGTGGTGCTGTGGCAGCGGGAGGTGGCTGCTTCTCTGTTTCTATAGCAGGGCTTCCGAAGCTGGCGCGGCGGAAGGATGGTGGTGGTTTTCGGAGGAGGGTGGTGCCGTTGTTGCTTTGAGCTGCAGCCTTGACGGAGATGACCGCCGCCCCTAATCAGATCTGAACAAGGGAGGAGAGAACAGAGCTATGGTGGCGCTGGCCGAAGCAGCGACGGTGGCAGCGGCGGGGTTGCTGAGTGAGGAAGCTCTGATGACTGCCTCTCCCAGATCGAAGTGGGAGTGGTCAAAGGTGGAGTGGGGTTGCCGGATCTGAGCTACAACGGTGGCGGTGGTCGTTTGCCGGAGAAGAAGACGTTTGCAGGCGGTGACGGCTAGCGTTGGCGGCGTATCGGTGAGAGGGAACCGAGAAGAAGCGAGGAAGAAAGTTGTCGGAAGGCATGGCTGATGGAGTGGTGGTCGGTGGCGGAGCTCGCCGGAGAAGAAGGTGCTGCGGCGGTGGTGGGGATTGACGCAGCAACTGCTGTGTTGCTGCTTCTCGAAAGAGAGGGGAGGAGAGGAGGGAATGAGAAATGAAATGGTAGCAGCTAGGGTTTTCAGCAGATAAAGAGGGTTTTCTTCCAAAATTGCAATCAAGTCCCTTAAAGGTTAAAGTTATACAATCAAGTCTACAGATTAAGTATGATTTAAATCAAGCCCAATTAAAGTTTCGATAATTATAAAAGCACCCCCAGAATTGAAAGATAAAGGCCAATCAAGCCCAAATTGAATTTCCCATAGTTAGAAATTGACCCCCAAAGTTTAATAATAACAATTTAGCCCAAGCAATTCAAATTAAAGAGCAAATAGGTACTAAATACATATTCCAATTAAGTCCACATATTTTTATACGAATGAAATTGAGCCAATTAAACAATTAAAGCATGACATAAATCAATCAAGTACATGCAAAGTTAAATAAATAACGTTCTAATTGTACGAAAACTACATCGTATCTTGCTCCAAAAATGAGGGGTGTTACAACCTTCCCCCCCTTAAGAGAACCTGGTCCCCAGGTTCCACTGCTGAGCTGGAAAAGCTTCGAGTGATAGTGTATTAACCTTTCTCAAGGAGTTGTGTAAAACATAGCCTCCGTGGTGAAGTTTACTCTCATTGTCTTTACTGAACCTTTCTTGCAATATCTCGTTGTCATTGGGACCCGCTCGAGTACTGGACTGTTACTTTCATCAAGTTGTTCGACCATTGCTAAAAGTCGAATGGTTGTCACCGCACTCAACTTTGATGACGTCGCAAACTCGTCACTTGCAGACCGTAGACGGAACAACACATGTCACACCCACAACAAACAAGAGAGAATCCCATCTCTCAGCACGGAAGGTGAGAGAACCCCGTCTCTCGAGCACAGATTTGAGAGAACCCCATCTCTCAGGCACAGTATTGAGAGAACCCCGTCTCTCAAGCACAGAATTGAGAGAACCCCGTCTCTCGGCCTAAGTCGGACAGATTCCAACATCTCCCAACAATCTAGTTTGAGAAAATCCAGCATTTCTCAAACCCCTAAATTCACGAGAAGCCAGGATCTCCTGAATACCTAAGTACAAGAGAATCCAACATCTCTCGTGCACCAAGCTTAGAAAGAATCCAGCATCTTTCTATCACATAAATAGAGAGAATCCCACATCTCTCTAACACGTTAATAGAGGGAACCTAAGGTCTCTCTTACACATAAATCCACTGATCAACATTCATACATCCACACATCAGAGTAACACTTGACGAAAAGTATGGGATGCATGTCTAGTGTACCTTGTACAACTGATATCGGTGTCCCTTGAGTGTAGTTTCAACGCTCACGCCTCGACTCAAGGGGGATATCGCGATGGAATCCCTGTAAAACAAGGTTACAATATATATGTATGTTATATGAGAAGTTAGCGAGTAGTCAGGAGAGTTTTAAATCACATAGGCATGAACAGTTCACATAAATACATAACTCATTCATTCCAACACGGTTCATAACAAGTAGAAATTTCAAGTTACAAATACTAAATCGGGTATCCAAGTTATCACAATTAAAACAACAATAGTCATCATCCTCATCAAGCAAAACAAGATAAGAGTATTTAAGCGATGCATGTATGCAAATGCCATGAATGCTTGGCGTACCGATCACCGTAGTGTGAAACTCTTGATAGGAAGTTGAGACGAAGTGGTAGGAGTTGATTAAGCCGATAATGATGCAATCTCCGTCATCTGAACTCCTTGCTCAAACTTTGGATGTGAAGAGGCAATTCAACAATTATGTCCATCATCCAACTCTTTATTAAGCCATAATCCTCGCTCAACCAGAACCATCCACAGTCTCCTTCAAGAACTCTGACTTATGTGTTAAACCTTAGTCTGTTCATTCTCAAGGAATCCCACAATTCGATTGTCAATCAGAAATCTATCTCTACGCTACGTTGAGCGACCATGGTATTAATCATTTCCCAAAGCAATCCATGATATAATTCTGAAATTTGGATAAAATCTTTCGACATCTAAGTGATCTATTCCCATATTAGCACGGTCTTCTAACTTATATTAAAGAAACACCCAAAGAGCTAAAAACCAATCTTGTCTTGTTAACTCTAAAAGGCACCAAAACCTTCAACACTCACCGATGGTTTGTAGCTCGTTGCTCAAGTAACATGGTTACCTATCCACATCTCTTGAACTTGATCGGATCTTATTTGATCGGGTTCTTCTACATTGACTCGTTTCCATCAACAAGGTGACTACATCCAAATAAACGAATCATCAAGACGGAAGCTCATCAAACTCATTCAAATCGGTTCTACTTGATCAGATTCTCCTCCATTGACTCATTTCCCTCAACAAGGTGACTACTTTCGAATGACCGAATCCTCAAGGTGAAAATTCATCAAGCTTTATCTTTCAATTGACTTTAAGATAGTAAGTCAATATAGCAAATCTCATTCCTTCAACTCTGAACCTTTTCATGACCATTGATCTTGGTAAAGAATCCTTTCATCTTCGAATTATGGCGTGCTTTCATTGTAGTGCTAATAGGTAGTGTTGTCGGAGGGAAATCTCAGTGTTGACTCATGGGGCACCCTGAAATTCAAACACTAAATTCGATGCATGCGGGTTAAAGATGCAAATGAAATGTAACACGTAAATCACGTAAATGCAACAATTAGTTGCAGTTTATAAAGCGCATAAAATAAGATGTTGCAAAATCAAAGTCATAATGTTCACACAATCATATAATCACGAAACAATTCATGCCGAAGGGTTAAAGTATTAAGTCAAACAAATGCAATGCGCAGTTATTCCTATGCCGTACGACCTAGACAGACTCAGCACGACTCAAGAGCTTGGTTTTGCAACCTAGAGCTCTGATACCACTTAAGGATGTAACACCCCAGACGGAGGTTGCCACATCCCCCGCACTAAGACGCAGACCCGGTCACGAAATGGAAAGTCCATGCCCGAATCCGAATCATAGCGAACGGGAGACCAACTCACACACTAGGCTAGGCGGATCTAACTTGACAAACTCAGAGTGCGGAAGCAATTAAAACCAACAACAATAGATAGCGGAAGCATTTAAAACAAAACATGCAAAGCAGGTGACGGGTTCAACTAGCATAGATACCTAATCCCGAATAATAGATCAACAAACATAACAAGTGACGGGTTCAACTAGCATAAATCCCTAGCCCCGAATATCAACATAAATTAATAATCATCAAGTGCCACAAGGGGCTACCGAATAGTGAAGTATAATCTCAAGTCTACAAGCCTTAAGTATAAGTAAAGTGTATGAGAGGACAAATGCAAATAGAAAGACTAGACCGACGAAGTGCAACTCAAAGGACTCACTTCCGCCTAGCAAACGCCAACAACCTGCAACTAAAAGTGTAAATGAGGGGTCAGTCAACTTGACCGAGTGAGGGGGCTAACGCACACCCACTGTATATATATATGGAGCATAGCACATATCAGAAGGGTGGACTCATGAATCGGAGATAGGTGTTGCATACCAAAGACATTTCCAAAAGTACCCAAAAGATAGTTATAAGTATAAGCTTTAGAAAACATTTCAGAAACTCTATCTCGATTCATGATTCCCAGACAGAACAGAACACATGCTCGGCGAGTACAAGCTTCCAACCTTTACTCCTCAGAATCATATCAGAACATAAAATACAAAATCAATCCAACCTTTACACCAATAATGGAGGGGATGTGCCGTCCCCAAACCATCTAGAACATACACACCCTCAAGGGGTAGCGAACCCACAAGAGTCCTCCCCGGCCTTAGCCGAAGGCTCAAGATACCACGTCTCCCTCATCACCCTAAGGTCGCGCAATGATATCTCAAATGGAACTACGCACAGGTATATCCCCGATGGCCTTAACAGTCTCGGGGGCTCCTTACCCATAGCTCCATGGAACTACGCACAGGTATATCCCCGACGGCCCTAACCGTCCCGGGGGCTCCTTACCCATAGCTCCTCGGATCCACATACAAACATACATACATACAGATGCCAATATTTCATGGCCAACTCGCTACAGAACATAACGTAACATACTTTTCAAAACCGCTTACATATGCTTTCATATCTAATTTTCCAAAACAGAGTTGTTTCACAAGGTCATAAACATATCATAGCCAACACGTACGTATATAATAGATATACTCGCATGCAGGGGTTGAAATCAGCACATCAAGGCCATAGGTCGCATAACTATACAAAATCCTAAACCTCACCTGAGAAACGACGAGATACAAGGACTGAGAAGACAGGTGCATACTTGATCGGGTATCTCTGCCATGGAGATCACTGACAGAAAGGGAAACATGAAGTATTCATGAGACACGACTCAAACATGAACCACATAGACGCACGGCAATGAGTAGGAGTGCATGAGAGACATACACGTGTGTAAAACTCATAATTTATGATGTTTAAGAATGATGAAATGCGTAATCGTGTTCACATGTACAATTAATGTCCTCATGTTATAGATAATCATACAATATCAGAGGTATGTGTGATTCGTGATCATAATTCATATACTCGAAAGCAAGATGATTAATTAAATAGCTAATACACTCAAGTTCGGTATTTAAACACGCAATTCACACCCTTCATGCACTTATGCAAATATGCAACACTTCAATTGATCCAAGTTAGCTCACACACCAATTCATTTATTATTACAAAATATTACTAAGACAAAATTTCCAAATACATCATTAATTGATTATTCATGCACTGTATGGTATGATCAGTCAATACTTCAAAATATATGACTTAATTCATTATAGGTTTAAGAGTTTCAAGCTCAAGTCTTCCTAATTAATACAAACATGCTCGTTCCACAAAAATCATATTGTAATTTAAGCTTTCCCCATTTTAATTATATTAACCCCCACTTAATTAAATTATTATCATGACTACATATCAGTACACTTCAACTATAAGGTCGTTTCTTTATCAAGGCATACACACACATCTTCAAGCATACTCCATCAAATTTCAATGGGAGTAGCTCTAATTCATGTTGGCAACCAAAATATACCCATTATTTATACAACAACGATTACATTTGATTTGTATTTCATAAGTTTATCAACATACAGTTATCACTTCACCCACACAAAACCAAAACAAAAGCTAATTAATTCAATTTGGTGACAACTAATTAACCTGGAGCCTTGAACCAATTAGTCATCAAATTTCCAATTAAAATTCCAGTCAGTTATACACTCACCACTTCAACGTCCCCCAGCTACAATAACACCAACAATTATCGATTAACATACTTGTTACAACTCTCGATTAACCACAACCATACACATATACGCTCGAGTGTTATTCCATCATCAATTCACTCCTGAAACCAATTGATCCTCACATTACCAATCACTTACACAAATGTAACCATATACGTGTTCCATTAACAACAGAAATTCACAAGATTGAACATCAGAGAGTCAATTCAGAATTTACAAAACTCAAGAGTCGAATTAACGAAGCCCATTCAATCCACAACAACATGACCGACATTTTACTGCATAAATTCTCTCACACAACAACTATACATATATAAATCCGAAAACTCAGTTCACAGTTCTGGAAAAGAATAAATATAATCTTCATCCCATGCATATTTTATATTATAACGAAATTACAATTAAAAGAAAGATGGAAGGAAGGGAGCCTACAATTCAGAATTGAAAGAGAGGAGATCAATGGCGATCGTCGACAGTATAAACTGGGGAAGGTGGCGATGATAATATCCGACCATATCTCCTTGGCTTATCCAAATCTTAAGGGGAGAAATGGCCTACGTTGATGCTGCTCCGTTACTGTCGCATGATGGTCGGAAGAGAGGGTGGATGACCATGGCTTTTCCGGCGGAAGGAGTGGTGGTAGGCAGCTGCTTCCTTTCTTCTGGAATGGGAGAGAGAGAGAGAGAGGTTCGTCCGAAGGCGATTCCAGGAGCTTCAACGGTGGTCGTCTCGTCGGAGATGACGGCGGTATGAAATGAGCCCGCTGAAGAAGACCTGGGGTTTCTCCTCTTGAATTTTTTTGCCGAAAACTGGGGCTGTAAGGGCTAGTGGAGGCGGCTTCCCTTCTCAGATCTAGAACGGGAGAGAGATTCAACCGCCCTTCCAGATCTGGGCAAGAGAGGTAGAGACGGCTGAAGGTGGTGCTGTGGCAGCGGGAGGTGGCTGCTTCTCTGTTTCTATAGCAGGGCTTCCGAAGCTGGCGCGGCGGAAGGATGGTGGTGGTTTTCGGAGGAGGGTGGTGCCGTTGTTGCTTTGAGCTGCAGCCTTGACGGAGATGACCGCCGCCCCTAATCAGATCTGAACAAGGGAGGAGAGAACAGAGCTATGGTGGCGCTGGCCGAAGCAGCGACGGTGGCAGCGGCGGGGTTGCTGAGTGAGGAAGCTCTGATGACTGCCTCTCCCAGATCGAAGTGGGAGTGGTCAAAGGTGGAGTGGGGTTGCCGGATCTGAGCTACGACGGTGGCGGTGGTCGTTTGCCGGAGAAGAAGACGTTTGCAGGCGGTGACGGCTAGCGTTGGCGGCGTATCGGTGAGAGGGAACCGAGAAGAAGCGAGGAAGAAAGTTGTCGGAAGGCATGGCTGATGGAGTGGTGGTCGGTGGCGGAGCTCGCCGGAGAAGAAGGTGCTGCGGCGGTGGTGGGGATTGACGCAGCAACTGCTGTGTTGCTGCTTCTCGAAAGAGAGGGGAGGAGAGGAGGGAATGAGAAATGAAATGGTAGCAGCTAGGGTTTTCAGCAGATAAAGAGGGTTTTCTTCCAAAATTGCAATCAAGTCCCTTAAAGGTTAAAGTTATACAATCAAGTCTACAGATTAAGTATGATTTAAATCAAGCCCAATTAAAGTTTCGATAATTATAAAAGCACCCCCAGAATTGAAAGATAAAGGCCAATCAAGCCCAAATTGAATTTCCCATAGTTAGAAATTGACCCCCAAAGTTTAATAATAACAATTTAGCCCAAGCAATTCAAATTAAAGAGCAAATAGGTACTAAATACATATTCCAATTAAGTCCACATATTTTTATACGAATGAAATTGAGCCAATTAAACAATTAAAGCATGACATAAATCAATCAAGTACATGCAAAGTTAAATAAATAACGTTCTAATTGTACGAAAACTACATCGTATCTTGCTCCAAAAATGAGGGGTGTTACAACCTTCCCCCCCTTAAGAGAACCTGGTCCCCAGGTTCCACTGCTGAGCTGGAAAAGCTTCGAGTGATAGTGTATTAACCTTTCTCAAGGAGTTGTGTAAAACATAGCCTCCGTGGTGAAGTTTACTCTCATTGTCTTTACTGAACCTTTCTTGCAATATCTCGTTGTCATTGGGACCCGCTCGAGTACTGGACTGTTACTTTCATCAAGTTGTTCGACCATTGCTAAAAGTCGAATGGTTGTCACCGCACTCAACTTTGATGACGTCGCAAACTCGTCACTTGCAGACCGTAGACGGAACAACACATGTCACACCCACAACAAACAAGAGAGAATCTCATCTCTCAGCACGGAAGGTGAGAGAACCCCGTCTCTCGAGCACAGATTTGAGAGAACCCCATCTCTCAGGCACAGTATTGAGAGAACCCCGTCTCTCAAGCACAGAATTGAGAGAACCCCGTCTCTCGGCCTAAGTCGGACAGATTCCAACATCTCCCAACAATCTAGTTTGAGAAAATCCAGCATTTCTCAAACCCCTAAATTCACGAGAAGCCAGGATCTCCTGAATACCTAAGTACAAGAGAATCCAACATCTCTCGTGCACCAAGCTTAGAAAGAATCCAGCATCTTTCTATCACATAAATAGAGAGAATCCCACATCTCTCTAACACGTTAATAGAGGGAACCTAAGGTCTCTCTTACACATAAATCCACTGATCAACATTCATACATCCACACATCAGAGTAACACTTGACGAAAAGTATGGGATGCATGTCTAGTGTACCTTGTACAACTGATATCGGTGTCCCTTGAGTGTAGTTTCAACGCTCACGCCTCGACTCAAGGGGGATATCGCGATGGAATCCCTGTAAAACAAGGTTACAATATATATGTATGTTATATGAGAAGTTAGCGAGTAGTCAGGAGAGTTTTAAATCACATAGGCATGAACAGTTCACATAAATACATAACTCATTCATTCCAACACGGTTCATAACAAGTAGAAATTTCAAGTTACAAATACTAAATCGGGTATCCAAGTTATCACAATTAAAACAACAATAGTCATCATCCTCATCAAGCAAAACAAGATAAGAGTATTTAAGCGATGCATGTATGCAAATGCCATGAATGCTTGGCGTACCGATCACCGTAGTGTGAAACTCTTGATAGGAAGTTGAGACGAAGTGGTAGGAGTTGATTAAGCCGATAATGATGCAATCTCCGTCATCTGAACTCCTTGCTCAAACTTTGGATGTGAAGAGGCAATTCAACAATTATGTCCATCATCCAACTCTTTATTAAGCCATAATCCTCGCTCAACCAGAACCATCCACAGTCTCCTTCAAGAACTCTGACTTATGTGTTAAACCTTAGTCTGTTCATTCTCAAGGAATCCCACAATTCGATTGTCAATCAGAAATCTATCTCTACGCTACGTTGAGCGACCATGGTATTAATCATTTCCCAAAGCAATCCATGATATAATTCTGAAATTTGGATAAAATCTTTCGACATCTAAGTGATCTATTCCCATATTAGCACGGTCTTCTAACTTATATTAAAGAAACACCCAAAGAGCTAAAAACCAATCTTGTCTTGTTAACTCTAAAAGGCACCAAAACCTTCAACACTCACCGATGGTTTGTAGCTCGTTGCTCAAGTAACATGGTTACCTATCCACATCTCTTGAACTTGATCGGATCTTATTTGATCGGGTTCTTCTACATTGACTCGTTTCCATCAACAAGGTGACTACATCCAAATAAACGAATCATCAAGACGGAAGCTCATCAAACTCATTCAAATCGGTTCTACTTGATCAGATTCTCCTCCATTGACTCATTTCCCTCAACAAGGTGACTACTTTCGAATGACCGAATCCTCAAGGTGAAAATTCATCAAGCTTTATCTTTCAATTGACTTTAAGATAGTAAGTCAATATAGCAAATCTCATTCCTTCAACTCTGAACCTTTTCATGACCATTGATCTTGGTAAAGAATCCTTTCATCTTCGAATTATGGCGTGCTTTCATTGTAGTGCTAATAGGTAGTGTTGTCGGAGGGAAATCTCAGTGTTGACTCATGGGGCACCCTGAAATTCAAACACTAAATTCGATGCATGCGGGTTAAAGATGCAAATGAAATGTAACACGTAAATCACGTAAATGCAACAATTAGTTGCAGTTTATAAAGCGCATAAAATAAGATGTTGCAAAATCAAAGTCATAATGTTCACACAATCATATAATCACGAAACAATTCATGCCGAAGGGTTAAAGTATTAAGTCAAACAAATGCAATGCGCAGTTATTCCTATGCCGTACGACCTAGACAGACTCAGCACGACTCAAGAGCTTGGTTTTGCAACCTAGAGCTCTGATACCACTTAAGGATGTAACACCCCAGACGGAGGTTGCCACATCCCCCGCACTAAGACGCAGACCCGGTCACGAAATGGAAAGTCCATGCCCGAATCCGAATCATAGCGAACGGGAGACCAACTCACACACTAGGCTAGGCGGATCTAACTTGACAAACTCAGAGTGCGGAAGCAATTAAAACCAACAACAATAGATAGCGGAAGCATTTAAAACAAAACATGCAAAGCAGGTGACGGGTTCAACTAGCATAGATACCTAATCCCGAATAATAGATCAACAAACATAACAAGTGACGGGTTCAACTAGCATAAATCCCTAGCCCCGAATATCAACATAAATTAATAATCATCAAGTGCCACAAGGGGCTACCGAATAGTGAAGTATAATCTCAAGTCTACAAGCCTTAAGTATAAGTAAAGTGTATGAGAGGACAAATGCAAATAGAAAGACTAGACCGACGAAGTGCAACTCAAAGGACTCACTTCCGCCTAGCAAACGCCAACAACCTGCAACTAAAAGTGTAAATGAGGGGTCAGTCAACTTGACCGAGTGAGGGGGCTAACGCACACCCACTGTATATATATATGGAGCATAGCACATATCAGAAGGGTGGACTCATGAATCGGAGATAGGTGTTGCATACCAAAGACATTTCCAAAAGTACCCAAAAGATAGTTATAAGTATAAGCTTTAGAAAACATTTCAGAAACTCTATCTCGATTCATGATTCCCAGACAGAACAGAACACATGCTCGGCGAGTACAAGCTTCCAACCTTTACTCCTCAGAATCATATCAGAACATAAAATACAAAATCAATCCAACCTTTACACCAATAATGGAGGGGATGTGCCGTCCCCAAACCATCTAGAACATACACACCCTCAAGGGGTAGCGAACCCACAAGAGTCCTCCCCGGCCTTAGCCGAAGGCTCAAGATACCACGTCTCCCTCATCACCCTAAGGTCGCGCAATGATATCTCAAATGGAACTACGCACAGGTATATCCCCGATGGCCTTAACAGTCTCGGGGGCTCCTTACCCATAGCTCCATGGAACTACGCACAGGTATATCCCCGACGGCCCTAACCGTCCCGGGGGCTCCTTACCCATAGCTCCTCGGATCCACATACAAACATACATACATACAGATGCCAATATTTCATGGCCAACTCGCTACAGAACATAACGTAACATACTTTTCAAAACCGCTTACATATGCTTTCATATCTAATTTTCCAAAACAGAGTTGTTTCACAAGGTCATAAACATATCATAGCCAACACGTACGTATATAATAGATATACTCGCATGCAGGGGTTGAAATCAGCACATCAAGGCCATAGGTCGCATAACTATACAAAATCCTAAACCTCACCTGAGAAACGACGAGATACAAGGACTGAGAAGACAGGTGCATACTTGATCGGGTATCTCTGCCATGGAGATCACTGACAGAAAGGGAAACATGAAGTATTCATGAGACACGACTCAAACATGAACCACATAGACGCACGGCAATGAGTAGGAGTGCATGAGAGACATACACGTGTGTAAAACTCATAATTTATGATGTTTAAGAATGATGAAATGCGTAATCGTGTTCACATGTACAATTAATGTCCTCATGTTATAGATAATCATACAATATCAGAGGTATGTGTGATTCGTGATCATAATTCATATACTCGAAAGCAAGATGATTAATTAAATAGCTAATACACTCAAGTTCGGTATTTAAACACGCAATTCACACCCTTCATGCACTTATGCAAATATGCAACACTTCAATTGATCCAAGTTAGCTCACACACCAATTCATTTATTATTACAAAATATTACTAAGACAAAATTTCCAAATACATCATTAATTGATTATTCATGCACTGTATGGTATGATCAGTCAATACTTCAAAATATATGACTTAATTCATTATAGGTTTAAGAGTTTCAAGCTCAAGTCTTCCTAATTAATACAAACATGCTCGTTCCACAAAAATCATATTGTAATTTAAGCTTTCCCCATTTTAATTATATTAACCCCCACTTAATTAAATTATTATCATGACTACATATCAGTACACTTCAACTATAAGGTCGTTTCTTTATCAAGGCATACACACACATCTTCAAGCATACTCCATCAAATTTCAATGGGAGTAGCTCTAATTCATGTTGGCAACCAAAATATACCCATTATTTATACAACAACGATTACATTTGATTTGTATTTCATAAGTTTATCAACATACAGTTATCACTTCACCCACACAAAACCAAAACAAAAGCTAATTAATTCAATTTGGTGACAACTAATTAACCTGGAGCCTTGAACCAATTAGTCATCAAATTTCCAATTAAAATTCCAGTCAGTTATACACTCACCACTTCAACGTCCCCCAGCTACAATAACACCAACAATTATCGATTAACATACTTGTTACAACTCTCGATTAACCACAACCATACACATATACGCTCGAGTGTTATTCCATCATCAATTCACTCCTGAAACCAATTGATCCTCACATTACCAATCACTTACACAAATGTAACCATATACGTGTTCCATTAACAACAGAAATTCACAAGATTGAACATCAGAGAGTCAATTCAGAATTTACAAAACTCAAGAGTCGAATTAACGAAGCCCATTCAATCCACAACAACATGACCGACATTTTACTGCATAAATTCTCTCACACAACAACTATACATATATAAATCCGAAAACTCAGTTCACAGTTCTGGAAAAGAATAAATATAATCTTCATCCCATGCATATTTTATATTATAACGAAATTACAATTAAAAGAAAGATGGAAGGAAGGGAGCCTACAATTCAGAATTGAAAGAGAGGAGATCAATGGCGATCGTCGACAGTATAAACTGGGGAAGGTGGCGATGATAATATCCGACCATATCTCCTTGGCTTATCCAAATCTTAAGGGGAGAAATGGCCTACGTTGATGCTGCTCCGTTACTGTCGCATGATGGTCGGAAGAGAGGGTGGATGACCATGGCTTTTCCGGCGGAAGGAGTGGTGGTAGGCAGCTGCTTCCTTTCTTCTGGAATGGGAGAGAGAGAGAGAGAGGTTCGTCCGAAGGCGATTCCAGGAGCTTCAACGGTGGTCGTCTCGTCGGAGATGACGGCGGTATGAAATGAGCCCGCTGAAGAAGACCTGGGGTTTCTCCTCTTGAATTTTTTTGCCGAAAACTGGGGCTGTAAGGGCTAGTGGAGGCGGCTTCCCTTCTCAGATCTAGAACGGGAGAGAGATTCAACCGCCCTTCCAGATCTGGGCAAGAGAGGTAGAGACGGCTGAAGGTGGTGCTGTGGCAGCGGGAGGTGGCTGCTTCTCTGTTTCTATAGCAGGGCTTCCGAAGCTGGCGCGGCGGAAGGATGGTGGTGGTTTTCGGAGGAGGGTGGTGCCGTTGTTGCTTTGAGCTGCAGCCTTGACGGAGATGACCGCCGCCCCTAATCAGATCTGAACAAGGGAGGAGAGAACAGAGCTATGGTGGCGCTGGCCGAAGCAGCGACGGTGGCAGCGGCGGGGTTGCTGAGTGAGGAAGCTCTGATGACTGCCTCTCCCAGATCGAAGTGGGAGTGGTCAAAGGTGGAGTGGGGTTGCCGGATCTGAGCTACGACGGTGGCGGTGGTCGTTTGCCGGAGAAGAAGACGTTTGCAGGCGGTGACGGCTAGCGTTGGCGGCGTATCGGTGAGAGGGAACCGAGAAGAAGCGAGGAAGAAAGTTGTCGGAAGGCATGGCTGATGGAGTGGTGGTCGGTGGCGGAGCTCGCCGGAGAAGAAGGTGCTGCGGCGGTGGTGGGGATTGACGCAGCAACTGCTGTGTTGCTGCTTCTCGAAAGAGAGGGGAGGAGAGGAGGGAATGAGAAATGAAATGGTAGCAGCTAGGGTTTTCAGCAGATAAAGAGGGTTTTCTTCCAAAATTGCAATCAAGTCCCTTAAAGGTTAAAGTTATACAATCAAGTCTACAGATTAAGTATGATTTAAATCAAGCCCAATTAAAGTTTCGATAATTATAAAAGCACCCCCAGAATTGAAAGATAAAGGCCAATCAAGCCCAAATTGAATTTCCCATAGTTAGAAATTGACCCCCAAAGTTTAATAATAACAATTTAGCCCAAGCAATTCAAATTAAAGAGCAAATAGGTACTAAATACATATTCCAATTAAGTCCACATATTTTTATACGAATGAAATTGAGCCAATTAAACAATTAAAGCATGACATAAATCAATCAAGTACATGCAAAGTTAAATAAATAACGTTCTAATTGTACGAAAACTACATCGTATCTTGCTCCAAAAATGAGGGGTGTTACACTTGAGGTTCCTTGTCACTTTATGAATTAACTCTGTAGTCTTTGGTATAAGCTTTAAAGGGTGTCGCCTTAGACAACTGATTCAAGGCTTATGCTGGGGCTGCACAAGTGATTCATGAAAGTGAATGAGAATCAAGAAAGGACCTACACTTGCATTTGCAAGGTGATCTCTTATTGTGTGAGTCATTCATATGCCATATGGAGTCCTTGGCCAAGGCAGTAGATCAAGACATCAAGAAAAGGGTTTCTTGGATTGAGATCAAATGGATATGAAATGCACTTAGCTTTAAGACCGGATTATTAGGGTTCTGATTATTCCCTTGCCCTAGATCTTGGTTGAGAGATAGTAAGTAGGAGGATTGTATCTCACATGATTCAATGACTTAAAGGTTCTGTCGAATCCGAACATTCCAATTCAGCTAGGGGTTAAACACCTATTGCTAGACTATGGTCGTTTAATCTGTGGACTGATTAATTAATTAGTGAATTAATTAATTAGGGTCACTGCTAATTGAATTGAGAACCTAGAGGGTCACACACAACAACTTGGTTACATGAGTTGAGGCTTAAAAATGATTAAACGAGTTAATCGAGCCTAAGGGGTTCCACACGTGTGAAATCACACGTGTGGCTCACGTGATTGGACACGTGTCATTAAGACACGTGTGCCACACGTGATTATGTGATGTTAAATAATTAATGTGTTAATTATTTAATAGACTTTGGTTTAATTTTGAATTAAAAAGAAAGTCTAATTTTGGAGAACATAATCTAGTTAATTTATTATGAATTAATTAATTAGATAAAAATAAGTTATTTATTTTTATAAGAAATAAAGTATAAAATTATCCAAAAATAGTTTGGATATTTTTAGCTCTCTTAAAAGTTGACTTGAAATAGAATTCAAAGTCAAAGTTGGAAAATACTTGATGATCAAGTAATAGGAGAGAGAGGGACCAAATCCTTTGTCCATTAGGACTAGGTTCGGCCGCCCCTCCCCTTTCCTATATATAGGGGAGCTCATGCTCCCCTTTAGAGCTAATTGACAATTCTTGGTTCATGTGTTGAACACCTTCCTTTCTCCAAGATTAAATAAAACCCTAGGTTAAGCCTAAACACTAACTAGAGAACTAGCATCCTTACTAGTTAGATTGTAGCCAAGTTGGTGGACTATCTCTAGAGACTTCAAGTTAGAAGTTTTGAAGATTCGAGCTTTACCAAAAGTGGGGATTAAGCAAAACGATCAGAAGGGATGATGAAACGATTCTGAACCCAACAGAAAACGAGTGAAAAAATCGAACCAAAGAAGATGGCGAAAACCGTTCGTCCATATCCTGAAAGATGAGTTTTTTCACGAGGGTTTTATGGCTGGCAGATTTCTACTTTCGCAAAACTGGTTTTCGAAGGGAGTTTCAATCATGCCTTTCTCGCTTCATGTTTCTTTCTTTATGTTATATTGTTAAGAACTTCCCTAATATGATTTGAATCTAGGTTGGTGTGGATTGTTATCCCGACAATGGATTCTGAAGTAGAAAGAGACTTTCGAGGGACGGGTTGTCAAGCCGCGAGAAGAGCGTTCTTGGGTGGCTTGAAACGCTTCAAGAAAGAATAAAAGAAAAGTAAGTTTTCTATCTTTACGAATTTGGTTACACGATTGCGAGTTCAAGGTCCTTTTGTTGGGAAAATTTTTTAAATTCCGCTGCTTTCTGATTCGTGTTTTCCAACAATAATAGCTAAAAAGAAAGAAACCTCACCTCCGAGAAGCAACGGGAACAAAGGGAGCAAACGGACGTCTAAAAGACAACCTCGCCAACCAAGGAACGAACCTAAAGGCAAAACAAAGACAAAAGACAAACTTAGACTGAATACGAACCACATTAGACGCTCGGCGGATGTGTATATATGTTTATGATGCAAAGAGTATGAAATGAATCCACATTAGGTCATATAGGAGCATTCGAGGTATATAAGGTCCTATCTCATAACCGAGGGCAAAGAATAAACCATAAATTCACGAGATCAAGCTTAACACATCGTACAACAAGTTAATCATGCATACACATCATAAACGAGGCAAGAAAGATCAACAAGAAGCAACGAAACGACAAAAGAAACTCCTCCCGGCCATCATCTACTAAGTGGACACGGCCTCGTCCAAAATGCAAAGGAATCGGATACGGCCGTGTCCGGTTTAAATAAAATCAGGACCCAAAGTCGAGAGCTTGACATGGCCGTGTCCATTTCCAGTTATAACATGACACGACCGTGTTATGCGTTCGGCCTGGAAATTTTTTTAACGTAGCAAGTCCGAATTTGAGGGGAAAAACAGGGCATTTCGGTTCCAGCCTTCAAGGAGTCTCTTATGCCATCAAAAATACTTAAACCAAACATGGAATTAAGACTAATTCATCATATATTCATACCATATAAGTAGCAACAACTTCAGCTCCAAAATATGCAATAATCAAAGCAAGAAAAGAGGAGGGAATGTATCATGATATATCATCCAAGTCTCAAGCATTCATCAATGGCCAATCACTCATATCTCAACCACCAAGGAAGAAGATGCAATAAATACTTAGAATCAAGTAATAGAAGCAATATATAATCACCAAGGTCCAAGGAAACAAGAATGGAAGCAAGAATCATCAAATTCATCCAATCTCTACTATTCACATGCTTACCAAATCTCATGAATCAACCAATGAAATCAGATCAAAATAAAATAAAAGAGAGAGGAGAGAGTGTAGACTAAAATCATAAACTTACCTTTCGAATTTGGGAAGATTTGGATGTGATTTGAGCTCAAAATCATCAAAATGGCCAAAGGGGGTTTTCTTCTCTTCCTTTCTCCTTGGAGCTGATCGAGATTATGGGGGAGAGGAGAATGGAACGGTTCTCTTGGGTTAAGGGGCTGAAATGGGGTGTTAACTCAAGCTATAGGTCATGGTTAAGGGTTTGGTTAAGTTCAAGTAGGGTCCACCAAGCTTAGTTAGGTCAAAAGGTAGTTCTTAGGCGAAAAGGGCTCGTTTCGGTTGAAAAACGGGGAGTCGAATGGGCTTAGAAAAATATGAATCTTGATTCTTCATCTTTCTTTCTTCGATACAAGTCCAACGCATCTTCCGGAATTCGAATCCAAATTCCCGAGCTCAAGTTACGCCTTCCGGAACACAAGGTGCGCTAAAGCTCGTTAGGCCCTTATGCCCCTAAAACATAAAACGGTTTCAAAACTGTATCAAACGAACTCAAAAACAAGTAACAAACATAAAGACACATTCATAACACATATAAGTCACACATAGCACGTAATCACAAAAGTCTAAAATGAAAACGGACACAAACGGGGCAAGAACGAAACAAAGAAGACGGACACGTATAAGTAAATCACGTAAGGTCAAATAAATTTCAAGTAATTCAAATATATCACATAGTAAGTATAATAAACACAGAATTCACATAATTAAATAATTAAAAGCGCACATAGCTCACCCGTGAAGGCGTACCTGGAAAGGCCGGACGAGCGGGATGTTACAGTATAAATATTAAGATGCATGCATGTGTGTAGTACGTATATATTATGTATATATATATATATATATATATATATATATATATATATATATATATATGAGTGTGATGTGTGTATTAAATTATAATCTGTGTGGGTATATATGAATATATATATGAAATATAATATATTATATATTATGTATTTAAGTATTAAATTAATTATGTGTATTTTAATTGTTTAAGTTTGAATATTTCTTTGATATTATGATCTTAAGTGGCGTAAATGAAATGAATTCGATGAATATATACGTGTATGAACTATAGATTCTCATGGTATGCTATTTTATGACTTAATATGAATTTATTTGACGTGAAATGAATTTGTTTCCTCGGGGATCGTGATTCCTTGGAAGCATCTTCTACAAGGGTTTCGTTGGAAGCATCTTCTACAAGGGTTTCGTCGTTCATGAGCAACTGGTTAGAGTTTGGGTTCGGCAGAGGTTCGAGTCGAAGACTAGAAGTTTTCCTTCGGTGAGAATTCTTGGGCGGGATTTAAAAATCCGAGAAGCCACTTGAAAACCGAATTAGAGTGGCAAAGTGGAAGCGTGGAGTTGAGCTTTTCCGGCTTTAATCAAGACCCTGATTCGGACCTGAGGACAGGTCCTTTTTAAGGGGGAGAGATTGTGACACCCCGGTTTTTCGGCCGTCCAGGTACGCACTTACGAGAGAGCTAAATGTGCAATTTAAATTATTTTAATTTCATATTTAATTGAATTACACTTTATTATTTGAAATTCTTATATGAATTATTTGAATTTATATGAAATATTCGAATGATATGTCAAAATTGCCTAAGTGATTGATGATACAAATTTTTATAAATTTTATGATATGTGAATTTAATTTCCGAGCATGCTAATTTTTGTGAATTATGTGATTAAGGGCTTAATTGTATGATTTATTTAATTTTGGACTTAATTGAAATTTGAACTTGGAATTATTTGAAACTTTTTGAAAGTTTTGGACCTAATTGAAAAATGGCCTTTTTAATAAAATTTAATTTATTATTTCTTTGAAAATTTAATTTTATTATTTGAATAATATGCTTCTTTGTGGAAAATGTGTTGCGTTTGTGCTCGATTTGAGATCGAATTTTCGTGCCGATTTAATATGCATGAATTATACGTGTTATGAATTCGTTTATATGCTCGTTTTAATTTTTCGGACTTGTTTGGGGGATTCGAGGGCCAAACTATTTTTAGCGCGCCTTGGATTCCGGAGAACATAACTTGAGCTAGGGAATTCGGATTCAAATTCTGGAAGTATCGCCGGACTCGTGACAAAATTTGGAAGCTAGAGAACTTAACCTCACATTTTTCTAAGCCCGTTTGATCTCCCGTATTTTGTCCGAAATGAGCTGTTCGAGCAAATCTGCCACCTTGGAGTATTTTGGCCATAACTAATTCATTTCTTAACCAAATCACTTGATTCTTGAGCCAAATTAACCCTATTTAAACCCTCTAACCATCCATTAATCTCTCATTTCGAAATCAGACCTGTGGAGAGAGAGAGAAGCAGCTGACCGAGAGTTTTGGGGGAGAAAAAGAAATCTGCACAGTTCATCTTGCCTTTCCAAGATCAATACTCCATCTTTTCGCCTCAAATTCGAAAGGAACGTCCATGGATTTGTTCTATATCTTCTCCTCTTTCTTTTAAGTGTTTATTTGCTAATTTCCATGGAGATTTGACTATGCTTTGATGAAGAGAATGAATAGTTAGGTTTAGTTCTAATTTTGAATTCATGGGATTAGCTTCAGTTTTTATGGATTTTAGTGCATGAATCTTGTTTCTTTAAGCTTTAATAACTGAGTTGTTGCTCTTATTTTCATGGAGTGCAAGTATGTGATTTTTTCCTTCATGTTTGGAGCTTGGTAAATGACTGAAAATCTGAGATTTAGATGTATGATTGGAACCTTGTTTTTGTTGTTCTTGCTGCGTGAAACTGCTGTCAGCTTTTCCCTTCTTTTCCTTGCTGTTTTTCTGCTGTTTCGTTGTTCTCCTGCTGCTGCTCCTTTGCTCTGTTTTGCTGCGTGAGTTGGAGGAAAAACAGAGCAGAAGTTGTTACTGTTCGTCAGGCCTATTTTCATCTCCCCGGGCGGGGAGATTTGTGGTGGTTGTGCCCCGGGCGGGGACACCTTAAGGCAGTAGCTTCTGCCTCTTCTTCTACCCGGCCGGGGAGTTTTGTGTTGAGTTTTTACCCGGCCGGGGAGCTCCTTTTGCTGCTGCGGTCCTTCTTAGTTGAATTTAATTGTGGATGTGTTTATGTTTGTGTATGTATATGTAATTTTACGCATGAAATTATGTTTTTGTGCATGTGTGCATGTGTGAATGCATGCTGCTACGTGAATTTGCATGCATGAATGTGTGATTATATTTATATATTTATGTATGTGAGTGTTTTAATCCATGATTATGTATTATATATGTGTAATATATATATATATGTAGTGCATGTACGTGAGATGTATATATATATATATATATATAATCTATGCATGTATTTGGTATATGAAATATATTATATATTATGCATGAAATTGTGTATATATAGTGTATAAATATTAAGATGCATGCATGTTTGTAGTACGTATATATTATGTATATATATATATGAGTGTGATGTGTGTATTAAATTATAATCTGTGTGGGTATATATTAATATATTTCTGTGTGGGTATATATGATTATATAAATGAAATATAATATATTATATATTATGTATTTAAGTATTAAATTAATTATGTGTATTTTAATTGTTTAAGTTTGAATATTTCTTTGATATTATGATCTTAAGTGGCGTAAATGAAAGGAATTCGATGAATATATACGTGTATGAACTATAGATTCTCGGGGTATGCTATTTTATGACTTAATATGAATTTATTTGACGTGAAATGAATTTGTTTCTTGGATTAGTTGCATGATATTTGGTTTATTGCTCCAATATGCCTAAGTGTAAATTATATGAAGTGCATTGCATCATATGCATTTATATGCATTTGCCGAGCGTTTCCTTGGTTTATATGGAGTCTAAGTGTGGTTCCCTTGTTTAGATTGTTCGAGTGGAGTTGCTCGTTGCTGTGGAGCCGCTCCGTAGGCGTGGTTCTTATTCGTTTCGTTCGGTTTGTTCATCGAGGTGAGGTTTTTTTCTTTTAGTTATTATGACCTACAACCCTAAATGTGTTTTGAGCCCGCATGTGACCTATGCATATATATATATATATATATATACATGTTTGTTATGTATTTTGCGGGAATTGGCCCGTTTGTTATGAATCCTTTTGAAAACGCTTTGTATATATACGTAGATATGTTTTCGGTTATTTGTTTTGAAAATGGGTTGGTGTGTGTAATTTGAATTTGGATACGTTGCAAGGTTTGACTTTGAAAGATAAGTCTTTTATATGAATCCCTGTGTTTGAGTTTGAATCTGGGCCCCGGAGATGTGGGTAAGGGTGACCCGGGACGACCATGGGGTCTCCGGTTATGACCCTTGTGCACGTTCTCCTGTTAGATAGGATCAACCCGAAACCCACTAGGAGGTTTGGTGGGGGACGGAATCCTCGGGGCGTGAGCATCATGAAACTCACGACCCATACATAAAGTAATGGATAGTTAGGGTGTACACAACCCTTCTATCACCCGATGTTGGGGAAGGTACGTTTGATTTGGTTTTCGTTTGAATTTTAATATAAGTTTGAATCTTCATGAAGGAGGTTGGTTTGAAAACTCGTACTCGCCGAGTTAGTTTGAATTTGATTATGAATTCGATTCGTGAAACGGGAGTGGACATCTAATTATTAAAATTTGGTAGATTTTGGCCTTTGGCCTAACTTTTCTTCTATATATAGTATCACGGGATCAAAATGCTTTGGATTGCAAAAACCACTCCCCGGTTCATGAATACTATGATTTTGAATATGCTCTGTCTCTATGTATATGTACGTGTGCGTGAGTTAGCCCCTCACCAGTCTTTAGGACTGACCCTCGATGTCTTTTCCCCTTTTTCCCTTTGCTTTCGAGTTGCAGGTGCAGGGTTCGGTCTGAGGTAGGCGGCGGTTTTCTTTTGGGTCGTTCGAGTCGAGTTGTTCGAGTCTTTTGCATACTGCATCTTTATCTCTCGCTTTAGTATTTTGGAGATATGTATAAGATTATGTCTTGTTACCCTACTTCAACAAGGGCAAGCAAAGTTATGGTGGTTAGGAGTCACTCAACAACTAGAAGCGACAAGCGAAGAATTGAGTTGGAATGTGTTTGTCCGGGAGTTCAGAAAGAGATATAAGCCAGCTATTTTACGAAACCGAAGATTTGAAGAATTTCGTACCCTTAAACAGGGAGACGGTTATGGAATACTTAGAGGAGTTCGAAAGGTTGGGCACATATATGCCACATATCTGTGACGCCCCGATATTTCGGCCGTACAGGTATGACGTATGTGTTTACCAAATTACGCGAAATAATTATTTATACGTGTTTTATATATTTAATTTTATTTTAAATATTAAAATGGTAACTATTTATATCCTAAGTTATTTAACATTAAATATTTAATTTATTTCATCCATTTACTTTAATTGAAATTAATTAGTGCACTTTGTTATTGAGTTAATTATGTAAATTAATCATGTTAATTAATATTATATGTCATTCCAATTTTCGTTGACTTCAATTTCATTTCTTTCATTTTACGAATTTAAATTTTATATTATTTGTAAATGTTATGAATTGTTTGTTGCATTGCTTATGAGTGACATTTACGTACTTCGTTTCTATATGAATTGATACCGAAATTTCGTGCAAATTTAATATGCTGGACTTATACGTGTCTTGTATAAGAATATATGTTCGTTTGGTATTTTCGGGTTCATTTGCATGAGTTTCGAATTTAATTTGATTTTGGAATCCAAGTCGGGGGCTAACGAGCAATTAGCGCACCCTTGGTTCCGTATTTGATATCTTGAGCTCGGGAACTCGGATTCGAGTTCCGTCAACTTCCTTGAACTCGTATCAAAGATTCGGGTTTAATAAACTTAGCCTTATATTTTTCCGAAATCATTTGAACCTCCGAAATTCAACCGAAAAACGAAATGGCGACAAAACTGCCACCTTTTACTAAAATAACCATAACTTTATCAAACCTTAACCAAATTAACTATGGTTGGAGTCCTTGTAACCCTAGTTCAGCCCACTATGTCCCTATATTCAGCCCTAACCGAACTTATCCTCACACAAACAAGAAATCTCAGCCAAAGTTACTGCATTCCAGTCATTCCCGTAACTTTGCCTTCCTTGGGGATTTTGGAGCTCAAATCTCTTCCAACCTTCATCCAATCAATAAGGTAAGCTTAGGGTTGTAATATATGTTCATTCCTAGTCATTTTCATCCTTTCATCCCTAAATTTGAGTCAGTTTTCATAGAGTTTTGCTAGGTTGAATGGATAGTAAGGTTTAGAGTATTTTTTATTATATCTTTCAGTTCTTGATGGTTTTGAGTGATTCCAAGCTTGAATATGATTGTTTTGACATCCTCTTCTCATTTATGGCCATTGATTACATGGTAGTTGAAGTATTCATGAGATATCATTAATGGCATTTTGAGAAAAATTTCATGAAATGAACATATATGCTTTCTTTTCACGTTGAGCTTTCTTGGGACTGATTTATATGTCAAATTGGTGTTGTTTTGCTGCGTATTGGATAGCCTATTTGACCTGAACATGTTGAGATGAATGAGATCAGATGTTGCCCTGTTTTTTTGTGACTTTTACCCTATTTTTGGACTGATTTCTTGCTGCAGTCAACTACTTGGTCTTCTTGCTTGTTGCTGTCAGTTTTCGTGAGTTATTAGGGCTGGTTTGTTGCTACATTTCATGCCTTTTGTTGCTGCACATCTTGCCTGAATGTTGCTTTAGCTGCTGCTGCGTTTTAAGCCAAGAAAACAGGGGATAAGTTCTGTGTTGCTGCTGCGTTTGCGTCTCTGTTGCCTCTCACCGGCCGGGGAGATTCTGTGCATGAAAGTACCCAGCCGGGGAGCCTTTATACAGAAACACCACTGCATTTGTGTGAAAAATCTCCCCGGGCGGGGAGATGGTCTGGGACGCTCTGTATGCTGCTGCTTAATTTTCTTTCTTTCTCTTTGCTTGTATTAGCATGTGTTGCTGTGAGTGCATGTAAAATGATTGAGTAAATATTTGCATTCCCTTTTCCTCATGTCGCATGCCTACGTATAAGTATATATATATACATATGTTTCAATGCATGAGTTTGCATGCATGTTTCTTTGTTAAGTTTGCATGTGCATGCCTAATTATTCATGTAGTGTAAAATGCATGCATGTAAATTTTGCTTAAGCATGAAATTGCATGCATGTATTGATTGTTGCTGTACGTGTATGGGATGTATATATATAATATAATATAATATAATATAATATATGTACGTATATTAATATATATATATATATATTTATATATATTTATATATGTTTATTAAATATTAAATAATATTTGATTTAATTGAACTATAGAATTTAATTGTTACCTATTTCATGTTTTATTTAATTTTCGATTTTAAATTGAATGAATTTAATTGTCTATTTTCTAATTAGAAATGCGATTTAATACGTGCTTTGATCATAATTGAAATTCTTGGATTGAATTAATATGAAATGTGAATTTATGAATTTGAATGAATGAATAAATGATTGAATGGCTTGTTTATATGCCTTAAATTCCTTAATAGTGACATGAACATTTTCATCACATAATATATTCTTTTATACATTAATGTCATGATCATGACATTTTTGAGCGTCTTAATTGGTCATATTGAGTCTCACTTCACCTTTCTTGCACAGATTTTGATTCTGTTGGAGACGAGACCGATCCGAGAGGCTATTGTGTTCTCCTTTTTGCCGTTTAAGGTGGGTTTCTCTTCTAATTAGATAAATGACCCTATATACTTTCAATGTGAAAAGTTTTCGTCCAAAATGAATATATATATATAGAGTCGTTTTAAAGAGTAAATGTTTTCAACGTAAAGCCTTATTTTATGAATCCTACCTAATGTTTTGGCGAGAAATGAATGAATGCACAGAATGGGGCCCAGGGACTTGGTGTGAATGGTGACCCGAGGAGGCATGGGCTGACGGCGAACCCTCACACTAGTCCCACCACTGAACGGCGTAACCGGACCTCATTAGGAGTTAGCGAGGAATGGACGCTGATTGCCATCTGGGGAGTCATGTTCCCCTTTTGGTCAATTAATGGGTGGTCGGGCCTTGCAAACCCACCACCAACCCGGAGGAAGAAGGTGGAAATGTTATTGAATGTGCACGAAAGAATGTTATGCATGAAAAGAAAGAAAGAATGAATGTTAATGAACTACACAAGGTGTTGGTACCTTGCGCTCGGGTGCTACAATATCACAAATGATGATTGGATGAAAGCTAACTACTTTATGGAAGGGCTTCGGAGTGAGTTTAGGGAAGCTTTAATTACCAGTGACATGAGTACTTGGAATCAAGCCGTTGAGAAAGCACTACGGGTCGAGAATAGATGGATGGCAAGAAAGAGTCATGAAGAAGAGGCACCAGAACGACGACTCGCATTACATTCATGTTCCAACTTGCAAGCGGAGCAGAGACCGTCTCGACAAGGTATACAAACTTAGAAGAGAAGTAACAAGAGGTCTAAGCCCCAGAAGACATCTTGATTGGAGAGGGAGTTCCGACCGTGCGCTCATTGCGGAGGGACCAATCATACCTACGAGGGATGTTGGATTCGGTTACGGAGATGCTACTCTTGTGGGTCTTCGGAGCATAAGTTTCCAGACTATAATCGTTCGAGGGCTAATAAACAAAGGAGACGGAACCAAAGGCTTCAAGTTAGGAATCAAATCGAACCCAAAAATTGAGGTACTTGCATTCATGGCATCTCATCCATACATATTTTAATCTCGGAAACCCACTAGTTGGTTACTTTCTTATTTCATTGCTCTTTGGTGCTTGTTATTGCTTGTGTTGTTGTTTTCTTCGTGTGAACTTTCTTCTTGGAAGAGAGTTTGGTGAGCTCGAGTGTTCGGGTGACTTGTGAGTTACGAGGGTCGAGTTGCTCGGTGGGTTCGCTTGAAGGTGCCTAGTGAGGTATGGAGCTACCTCAGGCGTGAGTTGGTTGTTCGGGCTTCGAATTGAGTTGGTGTGTTGTAAAGGTGGTCCGTTTTGGGCTCACCGATATTTTCGGGTAATAGGTTGAAGGCTAGCCCGTTTGTATCCTTCGTGGAAGCGGTTGTTTGATCTGGGACAGTGCGATGAGCTTTATGGCTTACCTTTGGATTAACCGAGGGATCGAGCCAAGCTCGAGGAGACAAAGATTGAAGTAAGACATTTTGATGTTCCCTTGAAAGTTTGCATTCTCTACTACTTGGTAGGGACGTTGAGATGTCGTTGATCTTTATCCTGGAATTGAACTTGTTCGAAGACTCCCTACCGAGTGGCTCTAGCATGGTTGTTGGAGTTGAAGGCGTAGTTCGAAGAGCTCTTAGAAGGTGGTTTCACCCATCGAGTGCTTCTTCGTGGAGTGCTTAAGTCCTGCCTAAGAAGAAACGGGACTTTAGGGTGAATATCGACTACCGTGAGCTACACAGGTAACTGTGGAAGATAAGTACCCTTTGCTCGCTTCGAAGAGTCGTTCGTTCTGCTCCAGAGTTCCGTGTTCGTGCCGAGTTGGGTTTTAGAAAGGGTATAACTGCCTACGTATTTGGGTAGAAGAACCGAGAATTACCTCAGAGTAAGAAGTCTCTCGTGTTGACGGGGTTTGTAACGCCCCCACCCGTACTGGAACATGAGGAGAGCGGCGTTTCAATCCCTGCACTGAAGCACCTCTCAAGTAATGGTGTGAGCCATCACTCAAGAAATACTCCAGCGAACGACTGTCTATCAGAACTATACATGTATAACGATGTGGCTATGCAGCGGAAAATCAGAGTATTTTAAAACTTTTCAAAACATGTGTTTGATGGCATGTAACAAGCAAGAACATATTGATCGTGTAAGAGAGACTCAACATGTCAAAACATATAACATATTCATATATAAGTACTGATATAGCAGAGTTCATAATATCGGTAACAGAGTAGCAGGAAGAGTATAACGAGATACTCAAGTATTCAGAAACATAAAGTGATGCAGCCATAAAACATATGCAGGACACAAAAGAGAAATAATACTAGTCCTGACTTGTAACGCCCGAGCGCGAGACGTCACATCCCCCCGCACCATGACCCGACCCGTATATGAAATGGATTTTCATACACGTGCCAAATCATAGCGAACGGGGACATACACACTCGCTAAGCCAGGCGGGACTAGCCTATAACTTAACCCCAACAACAACAACAACAACAAAGTAACAGAATAGCGGAAGCCATTATTCATATTCCATATATTGAGCTATATGCGCTTGGTACCAACATTTATGTTCAAGTAAGATCAATACAAATACCATATACACGTACGCTCGAAATTCATATACAATATCCAAAAAGATCACAAGGTATAAATATATGCGTGTAATACAAAAGAAATACTAGACACTATGCAAGACTCTCCCAGACTTGTATCCCGCCTAGCATCCCTTCCTGCAGAAAGAATTGAAACAACTCCGGGTTCAGTCTTAGATAGACTGGTGGGTATAAAACAGGCTTAATATCATAATATGACGGAATTTAAACACATACATGCAAGCTATAATCCTTATTCGAGGTTTTAGAATAATTTTCCCAAGCGGGAAGTGGAAATACAACGAATAGGATTATAACAACTCATTTCATTCATTAGGTCCATTATGGCCCGGCGAGGGGGCGTGCATTATCTCCAACCATCACCTCGTGTAATGCATTAGTCATTCATTCATTCGTTCGTTAATACATTACATTCTTTCGTGCACAAACATTCGATCATTCATTCGATCATTCATATACTCCTTCTTCCTCAGGTTAGGGGACGGGTTTACAAGGCCCGAACCCTCATTCATTGGTGCTAGAGGGGTACATGAATCCCCAAAAGCTCGGCTCCCCTTCTTTCACTAATCTCCTAGTGAAGTCTAGGTTACCGTAATTGATGGAACTAGTATATGTGGATCCCCGTCAGCCCAAGCTTCCCCGGTTTACCAAATACACTAAGTCCCGGGGCCCCATTCATTATGAACATTCAATTCTCGCCAAAACTTTTGGTAGGATTTATAAAATAAGGCTTAGCTTTGAAAACATTAATTTGTTGTAAAATTAGATATAGATATATATATATTTTTGGCCAAAAGCTTGCACATTAGGTATATTGGGTCATATCTTTTAGCTAATAGAAGAAAAACCTACCTGGTAGATAAAAGAACCCGACAAAGACCCTACTGCTCAGCCTCGTCTCCCACCGGATCAATATCTGTGTGACAAAGGTAGTGTGAGACTCGAATTTGACCACATTTGATGCTCGGCGATGCAATGAAATGTGATGAAATGCATAAAAGCCATAAAATGCAATTAGGCATATAATTCATTAAATTCCATTCAATATACGATAAAATCGTATTCATTCCCGTTCATGACTTTCGTAACTTTCATTCTTGCATTCATGTAATTCTTGAGGTCATAAATCAATCATAAAACATAGCTCTAATAGATTCATGTTACATATAATTCACGGATACGAACAATAAACGTGATACGAGCAAGAAAAGAGGTTCCCCAAAGCTGCCAATTCAAATGACACGGCCGTGTTGCATTTGCAAAGGAATTGGACACGACCGTGTCCGATGTTAAAAAAAATTAAAATTCCCAAGTCGAGGGCTTGACATGACCGTGTTGAGTTTTCAAAGCATTTGGAAACGGCCGTGTCCGATTTTCAGAAAATAATTTTCGTAAGTCGAACGCCCAACACGACCATGTCCGTTTTCAGTTCAAGGCTGACACGGTCGTGTCAGCTCGTCGTTTTGAAACGAGGCGTGGGAAAAGCTTTGAAGAACAGGGCATCCCCAAGGAATCTCTTATATATCACCTAAACATGATTTCAATCCATATAATTCATACAAATCATGCAACCCAAGCTAAAACACAAGAATTCATACTCAAAGTTGGCAAAATCATCATCAATCCTCAAATTCTCCAAGCATGGAGCTTCAACCTACAACAATGGCAATTCATGCCCTAAACAACAAATCTCAAACTTAAACATGTAGAATTGCTAGAAAGCTTATAAGAATCATCTTTCATGCATCAATTCTCAAATGAAACCAAGAAAATCCAATGTTCAAGATCAAACCCCCAATTCATGCTCATATTCAAAAAACATAATTCCCCAACTTCTATCATGCCTCACTTAGATGAAAATATAGAGGAGAAGATGGAGATTACAAATCACCAATTACCTTGGAAGAAGATAGAAGATTGAATTGATCTTGAGCTCAAGGTTTGAATGATAAGAAATGGAGGTTCTTGGGGTTTCTCTTCTCTTCTTGTGGAGCTAATGATGATCGATGAAAAGGGAAGCATAAGGAAGGAATGAGAAGCTATCTCTAACATATAGAATCATTCGGATAGGGGCCGGGTTGATCCAAGTCCGGTTTGATTAATAAATGGTTAGAATCAAGTTATAAGAAACGAGGTTATGGAAAGGTTCGTCGTTGAAGGCTCAAATGATATCAAAAAGGTATAAGGTCAAGTTTAAAGAATAGGTATCATCGAAATAAGTTCAACGCCGAAAACGGATCTCGATTTCGAGGTCCGGAGCTCAAGATATCACGAAAACCGTTCAGGGTAGCCTATTATTCAAATAGGTCCCTAAACTTTCAAAAAGTGGCAATTAAGCCCAAACTCAAATTCCAATTGAGTCCACAACTTTCAAATAAGTTACAATTAAACCCTCGGATCACACAAAACACTTAATTTCATTCAATTACCACCAAATTCACGAAATTCACATTCTCACAATTCCGATCATATATTTATAGCTCACATTGGAATTCATATGAAATTTAAACAAATAATTCAAATTATAAACGAATTCAATTAATAAATCAAATTATATCTCATATAAGTAAATGTAAATACGCACGTAACACTTACTTGCACGTGTGCAAACACGGGGCATTACATGACTGGAACAAAAATGACAATCTAGAGCTTCAAGATACCTCTAGACTGCGGCTGCACGACCTGAAACCACGAGGCAAGAAAACGGGAGAGGTATTAGTCAAAAGGACTAAGTGAGGGAATACTTAAAAGAAAGTACTGAATGATAAAGAACTTGAAGTGTAGTTCAAAGCTGTTAATGCAAAGCTTTAAAGAAGAACTTGAACAAGTTCGATGGATAAAACTGTTTGAATGCAATGTTGTAAAAGAATACAAGTTGCAAATCTCTTTTCATGAATGCTATCACACGCGCACACATATGCTGTAGATGGTTCATAGTTCTTTCATAAAACGGGATACGGGTAAAGTGAACTTTTACAAATATGAACCATCTTATATGAAACAAAATTTTGCCCGCAAGCTAGGCTTCTCCATCCTTACTCCAGAAAAACATGATGAAGTAGAGTATCGGACCAGGATCAACAATAACTCTACATATAGTAGAGCATCGGACCAAGGTCAACAATACTCCACCAACACATACAAACATGCACCATCCTCCACCGGTTGTCACTTCGGGTAGCTAGCCCTAGGCGACCTGTAAACATGTAATGGGAACAGATTTGCTGTCCATTCCCAGACAGATTGTCTTAACGTAACAAACCTCCTGTTAAAAGTCGGTGTCAATTGTCTAATGGTGGCGGCCGGTATTGGTGATGTCGTTGGCGCACACCTCCCGAATATCACCTCCACACATAACCGCCGGGCCCAAACTGTAAACTGTATGCTTGTATTTCAAGATGAGCAGTGACCAGAGTACCACTCCAGTATGCTAACATGTGAAACGGTAACTGTAACATATGATGTTGTCTGCAAAGCATATGATGTTGTCTGTAAAACATGTGATGCTGTCTGTAAAACATGTGCAGAACCGGTAACTGTCTTTGAACAAGAATGCAGAACTTTGGAAAACATGTGCTGTAGATTAAGGTATACTATTAAAGTATGAATGATCCTTTCAAAAGAATGTCCCAATAAAAGGGATGGTTCAAAACGAGGTTTAGCTTCGAATTTCAAAACATATGATACGATAGTATAATCGTGGTTCCAGTTTGGAAACATTTTAACTTCACCTCACCTATTAGTAACAAAAGGTAGGTAGACAGATTACGCGGTGCCCTGGGGATCCCAGTGCTCAACTTTAACTCCTGTAGGTGGTGTACTAGAGTGAGCTTAAGAACTAAGACCCACTACTAACCAAGATGCATATGAAATGCATGAAAGAATGAACAAGGAACATGTAAAGAACATGTAACACAAGAGAGTAATACCATTTCAGGTATTCAAGAAAGGTAACACACAAAGGAATATGTTAAAGTGAGTTACTCTTAACGTTGAACTATGATCTTACTATAACCGAGTAAGCTTTAGTCAAATTATGAATCCTATCGCAAACCTTAGGTTAAGAAACAAGTCCACGAAAGAAAACACATTTTAGACCCTGGATATGGAAACCCTAGGTGCAAATGTCTATTAAGAAAGCACAAGTTTTATTTCATTTTTACTATTCCAGATTACTATTCATGATTACTATTCACATGTCGAGTCAAAGGGTCGGGTCAAACCCTTACTATACACACACACCCACACACACACACCATGCACGTACACACCCCCCCCTAATTAAATTGTGATCTTGATTATAACCTATAGTTCCAAGTTCATGTTAATATAATCAAGTGTGATCTAGGTTAAAGGTATAACCTATGGTTAAGAGATCCAATTAAGGCATAAGACCAAGTTATGAAACACTATTCTATCTTAGGTTATAACATGTGACACTATTAAAGTGTATAACATATGAACAAGGCTTTAATCCATTAATCCATATCATCATAGGCTCAATTCATAATTCAAGAATCATATAACAATGTGACAACATGTCACAACATATATCATATCATATCATGAACCTTTAGGCATGTAACATGTAACAATTAAATTCAATACCAACATGTAACAAGTTGTGACATAATTAATTGTAAATCACTATTCCATTAGCTAGCATGCATGAACATAATTCAAATTCCATAATCATGCATCAATTATCATAATATAACAACCATATCACATGATCATAGCATATACTAGGGCAATTCATAACATATTCAAGCATATACTAAACAATTAAAACAAACATATATTCAAACATATCATGAAAACTATATAATAAATGCATAAAATAAAATCCTATATGGCTTAGGGAAGACCCTAAGACCCAACCTAAACATAATATAAACATACCATAACATAAAAACATAAACTAAACTAAAACATAACATAAAATAAAACAACTAACCTAGCTACAAAGGGGGGAGGCCGACGACAAAGAGGGGGAGAGGGAGAGAAAGAAAGGGTGTTGTCAACACAACTTTGAGCAAGGATTCAAATGCCTCTTGCCCTCTATTTATAGTTGAAGATAAGCCCCTCACCTTGGAAATAAATTGTAAGGAAGGGTATGAGAGCAAAAGTGGAATAACTTCTCTTGGAAGCTTTAGGCATATGAAGTTAAAAATGGGACTGCTGGGGGGGTATTTCGGTAATTTCACTGCCAAGACATGAAGGTAAGTGCCTGTAAGTATAACCATTCCGTCGGGGCAAAAACTAGCTTCGAAACGCATATTCATACGTCGAAATCGGATTTACCGTTTGAAAGATACATTAGTTTTAGTGAATGAAAGTTTTGAGCTCGAAACTCAACACGAGTGAAAAACGACTTTCTAGAATGATTTTCAAGTCCGGATTGTTTCCAAAATTCAAGAAATAAATCTAGAAGCTTTTTGAGTCCAATATCGACTATAAAACATTTTACCATTAAAAAGTGGAAAACGTAGGATGAATAGTGAATTCTTACGTACAGACGTACACATCAAAATTTCAAGCTAGGGTTTGAATCAAGAGTTGTAAAACATCTCAAAAATCTTCAAATAGCTCAAGTAGTGCAAATCCGAAGAGAAAACATTTTCCGAATGAAAACCGTTCGTAGAAGGAATAGTGAACTAGGGTTTTCGTAAACATTTTCAATAAAACCAATGCTCAAAATAGATTTCCAAGTCAAGAATGATTTCAAAAGACTCATCTCGACTCAAGGGTCGATTCGACTGTAAACTTGGGTAGGAAAGGTATCAGAATCAAAAGCTCATTTTTAGATGACTAGTAACTTTGGTCGGTAAGTTCCAAAAGTACCCTTATGGTTCAAGAAAGACTCTCTGAGCTTGGGAAACAAGTTCAAACGATAGGAAAACATGTGTGGTGAACCTCTAGGGTTCGAGTAGCAATATGAACAAGGTAGGCTCGGGTTATGAATAGTAAATTGTATCAAAGGTCAAGAATTCCCCCTTAAAACATGTCAGATCATATATGAGCACAAAGTTCATGTAAGAATGCAATGCATGAAGGTTCAAAGAGTTGGATCACGGTCTATAAACGCTTTACCAATGCCCTTAACTTACAGTTTTCATCCAGGCCCTGTTTTAGGCTGTTACAATCACCCCTCCTTAAAGAGAATATGTCCTCAGATTCTTCCGCTGTGACTGCAAACAACTCGGGGTGATGCTTCTGCATTTTCTCTTCTGTCTCCCAGGTTGCCTTTTCTTTCCCATGTCCCTTCCAAAGGACTTTAACCAAAGGTATTTTCCTATTCCTCAGCTCTTGAAACTTCCTATCTAGAATCTTAGCGGGCTTCAAACATAAGTCAAATTCGGTTCCAATGGTATCTCCTCTACCTGTACAACCTTTGTCTCATCTGAGAAACACTTGCGAATCTTAGATACATGAAATACATTGTGGATTCCTGTTACACCTACAGGCAAATCCAATCTATAAGCAGTCGGTCCGACTCTCTCCAGTATCTCATACGGTCCCACATATCTCGGGTTTAACTTTCCACCTTTCCCAATTCGGGAAAATCCTTTCCTTGGCGATGCCTTTAGAAATACCTTTTCGCCCACTGTGAATTCTAAATCCCTTCTTCGTCGATCAGCATAACTCTTCTGCCTATCCTGGGCAGCTTTCATTCTCTGGCGAATGATCTGAATCTTTTTCGTCGCTTCTCTTATCTATTTAGCTGAATTCGCTCTGATCGGTCCCTCCTCAGTACATCTTGCTTCAACCAAATCCCAGTATAACGGGGATCTACATTTTCTTCCATAAAGGGCTTCATATGGAGCAGCTTTAATAGAAGCTTGATAACTACTGTTGTATGCAAACTCCACAAGAGGTAAACACTCCTTCCAACTCTCTTGGAAGTCCAAAGCGCAAGCTCTTAGCATATCTTCCAAGTATTTAATCATCCTTTTTGATTGTCCATCCGTTTGAGGATGCGCTGCAGTACTGAAGTTTAACTTAGTTCCCATCAAAGTCTGAATTTCTTTCCACAATTGCGACGTGAATTTTGGATCTCTGTCCGATACTATACTATTTGGAACTCCATGTAGTCTGACAATCTCTTGTTGATATAGCTTTGCCTACGTGCTGACCTTATCCATCGTCTTCACTGGCAAAAAGTGCGCTGACTTTGTCAATCGATCAATGATCACCCAGATACTATCTTGTCCTCCTCTGACTTTGGGTAATCTAGTGACAAAATCCATCGTGATTTGCTCCCATTTCCATGTCGGAATCGGTAATGGTTGCAACTTCCCACTCGGCTTCTGGTGCTCAGTTTTAACTTTCTGACAAGTTAAACACTTCTTGACATAGTTGGCTATGTCTCTTTTCATTCCGTTCCACCAGAAATGCTTCTTAACATCTTGATACATCTTAGTGCCTTCGGGATGTATCGTGTACTTAGTCTTGTGCGCTTCGTCAAGAATCTCTTTCCTCAAAGCAGTTGGTACGCATACTCGACCTTTGTACCTCAATATTCCATGTTCATCAACCCTGAACTTAGTCTCATCATCTTTCTCCTTTGATTTGAGACATTTCTTGAACCAATCGTCTTTCTTCTGAGCCTCCAACACTTGCTCTTTTAATGGTGATATCATCACAACATTCGCGATTCGAGCTTTAGTTATCACCTCCAACCTTTCTCTTCGATCAATCTCGGGATTGGCAGAAATTTATGCCAGACGAACTTTCCTACTTAGTGCATCGGCTAAAACATTTGTCTTTCCTGGATGGTACTGAATAATGCAATCATAGTCTTCCAGAAATTCCATCCATCTCCTCTGTCGCATATTCAACTCCTTCTGAGTGAATAGATATCGCAGGCTCTTATGATCAGTAAAGATCTCAAACGTAACTCCATACAGGTAATGTCTCTACTTACCCAAAGCAAAAATTATCGCTACTAACTCCAAATCATGTGTCGGGTAGTTAACTTCATGCTTTTTGAGTTTCTTTGATGCTTACGCAATCACTTTTCCATTCTGCATCAAAACTCCTCCTAGTCCTTCTTTCGAAGCATCGGTGTAGACAGTGTATCCTTCTTTTCCTTCTGGTAACGCTAACACGGGTGCAGTTGTTAGCATCTCCTTCACTCTTTGAAAACTTTGCTCACACTTCTCAGTCCATTCAAATTTCCCTTCTTTCTTTGTCAACTTAGTGAGAGGTGTAGCTATCTTCGAGAAATCTTTGACAAACCTTCGGTAGTAACCAGCTAATCCCAAAAAACTCCTCACTTCTGAAGGATTCTTCGGTGATTTCCAATCCATGATCGTTTCGATCTTCGAGGGATCTACTTCGATTTCAGATCCTGATATGATGTGTCCGAGAAATGTAACTCTCTCAAGCCATAACTCACATTTGCTGAACTTTGCATATAGCTTGTGATCCAGCAAAGTGCGTAACACGATTCGAGGATGTTCAGCATGTTCCTCCGGTGTCTTCGAAAACACCAAAATATCGTCAATGAAGATTACTACAAACTTATTAAGAAACGGTTTGAATATACGGTGCATCATATCCATGAATGCAGCTGGTGCGTTCGTCAAACCAAACGGCATTACTACAAACTCATAATGTCCGTATCAGCTGTTGAAAGTAGTCTTCAGAATATCTGCTTCCCTGATCTTCAATTGATAATATCCTTGTCTCAGATCTAACTTAGAGTAGACCTTCGATCCTTGAAGTATATCGAAAAGCTCTTCAATATGAGGGAGAGGATACTTATTCTTGATCGTCATCCTGTTCAGCTCCCGATAGTCAATACATAAACGCAATGATCCATCCTTCTTCTTAACGAAAACCACAGGCGCTCCCCACGGCGATGTGCTCGGTTGAACATATCTAGATTCTATTAGATCGTCCAATTGCTTTCTCAGTTCTTCCAATTCAGCTGGAGCCATTCTGTAAGGTGTCTTTGAGTACGACTCAGCTCCCGATATCGTCTCGATTGTAAACTCCAACTCTCGGTCAGGAGGTAACGAATTCAAATGCTCAGGAAACACATCTACGAATTCGTTCACCACTTCCACTTCTTCGATCTTCAGTTGATCTTTCGGTCTATTCAAAAGATAAACCACAAATCCGCTAGCTCCTTTCTGAATCAACTTCTTAGCTTCCATCGAAGAAACAACTGATAACGTCTCAACTTTCCCTTCTGATGTCCGACTTTCATCTTCTTCCAAGATGATCTCTTTCTTGTAACAATCCAACTTAGCTCGGTACTTAGACAACCAATCCATACCGAGTATAACATCGTATGTTGTCATCGGCAACTCAATAAGATCCGTCGGGTAACAATGGGTACTAATACATATAGGGCAACGTTTATATACTTGATCTGTAACAAGGCAAGTTCCCAAAGGAGAACTCACTTCAAATTTATATGGCAAGTATTCAAGTGGAAACTGTAAATGCGCACATAATTTAGATGAAACAAATGAATGCGTGGCACCAGGGTCATACAAGACCTTAACTGGCGTGTTAAGAATGTACACAATACCTTCCACAACAGATGAAAGATCAACCTCCTCCTTACCATCTAAAGCATAAGCTCTGCCTTTGACCACCGGTTTATTCGTCGTACCCACCACTGCTTTTCCTTTATCCTGGACCCCAAATCTCCTGATATTGTGCGGGCAACTATCCATCTGGTGCTCAGGCGAACCACACACGAATCACTGTCCAGTTTTCTTGCGACAGTTCTCCTCAGTGTGTCCCATTCGGCGACAATATCGGCAAACAATTTCCTCTGGACCTGGCTCAGGTGCTCTCTGCTGTTGTGGCGCCCTCTGATACTGCTGTGGCGCTTTCTGCTTCTGTGCTTGTTTTCTCTGTGGACCCTTTTGCTGCTGAGGTTGTGGTGCTACCATTGGCTTCTTTTCGGCTCCTTGGGGAAAAGATCCGGATGGTCGCTTGTTCCCTTGATAAGGCTTAGGGTTAGAAGGTCCTTGACGTGGTAGTTATCTTGATCTGCTTGTGTGCAGCTTCAACCCTTAGCGCTCTATCAACAGCCCGGTTGTAGGTTTCAATGTCCAAAGAAGCAAGTGCCAACTGAAGGTCCGGCTTCTGTCCATCGATAAACCTCTTTATCTTGCGACGCTCAACATTCAGAATATGAGGCGCATACTTGATCAACCTCACAAACCTAGCCTCATACTCCATAACGTTCATAGTTCCCTGAACCAAACTCAGAAACTCAACCTCTCGTGCGTCACGAGTTACTTGGGGCATATACTTCTACTGAAACTCTCTGATAAACTCGTCCCAACTTCCTTCAACGTTGTTCTCAATCCACATGTGCTGAACGTGTTTCCACCAATTGTATGCAGCTCCTTCCATAAGAAAAGTAGCATACCGAACTCGTTCACGATCCTCTGGGTAGATTTCCATAGCCTCGAAAATCTTCGCAAGACTAGTAATCCAATTTTCAGCCTTTAGGTCGTTCGGTTCTCCATAGAACTTAGGTGGATTCATCCTCATAAACTTTTCCAGTGACCTTTCATTATGAGGATTATCTTTCTGATTACAAGCTCTCGCGAATTGTCGTAGCACATCCCTTAACACTGGAGTTCCCTCCCGTTCAGGGGGTGGCGTGATATCTCTTTGGGGTGGCGTGACATCTCTTTAGGGTGGCAGTGGTGGTACACGATTCCGGGATGCTCTTCTCGGTTGCATGTTGTTACTGAATTCATAAGCATTCAAATACATATTCGATGCATGATATATAATGATTCACAGAATCCGTAACCACGTATTCACATTCCCACGTAGTCACATATAAGTATGAGGACAATTAATTCCCATAACAACATATCAGCAAAGATTCAAGATCTCCACACATATCATGTAATCAGAAACAACTGTCAGATAACATGTAAACGGGAACAGAAGCTCGTGTAACATATCAACATATTAGAAACATGTGTAACATATCCCGAAACATGATCAACATATAAACAAGAACATAACATGTACTATCATATCAACTAGAACTGTATCATGATCAGAAGTATGATCAACATATCCAGAAGCGTATTCAACATATCAAGAGTAATAGCATGCTATCAATAAATGAAATGGCATGATCCCACTATCGGCCCTAATGGTATCTTGAAGCACTCTAGGACTCATGCAATGACAGTTATGGAAAACAGTAAACAGATATCCAACATAAAGCCAAAAGTGTTATAACTGTGCAAGGTTTGGTAAAATTTACTACAGGCCACATGTTAATAGTATTAATTCGAAATGGGAAGGACCCGATACCATCGAGTTGACTCCCTTAAAGGCCTTACCAATCCGTCCAACCCTGCTGAAAATAACCTAATAGGTACCAAGTCATCTGAACCGTCATCCGTGGTGCCAAAAGTCAGGAATCATCTATCAAAGCTATATATCCCCTCATCCAAAAGTCAGTCCTGAACTGTCCCGGCTATACGTCCGCCATCCATAGATAGATATATATGCATCAGTACTATATACAGAAACCTCCCATCAGCAATCAACCCTGGTGGCTGTGGTCCAAAGAACCCCTGGTGGTGTCATCAGAAACAGCAACGACCTCACCCTATCCGTGTCCTGCTGGCTGATCTCCGCCATCATCATCATCATCATCATCAAAACCTCCATCGCCTCCATCAGAATGCTCCTGCATAGGCTTGGGCTCCTGAGAAGCCTGATTGACATCCTGACCCTCGACCTCCACAACTACCTGCTCATCGGATAAGTGATAGGTATCATACAGGCGAGCTCTCACACGGGTACGGTAATGCTGGTGAAGCTCCATAGAAGTGTCGCGATCGATAGTCATCTGCATATGATCTACCTCCAACTCAGCAATACGAGCAGCTCTCTGACCAGCAATATGAGTCATCTCTGCAGCATGCTCACGAGCGATGTCCCTATCAATCTGGTACTGCAGTGACTGATCCTGATGGCGCATAGACTCCAACCTGACCTCACGGGCCCTCTGATACTCCTGAAAGTAACCATCTCTCTCAGACTCGAGATAGTGCACAACTCTGTTAAGATAGGAATACCCAGGCCTGCCACTGTTCCTAGACCTGCGCCAAGTATAGAAACGAGTGCCTCCACGGCGAGAAACTGCCACAGTACGCGGGGCCTCAAACTGCTCAAAGAAAGCCTCATCCATCTGCTTATTAGGATTCTGGTGTGGCTGAACTGCCATAGCTATACAGAAGATACCACAGATATGAAATCCAAATAACAGAACCATGCAACCCCCAAATATCCTGTCTCGATGCAATACAAGAATGATCCTGGATGCAATGCGTGAAAAATCCATGATGCAACTTGAGAGTAATCTAGGTTAAGTCTCTTCTTACTTAACCCCGATGCTCTGATACCACCTCAGGCTGTAACGCCCCCACCCATACTGGAACATGAGGGGAGCGGCGTCTCAACCCCCGCACTGAAGCACCTCTCAAGTAATGGTGTGAGCCATCACTCAAGAAATACTCCAGCGAACGGCTGTCTATTAGAACTATACATGTATAACGATGTGGCTATGCAGCGGAAAATCAGAGTATTTTAAAACTTTTCAAAACATGTGCGTGATGGCATGTAACAAGTAAGAACATATTGATCGTGTAAGAGAGACTCGGCATGTCAGAACATATAACATATTCACGTATAAGTACCGATATAGCAGAGTTCATAATATCGGTAACAGAGTAGCAGCAAGAGTATAACAAGATACTCAAGTATTCAGAAACATAAAGTGATGCAACCATAAAACATATGCAGGACACAAAAGAGAAATAATACTAGTCCTGACTCAAACAAAATGACAACCTAGAGATTCAAGATACCTCTAGACTGCGGCTGTAAGACCTGAAACCACGAGGCAAGAAAACCGGAGAGGTATTAGTCAAAAGGACTAAGTGAGGGAATACTTAAAAGAAAGTACTGAATGATAAAGAACTTGAAGTGTAATTCAAAACTGTTAATGCAAAGCTTTAAAGAAGAACTTGAAACAAGTTCGATGGACAAAATTGTTTGAATGCGATGCTATAAAAGAATACGAGTTTCAAATCTCTTTTCATGAATGCTATCACACGCGCACACATATGCGGTAGATGGTTCATAGTTCTTTCATAAAACGTGATACGGGTAAAGTGAACTTTTCCAAATATGAACCATCTTATATGATACAGAATTTTGCCCGCAAGCTAGGCTTCTCCATCCTTACTCCAGATAAATTATCCTGACTTAACAAACCTCCTGTTAAAAGTCGGTGTCAATTGTCTAATGGTGGCGGCCGGTATTTGTGATGTCGTTGGCGCACACCTCCCGAACATCACCTCCACACATAACCGCCGGGCCCAAACTGTAAACTGCATGCTTGCATTTCAAGATGAGCAGTGACCAGAGTACCACTCCAGCATGCTAACAACAACATGTGAAATGGTAACTGTAACATATGATGTTGTCTGTAAAACACATGATGTTGTCTGTAAAACATATGATGTTGTCTGTAAAGCATATGATGTTGTCTGTAAAACATGTGATGCTGTCTGTAAAACATGTGCAGAACCGGTAACTGTTTTTGAACAAGAATGCATAACTTTGGAAAACATTTGCTGTAGATCAAGGTATACTATTAAAGTATGAATGATCCTTTCAAAAGAATGTCCCAATAAAAGGGATGGTTCAAAACGAGGTTTAGCTTCGAATTTCAAAACATATGATACGATAGTATAATCGTGGTTCCAGTTTGGAAACATTTTAACTTCACCTCACCTATTAGTAACAAAAGGTAGGTAGACAGATTACGCGGTGCCCTGGGGATCCCAGTGCTCAACTTTAACTCCTGTAGGTGGTGTACTAGAGTGAGCTTAAGAACTAAGACCCACTACTAACCAAGATGCATATGAAATGCATGAAACAATGAACAAGGAACATGTAAAGAACATGTAACACAAGAGAGTAATACCATTTAAGGTATTCAAGAAAGGTAACACACAAAGGAATACGTTAAAGTGAGTTACTCTTAACGTTGAACTATGATCTTACTATAACCGAGTAAGCTTTAGTCAAATTATGAATCCTATCGCAAACCTTAGGTTAAGAAACAAGTCCACGAAAGAAAACACATTTTGAAAACACATTTTAGACCCTGGATATGGAAACCCTAGGTGTAAATGTCTATTAAGAAAGCACAAGTTTTATTTCATTTTTACTATTCCAGATTACTATTCATGATTACTATTCACATATCGAGTCAAAGGGTTGGGTCAAACCCTTACTATACACACACACCCACACACACGGTACACACACACACCATGCACGTACACACACACACACACCCCCTAATTAAATTATGATCTTGATTATAACCTATAGTTCCAAGTTCATGTTAATATAATCGAGTGTGATCTAGGTTAAAGGTATAACCTATGGTTAAGAGATCCAATTAAGGCATAAGACCAAGTTATGAAACACTATTCTATATTAGGTTATAACATGTGACACTATTAAAGTGTATAACATATGAACAAGGCTTTAATCCATTAATCCATATCATCATAGGCTCAATTCATAATTCAAGAATCATATAACAATGTGACAACATGTCACAACATATATCATATCATATCATGAACCTTTAGGCATGTAACATGTAACAATTAAATTCAATACCAACATGTAACAAGTTGTGACATAATTAATTGTAAATCACTATTCCATTAGCTAGCATGCATGAACATAATTCAAATTCCATAATCATGCATCAATTCTCATAATATAACAACCATATCACATGATCATAGCATATACTAGGGCAATTCATAACATATTCAAACATATACTAAACAATTAAAACATATAAACATATATTCAAACATATCTTGAAAACTATATAATAAATGCATAAAATAAAATCCTATATGGCTTAGGGAAGACCCTAAGACCCAACCTAAACATAATATAAACATACCATAACATAAAAACATAAACTAAACTAAAACATAACATAAAATAAAACAACTAACCTAGCTACAAAGGGGGGAGGCCGACGACAAAGAGGGGGAGAGGGAGAGAAAGAAAGGGTGTTGTCAACACAACTTTGAGCAAGGATTCAAATGCCTCTTGCCCTCTATTTATATTTGAAGATAAGCCCCTCACCTTGGAAATAAAATGTAAGGAAGGGTATGAGAGCAAAAGTGGAATAACTTCTCTTGGAAGCTTTAGGCATATGAAGTTAAAAATGGGACTGCTGGGGGGGTATTTCGGTAATTTCACTGCCAAGACATGAAGGTAAGTGCCTGTAAGTATAACCATTCCATCGGGGCAAAAACTAGCTTCGAAACGCATATTCATACGTCGAAATCGGATTTACCGTTTGAAAGATACATTAGTTTTAGTGAATGAAAGTTTTGAGCTCGAAACTCAACACGAGTGAAAAACGACTTTCTAGAATGATTTTCAAGTCCGGATTGTTTCCAAAATTCAAGAAATAAATCGAGAAGCATTTTGAGTCCAATATCGACTATAAAACATTTTACCTTTAAAAAGTTGAAAACGTAGGATGAATAGTGAATTCTTACGTACAGACGTACGCATCAAAATTTCAAGCTAGGGTTTGAATCAAGAGTTGTAAAACATCTCAAAAATCTTCAAATAGCTCAAGCAGTGCAAATCCGAAGAGAAAACATTTTCCGAATGAAAACCGTTCGTAGAAGGAATAGTGAACTAGGGTTTTCGTAAACATTTTCAATAAAACCAATGCTCAAAATAGATTTCCAAGTCAAGAATGATTTCAAAAGGCTCGTCTCGACTCAAGGGTCGATTCCACTGTAAACTTGGGCAGGAAAGGTATCAGAATCAAAAGCTCATTTTTAGATGAATAGTAACTTTGGTCGGTAAGTTCCAAAAGTACCCTTATGGTTCAAGAAAGACTCTCTGAGCTTGGGAAACAAGTTCAATCGATAGGAAAACATGCGTGGTGAACCTCTAGGGTTCGAGTAGCAATATGAACAAGGTAGGCTCGGGTTATGAATAGTAAACTGTATCAAAGGTCAAGAATTCCCCCTTAAAACATGTCAGATCATATACGAGCACAAAGTTCATGTAAGAATGCAATGCATGAAGGTTCAAAGAGTTGGATCACGGTCTATAAACGCTTGACCAATGCCCTTAACTTACTGTTTTCATCCAGACCCTATTTTGGGCTGTTACAATCACCCCTCCTTAAAGAGAATCTGTCCTCAGATTCTTCCGCTGTGACTGCAAACAACTCGTGGTGATGCTTCTGCATTTTCTCTTCTGTCTCCCAGGTTACCTCTTCTTTCCCATGTCCCTTCCAAAGGACTTTAACCAAAGGTATTTTCCTATTCCTCAGCTCTTGAAACTTCCTATCTAGAATCTTAGCGGGCTTCAAAACATAAGTCAAATTCGGTTCCAACGGTATCTCCTCTACCGGCACAACCTTTGTCTCATCTGAGAAACACTTGCGAAGCTGAGATACATAAAATACATTGTGGATTCCTGTTAAACCTACAGACAAATCCAATCTATAAGCAGTCGGTGCGACTCTCTCCAGTATCTCATACGGTCCCACATATCTCAGGTTTAACTTTCCACCTTTCCCAATTCGGAAAAATCCTTTCCTTGGCGATGCCTTCAGAAATACCTTTTCGCCCACTGCAAATTCTAAATCCCTTCTTCGTCGATCAGCATAACTCTTCTGCCTGTCCTGGCCATCTTCCATTCTCTGGCGAATGATCTGAATCTTCTCCGTCGCTTCTCTTATCCATTTAGCTGAATTCGCTCTGATCGGTCCCTCCTCAGTACATCTTGCTTCATCCAAATCCTAGTATAACGGGGATCTACATTTCCTTCCATAAAGGGCTTCATATGGAGCAGCTTTAATAGAAGCTTGATAACTATTGTTGTATGCAAACTCCACAAGAGGTAAACACTCATTCCAACTCTCTTGGAAGTCCAAAGCGCAAGCTCTTAGCATATCTTCCAAGTATTTAATCATCCTTTCTGATTGTCCATCCGTTTGAGGATGCGCTGCAGTACTGAAGTTCAACTTAGTTCCCATCAAAGTCTGAATTTCTTTCCACAATTGCAACGTGAATTTCGGATCTCTGTCCGATACTATACTGTTTGGAACTCCATGTAGTCTAACAATCTCTTTTTGATACAGCTTTGCCAACGTGCTGACCTTATCCATCGTGTGACACCCCGATTTCTCGGCCGTACAGGTACGCAGGCCACGCGTGTGAGTTTTTAGATTTAGGATTTATTTGATTCCTTTTTCTACCTAATTGCGTTATTTTAATTCTCTTGACTTGAATACCTGCAATTATATGATAAAAAATTTCTAGTCTTTGTGAAATTTATTACGTGAATTGTATATTTATTTCCCCGAGCATGATTAAGTGTTTAAATTAATTTTGATTGTGAGAATTCTATGCCTATTTGTTCTTAATTGAAGCTTTGTATAACTTATGAACTTAATTGATAAATTTCTTGAGGACTTAATTTCCACATTCATATCTTTGTTACGTAATTGCATTCATTTAAATCTTCCAAGGACCAAGTAGCAATTTTTCCCCTTTTCTCCTCTTCTTGATCGATATAAACCTCACATACACATATACATACACTCATTTCTTCATCCTTCAACCAAGAACAAGGCAAGAGCCCTTTCATTTCTCCCTCTCTTCATCCGATCCACCAAGGAAGCAAGGAGACCAAGATTTTCTTCTCTTTTCAACAAGAATTCAAGCCATACACTTTCATCTCTTCATCTCCTCCATCTCTTCATTCATTCAAGGTAAGTTCATACATTTTAATTGATGAATTCTTGAGCTAAGTTAGGGATTTAAGATTCTTTGCATTTCATGACCCTATATGAAACTTATGTGATGATTTTGAGTTGGATCCATGCATATTTAACTTGAATTCATGAAGGCTTATATATATGAACCATATTTCCATGTTAAGGGTTTTCATGAATGATTTTGTTGAATCTAAGCATGTTTCTTTGGATCATAAGTGGCCTAAATGAGATATTATGAGTGTATCATTGTTGTTTGATGTTTTGGGTGCTTTTGGTTGAGGTTTGGGGTGATTTGGTTGTTTGGTTTTCTTCTCCCGCGAGCTTCCCCTGTTTTTCCACGTTTTTGCTGTTCTGGAGGACTACCCGGCCAGGTAGTTTTTGCCCACAAAAGTACCCGGGCGGGTAGTTTGTTACAGAAGGGTTTCTGCACCTGCTCTCCCTGGCTGGGTAAATTTCTGCCTTGTTTTTACCCGGCCTGTTACTCCCTCGTACGAACTCCGATTGACCTGATTTTTGAACCGTTGGAAACCTCTTGAAGTCTAGAACAACCTAAAATTGGAATAATCTCAATATTTTTTGTCATTTGTGAGATGTAATCAATTATTTTTGGTGTCGCTACTTCGCCAGAAATCTGCTTTCACCCAACTTTAAACTTACGCCATTTTCTCCTCGCTTTGAACCAAATTTCGTGCCATATATCATTTTAAATTTCTATGTGTCTAGTTTCATTACCAAGAAACAAAACTCAATTCCCTTTCCTCAAACTCAAGATATTCCAGTTTTACTACAGCTTGTCCGTTTTGGAAATCTGTCAACTTTCGCCCATTTTCGCTCGGGAGCTCTCTTTGTGTTTTCATTTCCTTTTTCTCGCATGTTTCCGTCTCCAAACTTGTTTATAACTCATTATTTATTGAATTATATGCTTACTTAGCTGGTATTTATGCTCTTATGTGACACTCATTGGTCTTTACTTGCCTAAACTTGATTGTGTGAACTCGTGCTTTATATATGAATTAAATTTGTCTGAGTAATTGAGCATATGAACACGATCACACCATTCCATGAAATTATTATGTTTTATTCATATTGAAACATGTCATGACAAGTTTTATCACTTCATAAACATTCTTGCCGTGCGTCCTACTTGGTTCCATTTTGAGTCGTGTCTCACAAGTACACTGTATCTTCTTTCTTATTCAGTGATCTCCTCGGTGGAGATGTTTGGGATTCGTGGTATCTCTCTCTGGGTCTTTCTTGCACATGGAGGTGAGGGTTTTCTTTATAAACGACCTATAACCTTGCATGAATTAAAAGTATGCCAAATGGTTTTCATATTAAAGTTAACCATATCTTTTATACTGGCTATGTACCGGAAATGATTTATAAACTGCATAGTGTTAATCCTGGCCTGTTTTGCGAGATATTCCTGATTGCCCCCGGCTTTCCTAGCGCTGGGCTAGCCGGTGTGGATCTTGTACCTGTTCCTAGGGCCTAGGGGCTTGTGTATTGAGGGAACCGGGAAGGCATCGGGCCGACGGTGAACTCTTGCATAGGTCCCATCCTGTTGGACTACCCGGATACCCTCCAGGAGGTTTGGTGGGAGATGGGGCTCCGATCTGAGGGAGTCTTGAACCCGAAGATCACCCTGATGCGCAGATGTGGAGGTTAGCTACCGGCCACATTGCACCCGGAGAAAGGAGATTAATTTATATTTATTTTTCCCGCCTGATAATTAATTATAACTCCTGTTTCCTACTTGCCTTCTTATACTTGTCATTTAATAAGTGAAAAGTGGAGTCCAGGATGGAATAAATACCCGTTCTCACCGAGTCCCCTTAAAATGTTAAACATAGATATCCGTAACCTCTGGTAGGCCTCCAGTTCCTGTTCAACACCTGAGTTCGTGGATCGGCAAGGTAAAATAGGCTTCAACAGAGGGCGTACGTGTGACGCCCCGCTTCTCGATCAAGGTAAAGTTTGGTACGAGAGTGCACGATTTACCTTTCCTTGCATGACTTATGTGGATTTATGCCTTAATTTGATAGACATTTGGTGCTTATGTGAAAAACATGATTTACATGACTTATGTGGCTATTTGATATGATAAGTATGTACTCGTATTGTGCTTAACGAGTTTTGATAGCATGCTTTATGGTTAAACGAAATAATGTGCTTATTTGGATATTAAAGCATAATTTAGGGACTAAATGGTAAATTTATTTTCCAAGCCTGGAACTTGTTAGAACTTAATGAAATTGTGTAGATAATTCGATTACGAGTTCGTGGGTTCTTGAATCGCTCAATTCGGAGTTCGGAAGAAGAAGTTATGGCCATTCTACGAAAAGTCAACCGTTTTAAGCCTAAATGTTGACCTGCGACCCAATTTCAATTCTGATCCAATTTGAGATCCAATTTCACTTAAATCCGACCCGTATGACCCGCTCCATGATCCTATTCAGCTGACCCAAATCAGATTATAACACCCTAAACTCATTTTACGATATTTCACAAGAGATTCAAGTTCTCTCTCCCTCACTTTTCTCTCAACCCATTCATCTTCTCTCAAGAACACCTTCAACCATTTTCAAGAGACAAGAGTGGAGACTAAAGCTGGAGATTCAGGACTAAAGAGCAAGATTCCCTCTTCCATTTTCAGCTCTTAAGGTAAGAAATGCTTGAATGCTTATGTGGGTCTTCTTCTTTAAACTTGAAGCTTGAGTTTGAAATCTAGGGTTCTTGGTTAGATGGATTAAATCCGAATTTTATGATGGAAATATGTTTCTTATGATGTTGGGAGTGATTTGATGTAAGAATTTCTTATTTTCATATTCATTTGAAGATTTCACCATTAAAGCACTTTGAAGCTTTTCATAAGAACTTATGCATGTTCATGCCCTAGCTTGTTTTAACTTGATTTGATAATGGATTCATGTTCCTTATGTGCTTTTATGAAGAATAGGATAGGTTTCCTTGAGTTTCATGCTTATTTGAAGAATCCACCATTGATGACCTTTGAAGCTTTCTTGAGAATTCTTGCATGTTTATGTTCTTGTGTGATTTAACTTGATTTGATGATCGATTCTTGTTCCTTGAGAAATTCCATGAAAAATGTGATTAATTCCTTTGAGTTTCTTGCATGGTTGTTGATTTCACCATTGTTATGCTTGAAGCTTTCATGAAACTTGTAGAAGATGAAGTTCTTGTATGAATTGCTAGCTTTCTTGATGTTTATATGTTCCTAAGTGCTTTATTATGTAACTTGATGATTTATGATGCTTATTTGTGGTTTTGGAAGCTTAATTTCATGTTTTGGGGTGTTTAGAACTCATTCCCGTCGAATTCCAAGTGGCTGTCACGTTTTTTTTAAGTTCTGGGCAGAATCCGCTAGGGTGGATTTTTGCAGTGTAAAAAATCCATGGGGGTGGATTTGAGGCAGTAGCTTCTGGACAATCCGCGAGGGTGGATTTTTTGTGAAGGAAAATCCATGGGGGTGGATTTTCCCCAGCCTTGTTTTTTTGACTTGTTTCGCTTGTTTTGACTCTTGTATGTCCTTTTCTTGTTTCTATAATACCTTTAATGAGTTGTGGCCTTATTATATGTGGTGGAACTTCTTGCATATCACTTGTTATGATTTTATTGACTTGATCAAGTTTAAGTTGTCACATTTTGCTAAGTTATGCATTTACTTGAACTTGTATGACTTCCTACGTTATGTGTGACCTTGACATGCTATACATGCTCATGATTGATCCTCACATTTCATTAAGTGCATGATATGACTCCATAAGCATACATAACTCTCATAAGTGACTTGTTACTTAAGCCGTGCGTCGTTTACTTGGTTTGGGTCGTGTCTTACCTTTGTTAGTACGTTTGTCTTGTTATGTGGTGAGTGTCCGGCCGAGTAGTCCGTTGCTCGTGGTCGACCTTTGAGGTTCTTGGTAAAGGTGAGGAGTTATATACTTACGAAACGATTTCAAAACTGTGGACACCTATAGCATTTCATATTTTTTGGTTTTGAACTCCCGTTTTGAAAACGTATATTTAGGCTTTATAAGCCAAGTTTTGTGAGCTTTGCTCGTATCATGAATATTTGCTTATGGAAAACGGTTTACAAGTAAAACTGAAGTTTTGGTATATGGGATAGATACCCAAAATGGTTTCGGAACTTTCATTTGAATATTATGTATGTGTGAGTTGTGTAGCGAGGTTACGGTGTACCTCGCAAGGACGCTTGCTTGGGGAAATCGAATTTGAGCTCGGGGATGGAGGTGAGAGATGTTCCGGGAAGGCAAGGGCCGACGGATGTCCTTATCCAAAGTTCCCACTTGTGGACAAGACTACTAAGACTCCGAGGAGGTTCGGGGTTGAAGTTTTCTTGGAGAGAGCTAGGTTTCATGGACCGAATTCTCTATGTTATGGATGATCGGGGGATGTACACCCTCGGCATCAACGGTGTAATGGATGTTTTGAGTTGATTTCTTGGTTTGGGAAGATCGGATGGAGTGCTCGTTCTCGCCGAGCCGGTTATGTGTGGTTTATGATCCATATTTTCTAAAACTTGCATTTACTTCGAAAATGAGTTGGATCATGAACACCTTTGTTTTGAGCATGCATTGAACCTTATATACCCTATATATATTGTGAACTTCTCCTCACCGGTTCCTTTGAGCTGACTCCCTTTATCTTTCGTGTCCGCAGGTCGCGTTTTGGAGTCAAGCTAGGCGGGGTCTTTTGAGAGTCTTGTTTAAGTGGTCTAGTTTGTACTCGTTATGCATGTAGCATACTTTGTTACTTATGTCTTATGCCTTGTTTTGGGGATTATGGACTTAATATGTATGATGTTTTATTATGCTAGTTTGGACCGTGATGGTCATTAGGATGATTTTACATTCCGTATTTTGAGCATTATGTGCTAGACCGTGATGGTCATTTAATTGATGGATTTATATGTTGCTCTTATGAATATTGGTTACTTGATGTTTAAGCTTCCGCATACTTGTGACTGTTTACTCGCTTTGTGAGTCTAGTGCCGCCTAGCTAGGATATCCGTTTGTCACCGCTTGCTTCGAACCCGGCGGGTATATGGATAGCAATTCTATATACAAGCTAGGTCCGTGGCGCGGGATAGGCGTGGATGCCCTCGTTGGGGCGTTACACCCCTATTTGGTTGGTATCAGAGCCGAAGGTTCAAAACCGGGCTCTTGAGTCGTCTCGAGTCATCTAGGTCGTACGGCAATAGGAACAACTTGCTTATGTGCTTTAAAGTGACTCGTTTTGCATATGCTACATTGTTGATTAACATAATTGTTCTTGCATTACATGTACATCTTGATTGAATATGTTAACCCTTTTGTTAACTATTTGCCTATATCACTTAACTTGTAACTACTTTGTTGTACTTAAATTAACTTCGTGCTTATGTGTTGGTTTGTTTTCATATATGAACGTCCTCATGATACGTATATCTTGTAACTATTGCTTCCAAATTATGCAATTGCATTGCTTACTTGACAATATGTGACATGAGCATATGACTAATCGACATACATACATGATAAGATTGCGTGTAGGATGCCTTATCGTACAAGTGATCGCTCTCTGGCACGCCAAAATGAGCAAGACCCTCCGGCAGAAAATCAAACTACACCACCAATGCCGCCTCTGAATGTCAATGGATTGCTCACTATTATGATTCAGATTTTGCAACTCCTACAAGCACCGCAAACCTTATTGGCACCTCCGGCGTTGATACCTACGCCCACCGTCAAGGAACAAGGGTTTCGAACTAAGGGAATAGTTTTCGGATTGGGGTCTGAGAGATCACCATCCTTGATGGCACCTTCGACTTCACGAGTACCACATAAGGGGTTAGGAGATAGAAAGGCTAAAAATTTTGCATCCGGATCAGCGACCCCTTTGGCTATTAAGGGCCGAAACTCGTACAAGCCTTATGGGAGCACCAATCACTTCGGGGATAACTGGCGGGTGAGATACGGGAAGTGTTGCATATGTGGTAACCCGAGATATAAGGCTAAGGATCACGATCGAAGGAGAGACCACCATACGGATAAGAAGGGTAAGGCTAAGATTTCTACACCTCAAGTATCGACCCCTCGAGTTACTAAGGGCTATGATCCGTGTGAGCATTGTGGTCATGCTACACACCTTGGGGAGAATTGTTGGTGGAAACAAGGTAGATGTTTCAACTGTGGTAGCACGAAACATTTGGCAAGGAATTGTGATAGACCGAGAACTAGAGGTTTGTATGAGCATCGAGGTGACATTAGCCATAAGGGAGACGAATGTTGGGGCAAGCTTGGAAGATGCTTTACTTGTGGAAATTCAGTACTTTGGGTAAGGGATTGTAATCAGAGGATGGACCGACAGAATTTGGAAGGGCTTCATGGGAAGTTAGCAAAGACCTTGACTCAGGAAGAAACCAACGATTGGGCCACCGCTACCGGGCTAGCTATGGAAGCGGAAGCGGAGGAACAAAGACTTGGAACTAAGAAGAATGTTGCTAATCCTTGTTTCAGTTCGGGTCTTAAGAGAGTTGTCCCTAGTTCTTTCTCTCAACCTCCACCGCAGAAAAAGGGCCACGTGATGGTTAAGAAAGGGAAGGGAAAGAAGATCCTATCAACTGCACAAGGGCGTAAACCTTGTGATCATTGTGGTAGCATCACTCATCGTGAGGGAAATTGTTGGAAGAAGTTTGGTAAATGTTTCAATTGTGGGAGCACCGGACACATAGCAAGGAATTATACCGAACCTAAGACTAAGGGACCAGATGATGAGATAAGGCCCGTGGCACATGCACGTGCCTATGCGTTGAATGGCGGGCAAGAGGATGATGAGCATGATTTCATTACTACGGTGAAAGGTACGGACTGCATTCATGGCATTGCACTCATACATTTTGATTTGGATATTATTATTACCCGATTGTTACACTTGTGACGTTATATGCTAGAATGTGATTATTTGATATGCATGTGACTTGCGTTGCTAATTACTTTAAGTGCCAATGTGAATACGGTAAGTTGGAAATTAATTGTTCTTTACCGGGTGGTGTACTTGATAGTTGATACATGCACTCCACCTAAACTTGAATTATTTTGCAGCCTCTCTTATGCTATGTCGGTAATGATTGACATTAAATGTTACGTTTGTATTTAGCTTGTCTCCTACTTGTGCAATTGTATAAATGCTTTCTTGTATAAGTTGTGCTTACAATGTGATAACTCTAGTAACCCTTGCATTAACGCAACCTTGAGATTTTTGAGCTATGTTGAACGGATGTAAAGCATGAATAAGTACTTGTGAGACCATGTTGTTTACTTGTTTTCGGGATGCATGATTATTGTTGAAATTATGTCAAATTTTTTTTATTTCTGAGGAACTTTCATGTAATTGAAGAATCATGCTTAATTAGTTAACAAATGGATGGTTTATGTCAAGTTGCTAGGAACCTTAAAGGATGTTTTGTATTAATTCCAAACTTATGTGAATCGCCTAGGGTATCTAATTGTAATATCTCTAAACCTTGAATGTGTGTAAAAACTTGAGTTTAAGTTCCGATACATGTTACAAATTCGTAAGGCATGATTAAGTTAAATGAGAATTTACCGCTTACCTTAAAAACATGACTTTATGTGATTAAATTATGTTGTTCATTTGAGCATGATAATATGGGATGACGATGCATACACTCATCTACGATTTCGAATATGAGACTTGAATTGATCATTAGAGTGTGATATAAGGAATCGAGAATATGTTGTTTACCTTGGAAGTATGACCTTATGTGAATAAATGTATGCCTTATATGTATTAAGCATGACGTACGTATACTTAAGCGCTGCATAGACTTATACATGACTAAGATTACGACATCTTGATTAGTGCTACTTGAATCAATTGTTAAGGTACGACTTGTAATTGATATGTTTAGATACTTACAACTTCATGTACGCTAAATGCTCCAATTGACTTTATCTATGCATGTTAATACAAGACTTGAGCTTGGAAATTGAATCAAATGACCTTTCTATGCATGCTACTACTAGGTACGAAGTTAGTAACCGAATCGCATGATCTTGGATACTTTGGTGAACTTGTATGATGTAAGTATGAGTTAGTTCTTGTGACTTTTGTAACCTTGGATGTTGTACATGCTCGATTTTGTGCACTTTGTTACGGTGAGCTTTGAGGGACGCCTTTGATGCGACGAAGCCTTTACCTCACCGATGGAGAACGACTCAACCGTACAGTGGTCCCTTGTCGTATGTCTTGTTTGTGCTTTGCATGTTTTGGATCCGAGTAGTTGTTCATGTGCTTTTGTGCTCGGGTGTTGTAGGGTTCTCCCTCTTTTGTGTTCGGGGGATGTTAGGTCCCCTCGGTTTTAGTCATTTGGGAATGTTACATCCTCCCGAATTTAGGAGTTTGTGAGATGTTAACTCTTTCAAACTTAGATGTTTGAGGGATGCGGGATTCCTTCGAACTTAGGATGAGAGACGGGGTTCTCTCATTGCTTGTTGAGAGACGGGGTTCTCTCGTTGCTTGTTGAGGGACGGGGTTCTCTCATTGCGTGTTGAGGGACGGGGTTCTCTCGTTGCTTGTTGAGAGACGGGGTTCTCTTGTTGTGTGTCTCGTCCCGTTGGCTAGCGCGCTCAGATGACTCTGTTCAGAAGGGATCTTTTGAGGTGGATAAGCGAGATCAAGATGGACCGAAGGAGTATGCACCAAGTAAGATCTTTTGCATCGACAAGTGTGGAAGGATAAGCCACATGTAGGAATGGTATAAGACCAACAATAGAGTTATGCCACACGAATGAGGAAAGAATTTGATTCGAAGATGGTGACCAAGTCTTCTTACAGGCAACGCCAAGAAGGAGTTTCCCCCAAATCAATGCGAGCAGTAACCTAAACCCGAGATCTATCGAGCCGCTTGGAGCTGTGAATGGATTGAGAAAGTATTTCCGAGAGGAGATGGGGACTATTCCGATGAAAGAGGTACACTTAGATCAGGACTTGACACGTAACAACTGGGGAAGATTTTAGACGAAATACCATGGATTAAGAATTCAGCTAACTCCTTTAGATAAAGCCTATGGAGAGATCTCAAGCAGAAGAAGCAACTTGGAAGACAGAAGAGAAGGTGCAGAGTTTCCACACTGAGTCTTTTCCGCTGGTAAATCTGGGGACCAGATTTCTTTAAGGAGGGGAGGTTGTGACGCCCCGCTTCTCGATCAAGGTAAAGTTTGGTACGAGAGTGCACGATTTACCTTTCCTTGCATGACTTATGTGGATTTATGCCTTAATTTGATAGACATTTGGTGCTTATGTGAAAAACATGATTTACATGACTTATGTGGCTATTTGATATGATAAGTATGTACTCGTATTGTGCTTAAAGAGTTTTGATAGCATGCTTTATGGTTAAACGAAATAATGTGCTTATTTGGATATTAAAGCATAATTTAGGGACTAAATGGTAAATTTATTTTCCAAGCCTGGAACTTGTTAGAACTTAATGAAATTGTGTAGATAATTCGATTACGAGTTCGTGGGTTCTTGAATCGCTCAATTCGGAGTTCGGAAGAAGAAGTTATGGCCATTCTACGAAAAGTCAACCGTTTTAAGCCTAAATGTTGACCTGCGACCCAATTTCAATTCTGATCCAATTTGAGATCCAATTTCACTTAAATCCGACCCGTATGACCCGCTCCATGATCCTATTCAGCTGACCCAAATCAGATTATAACACCCTAAACTCATTTTACGATATTTCACAAGAGATTCAAGTTCTCTCTCCCTCACTTTTCTCTCAACCCATTCATCTTCTCTCAAGAACACCTTCAACCATTTTCAAGAGACAAGAGTGGAGACTAAAGCTGGAGATTCAGGACTAAAGAGCAAGATTCCCTCTTCCATTTTCAGCTCTTAAGGTAAGAAATGCTTGAATGCTTATGTGGGTCTTCTTCTTTAAACTTGAAGCTTGAGTTTGAAATCTAGGGTTCTTGGTTAGATGGATTAAATCCGAATTTTATGATGGAAATATGTTTCTTATGATGTTGGGAGTGATTTGATGTAAGAATTTCTTATTTTCATATTCATTTGAAGATTTCACCATTAAAGCACTTTGAAGCTTTTCATAAGAACTTATGCATGTTCATGCCCTAGCTTGTTTTAACTTGATTTGATAATGGATTCATGTTCCTTATGTGCTTTTATGAAGAATAGGATAGGTTTCCTTGAGTTTCATGCTTATTTGAAGAATCCACCATTGATGACCTTTGAAGCTTTCTTGAGAATTCTTGCATGTTTATGTTCTTGTGTGATTTAACTTGATTTGATGATCGATTCTTGTTCCTTGAGAAATTCCATGAAAAATGTGATTAATTCCTTTGAGTTTCTTGCATGGTTGTTGATTTCACCATTGTTATGCTTGAAGCTTTCATGAAACTTGTAGAAGATGAAGTTCTTGTATGAATTGCTAGCTTTCTTGATGTTTATATGTTCCTAAGTGCTTTATTATGTAACTTGATGATTTATGATGCTTATTTGTGGTTTTGGAAGCTTAATTTCATGTTTTGGGGTGTTTAGAACTCATTCCCGTCGAATTCCAAGTGGCTGTCACGTTTTTTTTAAGTTCTGGGCAGAATCCGCTAGGGTGGATTTTTGCAGTGTAAAAAATCCATGGGGGTGGATTTGAGGCAGTAGCTTCTGGACAATCCGCGAGGGTGGATTTTTTGTGAAGGAAAATCCATGGGGGTGGATTTTCCCCAGCCTTGTTTTTTTGACTTGTTTCGCTTGTTTTGACTCTTGTATGTCCTTTTCTTGTTTCTATAATACCTTTAATGAGTTGTGGCCTTATTATATGTGGTGGAACTTCTTGCATATCACTTGTTATGATTTTATTGACTTGATCAAGTTTAAGTTGTCACATTTTGCTAAGTTATGCATTTACTTGAACTTGTATGACTTCCTACGTTATGTGTGACCTTGACATGCTATACATGCTCATGATTGATCCTCACATTTCATTAAGTGCATGATATGACTCCATAAGCATACATAACTCTCATAAGTGACTTGTTACTTAAGCCGTGCGTCGTTTACTTGGTTTGGGTCGTGTCTTACCTTTGTTAGTACGTTTGTCTTGTTAGGTGGTGAGTGTCCGGCCGAGTAGTCCGTTGCTCGTGGTCGACCTTTGAGGTTCTTGGTAAAGGTGAGGAGTTATATACTTACGAAACGATTTCAAAACTGTGGACACCTATAGCATTTCATATTTTTTGGTTTTGAACTCCCGTTTTGAAAACGTATATTTAGGCTTTATAAGCCAAGTTTTGTGAGCTTTGCTCGTATCATGAATATTTGCTTATGGAAAACGGTTTACAAGTAAAACTGAAGTTTTGGTATATGGGATAGATACCCAAAATGGTTTCGGAACTTTCATTTGAATATTATGTATGTGTGAGTTGTGTAGCGAGGTTACGGTGTACCTCGCAAGGACGCTTGCTTGGGGAAATCGAATTTGAGCTCGGGGATGGAGGTGAGAGATGTTCCGGGAAGGCAAGGGCCGACGGATGTCCTTATCCAAAGTTCCCACTTGTGGACAAGACTACTAAGACTCCGAGGAGGTTCGGGGTTGAAGTTTTCTTGGAGAGAGCTAGGTTTCATGGACCGAATTCTCTATGTTATGGATGATCGGGGGATGTACACCCTCGGCATCAACGGTGTAATGGATGTTTTGAGTTGATTTCTTGGTTTGGGAAGATCGGATGGAGTGCTCGTTCTCGCCGAGCCGGTTATGTGTGGTTTATGATCCATATTTTCTAAAACTTGCATTTACTTCGAAAATGAGTTGGATCATGAACACCTTTGTTTTGAGCATGCATTGAACCTTATATACCCTATATATATTGTGAACTTCTCCTCACCGGTTCCTTTGAGCCGACTCCCTTTATCTTTCGTGTCCGCAGGTCGCGTTTTGGAGTCAAGCTAGGCGGGGTCTTTTGAGAGTCTTGTTTAAGTGGTCTAGTTTGTACTCGTTATGCATGTAGCATACTTTGTTACTTATGTCTTATGCCTTGTTTTGGGGATTATGGACTTAATATGTATGATGTTTTATTATGCTAGTTTGGACCGTGATGGTCATTAGGATGATTTTACATTCCGTATTTTGAGCATTATGTGCTGGACCGTGATGGTCATTTAATTGATGGATTTATATGTTGCTCTTATGAATATTGGTTACTTGATGTTTAAGCTTCCGCATACTTGTGACTGTTTACTCGCTTTGTGAGTCTAGTGCCGCCTAGCTAGGATGTCCGTTTGTCACCGCTTGCTTCGAACCCGGCGGGTATATGGATAGCAATTCTATATACAAGCTAGGTCCGTGGCGCGGGATAGGCGTGGATGCCCTCGTTGGGGCGTTACAGTACGGATATCGACACATGCATATTATATCCCCGTTTATCTGACCTGCATGCTTGAACATAATTCCACCCGTACGTATTGATTTACTTCTGATTTCTATCTCCTGTTTTATTAACTAATAATGTACAGTAGAATTATGCCTGTCTGATTACCTGTATATATATATATATATATATATATATGCGCGTGTGTACCCCCTTCACTCAGTCAGTTGGCTGACCCCTCCCTCTCGTTGTTTTTAGTCATGTCTTGCAGGTTCTGTGGTCGTTAGGTGAGAGTCTTTTAAGGTTCTTGTTTGAGTCTTGGTCTAGCTCGCACTACATTGTCCTGCATTCACATTTCCGGCTTTATTTTAAGCCTTGTCGGCCAATGTATTCTACTTTTGCTTTATTGAATTCGGGACAGGTTAGGACATGTTGTATTTTCTTTAGTTGAACTCGTTTTACTTTCCTGCTTGTATTGTTTTTATGTATTGGTTGTGAATACAAGACTGCCTTATTCCTGCTGCTCTGTTCCTGTTGATTTGTTGGTAGGGTCTAGTCCCGCCTAGCACAGGGTAGTTTTTTTTTTATTTCTGTCTCCGTTCGCTATGAGCTTAGTTCATGTATGGACTTTCCATTTCATGGGTGGACGGGGATCATAGTGCGGGGGATGTGGTGCCCTCCGTCTAGGGTGTCTGTAAACCCGAGCGCAAGGTGTCACATCCCCCGCACCGAGACCCAACCCGAATATGAAATGGACGATCCATACCCGTGTAACACCCCGACTCACAGTCGGTACAGGTAAATTATGTGATTTAATATTATTTGCGTTTTAGATTATTTGTATAGGACTATTTTGAATTATTTGAACTTATATGAATTTATGTGAATTTATTCGAATGAATGTTGCATGCGATTTATTCGTTTTAATTTGAGTTGGCCTTATTTGAACCTGTATTTGTTGAACCGAACCAACTTGAACCGGGAACCCTGAACCGAACCCGTGAACCGACCGGTTCAGCCTTAAAGGCTGAACCATTTCTCTCCTCCCTCATTCTTCACGTTCATTTTCAGCAACACCAAGCCAAGCTAGAGCTTAAACCCCAAGTTTGATCATCCAACTTCCCAAGCCAAGTTCTCTCTCGTTTCTTCGTCTTTTCTCGAACTTAGGTATGTTTCGGAATTCCCTCGTCGTGCTCGTCGTTTCTATGATTTAAATTCTGAGTTTGGAGTGAGTTTAGCATGCCTTTGCTTCCCTACGTGAATAGTAAGGGTTTCATGAAAAAACTTGGATACTTGCTCTTTGCTTGTTGTAATTGATCCCTAGCTTCATATATGAGTTGTATATGTTGTATGTGTTGCATTTATTACATTTAATCCATGGTTGGTGGAGTATTTATTGAATGATCATGATTTTTGCTTGAATATTGCATTCCCTTGATCATGGCTTTTAATTCCGTTTTCTTGAGTTATTTAAGTGTTTATATGTCAAGCATGATTTATATGTATTGTTTGTGCATTTTGAGAGGTTGTGGCAACTCTTGGGATTGAATTTTGGCCATTTTTGGCACCATTTTGGAGCTTCCCCTGTTTCTGTAATAAAATCTCTGCTCCAGCTTTCGAACCAGGCCGGAACGGCCGTTCCCGCCCAGTTTCAAACTGGGAACGACCGTTCCCAGGCCATACTGTTCATGACCGAGAGTGGGAACGACCGTTCCCAGCTTGTACTGGGAACGGGAACGGCCGTTCCCATGGCCGGAAGCCTCCTACTGGGTCAAATCCGCGGGGGTGGATTTTTCCCTTTGGAAAAATCCGCGAGGGTGGATTTGAGGCAGTAGCTCAGGAAAAACCCATGGGGGTGGATTTTCCCCTTTGGAAAAATCCATGGGGGTGGATTTTGCCACTTTTTCTCTTTGCCTTGTTTATGCATTTGTATGATTTTAAATGCTTTTCTTTTGCATATTAATTGTTATAATTGATTGTTTTGCATAATAGATTGTAAATAAATATGTTATGCTATGATTTGTGAATTCTATGATTTAATTGTGACATTTTATCTATGAGCATGAATCATGCATTTTGCCGAGCGTCTTCTTTGGTTCATATAGAGTCTAAGTCTTGGGCTTTCGTGTTTTCTTTTCAGAGGAGGTTCCAGTTGACGAGCCCGAGGCGTAGGTTGTTCACGTCTGCTCATATTTTTGTCAAGCACAAGGTGAGGTTTAGGAATTTTATTAGCTAAGCGACCTAAAGCCTTATGTGATGTTTTCGAGCCGTGCATGTGACTATATAGTATACATATAGATATGTACGTGTTGATTAGAATATGTTTGTGATCTTGTGAACAACTTTGTTTTGGAAAAGATATTAATAAGCTTATGTAGGCTATGTTTTGGAAAAGGCTTTACAATTCTGTAGCGAGATTGCCATGAAAGATTTGGCATTTGATATGATATGATTTGTATATGTGGATCCAAGGAGCTACGGGTAAGGAACCCTCGGGACGGTTCGGGCCGTCGAGGTTCGGCCTGTGCGTAGTCTCCATCCGATATATCACACGCGACCCCTGGGAGTTTGGGAAGGTGTGATATTTCGATGCCTTCGGCGTAAAAACCGGGGAGGGCACGATGTGGGTTCGCTACCCCTCGTGAGTCTGTATATGTCTGGATGGTTAGGGCCTCCGGTGGCTCTTCCATCATTGGTGTAGAGGTTGATATGTATGATTTCTGTTTTGTTTGTTCTGAGGAGTAAAGGTTGGAAGCTCGTTCTCGCCGAGCATTATGTTTTGTTATGTATGATTGAGAAGTATGAATCGGGATAGTGTTTATGAAATGTTTTAAAGTATATGTATTTGTTTTGGAGAGTTTTAGTTTGTAAAACCTATTCCGGTTCATAGTTTCGCCATTTGCTTTGTGCTCTGCTCTATATATATGTAGGGTTTGGGTGTGCGTTAGCCCCCTCACTCAGTCAGTTGACTGACTCCTCGTTTACTCTTTTAGTTGCAGGTTTTGGGAGCGTGAGCTAGGCGGAGAAGTGTGTCTTCTGTTGCACTTGTCAGTCTAGGTCTCGTTAGGTGCATTTACATACCTGCACTTTATTATTTTGTAGTTGTATAGTTCTGATTTGTATATACTTACATGCTATTTTGTTCGAGCCGTGATGGCTTTTGTACAGGTTTATGTGTTGGTACCTATATGTAAATACTATATGACTAATTGAGTGTTGGTACCTATACGTATATATATGTGATGTTTTGCTTGTTGCTTTTATTTATTCGCTTCCGCGCACTCTGTTTCCGTTTGGTTTAGCTCCGCCTAGCCTAGAGTGTGTGTTTGGTCTCCCGTTCGCTATGATTCGGATTCGGGTGCGGACATTCCATTTCGTATTCGGGTTCGGATTATGGTGCGGGGGATGTGGCCCTACGTGTGGGTGCTACATCCTGAAGTGGTATCAGAGCGCGGTTGCAAAACCGGGCTCTAGTGTCGTGTGGGTCTGTCTAGGTCGTACGGCTTAGGACAACGTGATTGTGTGATCGGGTGTAAGTGTGCATATATGATTTGAATATGTGATTACTTGACTAATTGATTACTTGATTATTTCTTTAAATTGTATACATATTCATACACTAATTTACATGCATCCATATTGCTTGAATTTGTGAATTTCAGGATGCCTCCAAGAAGACATAACAACCGTGAACAAACCCCTGATTTGAATGAACCGGCTCTACATAACGCACCTCCGCCACCACCTATGAACGCGGAGAATATTGTCCAAGCCCTACTCAATCAACTCCAAAACAATCAAAGGGGTAATGCAAATCCGGGTGAAGGACAAGATATTTCCGCCGTGTACAGGGACTTCCGGAACAACAACCCTCCAAAGTGGTATGGAGGTGATGATATTAAGGCGGAAGAGTGGTTATCTGAGATTCGAGGCATTTGGGAGATCTGTCCGGGGACTTCCCAGGACAAGGCTATTTGCACGGGTCGTATTATTCAAGGGCCAGCGGCTATTTGGCTCAGGAGTGTGAGGTCCAGGCTTGAGAGAACGGGAATGGAATTCAACTGGGAGACGTTTGTGCAGGAATTCCATGAGAAATATATCCCTCATAGTGCACAAGAACGTCGCCTCCAAGAGTTCACAAATTTGAGGCAAGGCAACCGGACGGTGGAGGATTATATTTTGGAGTTTGAAAGGCTAGCTCCGTATGCTACTCACATTACCGACCACGATGATCATAAGGCCCGACAGTTTCTTCATGGACTTCATCGGGATATTCAAGAAGCTCTACAGGCCGCCAATGTGAGTACTTGGGCCAAAGTTACAAAAAGGGCAATTCAAGTTGAGGCCCAAATGGCTCGGTTGAAGCCTCCGCCTTTCTCTTCGACTCGAGGATCGGGATCAGGTTCTGGATTGGGTAAGAGGCCCATTTCTTATGCTCCACGAGCTCCTATCTCACCGGCTTTTCGTCCCCAGGGTTTAGGGAATAAAAAGCCCCGTATTACCGGTCCCGTAGCACCTCCTGTTGCTCCAGTTCGACCGGCTCCAGCTCAGGGACCACCCGTTTGTTCACATTGTCAGGGGAGACACCCGGTGGAGCGGTGTTGGAGACTTCAGGGCAAATGCTATGCGTGCGGGTCTTCTGATCATTTGATTGATGCTTGCCCGAATAGGAGGCCGGTTGTGCAGGCTCGCGTGTTTGCTCTGGAGGGAGAGGAGGAAGCTGCTGATGTCGACCCGAATGCCGTGATAGAAGGTGGTGAATACTCCTTTGGGAGGATCTGTGGAAGCTGACAGGGTGTTCAGGGAGTGTCTGGTGGTGTTTGAGGGCCGAGTTTTTCCTGCAGATTTGATAGTTCTACCGTTGAAGAAGTATGAGGTTATTCTTGGTATGGATTTTCTCTTCAGATACCGAGCTCAGTTGGACTGTCATGAGAAGAAGGTTGTGTTGGGGTCAGTGGTCTTTACGGGTGAGAGGTTGAAGTCCAGCCCGTTTGTGTCTTTTATGGAAGCAAGTAAGCTCCTCCGGGACGGTGCGACAGGTTTTGTGGCCTATCTTTTGAATAAACCGAAGGATCAGGCCAAACTTGAGGAGACAGAGGTCGTGAGTGAGTTTCCCGATGTTTTCCCTGAGAATTTGGGTTCTTTACCACCTGATAGGGACATCGAGTTTGTAGTCGACCTTTATCCTGGAGCTGAGCCTTTCTCTAAGACACCGTATCGGATGGCTCCTGCTGAGTTGAAGGAGTTGAAAACTCAGCTGGATGAGCTTTTGACTTGCGGTTACATCCGTCCGAGTACATCCCCGTGGGGTGCTCCCGTGTTATTTGTGAAGAAGAAGGATGGGACTTTGAGGATGTGTATAGACTACCGCGAGTTGAACCGGATGACAGTGAAGAATAAGTATCCTCTACCTCATATCGAAGAGTTGTTTGATATCTTGCAAGGGTCGCAGGTGTACTCTAAGTTAGATTTGAGGCAGGGATATTACCAACTTCGTATCCGGGAAGAGGATATCTCTAAGACTGCGTTTAATACCCGTTATGGACACTTCGAGTTTGTAGTGATGCCGTTTGGGTTAACTAACGCTCCAGCCGTGTTCATGGATATGATGCACCGAGTGTTTAGACGGTATCTTGACAAGTTTGTGGTCATTTTCATAGACGACATCTTGGTATATTCTAAGTCTGCAGAAGAGCACGCATCTCACCTCAGGATTGTGTTGGAGACCCTTCGAGAGCACAAGCTTTATGCCAAATTTAGCAAGTGCGAGTTCTGGCTCGACAGAGTGTCTTTTCTGGGTCACATAATTTCAGGAGAGGGGATTGAAGTTGATCCTTCTAAGATTGAGACCGTGGTCCAGTGGGAAAGACCGAAGAATGCCTCCGAGATAAGAAGTTTTCTCGGGTTAGCGGGTTACTATAGGAGATTTGTGAAGGATTTCTCCAAGATTGCTTGCCCGTTGACTCGATTAACTAAAAAGGAGGTGAAGTATGAGTGGGATGATGGGTGCGAGAGAAGTTTCCAAGCTTTGAAGGAAAGATTAACTTCAGCACCAGTTCTTACCCTACCCGAGGGATCCGAGGGCTATTCGGTTTTTGCAGATGCTTCTAAGGAAGGACTCGGATGTGTATTGATGCAAAATGGCCGAGTGGTGGCCTATGCTTCTAGAAAGTTGAAGGAACACGAGAAGAACTACCCCACTCATGATCTCGAGCTTGCAGCGGTGGTATTTGCTTTGAGGAAGTGGCGTCATTACCTCTATGGGACGACTTTCGAGATATTCACGGATCACAAGAGCCTCAAGTATCTTTTCACTCAGAAGGAACTGAATAATAGACAGAGGCGTTGGATGGAATTCTTAGAGGATTATGACTGCACGATTCAGTATCATCCGGGCAAGGCTAATGTCGTGGCAGATGCTTTGAGCAGGAAAGCAAGTGTTTCAGGTTTGAGTGCAGAGTCTTCAGGACAGGGTTTGACAGTTTTGGTTTCAGTGGCTCGGTTAGCTAACATCTCAGTTCAGCCGGATTTGAAACAGAAGTTGTTGGATTCTCAGGCTTCGGATACAGAGATTCAGAGATTAGTGGTTCGGTCTAGGATAGACCCCGAGACGAAGTTTGGGTTTGATGATTCCGGTTTGTTCAGGTTCAAGACCAGGGTTTGTGTCCCAGAAGACCTCAAGAGGTTAATACTTGAGGAAGGACATCGTTCGGGATATTCCATTCACCCCGGTGGTACGAAGATGTACCGAGATTTGAAGGAATATTTCTGGTGGAATGGCATGAAGAGAGATGTCGCGAACTTTGTGAAGCGGTGTCTCACGTGCCAAGTGGTGAAGGCAGAACACCAGAAACCGGGAGGAACTCTCCAACCACTTCCGATTCCTGAATGGAAGTGGGAGCAAGTGACTATGGACTTCGTGTCCGGCTTGCCAAGATCAAGAGGAGGTTATGATGGAATTTGGGTGATAGTCGACCGATTGACGAAGTCTGCTCATTTTCTCAAAGTGAAGATGTCTTACAAGACTCCGAAGTTGGCCGAATTGTATTGTAATGAGATTGTGAGACTTCATGGGGCGCCTGCAAGTATTGTCTCAGATCGTGATCCGAGGTTCACAGCTAAGTTTTGGCAGGATCTTCAGAGTAGGTTGGGCACGAGGCTTAATTTCAGCACCGCTTTTCATCCTCAGACAGATGGACAATCAGAGAGACTGATTAAGTATTTAGAGGATTTGTTGAGGGCGTGTGCTTTGGATTTCCAGGAAAAGTGGGACAAGCATTTAGCTCTGGTTGAGTTTGCCTATAACAACAGTTTTCAGACTTCTATTGGTATGGCTCCCTATGAGGCACTATATGGAAGGAAGTGTAGATCGCCTCTATTTTGGGATATGGAAGATTGGCGGTGGACCGAGGAGAATAAGCTCGAAAGAGCAACACCTCGGGAGAGATTGGATAAGACCACTGCTAAGGTTAAGTTAATTCAGCAGAGAATGAAGGCAGCTCAGGACCGTCAGAAGAGCTATGCGGATAAGAGGAGAAGGCCCCTTGAGTTTGAAGTCGGAGATAAGGTGTTCTTGAAAGCATCTCCGAGGAAGGGATTTTCTCGAATAGGTCGAGGTGGGAAGCTTAACCCGAGATACCTTGGACCTTTTGAAATCCTTGAGAGGGTTGGAGAAGTGGCGTATAGGTTGGACCTACCGCCGAGACTGACCGGGATACATAATGTGTTTCATGTCTCGCAGCTCAGGAAATTTTATCCCGAAGAATCAACTATTCTCCCTGTGGAAGAGGTACAACTTGAGACGGATTTGACGATAGTAAGGCACCCGGTTGAGATTCAAGACCGGAAGATACAAGTGTTGAGGAATAAACAGATTCCCTTGGTCCGAGTTCTTTGGAGAGATCAGAAATTTGAAGAGTCTACTTGGGAGACTGAGGAAAAGATGAGACAGTTGTATCCAGAGTTGTTCTCAGGTCAGACAGTTAACCTGGGGACCAGGTTCTCCGAAGGGGGGGAGGTTGTAACACCCCGACTCACAGTCGGTACAGGTAAATTATGTGATTTAATATTATTTGCGTTTTAGATTATTTGTATAGGACTATTTTGAATTATTTGAACTTATATGAATTTATGTGAATTTATTCGAATGAATGTTGCATGCGATTTATTCGTTTTAATTTGAGTTGGCCTTATTTGAACCTGTATTTGTTGAACCGAACCCGTGAACCGACCGGTTCAGCCTTAAAGGCTGAACCATTTCTCTCCTCCCTCATTCTTCACGTTCATTTTCAGCAACACCAAGCCAAGCTAGAGCTTAAACCCCAAGTTTGATCATCCAACTTCCCAAGCCAAGTTCTCTCTCGTTTCTTCGTCTTTTCTCGAACTTAGGTATGTTTCGGAATTCCCTCGTCGTGCTCGTCGTTTCTATGATTTAAATTCTGAGTTTGGAGTGAGTTTAGCATGCCTTTGCTTCCCTACGTGAATAGTAAGGGTTTCATGAAAAAACTTGGATACTTGCTCTTTGCTTGTTGTAATTGATCCCTAGCTTCATATATGAGTTGTATATGTTGTATGTGTTGCATTTATTACATTTAATCCATGGTTGGTGGAGTATTTATTGAATGATCATGATTTTTGCTTGAATATTGCATTCCCTTGATCATGGCTTTTAATTCCGTTTTCTTGAGTTATTTAAGTGTTTATATGTCAAGCATGATTTATATGTATTGTTTGTGCATTTTGAGAGGTTGTGGCAACTCTTGGGATTGAATTTTGGCCATTTTTGGCACCATTTTGGAGCTTCCCCTGTTTCTGTAATAAAATCTCTGCTCCAGCTTTCGAACCAGGCCGGAACGGCCGTTCCCGCCCAGTTTCAAACTGGGAACGACCGTTCCCAGGCCATACTGTTCATGACCGGGAGTGGGAACGACCGTTCCCAGCTTGTACTGGGAACGGGAACGGCCGTTCCCATGGCCGGAAGCCTCCTACTGGGTCAAATCCGCGGGGGTGGATTTTTCCCTTTGGAAAAATCCGCGAGGGTGGATTTGAGGCAGTAGCTCAGGAAAAACCCATGGGGGTGGATTTTCCCCTTTGGAAAAATCCATGGGGGTGGATTTTGCCACTTTTTCTCTTTGCCTTGTTTATGCATTTGTATGATTTTAAATGCTTTTCTTTTGCATATTAATTGTTATAATTGATTGTTTTGCATAATAGATTGTAAATAAATATGTTATGCTATGATTTGTGAATTCTATGATTTAATTGTGACATTTTATCTATGAGCATGAATCATGCATTTTGCCGAGCGTCTTCTTTGGTTCATATAGAGTCTAAGTCTTGGGCTTTCGTGTTTTCTTTTCAGAGGAGGTTCCAGTTGACGAGCCCGAGGCGTAGGTTGTTCACGTCTGCTCATATTTTTGTCAAGCACAAGGTGAGGTTTAGGAATTTTATTAGCTAAGCGACCTAAAGCCTTATGTGATGTTTTCGAGCCGTGCATGTGACTATATAGTATACATATAGATATGTACGTGTTGATTAGAATATGTTTATGATCTTGTGAACAACTTTGTTTTGGAAAAGATATTAATAAGCTTATGTAGGCTATGTTTTGGAAAAGGCTTTACAATTCTGTAGCGAGATTGCCATGAAAGATTTGGCATTTGATATGATATGATTTGTATATGTGGATCCAAGGAGCTACGGGTAAGGAACCCTCGGGACGGTTCGGGCCGTCGAGGTTCGGCCTGTGCGTAGTCTCCATCCGATATATCACACGCGACCCCTGGGAGTTTGGGAAGGTGTGATATTTCGATGCCTTCGGCGTAAAAACCGGGGAGGGCACGATGTGGGTTCGCTACCCCTCGTGAGTCTGTATATGTCTGGATGGTTAGGGCCTCCGGTGGCTCTTCCATCATTGGTGTAGAGGTTGATATGTATGATTTCTGTTTTGTTTGTTCTGAGGAGTAAAGGTTGGAAGCTCGTTCTCGCCGAGCATTATGTTTTGTTATGTATGATTGAGAAGTATGAATCGGGATAGTGTTTATGAAATGTTTTAAAGTATATGTATTTGTTTTGGAGAGTTTTAGTTTGTAAAACCTATTCCGGTTCATAGTTTCGCCATTTGCTTTGTGCTCTGCTCTATATATATGTAGGGTTTGGGTGTGCGTTAGCCCCCTCACTCAGTCAGTTGACTGACTCCTCGTTTACTCTTTTAGTTGCAGGTTTTGGGAGCGTGAGCTAGGCGGAGAAGTGTGTCTTCTGTTGCACTTGTCAGTCTAGGTCTCGTTAGGTGCATTTACATACCTGCACTTTATTATTTTGTAGTTGTATAGTTCTGATTTGTATATACTTACATGCTATTTTGTTCGAGCCGTGATGGCTTTTGTACAGGTTTATGTGTTGGTACCTATATGTAAATACTATATGACTAATTGAGTGTTGGTACCTATACGTATATATATGTGATGTTTTGCTTGTTGCTTTTATTTATTCGCTTCCGCGCACTCTGTTTCCGTTTGGTTTAGCTCCGCCTAGCCTAGAGTGTGTGTTTGGTCTCCCGTTCGCTATGATTCGGATTCGGGTGCGGACATTCCATTTCGTATTCGGGTTCGGATTATGGTGCGGGGGATGTGGCCCTACGTGTGGGTGCTACATCCTGAAGTGGTATCAGAGCGCGGTTGCAAAACCGGGCTCTAGTGTCGTGTGGGTCTGTCTAGGTCGTACGGCTTAGGACAACGTGATTGTGTGATCGGGTGTAAGTGTGCATATATGATTTGAATATGTGATTACTTGACTAATTGATTACTTGATTATTTCTTTAAATTGTATACATATTCATACACTAATTTACATGCATCCATATTGCTTGAATTTGTGAATTTCAGGATGCCTCCAAGAAGACATAACAACCGTGAACAAACCCCTGATTTGAATGAACCGGCTCTACATAACGCACCTCCGCCACCACCTATGAACGCGGAGAATATTGTCCAAGCCCTACTCAATCAACTCCAAAACAATCAAAGGGGTAATGCAAATCCGGGTGAAGGACAAGATATTTCCGCCGTGTACAGGGACTTCCGGAACAACAACCCTCCAAAGTGGTATGGAGGTGATGATATTAAGGCGGAAGAGTGGTTATCTGAGATTCGAGGCATTTGGGAGATCTGTCCGGGGACTTCCCAGGACAAGGCTATTTGCACGGGTCGTATTATTCAAGGGCCAGCGGCTATTTGGCTCAGGAGTGTGAGGTCCAGGCTTGAGAGAACGGGAATGGAATTCAACTGGGAGACGTTTGTGCAGGAATTCCATGAGAAATATATCCCTCATAGTGCACAAGAACGTCGCCTCCAAGAGTTCACAAATTTGAGGCAAGGCAACCGGACGGTGGAGGATTATATTTTGGAGTTTGAAAGGCTAGCTCCGTATGCTACTCACATTACCGACCACGATGATCATAAGGCCCGACAGTTTCTTCATGGACTTCATCGGGATATTCAAGAAGCTCTACAGGCCGCCAATGTGAGTACTTGGGCCAAAGTTACAAAAAGGGCAATTCAAGTTGAGGCCCAAATGGCTCGGTTGAAGCCTCCGCCTTTCTCTTCGACTCGAGGATCGGGATCAGGTTCTGGATTGGGTAAGAGGCCCATTTCTTATGCTCCACGAGCTCCTATCTCACCGGCTTTTCGTCCCCAGGGTTTAGGGAATAAAAAGCCCCGTATTACCGGTCCCGTAGCACCTCCTGTTGCTCCAGTTCGACCGGCTCCAGCTCAGGGACCACCCGTTTGTTCACATTGTCAGGGGAGACACCCGGTGGAGCGGTGTTGGAGACTTCAGGGCAAATGCTATGCGTGCGGGTCTTCTGATCATTTGATTGATGCTTGCCCGAATAGGAGGCCGGTTGTGCAGGCTCGCGTGTTTGCTCTGGAGGGAGAGGAGGAAGCTGCTGATGTCGACCCGAATGCCGTGATAGAAGGTGGTGAATACTCCTTTGGGAGGATCTGTGGAAGCTGACAGGGTGTTCAGGGAGTGTCTGGTGGTGTTTGAGGGCCGAGTTTTTCCTGCAGATTTGATAGTTCTACCGTTGAAGAAGTATGAGGTTATTCTTGGTATGGATTTTCTCTTCAGATACCGAGCTCAGTTGGACTGTCATGAGAAGAAGGTTGTGTTGGGGTCAGTGGTCTTTACGGGTGAGAGGTTGAAGTCCAGCCCGTTTGTGTCTTTTATGGAAGCAAGTAAGCTCCTCCGGGACGGTGCGACAGGTTTTGTGGCCTATCTTTTGAATAAACCGAAGGATCAGGCCAAACTTGAGGAGACAGAGGTCGTGAGTGAGTTTCCCGATGTTTTCCCTGAGAATTTGGGTTCTTTACCACCTGATAGGGACATCGAGTTTGTAGTCGACCTTTATCCTGGAGCTGAGCCTTTCTCTAAGACACCGTATCGGATGGCTCCTGCTGAGTTGAAGGAGTTGAAAACTCAGCTGGATGAGCTTTTGACTTGCGGTTACATCCGTCCGAGTACATCCCCGTGGGGTGCTCCCGTGTTATTTGTGAAGAAGAAGGATGGGACTTTGAGGATGTGTATAGACTACCGCGAGTTGAACCGGATGACAGTGAAGAATAAGTATCCTCTACCTCATATCGAAGAGTTGTTTGATATCTTGCAAGGGTCGCAGGTGTACTCTAAGTTAGATTTGAGGCAGGGATATTACCAACTTCGTATCCGGGAAGAGGATATCTCTAAGACTGCGTTTAATACCCGTTATGGACACTTCGAGTTTGTAGTGATGCCGTTTGGGTTAACTAACGCTCCAGCCGTGTTCATGGATATGATGCACCGAGTGTTTAGACGGTATCTTGACAAGTTTGTGGTCATTTTCATAGACGACATCTTGGTATATTCTAAGTCTGCAGAAGAGCACGCATCTCACCTCAGGATTGTGTTGGAGACCCTTCGAGAGCACAAGCTTTATGCCAAATTTAGCAAGTGCGAGTTCTGGCTCGACAGAGTGTCTTTTCTGGGTCACATAATTTCAGGAGAGGGGATTGAAGTTGATCCTTCTAAGATTGAGACCGTGGTCCAGTGGGAAAGACCGAAGAATGCCTCCGAGATAAGAAGTTTTCTCGGGTTAGCGGGTTACTATAGGAGATTTGTGAAGGATTTCTCCAAGATTGCTTGCCCGTTGACTCGATTAACTAAAAAGGAGGTGAAGTATGAGTGGGATGATGGGTGCGAGAGAAGTTTCCAAGCTTTGAAGGAAAGATTAACTTCAGCACCAGTTCTTACCCTACCCGAGGGATCCGAGGGCTATTCGGTTTTTGCAGATGCTTCTAAGGAAGGACTCGGATGTGTATTGATGCAAAATGGCCGAGTGGTGGCCTATGCTTCTAGAAAGTTGAAGGAACACGAGAAGAACTACCCCACTCATGATCTCGAGCTTGCAGCGGTGGTATTTGCTTTGAGGAAGTGGCGTCATTACCTCTATGGGACGACTTTCGAGATATTCACGGATCACAAGAGCCTCAAGTATCTTTTCACTCAGAAGGAACTGAATAATAGACAGAGGCGTTGGATGGAATTCTTAGAGGATTATGACTGCACGATTCAGTATCATCCGGGCAAGGCTAATGTCGTGGCAGATGCTTTGAGCAGGAAAGCAAGTGTTTCAGGTTTGAGTGCAGAGTCTTCAGGACAGGGTTCGACAGTTTTGGTTTCAGTGGCTCGGTTAGCTAACATCTCAGTTCAGCCGGATTTGAAACAGAAGTTGTTGGATTCTCAGGCTTCGGATACAGAGATTCAGAGATTAGTGGTTCGGTCTAGGATAGACCCCGAGACGAAGTTTGGGTTTGATGATTCCGGTTTGTTCAGGTTCAAGACCAGGGTTTGTGTCCCAGAAGACCTCAAGAGGTTAATACTTGAGGAAGGACATCGTTCGGGATATTCCATTCACCCCGGTGGTACGAAGATGTACCGAGATTTGAAGGAATATTTCTGGTGGAATGGCATGAAGAGAGATGTCGCGAACTTTGTGAAGCGGTGTCTCACGTGCCAAGTGGTGAAGGCAGAACACCAGAAACCGGGAGGAACTCTCCAACCACTTCCGATTCCTGAATGGAAGTGGGAGCAAGTGACTATGGACTTCGTGTCCGGCTTGCCAAGATCAAGAGGAGGTTATGATGGAATTTGGGTGATAGTCGACCGATTGACGAAGTCTGCTCATTTTCTCAAAGTGAAGATGTCTTACAAGACTCCGAAGTTGGCCGAATTGTATTGTAATGAGATTGTGAGACTTCATGGGGCGCCTGCAAGTATTGTCTCAGATCGTGATCCGAGGTTCACAGCTAAGTTTTGGCAGGATCTTCAGAGTAGGTTGGGCACGAGGCTTAATTTCAGCACCGCTTTTCATCCTCAGACAGATGGACAATCAGAGAGACTGATTAAGTATTTAGAGGATTTGTTGAGGGCGTGTGCTTTGGATTTCCAGGAAAAGTGGGACAAGCATTTAGCTCTGGTTGAGTTTGCCTATAACAACAGTTTTCAGACTTCTATTGGTATGGCTCCCTATGAGGCACTATATGGAAGGAAGTGTAGATCGCCTCTATTTTGGGATATGGAAGATTGGCGGTGGACCGAGGAGAATAAGCTCGAAAGAGCAACACCTCGGGAGAGATTGGATAAGACCACTGCTAAGGTTAAGTTAATTCAGCAGAGAATGAAGGCAGCTCAGGACCGTCAGAAGAGCTATGCGGATAAGAGGAGAAGGCCCCTTGAGTTTGAAATCGGAGATAAGGTGTTCTTGAAAGCATCTCCGAGGAAGGGATTTTCTCGAATAGGTCGAGGTGGGAAGCTTAACCCGAGATACCTTGGACCTTTTGAAATCCTTGAGAGGGTTGGAGAAGTGGCGTATAGGTTGGACCTACCGCCGAGACTGACCGGGATACATAATGTGTTTCATGTCTCGCAGCTCAGGAAATTTTATCCCGAAGAATCAACTATTCTCCCTGTGGAAGAGGTACAACTTGAGACGGATTTGACGATAGTAAGGCACCCGGTTGAGATTCAAGACCGGAAGATACAAGTGTTGAGGAATAAACAGATTCCCTTGGTCCGAGTTCTTTGGAGAGATCAGAAATTTGAAGAGTCTACTTGGGAGACTGAGGAAAAGATGAGACAGTTGTATCCAGAGTTGTTCTCAGGTCAGACAGTTAACCTGGGGACCAGGTTCTCCGAAGGGGGGGAGGTTGTAACACCCCGACTCACAGTCGGTACAGGTAAATTATGTGATTTAATATTATTTGCGTTTTAGATTATTTGTATAGGACTATTTTGAATTATTTGAACTTATATGAATTTATGTGAATTTATTCGAATGAATGTTGCATGCGATTTATTCGTTTTAATTTGAGTTGGCCTTATTTGAACCTGTATTTGTTGAACCGAACCCGTGAACCGACCGGTTCAGCCTTAAAGGCTGAACCATTTCTCTCCTCCCTCATTCTTCACGTTCATTTTCAGCAACACCAAGCCAAGCTAGAGCTTAAACCCCAAGTTTGATCATCCAACTTCCCAAGCCAAGTTCTCTCTCGTTTCTTCGTCTTTTCTCGAACTTAGGTATGTTTCGGAATTCCCTCGTCGTGCTCGTCGTTTCTATGATTTAAATTCTGAGTTTGGAGTGAGTTTAGCATGCCTTTGCTTCCCTACGTGAATAGTAAGGGTTTCATGAAAAAACTTGGATACTTGCTCTTTGCTTGTTGTAATTGATCCCTAGCTTCATATATGAGTTGTATATGTTGTATGTGTTGCATTTATTACATTTAATCCATGGTTGGTGGAGTATTTATTGAATGATCATGATTTTTGCTTGAATATTGCATTCCCTTGATCATGGCTTTTAATTCCGTTTTCTTGAGTTATTTAAGTGTTTATATGTCAAGCATGATTTATATGTATTGTTTGTGCATTTTGAGAGGTTGTGGCAACTCTTGGGATTGAATTTTGGCCATTTTTGGCACCATTTTGGAGCTTCCCCTGTTTCTGTAATAAAATCTCTGCTCCAGCTTTCGAACCAGGCCGGAACGGCCGTTCCCGCCCAGTTTCAAACTGGGAACGACCGTTCCCAGGCCATACTGTTCATGACCGGGAGTGGGAACGACCGTTCCCAGCTTGTACTGGGAACGGGAACGGCCGTTCCCATGGCCGGAAGCCTCCTACTGGGTCAAATCCGCGGGGGTGGATTTTTCCCTTTGGAAAAATCCGCGAGGGTGGATTTGAGGCAGTAGCTCAGGAAAAACCCATGGGGGTGGATTTTCCCCTTTGGAAAAATCCATGGGGGTGGATTTTGCCACTTTTTCTCTTTGCCTTGTTTATGCATTTGTATGATTTTAAATGCTTTTCTTTTGCATATTAATTGTTATAATTGATTGTTTTGCATAATAGATTGTAAATAAATATGTTATGCTATGATTTGTGAATTCTATGATTTAATTGTGACATTTTATCTATGAGCATGAATCATGCATTTTGCCGAGCGTCTTCTTTGGTTCATATAGAGTCTAAGTCTTGGGCTTTCGTGTTTTCTTTTCAGAGGAGGTTCCAGTTGACGAGCCCGAGGCGTAGGTTGTTCACGTCTGCTCATATTTTTGTCAAGCACAAGGTGAGGTTTAGGAATTTTATTAGCTAAGCGACCTAAAGCCTTATGTGATGTTTTCGAGCCGTGCATGTGACTATATAGTATACATATAGATATGTACGTGTTGATTAGAATATGTTTATGATCTTGTGAACAACTTTGTTTTGGAAAAGATATTAATAAGCTTATGTAGGCTATGTTTTGGAAAAGGCTTTACAATTCTGTAGCGAGATTGCCATGAAAGATTTGGCATTTGATATGATATGATTTGTATATGTGGATCCAAGGAGCTACGGGTAAGGAACCCTCGGGACGGTTCGGGCCGTCGAGGTTCGGCCTGTGCGTAGTCTCCATCCGATATATCACACGCGACCCCTGGGAGTTTGGGAAGGTGTGATATTTCGATGCCTTCGGCGTAAAAACCGGGGAGGGCACGATGTGGGTTCGCTACCCCTCGTGAGTCTTTATATGTCTGGATGGTTAGGGCCGCCGGTGGCTCTTCCATCATTGGTGTAGAGGTTGATATGTATGATTTCTGTTTTGTTTGTTCTGAGGAGTAAAGGTTGGAAGCTCGTTCTCGCCGAGCATTATGTTTTGTTATGTATGATTGAGAAGTATGAATCGGGATAGTGTTTATGAAATGTTTTAAAGTATATGTATTTGTTTTGGAGAGTTTTAGTTTGTAAAACCTATTCCGGTTCATAGTTTCGCCATTTGCTTTGTGCTCTGCTCTATATATATGTAGGGTTTGGGTGTGCGTTAGCCCCCTCCCTCAGTCAGTTGACTGACTCCTCGTTTACTCTTTTAGTTGCAGGTTTTGGGAGCGTGAGCTAGGCGGAGAAGTGTGTCTTCTGTTGCACTTGTCAGTCTAGGTCTCGTTAGGTGCATTTACATACCTGCACTTTATTATTTTGTAGTTGTATAGTTCTGATTTGTATATACTTACATGCTATTTTGTTCGAGCCGTGATGGCTTTTGTACAGGTTTATGTGTTGGTACCTATATGTAAATACTATATGACTAATTGAGTGTTGGTACCTATACGTATATATATGTGATGTTTTGCTTGTTGCTTTTATTTATTCGCTTCCGCGCACTCTGTTTCCATTTGGTTTAGCTCCGCCTAGCCTAGAGTGTGTGTTTGGTCTCCCGTTCGCTATGATTCGGATTCGGGTGCGGACATTCCATTTCGTATTCGGGTTCGGATTATGGTGCGGGGGATGTGGCCCTACGTGTGGGTGCTACAACCCGAGCCAAATCACGACGAACGGGGACATACACACACTCTATGCTAGGCGGGACTAACCCTTGGACCATAAAATCAGAATAAACATTAAAGCGGAAGCAATAATCGAACATGTGAAACCACAGTTTTCCGGCAAGTCAGGTACGACGTCGCGAGAGAGTTTAATTCAGTAATTATGTGATTTATGTGACGTCACATGCCAACGTGTCAATGTGTAATTTTATTATGTGCTCATTAGAATTTATTAAATGTACTTGGACTCAATTGTCCAATAATTGCTCGTTTGGGACCTAATTATAATTAGGGTGTTTTGGGTCCTTCGTGGCTACCTTGAGCTCGGGAATTCCGATTTGAATTCTAACCTTACCATTGAGTTTGTTTTGGTGATTCGGATTCAATGAATTAACCTTTTTAATTTTCTAGAGCCCTTTGATACCCCTACCGTTTTAAAATCCGATCCGAGTTGACCGGATCCCTTTTGACCCGACCCGTTAACCCGACCCATTTAACTTAGCCCCAAAAAGGAGCCAAGTTCATCTCTCTCCCTCACTTTCACGTTGGAAACAAGGCAACAAGGGAGAAGAAGAAACCCTCCCTAATTGGCCCTTCAAGCTTTGTCTCAAGCTTGTGAAATCCGACCAACCGATCGAAGATTCAAGGTAAGATATGTGATCCTCTCATTACGTGCTCGTTTTCTCCTGATTGAATCTCATTTCTCTTGCTTGCTTCCATGAATATGAAGAAGATGATGAATAGTGCCAATATGTCAAAATTTGAGAATTTGCTTTGTGCTTTGATTCCCTTGCTTCAAGCTTGATATATGTTGTTCTTATGAGCGTATATGATGCATATTTGGTGGTTTTTGGTTTGTTAGTTGAAGCTTGAGTGAATCATCATTGATGAAGCTTAAAAGCATGAAAATGGTAACTTGATATATACTTGGTTTCATGGCTTGAATTTGAGATATATGATAGAGCATGTTTACATGAACTGATGCCTTGATTTTCATTGCATTTGGTTGAGTTTTGAGGTGGTTTTGATCATTTTTGCTTCCTCCCCCGATTAGCCCCTATTTCTAATCCTTTTTCCAGCCCTGAGTGACTACCCGGGCGGGTAGTTTTTCCCACTAAAAAGTACCCGGGCGGGTACTTTAGTCCAAAAGCGTTTCTGCATTGTTTTTCCCCGGCCCGGTAGATTTCGTCTTGTGTTTTCCCCGGCCTGGTACTCCCTCATACGACCGCCGATTGACCTGATTTTTGAGCCGTTGGAAACCTCTTGAAGTCTAGAACAACCTCCAATTGGAATAAACTCAATATATTATCTCATTTGTGAGATATAATCAATTCTTTTTGGTGTCGCCACGTTACCGACAATCTACTTTCACCCAACTTCGAGCCTACGTCATTTTCACCTAGCTTTGAACCACGAGTCGAGCCATACCATTTTAAAGGTCGATGTGTCTAGTTTCATCTTCAATAAACAAAACTCAATTCCTAGTTCTATAACTCGAGATATTCCAGTTTTCCTTCCACTTGCGCATTTCCAAAAACTGTTAGCTTTTGCCAAACTTTGCCAGAACCCGTTTTATCGCTTTCCTTTCACCCCCTCGACCTCTTATTTGACTTACATGAATTATATACATGCCTAATTGAATGATTAAATCATTTATTTATCTAAATGACATTACTTGTTCTCATGAACACGATCACACCATTTCATGACATAATTATGATTTAATACTTATTGAATCATGCCATAACATGATGCACCACTTCATGAACATCGCTGTGCGTCCTACTTGGTTCCATTTTGAGTCTTGTCTCAGAAGTACACTGTATCTTCTTTCTTATTCAGTGATCTCCTCGGTGGAGATGTTTGGGATTCGTGGTATCTCTCTCTGGGTCTTTCTTGCACATGGAGGTTAGGGTTTTCTTTATAAACGACCTATAACCTTGCATGTATTAAAAGTATGCCAAATGGTTTTCATATTAAAGTTAACCATATCTTTTATACCGGCTATGTACCGGAAATGATTTATAAACAGCATAGTGTTAATCCTAGCCTGTTTTGCGAGATATTCCTGATTGCCCCCGACTTTCCTAGCGGTGGGCTAGCCGGTGTGGATCTTGTACCTGTTCCTGGGGCCCAGGGGCTTGTGTATTGAGGGAACCGGGGAGGCATCGGGCCGACGGTGAACTCTTGCATAGGTCCCATCCTGTTGGACTATCCGGATACCCACCAGCAGGTTTGGTGGGAGATGGGGCTCCGTTCTGAGGGAGTCATGAACCCGAAGATCACCCTGATGCGCGGATGTGGAGGTTAGCTACCGGCCACATTGCACCCGGAGAAAGGAGATTAATTTATATTTGTTTTTTCCCGCCTGATAATTAATTATAACTTCTGTTTCCTGTTTGTTTCCTGATTCCCTGCTTATACTTGTCATTTAATAAGTGAAAAGTGGAGTCCAGGATGGAATAAATACCCGTTCTCACCGGGTCCCCTAAAATATTAAGCATAGATATCCGTAACCTCTGGTATGTCTCAGTCCCTGTTCAGCACCGGAGCTCGTGGATCGTATAGGTAATGTGGGCATCAACAGAGGCGTACGGATATCGACACATGCATATTATATCTCGTTTACGTGACTTGCATGCCCTGACATAATTCCACCCGTACGTATTGATTTAATCCTGATTCCTGTCTCCTGTTTATTTAATCCTAAAACGTATAGTGGAATTATGCCTGCCTGATTTCCTGAATATATATATATGTGTGTATATATATATATATATATATGCATGTGTGCCCCCTTCACTCAGTCAGTTGGCTGACCCCTCCCTCTCGTTGGTTTTAGTCTTGTCTTGTAGGTTCTGTGGTCGTTAGGCAAGAGTCTTTTGAGGTTCTTGTTCGAGTCTTGGTCTAGCTAGCACTACATTGTACCGCATTCACATTTCCTGTAGCACCCCAAGCGGTGGGGCACCACACCCCCGCACTATGACCCGACAGGTGTACGAAATGAAAAGTCCGCACACGCACCAAGCCACAGCGAACGGGTGACAAACGAAAAACCAACCTAAGCTAGGCGGTACCTAAACCCTGTACAAGTGCAATTATGCAAAACCTGAATGCGGAAGCGAAACAAAATACGAATTCTCAAAACTTTAATCAGCAATCATAATTCATATATTTCAAAAGGTAACTCAACATCAACTAAACTGGCTCAACTGCCCTAGAAACCTGTCCCGATCAAACATATAATCAAAATGGGTTCATCTAAACCGAGCACCTGTCCTAACCTGTCCCGAAATTCATACATCCAAATCATGCGTACCAACGTGTATAATATATACATATCATATACATAGTTTCCTTCACAAATCAAAACAAGGTATTTAACAAATCAAATAGACCGACATAGACTCAACAGACCCGACTCAAAGTCGCCTAGCTCAAAGCTACAAGAACTGAAAAGTGGAAAAGAAGGGGGAGGGTCAGTCTCTAGAAGACTGAGCGAGCAAGAGCGGTAAATATATATAAAAACATGTGCATGCAAGTCATAAATCCCGAGCAAGGTTTTATTTAAAGTTAGTTCCCAAAAAGGGCAAGAGAATAACTAAGCAATGCTCGGACTTTACGACTAATCCTATTAAATTCATAATTCATACATAAACATAAAGGCTCGGCGAGTGAGCGTGCATCATCTCCAACCAAACTCCGACCGTGTACGACAAATATATTTAATACATTGAATACGTGATCATGCAATACCTTATAATACACACAAGTCATATAACATAACATAAGACATAGTCGTTTGGGCAATCCGTGTCCCGGCCTTCCCGCACGGTGCATAACAATCATAACATACTCATAATCATAAAATAAGTTCCAACTTTCTTCCTCCGGGTGGTGGACGAGTTAGCAAGACCAGACCACCTCATACATAATGGCTAGAGGGGTTCATGAGTCCCCAAAAGCCCGACTAGCGTTTCGTCGCCAAAACTCCTAACGAGGTCCATTCCGTCGTAACACATAGTGGAACTAGCACATGGGATCACCATCGGCCCATGCCTCCCAGGATAGCCACATGTACTAAGTCCCTGGGCCCGTGAACATATCATACATGCATAATCTCGCGAAAACATTTGATTCATAAGAAACATAACATATTTCATAATTCATTAGAAAAGGGTTTACTCGATCAAAGTTTACTCGATGACTCTATTTTAAAAGCAACATATATATATATATCTAAGGTTTGGGCCAAAGTTTGTCACGTAAGGTTGTAGGGTTTAATATGTAAATAGAACAAAAACACCCTCACCTGGTACCAGACAAAGCCAAATCCAAAGCAAATGGTCCACCCCGGAACCTGCACGACCACAAGTCACCACCCCGGGTGCACCTGTACCAATTGACACACAAAACACAGTACAGAACTCAGACTCAGACTCAAACAACCATATAAAGACGCACGGCACATGCTCAAGCACTTAAGAAATGCACTCACATAAGCAAGGTTCACATTCATACTAATTACTTGCAAAATAAAATATCATATACTCAACATATTCATAAAACACATCAAGAGATGTTCTTATGCACAATTAATTCAAATAAATAAAATGGAAAGGCAATGCATGTCACATTATTTCATATAAATTCATATATCAAATGACTAATTCATATTCATACGAATAACTTATTTCTTACGTGCAAAAGTTCTAATTGAATCATATAAGTTTCATACAATTCATATATCGCATAATAGGATTATTCTAAATTAAGTAATTAAATCTAAATTACAAAGTTTCAAATTAAATCATCCAAGACATACTAATTCATTTCCTACTAAATCATAAATTGCATAACAAATTCTTATATCATATAATAAATTCCAATTCAATTTAAGTGATTAGACTAATTAAAAAGCTCAAGCTTAGGCATAATAATTTCTCTTAATAGAAATCATAATTAGCATATTTGTTTATCAATTAACAAGGATTAATTGAAGTCATACAATTTATATGTTTAGTGAAATTACACGAACACCCCTTCTACAAGGGCTAAATTAAATCTAATGGCATGAAACGAAACTAATATCACCAACAATCACGAAATCATACATTCATCATTTATTACATAATTTCAAATACCATACAATGCATATTCATTAATTTATCGAGCATACAAGAGCGAATTGCATTTTAAAACAATTAACAACTAATGCAATTTCGGCATAACGGTTGTTCAATTTACAATTCAAAGCATCAATACATATCACATTTCATTTAATACATGATTTCATATCCGTTGGCATACATATTGATCGACAAATACAACAATACACAATTTATTGCAATTAAAACAATTAATTCCAAATATTCAAATTATACAAAATAAATCACAATAAATCAACCGGGCATCCGATTGACGAACGGAAAGTGGCGTTGAACTCACCACGACGAGAGGAACTTGCTGTCCGAAGGGCATCGGAACGCCGCCACCAGAACCAGCCGAACCGCCACGCATAGACGCCGGACTACCACCTCCGGTGGTCGGAAAATTCCCCGGAAGGACAGAAACGTACGCCTCGGCCTGCTTGACAAAAGCCCTCAACCAATTTCAAAAAATACCAAGCACACCGGATTTCGTTGATGAAAAACCAAACTACATCCGAACAACTAAAACTGAAATTAAACGCAAACCGTAAAACGAAAATGAAATCCGAGCATACCGTTGGAAAGCCCGTAGCGAGGCCTTCGAAAGCCCCTAGCCAATATACCCAAAAAACTGTCGAAAAAGAGGGCCGCTGGTCCAGAGCCGGTCCGCCACCGGTCCACCGCCGCCGGCCGGTTCTTGGGCTGCCGCCTACATGAACAACTCGATCTCATCGAGTTAGACAACTTCTCAGAAGGAACCGTCGCCAAAAGATCACCGGAAAAAGCTTCAAACTATAGCCCAAAAACCCGTCGCTGCGCCACTCGCCGGTTCAGCCATCTCCGGCCATCGTTTGGTCAAATCGACCCCGGAATCGGACTCAGGAGGCCAAAATACGTCAGAAACCACCAAAGGCCGGTCGCGAATCTCACCGGAATGCGGCGGAGCGAGGTGCTACAGTGCACGCGCCATCGCCGCCGGTCTTCAATCGGCGCGTGCGCCGTCGTCCGGCCACCGTTGGCCACACCGCTTGAACTGGAGTTGCGCCGGGATGTCTCCTAACAACTGGGGTGGCGCGTGTCGGAGAAAAGTCACCGGAGACCGCCGTGAAGAGGCGGCGAAGTGGTGGCTCTAAGCCGTGCCACCTGCTGCTTGCCGTAGCTCCACCACTGCTGAATTTCAGGTCCCGATTCTTGTACCATCGTGTCAGGCTCGTCGAGTTGATAAATTTCCACTACTCAAACGTCGAATTCCGTCGAGAAACGAGTGAGAATGGACATCTGTGTGTTTTCACACCTCACCTGCGTGAACAGTGTCGGATCGCGGGAAGAAGACGGCTGAGGCTGGAGCTGAAGTTCTGGCATGCAAAACGAGGATCCGGGGTATATATCTCGGGTCCTCTTACGCGAAAACGGGTAAAAGAACAGGCTAACGAAGTCAGAATGGGGCAAACTTAGAGTCTATGAACTCATTTCGATGCCTCGAACGCAAACCAGGGGTCAAAAAGATCGAAATCTCTTTCGAACGAGAAATGACCGAAAAACCCCTAAAAGAGAAAATTCCAAAAAGGCTCCTAAACTCTAAAAGAGTTCAAAATAGTGCCTCGCAAAGCACAAAAATCATCGAATTAAACACACAAGGAAGTTGAAACGTGGCGTACCTTATTTGCAGGACGAGCGGGATGTTACATTTCCTGCTTTATTTTAGGCCTTGTCGGCCAATGTATTACACTTTTTCTTTATTGAATTAGGGACAGGTTTCTAGGGCCACTAGTGGAACCCGTATTTATGTTGTCATATGTTTTGAATTCGGGATAGGTTAGGACAGGTTTACCTGATTAGTTGAACCCGTATTTACATTCTTGTATGAATTGAAATTTTATACTGGATAGTGATTGCATGATTACATTGCTTTCGTATTCTTTGTTTCGTTGAATTGATTGGTACAGGGTCTAGTCCCGCCTAACAGGTTATTTTTTTTCTTCTGTCTCCGTTCGCCGTGAGCTTGGTTCATATATGGACTTCCATTTCATGTGTGAATCGGGGTCTCGGTGTGGGGGATGTGGGACCCTCCGTTCGGGGTGTCACATCCTAAGGTGGTATCAGAGCTCCAGGTTGTAAAAACCGGAGTTCTAGTGTCGTGTCGTGTCGAGTCTAGGTCGTACGGCTTAGGAACTACTTGATAACGTGAGCATTGCATTGACCTTGAGCACGGAATTGCATTCCTATTGAACCTTGTTGAATTAATTTCTGCTTATTGCATTAGATTCATGCCTTTCGTGTTGAAAATGTGACATAAGCATGTACTAATCGCATGCATTTATCCTTGGAATGAGTTATAATTTATAGGCATGAAGATAATATCAAACCACGGCCAATCTCTGAAACAACAATGGTTTATCATAAGCTCAATTCTCAGGCATAGAAAGTATAAAGAACGTACCGGGGAGTATATACAGGAATCTTAGATTCAAGACCTTCTCCGATTAAGCTACGACTCAGAAGTACAATCCGGAACTGGAGACTGAGGTATAGGGGAAAAGCTTGCATGATCTATTGAAGATGGTGAATCCGGGGTGAAGTGACGTTTTACAAGAATCGATACCTACCCTCATATTATTGAAGTTAGTCAACCGAATCCCCTAGGATAATTCTTTCAAGAGAGAAATGAAGAAATCTCGAAGGTACTTTAGTTCGAGGTTCGAATTAGTGAATAAGCGGTGATAATCAAGAGAACAGAAAGTAAAATCGGTTGATGAGAGATAAGCAACAAGGGACGTCGAGGAGGAGCTTCCAAGTGAATCAAGTTATTTGAATTCTAGTCCGGTATAGAAGATTCAAGATATAACAAGGATCGTCAATGGTGAACAATAGGGATCGTCAAGGAGGAAGTGAAGTTTGGACTTGTGGGAAAAGAAGAGGTGATTTGTGGTACTTCGGGTTTCGAGTAAGAAAGAGTTTGGCCTGAGATGCTTTGGATTTCGACTAAGATGGAAATGAGTCGGGAAGGGGTTAGAGAAAGCCAAGTAATGTGGTAAATACAAGTTCATGGAAGGTGACAATGCTTAGGACAGGATTTGAGTTCATCTTCCAAATCCAAGCTGAATTGTCGTGTTTTGAGGTCGAAGTGGGAAATATAGAACAACAAATGGAAACAATAAAGAAAGGCAAAGAATCCTTAGAAGGAGATTACGTGCTCAAGTTTAAGCAAGTAAACGACAAGTTCTACTATCGATTCGAATTCATAATGGAAATCAAGGGGACTTCATTCGAGGTGACACTAGGAGAAAGATTTGGGTTCAAGAGGTCGTGATCTCGGACCATGGAGTTATACAAGTTGATGCAAGGAGCTCCATAGAAATCTTGAAGACCATGGGAAAACAAGAAATGATCAACAAGTCCAAGCAAGCCCGTGACTAGAGAAATAAGGACAAGCTGCTGAGTTCAAAACTTACCATAACGGTGATAGGTTCAAAACATTCATGGCACGTGCATCATACGTCATTTTGAATTATTTTTACTCTTCTTTAATTATATGCGTTGTGCATCTTTATTTGCCCTGATTGCCCTATTGTGTTGCATAATTAAATGGTACGTGCATTGGCATCTTACCCATCATGCATTGTACAGTGTTTACTTGATAGGAATTTTTCCTCCAAACTTATTCATCATGTGTTACTTCAACCGAGTCATTGTTGAATCAAGGTAAGAAGAATTTTGAATTGCAGAGTTTGAGGAAGGAAAGAGGAAATACCAAGGCTCGGGAAAGTAGAATTAGATTTGAACAAAGGAAATAGATTGTTCTCTCTACGGATCACTCCAAAGTGAATATGGCCACTTTCACCGTACAAATAACTTAGCTAGGATCATTTACACCGAGGGAGCTAAGTCGAGAAGTAATAGAACGAGTTCAAGGAATTGGAATAGAAGTTTTTAAGGGGGAGAGCATGCCCGGAAGATGATTTAAAATTGTTTAATGTGCCCAAGTGGATCGCTACTAGAAGGAACAATGGAAATGCAAGAGCAACAACGACATAAATAAGTACTTTGGAAGATGAGAATACCCATACAAGGAATGGTCGAGAATCGAATCGACAATATGGATACAAATCTACCTTATTGGTTTTACTATGGGACCTATACAAACTCAATCTCCCAAGATCGACAAAGATAAAGTTTCTAAGAGGACAGAGGAAAGAATAAGTGGCTGAGAGATGAAGTTATAGATTTGAAATAACAAGGCCGAGTGCGGATAGATCGAGTATAATTTTGAATTTTCGATGTGAGCTATTTGATGATGGAGCTATGGAGGATTTATAAGAATTGGTAAGCAAGGTAGTGAACAAGAGAAGTCGAGTCAGTCTCTATACTTAACAACTATTAGGGACAAACTCGAGTAGCCGAGGAAGGGCGTATGTGATCCATGGTGAAGAATGAGTTAATTGGATTAAGATCAAGAGACTTCTAAGATCGAGACTTCGGACCATGGTATTTAATAAGGATAAGAGAATTAATTACGGGACTGCAGATCGTAAAGTTTAGTAGAGAAAGGAAATGGATCAAGGATGGGACCGGGTGGTTATTCTAATATTGACACATCGTGTAATCTTAAAACTTCCCACTAAGAGCAAAGGAACCTTCAACAAAGAAATCAAGTAGATATCAGATTCACTACAATGAAGAACCTCCAAACAATGGTGAACGGTACATTAACCATACATATCACGTGCATCATGCATTCATTAATTCCTGTTGTGTGTAATCGTTTGTTAGTTACTTTTGGAGTGAGCGAGTGCCTTAGTAACATGGTAAGACGAGGGTCGTGCCGTGCAACGGACTTTACAACGGGTCTTTGGAGACCCTATTTAGAGCTAACAGCCGTTCAAGAAACCAACTTCAATCCGTGAAGTTGATGAGTTGATAGAAGACCCGTTTCGGGATTGGAGAACGAGTGGTGGAGGTTCGTTAACTAATCCACTCGTGATGCCGAGTTGTGGGATGGTTTGGATGGACTCAAACGGTGGGAGTTGAATCTTTTATGACCCTCCTAACGTGCGAGACGTTCTGACTACTCATAATCGGATCAAGTTCGTGAGCAGCTTGAGGTGAAGGCCTTTGTGCTTGAAGACCCTTCTCTGAACTAATTCCTGTGGGATGTCGCGAACCCCGCGTGGGATGAACATGTAGAGGTCTTGCTTAGAGTCCAGTACTCCAGGCAGTGGACCTGAGGACAAGTCCTTCTTAAGGGGGAGAGGTTGTGACACCCCAGTTTTCCGGCAAGCCAGGTACGACGTCGCGAGAGAGTTTAATTCAGTAATTATGTGATTTATGTGACGTCACATGCCAACGTGTGAACATGTAATTTTATTATGTGCGCATTAGAATTTATTAAATGTACTTGGACTCAATTGTCTAATAATTGCTCGTTTGGGACCTAATTATAATTAGGGTGTTTTGGGCCCTTCGTGGCTACCTTGAGCTCGGGAATTCGGATTCGAATTCTAACCTTACCATTGAGTTTGTTTCGGTGATTCGGATTCAATTAATTAACCTTTTTAATTTTCTAGAGCCCTTTGATACCCCTACCGTTTTAAAATTCGATCCGAGTGGACCGGATCCCTTTTGACCCGACCCGTTTAACTCAGCCCCAAAAAGGAGCCAAGTTCATCTCTCTCCCTCACTTTCACGTTGGAAACAAGGCAACAAGGGATAAGAAGAAACCCTCCCTATTTGGCTCTTCAAGCTTTGGCTCAAGCTTGTGAAATCCGACCAACCGATCGAAGATTCAAGGTAAGCTATGTGATCCTCTCATTACGTGCTCTTTTTCTCCTGATTGAATCTCATTTCTCTTGCTTGCTTCCATGAATATGAAGAAGATGATGAATAGTGCCATTATGTCAAAATTTGAGAATTTGCTTTGTGCTTTGATTCCCTTGCTTCAAGCTTGATATAAGATGTTCTTATGAGCGTATATGTTGCATATTTGGTGGTTTTTGGTTTGTTAGTTGAAGCTTGAGTGAATCACCATTGATGAAGCTTAAAAGCATGAAAATAGTAACTTGATATATACTTGGTTTCATGGCTTGAATTTGAGATATATGATAGAGCATGTTTACATGAACTTATGCCTTGATTTTCATTGCATTTGGTTGAGTTTTGAGGTGGTTTTGATCATTTTTGCTTCCTCCCCCAATTAGCCCCTGTTTCTGATCCTTTTTCCAGCCCTGAGTGACTACCCGGGCGGGTAGTTTTTCCCACTAAAAAGTACCCGGGCGGGTACTTTAGTCCAGAAGCGTTTCTGCATTGTTTTTCCCCGGCCGGGTAGATTTCGCCTTGTGTTTTCCCTGGCCGGGTACTCCCTCATACGACCTCCGATTAACCTGATTTTTGAGCCGTTGGAAACGTCTTGAAGTCTAAAACAACCTCCACTTGGAATCAACTCAATATCTTCTCTCATTTGTGAGATATAATTAATTCTTTTTGTTGTCGCCACGTTACTAACAATCTGCTTTCACCCAACTTGAGCCTACGTCATTTTCACCTCGCTTTGAACCACGAGTTGAGCCACATACCATTTTAAAAGTCTATGTGTCTAGTTTCATATCCAACAAACAAAACTCAACTCCTACTTCTATAACTCGAGATATTCCAGTTTTCCTTCCACTTGCGCATTTCTAAAAACTGTTAGCTTTTGCCAAACTTTGCCAGAACCCGTTTTATCTCTTTCCTTTCACCTCCTCGATCACTTATTTGACTTACATGAATTATATACATGCCTAATTGAATAATTAAATCATTTATGTGTCTAAATGACATTACTTGTGCTCATGAACACGATCACACCATTTCATGACATAATTATGATTTAATGCTTATTGAATCATGCCATAACATGATGCACCACTTCATGAACATCGTTGTGCATCCTACTTGGTTCCATTTTGAGTCTTGTCTCACGAGTATTATCCTTCTTGCACAGTGATCTCCTCGGTGGAGACTTTCCGGTTTCGTGGTCCTTCTCTTGGTCTTTCTTGCACTTGGAGGTGAGGGTTTTCTTTCTAAACGACCTATAACCTTGCACGAATTAAAAGTATGCCAAATGGTTTTCATATTAAAGTTAACCATATCTTTTATACCGGCTATGTACCGGAAATGATTTATAAACTGTATAGTCTTAATCCTAGCCTGTTTTGCGAGATATTCCTGATTGCCCCCGGCTTCCCTAGCGGTGGGCTAGCCGGTGTGGATCTTGTACCTGTTCCTGGGGCCGAGGGGCTTGTGTATTGAGGGAACCGGGGAGGCATCGGGCCGACGGTGAACTCTTGCACAGGTCCCATCCTGTTGGACTACCCGGATACCCACCAGGAGGTTTGGTGGGAGATGGGGCTCCGATCTGAGGGAGTCATGAACCCGAAGATCACCCTGATGCACGGATGTGGAGGTTAGCTACCGGCCACATTGCACTCGGAGAAAGGAGATTAATTTATATTTGTTTTTTCCCGCCTGATAATTAATTATAACTTCTGTTTCCTGCTTGTTTCCTGATTACCTGCTTATACTTATCATTTAATAAGTGAAAAGTGGAGTCCAGGATGGAATAAATACCGTTCTCGCCGGGTCCCCTAAAATATTAAGCATAGATATCCGTAACCTCAGGTATGTCTCAGTAACTGTTCAGCACCGGAGCTCGTGGATCGTATAGGTAATGTGGGCATCAACAGAGGCGTACGGATATCGACACATGCATATTATATCTCGTTGACGTGACTTGCATGCCCTGACATAATTCCACCCATACGTATTGATTTAATCCTGATTCCTGTCTCCTGTTTATTTAATCCTAAAACGTATAGTGGAATTGTGCCTGCCTGATTTCATGAATATATATATATATATATATATATATATATATATATATATATATATATGTGTGTGTGTGCCCCCTTCAGTCAGTCAGTTGGCTGACCCCTCCCTCTCGTTGTTTTTAGTCTTGTCTGGCAGGTTCTGTGGTCGTTAGGCGGGAGTCTTTTGAGGTTCTTGTTCGAGTCTTGGTCTAGCTAGCACTACATTGTACCGTATTCACATTTCCTGCTTTGTTTAAGGCCTTGTCGGCCAATGTATTACACTTTTTCTTTATTGAATTCGGGACAGGTTTCTAGGGCCACTAGTGGAACCCGTTTTTATGTTGTCATATGTTTTGAATTCGGGACAGGTTTACCTGATTAGTTGAACCCGTATTTACATTCTTGTATGAATTGAAATTGTATACTGGATAGTGATTGCATGATTACATTGCTTCCGTATTCTTTGTTTCGTTGAATTGATTGGTACAGGGTCTAGTCCCGCCTAACAGGTTGTTTTTTTTCTTCTGTCTTCGTTCGCCTTGAGCTTGGTTCATGTATGGACTTCCATTTCATGTGTGGACCGGGGTCTCGGTACGGGGGATGTGGGGCCCTCCGTTCGGGGTGTCACAGAACATACATCATATATACGTACAATGAGCATCACAGCTCAAAAAGTAAGTCATATACATTACTAATTGCCGTCACGGCTCAAAACAAGTACGCACCATAACAACATTCATATACAATGATCAAAAGTGCAATATGCAAGTGTAAGACCAATATACAAAGGTCTAGAAATGAAAGCAAGACCTATGACTCGAATTCCCACGTAGCACCCTTGACACCTGCACAACACAACTGAAAGCCAAACGGGTTCAGTCCAAAAGGGACTGGTGGGTATAAAAACAGGGCATAAATATAATATACGACGGTATTTAACAATCACATGCAAGCTATAATCCCAAGTGAGGTTTTTAAAGAATTTCCCAAGTGGGCGAATAGAAATTATCAAAAGGGATTATAACGATTCATTTACATTAGGTCATTAGTGGCCTGGCGAGTGGGTTTGCATTATCTCCAACCAACACCTCGTGTAATTCATTAACATTCAGTAGCATTCATTCATTCTTTCGTGCGCATTCAATAACATTTACACCTTCTTCCTCCGGGTTGGGGGCCGGTTTGCAAGGCCCATCCACCCATTCATTGACCAAAAGGGGAACATGACTCCCCAGATGACACTCAGCGTCCATTCCTCGCTAACTCCAAACGAGGTCCGGTTACGCCGTTCATTAGTGGGACTAGTGTGAGGGATCGCCATCAGCCCTTTCCTCCTCGGGTCACCACTCACACCAATTCCCTGGGCCCCATTCATTGTGAACATTCATTCATTCTCGCCAAAACATTTGGTAGGTTCATGAAAGAAAGGCTTTACTTTTAAAATCATTGACCCTTGAAAACGACTCTATATATATATATATATATATATATTTGGCAGAAATCTTTTCACATTGGGAGTATATAGGGCCATTTAACTAAATAATAGAGAAACCCACCTTACACGGCAACAAGGAGAACACATGAGCCTCACAGACCGGCCTCGTGTCCAACGGACTCAAAATCTGTGCAAGAAAGGTGAAGTGAGACTCAGTATGACCAAATAAGACGCTCTGCTTTGTAATGATCATGATATGAAGATATAAAAGATAAAATTATGTTATGACATGAGCACGCCTGAACCTCATTAACGTACGCTTAAGTTTGGATGCAAAAGGTGACACCCCCGTGTCACCAACATAGAACAAACCGAGACACCCCCGTGTCTCGGTACAGAGAAAACAGAGCATCGTGTACCCCCGTTACACGGTGAAAAGGAACATACTGACACCCCCGTGCCATGAACGCAGCAGCTCAACAAAATCCCCTGTTTTCTAGCTTAAAACGCAGCAACAACTCAAGCAACATATAGGCAAGATATGCAGCATCAAATGGCATGAAATGCAACAACAAACCAGTCCTAACAATGTATAAAACTGACAGCAACAACAAGGGAAGAACGCAGCAGTTTACAGCAAGAATTTCAGGCCAAAAACAGGGCAAAATTCACGAGAAAAAACAGAGCATGACTGACCCTCTTCATCTCCACATATTCAGGTCAATTTAGGCTATCCAAATGCAACAAAACAACACAAATATGACATATAAATCAGTTCCAAAAGAGTTCAAACAAGAAACGAAGGCACACGTGACCATTCATGAAATTTTCTCACAGAGCCATAAATGATATCTCATAAATACATCAACCACCATGAAATCAATGATCATAAATGAGAAGAGGATGTTAAAACAATCATTTTCAGGCTTGGAATCACTCAAATCCATCAAGAATCGAATGAGATCATCATGAATGCGCAAAACCTATTAATTTCTAATTCAGCTAAAACCTCATGAAACCATGATCAAATTTGGGGATGAATGAATGAAAATGACTCATATTGAATGTATGTAACATATCCAAGTTTACCTTGTGGATTAATGGAGGTTTGGAAAGAGATTTGAGCTTGAATATCTTGGTAGGGCTTGGGCTACGGGAAAAACTGGGAAGCAGATGATGTTTGTCCAATTTACTCCAAGTGGGAAGGGTTATCTCGGTTTGGGGGGTTAATGGGTGAATAAAGGGTTGAGTTAGGGTTCCATAGAGTCTAATCATGGTTAATTTGGTCAACAAATGAATACGTTATGGTCATTTTAGTGCAGCAAGGTCAGTTTGGTCACCGTTTCGTTTTTCGGTTGGATTTCGGAGGTTCAAATTACGTTAGAAAAATATAAGGCTAAGTACAATAAACTCGAATTTTCGTTACGAGTTCAGCGAAGTTGATGGAACTCGAATCCGAGTTCCCGAGCTCAAGATATTAATTACGGAACCAAGGGTGCGCTAAGTGCTCATTAGCCCCCGACTTGGATTCCAAAATTCAAATTAAATCCGAAACAGATGCAAATGAATCCGAAAATATGAAACAAACATATATTCATATACAAGACACGTATAAGTTCAACATATTAAATTTTCACAAAATTTCGATATCAATTTAAATAGAAACGAAGCACGTAAATGTCACTCATACGCAGTATAACAATAAAATTCATAATATTTCCAAATAATATAAAAATCACATACGTATATATATGTAATTTATAATACATGCATGAATAAATAATTTATAAATATAAAATGCATGCACTACTTAAAATCAGAAATGCATGCACCAATTATGATTACAATGTATTGCTTGAATTCATGCAAATATATTAAACAATACGTGCACAATTAACATATATATATATATTTATATTATATAAATATATTTAATATCAATATCATTAAAATAAAGTAATTAACATTTAATACATTTAAAAATAAAATTAAATATGTACAACACGTATAAATAATTATTTCGCGCAATTTGGTAAACACATACGTCATGCTATACTAATAAAAAAAAACTGGGGTGTTACAACCTCTCCCCCTTAAAAGAATCCGTCCTCGGATTCACTATCTACCTGAACCAATTAATGAAGGAACCCCGTTCCTCACAAACAACAAGGAGAGAATCCCCATCTCTCAAACAACAATGAGAGAACCCCGTCTCTCAAGAGCAACAAAGAGAGAACCCCTTCTCTCAAAAACAACAAAGAGAGAACCCCGTCTCTCAAAAGCAACAACGAGAGAACCCCGTCTCTCGCCAACAGGTAACAAAGTTCAAAATACAAAATATAGCCACAACGAAGAACAAACACCAAGGAGAAAACATCAAAATATCCAATTACGGCAACTTAGTCAAAACAATCACATAAAGTCAGGGAACATTCATCACTTACTTACATCTAATCGATTGTACAACCATAATTAATGAATCAAAGAGTCAAAGCCCAAATTAGCAAAATTATTTAAATTAATAATGCGTGTATGCGTATGCCATGGATGTCTGAGGTACCGTTCACCGTGGGAATGAATTTGAAACCCAAAGCCTTCTTGGTCCCAAGGTATGGTCTGAACCCAAAAGCTAGCTCGACTCTTGGCATGTCTTTAATATCTTCAATGTGTCCACCTTCTTCCATTTCTCTGTTATACTTTAACCCTGATCCAATCAACCTGCTTTTCCAGACGAGTTTTACCCTGCATCTTCAGATTTCGGACCGGTCTTCTTCACGGTTCATGTCTCCTTCTATAATTTGGTGAAACCTCTGAAGTTCCATAACCTTTTTGATTAATAGTCACAGTCCTCTTGACGAGTTCTTTCCAAACTGGGTTGTAATCATCGGTTCCCAAAAACTTGGATTAACCTCTTCGTGGATCGTTTCCTCATCCCTTCATCCTCTTAAAGCCATTAAGCGTTCATTAGAATTCGGTCCACCCAAATTTCTAATCGAGGGGAAACTTCCTTGATACTTCTTAAGATTCAATTCAAGTCCTTCTATAGTCACTTCTATCTAATTCCTTTCTGCTCAAATTCTTCTAAGTTGTTATGGAGAACGACTAGCGATGCAGTAGGGTTTTATTTTGTTAATTGATGTCCGAACTCCTCCAATACTTAGCCAGATTACCCTCTATGGTTGCCATCACGAATGCATTAATTAGATTTAATCTCTGTTCCCTGAAGCGATTTAGTAGTCTAACAGAAGCTCTTCCACCATTTCATTATTTTCCAAAATCTAAATCCCAGGTATAGAAATGCTCGATAAACCATCTCCTCAATATCCCCTGGTGGCCTTCAACACTAACTTAATACTTAACACTCACTTTAATGGTTTAACCGTTGAGGCTCTTTTATTTATTTCCAATCACACCATTAGGACTTCCCGTTCTTCCTTAGTTTGTAATTCCGTTACTCCTACGAAAATATTTGCAATTCCGTTACTCCTACGAAAATATTTCTTCGAGCACCAATTCAATTCTCCAATTTGTTCCTCGGTCGTGCTCTCCCCCTTAAATTTCTATTGTCGCGTGTTGAACTCCATCGATTCTTCTTTTGTCGAAAACCCTAAAGTTTTGCTTTTAACTTCCCTTGTAATTCGCTTAGTATCCGAAGCCCCTTTCCTATTCTTGTCCGATCCAAACACCCCACAATCAACTCTAATCTCACTTCTCTTTATGAATTCTCGATTCCATTAACCTATCCCTTACTTAAAATTCTTTATTTTTCCGACGTCACCTTCATTGTAACATACCGTCCCATTATTTCTTTTCTTCTTAACTCAGATGTGGGCCGGTCAAAGGAATACTTGATAAGTGAGATAAAAGAATTTCCTATCAAATAAACACTATAATGCATGTCGGGTTAAAATGATAATGCACGTGGCATACTTGCAACAATTAAATATGCCGAACATTAGAGCAACAAAATCAAATAGGAATGTGCGCACAAACATAAGTAAAGAAAAATAATAATTTGTTGCAAAATATGATGCACGTGCCATGAATGTTTTGGAACCTGTCACCAATGTAGTAAGTTGTTAGCTCGGTAGCTTTTCCTCGTTCCTTCAATCACGAGGTTACTTTGACTTGCTAATCATGCCTTGTCTTTCCCACGGTCTTCAAGTTTTCCATGAATCTTTTCGCATCACTTGTATCTTTCACGGTCTGAAATTGCAATTTCACGATCCCTGATTTCTTCGACAACCACTGAATTGACCTCTGCATTTCCACCCCGAGAATCACCCTTCAACATTGCCCAAATTCTTTTATAAACTTGAACCCTAATGTAATTCTGAACCCTACTTCTCACCATCATCGTGATCAAGACTCCCGTGCTTATCCTTTATGTTAGATTGACGAATTAGCCTTGTTTTCCGATTGCTTATACCTGAGCGCATGATTTCCTTCTAAAGAGTCTTTGTCTTTCTTTACCATTTCCATTTGTTGCTCCATATTTCCAATTCGACCTCTCCACCCCACAATTCAGCTTGGATTTGGAAAACGAACTCAATTCCCGTCCTCAATATCACCACTTTCCTAAATTTGTATCTACCTCGTCAATTGCCTTTCTCTACTCCCTTCCCTACTCGTTTCTATCTTAGTAGCAATCCAGAGCACCTAAATTTAAACCCTTCTCGATCTTCACCTCCAAAATCTTGATTTTTAATTTCCAGGTTTATTTAGCAACCCTTCTTTGACAACTCTTGGTGCTCAATTTCCATCGAATTGATTTTACCTTGACTCCTCCCAGTCCTCGGTACCTCTTCAATGGTCCGAACCCTGAACCAAAATACCTTCAAGGTTAATTTACTTCATTCCTTAGGTTGAACGATCCCGTTGGCTCCAATTATGGCTTCTTATGTAAGAGAGCCACATATGTCAACCTTCGGAGTCATAAATATTTCCCGATCAATTCCTATTTCTACGAATATCCCTCTATAGTTGAATCTTCTTAACTCAAACTTCCATTTCAGCTCCTATCCCTTGAACTCTAACTCTATCTATGAGGACTACGCCGCTCGAATTCTCTATATCTTTCCCCCGATACGTCATTCCTATCCTCCATGCCTCAAAAAGAACTTGTAGTAAGGCGTTGTTAGCATGATACTTGGCCGTGGTTTGATAGTATCTTGATATCCTGAAATTCATAACTTATTTCAAGGATATATGCATGCGATTAGTACATGCTCATGGCACATATTCAATACGAAAGGCACGGATTCAATATGAAATGTAAGAAGTAATTCGACAAGATTAAAAAGAAAGGCAATTTTATGTTCAAGATCGATGTAATGCATACATTATCACTTAGTTCCTATGCCGAACGACCTAAATTGACTCACACGACACCAAAGCCCGGGTTTTGCAACCCTAAGCTCTGATACCACTTAAGGATGTAACACCCGAGCGCAAGGTGTCACATCCCCCGTACTGAGACCCAACCCGAATATGAAATGGACGATCCATGCCCGAGCCAAATCACGGCGAACGGGGATATACACACACTCTATGCTAGGCGGGACTAACCCTTGAACCATAAAATCAGAATAAACATTAAAGCGGAAGCAATAATCGAACATACATCATATATACGTACAATGAGCATCACAGCTCTAAAAGTAAGTCATATACATTACTAATTGCCGTCACGACTCAAAACAAGTACGCTCCATAACAACATTCATATACAATGATCAAAAGTGAACTATGCAAGTGTAAGACCAATATACAAAGGGCTAGAAATGAAAGCAAGACCTATGACTCGAATTCTCGCCTAGCACCCTTGACACCTGCACAACACAACTGAAAGCCAAACGGGTTCAGTCCAAAAGGGACTGGTGGGTATAAAAACAGGGCATAAATATAATATACGACGGTATTTACAATCACATGCAAGCTATAATCCCAAGTGAGGTTTTTAAAGAATTTCCCAAGTGGGCGAATAGAAATTATCAAAAGGGATTATAACGATTCATTTACATTAGGTCATTAGTGGCCCGGTGAGTGGGCGTGCATTATCTCCAACCAACACCTCGTGTAACTCATTAACATTCATTAACTGTAACGCCCCGGTTTTTCATTTATAGTAATATGTCATATTTGTTTCTAAATTGCGCAATTAAATTATTTAATTATGGGATTAATTGTTTTTACGAGTTTATATTTAATTTTATTATAAATTGTTATTATTTTATTTTATTATATTTTATTTCAAATTAATATTATTTATAAATATTACGTTATTTTAAGTAATTATCTTAAATTATTGTTAATTTAATGATTATGTGAATTAAGTGTTATGTTAATTAATCATGTTTAACCATATTAATTAATTTATTCAAAAATAATCGTTGACCTTAATTTATGTTTGAATTTAATCTAATTTATTTGGTTTAATTTTATTTATGCATGGGATTTCATGGAATGTGCATGGTTGTGTATTTTGTGTATCGTTCTTATATGAAATGATATCGAAATGCCGTGAAATTGTAGTATGTCATAAATATATGTGTTATGAACTTGCCTATATGTTCGGTTTATGTTTTCGAATTCATTTGATATGTTAACGAATTTAATTTGATTCGTGGAACCAAATCGGCGGCTAACGAGCACTTAGCGTACCCTTGGTTCCGTATTTAATATCTTGAGCTCGGGAACTCGGATACGAGTTCCGTCAACTTCGCTGAACTCGTAACGAAAATTCGGGTTTAGTAAACTTAGCCTTATATTTTTCTAACGTCAGTTGAACCTCCGAAATCCAACCGAAATATGAAACGACGACGAAATTGACCTTGTTGCACTAAAATGACCATAACTTATTCATTTGTTGACCAAATTAACCATGGTTAGACTCTATGGAACCTTAACTCAACTCTTTATTCAGCCATAAAACCCCCAAACCGAACCAACCCTTCCCACTTGCTGAAAATATCTCAAACATCTCCTGCTTCCCAGTTTTTCCCGTAGCTCAAGCCCTACCTTGAGATTCAAGCTCAAATCTCCATCCAAACCTCCATTAATCCACAAGGTAAGCTTGGACATGTTATGTAAATTCAATAAGAGTCATTTTCATCCTTTCATTCCCAATTTTGAGCATGGTTTCATGAGGTTATGGACTGCATTCGAAAAATAGTGAGTTTTGGGCATTTTGTTGATCTTATTTAATTCTTAATGGTTTTGATTGATTCCATGCTTGACAATGATTATTTTGAAATCCTCTTTTCATTTATGATCATTGATTTCATGGTGGTTGAAGTATTAATGAGATATCATTTATAGCACTTTGAGAAATTTTCGTGAAATGTCACGTATACTTTCTTTTCTTGGATGAGCTTGTTTGGAACTGAACTATATGTTGAAATGGTGTTGCTTGGCTGTGTATTTGATGGCCTAAATGACCTGAACTGAGTAGGAATAATTGAGAGCAGCCATACTCTGTTTTTTCTCGAGAATTTGCCCTGTTTTTAAACTGAATTGTTGCTGTCAAAAACTGCCGTGATTCCTTTCTGCTTTTGCTGTTAATTTCATGGCTTTGTGGGAGTGTTTTAGCTGAGTCTCTTGCTGCATTTCATGCCTTATATTGTTGCATATCTTGCTTGTATGTCGCCTTCGCTGCTGTTGCGTTTTTCTGTAAAAAACAGGGGCTGTTGCAGGCGAGACACGGGTGTGTCATTTACCTTCTTTCCAGTGGGAACGGGGGTACGAGTTTGGGCTAGAATTTCTATACCGAGACACGGGGGTGTCTCGGTTTGTGCTTTGGAGGTGACATGGGGGTGTCACCCTGTTCATTCCAAACTATTGCCAGCGTTATTTTTCCTGGGTTGCATGCATGTATATGTTACTGTATATATATATATATATGTGCTGTGTGTGTTGTTGTGCATGCATGGCTGTGTAATTGTGTGTGCATGCATGGCTAGGGGTGTGTGTGTGCGTGCATAGCTATATATATATATAAATGTATATGAAACTCAAATATTTTGCATGCATGTACTATATATATATATATATATATATATATGCATGTGTACGTGTGAATATATATATATATATATATATATATATTATATTTTAAATATTATTTGATTTAATTCAATTTTTGAAATTAATTGATTTCTATTTCGCGTATTTAAATTACCGATTATTGTTTGAATGTTTCATTTATCCTATTCTAATTGTCAACATGAATATTACTTGCTATGATTATTAAGTGAATTCTTGGATTAAATTGATATGAGTTATGAATTATGAATTTATGAATTTGAATGAAATGAATGAAGGAATAGTTGATTATGTGCTTTAAATTCCTTAATAGTGCACATGAACATTTCCATGATATAATATCATCTTGTACGCATTCATATCATGTTCATTGCATGCCGTGCGTCTTATATGGTTCATTAGAGTCTCGAGTCTCACGAACACGTCATGTTGTCTTTTGTACAGTTTATCTCCAGGGTGGAGAATCTTGATCAACTAGGCACTCAGTAACTCGTACCCTTGTATCGCCATGTTCCAGGTGATGGTGTTTTCGTTCTAGTTACATATCAAACCCTACAACCTTATATGACAAGCTTTGGCCAAAAACCTTAGCTATATATATATATATACATGTCACTTTTAAAGTAAAGTTGTCGAGTAAATATTGATCGAGTAAACCCTTTTCAAATGACTTATGAATTATGTTTTGTTTCTTATGAATTGATATGTTTTGGCGAGACATGACTATGATTGCACGGGCCCAGGGACTTAGTACGTGTGGCTATCCGGGGAGGCATGGGCCGACGGTGATCCCCTGTGCTAGTTCCACTATGTTACGATGAAACGGACCTCGTCAAGGAGTTTTTTACGAGGAAACGCTAACCGGGCTTTGAGGCCTCATGAACCTCATAGCCACAATGATATGTTTAGGTGGTCGGGCCTTGCTAACCCGTCCACCACCGGAGGAAGAAGGTTGGAACTTGTTTTATAATATGATTATGTTATGTTATGATTGTTATGCACCGTACGGGAAGGCCGGGATAGGGATTGCCCAAACGAGTATGTTTTATGATATATTATAACGCCCCGACTTTTCGGCCGTACAGGTATGACGTCACGAGTGAGTTTAGCCCGAGAGTTATGTGATTTAATTATGTTTTAATTGCTAAGTGATGGCTTAATTTATTAATTTCGTGAACTAATTGTTATTGTGTACTTATGTGACTTAAGTGATTTTGTTACTTGACTCGGTTTTAATATGTTTACATGGTAATTAATTGTTCTATTTCAAATGTGTACGTATTTGATCTTATATGAAATCGTTGGACCTCAATTACCTACATGTAACGCCCCGACTTTTCGGCTATACAGGTATGACGTCACGAGTGGGTTTAGACTGAGAGTTATGTGACATTTATGTGTTTTAATTTTTAAGTGATCGTTTAACATATTAATTTCGTGAACTAAATTGCTGTCATGTGACTAATAAGACTTAGATGATTTATTTGATTATGCTATTTGAATTTGCTTATAACATGCTTACTTGCCAATTAAATATTTATTTCACTTGTGCACTTATTTGAAATTATATGAAATCCTTGGACTCAATCGAACTTTTAATTGGACCTCAATTATTCACCAACCAAACTTTCGGGACCCAATTGGAGCTTTTAAATTGTAGAAGGACCAAAGTGTGATTTTCCCTCTTTCCTTCCCTTTAATTCACGATCAAAGCCCCCCCCCCCCCCCCCCCAAATCCATTCTTCTTCTTTCATTTCTTCTATCAAAAGAAAGGCTCCCAACTCCTTTCCTCTTCTCCTTCTTTGATCGGACCATCAAGCAAGCAAGGAGACAAGAGATTTCTTCAAGCTTTGGCCCAAGAATTCAAGCTCCAACCATTTCTTCTTCTTCTCCATCCTTTTCCTCCAAGGTATAAGTGTATATATATGAGTATGTTGGGTGATAACTAGGGTTGGGGAATTCTTGCTTTATAACTTGAATCTTTGGGTGTATATGCATGAATAGATGATAATCTTTGAATCCTAAGCTTGATTGTTGATATTCTTGGGGCAAGAAGGTGTATGTATATATGTGCACATATATGTGGGTTTATGAATTTAGGTGTTTTCATTTGCCCTAAACTTGCATTTGATGTTTCTACTTGGTATACTACATGTTTTAAGTGATTTGGGTTGAGTTTTGAGGTGTTTTGGTCTTCTCCCGCGTTTGTGCCGTGTTTTCAGCGTTTTTTTTTTGGCCCCTGACCTGAATCCGCGAGGGTGGATTTTTCCTTTTGGAAAAATCTACGGGGGTGGATTTGAGGCAGAAACTTTGGACCATCCCCTGTTTCGGCCTGAGATTGTTTTGCTTCGTTCTCCCTCATACGAACTCGGATTGACCTGATTTTTGAACCCACAGAAACCTATTGAAGTCTAGAACATCTTCAAATTGGAATCATCTTAATATCGTTTTCCATTTATGAGATATGATCAATTCATTTTGGTGTCGCGACTTCTTCGACAATCTGCGTTCGTCCAACTTCAAACCTATGCCATTTTCACCTCGCTTTGAACCATGATTCGTGCCACATATCCTTGAAAACCTCTATGTGTCTAGTTTAACCTCCAACAAGGAAAACTTAATTCCAATTTCTCAAACTCAAGATATACCCATTTTTGTACAGCTTGCACTTTTCCAAAAATTGTCAACTTTTCCTAACTTTTGCAAAACTTTGCCAAAACTCGTTCTATCGCCTTCCTTGCACCTCCTCGACTCCTTATGTGACTTATATGCATTATAGACATGTCTAATTGATTCATATGCATTGTTAACATGTATTGTAATATATTATGAATTGAATGATTGAATCATTTATGTGTTTAAATGGCTTTATTGGTGTGTATGAACATGATTACATCAACTCATGACATTTATGATCCCTTGCATATTGAATCATGACATAGCATTTCACGAACACCTCATGTTAATGCCGTGCGTTCTAATTGGTTTCATATTGAGTCATTTCTCATGAGTTCACATTATGTCTTTCTCTTATACAGTTCATCTCCAGGGAGGAGATATCGTAATCAATAGGCACACGGCCTAGTTTGTATCCTTATATCGTCATGTTCCAGGTGAGGGTGTTTTCGTTCTAGTTACATATTAAACCCTACAACCTTATGTGAAAAGCTTTGGCCAAAACCTTATGTATATATATACGTTACTTTTGAAGTAGAGTCATCGAGTAAACTTTGATCGAGTAAACCCTTTTCTAATAAATTATGAAATATGTTATGTTTTCATGAATGGGAACGTTTTGGCGAGAACATGAATGAATGCACGGGCCCAGGATCTAGCACATGTGGCTACCCGGGGAGGCAAGGGCCGACGGTGATCCCATGTGCTAGTCCCAACCATTTAACAGAGACCGGACCTAGCTAGGAGATTAGCGTGGAATGGTAGCTGAGCGCCCTTGGGGGATTCATGTACCCCCCTGGGTCAATGCATAAGGTGGCCAGGTCTTGCAAGCCCGTCCACCACCCGGAGGAAGAAGGTTGGAACTTATTTTACGTCAATGTTTATGTTATGATTGTTATGCACCGTGCGGGAAGGCCGGTACACGGATCGCCCAAATGCCTATATCTTATGTTATATGGCTTGCATGTATTATAAGATATTGCATGATCACGTATTCAATGTATTAATGATATTTGTCGTACACGGTCGGAGTTTGGTTGGAGATGATGCACGCTCACTCGTCGAGCCTTTATGATTATGTATGAATTATGAACATAACGAATTTAATATGAATTAGTCATAAAGTCCGAGCATTACTTGTTAATTTCTTACCCTTCGTGGGAACTATCTTTGAATAAAATCTTGCTCGGGATTTATGGCTTGCATGCGCATGTTTCTGTAGTATATGTATCGCTCCTGCTCACTCAGTCTTCTAGAGACTGACCCCTCTTTCCCACTTCTCAGTTTCTTGCAGGTTTTGCTAGGCGGAGGTCAAGTTTTACTTCTTTTGTTAGATCACTTGTACACTCGAGTCACATCTTACATTATTATGTTCTAATTGGATATTCCTATGTAATTGGGCCTTTGTGCTAGTTATGAAATTATTGGATATTGATTCGGGACAGGTTGTGTGCTTAGTTGAACCCGTTGTTAGGATGCATGATGGATTTAATTTTATGTATTGGAAATTCGGGCTTGTAGCCTTTGTTGAAATCTATGAATTGCACATTAATGCTTCCGCACAGCCTTTTGATTATATGGTACTGGGTTAGTTTCCACCTAGCAAGGTTGTTTTTGTTTTGTCACCCGTTCGCTATGGGTCCGGTTCATGCTGAACTATCCATTTCATGTGTGGACTAGACTTATAGTGCGGGGGATGTGGCGCCTATCGTCCCGGGTGTTACATTCTTAAGTGGTATCAGAGCCCCAGGTTGCAAAACCCGGGCTCTCGTGTCATGTCGTGTCAGGTGTAGGTCGAACGGCTTAGGAACAACATGTCAACGTGTGCATTGTATTGATCATGAGCATTGTTATTGAAATTTGACATGGAAAAACTTATTATTAAATGTGTTTGACTTAAAATTTTGTTAATTTATGTGTTACATTTTTCATTAATACGTGCTCTTGGTGCTAATTGTGTGTCATATGCACGTACTAACGGGTATGCATTATATTTGAATTGAATTGTGAATTGTAGGATATTAATATAACCTCAAACCACGGCCAATCCTCAAAACCACAACAACTTGCAATGGGCTCTCTCTAAAGTGTGGATGTTTGCTTCGGATATTTAGAATAATACTGGTAATCGGTGACCCTTATGATAAGATTATAGGTTGAGAGTTCGAGCTCAAAAATGGAATTAAATTTTGGGTGAAGATTTTGAATAAATGAAGTAATAGTACGAGGTTGTGATGTTTATATCCACAAAATAAACACCTACCTCTTTATATCGCGAAGGGAGTTGATCAACCGGGCATGAGATTCATTTAATTCAAGAAGGAGGCGAAATCAATACTTGAAGGTATCAAATGTTTACAACATCCGGGTTTAGAAGACCAAAGAAGAAAACTTGAGTTGAAAGAAATGATCCGAATTGAAGCTAAAGACCGAGAAGCTTAATTATGGAAAAAGGGAATTTATAATTTTTAAAATAAAGAGGAATTTGGTGTAAAGAAATATGTCGAGATACTTAGGGTTTTGGAATGAGGCTAGTGGAAGAAGCTAGAGACCACTTCACTTTCGGAATTACAAAAGGATGACCAAGATACTCGAATCAACCACTAAATTCATCAATTCAACCCGGAGTGAGAATGAAAGCATCCGATCTTGGAAAGTTTATGAAGTTGCTCGACCACGAGAAATTCTTTAAGGCTAGAGCGAGAAGGTTTTGGTCAAGATAACAATTGCGGTAAAGAATCGGATAAGAGATGAGTGAGATACTTTGGATGCTAAAATAAATCTTAGATTGGGTTGGAGACCAAACAATTTTGGATTCATGAAGGTGACAAGTAGAGGAACCAAGCAACGGCATAATCTCTATAAATCTATGGGAAGTCAAGGTACCCAAATTGATATTCAAGTTTGATAACTTGATCGAAACGGAACACTAAGATCATACAATCATGGAAGCCAAATCCATTCACTTTTATGAACTTAAGAAGAAGGAAATATAGAGAGTATGATTAAGGTGACGACTATGGTGGAAATCCTACAATTTGGGATCGAAATTTGGGGAGACTAGCGCTACCGATTTCGTGAATGTGAAAGGATTGGAGTTTAATGAAAACTTTGGATTTGGGGCCTCACAAGAGGATTAAGCAAGTAAAAAGGAACTTGGAAATTGGCATTTGGGAGGATTGAGGTATCAAGATGTTCGGGTATAGAAAATTGGAATTTAATAGCAAACACGGACCTTGGAAACATGGATGGATGCAAGGAGAATTAAGGAAGTTAGAAGACCGTGGGTAAGCAAGAAGTGGTTGACGAACTCAAGGTCAAAGGATCAAATTGTCAAGCTAAAAGCTTACCACCATGGTGACAGGTTTAATATATTCATGGCACGTGCATCATACTTCGCTTTAAATTAATTACTCTTCTATATTTCTATATGTGTGCATACATCTTTACATTAAATACTTGCTCTAATGTGTTGCATCCTTATATGTTGGCTATGTGCATTGGCATCTTAATCCAACATGCATGGTTTAGTGTTTACTTAATAGGAACTTTCTCCACTCCATTCCTCAAGTGTTACTCCGACCGAGCCGCATCCGATTTGAGATAAGAGGACTATTGGATTGCAAAGTGTGTGGAACAAAAGGAAAGAGGAAATATCGAGGCTCGGAAAAATAGAGCTTGAGGGTAGAATATAAGAAGTAGGTTGTTATCTCTACCAAAATCACTTCAACGTAAATATGAATAATGTCACCGGACACGTAGCTTGACTAGGACCTTTATACCAAGGAAGCTGAAGTTAAGAAGTTGGGAATCCCGTATTCCATAAGTGATAGAACAAGTTCAAAGGGTTGAGATAGAATCTCTTAAGGGGGAGAGCCGACCCAGAAGAATGATAGTTGGTAACTTCAGTTGAAGAATCAACCTCGTTGATTTCTTGTTTTGAGACTTACAAGTTAAATCTTCCAAGATTAAAAGGATCATAGATAGCATAACGTGTCTTCAGCTTGGAGACATGGGACTGTGAAAGAATTTTAAGAATTGGCAAGGAAAGTATTGGGTAAAAGGGAAGCTAATCGGATCATCATATTCCATGATAAATGAAGTCAGAATCAACTCACGTGATGAAAACAAGAGTTACTTTGGAAGAGGAATACTTAGAAGGAAAACACACAACATGAAAGATGGGTTACCATCTCGTCGGGCGTTTTTCCAGGATTAACCGGGGAAGTTATTGGGATTGGAGAATGGAAATTGAGCTACTAAAGATTAACTCAAGTATTCAAGTTGGAGGTTAGAACTTGAGCATTTGAAGGCTAACTTGAACAACTAAGAAGGTCGAATACTAATCGTGGTGGACAACGAGCTAATTGGGTTACGATCAAGTACACACTAAAAATTTGAGCTTCGGACTATGGTGTTTAGAGAAGGCAAGAGAAAAGATTATGTGATGAAGATCGGGTGGTTATTTAAGTATTGAGTACATCGGGGATTGCAATGCCTGACACTATGGAAGGAATCAAGTGTTGAATCGGATCACTACAATATAAGATTCTCGAGCATCAGTGAACGGTACATTTAGCATCCATGGCATATACATACATACAACTTTATTTCGAATAATTTTATGATGCTAAGTGCTTGGATTACTTGTTGTATTAACTGTTCTTGTATGATTGATTCTCGATGTATTTGATAACTCCTACTTGTTTCTTATGTGGTTGTGACATGATTGTTTATTTAATTGTTGTTTTGAGAGTTTGAGAGTTTCTCGTTCTTTTTCTGTTTGAGAGACGGGGTTCTCTCGTTGTTGTTCGAGAGACGGGGTTCTCTCGTTGTTGCTTATGAGAGACGGGGTTCTCTCGTTGTTGTTCGAGAGACGGGGTTCTCTCGTTGTTGCTTGTGAGAGACGGGGTTCTCTCCTTGTTGTTCGAGAGACGGGGCTCTTTCATTACTTGCTACCTGATTAGACTTTCGAGTGCTTAGGCTTCGGTGAGTTAAGGGTCGTTATTTAACAACAATTGAAGACCCCTTGTTGCTTGAAGACCTTTTCCGAACTAATTCCTGATGGGGAGTTGCTAACCCGCATGGGATGAACATGGGAAAGTTTACGCAAAGTTCAGAATCAAGGCAGTGGACCTGGGGACAGGTCCTTCTTAAGGGGGAGAGGTTGTAATGCCCCGACTTTTCGGCTATACAGGTATGACGTCACGAGTGGGTTTAGACTGAGAGTTATGTGACATTTATGTGTTTTAATTGTTAAGTGATCATTTAACATATTAATTTCGTGAACTGAATTGCTATCATGTGACTAATATGACTTAGATGATTTATTTGATTATGCTATTTGAATTTGCTTATAACATGCTTACTTGCCAATTAAATATTTATTTCACTTGTGCACTTATTTGAAATTATATGAAATCCTTGGACTCAATCGAACTTTTAATTGGACCTCAATTATTCACCAACCAAACTTTCGGGACCCAATTGGAGCTTTTAAATTGTAGAAGGACCAAAGTGTGATTTTCCCTCTTTCCTTCCCTTTAATTCACGATCAAAGCCCCCCCCCCCCCCCCAATCCATTCTTCTTCTTTCATTTCTTCTATCAAAAGAAAGGCTCCCAACTCCTTTCCTCTTCTCCTTGTTTGATCGGACCATCAAGCAAGCAAGGAGACAAGAGATTTCTTCAAGCTTTGGCCCAAGAATTCAAGCTCCAACCATTTCTTCTTCTTCTCCATCCTTTTCCTCCAAGGTATAAGTGTATATATATGAGTATGTTGGGTGATAACTAGGGTTGGGGAATTCTTGCTTTATAACTTGAATCTTTGGGTATATATGCATGAATAGATGATAATCTTTGAATCCTAAGCTTGATTGTTGATATTCTTGGGGCAAGAAGGTGTATGTATATATGTGCACATATATGTGGGTTTATGAATTTAGGTGTTTTCATTTGCCCTAAACTTGCATTTGATGTTTCTACTTGGTATACTACATGTTTTAAGTGATTTGGGTTGAGTTTTGAGGTGTTTTGGTGATTTTGGTCTTCTCCCGCGTTTGTGCCGTGTTTTCAGCGTTTTTTTTTTGGCCCCTGACCTGAATCCGCGAGGGTGGATTTTTCCTTTTGGAAAAATCCACGGGGGTGGATTTGAGGCAGAAACTTTGGACCATCCCCTGTTTCGGCCTGAGATTGTTTTGCTTCGTTCTCCCTCATACGAACTCGGATTGACCTGATTTTTGAACCCACGGAAACCTATTGAAGTCTAGAACATCTTCAAATTGGAATCATCTTAATATCGTTTTCCATTTATGAGATATGATCAATTCATTTTGGTGTCGCGACTTCTTCGACAATCTGCGTTCGTCCAACTTCAAACCTATGCCATTTTCGCCTCGCTTTGAACCATGATTCGTGCCATATATCCTTGAAAACCTCTATGTGTCTAGTTTTACCTCGAACAAGGAAAACTTAATTCCAATTTCTCAAACTCAAGATATACCCGTTTTTGTACAGCTTGCACTTTTCCAAAAATTGTCAACTTTTCCTAACTTTTGCAAAACTTTGCCAAAACTCGTTCTATCGCCTTCCTTGCACCTCCTCGACTCCTTATGTGACTTATATGCATTATAGACATGTCTAATTGATTCATATGCATTGTTAACATGTATTGTAATATATTATGAATTGAATGATTGAATCATTTATGTGTTTAAATGGCTTTATTGGTGTGTATGAACATGATTACATCAACTCATGACATTTATGATCCCTTGCATATTGAATCATGACATAGCATTTCATGAACACCTCATGTTAATGCCGTGCGTTCTAATTGGTTTCATATTGAGTTATTTCTCACGAGTTCACATTATGTCTTTCTCTTATACAGTTCATCTCCAGGAAGGAGATATCATAATCAATAGGCACACGGCCTAGTTTGTATCCTTATATCGTCATGTTCCAGGTGAGGGTGTTTTCGTTCTAGTTACATATTAAACCCTACAACCTTATGTGACAAGCTTTGGCCAAAACCTTATGTATATATATATGTTACTTTTGAAGTAGAGTCATCGAGTAAACTTTGATCGAGTAAACCCTTTTCTAATAAATTATGAAATATGCTACGTTTTCATGAATGGGAACGTTTTGGCGAGAACATGAATGAATGCATGGGCCCAGGATCTAGCACATGTGGCTACCCGGGGAGGCAAGGGCCGACGGTGATCCCATGTTCTAGTCCCAACCATTTAACAGAGACCGGACCTCTCTAGGAGATTAGCGTGGAATGGTAGCTGAGCGCCCTTGGGGGATTCATGTACCCCCCTGGGTCAATGCATGAGGTGGCCGGGTCTTGCAAGCCCGTCCACGACCCGGAGGAAGAAGGTTGGAACTTATTTTATGTCAATGTTTATGTTATGATTGTTATGCACCGTGCGGGAAGGCCGGTACACGGATCGCCCAAATGCCTATATCTTATGTTATATGGCTTGCATGTATTATAAGATATTGCATGATCACGTATTCAATGTATTAATGATATTTGTCGTACACGGTCGGAGTTTGGTTGGAGATGATGCACGCTCACTCGCCGAGCCTTTATGATTATGTATGAATTATGAACATAACGAATTTAATATGAATTAGTCATAAAGTCCGAGCATTACTTGCTAATTTCTTGCCCTTCGTGGGAACTATCTTTGAATGAAATCTTGCTCGGGATTTATGGCATGCATGCGCATGTTTCTATAGGATATGTATCGCTCCTGCTCACTCAGTCTTCTAGAGACTGACCCCTCTTTCCCACTTCTCAGTTTCTTGCAGGTTTTGCTAGGCGGAGGTCAAGTTTTACTTCTTTTGTTAGATCACTTGTACACTCGAGTCACATCTTACATTATTATGTTCTAATTAGATATTCCTATGTAATTGGGCCTTTGTGCTAGTTATGAAATTATTGGATATTGATTCGGGACAGGTTGTGTGCTTAGTTGAACCCGTTGTTAGAATGCATGATGGATTTAATTTTATGCATTGGAAATTCGGGCTTGTAGCCTTTGTTGAAATCTATGAATTGCACATTAATGCTTCCGCACAGCCTTTTGATTATATGGTACGGGGTTAGTTTCCGCCTAGCAAGGTTGTTTTTGTTTTGTCACCCGTTCGCTATGGGTCCGGTTCATGCTGAACTATCCATTTCATGTGTGGACTAGACTTATAGTGCGGGGGATGTGGCGCCTATCGTCCCGGGTGTTACACTACATATCAAACCTTGGGGGCCTTAATTGATGCACTTAAGTTATAGAAGGACCAAAGTGCAATTTTTCCCCTTTTTCTTCCTTGTTTACACGATATGTATGTATATGTACTCCCCTCCTTTGTTCTTCATTTCTTTCCCAACAAGAAAAGGAGAACAAGAACCCTCAATTCCCTTCCTCTTCTAATAGATGCATCCAAGGTCAATAAAACTAGGAGATTCAATCTCAATTCTACCATTCCAAGCTCAAGAATCAAGCCACAATCCTTCTTCTTCTCCTCTCCTCCAAGGTATATATGAATGTATGTATATATGTGTATATATATGTATATGTATATATTGTGATTTTGTGAAATTGTGGTTAATTCATGATTTGATGATAATATATGCATATATGTATGATATGTGGTGTATTTTGATGCATATTAGAGTATGAATTGGTCCGGATATGTCTTGGGGTGGTTTTGGAACGTTTCCCCTTGAACCCTTGCTTCTTTGCCTTGGATTTTCGGAGAAGATGACCCAACACGGCCGTGTCCAACTTTAGTTCATTTCCAACACGGCCGTGTCAAGCTCTCGAGTTGGAATTTTTTTATTCCGACACGGCCGTGTCAGCTTTCAGGCCAATATTGACACGGCCGTGCTGACTTCGTTTGAACTCGGATTGACCTGATTTTTGAACCCACGGAAACCTCTTGAAGTCTAAAACATTGTAAAATGAGAATCACCTCATTATATTTATCCATTTGTGAGATACGATCGTTTGAAAATGGTGTCGCAACTTCGCCAAATTTCTACATTGGTCCAAATTCAAACCTACGCCATTTTCACCTCACTTTGAACCACGATTCGAGCCACCTACCATTTTAAACGTCTATTTGTCTACTTTCATATCCAATAAACAAAGTTCAATTCCAACATCTACAACTCAAGATATGATCAATTCTTTACAGCTTGTTCGTTTTCGAAATTGTCAACTTTCGCCAAAATCCACCTTCTTGCGTTTCTTTCAGCCCCTCTTGACTTCCATATGTGTTTTAATCGATATCTTGTGCCTAAATCTTGTAATTGTGATATTTTATGATTTGATTATGAACTTGATGACTTAAGATGTGATGGACAAACATGAAATATATGCATAAACGTCTAAGTGCTACAATGTGAATCTTTTATATATCCAATGCTTTCCTTATGTGCTAAATAGATTCCTTGCATCTCTATATGACTCATATGTATCGAAAACATGTTATAAAATGTGTTGTGGATATTGTATAAAGCTTATGGCTGGATTTGATACAAAATATGAAAGATATGAAAAGCATGAATATGAAACCACCATGTATTGAATGCTTTGAATGAATCACTTAATTATATGACCTCATAACATGATTCATGCCTTTTATGCATCTCATACCATGTGCATAACATGCCGTGCGTCATATATGGTTCATTTAGAGTCTTGAGTCTCACGAGTACATTACATTGTCTCTTGTACAGTTTTCTCCACGGCGGAGATGTGCCGGGTTCATAGGCTTCCTCAAGTCTTCTTTTCCTTTTGGTATTGTTCGGTAAGAGGTGTATCAGGTGGGTTTCTCTTCTATTAGTTAATGACCCTACGTACCCTAATGTGGAAAGATTTCGGCCAAAACTATTATATATGTATAGAGTCACTTTTAAGAGTAAATGTTTTCAACGTAAAGCCTTAATTTCTAAATCCTACCAAATGTTTTGGCGAGAAAGAAAGAATGAATGTTATGCACGAATGGGGCCCAGGGACTTAGTGTGAGTGGCTATCCGGGGAGGCATGGGCCGACGGTGATCCCTCACATTAGTTCCACCAATGTACGGCATAACCGGACCTCGTTAGGAGTTAGCGAGGAATGGACGTTGAGTGCCACTAGGGGAGTCATGAAACCCTTTTGGTCAATGAATGGATGGTTCGGGCCGATCACCCGGCCATCACCCGGAGGAAGAAGGTGTAAATGTTTATGATTGTGCACAAAAGAATGTTATACATGAATGAAAGAAGGAAAGAAAGAATGTTTAATGAATTACACGAGGTGGTGGTTGGAGATAATGCACGCCCTCTCGCCGGGCCACAAAGGACCTAATGAATGAAATGAATTGTTATAATCCTATTCGTTGAATTTTACTTCCCACTTGGGAAAATGTTTCTAAAACCTCGAATAAGGATTATAGCTTGCATGTATGTGTTTAAATTTCGCTGTATTATGATATTATGCCTATCTTTTATACCCACCAGTCTGTCTAAGACTGAACCCGGAGTTGTTTTCAGGTTCTTTGCAGGTTTTGGAGTGCTAGGCGGGATTTGGTGTCGGTCAAGTCCTTTGGTTGGGTCTGAGTCTCACTACACGCATATTGTATATTGAATAAGTTAAGAAGTATGTATGAATTGCCTTGATTATGTTTTATTGATTCGGGACAGGCTTCTAGGGATAGTTTGAACCCGTGAGTTATGTTTTATGTTTTATGATTTATGCTTGGAATTTCGGGACTAGGTATCTATGCTAGTTGAACCCGTCACCTATTGTCATTGTGGTTTTGATAGATTATAGGATTGATTGTATGTTGCTTCCGCACATGCCTTTCTCTTGTGAATTGTTTCTTTGGTTTAGAGGTTCTAGCTCCCGCCTAGCATAGTGTGTGAGTTGGTCTCCCGTCCGCTATGATTCGGATTCGGGTACGGACTTTCCATTTCGTAACTGGGTTTGGGTCATAGTGCGGGGGATGTGGTGCCTTTTGTTTGGGGTGCTACATCCTTAAGTGGTATCAGAGCCTCCAGGTTGCAAAACCGGAGCTCGCGTGTCGTGATTGAGTCAGTTTAGGTCGTACGGCATAGGAACTAATTGTCAACGTGTGCATTGCATCGATTCTTGACCTCATTTGATGGTGTTTGATGCAAAATGTTGAAAAATTATATGTTGAACTTGTTTACCTTAAACTTTTCGATTATGTGTTGTATTTTGCATTAAATACGTGCTCTTGGTGCTACTTATGTGTCATATGCACTTGCTAACCGGCATGCATCTATATATGAGATGAGTTGTTATTGTAGGATATTCTTACAATATCAATCCACGGCCAATTCTCAGGATCACAACAATTCTTCACGAGTTTTACTTTCCAACATGAATGATAAAAGAAATGCATTGGGAATTACACATAAGGATTTGAGAATCGTGGTTTTCCTAAATGGGACTAAGGTATGAAGGTTAAAATCTTGAATAAAAGGCTCGACATGTGGCAATAATTTATGGGTTCAATTATAGTTGGCGGATACTTGATGGGACAATGGTGGGGTGTGTGATGGTTACAGTTTACAACATCAACACGTGCACACCTCCGCTACAAAGGTCATCCAATCGGATACAATTAGATCACCTGATTCACGAAAGAAGTAAAGAAAAACCTTGAAGGTACTTTAGTTGAGGTTCAGATCAACGAAGAGGTAATGATAATCAAGAGGACTCGAAGAAAAATCGGCTGTCGAGAGATAAGTAACAAAGACCATTGAGGATGAGTTTCCATGTGAATCAAGCTAATTTGGTTTCAAGTTCGGGGCAGAAGGTTCGGGATACACTAGGATTTGTGAATGGCGAGCGAGATGAATCGGCAAAGCAGAACTTCCGAATAAATCAGGTTTTGGAAGCTGAGTTCGGGAACAAGATGGATTTGAAAAGAGTTAAAGGAATCAATCCAACACGGTGAACGCAAACATATGGGAAGTAACAATGCTAACAGTTCTATCTTTGGCCGGATTGGAGTTTATCATCTAGATCCAAGCAGAATTATCGTGTTGTGAGGTGAATTGAGAGATATGGAGCAACAAATGAAAATTATAAAGAAAGGCAAACATCTGTTGGAGGGAAATTATGTGCTCAGGTGTAAGCAATTGGAGGATGAGTTCATCCAGTCGTTGAACTCATGAAGAATCGTCAAGGGAACTTTGAACAAAGTGACAAGTAGGAGTAGGATTTGGAATCACATTTGGGGATTAATCTTTGCAGGGAGATATAAGCTTATACAAGAAGACTTCAAAGATTTGAAGACCGGGGTAAAATAAGAAAAGAACAACAATTCGAGGCAAGGGTAATTGAAGAAATGAAGAACAAGTCGTCGGGCTAAAACTACAACTATGGTGACAGGTTCAATGCATTCATAGCATATGCATCATACATTGTAATTAATTCCTTAAATTCTTATTATATGCGTTTTAATATTATAATTGTTAACTTGTTGTTGCATATTTCTTTGTTGAATTATGTGTTTTGTTGCTATAATTGATGATTTGATGTTTCATCTCCTTTGTTGAAAATATACGCTACATGCATTTAACATCCTAACCCAACACGCATCATTTTAATGTTTACTTATTAGAAAGCCATCCTTGTTTGATACTTCAAATACCGATTTAATCAAAGTCCTATCGAATCGAATTAAAGAAGAGTGATCTGAAAATAGGGTTCAGGCAGGGATAAAAGTAAAGTGTTAGGGAGAGGTGTTGAAGCTGATTTCGAGTTGTACAAATTGGATAAGAAAAGAAATTTGAGGTTCCAGATTGGGGTAATAGAGGAATTGGGAAGTAAAGGCCTAGGGCCATCATTCCTATCAAGAATGCCAAAGTGAGTGTGAGCTAGACTATTGAGTACATTTCCTAACTGGAGCTGCGTGTCCCAAGGAATAACTTCGGGGAGATCGAGAATTTTGATTAAAGAATGATGAATAGCATTCCACATATAAGAGCGAAAATCTTTAAGGGGGAGAGCATGACCGAGAAACAAATTTAAATTCAAGGTTGTGCTCGAAGAAGGAATGAAACGGCCCTATTAGTTAACCCTTTAAAGTGGAAGTTAAGTTACCAAATTCGGGTTGAAGATTGCTACGGGGTAATGGAAAGATTGACTTGATCGACATTTATACGAACAGAATTTGGTTCTTGAAGATGATGGAATTAAAAAGAAGCTTCAGTTGAACTTTTAAGTTAGATACGAAGAAGGAAAACCTGATCAAAGTATTTTATTATGGGATGGTGACAGTGAAGGTAAATTATACTTATTGTAAGGGTCCAGACGACACAACAAAATGGAATCCTTAATAAGTCATCAGTTGTTTTCCATGATGACTTGGGAGCTTTGAAATGAGAAGAATCGAAAAGGGGTAGTGATTAAAGGACTTAGGTCCAACCTCAAGAATCATCGAGGAGGTTTTGTCTTCGATTGAAGAATTAAATGGGTTGGAACTGAAGGCACACTTGAAGCCTCGAAGATAATGAAGGAATCATTTAAATAAAAGAGGGGAAAAGCTACACAAAAAGATAGATTTAAAATTCGGGAACCGATGATCTCAACTCAAATGGAAAAGAATTAGTGAAGAAGGAAACCATGGCGGTGACTATCTTAATGTTGGAATCAAACTTAAAGGTTATTGAGAGTAGTTACTTTTGATTATGGTAGATTCAAGCACTGGCAAAGATAGAAGATTTGAACTTTACCTAAAGGACAAAGGTTCCGAAGGTATATGGAGTAATTTGGAACTCGGGCAATTAAAGAGTTGGTCATACTGCGAGAAATTTACAGGTTGATGGAGAGAGATCAAAGAAGATCATGACCGTTATTTCTAATGGTTTATTTGTATTCCAAGGAGTTCACCAAATTGAAGGAAATAATCAAGGGGTAAGCTTCGGAATGAAATCAAGAATAGGATCAACCGGTTCATTTTTTTTCTCAACCGGATGCTCACTGAAGATATTAAAGACAAGTCAAGAACCGAGCCAACTTTTGAATCAAACTATGCATACGACATTGAAGTTACCAACTTTAAGTTTCCTTACAACGGTGAACGGTACAAAGCATTCATGGCATATGCATACATGTAGTTTTAGTTCAAATGAATTTTGTTACTATGTACTTTAATTCCTAACCGTATTATTTGCTTTTGCATGAGTGCTGAACGATGTGATTGATATTTATTTCTTGCTTCTTGTGTAACTTTGTACTTGACTTTTTGCTATTTCCTCTTGTGTTCTGTTCTGCGTTGTGTTGTGTTGCTCGGGAGTATTGGAGACTCCCTTGCCTTGTTTTTTCGTGAGAGACGGGGTTCTCTCCTTGTTGTTCGTGAGAGAGGGGGTTCTCTCCTTGTTGCTCGAAAGACGGGGCTCTTTCATCGTGCTTGTTACTTGCTTAGAATTTCGGGTGTTTAAGCTTTGGTAAGGCGAGGATCGTGACTAAACAACAAGCTCCATGAAACGCCTATGAAGACTCTTGGCTTCTTGAAGAAGGTTCGAGTATCTCAACATTGAATCGTGATCGTGGTGCGTTGAAGAGTCCGGTTAGGTTCGTGGTTATGAGTTAGTGGAAGTCTTTGACTCCCAACTCATTTTAAACCGAACTCCAAGAGTAAGTTCATAATGGATTCAAGCGGTGAGGGTTGAATCTCCTTTAGACCCCCTTATTGCATGACTCCACACGATCTACTCGCTTAACACTGGATTCCTTTCGAGGATGAGTTTACTCCTACAACAATTGAAGACCCCTTGTTGCTTGAAGACCTTTTCTGAACTAATTCCTGACGGGGGGTTGCTAACCCACGTGGAATGAACACGGAAAAGTTTGCTTAGAGTCCAGAACTCCAGGCAGTGGACCTGGGGACCAGGTCCTCTTAAGGGGGAAAGGTTGTAACGCCCCGACTTTTCGGCCGTACAGGTATGACGTCACGAGTGAGTTTAGCCCGAGAGTTATGTGATTTAATTATGTTTTAATTGCTAAGTGATTGCTTAATTTATTAATTTCGTGAACTAATTGTTATTGTGTACTTATGTGACTTAAGTGATTTTGTTACTTGACTCGGTTTTAATATGTTTACATGGTAATTAATTGTTCTATTTCAAATGTGTACGTATTTGATCTTATATGAAATCCTTGGACCTCAATTACCTACATATCAAACCTTGGGGGCCTTAATTGATGCACTTAAGTTATAGAAGGACCAAAGTGCAATTTTACCCCTTTTTCTTCCTTGTTTACACGATATGTATGTATATGTACACCCCTCCTTTGTTCTTCATTTCTTTCCCAACAAGAAGAGGAGAACAAGAACCCTCCATTCCCTTCCTCTTCTAATAGATGCATCCAAGGTCAAGAAAACAAGGAGATTCAAGCTCAATTCTACCATTCCAAGCTCAAGAATCAAGCCACAATCCTTCTTCTTCTCCTATCCTCCAAGGTATATATGAATATATGTATATATGTGTATATATATGTATATGTATATATTGTGATTTTGTGAAATTGTGGTTAATTCATGATTTGATGATAATATATGCATATATGTATGATATGTGGTGTATTTTGATGCATATTAGAGTATGAATTGGTCCGGATATGTCTTGGGGTGGTTTTGGAACGTTTCCCCTCGAACCCTTGCTTCTTTGCCTTGGATTTTCGGAGAAGATGACCCAACACGGCCGTGTCCAACTTCAGTTCCTTTACAACACGGCCGTGTCAAGCTCTCGAGTTGGAATTTTTTTATTCCGACACGGCCGTGTCAGCTTTCAGGCCAATATTGACACGGCCGTGCTGACTTCGTTTGAACTCGGATTGACCTAATTTTTGAACCCACGGAAACCTCTTGAAGTCTAGAACATCGTCCAATTAGAATCACCTCATTATATTTATCAATTTATGAGATACGATCGTTTGAAAATGGTGTCGCAACTTCGCCAAATTTCTGCATTGGTCCAAATTCAAACCCACGCCATTTTCACCTCACTTTGAACCACGATCCGAGCCACCTACCATTTTAAATGTATATTTGTCTACTTTCATATCCAATAAAAAAAGTTCAATTCCAACATCTACAACTCAAGATATGATCAATTCTTTACAGCTTGTTCGCTTTCGAAATTGTCAACTTTCGCCAAAATCCACCTTCTTGCGTTTCTTTCAGCCCCTCTTGACTTCCATATGTGTTTTAATCGATATCTTGTGCCTAAATCTTGTAATTGTGATATGTTATGATTTGATTATGAACTTTATGACTTAAGATGTGATGGACAAACATGAAATATATGCATAAACGTCTAAGTGCTACAATGTGAATCTTTTATATATCCAATGTTTTCCTTATGTGCTAAATAGATTCCTTGCATCTCTATATGACTCATATGTATCGAAAAAATGTTGTAAAATGTGTTGCGGATATTGTATAAAGCTTATGGCTGGATTTGATACAAAATATGAAAGATATGAAAAGCATGAATATGAAACCACCATGTATTGAATGCTTTGAATGAATCACTTGATTATATGACCTCATAACATGATTCATGCCTTTTATGCATCTCATACCATGTGCATAACATGGCGTGCATCATATATGGTTCATTTAGAGTCTTGAGTCTCACGAGTACATTACATTGTCTCTTGTACAGTTTTCTCCACGGCGGAGATGTGCCGGGTTCATAGGCTTCCTCAAGTCTTCTTTTCCTTTTGGTATTGTTCGGTAAGAGGTGTATCAGGTGGGTTTCTCTTCTATTAGTTAATGACCCTATCTACCCTAATGTGGAAAGATTTCGGCCAAAACTATTATATATGTATAGAGTCACTTTTAAGAGTAAATGTTTTCAATGTAAAGACTTAATTTCTAAATCCTACCAAATGTTTTGGCGAGAAAGAAAGAATGAATATTATGCACGAATGGGGCTCAGGGACTTAGTGTGAGTGGCTATCCGGGGAGGCATGGGCCGACGGTGATCCCTCACATTAGTTCCACCAATGTACGGCGTAACCGGACCTCGTTAGGAGTTAGCGAGGAATGGACGCTGAGTGCCACTAGGGGAGTCATGAAACCCTTGTGGTCAATGAATGGATGTTTCGGCCTGATCACCCGGCCATCACCCGGAGGAAGAAGCTGTAAATGTTTATGATTGTACACAAAAGAATGTTATACATGAATGACAGAAGGAAAGAAAGAATGTTTAATGAATTACACGAGGTGGTGGTTGGAGATAATGCACGCCCTCTCGCCGGGCCACAAAGGACCTAATGAATGAAATGAATTGTTATAATCCTATTCGTTGAATTTTACTTCCCACTTGGGAAAATGTTTCTAAAACCTCGAATAAGGATTATAGCTTGCATGTATGTGTTTAAATTCCGCTGTATTATGATATTATGCCTATCTTTTATACGCACCAGTCTGTCTAAGACTGAACCCGGAGTTGTTTTCAGGTTCTTTGCAGGTTTTGGAGTGTTAGGCGGGATTTGGTGTCGGTCAAGTCCTTTGGTTGGGTCTGAGTCTCACTACACGCATATTGTATATTGAATAAGTTAAGAAGTATGTATGAATTGCCTTGATTATGTTTTATTGATTCGGGATAGGCTTCTAGGGATAGTTTGAACCCGTGAGTTATGTTTTATGTTTTATGATTTATGCTTAGAATTTCGGGACTAGGTATCTATGCTAGTTGAACCCGTCACCTATTGTCATTGTGGTTGTGATAGATCATAGGATTGATTGTATGTTGCTTCCGCACATGCCTTTCTCTTGTGAATTGTTTCTTTGGTTTAGAGGTTCTAGCTCCCGCCTAGCATAGTATGTGAGTTGGTCTCCCGTTCGCTATGATTCGGATTCGGGTACGGACTTTCCATTTCGTAACCGGGTTTGGGTCATAGTGCGGGGGATGTGGTGCCTTTCGTTTGGGGTGCTACATATATGATCTGCATGTATTATGATATATTGTATGATCACCTATTTAAAGTGTTATTGATATGTGTCGTACACAGTCGGAGTTTGGTTGGAGATGATGCACGCTCACTCGTCGAGCCTTTACGTTTATGTCTAAATTATGAACCTAATGAATTTAATATGAACTAGTCGTAAAGTTTGAACATTGTTTATTTATTTTCTTGCCCTTCGCGGGAACTAACTTCCAATAAAACCTTTGCTCGGGATTTATGACTTGCATGTGCATGTTTCTTATACATATATATGTATCCCTCCTGCTCACTCCAGTCTTCTAGAGACTGACCCTCTCCCTCCCCAAAACTTTAGCGTGCAGGTTTGGCTTTGGTGTTTCGGGCTAGGCGGAGTTATGTTGAGTTTGAGTCGGTCAAGTTAAGTTAGAAGCGTCTCTGCATTCACTTATGTATTTCAATTGTAAATGATTCAACCTTGTGAGATTATGGAGTTAAATCTTGTATTTTGCTATTGAATTTCTTTTGTTGGGTTTTGTTTATGAGTTGAAAAGAGGCCTGAAGAGCCCAAGTCTGCTTATGGTTTGTGTGTTTGAATTTTAGTTTTCCATTGCAGTATATATTGTTGATTGGTTAGTATTGCAAGGTCTAAGTTCCGCCTAGCTTAGGAGGGTTTTCTGTTTGTGTCCCGGTCGCTATGGTTTGATACGGGTGCGGATTTACCATTTCGTTACTCATGTTGAGCCATAGTGCGGGGGATGTGGTGCCTCACGTGCGGGGTGCTACATCTTTAAGTGGTATCAAAGCCCGGTTGCAAAACCGGTGTTCTCGAGTCATGTTTGATTCAGTCTAGGTCGTACGGCTTAGTGACTATGTGACCGTGTGTGCATTGTATCAATCTTGAACATGAAATTTGGCTTTCCTTTTGAATTCTGTTGAACTATCTGCTGCATTATTATATGGATCCTTGCCTCTAGTGCAGAATACGTGCCATGAGCATGCACTAATCGCATGTATATATTCTCGAAATGAGTTATGATTTCCAAGTTATAAAGATAATATCAAACCACGGCCAAGTTCTATGATCGCAACAATCTATTACAATTCTTTCAGAGGCACGGAAGATAGGAGTTAATCACGGGATGGTTGTAACTCAGAAGATCAATCTATGTGAATCCACGACTTAGGGTGCATCACTTGGATTCAGGGGATTGCTTAACCTGAGGAGTGGGGTATATCAACCTTGACGGTATTTTAGTTCAGGGTTCAGGTGAGATGGATCTGGAGGGAATTAAGCCCAAGGGTTGTCAAAAGGCTTCTAAATAAAACTGGTAATTAGAAATCGAGTTTTAGAAGTCAAGATTGGAAAGAGGTATCAATAATTAAGAGGAGTCGAGGTATGATGGGAAACAAGTCGAGAAGGGGTTAGAGAAAGATAAGTAATAGGATAACTACAATTCATGGAAGGTGATAATGCTAAGGACAGGACTTGAGTTCATTTTTCCAAATCCAAGCTGAATTGTCATGTTGTGAGGTTAAATTGGAAGATATGGAGCAACAAATGGAAACGGTAAAGAAAGGCAAACACTCCTTGCAAGGAAATCATGCGCTCAAGTATAAGCAATTGGAGGTGAATTAAATTCACAAAGGATAAGCGCGGGATTCTTGATTGAGGTGACGATTAGAAGTAAAGGTTGAATTTCGAGGAGAAGTTTGGATACTAACTCCGTGGACGTGGAAGAATTAGGGATTAAGAAATTGCAATCTCATATAGTGGGAGATATAAGTTGGGTTTCAACGATTTATGGTAATCTCGAAGACCGTGGGAAAGGCAAGGGATAATCACCAAGTCAAAGTAACCTCAGGATTGGAGGAACGATGAAAAGCTACCGAGCTAACAACTTACCACATTGGTGACAGGTTCCAAAACATTCATAGCACGTGCATCATATTTTGCATTAATTATTTATTCTTTTGACCTTATGTTATCCGTGCATTTCTAATTGGTTTAGTTGTGCTAATGTGTTGTATAATTTCTTGATGTAAACGTGACACATGCATTGTCATTTTAACCCGACATGCATTTTAGTGTTAAATTGATAGGAAGTCCTTTCGCCTCAACTATCAAGTATTACTTAACCGAGCCACTTTCGAATTCAATAAGCATGACTTCAGGGAAACAAAGAATTTCCAAGTAAGGGATAGGTTAATGGAAACGGGAATTCATAAGGAGAAGCGAGATTAGAATTGATTGCGGGGTGTTTGGATCGGACAAGAATAGAAAAGGGGTTTCGGACATTAAGCGAATTAGAAGGGAAGTTGAAATGCAAAACCTTGGGGTTGCCTTTTGATCAAAATCCTCCCTAATGGAAATTATTCATCAAGAACTTCGACAAAATGAGAATTAATGGAGTTCAACATGTGACAACAAAAATTTAAGGGGGAGAGCACGACTGAGGAACAATTGGACGATTAAAGAGGTGTTCGAAGAAATATTTTAGTAAGAATAACGAAATTGCAATTTCAGGAAGACCTGCAAGTCTTATTAGTGATGATCAGAAATAAATAAGACGGCTTGAGTGGTTAAGTTGTTAAGAGGAGAGTTAAGTTACTAAATCCGGGTTGAAGTCCATCGCTAGGAATAAACGAAATGGTTTGGAGAATATTCTTATATATAGAATATGGGTCTAGGGATGACCCAAAATTATAAGGGAGCTTCTGTGAACCCCTAAGTCAGAATTGACAAGAGAGAGAGTCAAATCAAGTTAGCATATAATGGAATGATGGCGATCAAGAGTAATCCAATAGAGTACAAAAGGGGGTTCAATAATGACAATATTATCAAGTCATCGGTTATTCCCCATGATAATTCGGAAGGAAATTTAAGAAGAAACCAAACCGAAAGATGATCATTGGAGGATTTACATCAAACTTCAAGAATCATCAAGAACATTCTATCTTCGATTCAAGAAATGTGGGGCCAGATACCGAATAGAACCTTAAGGGGTAAAGGGAATGAATGGATAACTTGAACGGAATATGGAAAAGGATTCGTGTTAAGGTAGATCCTAATGACAAATACTTCAAGGTAGGGATTGAAGCGTCAAGGTTGTCAGGAGTAGTTATCCTCGAGGGTATTTTAAACTCCGATATGGGTAAGATAGTAGCTATGGACCTAACTTCGAGACGGATGGTCTAAGGGTATTCGGGAAGCCAAGCTCGGTTAATTAAAAAGAGCTGGTTAGTCGAAAGAGGATTAAGGGAAATGATGAAGACTGGAAGCAGTACCAGGCAGAAGGGATCTAAGAGTATAATCCTTAAAGGATTCATCAATTGTTTCAACGGGGTACCCAGAAGAGGTTAAAGACAAACTGAGCACTGAGTCTATCTTCGGGACAGATCATACACTGAACAACGACAACTCACAATTTTAAAACTTAGCGACTACGGTGAACGGTACTTATAGCATCCATGATACATACATTCATGCAAATTTAATTTAATAATTTCTTTGTTATGTGCTTTGTTTTCTTATCAAGTTAAACTACGTGAAGTAATTGATGATTAACGTGAATGATATCTGCTACTTGCCTAGGGGTGGCTTGTGTGATTCTGAATTTGGTTTTGCGTGTGTTGCTTGGGAATATTGGAGACTTCCTTGATTTATTTATTTTTGTTTGAGAGACGGGGTACTCTCTTTGCTTGCGAGAGACGGGGTTCTCTCATTATTGCTCGAGAGACGGGGCTCTCTCCTTGTTGCTTTCGAAAGACGGGGTTCTCTCATTGTTGCTCGAGAGACGGGGCTCTCTCCTTGTTGCTTACGAGAGACAGGGAATCTCTTATTGGTTGTTTTAAGCGTGTAGTGAATCCGAGGACGGATTCTTTTTAAGGGGGAGAGATTGTAACGCCCCGGTTTTTCATTTATAGTAATATGTCATATTTGTTTTGTAAATTACGCAATTAAATTATTTAATTATGGGATTAATTATTTTTACGAGTTTCATATTTAATTTTATTATAAATTGTTATTATTTTATTTTATTTCAAATTAATATTATTTATACATATTACGTTATTTTAAGTAATTATCTTAAATTATTGTTAATTTAATGATTATGTTCATTAAGTATTATGTTAATTAATCATGTTTAACCATATTAATTAATTTATTCAAAAATAATTGTTGACCTTAATTTATGTTTGAATTTAATCTAATTTATTTGGTTTAATTTTATTTATGCATGGGATTTCATGGAATGTGCATGGTTGTGTATTTTGTGCATCGTTCTTATATGAAATGATATCGAAATGCCGTGAAATTGTAGTATGTCGTAAATATATGTGTTATGAACATGTCTATATGTTCGGTTTATGTTTTCGAATTCATTTGATATGTTAACGAATTTAATTTGATTCGTGGAACCAAATCGGGGGCTAACGAGCACTTAGCGTACCCTTGGTTCCGTATTTAATATCTTGAGCTCGGGAACTCGGATTCGAGTTCCGTCAACTTCGCTGAACTCGTAACGAAAATTCAGGTTTAGTAAACTTAGCCTTATATTTTTCTAACGTCCTTTGAACCTCCGAAATCCAACCGAAATATGAAACGGTGACGAAACTGACCTTGTTGCACTAAAATGACCATAACTTATTCATTTGTTGACCAAATTAACCATGGTTAGACTCTATGGAACCTTAACTCAACCCTTTATTCAGCCATAAACCCCCCAAACCGAACCAACCCTTCCCACTTGCTGAAAATATCTCAAACATCTCCTGCTTCCCAGTTTTTCCCGTAGCTCAAGCCCTACCTTGAGATTCAAGCTCAAATCTCCTTCCAAACCTCCATTAATCCACAAGGTAAGCTTGGATATGTTATGTACATTCAATATGAGTCATTTTCATCCTTTCATTCCCAATTTTGAGCATGGTTTCATGAGGTTATGGACTGCATTCGAAAAATAGTGAGTTTTGGGCATTTTGTTGATCTTATTCAATTCTTAATGGTTTTGCTTGATTCCAAGCTTGAAAATGATTATTTTGACATCCTCTTTTCATTTATGATCATTGATTTCATGGTGGTTGAAGTATTAATGAGATATCATTTATAGCACTTTGAGAAATTTTCATGAAATGTCACGTATACTTTCTTTTGTTGGCTGAGCTTGTTTGGAACTGAACTATATGTTGAAATGGTGTTGCTTGGCTGTGTATTTGATGGCCTAAATGACCTGAACTGAGTAGGAATAATTGAGAGCAGCCATACTCTATTTTTTCTCGAGAATTTACCCTGTTTTTAAACTGAATTGTTGCTGTAAAAAATTGCCGTGATTCCTCTTTGCTTTTGCTGTTAATTTCATGGCTTTGTGGGCGTGTTTTAACTGAGTCTCTTGTTGCATTTCATGCCTTATATTGTTGCATATCTTGCTTGTATGTGGCCTTCGCTGCTGCTGCGTTTTTCTGTCAAAAACAGGGGTTGTTGCAGGCGAGACACGGGTGTGTCATTTACCTTCTTTCCAGCGGGAACGGGGGTACGAGTTTGGGCTAGAATTTCTGTACCGAGACACGGGGGTGTCTCGGTTTGTGCTTTGGAGGTGACACGAGGGTGTCACCCTGTTCATTCCAAACTTTTGCCTGCGTTATTTTTCCTGGGTTGCATGCATGTATATGTTACTGTATATATATATATATGTGCTGTGTGTGTTGTTGTGCATGCATGGCTGTGTAATTGTGTGTGCATGCATGGCTAGGTGTGTGTGTGTGCATGCATAGCTGTAACGCCCCGACTTTTCGGACGTAAAGGTAGAGCGTATGTGTTTATCTAATTGCGCGAATTAATTGTTTTTACGTGTTTTATATTTAATTTTATAATAATTGTTATTATTTTATTATATTATATTATAATATCTTAATTTAATATTATTAATTATATACATATATTCCGTATTACATGTATATAAATATACGTGTAATTTTATTATTATTAATCTAATGATTATGTTAATTATATGTTATGTTAATTAATCATGTTTTAATTAATTACTTATTAATATATATTAGACGTGGATAATATATGCATGCATGGAGAATATTAATTATGCATGCATGCAAATCATATTGTGCATGGGAAATTTTATATATGTTGCATGAAATTTAATATATTGCATGGAGTTAATATTATGCATGGAATTTATGTATTTATGCATGAATTGTTGGGAATGCGCATGTTATTCATTTTGGTGCTTCGTTCTTATATGATATGATATCAAATTGCTACGATTTTGTAATATGTTGAACGTATATGTGTTATGAACATGATTTTATACCCAAATTATGTTTTCGAATTCATTTGATTAGTTAACGAATTTAATTTCATTTAAGGAACCAAAACGGGGGCTAACGAGCACTTAGCGTACCCTTGGTTCCGAATTTAATATCTTGAGCTCGGGAACTCGGATTCGAGTTTCGTCAAATCCGCTGAACTCGTAACGAAGATTCGAGTTTAGTAAACTTAGCCTTATAATTTTCCTAATTCATTTGAATCTCCGAAATCCAACCGAAAAACGAAACGGAGACCAACTCGACCCTGTTACACTAATTCAGCCATATCTCACCCAAACCATAACCAAATTAACCATGGTTTGATCCTTTGAAACCCTAACTCAACCCTTTTTCATGATATACTCAGCCTTGACCGAGATTATCATCACACAAACCCCCAAAACGCAGCAAAAGCTTCTGCCTCTCTCTCCAGTCCCGTAACCCTCCATCCCTTGAAGATTTTGGAGCTCAAATCTTCTCCAAACTTCAACCAATCATCAAGGTAAGTTAGGGGTTGAATTATATGTTTAATTCTGTTCATTTTCATCCTTTCATTCACAAGTTTGAGCATGGTTTCTCCATTTCTGGACTGCTTTACCGTAAATGATGATTTTTGGGCAAATGTTGATCTCCTTCGATTCTTCATGGTTTTGATCGATTCCAAGCCTGATATTACTTGTTTTGACTCCCTCATAACATTTATGATCTTTGATTTCATGTTTGTTGAGATATATATGAGATATTATTTATGAAAATTTTCAGAAATTCCATGGGAAGGTCACGTATGCTTCCATGCTTTGATTGATCATGTTTGGAACTGATTTATGTGTTGAATATATGATGTTTTGCTGCCTATTTGCTGGACTTATGGACCTGAAATGAATCGGATTTATTGAACGCAAGCATGCCCTGTTTTTCTTCTCGTTTTGCCCTGTTTTCACGCAGAGTTTTGCTGTCAGAACTGCTGTGATTCTCTTCTTCCTTTTGCTGATAATTTCGTGGCTTTATGGGGTTCATTCTAGAGGTGTTCTTACAGCTTTTCATGCATAAATTCTGTTGCCTTTCTTGCTCGTACATGGCTGCCTTTCCTGCTCTGTTTTCTGCGTTAATTCTGTCAAACAGAGGTTGTTGCTGTTGCACGACACGGGGGTGTCGTTTGCTGCCTTTCCGGCGAGGCACGGGGGTGCAGATGGGTCTGGGAATTCTGTACCGAGACACGGGCGTGTCTTGGTCTAGTTTTGGAGGGTGACACGGGGGTGTCACCCCGTTTTCCTTGAACACTCCTGCGTCCTTCTGTTGCTGTTGCTGCTGATTGTTTCCTTGGCTTTTGCTGCTTCTGTGTTGCTGCGTTTCTGGGGGACTTGCTGCTGTGTTGTGTGTGCAGCTTGTGTGTTGCATGAATTGCATGTGAATTATACATAGTATATATTATGTATATAATATAGAGTGTATATGTATGCATGCATGGTTGTGTGTGTGCTTTGATTTGTGTTGTATAGCATGCATGGTTGTATATAATATATATAGTATATATGTAATTTGTGCATGCATGAGTGTGTTCATGCATGTACGTGTGTATATATGTATATATTATAAATATTATATATTGTTATATATGATTATTAATATATATTATATATATATATTTATTATATATTTTAATAATTATTTGATTTAATTTAATTATTGAAATTATTTGATTTCTATTTCGCGTATTTAATTATCGACTTTTGATTGAACGTTCTATTTACTTTATTCCTAAATGTGAATTTGAGTAATATGTGTTATACTTCTTAAATGAATTTTAGATTAATTGATATGCCTTATGAATTTATGAATTCTTGAATATTATGAATGATTTGAATTTATGCAATTAATATGAAATTATGAAATTGAATGAAATATTGGAACGAATGAATGATTATATGTTTTAAATTTATTAATCGTGCACATGAACATTTTTATGATATAAAATGATCATTTATACATTCATGTCATATTCACCTCATTGCCGAGCGTCATATGTGGTCATTGCGTCTCATACCTTTTCTTTTGCACAGATTCGGGTTCGGTCGGAAACAAGGGCGAGCATTGAGACGCTTGTGCTTTTATTTTTCTTGGTAAAGGTGGGTTTTCTTCTATTAGTTAAACAACCCTATAAATCCCTTATGTGCAAAGTTTTAAGCCTAAATAATATATTTATATAAATCGAGTCATTTTGGATAAATGATTTCAAACGTATGACCCCTCTTAATTGTGAAACCCTACCTTATGTTTTGGCGAGATTGTATGGATGTTACGTTCACGGGCCCCGGGACTTAGTATATGTGGCTAACCGAGGAAGCAAGGGCTGACGGGGATCCCATATACTAGTCTCACTATCTAAACAGCGGTACCGGACCTCGTCAGGAGATTGGCGGGGAAAGGGAGACTGAGTGCCATCTGGGGAGTCATGTAACCCCTTTTGGTCAGTGACGGAGGTGGTCGGGTCTTGCAAACCCACCACCAACCCGGAGGAAGAAGGTGTATATGTATGATTATGATCATCTATGTATGTGCACGAAAGATATGTATGATAACCACTAATTATAATAAGATTACACGAGGAGAAGGTTGGAGATTGTGCACGCTCACTCGCCGAGCTTAACCCTTATGAATAATTATGAATGAAAATGAACGTCGTAATCCCGTTGATGTCCTCTTTGTTTTAACCAATTGGTAAATTCTTATCAAACTTCACACGGGATTAGGGCTTGCATGTATGTGTTTAATTTATGCGATATTATATATCTTATGCCCCGTTTTTATACCCACCAGTCTCTTTTAGACTGAACCCGGTTGTTTTCAGCTGTTTTGTGCAGGTATAAGAGTGCTAGGCGGGAATACAAGTCGTCTAGGTCTTGCATTTATGTTTAGCACTTCTTTTCAGTATCATATTCATACCCTTGTTGCTATTTTTGTATATGATCATAGTATAGATTGGAGCGTTATGATTTTGTAGGCCGTGAGTGCCATTGCATATTTGAATGCTCTTGTATATCTATTTTTGGAGCTTGTTAGCTCATTGTATATTTGCTATGTAGTTTCTGCTTCCGCGAATTTTCTTTAACTCTGATTTTATGATTCCTGCACTGATTGGTTTAAGGGTTAGTCCCGCCTAGCATAGCGTGTGTGTTGTGTCCCCGTTCGCCGCGGATTTGGCCTGTGTATGGACTTCCATTTCATATACGGGTCGGGTCTCGGTGCGGGGGATGTGGTACCTTACGCTCGGGTGCTACATCCTTAAGTGGTATCAGAGCTTAGGGTTGCAAAACCCGGGCTCTAGTGTCGTGTTGGGTCAGTTAGGTCGTTCGGCTTTAGGAACAACTTGTCAATGTGTTGCATATGCGTTGTTTACGTGCTTGTGTGCTCTAAATCTTGAATTTTGATCGAATTAATTGCACTTGCATGCATGGACTAAAAATAGCATGCATTTTAGTGTTTCTTGAACAGGATGCCTCCACGTAGACATCGTGAGAGATCTCCCGGACATCGCCGTCATCATGATCGATCTCCTACGCCTCCACCCCAACCACAAGCACCACCGATGGATATGGGGAATTTTATGGAAGCGGTTTTCAACTACGTCGAGCATAGGAGGGCTCAAGCTCCCCCACCGCAACCGGCAGAACAACAAGCTCCTCTACTAAACCATAACAATAGAGACCCTCATGGGGTGTTTCTGAGCTACAACTCCCCTCGATTTTCTGGCCCTATCGATGATTCGGTCTCGGAGGGTTGGTTGATTCGGGTAGAGCGGATACCTGGAGTCCGACAGTCTACTACGCAAGGGGAGAAAATCAAAAAGAAGAAGGGTCCGGTTGTTAGAGCTTCTATGGGAAGAGGTTCCGGATCGAGTTCGGGAAAGAGGCCGATGATTCAAGCTAGTTCGCCTCCTAAGGGTTCAGTTAAGAAACCTCGGTTTGGAGGACAAGGTTCTAAGGCCGCACCGACTCGACCAAAGGCTCTAACCATGGCACCAACGAAGGATCGACAGGGTCCGAGCGTGGCGAGATTGGCTTCAGCCCCTTGTACATATTGTAAAGGACCAACTCACAACTATCACAATTGTCGGAAGAGGTTGAAGTTGTGCTTCATATGTGGAAAAGCTGACCATATGATGGATACTTGTCCCCACAAAGACCCCGAATATCAGCGACGAGTTCAAAGGCCAATGATCCCGGCTCGTGCTTACGCCCTCGAAGGTGAAGAGTAAGATGCAGAGATCGATCCCACAGCTGCGGTAGAAGGTACCCTATGCATTTATAACATGAGCATGCATACACTCTTTGAATCGAGTGTCACGCATTCTTTTATTTCCTGTGACTTAGTTGCTATTCTGTGCTTGCTTGTTATTTGCTTTTTCTTCTTGGTATTTGGTGAGTTCGTCACTTGGTGGGAGTCTTCAGACAAATCAGTTGATTCGGGAGTGTTCAGTTTTGGTGGAAGGATAAGTTGTGGTAATCTTCATCGAGGACATCTTAGTTATTCGAGAACTCCGGAGGATCATGCCAAGTACCTCAGGATTGTGTTGAATACCTTGAGAGAGCATCGGATTGTATGCTAGGTTTAGCAAAGGCGAGTTTTGGATTGGTCGGGTAGCGTTCTGGATCATATTATTTCAAGGAAAGTTGACACCGCTCCTGTATTAGCGTTTCCTGAAGGTACAGAAAGATATACGGTTTTTACGGACGCCTAAAAAGGAAGGTTTGGGATGTGTGTCGAGGCAAAAGGGAAGAGTAACCGCTTATGCCTCAAGGAAACTGAAAGAGCATGAACAGAATTACTTACTCGTGATTTGGAATTAGTGGCCGTGATCTTTGCTTTGGGTAAGCAGAGACAGTATATCCATGGAATTTCGTTCGAGGTCTTTTCTGATTTCAAGAATTTCCAATACTTATTCTCACATAAGGAATGGAACAAGGGACATACGGCATTGGAGGGAACTTTTGGCGGATTATGCGTGTGCAATCCGATTCCATCCCGGCAAAGCCATTTTGGTCGTGGATGCACGGGGTAGGAAAACTAGTGTGTCCAAAGTGGAAGTGGGAAGTGGAGATGAAAATGAGTTGTTCAGATTGAGGACTAGTATTCAGAGTATTACGGTCGACCAGATCTTAAACAGAGGTTATTTAATGCTCAGAGGATTAATCCCGAGGTTCAGAAATTAGCTGATTCAGGATGCCGTTTGGGTTCGATGATACGGGACTTGACTTCTAAGATTCAAGAATAGAGTTGTTGTCCCGGAAGAATTAAAAGGATTACTCTTGAGGAAGCCCATCGGTCAGGGTATTCGTTACATCCCGGAGGAAACAAGAGGTATAAGGACCTTAAGCGAATTTTATTGATGGGATGGATGAGAACAGGATATTACCAACTCTGTAAAACACTGCATGATTTGTCTAGCGGTTAAGACGGAACGTCAAAAGCCATCGGGGCTACTTCGATCATTGCCTATCCCGGATGGGAAGTGGGAACATTCTATGGATTTTGTTTCGGGATTACCAAGAGTGAGAGGAGGTTTCGACAGAAATTGGGTTATCGTGGACAGGTTGACGGAATCCGCTCATTTTCTTGCGAGCAGAATGTCCGATAAATAAATAAGTTGGCTAAGAGATACAATGTTAGGGTTATCAGGCTTCATGGTGTACTTGTTAGTATTGTCTCGGATTGGGATCCCAGATTTACTTCACGGTTATGGCAAGAATTGCAGAAGTGTTTGGGAACAAGGCTTCAATTCAGCACAGCTTTCCATCCTCAGACCGACGGACAATCAGAAAGGTTGACTAAGTATCTGGAGGATGTGGAGAGCATGTGCATTGGACTTTTATAGCTCGTGAAATGAACAGTTATAGTTAATCGAGTTGCTTACAACGATAGCTATCAAGCCTCGATTGAAATGGTCCCTTATGAAGCTCATTATGACAGAAATATCGATTACCGTTGTTCTTGGACTTGGAAGGAATGGAATTAGACCAAGCAAGAAGGGATTAAAAGAGGGGAAAAGAAGGAAAAACCCTCTAAGGCTGTACAAGAGGCTACGGATAAGGTTCGGATAATTAGGTAACGGATGAAGGCTGTTCAGGATCGACAAAAGATTTATGCAGGTCTACGGAAGAAGAAATTGGAGGTTGAGATTGGAGATAAGGTTTTCCTAAAGGCTTTCCCACGAAGAGGATTTTCAAGGATTGGACGAGGAGGAAAATTAAACACTTGCTCCGAAAGTATTCTCGAGATGAGTCCGAGGTTCTATCGGTTGAAGAAGTGCAAATAGAACCGGATCTCACCTTCGTTCAGAAACCGATTAAAGTAGTGGATCGAAAGTTTCAGGAACTTTGAAATCGGCGTATTCCACGAATCAAGATTCTTTGGAGAAGTGGTATAACCGAAGAGGCTACGTGGGAAACTGAGGACAAGATGAAAAGGTTTCACCCTGGGTAATTCCGAGCGAGCAGTGAATCCGAGGACGGATTCTTTTAAGGGGGAGAGATTGTAACGCCCCGACTTTTCGGACGTAAAGGTAGAGCGTATGTGTTTATCTAATTGCGCGAATTAATTGTTTTTACGTGTTTTATATTTAATTTTATAATAATTGTTATTATTTTATTATATTATATTATAATATCTTAATTTAATATTATTAATTATATACATATATTCCGTATTACATGTATATAAATATACGTGTAATTTTATTATTATTAATCTAATGATTATGTTAATTATATGTTATGTTAATTAATCATGTTTTAATTAATTACTTATTAATATATATTAGACGTGGATAATATATGCATGCATGGAGAATATTAATTATGCATGCATGCAAATCATATTGTGCATGGGAAATTTTATATATGTTGCATGAAATTTAATATATTGCATGGAGTTAATATTATGCATGGAATTTATGTATTTATGCATGAATTGTTGGGAATGCGCATGTTATTCATTTTGGTGCTTCGTTCTTATATGATATGATATCAAATTGCTACGATTTTGTAATATGTTGAACGTATATGTGTTATGAACATGATTTTATACCCAAATTATGTTGTCGAATTCATTTGATTAGTTAACGAATTTAATTTCATTTAAGGAACCAAAACGGGGGCTAACGAGCACTTAGCGTACCCTTGGTTCCGAATTTAATATCTTGAGCTCGGGAACTCGGATTCGAGTTTCGTCAAATCCGCTGAACTCGTAACGAAGATTCGAGTTTAGTAAACTTAGCCTTATAATTTTCCTAATTCATTTGAATCTCCGAAATCCAACCGAAAAACGAAACGGAGACCAACTCGACCCTGTTACACTAATTCAGCCATATCTCACCCAAACCATAACCAAATTAACCATGGTTTGATCCTTTGAAACCCTAACTCAACCCTTTTTCATGATATACTCAGCCTTGACCGAGATTATCATCACACAAACCCCAAAAACGCAGCAAAAGCTTCTGCCTCTCTCTCCAGTCCCGTAACCCTCCATCCCTTGAAGATTTTGGAGCTCAAATCTTCTCCAAACTTCAACCAATCATCAAGGTAAGTTAGGGGTTGAATTATATGTTTAATTCTGTTCATTTTCATCCTTTCATTCACAAGTTTGAGCATGGTTTCTCCATTTCTGGACTGCTTTACCGTAAATGATGATTTTTGGGCAAATGTTGATCTCCTTCGATTCTTCATGGTTTTGATCGATTCCAAGCCTGATATTACTTGTTTTGACTCCCTCATAACATTTATGATCTTTGATTTCATGTTTGTTGAGATATATATGAGATATTATTTATGAAAATTTTCAGAAATTCCATGGGAAGGTCACGTATGCTTCCATGCTTTGATTGATCATGTTTGGAACTGATTTATGTGTTGAATATATGATGTTTTGCTGCCTATTTGCTGGACTTATGGACCTGAAATGAATCGGATTTATTGAACGCAAGCATGCCCTGTTTTTCTTCTCGTTTTGCCCTGTTTTCACGCAGAGTTTTGCTGTCAGAACTGCTGTGATTCTCTTCTTCCTTTTGCTGATAATTTCGTGGCTTTATGGGGTTCATTCTAGAGGTGTTCTTACAGCTTTTCATGCATAAATTCTGTTGCCTTTCTTGCTCGTACATGGCTGCCTTTCCTGCTCTGTTTTCTGCGTTAATTCTGTCAAACAGAGGTTGTTGCTGTTGCACGACACGGGGGTGTCGTTTGCTGCCTTTCCGGCGAGGCACGGGGGTGCAGATGGGTCTGGGAATTCTGTACCGAGACACGGGCGTGTCTCGGTCTAGTTTTGGAGGGTGACACGGGGGTGTCACCCCGTTTTCCTTGAACACTCCTGCGTCCTTCTGTTGCTGTTGCTGCTGATTGTTTCCTTGGCTTTTGCTGCTTCTGTGTTGCTGCGTTTCTGGGGGACTTGCTGCTGTGTTGTGTGTGCAGCTTGTGTGTTGCATGAATTGCATGTGAATTATACATAGTATATATTATGTATATAATATAGAGTGTATATGTATGCATGCATGGTTGTGTGTGTGCTTTGATTTGTGTTGTATAGCATGCATGGTTGTATATAATATATATAGTATATATGTAATTTGTGCATGCATGAGTGTGTTCATGCATGTACGTGTGTATATATGTATATATTATAAATATTATATATTGTTATATATGATTATTAATATATATTATATATATATATTTATTATATATTTTAATAATTATTTGATTTAATTTAATTATTGAAATTATTTGATTTCTATTTCGCGTATTTAATTATCGACTTTTGATTGAACGTTCTATTTACTTTATTCCTAAATGTGAATTTGAGTAATATGTGTTATACTTCTTAAATGAATTTTAGATTAATTGATATGCCTTATGAATTTATGAATTCTTGAATATTATGAATGATTTGAATTTATGCAATTAATATGAAATTATGAAATTGAATGAAATATTGGAACGAATGAATGATTATATGTTTTAAATTTATTAATCGTGCACATGAACATTTTTATGATATAAAATGATCATTTATACATTCATGTCATATTCACCTCATTGCCGAGCGTCATATGTGGTCATTGCGTCTCATACCTTTTCTTTTGCACAGATTCGGGTTCGGTCGGAAACAAGGGCGAGCATTGAGACGCTTGTGCTTTTATTTTTCTTGGTAAAGGTGGGTTTTCTTCTATTAGTTAAACAACCCTATAAATCCCTTATGTGCAAAGTTTTAAGCCAAAATAATATATTTATATAAATCGAGTCATTTTGGGTAAATGATTTCAAACGTATGACCCCTCTTAATTGTGAAACCCTACCTTATGTTTTGGCGAGATTGTATGGATGTTACGTTCACGGGCCCCGGGACTTAGTATATGTGGCTAACCGAGGAAGCAAGGGCTGACGGGGATCCCATATACTAGTCTCACTATCTAAACAGCGGTACCGGACCTCGTCAGGAGATTGGCGGGGAAAGGGAGACTGAGTGCCATCTGGGGAGTCATGTAACCCCTTTTGGTCAGTGACGGAGGTGGTCGGGTCTTGCAAACCCACCACCAACCCGGAGGAAGAAGGTGTATATGTATGATTATGATCATCTATGTATGTGCACGAAAGATATGTATGATAACCACTAATTATAATAAGATTACACGAGGAGAAGGTTGGAGATTGTGCACGCTCACTCGCCGAGCTTAACCCTTATGAATAATTATGAATGAAAATGAACGTCGTAATCCCGTTGATGTCCTCTTTGTTTTAACCAATTGGTAAATTCTTATCAAACTTCACACGGGATTAGGGCTTGCATGTATGTGTTTAATTTATGCGATATTATATATCTTATGCCCCGTTTTTATACCCACCAGTCTCTTTTAGACTGAACCCGGTTGTTTTCAGCTGTTTTGTGCAGGTATAAGAGTGCTAGGCGGGAATACAAGTCGTCTAGGTCTTGCATTTATGTTTAGCACTTCTTTTCAGTATCATATTCATACCCTTGTTGCTATTTTTGTATATGATCATAGTATAGATTGGAGCGTTATGATTTTGTAAGCCGTGAGTGCCATTGCATATTTGAATGCTCTTGTATATCTATTTTTGGAGCTTGTTAGCTCATTGTATATTTGCTATGTAGTTTCTGCTTCCGCGAATTTTCTTTAACTCTGATTTTATGATTCCTGCACTGATTGGTTTAAGGGTTAGTCCCGCCTAGCATAGCGTGTGTGTTGTGTCCCCGTTCGCCGCGGATTTGGCCTGTGTATGGACTTCCATTTCATATACGGGTCGGGTCTCGGTGCGGGGGATGTGGTACCTTACGCTCGGGTGCTACAATAGCTATATATATATATTAATGTATATGAAACTCAAATATTTTGCATGCATGTACTATATATATATATATATATATATATATATGCATGTGTACGTGTGAATATATATATATATATATATATATATATATATATATATATATATATATATTACTTATATATTTTAAATGTTATTTGGTTATATAAATATATATTATATTTTAAATATTATTTGATTTAATTCAATTTTTGAAATTAATTGATGTCTATTTCGCGTATTTAAATTACCGATTATTGTTTAAATGTTTCATTTATCCTATTCTAATTGTCAACATGAATATTACTTGCTATGATTATTAAGTGAATTCTTGGATTAAATTGATATGAGTTATGAATTATGAATTTATGAATTTGAATGAAATGAATGAAGGAATAGTTGATTATGTGCTTTAAATTCCTTAACAGTGCACATGAACATTTCCATAAGATAATATCATCTTGTACGCATTCATATCATGTTCATTGCATGCCGTGCGTCTTATATGGTTCATTAGAGTCTCGAGTCTCACGAACACGTCATGTTGTCTTTTGTACAGTTTATCTCCAGGGTGGAGAATCTTGATCAACTAGGCACTCGGTAACTCGTACCCTTGTATCGCCTTGTTCCAGGTGATGGTGTTTTCGTTCTAGTTACATATCAAACCCTACAACCTTATATGACAAGCTTTGGCCAAAAACCTTAGCTATATATATATATACATGTCACTTTTAAAGGAAAGTTGTCGAGTAAATATTGATCGAGTAAACCCTTTTCAAATGACTTATGAATTTTGATATGTTTCTTATGAATTGATATGTTTTGGCGAGACATGACTATGATTGCACGGGCCCAGGGACTTAGTACATGTGGCTATCTGGGGAGGCATGGGCCGACGGTGATCCCATGTGCTAGTTCCACTATGTTACGACAAAATGGACCTCATCAAGGAGTTTTTGACGAGGAAACGCTAACCGGGCTTTGAGGCCTCATGAACCTCATAGCCACAATGATATGTTTAGGTGGTCGGGCCTTGCAAACCCATCCAGCACCGGAGGAAGAAGGTTGGAACTTGTTTTATGAATATGATTATGTTATGTTATGATTGTTATGCACCGTGAGGGAAGGCCGGGATTGCCCAAACGAGTATGTTTTATGATATATGATCTGCATGTATTATGATATATTGTATGATCACCTATTTAAAGTATTATTGATATGTGTCATACACAGTCGGAGTTTAGTTGGAGATGATGCACGCTCACTCGCCGAGCCTTTACGTTTATGTCTAAATTATGAACCTAATGAATTTAATATGAACTAGTCGTAAAGTTCGAGCATTGTTTATTTATTTTCTTGCCCTTCGCGGGAACTAACTTCTAATAAAACCTTTGCTCAGGATTTATGACTTGCATGTGCATGTTTCTTATATATATATATGTATCCCTCCTGCTCACTCAGTCTTCTAGAGACTGACCCTCTCCCTCCCCAACACTTTAGCGTGCAGGTTTGGCTTTGGAGTTTCGGGCTAGGCGGAGTTATGTTGAGTTTGAGTCGGTCAAGTTAAGTTAGAAGCGTCTGTGCATTCACTTATGTATTTCAATTGTAAATGATTCAACCTTGTGAGATTATGGAGTTAAATCTTGTATTTTGCTATTGAATTGCTTTTGTTGGGCTTTGTTTATGAGTTGAAAAGAGGCCTGAAGAGCCCAAGTCTGCTTATGGTTTGTGTGTTTGAATTTTAGTTTTCCATTGCAGTATATATTGTTGATTGGTTAGTACTGCAGGGTCTAAGTTCCGCCTAGCTTAGAAGGGTTTTCTGTGTGTCTCCCGTTCGCTATGGTTTGATACGGGTGCGGATTTACCATTTCGTTACTCGTGTTGAGCCATAGTGCGGGGGATGTGGTGCCTCACGTGGGGGGTCGTACATTAACATTCATTCATTCTTTTGTGCACATTCAATAACATTTACACCTTCTTCCTCCGGGTTGGTGGCGGGTTTGCAAGGCCCATCCACCCATTCATTGACCAATAGGGGAACATGACTCCCCAGATGGCACTCAACATCCATTCCTCGCTAACTCCTAACGACGTCCGGTTACGCCATTCATTAGTGGAACTAGTGTGAGGGATCGCCGTCAGCCCTTGCCTCCTCGGGTCACCACTCACACCAAGTCCCTGGGCCCCATTCATTGTGAACATTCATTCATTCACGCCAAAACATTTGGTAGGTTCATGAAATAAAGGCTTTACTTTTAAAATCATTGACCCTTGAAAACGACTCTATATACATATATATATATATTTGGCCGAAATCTTTTCACATTGGGAGTATATAGGGCCATTTAACTAAATAGTAGAGAAACCCACCTTAAACGGCAACAAGGAGAACATACGACCGGCCTCGTCTCCAACGTACTCAAAATCTGTGCAAGAAAGGTGAAGTGAGACTCAATATGACAAAATAAGACGCTCGGCAATGTAATGATCATGATATGAAGATATAAAAGATAAAATTATGTTATGAAATTGTTCATGTGCACTATTAAGGAATTTATATCATATAATCAAGTCATTCACTTTCATCCGAATTCATCAATTCACATTTTCAATCCAATTAATCAAAGAATTCAAACATGATCATAGCACTTATTAAATCACATTTGAAATTAGAAATTAGACAATCAATTACATTCAATTTAAAGTCGAAAATTAAATAAAACATGAAATAGGTAACAATTTAAATTCTATAATTCAATTAAATCAAATGACATTTAATATTCAATAAACATATATAAATATATATAATTAAATATACATACATATATTATATTATATTATATATATATATATATTTATATATGCACGTACAGTTCATGCATGAAAAAGAAAAATAATATGCATGCAATTTCATGCATCAATCAATTTCAATGCATGTAAACATTTCATAAAATGCATGCAAGCTCATGCATTAACAATTTAATTCATGCACTCCTACAACTAACAGCCATGCAAGGAAAAGAAAAACAAATCATAGCAACAAGCAGCAACCAACAGCAGCTACAGACATTCCAAATTCAACATGAGCACGCCTGAATCTCATTAACATACGCTTAAGTTTGGATGCAGAAGGTGACACCCCCGTGTCACCAACATAGAACAAACCGAGACACCCCCTATGTCTCGATACAGAGAAAACAGACCATCGTGCACCCCCATTACACGCTGAAAAGGAACAGACTGACACCCCCGTGCCATGAACGCAGCAGCTCAACAAAATCCCCTGTTTTCTTGCTTAAAACGCAACAACAACTCAAGCAACATATAGGCAAGATATGCAGCATCAAATGGCATGAAATGCAACAACAAACCAATCCTAACAATGCATAAAACTGACAGCAACAGCAAGGGAAGAACGCAGCAGTTTACAGCAAGAATTTCAGGCCAAAAACAGGGCAAAATTCACGAGAAAAAACAGAGCATGACTGACCCTCTTCATCTCCACATATTCAGGTCAATTTAGGCTATCCAAATGCAGAAAAACAACACAAATATGACATATAAATCAGTTCCAAAAGAGTTCAAACAAGAAACGAAGGCACACGTGACCATTCATGAAATTTTCTCAAAGAGCCATAAATGATATCTCATAAATACATCAACCACCATGAAATCAATGATCGTAAATGAGAAGAGGATGTTAAAACAATCATTTTCAGGCTTGGAATCACTCAAATCCATCAAGAATCGAATGAGATCATCATGAATGCTCAAAACCTGTCAATTTCTAATTCAGCTAAAACCTCATGAAACCATGATCAAATTTGGGGATGAATGAATGAAAATGACTCATATTTAATGTACATAACATATCCAAGCTTACCTTGTGGATTAATGGAGGTTTGGAAAGAGATTTGAGCTTGAATCTCTTGGTAGGGCTTGGGTTACGTGAAAAACTGGGATGCAGATGATGTTTGGCTAATTTACTCCAAGTGGGAAGGGTTATCTCGGTTTGGGGGGTTAATGGCTGAATAAAGGGTTGAGTTAGGGTTCCATAAAGTCTAACCATGGTTAATTTGGTCAACAAATGAATAAGTTATTGTCATTTTAGTGCAGCAAGGTCAGTTTGGTCGCCGTTTCGTTTTTCGGTTGGATTTCGGAGGTTCAAATTACGTTAGAAAAATATAAGGCTAAGTTCACTAAACTTGAATTTTCATTACAAGTTCAGCGAAGTTGACGGAACTCAAATCCGAGTTCCCGTGCTCAAGATATTAATTACGGAACCAAGGGTGCGCTAAGTGCTCGTTAGCCCCCGACTTGGATTCCAAAATTCAAATTAAATCCGAAACACATGCAAATGAATCCGAAAATACGAAACAAACATATATTCATATACAAGACACGTATAAGTTCAACATATTAAATTTGCACGAAATTTCGGTATCAATTTAAATAGAAACAAAGCACGTAAATGTCACTCATACGTAATGTAACAATAAAATTCATAATATTTCCAAATAATATAAAAATCACATACGTATATATATATAATTTATAATACATGCATGCATAAATAATTTATAAATATAAAATGCATGCACTACTTAAAATCAGAAATGCATGCACCAATTATGATTACAATGTATTGCATGAATTCATGCAAATATATTAAACAATACGTGCACAATTAACATATATATATATATTTATATTATATAAATATATTTAATATCAATATCATTAAAATAAAGTAATTAACATTTAAAAATAAAATTAAATATGTAAAACACGTATAAATAATTATTTCGTGCAATTTGGTAAACACATACGTCATGCTATACTAATAAAAAAAAACTGGGGCGTTACAACCTCTCCCCCTTGAAAGAATCCGTCCTCGGATTCACTATCTGCCTGAAACAATTAATGAAGGAACCCCGTTCCTCACAAACAACAAGGAGAGAATCCCCGTCTCTCAAATAACAATGAGAGAACCCCGTCTCTCAAGGGCAACAAAGAGAGAACCCCGTCTCTCAAAAACAACAAAGAGAGAACCCCATCTCTCAAAAGCAACAACCAGAGAACCCCGTCTCTCGCCAACAGGTAACGAAGTTCATAATACAAAATATAGCCACAACGAAGAACAAACACCAAGGAGAGAAAATCAAAATATCCAATTAGGGCAACTTAGTCAAAACAATCACATAAAGTCAGGGAACAATAATCACTTACTTACATCTAATCGATTGTACAACCATAATTAATGAATCAAAGAGTCAAAGCCCAAATTAGCAAAATTATTTAAATTAACAATGCGTGTATGCGTATGCCATGGATGTCTGAGGTACCGTTCACCGTGGGAATGAATTTGAAACCCAAAGCCTTCTTGGTCCCAAGGTATGGTCTGAACCCAAAAGCTAGCTCGACTCTTGGCATGTCTTTAATATCTTTAATGTGTCCACCTTCTTCCATTTCTCGGTTATACTTTAACCCTGATCCAATCAACCTGCTTTTCCAGACGAGTTTTACCCTGCATCTTCAGATTTCGGACCGGTCTTCTTCACGGTTCATGTCTCCTTCTATAATTTGGTGAAACCTCTGAAGTTCCATAACCTTTTTGATTAATAGTCACAGTCCTCTTGACGAGTTCTTTCCAAACCGGGTTGTAATCATCGGTTCCCAAAAACTTGGATTAACCTCTTCGTGGATCGTTTCCTCATCCCTTCATCCTCTTAAAGCCATTAAGCGTTCATTAGATTTCGGTCCACCCAAATTTCTAATCGAGGGGAAACTTCCTTGATACTTCTTAAGATTTAATTCAAGTCCTTCTATAGTCACTTCTTTCTAATTCCTTTCTGCTCAAATTCTTCTAACTTGTTATGGAGAACGACTAGCGATGCAATAAGGTTTTATTTTGTTAATTGATGTTCGAACTCCTCCAATACTTAGCCAGATTACCCTCTATGGTTGCCATCACGAACGCATTAATTTGATTTAATCTCTGTTCCCTGAAGCGATTTAGTAGTCTAACAGAAGCTCTTCCACCATTTCAATATTTTCCAAAATCTAAATCCCAGGTATAGAAATGCTCGACAAACCATCACCTCAATATCCTGTGGTGGCCTTCAACACTAACTTAATACTTAACACTCACTTTAATGGTTTAACCGTTGAGGCTCTTTTATTTATTTCCGGTCACACTATTAGGACTTCCCGTTCTTCCTTAGTTTGCAATTCCGTTACTCCTACGAAAATATTTGCAATTCCGTTACTCCTACGAAAATATTTCTTCGAGCACCAATTCAATTCTCCAATTTGTTCCTTGGTCGTGCTCTCCCCCTTAAATTTCTATTGTCGCGTGTTGAACTCCATCGATTCTTCTTTTGTCGAAAACCCCAAAGTTTTGCTTTTAACTTCCCTTCTAATTCGCTTAATATCCGAAGCCCCTTTCCTATTCTTGTCCTGATCCAAACACCCCGCAATCAACTCTAATCTCACTTCTCTTTATGAATTCTCGATTCCATTAACCTGTCCTTTACTTGAAATTCTTTATTTTTCCGACGTCACCTTCATTGTAACATACCGTCCCATTATTTCTTTTCTTCTTAACTCAGATGTGGGCCGGTCAAAGGAATACTTGATAAGTGAGATAAAATAATTTCCTATCAAATAAACACTATAATGCATGTCGGGTTAAAATGATAATGCACGTGGCATACTTGCAACAATTAAATATGCCGCACATTAGAGCAACAAAATCAAATAGGAATTCGCGTACAAACATAAGTAAAGAAAAATAATAATTTGTTGCAAAATATGATGCACGTGCCATGAATGTTTTGGAACCTGTCACCAATGTAGTAAGTTGTTAGCTCGGTAGCTTTTCCTCGTTCCTTCAATCACGAGGTTACTTTGACTTGCTAATCATGCCTTGTCTTTCCCACGGTCTTCAAGTTTTCTATGAATCTTTTCGTATCACTTGTATCTTTCACTGTCTGAAATTGCAATTTCACGATCCCTGATTTCTTCGACAACCATTGAATTGACCTCTGCATTTCCACCCCGAGAATCACCCTTCAACATTGCCCAAATTCTTTTACAAACTTGAACCCTAATGTAATTCTGAACCCTACTTCTCGCCATCACCGTGATCAAGACTCCCGTGCTTATCCTTTATGAACTTAGATTGACGAATTAGCCTTGTTTTCCGATTGCTTATACCTGAGCGCATGATTTCCTTCTAAAGAGTCTTAGTCTTTCTTTGCCGTTTCCATTTGTTGCTCCATATTTCCAATTCGACCTCTCCACCCGACAATTCAGCTTGGATTTAGAAAACGAACTCAATTCCCATCCTCAATATCACCACTTTCCTAAATTTGTATCTACCCCGTCAATTGCCTTTCTCTACTCCCTTCCCTACTCGTTTCTATCTTAGTAGCAATCCAGAGCACCTAAATTTAAACCCTTCTCGATCTTCACCTCCAAAATCTCGATTTCTAATTTCCAGGTTTATTTAGCAACCCTTCTTTGACAACTCTTGGTGCTCAATTTCCATCGAATTGATTTTACCTTGACTCCTCCCAGTCCTCGGTACCTCTTCAATGGTCCGAACCCTGAACCAAAATACCTTCAAGGTTCATTTACTTCATTCCTTAGGTTGAACGATCCCGTTGGCTCCAATTATGGCTTCTTATGTAAGAGAGCCGCATATGTCAACCTTTGGAGTCATAAATATTTCCCGATCAATTCCTATTTCTACGAATATCCCTCTATAGTTGCATCTTCTTAAATCAAACTTCCATTTCAGCTCCTATTCCTTGAACTCTAACTCTATCTATGAGGACTACGCCTCTCGAATTCTCTATATCTTTCCCCCGATACATCATTCCTATCCTCCATGCCTCAAAAAGAACTTGTAGTAAGGCGTTGTTAGCATGATACTTGGTCGTGGTTTGATAGTATCTTCATATCCTGTAATTCATAACTTATTTGAAGGATATATGCATGCGATTAGTACATGCTCATGGCACATATTCAACACGAAAGGCACGGATTCAATATGAAATGTAACAAGTAATTCGACAAGATTAAAAAGAAAGGCAATTTTATGTTCAAGATCGATGCAATGCACACATTATCACTTAGTTCCTATGCCGAACGACCTAAACTGACTCACACGACACGAAAGCCCGGGTTTTTCAACCCTAAGCTCTGATACCACTTAAGGATGTAACACTCGAGCGCAAGGTGTCACATCTCCCGTATTTTGTCCGAAATGAGCTGTTCGTGCAAATCTACCACCTTGGAGTATTTTGGCCATAACTAATTCATTTCTTAACCAAATCACTTGATTCTTGAGCCAAATTAACCCTAGTTAAACCCTCTAATCATCCATTAACCTCTCATTTCGAAATCAGACCTGTGGAGAGAGAGAGAGAGAAGCAGCTGACCGAGAGTTTTGGGGGAGAAAAAGAAATCTGCACAGTTCATCTTGCCTTTCCAAGATCAATACTCCATCTTTTCGCCTCAAATTCGAAAGGTACGTCCGTGGATTTGTTTTATATCTTCTCCTCTTTCTTTTAAGTGTTTATTTGCTAATTTCCATGCAGATTTGAGTATGCTTTGATGAAGAGAATGAATAGTTAGGTTTAGTTCAAATTTTGAATTCATGGGATTAGCTTCAGTTTTTATGGATTTTAGCGCATGAATCTTGTTTCTTTAAGCTTTAATAACTGAATTCTTGCTCTTATTTTCATGGATTTCAAGTATGTGATTATTTTCTTCATGTTTGGAGCTTGGTAAATGACTGAAAATCTGAGATTTAGATGCATGATTGGAACCTTGTTTTTATTGTTCTTGTTGTGTGCAACTGCTGTCAGGTTTTCCCTTCTTTTCCTTGTTGTTTTGCTGTTGTTTCATTGCTCTCCTGCTGCTGCGCCTTCAATCTGTTTTGCTACGTGAGATGGAGGAAAAACAGAGCAGCTGTTGCTGCTGTTCGTCGGGCCTATTTTCATCTCCTGGGCGGGGAGATTTTGTGGTGGTTGTGCCCTGGGCGGAGACACCTTAAGGCAGTAGCTTCTGCCTCTTCTTCTACCCGGCCGGGGAGTTTTGTGTTGAGTTTTTACCCGGCCGGGGAGCTCCTTTTCCTGCTGTGTTCCTTCTTAGTTGAATTTAATTGTGCATGTGTTTATGTTTGTGTATGTACATGTAATTTTATGCATGAAATTATGTTTTTGTGCATGTGTGCATGTGTGCATGCATGTTGCTATGTGAATTTACATGCATGAATGTGTGATTATATTTATATATATATGTATGTGAGTGTTTTAATCCATGAATATGTGTTATATATATGTAATATATACATATGTGGTGCATATACGTGAGGTGTATATATATATATAATCTATGCATGCATTTGGTATATGAAATATATTATATATTATGCATGCAATTGTGTATATATAGTGTATAAATATTAAGATGCATGCATGTGTGTAGTACGTATATAGTATGTATATATATATTTATGAGTGTGATGTGTGTATTAAATTATAATCTGTGTGGGTATATATGAATATATATATGAAATATAATATATTATATATTATGTATTTAAGTATTAAATTAATTATGTGTATTTTAATTGTTTAAGTTTGAATATTTCTTTGATATTATGATCTTAAGTGGCGTAAATGAAATGAATTCGATGAATATATACGTGTATGAACTATAGATTCTGATGGTATGCTATTTTATGACCTAATATGAATTTATTTGACATGAAATGAATTTGTTTCTTGGATTAGTTGTATGATATTTGGTTTATTGCTCCAATGTGTCTAAGTGTAAATTATATGAAGTGCATTGCATCATATGCATTCATATGCGTTTGCCAAGCGTTTCCTTGGTTCATATGGAGTCTAAGTGTGGTTCCCTTGTTTAGATTGTTCGAGTGGAGTTGCTCGTTGGTGTGGAGCCGCTCCGTAGGCGTGGTTCTTGTTCATTTCATTCGGTTTGTTCATTAAGGTGAGGTTTCTTTCTTTTAGTTATTATGACCTACAACCCTAAATGAGTTTTGAGCCCGCATGTGACCTACGTATATATATATATATATATATATATATAGATACGTGTTTGTTATGTATTTTGTGGGAATTGGCCCGTTTGTTATGAATCCTTTTGAAAACGCTTTATATATATACGTAGATATATTTTCGGTTATTTGTTTTGAAAACGGGTTGGTGTGTATAATTTGAATTTGGATACGTAGCGAGGTTTGAATTTGAAAGATAAGTCTTTTGTATGAATCCCTATGTTTGAGTTTGAATCTGGGCCCCGGAGATGTGGGTAAGGGAGACCCGGGACGACCATGGGGTCTCCAGTTATGACCCCTGTGCACGTTCTCCTATTGGATAGGATCAACTCGGAACCCACTAGGAGGTTTGGTGGGGGATGGAATCCTCGGGGCGTGAGCGTCATGAAACTCACGACCCATACATAAAGTAATGGATAGTTAGGGTGTGCACAACCCTTCTATCACCCGGTGTTGGGGAAGGTACGTTTGATTTGGTTTTCGTTTGAATTTGAATATAAGTTTAAATCTATATGAAGGAGGTTGGTTTGAAAACTCGTACTCGCCGAGTTAGTTTGAATTTGATTATGAATTCGATTCGTGAAACGGGAGTGGACTTCTAATTATTAAAATTTGGTAGATTTTGGCCTTTGGCCTAACTTTTCTTCCATATATAGTATCATGGGATCAAAATGCTTTGGATTGCAAAAACCACGCCCCGGTTCATGAATATTATGATTTTGAATATGCTCTGTCTCTATGTATATGTACGTGTGCGTGAGTTAGCCCCTCACCAGTCTTTATGAGTGACCCTCGATGTCGTTTCCCATTTTTCCCTTTGCTTTCGAGTTGCAGGTGCAGGGTTCGGTCTGAGCTAAGCGGCGGTTTTCTTTTGGGTCGTTCGAGTCGAGTTGTTCGAGTCTTTTGCATACTGCATCTTTATCTCTCGCTTTAGTATTTTGGAGATATGTATAAGATTATGTCTATGACTCGAATTTGGAACTTGTAAGCTTTTATTTGGCCCTAGAGTGGCATCGCATGGATATCTTTTATTCTGTTGAGCATGTATGACGATAGTAGTTGTTGATCTTGTTGCTTCCGCGTATGTTTTATTTTGTTGCGTACTCTGTTTTAGGGTCTAGACCGCCTAGCTAGGTGAGAGTTTTTTTTTCTTGTCTTCCGTTCGCTATAGCTTGGTGCGTGTGCGGATTTTCCATTTCGTTACACGTGTCGGGCTATGGTGCGGGGGATGTGGTGCCCTTCGCTCCGGGGTGCTACAAATTTCCTATTCTTTAGGGTAGTGACTAAGGCTCTAGGGTAGGTAGGTGTATAATTATATGGTACTTAGTTGGTATGCTAGGTGTATAATGATGTAGGAGCTTATGTATACATATATTATCTAATAATTAATTATATCATAAAAAAATAAATCTAAAATAGGGTTAAAACTGTAACATCCTGATCGCTCGGATTTCCAGGTATGCCGTAACGAGAGTGTAGCACCCCGCACGTGAGGCACCACATCCCCCGCACTATGGCTGAACACGAGTAACGAAATAGGAAGTCTGCACCCGTATCAAACCATAGCGAACGGGAGACAAATAAAATAACCTTGCTAGGCTAGGCGGAACGTATACCCTGCAATTATAACCAATCAACAAGATATAATGCAATGGAGAACTAAATCCAAACACATGCATTGGCCACGGGCCTGCAGAAATTAAACACACGAACCACAGGCAGACTTGGGATCCTCAGGCCTCTTTTAACTCATAACAAAGCCCGATAAGGCAATTCAGTAACAAATACATAAAGCTTCAAGTTCATAGTATTATAGAATTGAATCATGCATAAGTTAAATACATATGCGAGTGCAGAGACTCTCCTAACTGAACTTGACCGACACAAAGACTCCACACAACTCCGCCTAGCTCGAAACTCCAAAGCCAAACCTACGCACTAAAAGGTTGAGGAGGGAGAGGATCAGTCTCTAGAAGACTGAATGAGCAGGAGCGAAATACGTATATATAAAACCTGCACATGCAAGTCATAAATCCCGAGCAAGGTTTTATTTAAAATTAGTTCCCAAAAGGGCAAGAGGAAGACTAAGCAATGCTCAGATTTTATGACTAATCATATTAATTCATTCCGTTCATAATTCATACATAAACATAAAGGCTCGGCGAGTGAGCGTGCATCATCTCCAACCAATCTCCAACTGTGTACGACAAACATCATTAATATTTTAACTAGGTGATCATGCAATATATCATAATACACACAAATCATATATCATATCATAAAACCTATTCGTTTGGGCAATCCGTGTCCCGGTCTTCCCGCACAGTGCATATCAATCATAAACATAATCATAAAATAAGTTCCAACTTTCTTCCTCCGGGTGGTGGACGGGTTAGCAAGACCCGACCACCTCATACATAGGACAATGGGGTTTCATGACCTCCCCAAGGGCACTCAGCTCCCATTCCCCGCTAAACCTGTAGCACCCCGCACGTGAGGCACCACATCCCCCGCACTATGGCTCAACACGAGTAACGAAATGGAAAATCCGTACCCGTATCCAACCATAGCGAACGGGAGACAAGCAAAAATACCTTCCTAAGCTAGGCGGAACTTAAACAAAATATAATGCCTCGGAAAACTAAAACTCAAACATACAAACCATAAGCAGACTTGGGCTCTTCAAGCCTCTTTTAAACTCATAATCCAAGCCCAACAAAAGTAATTCAATAACAATTATACAAGAAACAATTCCATGATCTTACAAGGTCGAATCAATCACAATTTAAATGCATAAGGTGCAAACATAGACGCTTCTAACTTGACTTGACTGACATCAACTCAACACAACTCCACCTAGCCCGAGACTCCGAAGCCAAACCTGCACACTAAAGTGTTGGGGAGGGAGAGGACCAGTCTCTAGAAGACTGAGTGAGCAGGAGGGATATATATATATATATAAAACATGCACATGCAAATCATAAATCCCGAGCAAGGTTTTATTTATAATTAGTTCCCAAAAAGGGGCAAGAGAAAGATTAATCAATGCTCGGATTTTATGACTAATCATATTAATTCATTACTTTCATAAATCATACATAAACATAAGGCTCGGCGAGTGACCGTGCACAATCTCCAACCAAACTCCGGCCGTGTACGACAATTATCATTAATATGTTGATTAGGCGATCATGCAATATATCATAATACACGCATATCATAAATCATATCATAAAACATATTCGTTTGGGCAATCCGTGTCCCGGCCTTCCCGCACGGTGCATAACAATCATAACATAACATAATCATAATCATAAATCATAAATCAGTTCCAACCTTCTTCCTCCGGGTGGTGGACGGGTTAGCAAGACCCGACCACCTCATACATGGGCCAATGGGGTTTCATGACTCCCCCAAGGGCACTTAGCTCCCATTCCCCGCTAAACCTCCTAGCGAGGGCCGGTATCGCCGTACATAAATGTGGTAGGACTAGTACAAGGGATCACCGTCGGCCCTTGCCTCCCCGGATAGCCACTTGCACAAGTCCCGGGGCCCGTACAATCATAAATCATAAATGTGTCTTGCCAAACATATCAATTGATAAGAACATAACATATTTCATAAGTCATTTGAGAAGGGTTTACTCAATCAATATTTACTCGATGACTTTACTTCAAAAGTAAATATATATAATCATAAGGTTTTGGCCAAAGCTTTTCACATAAGGGTTGTAGGGTTTGTTACATAGCTAGAACAAAAACACCCTCACCTGAACCGTGACGATACAAGGAACGAGTAGCAAGTGCCTGAACGATCAAGATCTCTCCACCCTGGAGATAAACTGTACAAAAGATAACATGACGTGTTCGTGAGACTCGAGACTCCAATGAACCATATGAGACGCACGGCATGCCATGAACATGATATGAATGCGTAACAAATGATATTATGTCATAAAATGTTCATGTGCACTATTAAAGAATTTAAAACATATAATCAAATCATTCGTTCATATATTTCATTCAATTTCATAAATTCATAAATTCATAAATTCATAACATTCATAATGCATATCAATTAGTCCAAGAATTCATTTAATAATCATAATACATAATATTCATATTCACATTTAGGAATAAAATAAATAAATCGTTCAATCAATAATCGACAATTTAAATACGCGAAATAGAAATCAATTAATCTCAAGAATTGAATTAAATTAAATAATATTTAAAATATATAATAAATATATATAATATATAATCAAATAACATTTAAATATAATTTATATATATATACGTACACACATAAACACACCCATGCATGCATTTACTATATAATAAGTACATATATATATTTTACATATGTAACACATTCACGCATGCAATTAATATAACACCATGCACACACAAAAGCCATGCATATATATATATAGTACATATTATACTTGCATGCAATATATTATGACAACCATGCACTCACGTACACACAACACAAATATACAATATATATATACAGGCATGCAATTACACACACAAGCATCTATATATATATATATATTATATACACAAGCCATGCACACACACAAGTCATGCATACACACGCACACGCAGACCATATATATATACACATACAGTAGTTCAAATAGGAGCAGCAACAGCAGCCTACACACAAGCAACAGGGAAAAGAAACGCAGGCAAAGAAATCAGGAAAAACGGGGTGACACCCCCCGTGTCACCTCCCAAGCCCAGACCGAGGCACCCCCGTGTCTCGGTACAGCAATTCCGGGCCAATCTACACCCCCGTTCCTCGCTGGAAAGAGCAAAAATGGCACCCCCGTGTCTCGCACCAGCACATCCCCTGTTTTCTCGACAGCAACTGACGCGGAAGAAGGCAGCAACGAACGCAAGAAATGCAGGCAAGAAAGCAGCAAAACTGAGCATGACAAAGCTGCAAGAACTCAACTAAAACACACCCCAAGAAGTCACGAAAATGGACAGCAAAAGCAAGGAGGTTCACGGCAGTTTTGACAGCAACAAACCAGTCCCAAAACAGAGCGAAAATCTCGAAGAAAAACAGAGCATGAAGATCTCCAACCATCCCAACATGTTTAGATCATATAGGTCATCAAATGTGCTGCAAAACAACTTAAATTCAACACATAAATCAGTTCCAAAAGAGTTCAACCAAGAGGAGAAGGCATACGTGACATTTCAAGGAATTTCTCTCAAAGTACCATAATTAATATCTCATTAATACTTCAACCACCAAGAAATCAATGATCATAAATGATATGAGGATGTCAAAACAATCAATCTCAAGCTTGGAATCAATCAAAACCAACAAAAATCGAATGAGGTCAACAAAATGCCCAAAATTCTTCATTTTCGGAATCAGTCCAGAAATTCTCGAATCCTTGCTCAAAATCGTGAATGAAAGGATGAAAATGATCAGGAATGAACAATTATTACAACCCTAAGCTTACCTTGTTGATTGAATGAAGTTTGGATGAGATTTGAGCTCCAAAATCTCTAAGGAATGTAGGGTTACGGGACTGCTTGAATTTCCAGAGACTTTGGCTGAGTTTTGGGGATTGTGTGAGGGTTAGTTTGGTTAGGGCATGATAAGTTAGGATAGGTGGTTGAGTTAGGGATCAATAGAATCAAACCATGGTTAATTTGGTTAAAGTTTGGATAAGATATGGCTATATTTGTACAACAAGGTTAGTTTAGTCTCCGTTTCGTTTTTCGGTTGAATTTCGGACTTTCAAATGACTTAGGAAAAATATAAGGCTAGGTTTACTAAACTCGAATTTTCGTTACGAGTTCAGCGGAGTTGACGGAACTCGAATCCGAGTTCCCGAGCTCAAGATATTAAATTTGGAACCAAGGGTGCGCTAAGTGCTCGTTAACCCCCGATTTGGTTCCTCGATTCAAAATAAATTCGTTAACATATCAAATAAATTCAAAAACATAAAACGAGCATATAATCATGTTCATAACACATATATTTACGACATACTACAAATTCGTGGTATTTCGATATCATTTCATATAAGAACGAAGCACAAAATAAGCAACATGCACAATCCATGCAATTCATGCATATATTATAAATTCCATGCACAAATTATAATTTCCATGCATAAATTTTAAATCAAAGTTCATGCAATTCATGCATATTTCAATAAAAATCCATACACAAATATTTTAATTAAATAAATCAAATTAATTTATAAACATAATTAAAGTCACGTAATTAATTAATTAAATCATGATTAATTAACATAACATTTAATTAGCATAATCATTAAATTATTAAGATGGTTAAGCAGGATTAATTAACATAATACATAATTAGTAACATAATTAACATTAATCATTAAATTAACAATAATTAAAGAAATACAGATATACGTACTTAATATATGAAATATTTAATATAAAATTGAATTAAAATAAAATATAATAAAATAAAATTATAACGATTTATAATAAAATTAAATATGAAACACGTAAAAACAATTAATCACATAATTAAATAATTAAATTGCGCAATTTTGAAACAAATATGACATATTAATAAAATTGAAAAACCGGGGCGTTACAATCTCTCCCCCTTAAAAGAATCCGTCCTCGGATTCACTGCACGCTTAAAACCACCAATGAGAGATTCCCCGTCTCTCGCAAGCAACAAGGAGAGAGCCCCGTCTCTCGAGCAACAATGAGAGAACCCCGTCTCTCGCAAGCAAAGAGAGTACCCCGTGTCTCAAACAAAAATTAAGAGAATCCCCGTCTCTTAGAAACAACGAGAGCACCCCGTCTCTCAAACAAAAATTAAGAGAATCCCCGTCTCTTAGAAACAACGAGAGCACCCCGTTTCTCAAACAAAATAAATAAATCAAGAAAATCTCCAATACTCCCAATCAACACACGCAAAACCCAATTCAAAATCACACAAGCCACCCCAAGGCAAGTAACAGATATCATCCACGTTAATCATCAATTACTTCACGTAGTTTAACTTGATAAGAAAATAAAGCACATAACAAAGAAATTATTAAATTGAATTTGCATGAATGTATGCTTCATGAATGCTATAAATACCGTTCACCGTAGTCACGAAGTTTTAAAATTGTGAGTTGTCGTTGTTCAGTGTATCATCTGTCCCGAAGATAGATTCAGTGCTCAGTTTGTCTTTAACCTCTTCAGGGTACCCCAATGAGACAATTGATGAATCCTTTAAGGATTATATTCTTGAATCCCTTCTGCCTGGTACTGTTTCCAGTCTTCATCATTTCCCTTAATCCTCATTCGACCAACCAACTCTTTTTAAATAACCGAGCTTGACTTCCCGAATGCCCTTAGACCATCCGTCTTGAAGTTAGGTCCATAGCTACTATCTTAGCCATATCGGAGTTTAAAATACGCTCGAGGATAACTACTCCTGACAACCTTGACGATTCAATCCCTACCTTGAGGTATTCGTCATTAGGATCTACCTTAACACGAATCCTTTTCCATCTTCCGTTCATGTTATCCATTCATTCCCTTTGACCCCTTAAGGTTATATTCGGCATCTAGCTCCACATTTCTTGAATCGAAGATAGAATGTTCTTGATGATTCTTGACGTTTGATGTAAATCCTCCAATGATCATCTTTTTCGGTTAGGTTTCTTCTTAAATTTCCTTCTGAATTATCGTGGAAATAACCGAAGACTTGATAATATTGTCATTATTGAACCCCCTTTTTATTCTATTGGATTACTCTTGATTGCCATCCTTTCATTCTATGCTAGCTTGATTCGACTCTCTCTCTCCCGTCAATTCTGACTTAGGGTTTACAAAAACTCCCTTATAATTCTGTTATCCCCAGATCCATGTTTTATACATAGGAATATTCTCCTAACCATTTCCGTTATACCTAGTGAGGGACTTCAACCCGAATTTAATAACTTAGTTCTCCTCTTAACAACTTAACCATTCAAGCCGCCTTAGTTATCTCTAATCATCACTAATAGGACTTCCAGGTCTTCCTTAATTTGCAATTTCGTTATTCCCACTAAATATTTCTTCGAGCACCCCTTCAATCGTCCAATTTGTTCCTCGGTCGTACTCTCCCCCTTAAATTTCTATTGTCACATGTTGAACTCCATTAATTCTCATTTTGTCGAAGTTCTTAATGAATAATTTCCATTAGGGAGGATTTTAATCAAAAGGCAACCCCAAGGTTTTGCATTTCAACTTCCCTTCTAATTCACTTAATGTCCGAAACCCCTTTCCTATTCTTATCCAATCCAAACACCCCGCGATCAATTCTAATCTCGCTTCTCCTTATGAATTCCCGTTTCCATTAACCTATCTCTTACATGAAATTCTTTGTTTCCCCGAAATCATCTTTATTGAATTCGAAAGTGGCTTGGCTAAGTAATACTTGATAGTTGAAGTGAATGAGTTTCCTATCAAATAAACACTAAAATGCATGTCGGGTTAAAATGACGATGCATGTGTCACGTTTACATCAAGCAATTATATAACATATTAGCGCAACGAAACCACTTAGAAACGTACGGATAAACAGAAGGTCAAAAGAATAAATAATTAATGCAAAATATGGTGCACGTGCTATGAATGTTTTGGAACCTGTCACCAATGTGGTAAGCTATTAGCTCAGTAGCTTTTCTTCGTTCCTCCAATCCCGAGGTTACTTTGACTTGGTGATTATCCCTTGCCTTTCGCACGGTCTTCAAGTTTTCCATGAGTCTTTTTGCATCACTTGTATCTTCCACTATCCGGAATTGAAATTTCACGATCCCTGATTTCTTCGACATCCACTGAATTAGCTTCTGCATTTACCCCCAAGATTCGCCCTTCAACCAGTCTTTGCCTTTCTTTATAGTTCCCATTTGTTGTTCCATATCTTCCAATTTAACCTCACAACATGACAATTCAGTTTGGATTTGGAAAAATGAACTCAAGTCCTGTCCTTAGCATTATCACCCTCCATGGATTGTAGTTATCCTATTACTTATCTTTCTCTAACTCCTTCTCGACTTGTTTCCCATCTTACATCGACTCCTCTTAATTATTGATACCTCTTTCCAATCTTGACTTCTAAAACTCGATTTCTAGTTACCAGTTTTATTTAGAAGCCTTTTGACAACCCTTGGGCTTAATTCCCTCCAGATCCATTTTACCTGAACCCTGAACTAAAATATCTTCAAGGTTGATATACCCCACTCCTTAGGTTGGGCAATCCCCTGAATCCAAGTGAAGTACCCTAAGTCGTGGATTCACATAGATTGATCTTCTGAGTTACAACCATCCCGTGATTAACTCCTATCCTCCATGCCTCCGAAAGAATTATAATAAATTGTTGCGATCATAGAACTTGGCCGTGGTTTGACATTATCTTTATAACCTGGAAATCATAACTCATTTCGAGAATATATGCATGTGATTAGTGCATGCTCATGGCAGGTATTCAGTACAAAAGGTAAAAATCCATATAAAATGCAACAAGTAATTCAACAAAATTCTTAAAGAAACCAAATTCCATATTCAAGATCGATGCAATGCACACAATATCACATAGTCCCTACGCCGTTCGACTTAGACTGACTCAAACACGCCACGAGAACACCGGTTTTGCAACCGGGCTCTGATACCACTTAAGGATGTAGCACCCCGCACGTGAGGCACCACATCCCCCGCACTATGGCTCAACACGAGTAACAAAATGGAAAATCCGTACCCGTATCCAACCATAGCGAACGGGAGACAAGCAAAAATGCCTTCCTAAGCTAGGCGGAACTTAGACCCTGCACAGCAACCAATTAACAAAATATAATGCCTCGGGAAACTAAAACTCAAACATACAAACCATAAGCAGACTTGGGCTCTTCAAGCCTCTTTTAAACTCATAATCCAAGCCCAACAAAAGCAATTCAATAACAATTATACAAGAAACAATTCCATGATCTTACAAGGTCGAATCAATCACAATTTAAATGCATAAGGTGCAAACATAGACGCTTCTAACTTGACTTGACTGACATCAACTCAACACAACTCCGCCTAACCCGAGACTCCGAAGCCAAACCTGCACACTAAAGTGTTGGGGAGGGAGAGGGTCAGTCTCTAGAAGACTGAGTGAGCAGGAGGGATATATATATATATATAAAACATGCACATGCAAATCATAAATCCCGAACAAGGTTTTATTTATAATTAGTTCCCAAAAAGGGGCAAGAGAAAGATTAATCAATGCTCGGATTTTATGACTAATCATATTAATTCATTACTTTCATAAATCATACATAAACATAAGGCTCGGCGAGTGACCGTGCATAATCTCCAACCAAACTCCGACCGTGTACGACAATTATCATTAATATGTTGATTAGGCGATCATGCAATATATCATAATACACGCATATCATAAATCATATCATAAAACATATTCGTTTGGGCAATCCGTGTCCCAGCCTTCCCGCACGGTGCATAACAATCATAACATAACATAATCATAATCATAAATCATAAATCAGTTCCAACCTTCTTCCTCCGGGTGGTGGACGGGTTAGCAAGACCCGGCCACCTCATACATGGGCCAATGGGGTTTCATGACTCCCCCAAGGGCACTCAGCTCCCATTCCCCGCTAAACCTCCTAGCGAGGGCCGGTATCGCCGTACATAAATGTGGTGGGACTAGTACAAGGGATCACCGTCGGCCCTTGCCTCCCCGGATAGCCACTTGCACAAGTCCCGGGACCCGTACAATCATAAATCATAAATGTGTCTCGCCAAACATATCAATTGATAAGAACATAACATATTTCATAAGTCATTTGAGAAGGGGACTCGATCAATATTTACTCGATGACTTTACTTCAAAAGTACATATATATAATCATAAGGTTTTGGCCAAAGCTTTTCAAATAAGGGTTGTAGGGTTTGTGTAATACCCCGACTCACAGTCGGTACAGGTAAATTATGTGATTTAATATTATTTGCGTTTTAGATTATTTGTATAGGACTATTTTGAATTATTTGAACTTATATGAATTACTTGAATTGAATGTTGCATGTGATTTATTCGTTTTATTTGAGTTGGCCTTATTTGAACCTGTATTTGTTGAACCGAACCAACTTGAACCGGGAACCTTGAACCGAACCCGTGAACCGAACCGGTCCAGCCCTTAAAGGCTGAACCATTCTTCCTTTCTCCTTTCTTACGTGAAACAACAGCAGCAACTCTTGAGCTAGAGCCAAAACCCCAAGTTTGATCATTCCAACTTCTCGAGCCAATATCTCTCTCGTTTCTTCGTCTTTTCTCGAACTTAGGTAGGTTTCGGAATCCCCTCGTCATGCTTGTCGTTTCCATGGTTTAAATTCTGAGTTTGGAGTGAGTTTAGTGTGCCTTTGTGTCCCTACGTGAATAGTAAGGGTTTAATGAAAAAACTTGGATACTTGCTCTTTGCTTGATGTGTTTGATTCCTAGCTTCATTTATGAGTTTTATAGGTTGTATGTGTTGTCTTTATTGCATTTAATCTTTGGTTGGTTGAGTATTTATGAATGATCATGATTTTTGTTTGAAAGTTGCATACCCTTGATCATGCTTTTTAATTCCGTTTTCTTGCGTTATTTGAGTGTTTATATGTCAAGCATGATTTATATGTATTGTGTGTGCATTTTGAGAAGTTGTGGCAAATTAAAGGGTTGGTTTTTGGCCATTTTGGCACCATTTTGGAGCTTCCCCTGTTTCTGTAATAAATTTCTCTGCTCCAGCTTTCGAACCAGGCCGGAACGGCCGTTCCCGCCCAGTTTCAAACTGGGAACGACCGTTCCCAGGCCTTTACTGTTCATGCCGAGAGTGGGAACGACCGTTCCCAGTTTGTACTGGGAACGGGAACGGCCGTTCCCATGGCCGGAACCCTTCTACTGGGTCAAATCCGCGAGGTCCACGGGGGTGGATTTGAGGCAGTAGCTCTGGAAAAATCCGCTAGGGTGGATTTTTCCCTTTGGAAAAATCCATGGGGGTGGATTTTGCCACTTTTTCTCTTTGCCTTGTTTATGCATTTGTATGACTTTAAATGCTTTTCTTTTGCATATTAATTGTTATAATTTGATTGTTTTGCATAATAAATTGTAAATATGTTATGCTATGATTTGTGAATTCTATGATTTAATTGTGACATTTTATCTATGAACATGAATCATGCATTTTGCCGAGCGTCTTCTTTGGTTTATATAGAGTCTAAGTCTTGGGCTTTCGTGTTTTCTTTTCAGAGGAGGTTCCAGTTGACGAGCCCGAGGCGTAGGTTGTTCACGTCTGCTCGTATTTTGGTCACGCACAAGGTGAGGTTTAGGAATTTTATTAGCTAAGCGACCTAAAACCTTATGTGATGTTTTCAAGCCGTGCATGTGACTATATATTATATATATATAGATATGTACGTGTTGATTAGAATACATTTATGATCTTGTGAACAACCTTGTTTTGGGAAAAGATATTAAATAAGCTTATGTAAGCTATGTTTTGGAAAAGGCTTTACAATTCTGCTAGCGAGATTGCCATGAAAGATTTGGCATTTGTTATGATATGATTTGTATGTGTGGATCCAAGGAGCTACGGGTAAGGAACCCTCGGGACGGTTCGGGCCGTCGAGGTTCGGCCTGTGCGTAGTCTCCATCCGATATATCACACGCGACCCCTGGGAGTTTGGGAAGGTGTGATATTTCGATGCCTTCGGCGTAAAAACCGGGGAGGGCACGATGTGGGCTCGCTACCCCTCGTGAGTCTGTATATGTCTGGATGGTTAGGGCCGCCGGTGGCTCTTCCATCAATGGAGTAGAGGTTGATGTGTATGATTTCTGTTTTGTTTGTTCTGAGGAGTGAAGGTTGGAAGCTCGTTCTCGCCGAGCATTATGTTTTGTTATGTATGTTTGAGAAGTATGAATCGGGATAGTGTTTATGAAATGTTTTAAAGTATATGTATTTGTTTTGGAAAGTTTTAGTTTGTAAAACCTATTCCGGTTCATCATTTCGCCCTTTGTTTTGTGCTCTGCTCTATATATATGTAGGGTGTGGGTGTGCGTTAGCCCCCTCACTCAGTCAGTTGACTGACTCCTCGTTTACTCTTTTAGTTGCAGGTTTTGGGAACGTGAGCTAGGCGGAGAAGTGTGTCGTCTGTTACACTTGTCGGTCTAGGTTTCGTTAGGTGCATTTACATACCTGCACTTTATTATTTTGTAGTTTTATAGTTTTGATTTGTATATACTTACTGATTATGTTGTTCGAGCCGGGATGGCTTTTGTACAGAAACGTGTTGGTATTTATATGTAAGTACTATATGGATAGGTGTGTGTTGGTACCTACATATATATCTGTGAGTTTTGCTTGTTACTTTTATTTATTCGCTTCCACGCACTCTGTTTCCGTTTGGTCTAGCTCCGCCTAGCCTAGAGTGTGTGTTTGGTCTCCCGTTCGCTATGATTCGGATTCGGGTGCGGACATCCCATTTCGTATTCGGGTTCGGATTATGGTGCGGGGGATGTGGCCCTACGTGTGGGTGCTACAGTTTGTTACATAGCTAGAACAAAAACACCCTCACCTGAACCGTGATGATACAAGGAACGAGTAGCAAGTGCCTGAACGATCAAGATCTCTCCACCCTGGAGATAAACTGTACAAAAGACAACATGACGTGTTCGTGAGACTCGAGACTCCAATGAACCATATGAGATGCACGGCATGCCATGAACATGATATGAATGCGTAACAAATGATATTATGTCATAAAATGTTCATGTGCACTATCAAAGAATTTAAAACATATAATCAAATCATTCGTTCATATATTTCATTCAATTTCATAAATTCATCAATTCATAAATTCATAACATTCATAATGCATATCAATTAGTCCAAGAATTCATTTAGCAATCATAATACATAATATTCATATTCACATTTAGGAATAAAATAAATAAATCGTTCAATCAATAATCGGCAATTTAAATACGCGAAATAGAAATCAATTAATCTCAAGAATTGAATTAAATTAAATAATATTTAAAATATATAATAAATATATATAATATATAATCAAATAACATTTAAATATAATATATATATATATATATATATATATATATATATATATACGTACACCCATAAACACACCCATGCATGCATTTACTATATACTAAGTACATATATATATTTTACATATGTAACACATTCATGCATGCAATTAATATAACACCATGCACACACAAAAGCCATGCATATATATATATAGTACATATTATACTTGCATGCAATATATTATGACAACCATGCACTCACGTACACACAACACAAATATACAATATATATATACAGGCATGCAATTACACACACAAGCATCTATATATATATATATATATATATATTATATACACAAGCCATGCACACACACAAGTCTTGCATACACACGCACACACGGACCATATATATATACACATACAGCAGTTCAAATAGGAGCAGCAACAGCAGCCTACACACAAGCAACAGGGAAAAGAATCGCAGGCAAAGATATCGGGAAAAACGGGGTGACACCCCCGTGTCACCTCCCAAGCCCAGACCGAGACACCCCCGTGTCTCGGTACAGCAATTCCGGGCCAATCTACACCCCCGTTCCTCGCTGGAAAGAGCAAAAATGGCACCCCCGTGTCTCGCACCAGCACATCCCCTGTTTTCTCGACAGCAACTGACGCGGAAGAAGGCAGCAACGAACGCAAGAAATACAGGCAAGAAAGCAGCAAAACTGAGCATGACAAAACTGCAAGAACTCAACTAAAACACACCCCAAGAAGTCACGAAAATGGACAGCAAAAGCAAGGAGGTTCACGGCAGTTTTGACAGCAACAAACCAGTCCCAAAACAGAGCGAAAATCTCGAAGAAAAACAGAGCATGAAGATCTCCAACCATCCCAACATGTTTAGATCATATAGGTCATCAAATGTGCTGCAAAACAACTTAAATTCAACACATAAATCAGTTCCAAAAGAGTTCAACCAAGAGGAGAAGGCATACGTGACATTTCAAGGAATTTCTCTCAAAGTACCATAATTAATATCTCATTAATACTTCAACCACCAAGAAATCAATGATCATAAATGATATGAGGATGTCAAAACAATCAATCTCAAGCTTGGAATCAATCAAAACCAACAAAAATCGAATGAGATCAACAAAATGCCAAAAATTCTTCATTTTCGGAATCAGTCCAGAAATTCTCGAATCCTTGCTCAAAATCGTGAATGAAAGGATGAAAATGATCAGGAATGAACAATTATTACAACCCTAAGCTTACCTTTTTGATTGAATGAATTTTGGATGAGATTTGAGCTCCAAAATCTCTAAGGAATGTAGGGTTACGGGACTGCTTGAATTTCCAGAGACTTTGGCTGAGTTTTGGGGATTGTGTGAGGGTTAGTTTGGTTAGGGCATAATAACTTAGGATAGGTGGTTGAGTTAGGGATCAAGAGAATCAAACCATAGTTAATTTGGTTAAAGTTTGGATAAGATATGGCTATATTTGTACAACAAGGTCAGTTTAGTCTCCGTTTCGTTTTTCGGTTGAATTTCGGACTTTCAAATGACTTAGGAAAAATATAAGGCTAGGTTTACTAAACTCAAATTTTCGTTACGAGTTCAGCGGAGTTGACGGAACTCGAATCGGAGTTCCCGAGCTCAAGATATTAAATTCGGAACCAAGGTTGCGCTAAGTGCTCGTTAGCCCCCGATTTGGTTCCTCGATTCAAATTAAATTTGTTAACATATCAAATAAATTCGAAAACATAAACCGAGTGTAGCACCCGGAACGCCAGGCACCACATCCCCCGCACTCTAGCTCCAATCCACATATGAAATGGACAATCCATACATGAATCAAAGCTACAGCGAACGGGAGACAATAAAATGACTCAAGGCTAGGCGGGTACCCTCAAGTTAAAACCAATAACAATCAAGTCAGAGTATTAAAAGCGGAAGCAATAACATTCATTAAATACGTATAGGTACCATATTTATTTATTTACTTATAGGTACCAACGTTTACACTATCAATACATTATCATCTTCCAACAAAATAGATACCAGGGCTTGATACAAAATATCCCAAATATCTATACATAACAAAATGTGAAATGAAGTGTGCTAGACCCAAATTTAAAACCCTCTAGACTCTAAATTCCCGCCTAGCACGCCCTGCAAAACACTGAAAAGTTGAGGTGTCAGTCCAACACAGACTGAGCGAGGGGTATAATAAATATAAGCGCACATACATGCAAATCATAACCTCGGGTAATAATTTTTTGAGAAACATCAATACAATTTGGTAAAAGAAGAGAATTTATCGCCCGAGATTACGACTATTCCGATTTCAATTCAATCAATTCAATTCGATCAATAGTGGCCCGGCGAGTGGGGCAATTCTCCAACCTTACACCGACTGTGTACAATCAATCAATCAATTATTAGGTGATTAGGTGATCAAGCAATTCGTTAATGTGCACAATTAGCAGTTTCAATAACGCCTTCTTCCTCCGGGTGATGGTGGGATTGCAAGGCCCCACCATCCAATCAATCTGGGCAGAGGGTACATGAATCCCTAAGCCCGGAACTCCTTTCCCGCCCTAATCTCCTAGGGGGTTCAGGGGTCATCCCAATTTGGTGAGGATAGCTCCCGAGTTACCCGTCAGCCCATGCTTTCCCGGTTGGCTCGAGTCACTACCCTCGGGCCCACAGTGCAATACAATACTCGCCCAATCACTCAATCAATCAATCAATTCTTTTCAGTATATCAATAAAACATTTGAAAATCAATCTCATTTGAAAACTATAAGTATAAATATAGGTTTTGGTCTAAAATATCACATAGGGTTGTACGGGTCCTATGTATCTAAAATTAAACCTCACCTGACGACCCAAAATAATCCAAGGAAACAGCTCACGGGGCCTGCTCCTCGTCACCAGGAAGCTGGTCTGTGCAAGAAAGATAATTATCCGTGAAACACGACTCAAAATGTACCAAATAGGACGAACGGCAAAATGCGACGAAACGACGGGAAAAATACAATGCACCTTGAAAATATTGCGTTTCAACATGTATGCGATCATATAATATCAATTAGGGGTCAAAGAAATGATTGGAAGGGGATGATGAAAAATTAATTTTATGCAGTAGCTTTTGCTCTACATTCGCCGTGGGAACGGCCGTTCCGGCCTTCCCTTGAAAATGGGAAGGGCCGTTCCCATGGCTCAGAAAACACGCGCCAGCGTTTTTAAAAAGGGAAAACGTTTTAGCCGGGAACGGCCCTTCCGGCTCAAAGGCCAAAATGGGAACGGCCGTTCCCAATCTCGCTGGCCTTGTCTCAGCATCATGGGAACGGCCGTTCCAGTTTTGAACTGGGCTGGGAAGGGCCGTTCCCAGAATACGTGAGCAAAAGAAGAAGAAGAGCAGAACAGAGCAGCCATGGCAATCCCTCAAACAACCACAAAAATGGATGCAAACCAACTTCCAATGCAAATATTGGGTACAATAAATATGCTAGCATGTATATTGATCAATAACAATTCATAAAAACACTTAATCCCATGCTAGATCATCAATAATCCATCATTTGAAACCCATATACTCCATCATGCTTCAAGCTCATAATTCACAAGTTATATGCATCAAACTTGAGCTCAAAGCTCACATACATAATTCCAACACTCAATACACAAAATACTCTAGCTAACACAAAGCCCTATCAATGCCATATTTTCAATATAATCATCCAATCACCATATTTACCTCAAGAGAAAGAAATGGAAGCTAAGATGATGAAATGATGTTGATGATGCTTGTATGATCCCAAAACCCACAATTATTGATGCTTGCAAGATGAAATCTTCACTCCTCAAAGTGAGGGTTTGATCGGTTGAAAGAAGGAAGAAATGGAGCAAGATGATGTTTGTATGAATGAGAAGCAAAAAGGGTACGTGAAGTTGCTGCTATGAAAGGGGAGGAGAGAGCCAAATTTTCAATTAAATCCCTTCAATAGATAAGTTATGCAATTGAGTCCAAATCCCATTTTAAACGATCAATATGGTCCCATGCAATTAGGTCTCACATTCATGCAAATGAACAATTAAGGACATAAAGGAAATAAATCACGTTCGAGAAAATATTTCACATTGCAATCACATTCGATAATTTTGAAAAATATGATATGATATGAATTTTCAATGAAATAACAAGAATATAATTTTATAAAAATAATGTCATGATAGGAAAAATAATTTAAATGATCAATTAATAACTAAGTTACAACTCTCAAACGCACACGTGTCGTTCATACCTGAATTGCCGAAAGCTGGGGCGTTACACCGAGCTTATAATCATGTTCATAACACATATATTTACGACATACTACAAATTCATGGCATTTCGATATCATTTCATATAAGAACGAAGCACAAAATAAGCAACATGCACAATCCATGCAATTCATGCATATATTATAAATTCCATGCACAAATTATAATTTCCATGCATAAATTTTAAATCAAAGTTCATGCAATTCATGCATATTTCAATAAAAATCCATACACAAATATTTTAATTAAATAAATCAAATTAATTTATAAACATAATTAAAGTCACGTAATTAATTAATTAAATCATGATTAATTAACATAACATTTAATTAGCATAATCATTAAATTATTAATATGGTTAAGCAGGATTAATTAACATAATACATAATTAGCAACATAATTAACATTAATCATTAAATTAACAATAATTGAAGAAATATATATATACGTACTTAATATATGAAATATTTAATATAAAATTGAATTAAAATAAAATATAATAAAATAAAATTATAACGATTTATAATAAAATTAAATATGAAACACGTAAAAACAATTAATCACATAATTAAATAATTAAATTGCGCAATTTAGAAACAAATATGACATATTAACAAAATTGAAAAACCGGGGCGTTACAAAACCTCCTAGCGAGGGCCGGTATCGTCGTAACATAGTGGAACTAGCACATGGGATCACCGTCGGCCCATGCCTCCCCGGATAGCCACATGTACTAAGTCCCTGGGCCCGTGATCTTATCATACATGCATAATCTCGCCAAAACATTTACTTGATACTTAGGATACATACTATAAGAAAACATACCTTACCGTGCAACTCGGCATATGCTATACACGTACCTCTCCGTGTCATCCTAATCCATAGCTAGCATGAAGACACACGGTTTGGAGCATAGCCTCGTTGCAAAACCATTTTAAACTTATATACGCCCATATGTATAATTTCAGGAGAATTTACCCGATAACTCTACTTTAAAAGTAACACACACATATATATATATATATATATAAGGTTTTTGGCCAAAGCTTGTCTCATAAGGTTGTAGGGTTTAATACGTAACTAAAACGAAAACACCCTCACCTGGAACATGGCGATACAAGGATATGAGTTACCGAGTGCCTATTTGATCAAGATTTTCTCCGCCCTGGAGATAAACTGTACAAAAACAACGTGACGTGTTCGTGAGACTCAAGACTTTAAATGAACCATATACGACGCACGGCAAAGTATGAATATGATATGAATGCGTAAAAGACAATATTATATCATGAAAATGTTCGTGTGCACTATTAAGGAATTTAAGACATAAAATAAGTCACTCGTTCATTCATTTCATTCAAATTCATATATTCATAAATTCATAACTCATATCAATTTAATCTAAGAATTCACTTAATATTCATAACACGTAATATTCATATCTACAATTAGAAATGGAATAAAGAAAATATTCAATCAATAATCGGTAAATTAAATACGTGAAATAGTTATCAATTAATTTCTAAAATTGAATTAAATCAAATAATATTTGAAATATATAAAATATATATATATAGATATATATATATATACTCATTTATGCATGCAATTACGTAACATAATTAATATGCATGCAATTCATGCATGCAATTTAATATGCACAACTTAATATTATGTATGCAATTTAACAAAACAAGGCATGCATGCAACATAATTAGATATATAAAATATACATGCACATGTACCTAGTAACATGCATGCAACAACTACACATATGAATATATATGTATACACTCTGCACATATAAGAGAAGTAGCAGCAGCAATTAACCAACTAGCCATATACACAAGTATATAAGTGAAGGAAAATAAATAATTTGATATGACGTATGATGCACGTGCTATGAATGCTTTGGAACCTGTCACCAATATAGTAAGCGGTTAACTTGGTAACTTTTCCTCGTTCCACCAAATCCCGGAGTTCCTTTGACTTGCTGGTTATTTCTTGCCTCTCCCACGGTCTTCAAGATTTCCAAGAATTCCTGTGCATCAACTTGTACCTTCCACCATCCGGAATTGAATTTCGTGATCCCTAATTTCTTCTACATTCATTGAGTTAGTATCTAAATTCCTCCCTGAGAATCATCCTTCAACTAGTTTTCGCCTTTCTTTATCGTTCCCATTTGTTGCTCCATATCTTCCAATTCAACCTCACAACATGGCAATTCAGCTTGGATTTGAAAAATGAACTCAAATTCTGTCCTTAGCATTATCACCCTCCATGAATTGTAGTTATCCTATTACTTATCTTTCTTTAACCCCTTCTCGGCTTCCTTCCCATCTTAGTCCGAATCCCGGGCAGCCGAATCCAACTTCTTCCCGATCTTGATTTCTAAAACTCGATTCCTAATCACTAGGCTTAGTCAGAAATCCTTCATTGTCGACCCTTGGTTCATAACTCCTATCGAACCCATCTTACCTCGACTCCTCTTAATTGTTGATACCTCTTCAATGATCCGAATCCGGGACCAAAATACCTTCAAGGTTTTGTTCACTTCATTCCTTAAGTTGAAGATCCCGTTGAATCCAATTAAAACACCCTAAGTAGTAGACTCACATAAATTGATCTTCTGAGTCACAACTATCCCGTGATTAGCTCCTATTTCACCAAATGTCCCTCTACCCTCGCATCTTCAAAGTCAAACCCCCCATTCCGAATCCTAATCATTAAGTCTAACTCTGTCTATGAAGCCACGCATCTAGTATTTTCCATATTCCTCCCCGGGGCATCCTTCCTATCTTCCGTGCCTCAGAAAGAATTTGAAATAGATTGTTGTGATCTTAGAACTTGGCCGTGGTTTGATATTATCTTTAGAACCTGGAAATTATAACTCATTTCGAGAATATATGCATGCGATTAGTGCATGCCCATGGCACATATTCAACACTAAAGGCAAGGATCCATATAATAATGCAGCAGATAGTTCGACAAAATTCAAAAGAAAAGCCAAATTTCATGTTCAGGATCGATGCAATGCACACACTGTCACATAGTTCCTAAGCCGTACGACCTAGACTGACTCAAACACGACCCGAGAACACCGGTTTTGCAATCGGGCTCTGATACCACTTAAGGATGTTCATAACACATATATTTACGACATACTACAATTTCACGATATTTCGATATCATTTCATATAAGAACGATACACAATTAAACCACCATGCACATAACCTCAAATAATTTCATGCATAATAAAATTTCAAGCTAAATAAATTAAACTCCATAATTAAATAAAATTCAAGTCAACGGAATTATACAAATTAATTCAGCTAATTAATGTTATGGTTTAATTAACAATAAACACTTGAATAACAATTAATTTACTTAATTAACGAAATAAAATATTAAGTAAAATAAAATAAAATGAAATAATAACAATTTATAATAAAATTAAATATTTAAAACACTTATAACCAATTAATCACATAATTAAATAATTTAATTGCGCAATTTATAAACAAATACGACACATTAGTATAAATGAAAAGCCAGGGTGTTACAGATAGGGTTATATGCGCATTTAAATTATTTAATTATGAAATTGAGTGTTATTTTAATGCTTATATGATTATTTGAAATTATATGAGATTAATTGTTTATATTATGAACTTTGAATTTTTAAACGTTTAAGTTTGCATGCTCGTAATTTGCTCGTTATGTGCCGGAATTCAATTCCGAATTTTCTAAAATTTCGATATGCGTGATATATGTGAGTTATGATGGCGTTTGCATACTCGTTTTAAGTTTTTGGGTTCGTTTGTCGAGGTTTTAAACCTTAAGTATTTGACGAGGGACATGAGGGTCTAACTAGTTTTAGCACGCCTCATATTCCGGAGGCCATAACTTGAGCTCGGGAATTCGGATTCGAATTCTAGAAGAAGCGTCGGACTTAAAACGAAGAAAGGAAACTTTTAAACCAGGTTTGGTATTTTTATAACCCCATTTGGACCCCCGTTTTTCACCCAGAGTGAGTAGCTTGTACAAAAGCAACCATCTTTGACTAGTCTTACACTTGTGGGGCCAATTTAACCATGCTCAAGCCTTGATCCTTGGTTTATTTGACCATAACTCAGCTCTCTCTCTCCATTACCTGCTGCATTTCGAACCACACACCCACAAGAGAAGGAAAAGCTGCTGAAAATGGAGAAAAGAAGGAGAAAGAAGAAACCCTCTTGCATGCCTTGTGATTTTGGAGCCAAATCTTCTCCGTACTTCATCAACTCTTGAAGGTATGTATATCTTCGAATTCTCCATGTTTATATGATGATTTTGATCCATGAATTTCATGCTTTAATTGAGTTTTGATATGAGTTTGGGAGATGGCATGAATATGAAGGGTTAGAGGTAATTTCTTCATTCCATGCCTTAGCTTGAGTTTGGGACTGAATTGATGCTTCCTTGGTGATTATATGAACTTATTTGCTTCCATTCTTGATTTATACCTCATCATAGATATGTTAGGGTGCTTTATTCTTTGATAACTTGGTTGAAACTTTGAGCTTTTGGACATGAAAACTGAAATTTATAATCTGCCCTCCCGGTATGAACTGTTGTCACGTTTTTTAGATCAAATGATTGAATTCTTTCCTCCAATTTCGTGTGCTAATGCATGGTTATGTAATATACATGTTTCTCTATGAATATGCTATGTTTTTCCCTGATTTCATGCCTCATTTCAGCTGCATATATGAGTTATATGAGTTAGAACATGACCTATTTTCTTTCCTTCCTTGCAATGGTTTTGTGTGGCTGTTTTGATGCTCAAAAATTGATTATATGAACTTGTTTTGCTTCCTTTTTGATACATGATACTTGGTAGAAGTGTTATAGATGAATTCTCTTTGAAACCCTTTGACGAATTGATGAGTTTTGAGCTTGAAAAACTGTTACAAATCTGCTTCCCTTCTAACCGAACTGCTCTCATGATTTTTTTGGATTGGTTTGTTGATTTCTTGTGCTCCAATTCGTGTGAAATTGCATGAACATGATGTGCTTTAGTTATTCTACATGTTAGCTAAGTGTTTCCAAGCTTTTAGCCCCATATTTGGAGATTATGGCCTGCTTGCATTCATGCTTCTCCTTGATCCGATTTTTCTTGTATGATTGAGATCCGTTTTGTTGCTGCATGTTAGGGCCTGATAATGTGATGATTTGGTGATGTTTTGGTGTTGAATTCATTCTTGTTATGTGTGCTTTTAAGGCCTAAGAAATCTCTTAAGAGCTGCTGGAAAAATCTCCTATGAAATATTTAGAGTTTTTGTTTATAAATTATGAACGTTAAAGATGATGAAAATCATGAGAAAATTATATAAACGAAGCTATGATGAAGTTTAAAGGTTGGAAAAATTATGATAGTTTAGAGAAAAATTCAAGAAACGTTTTAAGTATAATTTTGAATATTGAATGAAGGCTAATTATTTAAAATAAAATGATAATTTTTAAAAAAGAAAAATATTTATAAAATATGCTACGGTTGGAATCAAGTTTTGGTAAATCTATGAAAATTCATAAAATAATTCAAGGATCGTTTTGACTATGATATTGAATATCAAAAAGTGTACGGATAAAAAGTTGTTTACGGTAAGAATAGTAACTAGGGTTTTGAAGTGATTTTCGATTCTACTTGAGTTAGAATACGAATTAGGGTTTGTGGATGATATCAAAATTCTCAAAATGATTCAAGGATTCATTTGACTATAATATTTGATAGGAAAAAGTGTTCCGAGAAATTCCTAGTTGTATGGAATGAATAGTGATCAAGGGACCTAATGGTAATTTTGATCAACAATTTTTGCAAAGAGTTTCGGGTCATGGAAAGCATATGTAAGTGATAGAAAAATATAAGTTTCATGCCTCTAAGGTTCTATGTGACGCCCCAGTTTTTCATAGGTTTGAGCATGACGTATTTGTTTACCAATATGTGTAATTTAATTAATGATATATGCTTCATTATTTATTTTATTAATTGATCGTGAATTCTTGTGACGTTTGAGCATGCGTGTTTATGTTTGATGTAGTTGCTATTCGGTTGATTTCTGTTTTTCGTGAAAACTTGGCATGAGTGAACTATGTGACTTATAATTATGTTTATCTGCTCGTCGCATGATTTTATTCTCGTATGAGTGTGTTTTGGATTCGTTTGTGTGATCGGAACCGAAAAGGGGGCTAAAGAGCATTTAGCGCACCTTGTGTTCCGGGTGGCATATCTTGAGCTCGGTAACTCGGAATCGAGTTCCGTCACCTCCATTGGATCCGGATCGACGAATCGGAGACAATGGGACTAGCCTCATATTTTTATAAGATTAATTGGATTGCCAAATTTTAACCGAAACAAGTCCCTTGCGCCAAAAATGACAAATAATAGTTATTTCACGTTCACGGACCTATCCTAACGTACCTAGACCCTAACCGTTGACCTATGCCCACTTGCACACTCTCTCTCTCCCCCATATCAGCCCCCCCCCCCCCCCCCCCCCCCCACCGAACCAAACCCCCTCTCACTCACCAAACTCAGCCAAAATGGAGAGAGAAAGAAGAAGAAAGAAGGAAAGAAGAAAGAAGAAGGAGAACTATTCAACCCTTGGGTATTTGAGCTCATACCCCCTCCATTTCTCCTCCAAATTGAAAGGTAAGACCATAATTGTGTTTTACATCTCCTCATAGTCATTTTGAGTTAAGTTTTGCATGATTTCTCCAAGTGATGAGCATGTATTGGCATATGGGGTGAATAGTGAGGGTTTGGGAGAAATTGATGATTCTAGCTTGCTTCCTTGTGGATTCTTTTGGTATGAAGTATGTATATTGCTCCTAAGATGTCATTTGTGATATGTATGAAATTTTTTTAGGTATTGGATTAGGATTCATGACTTTGCCATTTAAGAAATTGAAGAGATTGTATGATTTTGTTCCAATTTCATTCCTTGCATGAATCGTTGCATCTTTGGACGTTTATATGGCTTGTAATGTATGGATTCTTGCTACCTTAACTTACCTATGTGTGTTAATTTGATGTTTATATGGTCTAGCATGAGTTTTGCCCTGCTTGTTGTGTGCTTTTCGCCACTGACCTAAATCCGCGAGGGTGGATTTTTCCTTTTGGAAAAATCAACGGGGGGTGGATTTGAGGCAGAAACTTTGGATCCTTCCCTGTTTTCTGACTGAGATTGTTTTGTCCCGTTTACCCTCATACGAACTCGGATTGACCTGATTTTTGAACCCTTGGAAATCTCTTGAAGTGTATAACATCCTCCAATTGGAATCAACTCGATATCTTTCCTCAATTATGAGTTGTGATTGTTTGAAAATTGTGTCGCCACTTCGCCGAACTTCTAGATTGGCCCAAACTTCAAACCTACGCCATTTTCACCTCGCTTTGAACCATGATTCGTGCCATATATCCTTGAAAACATCTATGTGTCTAGTTTCACCTCCAACAAGAAAACCTTAATTCCAATTTCTCAAACCCAAGATATACCCATTTTTTCTACAGCTTGCGCATTTCCGAAAATTGTCAACTTTTCCTAACTTTTGCTAAACTTTGCCAAAACTCGTTCTATCGCCTTTCTTGCCCTTCCTCGACCCCTTATGTGACTTATATGCATTATATACATGCCTAATTGATCCTTATGCATTGTTAACATGTATTATAATATATTATGAATTGAATGATTAAAACATTTATGTGTCTAAATGGCTATATTGGTGTGTATGAACATGAATCACACCAACTCATGACATCTTATGATCTATTGTATATTTGAAACATGACATAGAATTTCATGAACACCTCATGTTAATGTCGTGCGTCCTAATTGGTTTCATATTGAGTCGTTTCTCACGAGTACACATTATGTCTTTCTTTTGTACAGTTTTCTCCAGGGAGGAGATACAGGGTTCATAGGACACTTTCGAGTCTCCTTTTCTTCTTGGTATTGTTGGTAAGAGGCGTACAGGTGGGTTTCTCTACTATCTAGTTAAATGACCCTATATCCTCCCAACATGTAAAGTTTTCGGCCAAAACTTAGTATATGTATATAAAGTCGTTTTAAAGAGTAAATGATTTTAAAGTAAAGCCCTTCTTTTATGAACCTACCAAATGTTTTGGCGAGAAATGAATGAATGAATGCACAGGATGGGGCCCAGGGACTTGGTGTGAGTGGTGACCCGAGGAGGCAAGGGCTGGCGGTGAACCCTCACACTAGTACCACCAATGAAAGGCGTAACCGGACCTAGTTAGGAGTTAGCGAGGAATGGACGCTGAGTGCCATCTGGGGAGTCATGTTCCCCTTTTGGTCAATGAATGGATAGTTCGGGCCGATCACCCGGCCATCACCCGGAGGAAGAAGGTGTAAATGTTCATGAATGTGCACAAAAGAATGTAATGCATGAACGAAAGAATGAATGAATGAATGTTTAATGAACTACACGAGGTGTTGGTTGGAGATAATGCACGCCCACTCGCCGGGCCACAAAAGACCTAAAGAATGAAAATGAACGTTATAATCCCTTTTGATGACTTCTTTATTTTACCCACTTGGGACATGCTCAAAAAACCTCATTTGGGATTATAACTTGCATGTGAATGTTAAATATTGTTGTATATGCTATTTATGCCTCATTTTATACCCACCAGGCTCGTATAGACTGAACCCGGATTGTTTTCAGTGTTCTTGCGGGTTTGGAGTGCTAGGCGGGAAGTCTTGTTTGTTCGGTCGTTTAAATAGGTTAGAGTCGGTCCATGTGCATAACAAATCATGATTTGTTTAAGCTATGGAGAATGTATGATTGTATTGATCATTACTATTATCGTGAAATCAGGATAAGCTGACCGGAATAGAAAGAATCTGGATTTGAAGTTTTATGATTTTATTGATTTTCGGGATTAGGTACCTATGATAGTTGAACCCATTGCTCTTGGTTTATCTTGTTATATATGTATGTACATTGCTTCCGCATTGGTATTCTTTCTGTTTTACTGTATCTTTGGTTGCGAAAGTTAGTTCCCGCCTAGCTTACCGAGTGTGTATGTCCCCGTTCGTCGTGATCTAGCTCGGGTATGGATTGTCCATTTCATATTCGGGTCGGGTCTCGGTGCGGGGGAAGTGGTACCTTGCGCTCGGGTGCTACATCCTTAAGTGGTATCAGAGCCCAGTTGCAAAACCGGTCTTCTAGTGGCGTGATTGATTCAGTTTAGGTCGTACGGCTTAGGAACTATATGATAATGTGTGCATTGCATCGATATTGAGTATGATTTGCCTTCTCTATTGAATCTTGTTGAATTATTTGTTGCATTATTAAGTTGAATCCATGCTTTCTGTGTTGAATACGTGACATGAGCATGCACTAATCGCATGCATATATTCTTGAAATGTGTAATGAATTATAGGTTATGAAGACCATATCAAACCACGGCCAATTACTATGATAGCAACGGTTCATTACAAGTTTTTCTTGGGCACGAAAGCACGGGAGGATGCACCGGGGAAGAATCTGGAGAATTCGAGATGCGTGGCCTTCATAGATGAAGCTAGAGTTCAATGGTTCGGAGCTGGAATGGAGGTTGAAATTTTGAGGTGTTATAGTATAAGGACACTTGATGAAATAAGAGTTGATCGGGGGAATATTACTGACTCCGAAGGTTGACATACGCAACTCTCATTCATAGGAGTGGATAATTAGATTCAACTAGATTGTGCAATTAGGGAGTAAGGTGAATGAACCTTGGAGGTATTTGGTGCAAGGTTAGGATCATTGAATAGATATCGATAACGAATAGGGGTCAAGGTAAATTGGGTTCGATAGGAAATTGTGCATAGAGGGACATCAAATAAGGGTTTCTAAATCCACTTATTGACTAGAGATTGAGGTTGTAGAAGTCAAGATTGGGAAGACGTGAGTCCGGGAGCTTTGGAATTCAACCAAGATGGACAGTGAGTTGGGAAGGAATTGGAAGGAGCCAAGTAGCGCGGAAAATACAAGTTCATGGAAGGTGATAATACTACGAGCAAGATTTGAGTTCGTTTTCCCGATCCAAGCTGAATTGTCGTGTTGCGAGGGTGAATTGGGAAATATAGAGCAACAAATGGAAACGGTAAAGAAACGCAAAGATGTTTTGGAAGGAAAACATGCATGCAAGTGGGAGCGATTGGAAAGCAAGTTCTATTCCCAATCTAAACTCGTTAAGGATAAGCACGGGAATCTTAATCAAGGTAATGATGAGAAGTAGGGTTCAGAACTACATTAGGGTTCAATTATGTAAAAGAACTTGGGCAATGTTGAAGGGCGATTTTTGAGACGTCACATCCCCCGCACCATGACCCGACCCGTATATGAAATGGATTTCCACACACGAGCCAAATCATAGCGAACGGAGACATACACACTCGCTAAGCCAGGCGGGACTAGCCTATAACTTAAACCCCAACATCAACAACAACAATCAGAGTAACAGAAAGGCGGAAGTAATCATTCATATACTATATACTGAGCTAGATGCTCTAGATACCAACATGTATTCCATATATTGAGCTATATGCTCTAGGTACCAACATTTAAGTCTGAATAAGATACATATAGGTACCATATACATGTACGCTCGATACATAAACAAAATCCAAAAGTGATCATAAAGTATACGTATGAGTGTAACGAAAGAAAGGCTAGACACTATGCAAGACTCTCTCTCTCAGACTTGTATCCTGCCTAGCATCCCTTCCTGCAAAAACAACTGAAACAACTCCGGGTTCAGTCTTAGACAGACTGGTGGGTATAAAAAGATAGGCATAATATCAATATATCGTGGAATGGAAACACATATATGTAAGTTATAATCCTTATTCGAGGTTTAGAAGCATTTTTCCCAAGTGGGAAAATAAAATACAACGAATAGGATTATAACAATTCATTTCATTCATTAGGTCATTAGTGGCCCGGCGAGAGGGCGTGCATTATCTCCAACCAACACCTCGTGTAATCCATTAGTCATTCATTCATTCATTCATACATTTCATTCTTTCGTGGACATACATTCAATCATTCATTCAATCGTTCATATACCACCTTCTTCCTCCGGGTAGGGAACGGGTTTGCAAGGCCCGAACCCTCATTCATTAATGCTAGAGGGGTACATGAATCCCCAAAAGCGTGGGTCCCCTTTCAGTCACTAATCTCCTAGTGAAATCCAGGTTGCCGAAATTGTTTAAACTAGTACAAATGGATTCCCGTCAGCCCAAGCTTCCCCGGTTCACCACTACACTAAGTCCCGGGCCCCCATTCATTGTGATCATTCATTTCTCGCCAAAACATTTTGGTAGGATAACATCATAAAGGCTTTCGTTCAAAAAACATTTGTTCGTTAAACTCGATATATACATATATATCTTTGGCTCAAAACTTACACATTGGGTGGTTTGGGGTCATATTTTAACTAATAGAAGAAAAACCCACCTGGTAACAAAAAGAACCCGACAAAGCTCTCACTGCCAGACCTCGTCACCCCCTGGATCAATATCTGTGTGACAAAGGTAGTGTGAGACTCAGTATGACCACATTTGACGCTCGGCTATGCAATATCATGTTAAGGAATGCTTAAAATGCAATAATATGTTCAAATATGGTCATGAATGTCATAGAATCCAATTAAACACATAATTCAACAAGTTTCGTTCAATATACAATAAAATCGTATTCCTTCCCGTTCATATCGTTCATACTTTCATACTTGCATTCATACGGTTATCAATATCATATATCAATCATGAAACATAGCTTTAATATAATCACGTTACATATAATCCACCATTACGAGCCATAACCGTAAAACAAGCAAGAAAAGAGGTTCCCCAAAGCTGCCATTTCAAATGACACGGCCGTGTTGAGTTTTCAAAGGAAACGGACACGACCGTGTCCGAGGTTTAAATATCCAAAAATTCAAAGTCGAGGGCTTGACACGGCCGTGTTGAGTTTTCAAAGCCTTTGTACACGGCCGTGTCCGAGGTTAAAATCAGAAAAATTCAAAGTCGAGAGCCCAACACGGCCGTGTCCATTTTCAGTTCAAAGCTGACACGGCCGTGTCAGCTCATCGTCTCCCGAAAAAAAACAGAGCAAAAGCCCTGTTTTTGCGTGGAAAAAGCTTGCAAAAACAGGGGCAGCAATAAGGAAGCTCTTATACACACTTAGACATGATTTTAAGCCACAAAATTCATATATATCATGCAATCTATTCATATATGCAAGAATTCATAACCAAAAATGGCAAAAGATCATCCAATGTCAAGCTTTCATCCAAGCAAGCTTCAAGCTCCATCAATGGCAACTTATGCTATAATCCCCCAACATGAGATTTAAAGATATAGAAATGATGAGGAAGTTACAAAGATCATATTTCATGCATCAATTATCACTTAAAACCAAGGAAAGACATGGAACCAAGAATTCATATCATTTGAATCATTTCAAGCTTTTTATCATAAGACATGATTCCCCAACTCATACCAAGATATAATCGGAAGAAAATGGAGAGGAGAATGAGAGAAAAACAATCCATATCTTACCTTGGAAGAAGATTGAACAAGAGTTGATCTTGAGCTTAGGGTTTGAATGACCAAAATGGAGGGTTTCTTCAAGCTTTTCCTTGGCCTCTTGAGATGATGATGATCGATGAAATGAGATGCAAGAAGATAGAAATGCTGATATTTAGAGATAAATGGGTAAGATTTGGGTCGGTTCACGTCCGGTTCGTTTAAGAAACGGTTCAAACAAGTTATAAAGTCGAGGCTATGGAAAGGTTCATTGTCGAAGGTTCAAACGGTATCGAAAAAGTACGAGGTCAAGTTTAATGGATAGGTAACGTCGAAACAAGTTCAGCGCCGGTTACGGATCTTGATTTCGAGGTCCGGAGCTCAAGATATCGCGAAAACCGTTCAAGGTTGCCTATTATACAAATAGGTCCCTAAACTTTAAAAAGTGGCAATTAAGCCCAAACCCAACTTCCAATTGAGTCCAAAACATTCAAATAAGTTACAATCAAGTCCACGAATCACACGAACACGTAATTTCATTCAATTAACACCGAATTCACAAAATTTACATTCTCACAATTTGATTCATATATTCATAGCACATATTGGAATTCATATAAATTGTAAACAATTAAATCAAATTAGAAACGAATTCAATTAATAAAACAAGATATAAAATCATATAATTAAATCTAATTGCGCACGTAACACTTACCTACACGTGTGAAAACACGGGGCGTTACAACCTCTCCCCCTTAAAGAGAATCCGTCCTCGGATTCACGGCTCGTTCGGAAACAACTCTGGATAGAACTTCTTCATTTTCTCTTCCGTTTCCCACGAGGCTTCTTCCGTCTTATCACCTCGCCATAACACTTTCACCAAGGGAAACCGTCTGTTTCGAAGTTCTTGAAATTTCTGATCCAAAATCTTAACTGGTTTCTAAACGAAAGTGAGATTCGGTTCAAGCTCCGCTTCTTCAATCGATAAGATCACTGATTCATCGGGATAGTACTTCCGAAGTTGTGATACATGGAAGACATTGTGAATACCCGTTAAACATGGAGGCAAATCCAATCTATAAGCTGTTTCTCCGATTCTCTCCACAATCTCATAAGGTCCCAAATATCGGGGATTCAACTTTCCTCCTTTTCCAATTCGGGTAAATCCTTTCCGAGGTGAAGCTTTCAGGAATACCCTATTCCGAACTTCAAATTCAAGATCTTTCCTTCGCTTATCTGCATAACTTTTCTGTCGATCTTGAGCTGCTTTCATCCGTTGTCGAATAATCTGGACCTTTTCAATAGCATCCTGAATAGCCTAAGAAGGTTTATCTTTCCTTTCACCTCTTTGTACCCCTTCTTGATTACTCCACTTCCATTCTTCCAAATCGAAAAACAACGGGGATCGACACTTTCTTCCATAAAGAAACTCATACGGTGCCATTTCTATAGAAGCTTGATAACTGTTATTGTAGGCAAACTCAATCAAGGGCAGTTGTTCATTCCATGAACTCGAGAAATCCAATGCACACGCTCTTAACATATCCTCAAGATATCTAATTAACCTTTCAGATTGCCCGTCAGTCTGTGGATGAAAAGCTCTACTGAATTGGAGCTTAGTCCCTAGACACTTCTGTAACTCTTGCCAGAACTTGGAAGTGAATCTCGAATCCCTGTCTGAAACAATACTAGCTGGCACTCCATGTAACCAAACAATCACATCACAATACCTCTTAGCCAACTTACCTATCTTATCTGACATCCGAACTGCAAGAAAATGTGCTGACTTGGTTAACCTGTCCACGATTACCCAAATTCCATCAAATCCACCCTTCATTCTAGGTAAACCCGATACAAAATCCATTGCTATCTGTTCCCATTTCCATTCTGGAATAGGTAGTGGCTGTAATAATCCTGAGGGCTTCTGATGCTCAGCTTTCACTAGCTGACAAGTCAGACACTGCTTCACATAATTCACCACGTCTCTCTTCAGCCCGTTCCACCAATAATAATGTTTCAAGTCCCGATACATCTTGTTTCCACCAGGATGTACCGAATAAACAGTTTTATGAGCTTCATCCAAAATAGCTCTTCTCAACTCCATTGGAACTACCACTCTGTTCTTGAATCGAAAGATTCCCGTATCATCGAATCCAAACGGACACTCAGAGTCTGATCGAGCCTTTTCAATCAACTTCTGGATCTCAACATCCGTCCGTTGTGCCTCAAATATCTTTTGCCTTAACTCTGGACGTACTGAGATGTCACCAATACGAGCCTTTATCTTAACCAAATCCATTGGTTGTCCAATATTTACCCTCAAATTGGATACACTAGCCTTCCTGCTCAATGCATCCGCGACCACATTAGCTTTACCCGGGTGATACTTAATCACATAATCATAATCCTCGAGAGTCTCCATCCACCTTCGTTGCCTTCTATTCAAATCCTTTTGAGAAAACAAATACTGAAGACTCTTATGATCGGTTAAAATCTCAAAAGAAGTTCCATACAAATAATGTCTCAACTTCCCTAAGGCAAAAATCACCGCTGCAAGTTCCAGGTCGTGAGTGGGATAATTCTTCTCATGCTCTTTCAATTTCCTAGAGGCATAAGCAATTACTTTCCCATTCTGCATCAAAACACAACCTAAGCCTTCATGGGAAGCATACGTATACAGCACCAACCCTTCAATACCATCCCGAAGTGCAAGTATCGGTGCAGAAGTTAACTTATCCTTCAAGAGCTGAAAACTAACTTCACACTTCTCATCCCATTTAAACCGAACCTCTTTCTTGGTTAATCGGGTTAACGGAGCCGCAATCTTAGAGAAATCTTTAACAAATCTTCGGTAATAACCGGCTAAACCCAAGAAACTTCGGATCTCAGAAACATTCTTAGGACTCTGCCACTGTGAAACTGCCTCTATTTTCGAAGGATCCACTTCTAATCCTTTGCTCGAAATGATATGTCCCAAGAAGCTCACCCTGTCAATCCAAAACTCGCATTTACTGAATTTGGCATAAAGTTGGTTATCTCTTAGAGTCTCCAATACCAATCTCAAATGCCGAGCATGATCCTCTTCTGACCTTGAGTATACCAAAATATCATCAATGAAGATCACAACAAACTTATCCAAATACGGCCGGAAAATCCGATGCATCATGTCCATAAAAGCTGCCGGCGCGTTAGTTAATCCAAATGGCATCACCACGAACTCATAATGTCCATACCGGGTATTAAATCCGGTCTTAGGAATATCTTCCTCCTTGATCTTTAACTGATAATATCCCTGCCTTAAATCGAGCTTGGAATACACTCTTGACCCTTGTAGCATATCAAACAAATCCTCTATATTAGGCAATGGATATTTATTCTTTACAGTCATCCGATTCAACTCCCGGTAGTCAATGCACATCCTGAAGGTTCCAACTTTCTTCTTAACAAAGAGATCCGGCACGCCCCACAGTGATGAACTCGGTCGAATATAACCATTCTTAAGAAGTTCTTCCAACTGAACTTTTAACTCTTGTAACTCTGTCGGTGCCATCCGGTAAGGAGTCTTAGAATAAGGTTCAGATCCCGGATATAAGTCTATTACAAATTCGATCTTTTGATCCGGAGGCAAAGAACCTAAAACTTCGGGAAACACCTCAAGATATTCCTGCACCACTTCTGTCTCTTCGAGTTTCGCCTGATCTTTCGGCTTATTCAAGATATAGGCAATGAATCCCGTTGCCCCATTCCTTATCAACTTACGAGCCTCAGTAAACGACAAAAGAGGAGCAATCTCTGATTCTTTCCTCACTGTCACTTCTTTTCCCAACTTAACTGTCTTGGTGAAATAATCAACTGTGGCGTGGTACCGAAACAACCAATCCATTCCCAAAATAACCCCATATCTGTTCATCGGCATTACCACCAAATCTGCCTGATATTCTCTGCCTTCAAACCCAAACACACAATCTCTGACCACCCGATCAGTCTTAAGACTTCCACCCATCGGCGAACTCACCACATAACAAGCATTTAAGCACGTAACAGGCAAACACAAAGTATCAATTAATTTGCAAGAAATAAAAGAATGAGTAGCGCCAGGATCAAATAATGCATGTATGTTCGTGTTATGGATGCATATCGTACCTTCTACCATAGCGTTGGGATTGGCTTCCATATCTTGCTCTTCACCCGCAAGGGCATATGCACGAGCTGGGATCATCGGCCTCTGAGCTCCCGGTTGATAGCCCGGAGTCTTATCTGGACAAGTATTGGCCATATGTGTTGTCTTCCTGCATATTAGGCACTGTCCCAACCACCTTCTGCAAGTGTTGTAGGTGTGAGTAGGGCCTCCACAATATAAACATGGTGACCTATCATGTCGAGGATCAGAAGTAGCTGGAGGTACTTGTGGCTTCGGTGGTGCAGATCCTGCAGCTCTAAACTTCTTGTTTTGCCCTTGAAACGGCTGAGGAGGAGATACCATAGGCCTTTTCCCCTTTCCAAACCCCGATCCTTGTCCCATTTCCATACCAGGTAAGGGGTCCTTTTTCTTATATTCCTCTTCCAACACCAATGCCCTCTGTACCGTGTCAGCAAAAGACTCGAAATTATGGCCTGCGTGCCCGTGACGGAGATCCTGTCTCAATCCAGCTATAAACCTCTTTCCCTTTCTCTTTTCATCCCTTGTAATGTGAGGTGCATATTTACCAAGTCTATTGAAAAGAGAAAGATACTGGGCCACCGTGCGAATTCCTTGCTTCAGATCCATAAACTCTTGTTCTTTTCTTTCTCGGACAACTTCAGGAACAAAAGCCTCTCTGAATTCCCTTACAAAGACTTCCCAATTGACTTCTTCTCCTTCCACCTCAAGCTTCTCTCGTGTACGTTCCCACCAATCATATGCCTCCCCATCCAGTTGGAAAATAGCAAATTGAGCTTTCTCTTGAGAGGTAAATTGTCTAACATTGAAAATCCTCTCAATCCTTGTGAGCCATCCTTCCGATACCGCATCATCCACCGAACCGGAAAATCTTGGAGGATTGTAACTCAAAAACAACCCATGATGATCTCTCGGGTTATTTGGCGGATGTGCTTGATGTTCAGCTTGCGGTTGTACTGGAGGATCCTGAGCCCTTCTATGCTCCACGTAGTTATATACCGCCTCCATAAAGTGCTCCATATTCATAGGTGGCTGTGGAGGATTAGGAGAACGATCTCTATGATGATGATGATCCGGAGACCTTTCCCGATGTCTTCTAGGAGGCATCCTGTTCACTCAAACACTAACATGCGTGCTAATTTTAGTTCATGCGTGACAATGCATTAAATTCAATCAAGCATTCAAGTCAGAGATCAAAACACCTTATCATATAAAATGCAAATGCTCCAAATTACCAAGTAATTCCTACAGCCGAACGACCTACTGACTCAACACGACACTAGAACCCTGGTTTTGCAACCTTGGGCTCTGATACCACTCAAAGGATGCAACGCCCGAGCATGAGACGTCACATCCCCGCACCATGACCCGAACCGTATATGAAATGGATTTCCACACACGAGCCAAATCATAGCGAACGGAGACATACACACTCGCTAAGCCAGGCGAGACTAGCCTATAACTTAAACCCCAACATCAACAACAACAATCAGAGTAACAGAAAGGCGGAAGCAATCATTCATATACTATATACTGAGCTAGATGCTCTAGATACCAACATGTATTCCATATATTGAGCTATATGCTCTAGGTACCAACATTTAAGTCTGAATAAGATACATATAGGTACCATATACATGTACGCTCGATACATAAACAAAATCCAAAAGTGATCATAAAGTATACGTATGAGTGTAACGAAAGAAAGGCTAGACACTATGCAAGACTCTCTCTCTCAGACTTGTATCCCGCCTAGCATCCCTTCCTGCAAAAACAACTGAAACAACTCCGGGTTCAGTCTTAGACAGACTGGTGGGTATAAAAAGATAGGCATAATATCAATATATCGCGGAATGGAAACACATACATGCAAGTTATAATCCTTATTCGAGGTTTAGAAGCATTTTTCCCAAGTGGGAAAATAAAATACAACGAATAGGATTATAACAATTCATTTCATTCATTAGGTCATTAGTGGCCCGGCGAGAGGGTGTGCATTATCTCCAACCAACACCTCGTGTAATCCATTAGTCATTTGTTCATTCATTCGTACATTTCATTCTTTCGTGCACATACATTCGATCATTCATTCAATCGTTCATATACCACCTTCTTCCTCCGGGTAGGGAACGGGTTTGCAAGGCCCGAACCCTCATTCATTAATGCTAGAGAGGTACATGAATCCCCAAAAGCGCGGGTCCCCTTTCAGTCACTAATCTCCTAGTGAAATCCAGGTTGCCGAAATTGTTGGAACTAGTATAAATGGATTCCCGTCAGCCCAAGCTTTCCCGGTTCACCACTACACTAAGTCCCGGGCCCCCATTCATTGTGATCATTCATTTCTCGCCAAAACATTTTGGTAGGATAACATCATAAAGGCTTTCGTTCAAAAAATATTTGTTCGTTAAAACTCAATATATACATATATATCTTTGGCTCAAAACTTACACATTGGGTGGTTTGGGGTCATATTTTAACTAATAGAAGAAAAACCCACCTGGTAACAAAAAGAACCCGACAAAGCTCTCACTGCCCGACCTCGTCACCCCCTGGATCAATATCTGTGTGACAAAGGTAGTGTTAGACTCAATATGACCACATTTGACGCTCGGCTATGCAATATCATGTTAAAGAATGCTTAAAATGCAATATCTTGGTGAAACAATCAACTGTGGCGTGGTACCGAAACAACCAATCCATTCCCAAAATAACCCCATATCTGTTCATCGGCATTACCACCAAATCTGCCTGATATTCTCTGCCTTCAAACCCAAACACACAATCTCTGACCACCCGATCAGTCTTAAGACTTCCACCCATCGGCGAACTCACCACATAACAAGCATTTAAGCACGTAACAGGCAAACACAAAGTATCAATTAATTTGCAAGAAATAAAAGAATGAGTAGCGCCAGGATCAAATAATGCATGTATGTTCGTGTTATGGATGCATATCGTACCTTCTACCATAGCGTTGGGATTGGCTTCCATATCTTGCTCTTCACCCGCAAGGGCATATGCACGATCTGGGATCATCGGCCTCTGAGCTCCCGGTTGATAGCCCGGAGTCTTATCTGGACAAGTATTGGCCATATGTGTTGTCTTCCTGCATATTAGGCACTGTCCCAACCACCTTCTGCAAGTGTTGTAGGTGTGAGTAGGGCCTCCACAATATAAACATGGTGACCTATCATGTCGAGGATCAGAAGTAGCTGGAGGTACTTGTGGCTTCGGTGGTGCAGACCCTGCAGCTCTAAACTTCTTGTTTTGCCCTTGAAACGGCTGAGGAGGAGATACCATAGGCCTTTTCCCCTTTCCAAACCCCGATCCTTGTCCCATTTGCATACGAGGTAAGGGGTCCTTTTTCTTATATTCCTCTTCCAACACCAATGCCCTCTGTACCGTGTTAGCAAAAGTCTCGAAATTATGGCCTGCGTGCCCGTGTCGGAGATCCTGTCTCAATCCAGCTATAAACCTCTTTCCCTTTCTCTTTTCATCCCTTGTAATGTGAGGTGCATATTCACCAAGTCTATTGAAAAGAGAAAGATACTGGGCCACCGTGCGAGTTCCTTGCTTCAGATCCATAAACTCTTGTTCTTTTCTTTCTCGGACAACATCAGGAACAAAAGCCTCTCTGAATTCCCTTACAAAGACTTCCCAATTGACTTCTTCTCCTTCCACCTCAAGCTTCTCTCGTGTACGTTCCCACCAATCATATGCCTCCCCATCCAGTTGGAAAATAGCAAATTGAGCTTTCTCTTGAGAGGTAAATTGTCTAACATTGAAAATCCTCTCAATCCTTGTGAGCCATCCTTCCGATACCGCATCATCCACCGAACCGGAAAATCTTGGAGGATTGTAACTCAAAAACAACCCATGATGATCTCTCGGGTTATTTGGAGGAGGTGCTTGATGTTCAGCTTGCGGTTGTACTGGAGGATCCTGAGCCCTTCTATGCTCCACGTAGTTATATACCGCCTCCATAAAGTGCTCCATATTCATAGGCGGTTCACCACTACACTAAGTCCCGGGCCCAATGAATCCCGTCAGCCCAAGCTTCCCCATTTCACCACTACACTAAGTCCCGGGCCCCCATTCATTGTGATCATTCATTTCTCGCCAAAACATTTTGGTAGGATAACATCATAAAGGTTTTCGTTCAAAAAATATTTGTTCGTTAAAACTCGATATATACATATATATCTTTGGCTCAAAACTTACACATTGGGTGGTTTGGGGTCATATTTTAACTAATAGAAGAAAAACCCACCTGGTAACAAAAAGAACCCGACAAAGCTCTCACTGCCCGACCTCATCACCCCCTGGATCAATATCTGTGTGACAAAGGTAGTGTGAGACTCAATATGACCACATTTGACGCTCGGCTATGCAATATCATGTTAAAGAATGCTTAAAATGCAATAATATGTTCAAATATGGTCATCAATGTCATAGAATCCAATTAAACACATAATTCAACAAGTTTCGTTCAATATACGATAAAATCGTATTCCTCCCCGTTCATATCGTTCATACTTTCATACTTGCATTCATACAGTTATCAATATCATATATCAATCATGAAACATAGCTTTAATATAATCACGTTACATATAATCCACCATTACGAGCCATAACCGTAAAACAAGCAAGAAAATAGGTTCCCCAAAGCTGCCATTTCAAATGACATGGCCGTGTTAAGTTTTCAAAGGAAACGGACACGACCGTGTCCGAGGTTTAAAAATCCAAAAATTCAAAGTCGAGGGCTTGACACGGCCGTGTTGAGTTTTCAAAGCATTTGTACACGGCCGTGTCCGAGGTTAAAATCAGAAAAATTCAAAGTCGAGAGCCCAACACGGCCGTGTCCATTTTCAGTTCATCATCGTCTCCGAAAAAAAAACAGAGCAAAAGCCCTGTTTTTGCATGGAAAAAGCTTGCAAAAACAGGGGCAACAATAAGGAAGCTCTTATACACACTTAGACATGATTTTAAGCCACAAAATTCATATATATCATGCAATCCATTCATATATGCAAGAATTCATAACCAAAAATGGCAAAAGATCATCCAATGTCAAGCTTTCATCTAAGCAAGCTTCAAGCTCCATCAATGGTAACTTATGCTATAATCCCCCAACATGAGATTTAAAGATATAGAAATGATGAGGAAGTTACAAAGATCATATTTCATGCATCAATTATCACTTAAAACCAAGGAAAGACATGGAACCAAGAATTCATATCATTTGAATCATTTCAAGCTTTTTCTCATAACACATGATTCCCCAACTCATACCAAGATATAATCGGAAGAAAATAAAGAGGAGAATGAGAGAAAAACAATCCATATCTTACCTTGGAAGAAGATTGAACAAGAGTTGATCTTGAGCTTAGGGTTTGAATGACCAAAATGGAGGGTTTCTTCAAGCTTTTCCTTGGCCTCTTGACATAATGATGATCGATGAAATGAGATGCAAGGAGATAGAAATGCTGATATTTAGAGATAAATGGGTAGGATTCGGGTCGGTTCACGTCCAGTTCGTTTAAGAAACGGTTCAAACAAGTTATAAAGTCGAGGCTATGGAAAGGTTCGTTGTTGAAGGTTCAAACGGTATCAAAAAAGTACGAGGTCAAGGTTAATGGATAGGTAACGTCGAAAGAAGTTCAACACCGGTTACGGATCTCGATTTTGAGGTCCGGAGCTCAAGATATCGCGAAAACCGTTCAGGGTTGCCTATTATACAAATAGGTCCCTAAACTTTCAAAAAGTGGCAATTAAGCCCAAACCCAATTTCCAATTGAGTCTAAAACATTCAAATAAGTTACAATCAAGTCCACGAATCACACGAACATGTAATTTCATTCAATTAACACCGAATTCACAAAATTCACATTCTCACAATTTCATTCATGTATTCATAGCACATATTGGAATTCATATAAATTGTAAACAATTAAATCAAATTAGAAACGAATTCAATTAATAAAACAAGATATAAAATCATATAATTAAATGTAATTGCGCACGTAACACTTACCTACACGTGTAAAAACACGGGGCGTTACAGGTCATTTCTCCATGATGACTCAAAAGAAGTTCTATGAGAAACTTATAGGAGGGAGCAATTTTAGAAGGACTTTGAATTGGACCTTAGGGAATTGAAGGAGCCAGAACCGAACACATCTTTACAAATAGATTCTTGGGCCAGTCGAACATATGGGATTCAGATACCGAAGATGGTGATATTATCAGGGAACTTCTGATGGATTTGAAAATAACTATGGAGAAAGGAAAGCTTGATCGAATCGTCATGCTTGAAGATGATAGTAATTGCTCCTAGTTAACCAAGTCCTCAACAAAGTACTCAAGAAAAATGAATTAACAGAACCGAGATGAAGTGCGCATATAGGGGTTGTATATACTAAGGGTGAATTCAAATGAGGAATGACAAGAGAATTTCTTGGAAGATTGAATTTCACTCGAAGAACCGATATCTCCATCGCATTCTGGGAAATGGGTTAATCGAATTAAATGAAGGAGCACAGTTTTGAATTAAAGAAGACAACCGCGGATTTATTATCTTTACTTTAACAGGATACACATCAGGGATACTAAAGATAAGTCAAGAATTGAGCTAGCTTCTGGATTCGACCATATATTCTGACATGAGATTTTCATCTTCAAAATTCCCTACTACGGTGAACGGTACAAGAAGCATTCATGGCATATGCATACATGCAATTTTAATTCAAATGATTTGATTGCAATATTCCTTGTTTGCCTATTGTGTTAATTGTTTTACATGTTGTTGATCAATATGCTCAATATGTACTTAATACTTGACCTTGTGTGTTTTTATAAACGTTAACTGTTGTATTTGTATTTGTTGCCCTTCTTGTTGTTAGCTCTTTGTTGTATGTTTGGGTTGTGTTGCTCGGGAGTATTGGAGACTCCCTTGCTTTGTTGTTTGTGAGAGACGGGGTTCTCTCTCTCTTTGTTGTTTGTGAGAGACGGGGTTCTCTCTTTGTTGTTTGTGAGAGACGGGGCTCTCTCTCCTTGTTGTTTTGAGAGACGGGGCTCTCTCATTGTGTGTTCAGGTAGCTGTGGACCTGGGGATAGGTCCCTTTTAAGGGGGTGAGGTTGTGACGCCCCAGTTTTTCATAGGTTTGAGCATGACGTATTTGTTTACCAATATGTGTAATTTAATTAATGATATATGCTTCATTATTGATTTTATTAATTGATCGTGAATTCTTGTGACATTTGAGCATGTGTGTTTATGTTTGATGTAGTTGCTATTCGGTTGATTTCTGTTTTTCGTGAAAACTTGGCATGAGTGAACTATGTGACTTATAATAATGTTTATATGCTCGTCGCATGATTTTATTCTCGTATGAGTGTGTTTTGGATTCGTTTGTGTGATCGGAACCGAAAAGGGGGCTAAAGAGCATTTAGCGCAGCTTGTGTTCCGGGCGGCATATCTTGAGCTCGGGAATTCGGAATCGAGTTCCGTCACCTCCATTGGATCCGGATCGATGAATCGGAGACAATGGGACTAGCCTCATATTTTTATAAGATTAATTGGATTGCCAAATTTTAACCGAAACAAGTCCCTTGCGCCAAAAATGACAAATAATAGTTATTTCACGTTCACGGACCTATCCTAACGTACCTAGACCCTAACCATTGACCTATACCCACTTGCACACTCTCTCTCTCCCCCATATCAGCCCCCCCCCCCCCCCCCACCGAACCAAACCCCCTTTCACTCACCAAACTCAGCCAAAATGGAGAGAGAAAGAAGAAGAAAGAAGAAGGAGAACTATTCAACCCTTGGGTATTTGAGCTCATACCCCTCCATTTCTCCTCCAAATTGAAAGGTAAGACCATAATTATGTTGTACGTCTCCTCATAGTCATTTTGAGTTATGTTTTGCATGATTTCTCCAAGTGATGAGCATGTATTGGCATATGGGGTGAATAGTGAGGGTTTGGGAGAAATTGATGATTCTAGCTTGCTTCCTTGTGGATTCTTTTGGTATGAAGTATGTATATTGCTCCTAAGATGTCATTTGTGATATGTATGAAATTGTTTTAGGTATTGGATTAGGATTCATGACTTTGCCATTTAAGAAATTGAAGAGATTGTATGATTTTGTTCCAATTTCATTCCTTGCATGAATCGTTGCATCTTTGGACGTTTATATGGCTTGTAATGCATGAATTCTTGCTACCTTAACTTACCTATGTGTGTTAATTTGATGTTTATATGGTCTAGCATGAGTTTTGCCCTGCTTGTTGTGTGTTTTTCGCCACTGACCTAAATCCGCGAGGGTGGATTTGCGGCAGAAACTTTGGATCCTTCCCTGTTTTCTGACTGAGATTGTTTTGTCCCGTTTACCCTCATACGAACTCGGATTGACCTAATTTTTGAACCCTTGGAAACCTCTTGAAGTCTATAACATTCCCTAATTGGAATCAACTCGATATATTTCCTCAATTGTGAGTTGTGATTGTTTGAAAATTGTGTCGCCACTTCGCCGAACTTCTGCATTGGCCCAAACTTCAAACCTACGCCATTTTCACCTCGCTTTGAACCATGATTCGTGCCACATATCCTTGAAAACATCTATGTGTCTAGTTTCACCTCCAACAAGAAAACCTTAATTCCAATTTCTCAAACTGAAGATATACCCATTTTTTCTACAGCTTGCGCATTTCTGAAAATTGTCAACTTTTCCTAACTTTTATGAACCTACCAAATGTTTTGGCGAGAAATGAATGAATGAATGCACAGAATGGGGCCCAGGGACTTGGTGTGAGTGGTGAGCCGAGGAGGCAAGGGCTGGCGGTGAACCCTCACACTAGTCCCACCAATGAACGGCGTAACCGGACCTAGTTAGGAGTTAGCGAGGAATGGACGCTGAGTGCCATCTGGGGAGTCATGTTCCCCTTTTGGTCAATGAATGGATGGTTCGGGCCGATCACCCGGCCATCACCCGGAGGAAGAAGGTGTAAATGTTCATGAATGTGCACAAAAGAATGTAATGCATGAACGAAAGAATGAATGAATGAAGTTTAATGAACTACACGAGGTGTTGGTTGGAGATAATGCACGCCCACTCGCTGGGCCACAAAAGACCTAAAGAATGAAAATGAACGTTATAATCCCTTTTGATGACTTCTTTATTTTACCCACTTGGGACATGCTCAAAAAACCTCATTTGGGATTATAACTTGCATGTGAATGTTAAATATTGTTGTATATGCTATTTATGCCTCATTTTATACCCACCAGTCTCGTATAGACTGAACCCGGATTGTTTTCAGTGTTCTTGCAGGTTTGGAGTGCTAGGCGGGAAGTCTTGTTTGTTCGGTCGTTTAAATAGGTTAGAGTCGGTCCATGTGCATAACAAATCATGATTTGTTTAAACTATGGAGAATGTATGATTGTATTGATCATTACTATTATCGTGAAATCAGGATAAGCTGACCGGAATAGAAAGAATCTGGATTTGAAGTTTTATGATTTTATTGATTTTCGGGATTAGGTACCTATGCTAGTTGAACCCGTTGCTCTTGGCTTATCTTGTTATATATGTATGTACATTGCTTCCGCATTGGTATTCTTTCTGTTTTACTGTATCTTTGGTTGCGAAAGTTAGTTCCCGCCTAGCTTAGCGAGTGTGTATGTCCCCGTTCGCCGTGATCTAGCTCGGGTATGGATTGTCCATTTCATATTCGGGCCGGGTCTCGGTGCGGGGGATGTGGTACCTTGCGCTCAGGTGCTACATTCTACGAATGAGATAAGAGGATATCATTTAGTGGATAAATAATGACATGGGGATAAAATCGTAACTCTGATGTTAAATTTCTGAAAATGATTTTAAAACAAGAGATGTGATTTAAGGTATTCAATAAATACAGATTTGAGTTTTTAGTATTCTATTGAGGGAATGGAGGCTCGCAAATGAATAGTAATATGGGGTTTTAGTTGAGATCTCTCCCAAAGTCACAGAATAGCACGTAAGAACAACTTAAAACACATAGAAATGTGATGCATGAAGAACATTTGACGGATCAAAGTCTATAAACGCTTTCACTTTCTTTCAAGGCTTACCAATTCCAACTAGGCTTTGTTTAGGGCTGTTACAATCCTCCTCCCTTAAAAAGAATTTGTCCTCAGATTCTCTTATTGTCCAGGAATATCTTGGGTAGTGTTTTCCATACTTCCGTTTGTTTTCCTTATTGTTTCCCTATTCTTATATCCTTTCCAAAAGACCTTGATTAGGGAATTTTTTCCTCAACCTGTTTCAATCCTAAGTCAAATTTAATTCCAACGGTACTTCTTCCATTGTTAAAACTTGAAATTCTCCAGTAGGTTACTTGCAAAGTAGGGAGTTCAATGTATCCTAATATCTTTAAAGAAAACTGTACACCCTTGGTTTAACTCATCCACTTTAACTTCTTATCATTCTGAGGATTTCTTAAAACTTGGCACCCAACATCTCCCGAATATTTCTTCAAAACAATGATGTGGCTTTGGTTTCCTTATCTGTAGTCTTAACCGGTAAGAGGCATGTTGACTTTATCACCCTTCCAACGATGACTTATATACCATTGAACTCCTTGTGATCTAATCCATTTACCATGTTGGGATTAACGATGGTTGCAACCTTTTTTCCAAATTTCCAATATTCCGTTGTCGCTCTTTTCCTTATAGAGGGACTTAGGTTTCCTTGGAGCGTAACTTCTACTCCAATCGCCAATACCTACCTTGACCCATATTTAGAGCCATTGGTGTAAACTATAAACATCCTTTGTTTAGGCAGGGTTTCCACTGCTGCAGAAATCAGTCTTTGCTGCAGTACTTGAAAATCTGTCTTCTACTTTATTGACCTTTTAACTTCCAATCCTTGAGTGTAGCTATTTCTGAGGAGTCTTCAACAACCCTCTTGTAATGACTTGCCCATGAAGTTTTGCATTTCAAATAGATTCCTTAGTGGCTCCAACTTATCATTATCTCCATCCTTGAGGTGTTAATTAACTCCTTCGGGTGGAAATAATGAGATCAAGTGATATTCTTTAGTTTGAAATCTGGATTTGCTAAGGTTCACACGCTAAGGAAACACTCAACCCTTATTCAACTTCTGCTTTCACTCAAACAGATGAGAAAAGAAGGACTGGTAGGGATGGAATAGAAGTTCGCGGGGTGAAAGCAAACTTCCAAAGAATGTTATATAGTAAGTTAAGGACCAGACGAAGGAGATATGAATTCCATTCAGGCGGGTAAGGGCTTGGCTTGACCGTGTGTTTTCTTGGGTTGGTCCTTGCACTTAGTGTTTGGCTTGTGATCCAGCAAAGTGCTTAATGCTATTTGTAACGCCCCAGTTTTTCAGTCGTATAGCATGACGTATGTGCTTACCAAATTGCACGAAATAATTGTTTATAAGTGTTTTATATATTTAAATTTTATATATTAAGTGTTGATTATTTATATCTTAAGTCAATTAATATTATATATATGAATTAGTTGATATATAATGTTAATGTTATTAATACTATATATATATTTATATCGTGCATTTGGTTTATATTAAATAATTCATACAATTTGATAAAGTATTTTTAATTCATGCACTTAAGTTATAATTTAATTATGAATTTAATTTTTGTCATTTATTTGAATTGTTATTAAATTTTTTAAAATGTTTGGTTTATGAGTGTTATAAACATGCTTCGTTTTTATACGATTTGATACCGAAATTTTGTGAAAATTTAATATGTTGAAGATATACATGTTGTGTATATGAATATATGTTCGTTTCATGTTTTTGGGTTCGTTTGCATGAGTTTCGAATTTATTTTGATTTTTGAATCCAAATCGAGGGCTAACGAGCAATTAGGGCACCCTTGGTTCCGTATTTGATATCTTGAGCTAGGAAACTCGGATTCGAGTTTCGTCAACTTCGCTGAACTCGCAACGAAAATTCGAGATAACCCTCTGCAGTTGGGGAAAATTCAGCCAAAACCTTCTGCTCTCCAGTTTTCCAGTAGCTCTTATCACCCTTGGCGATTCAAGGCTCAAATCTCTTCCAAACTTCATCCAATCCACAAGGTAAGCATAGGGTTGTAATATACATTCATTATGAGTCATTTTGATCCATTCATCCCCAATTTTGAGCATGCTTTCATGAGTTTTTGGAGAAAAAGATGAATAGTTAGGTTATGATGAAATGTGTTGATCTCTTTCCTTCCTTGATGAATTCGGTTGATTCCAAGCATGAATATGATTGTCTTAACTCCCTCTTTTCATCTATGATCATGTATTTTGTGGTAGTTGGCTATTAATTGAGTTATCAGTAATGAGTTGGGAAGAAAATGGAAGAATTGATCACATTTGCACCCTCCTTACGTCTAGAACTGCTGCTGCATTTTAGGGGACTTAAATTACTGTCAATTGCTGCTCCTTTTTGTCTTATTTGTTGCACATACTTACTTGATCATGTTGCATAAGGAGTGGATTGGTTGTTTCCCTGTTTTGCTTCCTTTTTTGCCCTGTTTTGCTGTGATCAACTGCTGCCAGCTACTGCTCTTTCTCCTTGATCTATTGCTGTCAGATTTCAGTCATTTGTGGTAGTTTTGGTTGCTACTGATATTGTGGCTTTAGAAGCCTGCTACCTGCTTGTAACGCCCGGACTTTTGACCGTACAGGTATGACGTCAGGAGTGGGTTAGAACGAGTGTTATGTGATTTTATTTATGCTTTAATTGCTAAGTAATTATTTAATTTAATAATTTCGTGTACTAATTGCTATTATGTGACGTATATCACTTATATGATTTAATTGACTGTGCTATTTAAATTCGCTTCTAACGTGTTTACTTGCTGATTAAATGTTTCATTTCAATTATGTACCTATTTGAATTCATATGAAATCCTTGGACTCAATTGAATTTTGAATTGGACCCTAATCACTCATCTATCAAACCTTGAGACCCAAATTGAATACTTAAATTTTTTAGGGACCAAAATACAATTTCCCCTCTTTCCTCCACCCATTTACACGATATATGCACATATGTATACCCTTACATTCTTTTCTTCTTCATTTCTCACACAAGAACAAGAGAAACACCCTCCCCCATTTCTCTCCTCCATGATCGGTCAAGCAAGGAGCAAGAAGATAAAGATCTCAAGCTCCATTCTTCTTCCTCAAGTTCAAGCTGCAAGCCCCATCTTCTTCCTTCCATTCTCCTCCTTCATCCAAGGTATATGTGTGTAGATATGTATGATGGGTGATAACTAGGGTTGTGATTCTTGTTGGACAACTTGTAATATTGTGTGTATATGCTTGAATATATAATAAACTATGAATTCTTTGCTTGATGTTGGAATTTTTGAAGAAAGAAATTGTGCATGTATATGTGTGTATATAAATGTGTATATTTGTATATATATTTGTGGGTTTATAAAATTTGATGATTTGATTCATGATTTGATGAGTAATATGTATATATATGTTGTATTTGATTGTTGTTATGTGATTTTGGGTAATTTGGGAGTTCCATTGACATTCTTGAAGCCATTTTTCGCCTCTACCCTGTTTTCCTGTCGCCAATCGCAGCTGCTGGCATTGGGGGTCGCGCCCGCGCCCATTTTGTGACCATTTTTGGTCGCGGCCGAGACCAACAATTCGAAACTTGGCTAATTTTCAGTCGCCGCGACTGATTTTCAGTACAATTTTGTCACGGCCGCGACTCCCTCGTCCGAACTCGGAATGACCTGATTTTTGAACCCACGGAAACCTCCTGAAGTGTAGAATATCTAATTGGAATCACTTCAATATCTTTTCGTATTTGTGAGATATTATCAATTCTTTTTGGTGTCGCTACTTTTTCGACAATGTGCGATTACCCAACTTCGGGCCTACGCCATTTTCACCTCGTTTTGAACCATGACTCGTGCCATATATCCTTGGAAAGCTCTATGTGTCTAGTTCTATATCCCACAAGAAAAACTTAATTCCAATTTCTAAAACTCAAGATATTTTCATTTTCCTACAGCTTGTTCATTCCCGAAATTTTTCAACTTTTGCTAAATCTTACCAAAACTCCTCTTCTTACGTTCCTTTCACCCTCTTTGCTCCCATATGTGAACTATATGACTTGTATGCTTTATTAATTGAGGATATATGATATAATTTGATATGATTATGGATTTTATGCTATCAATTTAATGTGTGAACGTTTAAGTGCTTTAATATGATCTCCTTTGCAATTATTGTTTCCTTTATGAACTTAATGGATTCCTTTCACCTTAAAATGATTCTTAAATATGGTTAACATGTATTATAAAGTCTTATGAATATGTTGTATTATGGGGATGACTTTTGCTATGAAAAATTGATAAGAACATGAGTTATGCGTACATGATTGCAATTCTTAATGGCATTCTCTATGTGCTTAATAACTTCCAATTGATTCATATGCATTTCTAATATGTATTGTCTTGTATTATGAATTAAATGATTGATCATGTATGCACCACTCCATAATATTTTAGGATTTATTCTCTATCATATCATCCCATAACATATCATACCACTTCATGAGGATTGTCGTGGGTCTATGTGGTTTCATATTGAGTCATTTCTCACGAATACACATTGTTCCTTCTCTTGTACAGTTCGTTTCCAGGGCGGAGACTTCCAAGTTGAATAGACACCCACATTAATTATGCTTTATGGCTCGTGGTATTCCAGGTGAGGGTGTTTTCGTTCTAGATATGTATTAAACCCTACAACCTTATGTGATAAGTTTTGGCCAAAAACCTAAGGTATATTTATGTATGATTTTCAAATGAATTTATCGAGTAAATATTTTCACAAGGATTATGAAATATGTCATGCTTCGTATGAATCAAATGTTTTGGCTAGATTATGTATGTATGATATGTTCACGGGCCCCGGAGCTTAGTGTATCGTGGTAAGCCGGGGAGGCAAGGGCCGACGGTGAACCCATGCACTAGTTCCAACCATTTTACGTCGAAACGGATCTCGTCAGGAGTTTTGACGAGAAAACGCTAGTCGGGCTTTTGAGGATTCATGTACCTCACTAGCCATTATGTATGAGGTGGCCGGGTCTTGCAAGCCCGTCCACCGCCGGAGGAAGAAGGTTGGAACTTATTTTATGACTATAAATATGTTATGATTGTTATGCACCGTGCAGGAAGGCCAGGTTACGGATTGCCCAAACGACTATGTCTTATATTATGTTATATGATTTTTATGTATTATAATATATTGCATGATCACATATTTCAACTATTAATGATATTTGTCGTACACGGTCGGAGTTTGGTTGGAGATGATGCACGCTCACTCGCCGAGCCTTTATGTTTATGTATGAATTATGAACCTAATGAATTTAATATAATTAGTCGTAAAATCTGAGTATTGCCCATCTATTCTGTTGCCCTTTTTGGGAACTAACTCTAAATAAAACCTTACTCGGGATTTATGACTTGCATGCGCATGTTTCTCTATATATGTATACCTCCTGCTCACTCAGTCTTCTAGAGACTGACCCCTCTTTCCCACCTTTCAGTTGCTTGCAGGTTTTGCTAGGCGGAAGTCAAGTTTTAATCTCTTGTCGAGTCACTTTTACACTCGAGTCACATTTTACATTCTTTTATGATTTAATTGTATTTCCGTTATGTATTGGGCCTGTGTGCCAATTATGATTATTGTTAGCTATTGAATTCGGGACAGGTTGCATGCCTAGTTGAACCCGTTGTTAGGATGCTTGGTGGATTTAAATTATGTATTCGAATTGTTGGGCGTGTAACCATGGTTGAAAATTTTGAATTATACGTTATTGCTTCCGCTTTACATTCTAGGTATTCTTGATTTATTTGGTACAGGGTTAGATTCCATGTAACATCCCGATCGTCCGATTTATAAGGTACGCCACGTTTCAACCTTTTAATATGTTTAATTGTATGATTTTATATTTTTCGTTGCCCTATTTTGAACTCTTTTAAGAGTTTAGGGGCCTTTTTGTAATTTTCTCTTTTTAGGGGTTTTTCAGTTATTTCTCATTCAATCGAGTTTTCGATCTTTTCGACCCCTTCAACGCGTTCGGGGCATCGAGACGAGTCCGTAGACTCTGAGTTTGCCCCATTCCGACTTCGTTAGCCCGTTCTTCCGGCCGTTTTCGCGTACGAGGACCCGAGATATATATCCGGATCCTCGTTTTTCATGCCAAAACACAACAGACTTCAGCTCTCTCCCTCTCTCCCGTGATTTTCACTGTTCACACACACTCACGGTGTGTTTTCACACACTACTCGGAACTCGCTCGTTTCTCGATGGAATTCGACGAATAAATAGTCCATCTCGATTATCTCGATGACGCGGTCACAACCGTACCAAGAACTCGACCAACCGACAACCGGTGGCGGAGATATGGCGGAATTTCAGGCGCGCAGGCGGGGGGTGGCGGAGCCGCCCGGCGGCTTCCAGCCGTCTTCCGGCGACACGCGCCCCAGGCCCAGTGAGGGGACTTCCCGGCAGTTCTTTTTGTGCAAGCGGCGACGCCATCGGGGCTGCGAGGGGACCGCACGTGCCGGCCAAAGCTCGCGGCGGCGGTGGCTCGGCACTGTAGCGGCGAGTTTCGCCGCCTTCCGGTGGCTTTTTCGGACCAAGGTTGGTGTTTTCTACCCTTTTCCGACCCCCTGAGTCCATTTCCGGCATTGTTTTCACCCAATTCTGGCCGTAGGTAGTGGTTCCGGGGAGGTGTGCGGCGGCAGAAACTTCAACGGCCAACGGGGCCCTTTTCCGGCCATTTTTTGGCCTCGGGCCCTTCACGTAAGTTGTTCGGAACGATGAGAACCAGTGGCCTGTGATCACACGACTCTTGATTCAACCGTTTGGCGGTGGTTCACGGTGGTGCAGCGGCGGTTCGCGGTGGCAGAGGTCTCCGAAGATTTTTCCGGTGAGCTACCTTAGGGCTTTCGTAAAGCTCGTCACGGGTAAGCCGATGCCTCTTTCGGATCTCATTTTGGTTCTCCGGTTTGAAAGTAATTGAAGTTTGAAGATTCTAGGGTTTTCGTATTCTTGGTTTTGAAATTGGAGACGATTGGCTTGGGATTTGCAGAAATTGATCGAGGAATTGGATTGAGCACGAGGAATCCTTGAACGGGTGATTTTTCGAGATTTTTTCGGCACGTTCCGGCGGTGGCCGAACGGCGGCCAGCCATTGTTCCGGTGGCGGCGCTCCGTCGACCTTCGGACAGCTTGTCCGCTTCGTCGTGGTGAGTCCAACACCACTTTCCGTTCGTCAATCGGACACTCGGTTTATTTTCTATGAATTTATTTGTGTATTTGGGGCTTATTTGAATTAATTGTTTAAATGCGAATTAATCACTATATGTTTGAATTGTTGATCGAAATGTACTCCTATGTGTATGAAATCATGTATGATATGAAATATGATAAGTATGGACTTTGTAATTTGTAAATTGAATCCCGATTTATTGAATTTATGCTAATTGATTAGATTAGAGGGGGTGTTTGTGTAATTTTGAAACAGGATGAATTTGTTTGATTTGATTAGTTCAGCTTTGATAATTGAATCCATTATGTAACATATGAATCGGACATGTTACGTGGGAATTATATGAATTTAGTATGATTGGAATTTGATATGTAACCTCGTGAGATTTATATAAAATTCGAAGTATGTTATTATGTGATTTGGTTGTTTTCGTACTACGTGCTTTTATATGAAATGTGATATGTAAACTTGCGTGATTTGAATTAATTGAACTTTAATTGTCACTTGGTAAATAATTATGCTAATCACGTAAATTGGAATTTGATATGTAACTTCGTGATCTTTAAATAGAATTTGTAGCATGTTATTATATGATTTGTTTGGCTTTATAATACGTATAAATTTATGAAATGTTATATGTGAATTCCATTGCCTTTCGAGTCCCCTTAATTGCATTAATTGTGCTTATGGACATTCCTTAATGTTTTGTTTTGCTTGAAATTAATATGAACCTGAATCCTGCTTATGTGATTGCATTTTCCGTGCGTCCCTGTGTGGTTGTCTGTCTGAGTCTGAGCCTTGTGGTCTGTTTTGTGTGTTCAGTTGGTTCAGGTGCACCCGGGGTGGTGTCATGTGAGTCGTGCAGGTTCCGGGGTGAACCGTCTACTGTGTCTTCGGCTGTGTTTGGTGCCAGGTGAGGTTAGGATATAGTTATACCCTATTGAAACGTGCTCGTTTTCGAATGCATGCGGTTTATAAGCCTTATGTATATGTAGATATGTGCGAAGTACGTATTTTGCTGGTTTTGTCATATGATTTGATTTGAAAAGTACGAATCGCTATGTATAAGCCTATGTAGGCTTTGTCTCAGTTCTGATATGATTTCGAGGTCAGTGTGTGTGATATGTGCGTACGATATGATAAGTGCGATATGCATGAGATATGTTCGTCTGTCTATGTGTGTGAGTATAAGTTTCGTCTGGTAAGTGTGATAAGTTTAGGCTTTATTTCGTTTGTATCGGATTCAAGCAAGTCTCCGATTTTCTGTTGGTTTTTATCTGTTTGGGCCCCAGAGTTGTGGGTAAGGGAGACCCGGGACGACCATCGGGGTCGCCGGTTACGACCCCTGTGCACTTCTCCACCAACGGGAGACTTAGTTCTCCTATGCCGACGGAGCTCATTTTGGCTGGCCGTCGAAGGAACCGGGCGGGATCCTCCGGTTCACATGTTTCATTCTGTGGTGGGTTGAGAGGGGCACCTCTCTTCCCCAAACGGTGTGGACGTGGGACTGATTTATGATTCGTTTTGTGTTTCGCTTCGTCTTTGTTTCTGGAGTAAGAGTGTTCTGTCTGTCCGTCTGTCATAAGTTCGTGAAATGGGGGTAGATTCTTAAATTAAGATAAAATTTGATTCGCTATTAACCTAATAAGTTATGTTCCGGTATGTGTGCTAAGTCTGCTTGGGTTTGTACGTATGCTATGAGTTATGTATAAGTTAAGCTTTGTTCGTTCTGTTTTGATAAGTCACCCCGTATACATACTATCATGAGATAAAGGTTTTGGTGTGTAAAAACTAGTCCCGGGTTCACGAACAGTTTGATTTTGAACGTGTTATGCTCTGTATATATATAGGTATAGTGTGCGTGTGTCAGCCCCTCGCTCAGTCTTTGGACTGACCCCTCCCCGTTTCTGTTTTTAGTTGCAGGTTCAGGTCATTGGAGTTCGTGCTAGGCGGGGGTGTGTCGTGTCTGTCGAGTCTGTGTCTATTCGTTTAAGTTTGTTAAGTATTTTATTCTGATTTATGATTCGTAAATTCTGTATAAGATATGTTCTGTGCAGGTTGGGAATCTATGTTTTGAATGTTTGGAATTCGGGACAGGTTAGGACAGGTGCTCGGATTAGTTGAACCCGTTTTGATGTGTAATTATTCGGGACAGGTTAGGACAGGTTTGCTGAACTAGTTGAACCCGTATATTTGATTCTAATGTATGTACTGCGTTGTATGCTTGGTGTGTAAAAGTTTTTGAAAGTTGGCATTTCGTGCTACTTCCACTGTCATGTTTTGCATATTTTCTTTTGTACAGGGTTAGATACTGCCTAGCTAGTGCGTGTGTTCTTGTTTGTCACCCGTTCGCTGTGATTTGGTACGTGTGTAGACTTTCCATTACGTACACTTGTCGGGTCATAGTGCGGGGGATGTGGCGCCTCACGTGCGGGGTGTTACATTTCGCCTAGCTAGGATATCTTTTATTTTGGTCTCCCGTTCGCTATGAGTCCGGTTCATGCTTGGATTATCCATTTCACGTGTGGACTAGACTTGTAGTGCGGGGGATGTGGTGCCTGTGGTCCCGGGTGCTACATCCTTAAGTGGTATCAGAGCCCCAGGTTGCAAAACCGGGGTTCCTTGTGTCGTGTCATGTCAAGTATAGGTCGAGCGGCTTAGGAACAATGTGTCAACGTGTGCACCGCAATGATCACGAGCATTATTATTGAAATTTGATATGGAAGATATTATTAAATATGTTTAACTTAAATTTTGTTAATTTACGTGTTGCATTTTGCATTAATGCGTGCTTTTGATGCTAATTATGTGCCATATACATTTACAAACCGGCATGCATTATATTTGAGTTGAGTTGTGAATTGTAGGATGTCGCTATAATATCAAACCACTGCCAATCCCTACGATTACAACCACTTAGCACAAGTTCATCTTTCAAGTATGGGCGATTTGAAGAAGAGCCTATGAATTTAGAAGGCTTTAGGTTATTTGGTGATTTTTACGACTGGGGTATAGGTTGAGAGTTCGAGTTCAAGAAGGAATTAAATTTTGGGTGAAAATTTGGAGTGGAGGAAGCAATAGTACGAAAGTGTGATGTTTATATCAACGAAATAAACACATACCTCTCTATATCGTGAAAGGGAGTCGATCAACCAGGCATGCGATTCGTTTAATTTAAGAAGAAGGCGAAAGGAAATTTGAAGGTACTAAAGGCTCAACATTCGGGCTTAGAAGACTAAAGAAGAAAACCTTTAGTTAAAAGAAATGATCCGAATTGAAGCTAAGGACCGAGGAGCTTAATTATGGAAAAAGGGAAATTTATAGTTTTCAAATAAGAAGTAAGTTGGAGAAAAAGAAACATGTCGAGATACTTCAGGTTTTGGAATGAGACTAGTGTTAGTTGGAAGAAAACTAAAAATCGTTCCACTCTCGGAATTTTAAAGAGGACGCCCAAGATATTTTACTTAACTATTAAATTTATTAAATTTGGCTCGGCATGGAGAAATTTTGCAAAGTTGTAAAGTTGCTCGACTGTGGAAAATCTTCAAGGTTAGAGCGAGGCGAATCGACAATGCAGAACTTCTGAATAAATTAAGTTTCAGAAGCCGAGTCCGAGAAGAAGCTAGATTTGAGAAGAGTTAAAGAAAATCGAACCAACACGGTGAATGCAAACCTATGGGAGAATGCTAACGGTTTTATCTTCAACCGGATAGGAGTTTAACTTCCAGATCCAAGATGAATTGTCGTATTGTGAGGTTGAATTGGAAGAAATGGAATAGAAAATGGAAACGGTAAAGAAAGGCAAAGAGTTTTTTTTGGGAAATCAGGTTTAAGCAATTGGAGGATGAATTCATTTCACCAATCTGAACTCATAAAGTATAAGTCAAGGGAACGTTGATCAAGGTCATAATCAAGGTGAAGATTCAGATAACTTTTGGAAATCGATACTTGGGAATAATTCGAGATACCGATTCCATGGTTGTAGAAGACTTTGGTTTAAAGAGATTGCAATCTCGGGCTATAGAGACACACAAATTGATACAAGGAAAACTTATGAAGATTTTGAAGACCGTGGGAAAAACGAGAGAATTATCAACAAACTCAAACCAAATCCGTAATTAGGGACATGAAGAACAAGTTCCCGAGCTAAAGCTTACCACTACAGTGACAGGTGTATTGCATTCATGGCACGTGCATCATACGTCGTATTAAATTATTTAACCTCCCTTATTTATATGTATGCGTGAATTTCTACTTGATAATTGCTCCAATACGTAGCATCTTTAATTGATATAAGTGTTTCAACTATCTTTAATTGGTTGCATGGGTGATATGTGCATCGACATCTTAACCCCACATGCATTTTAGGTACTTTATTGATAGGAACTCTCCCCACTTTACGTATCAAGCATTACTTGTAGCACCCGAGCGCAAGGTACCACATCCCCCGCACCGAGACCCGACCCGAATATGAAATGGACAATCCATACCCGAGCTAAATCACGGCGAACGGGGACACACACACTCGCTAAGCTAGGCGGGAACTAACTTTCGCAACCAAAGAAACATTACAATAGAAATAATACCAGTACGGAAGCAAAGTACATTGATAAATAGCAAAGTAAGCAAAGAGTAACGGGTTCAACTAACATAGATACCTAATCTCGAAATTTAATAAAATCACAAAACATCAATTACGGATTCTTTCTGTTCCGATAAGCTTATTCAGAAATCATGATGGTAGCAATAATCAATAAAAATCATATATTCTTTATAATTTAAACAATTCAAGATACACTATGCATAAGAACAGACTTTGACTTGACCGAAAGACTTAACAAACTCGACTTCCCACCTAGCACCCCAAACCTGCAAGAAAACTGAAAACAAACCGGGTTCAGTCTATAGGAGACTAGTGGGTATAAAATGAGGCATAAATAGCATATACAACAATATTTAAGTTTCACATGCAAGTTATAATCCCAAATGAGGTTTTTGAGCATTTTCCCAAGTGGGTAAGATAAAGAAGTCATCAAAAGGGATTATAACGTTCATTTTCATTCTTTAGGTCTTTTGTGGACTGGCGACTAGGCATGCATTATCTCCAACCAACACCTCGTGTAGTTTATTAAACATTATTTCTTTCTTTCATTCATGCATAACATTCTTTTGTGCACATTCATGAACATTTACACCTTCTTCCTCCGGGTGATGGCCGGGTGATCGGCCCGAACCATCCATTCATTGACCAAAAGGGGAACATGACTCCCCAGATGGCACTCAGCGTCCATTACTCGCTAACTCCTAATGAGGTCCGGTTACGCCGTTCATTGGTGGGACTAGTGTGAGGGTTCACCGTCAGCCCATGCCTCATCCGGTCACCACTCACACCAAGTCCCTGGGCCCCATTCTGTGCATAACATTCATTCTTTCATTCTCGCCAAAACATTTGGTAGGGTTCATAAAATAAGGGCTTTACGTTGCAAATATTTACTCTTGAAAAGTGACTCTATATACGTATAATAGTTTTGACTGAAATCTTTACACATTGGGAGTATATAGGGTCAGTTAACTAATAGAAGAGAAACCCACCTTTACACCTTACCGACCAAAACTAAGAAGAAAACAAGAGGACTTGAAAGTGTCCTATGAACCCGGCAAGTCTCCGCCCTGGAGAAAACTGTACAAATGACAATAGAGGGTACACGTAAGACTCAAGACTCCAAATGAACCAAATACGATGCACGACAATGTTATGAATATGATATGAATGCATAAGAGATGATATGGTATCATGGAAACATTCATATGCACAATTCATTACTTAAAGTCATGTAAACAAGTCATTCATTCATTCCAAGAGACGTTCACATCCGTTCGAGTTCATAACTTCCATATTTCATACCCAATAAATCCGAGAAATTCAAATAATAATCATAACACGTGATATAACATGTATACATATCATACAAGTGATAAACTAAGAGTTACATAAGCAATTAGGGTGTACATTGAGAGTCAATATCCATGCATGCGCATATTAGGAGCAATTAAGTCACGTTGAGGCATAACTCGTAAAATATTCCATGAAAAATCATAAAATTTCATAATACCCAAGATAATACATGTTAGAAATGTATATGAAGTAAAAATTATGTCATGAAGGCACTTTATCACATAATTCATTCAAGTACATTCAATACATGGAGTTATCAAGTTCTTTCGTTCATAGCTTTCATATTTCATAGCAATTCAAGTCATAAACTTCATACACTAACCAAAACACCTCATAAAGCATGTTAGTATAGTATATAAGTCACATAAGGGGTCGAGGAAGTGCAAGGAAGGCGATAGAATGAGTTTTGGCAAAGTTTAGCAAAAGTTAGGAAAAGTTGACAATTCGGAAATGCGTAAGCTGTAGAAAAATGGGTATATCTTGAGTTTGAGATATTGGAATTATATTTTTCTTGTTGGACATGAAACTAGACACATAGATGTTTTCAAGGATATATGGCACGGATCACGGTTCAAAGCAAGGTGAAAATGGCGTAGGTTTGAAGTTTGGGCCAATGTAGAAGTTCGGCGATGTGGCGACACAATTTTGAAACAATCATAACTCAGAATTGAGAAAAGATATCGAGTTTATTCCAATTGGAGGATGTTCTAGACTTCAAGAGGTTTCCGCAGGTTCAAAAATCAGGTCAATCCGAGTTTGTATGAGGGTAAACGGGACAAAACAATCTCAGTCAGAAAACAGGGGAGGATCCAAAGTTTCTGCCTCAAATCCACCCTCGCGGATTTAGGTCAGTGGCGAAAAACACACAACAAGCAGGGCAAAACTCATGCTAAACCATACAAACATCAAATTAACACACATAGGTAAGTTAAGGTGGCAAGAATTCATGCATTTCAAGCCAATTAATGGTCCAAAGTTGCAACAACTCATGCAAGGAATGAATATGGAGCAAGCTCAAGCAATACTTCAATTTCATAATTGGCAAAATCATGAATCCTAATCCAACAACCAAAGCAAGTTCATACATATCAAAAATGATGTCTTAGGAGCAATATACATACTTCATACCAAAAGAATCCACAAGGAAGCAAGCTAGAATTCATCAATTCTTCCCAAACCCTCACTATTCACCCCATATGCCAATACATGCTCATCACTTGGAGAAATCATGCAAACCTTAACTCAAAATGACTATGAGGAGATGTACATCACAAATATGGTCTTACCTTTCAATTTGGAGGAGAAATGGAGGGGGTATGAGCTCAAATACCCAAGGGTTAAATAGTTCTCCTTCTTCCTTCTTCTTTCCTTCTTTCTTCTTCTTTCTCTCTCCATTTTGGCTGAGTTTGGTGAGTGAGAGGGGGTTTGGTTCGGTGGGGGGGGCTGATATGGGGGAGAGAGAGAGTGTTCAAGTGGGTATAGGTCAATGGTTAGGGTCTAGGTACGTTAGGATAGGTCTGTGAACGTGAAATAGCTATTATTTGTCATTTTTGGCCCAAGGGGCTTGTTTTGGTTAAGATTTGGCAATCCAATTAATCTTATAAAAATATGAGGCTTATCCCATTGTCTCCGATTCGTTGATCCGGAACCAATGGAGGTGACGGAACTCGATTCCGAGTCCCCGAGCTCAAGATATGCCGCCCGGAACACAAGGTGCGCTAAATGCTCTTTAGCCCCCTTTTCCGTTCCGATCACACAAAAGAATCCAAAACTCACACATACGAGAATAAAATCATACAACGAGCATATAAACATAATCATAAGTCACATAATTCACTCATGCTAAGTTTCCACGAAAAATAGAAATCAAACCAAATAGCAACGGCATCAAACATAAACACACATGCCCAAACGTCTCAAGAATTCACGATCAATTAATAAAATCAATAATGAAGCATATATCATTAATTAAATTGCGCACATTGGTAAACGAATACGTCATGCTCAAACCTCTAAAAAAGTGGGGCGTTACATTACTCCAACCAAGACACAATCAAATCATGATAAGGAAAGGAAAATAATTGGATTGCAAAGTGTGGATCAAAAGAGAAAGAACAATTAAGAGGTCGAGAGAAGTAGCCGGGAATTGGAATTGAAGGAATGGTCACTACTCCTACCAGTCGCTTCAAAGTAAAGGTGAGGAAAAGTTACGAATAGTTCATGAGATTGAAACCATTTATATCGAGGAAGCTAAATTGAAGAGGTCGAGAATCTTTGATTCGAGAGGCGGTAGAACAAGTTCAAAGAGTTAGAATTGAAATTCTTAAGGGGGAGAGCCGACACGGGAGAGGATTTCAATCCACGGTTATGCTCGAATAGGCCACATCAAAAGGATCAACGAAAATGCAAGAATCAGCAAATAACGAAATCCTACAGAGCAATGCCACGGGATGAATTGAGAGATTTTAACACCCGATGGACTTCGAGACCAAGGTGAGATAAAACTTTGGGAATAATATGGAAGGGACACTACTCCAATAAATGAAGAGATGCATCCAAAGAGTAATTGGGAATCAATAGTAAGAAAGGGAAAAGGGTTGATTGATAATAATTTAGAGTGCAAAGGCAACACCGTTAGTATTCTTACTCCAAGACATGCTCGAACTCAAATCTCCAAGATCGGGAGGATAGTTTATATCTCGTGTATACCTAGAAGATGATAGGACTGTATAGGAATTTCAAGAATTGATAAGAAGGATAATGGGCAAAGAGTGTTAGGAATAGTGCCCTAGAAAGCCGATTAGTCATAATCCGTTTTGGGACTTTCCTAGTATCACAGACAATCTTTGAATAATATACGATTGATTAATATCATAGGCAAACACTTCTTTATATGATCTTGTTTGGTATGCGTTTACTTTAGTTGTGCATGTATGAGAACTTCCCTAATCCTGATGACTTTAAGACTCTACCGTTTAGGAGAAATGGTTCATGAAACAAGCCCTATTTCACATAACTCATGATTAGTAAAATACTCCAAGCCGATGAGTCCTACAGATAGTGGGAGTGTCAACCATACTCCTCTAAGGCTTGCTTGTGGGATCACGCCCTTAAGAAGGACCACCTTGTTTCATGGAGGTGCAAAGTGTATAGTTGATACGTGCGTGAAACATGAGGGTGCTTATTTTAAAAAGTAAGTTCACTGAGGTGCCCCGTGTGAGAACATTCCTAAATGGGAAAGGAAGTTTCTATTTCAGGAAATGGAAACTTCAAGATTAGGAAATATCTCACGAGTCATTGATGTGATTAATTGACCCTTAGACTTGAGGTTCCATGTCACTTTATGAGTTAACTCTGTAGTGTTAGGTATAAGCTTTAAAGGGTGTCGCCTTAGACAACTGATTCAAGGCTTATGCTGGGGCTGCACAAGTGACTCATGAAAGTGAATGAGAATCAAGAAAGGACCTACACTTGAGTTTGCAAGGTTATCTCTTATTATGTAAGTCATTCATATGCTATATGGAGTCCTTAGCCAAGGAAGTAGATCAAGACATCAAGAAAAGGGTTTCTTGGATTGAGATCAAATGGATATGAAATGCACTTAGCTTTAAGACCAGATTATTAGGGTTCTAATTATTCCCTTACCCTAGATCTTGGTTGAGAGATAGTAAGTAGGAGGATTGTATCTCACATGAATCAATGACTTAAAGGTTCTATCGAATCCGAACATTCCAATTCAGCTAAGGGTTAAACACTTGTTGCTAGACTATGGTCGTTTAATCTGTGGACTGATTAATTAATTGGGGTCACTGCTAATTGAATTGAGAACCTAGAGGGTCACACACAACAACTTGGTTACATGAGTTAAGGCTTTAAAATGATTAAACGAGTTAATCGGGCCAAGAGGGTTCCACACGTGTGAACCACACGTGTGGCTCACGTGAGTGACACGTGTCCTTGTGACACGTGTCTCACACGTGTGTAAATATATGTGTATATTTATTTATGTGTTAAATAATTAATGTGATTAACTATTTAATAGACTTTGGTTTAATTTTGAATTAAAAGGAAAGTCTTATTTTGGAGAAAAATAATCTAGTTAATTAATTGTGAATTAATTAATTAGATAAAATAAGTTATTTATTTTAAATAAATAAAGTATAAAATTATCTAAAAATAGTTTGGATATTTTAGCTCTCTTGAAAGTTGATTTGAATTTGAATTCAAAGTCAAAGTCAAAATTACTTGATGATCAAGTAATAGGAGAGAGGGACCAAATCCTTAGTCCATAAGGACTAGGATTTTCGGCCACTCCCATTCTATATATAGGGGAGCTCGAGCTCCCCTTAGAGCTAATCGAGAATTCTTTTGGTTCATGTGTTGAACACCATCCTTTCTCCAAGATAAACGAAACCCTAGGTTAAGCCTAAACACTAACTAGAGAACTAGCATCCTTACTAGTTAGATTGTAGCCAAGTTGGTGGACTATCTCTAGAGAACTGCAAGTTAGAAGTTTTGAAGATTCGAGTTTTACCAAGGAGTGGGGATCAAGCAAAACGACCAGAAGGGATGATGAAACGATTCTGAACCCAATAGAAAACGAGTGAAAAAGTCAAACCAAAGAAGATGGCGAAAACCGTTCGTCCATATCCTGCAGGATCGATTTTTTCACGAGGGTTTTGTGACTGGCAGTTTTCTACTTTCGCCAATCATGCTTTTCTCGTTTCATGTTTCTTTCTTTATGTTATATTGTTAAGAACTTCCCTACTATGATTTGAATCTAGGTTGGTGTGGATTGTTATCCCTACAATGGATTCTGAAGTAGAAAGAGACTTTCGAGGGATGGGTTGCCATTACCGCATGAAGCGCGTTTGAAAGTTTAATTTTTTCTTGAAAGTTTCTGAAAATTGGTTTTTACAAAATTTAATTTTTGGAAAACTATTTTAGATTTGAAACTGTATAAACTGTTTTTGGATTTCTTGGATTGGTTTTTCTTTTGAACGAAAACACGAAACGAAAAGCCTGGATTACGAACACGCGAAACCCAGCGCGCGAAGGCGTCACGCGTGTGGGCTTTGCCCGCCACCGCACGCCTGCCCAGGCGCGAGCATGGGCGACGCCGCCCAGCACCCTCCCGCAACTGTGCGGGAGGCCTTCCGGGCGCGCCCATCGTCGCCCGCACAAGGCCGGGAAGGGGCCGCGCTCAGCAGCACGCGGCATGCGCGCAGCGCACGCTTGCATCGTGCATGGCCCTCTTCGCGTACGGGTCCCGTTTTTCTTCGTAATCCGTTTTCGTATTTCGTGCAATCCAGTCCCAATTTTATTTTTAATTTTAAAATTTTATTTTTGAATATTTATTTTAATTTTTGAATGAAACTTAAAATTGGGATTTTTGAGAAATAGAAACGGTTTATATTTTGAGAAAATACATCTTTAATAAAATTATTAATTTTCAGAAATTAATTGGAATTTAATTTGTTTTGTTCATTTGGGATTTATTGAAAACTTTTATAAACAAGACTCGCATCAAGTCGTGTTTTAAGCCATTATGACTTGAAACGAGAATTTTAATTTATTGGCTAAATTTAAATTCTCGCAAAAGCATGTTAGGTGATCATGGGTTTAGATCTATGTATGGTTTTAATTTATGCACATGGATGGTTTAAATTGGGGTTGGAGCCCTATAGTTGCGTTTTTCAATTGAGGTTGGAGCCTCACTTATGTGCGTACTGTTATGTGATTTATTATGTGGCTTTCCATATTACTGTTTTTGAGGCCAGGGTATGCCCCGTGTAATTGTCTAAGGCCAATATGAAGATTGAGCCTTATTACTTTATGTCTTTTTCTTTTTAATTTGAGAGTAAAGATAGGTGGTGAGGTTTTATTTTCATTTTGGAGACAATGCACCCAAGGAGTAAGATGGACCACATTCAAGTAACAAAGAGGCCATAAGTGAAGACCCCTCAAAATGTTAGGGAGGGGAATCTCAATTGTAAAATGTAATAGAGATAGGGCTCGTATTTTGTTACCGCTTTCCCTTATGTGATTTAAACTGTTTATGTGGCATGTATGTTAGAACTTGTGATTGTGGAGTGGCTCCCACATATCACGCATAAGATAGGTAGAACCCATGATCATCTCATGTTAGTATCATGCTAGGACATGTTATCCCTTTATGTGCTTGTTTGAAATGCATTTAAGTTGTACTTGCATTAATCAAGACTAATAAAATTAGATAACATATATGTTGGTGAGGTCAAACCGAACAACTCTTCGGTTGATTCGAAAATTCCCATTAGATATTAAGCTTATTTCGAATAATAGGTATTTAATTTGAGATGTAAATTTTGAATTAAATCCCTAGCATTCCATCAATAGGTTTTAAGTTTAGTAAGTGAAGCTAGTTATTGTCCGCGAGTCGTGGGATAGCTAGTGGAGCTTATTAGTTCTTAGTTACCTAATTGATCATTTTAAATGATCAATATTTCATGGTCAATTTTGGTAAGGGCGATGTCCGCGAGTCGTGGGTTGTTCGAACTAAGTTTTGATCATGATCTTATGATTGATGGGTCTAGCTTAACGCCTAAGTAAATATGGATGTCGCACGAGTCGTGGGTCCACATTGAAAGATAGGTGATGCAAAAACAATTACTAAGAGTTCTAAAGGTGTTAGAATTGGTAAGTCGTACCTACCTAGGGTTTTACTTAGAATGTCCGCGAGTCGTGGGTTCGAGGTGAAATGCTTAGGATCTTAGTACCCATTGGGAAACGTGTTCCTCTTAGATCTTTGGGAATTATAGATCTTTGAAAAACAGTGGGAGCTACATTAGATTAAAGACCTTATCTTTTGTATATCGTTATAATTCAGCATGCTCACATTTTCTCTGCTTAGCATTTAGGTTGTAGTTCTGTGATTCTCTACAATATGAAATGCAAACCCATTCATATCCATCCTTAAGTCAAACAAGTTGACTAAGTCCTAACTAACTCTAATTGGCTTCGGACCCTAAAATTCGTTTTAGATTCCGAATAGAGAAAGACGTTCTCTAAAGGGCGAAGTTTTCAATTGTGAAAATTCGACCCGGGCTAAAAGAGAAGCGATCTGAGGTGAATGGATTTCTCCAAACCACTTAAGAGCAATTGAACTACCTCATAGAAATGTTATAAGGTATAACATTATGGAATTATTCAATATTCCAAATGAGGAAACAAATGCACACAAACAAGGTCTAAATATCTTATTTGAAGATCTTATGGTCTCGATCATCAACCGAGAAAAGAGTTCTCAATGCACTGATTGCTTACATTGCTTCCACCATCATTCAAACCCTTTATGCTCAACTAGAATGATGCTAATGTAGCATAGTTAATCATTTAGTTGATAATGGTTGAGAGCATCCTTAAGAAGGAATAAAAGGTTGAGATGGTTAATTCTTCTTCTAAACTCCCTAAGTTAAAGGCTTGAACGCCTAAAGAAGAAGAAACCCTTAAGAGCCTAATGGAGGGGCATGTAAGGGGTGCAGCCAAAAGACACTAGAGATCAAATAGGACGTTTGCTTCTATGGTAGCAAATAAGGACTTTGAAAGGGAACTGCAAAGAGTATGAGTACTCTGAAATGTTACCTCGTTTAGTAATTCTACTAGGAATAGAATTCACTAGTCTTGAGTCAATTCTGCATAATCCGTTGTGCAAAGACTCAAGGCACTAATGTTCTGAACATACAACGAGATAACAAAAGTAAGTGAGATGATAAAGCTTCGAATTACTTTGGAACGTTGAGATATAAAAGGATTAGCAAGTCATACACCTTAGGATCATTCTATGAAAATGAACCTATAGAGTCGACTTCCTGTGAATCATGTCTTGAGGGAAGCGTTCCTGAATCCCGTTTATAAGAAACGTGGAACGTTCCAAAATTATAGTGGATTTCGATCCATGCTGATGAGTGTAAGATGCTTAATGTGAGCACTAGATACAATCGTCAGTTTAATCATTATGAATGAATATACTTGTTGAAGTACAAATTCGAAAATTATATGAAATTCTTAGAATTTCAAAAGAAGGTTAAGAACCGAAGTAGTTATAAGTTATAGGTAAATCGATATGATCGAGATAGCCAATATCTTAGCAACTAATTCCTTAGTCATCTTAGAGATAATAGGATTATCTCTCAGTAAACTAATTCGAGAACACCTTAGTGTTTCCGAATGAGGGAATGAAACCTAATAGGATATGGTCCATTCCATAGTAAGCTATATTGATTTATAATCATCCTAGGAATGAAATCCTAGAATATGCAGTTAGAGATTTTGAATTTAGTACCTTCCATAATCAGTCCTTTGGTTGCACTATGCAATGTGGCATATTAAATTCCCTAATTATTCTTATCCAAGAATTTAATGGAATCCTCTTAAGTGAAGAGGATAGTGGGAGATAAGCTTGAAATGAGTTCAAGTTTATGCAATGATATTGGATATCGTTTCTGCGATTCCCTTAGACAAATGTTGTTTATCTCAAGGGATGTATCTTTCTTAAGGAATCGTTCCTATAGACGAAGAAAGGCAAGCAAGCAGACCTCAAGAAATTTGAGGATAAATATCCACGCCACATATAGAAGAAACGAGCCCATCTGATAAAACTTAGCCAAATTTTAGAATATGTACACTTGTGAAACCCTTCTCTTAAGACGCGTTTAGAACGCGTTCCTAGATAGCTAAGGAATTACTTGAAGAGGAGACATTGTCAGATTTGTAATCTGAGTAGTGTAAGCAAGCCTTGAAATCCAATATGGATTCCATATACTCAAACAAAGTTTTGACCTTGGTTGATCTGCCTGATAGGTGCAGCTTCGAGTGAATGAAAGCATTACAACCTTCTTGATGGTTGAAATGCAAAAGTCCATTTGGATTGTATTTACCACATCCTCATATTCTGACTATGAGATATGATAAATGAATATGAGAACTATCTTGTTCAATATGAGATTGAAAGAGACTGAAATAAGGTATTTCTATAAATCTCATATTCAGTGGGAGTATGCATAAGGTATGCAAATCCCTAAGGTCAATCTGTGGATTGATAAATGCTTCTAGGAGTTAAACAATTCGATTCCACAGGATAGTCAAATCGTTTGACACAGATGGAAGTCGAATATGTCTAAAAATGTACATATGAAAGTTAGTGATGTAAGAGTCAATTATGGTTCTTTAGAAGACGACATCCTTCTCATTAGGAATGTCAAGGATGACGTGAAAGTTACCAATTCTTGTTTATAGAAACAATTTGACATGAAAGATCTTAGTGATTGTCCTAAATTCTCCACATTCAGATATATAGAAGATAGATCTAAGAGCATGAATGGATTATCACAAAACGAGTACATAACCAAAGGTTCTAAAAGGAGTTTAGTATGGACAATGGAACATCTCTTTTGAAGAGTATGTGTCCTAAGATAACTTTAAGAAAGTTAGAATGTCCAAAATCCCTTTAAGTGATAGGGTGCATAATGTATGAAATGTTATGTACTAGACTTGATATGGCCCAACACTAAGCGTAGTGGGTCGAATCTAATATGACCTCAGAGAAGGTCATTAGATTTCTGTAAAGGATGTCCTCAGAGTACTTGAGAAGAAATGAGGATATGTATTAGTTTACAGAGCCTAAAAGATCTTGTTGTTAGAAGAATATTTGATGTAACCGTTCATCAAACATAGATGATTATGAAATCATTGAAAGGATACAACTTCTAGCAGAATGGTAATGCAATGTGTTGGAAAGGGGTTCCAAGGACGGACATTACAAAACTCGACTATCGTAGTTGAGAACTTCGTCGTATTATATAACGCTAAGTTAAGTGTTTGGGTAAGAAACTCTATCTAACTGGTTAGATGAAGTTCCTAGCATGAAACAACTCCTTTATCATATTATATGATAAAATGGATGGTTGCTCAAGTAAGAGAACCAAGACCTCACCAAGAGACTGAACACGTGATTACGAATCACTTTATAAGGAAAAGGTGTTTCCTAAGAGATGTGTAAACAAGAGGGTCACATCAGCAGAGAATATAGCAGATCCACTTTGGAAACGCCCAAAGTCAATAGGCTCTCACAGTGCATCTTGAGAAGATGGGACTTACGGGTACCTAAATGGCTTTTACGGGCAAGTCGGAGATTGATAGGAATAGTGCCCTAGAAAGCCGATTAGTCATAATCCGTTTTGGGGCTTTCCTAGTATCACAGACAATCTTTGAATAATATACGATTGATTAATATCATAGGCAAACACTTCTTTATATGCTCTTGTTTGGTATGCGTTTACTTTAGCTGTGCATGTATGAGAACTCCCCTAATCCTGATGACTTTAGGACTCTACCATTTCGGAGAAATGGTTCATGAAACGAGCCCTATATCACATAAGTCATGATTAGTAAAATACTCCAAGCCGATGAGTCCTACAGATTGTGGGAGTGTCAACCTGACTCCTCTAAGGCTTGCTTGTGGGATCACGCCCTTAAGAAGGACCACCTTGTTTCATGGAGGTGCAAAGTGTATAGTTGATACGTGCGTGATACATGAGGGTGCTTATTTTAATAAGTAAGTTCACTGAGGTGCCCCGTGTGAGAAGATTCCTAAATGGGAAAGGAAGTTTCTATTTCAGGAAATGGAAACTTCAAGATTAGAAAATATCTCACGAGTCATTGATGTGATTAATTGATCCTTAGACTTGAGGTTCTAAGTCACTTTATGAGTTAACTCTGTAGTCTTTGGTATAAGCTTTAAAGGGTGTCGCCTTAGATAACTGATTCAAGGCTTATGCTGGGGCTGCACAAGTGACTCATGAAAGTGAATGAGAATCAAGAAAGGACCTACACTTGTGTTTGCAAGGTGATCTCTTATTGTGTAAGTCATTCATATGCCATATGGAGACCTTGGCCAAGACAGTAGATCAAGACATCAAGAAAAGGGTTTCTTGGATTGAGATCAAATGGATATGAAATGCACTTAGCTTTAAGACCAGATTATTAGGGTTCTAATTATTCCCTTACCCTAGATCTTGGTTGAGAGATAGTAAGTAGAAGGATTGTATCTCACATGAATCAATGACTTAAAGGTTCTGTCGAATCCGAACACTCCAATTCAGCTAGGGGTTAAACACCTGTTGCTAGACTATGGTCGTTTAATCTGTGGACTGATTAATTAATTAGTGAATTAATTAATTGGGGTCACTGCTAATTGAATTGAGAACCTAGAGGGTCACACACAACTACTTGGTTACAAGAGTTAAGGCTTTAAAATGATTAAACGAGTTAATCGGGTCAAGAGGGTTCCACACGTGTGAACCACACGTGTGGCTCACTTGAGTGACACGTGTCCTTGTGACACGTGTCTCACATGTGTGTAAATATATGTGTATATTTATTTATGTGTTAAATAATTAATGTGATTAACTATTTAATAGACTTTGGTTTAATTTTGAATTAAAAGGAAAGTCTTATTTTGGAGAAAAATAATCTAGTTAATTAATTGTGAATTAATTAATTAGATAAAATAAGTTATTTATTTTAAATAAATAAAGTATAAAATTATCCAAAAATAGTTTGAATATTTTAGCTCTCTTGAAAGTTGATTTGAATTTGAATTCAAAGTCAAAGTCAAAATTACTTGATGATCAAGTAATAGGAGAGAGGGACCAAATCCTTAGTCGATAAGGACTAGGATTTTCGGCCACTCCCATCCTATATATAGGGGAGCTCGAGCTCCCCTTAGAGCTAATCGAGAATTCTTTTGGTTCATGTGTTGAACACTATCCTTTCTCCAAGATAAACGAAACCCTAGGTTAAGCCTAAACACTAACTAGAGAACTAGCATCCTTACTAGTTAGATTGTAGCCAAGTTGGTGGACTATCTCTAGAGAGCTTCAAGTTAGAAGTTTTGAAGATTCGAGCTTTACCAAGTAGTGGGGATCAAGCAAAACGACCAGAAGGGATGATGAAACGATTTTGAACCCAACAGAAAACGAGTGAAAAAATCGAACCAAAGAAGATGGCGAAAACCGTTCGTCCATATCCCGAAGGATGAATTTTTTCATGAGGGTTTTGTGACTGGCAGTTTTCTACTTTCGTAAAACTGGTTTTCGAAGGGAGTTTCAATCATGCTTTTCTCGTTTCATGTTTCTTTCTTTATGTTATATTGTTAAGAACTTCCCTAACATGATTTGAATCTAGGTTGGTGTGGATTGTTATCCCTACAATGGATTCTGAAGTAGAAAGAGACCATTACCGCATGAAGCGCGTTTCAGCGCGGCTTAAAACGTGTCAAGAAAGCTACTACCCAAGTGAGTTTCTTGACCTCTACGAATTTGGATTCACGATTACGAGTCTAAGATCCTTTTGTTGGAAAAATTTTAAATTTCCGCTACTTTCTGATTCCTGTTTTCCAACAAAGAGATCCGATCGAATCATTATATTCCATGATAGACGAAGTTAGAATCAACTCAAGTGCCGAAATAAGAGTTAATTAGGAAGAGGAATACTTAGAAGGAAAACACTCAACATGAAAGATGGGTTATCATATCGTCTGGCATTTTTCCATGATTAACTAGGGAAGTTATTAGGATTGGAGAATGGAATTTGAGCTACTAAAGATTACCTAAAGTATTCAAGTTAGAGGTTAGACTTAAGCATTTAAAGGCTAGCTTGAACAACTAAGAAGGGCAAATACGATGTGAGGTGGAGAATGAGCTAATTGGTTAAGATCAAGTGCAGACTAAAAATTAGAGTTTCGGACTATGGTGTTTAGAGAAGAAAAGAGAAAAGATTATGGGATGATGATCGGGGGGTTATTTAAGTATTGAATACATCGGAGATTACAATGCCTGACAATATGGAAGGAATCAAGTGTTGAATCGGATCATTACAATATAAGATTCTTGAGCATCGGTGAACGGTACATCTGGCATCCATGGCATATGCATACATGCAACTTTAGTTTGGATAATTTTATGATGCTAAGTGCTTAGATTATTTGTTGTACTAACTGTTTTCGTGTGATTGATTCTCGATGTATTTAATATCTCCTACTTGTTTAATCTGCGGTATATGTGTTTGTTCGTTTATTCTTTTTTCTTGGGTTGTGTTGTTGTTTGAGAGACGGGGTTCTCTCGTTGTTTCTTATGAGAGACGGGGTTCTCTCCTTGTTGTTCGAAAGACGGGGTTCTTTCTTTATTTGCTACCTGCTAGAATTTTGAGTACTTAGGCTTTGGTGAGTTAAGGGTCGTGATTTAATAGCAAGTGAAGACTTGTTGCTTGAAGACCTTTTCCGAACTAATTCCTGACGGGGAGTTGCTAAACCGCGTGGGATGAACACGGGAAAGTTTACGCAGAGTTCAGAACTCGAGGCAATGGACCTGGGGACCAGGTCCTCTTAAGGGGGAGAGATTGTAACGCCCCGAATTTTGACCGTACAGGTATGACGTCAGGAGTGGGTTAGAATGAGTGTTATGTGATTTTATTTATGCTTTAATTGCTAAGTAATTATTTAATTTAATAATTTCGTGTACTAATTGCTATTATGTGACGTATATGACTTATATGATTTAATTGACTGTGCTATTTAAATTCGCTTCTAACGTGTTTACTTGCTGATTAAATGTTTCATTTCAATTATGTACCTAGTTGAATTCATATGAAATCCTTGGACTCAATTGAATTTTGAATTGGAACCTAATCACTCATCTAGAAAACCTTGAGACCCAAATTGAATACTTAAATTTTTGAGGGACCAAAATATAATTTCCCCTCTTTCCTCCACCCATTTACACGATATATGCATGTGACGCCCCGAGTTTTCACACGTGCAGGTAAGTGTTACGTGCGTATTGATATTTAATTATATGATTTTATATTTTGAGTTGTTAATTGAATTCGTTATAATTTGATTTATTCGTTTAAAATTTCTTTTGATTGTCTATATGAGTTATGAATATGTGATCGGATTTGTGAAAATGTGAATTCTGTGAATGTGGTGTTAATTGAATGAAATTACGTGTTCCGTGAAATCCGTGGGCTTGATTGTTAGACATTTGAATGTTTTGGACTCAATTGGAAATTGAGTTTGGGCTTAATTTCCACTTTTTGAAAGTTGAGGGACCTATTTGTCTAATAGGCAACCCTGAACGGTTTTTGCGATATCTTGAGCTCCGGACCTCGAAATCGAGATCCGTAACTGGTGTTGAACTTGTTTCGACGTTACCTATCCTTTGAACTTGACCTTGTACCTTTTTGATATCATTTGGATCTTCGACAACGAACCCTTTCATAACCTCGACGTTATAACTTGTTTGAACCTTTTCTTAAACGAACCGGACTTGGACCAGCCCATACCCTACCCATTTCCTTATTAGATATCAACATTCTTACCCTTTTCTTCCCATTTTGATCGATCAAAGCAGCTAAGGCAAGGAGCAAGGAAGCACTCTCAAGAAACCCTCCATTTTTGGATTAACCAAACTTGAGCTCAAGTCTAGCTTCCATCCGATCTTTTTCCAAGGTGAGCTAGGATTTGTAATCTAGATCTTCCCCTCTATATTTTCATCTAAGTGAAGCATGTTAGAAGTTGGGGAATTCTTGAGGTTTGAATATGAGAATGAATTGAGGGTTTGAGCTTGTTCCTTGGTTGTCTTGATTTAAAGTGAAATTTGATGCTTGATAAATGATTCTTGTAAGCTTTCTATCATTCTTACATGTTTAAATTCAAGGGTTGATGATTAGAGAATGACTTGCCATTGTTGAAGCTTGAAGCTTCCATGAATGAAAGCTTGACATTGATTGATCTTTTGCCAAATTTGGATATGGATTCTTGCATATATGAATGAATTGCATGATTTGTATGAATTATGTGGCTTGAAAACATGTCTAGTTGGTATCTAAGAGCTTCCTTAGGGCTGCCCTGTTCTTCAAAGCTTTTCCCATGCAGAAACAGAGCTGCTGCTCTGTTTTCCCTTTCAAAACGACGAGCTGACACGGCCGTGTCAACTTTGAACTGAAAATGGACACGGCCGTGTTGGGCTCTCGACTTTGAATTTTTCTGATTTTAACCTCGGACACGGCCGTGTCCAAATCCTTTGAAAATGTAACACGGCCGTGTCAAGCCCTCGACTTTGAATTTCTGATTTTTTAAACCTCGGACACGGCCGTGTCCATTTCCTTTTGAAACTCAACACGGCCGTGTCATTTGAAATGGCAGCCTTGAGAAGTCTCTTTCTTGCTTGAATTGCATGTGTGGCTCGTATTTGTGGATTATATTGAACGTGACTTCAATTTAAGCTATGTTTATAATTGTTATATAAATGCAAGAATAATGAAAGTTATGAACGGTTATATGCTTTCTGACATTAATAGTGCACATCAACTTGTTCGTTACATTTTAAAGCGTTCATATCATAACCATGGCATTGTCGAGCGTCTTATATGGTCATATTGACTCTCACTTCACCTGTCTTACATAGATTTTGATTCCTTTGGAGACGAGGCCGGTCGGTGAGGCTCATGTGTTCTTCTTTTGCCGATTCGAGGTGGGTTTTTCTTCTACCTAGCTATATGACCCTATAAATACCTTTAACGTGAAAAGTGTTTGACCAAAATGTATATATATATAGAGTCATTTTCAAAGAGTAAATGTTTGCAACGTAAAGCTCTTATTTTATAAATCCTACCAAATGTTTTGGCGAGAAAAGAATGAATGAATGTTAAGCACGAATGGGGCCTAGGGACTTAGTGTGAGTGGCTATCCGGGGAGGCATGGGCCGACGGTGATCCCTCACATTAGTTTCACCAATTAACGGGGTAATCGGACCTCGTTAGGAGTTAGCGAGGAATGGACGCTGAGCACCATCTGGGGAGTCATGTTCCCCTTTTGGTCAATGAATGGGTGGTCGGGCCTTGCAAACCCGCCACCAACCCGGAGGAAGAAGGTGTAAATGTTAATGAATGTGCACACAAGATTGAATTGCATGAACATAATGAATGAAAGAATGTTTAAATGTTTTACACAAGGTGTTGGTTGGAGATAATGCACGCCCACTCGCCGGGCTACTAATGACCTAATGTTAATGATTCGTTATCATCCCTTTTGATGATTGTTATTCACCCACTTGGGAAATTCTTTAAAACCTCACTTGGGATTATAGCTTGCATGTGATTGTTTAATTACCGTTATATATATTCTATTTATACCCTGTTTTATACCCACCAGTCCCCTTTGGACTGAACCCGTTTGGTTTTCAATTGTTTTGTGCAGGTGTTGAGGGAGCTAGGCGGGAATACGAGTCCTAGGTCTTGCATTCGCTTCTAGCTCTAGTATTTTGGTGTTACACTTGCATACTCGTACTTTTGGTTATTGTTTATGGATATTGTTTTGGGCCGTGATGGCATGTGAATGTTGTTGATGATTTGGAGCGTAATTGTATTGGGTTTTAACTCCGGTGAACCTAAATGTTGGTACATAGAGCATAGAGCTCAATATATGGAATACCTGTTGGTACCTAGAGCATATAGCTCAATCTATGATATATGACTTATTGCTTCCGTTTTTCTGTTATTCTGCTACTTTGATTGTTGTGGTTTTGGGGTTTAAGTGATAGGCTAGTCCCGCCTGGCTTAGCGGTGTGTGTGGTCCCCGTTCGCTATGATTTGGCATGTGTATGGAAATCCATTTCATATACGGGTCGAGTCATAGTGCGGGGGATGTGGTACCTTGCACTCGGGTGCTACATCCTTAAGTAGTATCAGAGCTTAGGGTTGCAAAACCCGAGCTTTCGTGTCGTGTGAGTCTGTCTAGGTCGTTCGGCTTAGGAACTAATTGACAATGTGTTGCATATGCATCTCTTTTGTGCTTAATTGATTTAAATTTCGAATTTTGATAGAATTGATTGCATTATCATGCATGAGCTAAGCCTAGCACGCATTTTAGTATTTATTGACAGGATGCCTCCACGTAGACACCGTGATCGATCTCCAGGACGACGTCATCATCGTGATCGTACTCCTACACCTCCACCTCCACAGCCACCGCCAGCAGAGGCCTTTGTTAATTCGGTTATCAACATTATAGACCAGAGGCTTCGAGATTATGTACCACCGGCACCTCCGGCACCACCTGCACCTGCTATACCGCAAGAGACACCGATTTCGGTTATACTTAGGGAGTTTCAGAACCAAAGACCTCCTAAGTTTTTCAAGGGAAATGATATGCAGGCGGAAATGTGGTTAAAAGAAGTTGAGAGGATATGGGAGCTCATTCCATGTGAGTCCCGAGAGAAGGCTCGATGCACTCTTACTTTGATACAAGGGGAAGCCTACTCTTGGTGGGAAAGCACACGGATCGTATTGGAAGCAGTTGGAGAAGAGATTCACTGGGAAGTCTTTTCAAGGGAATTCAAAAATAAGTTCATCCCTCCCTCCTCCCGTACTCGAAGATTGAGGGAATTCACCGAATTGAAGCAGGGATCGAGATCTGTGGCCGAGTATATCTCGGATTATGAGAGATTGTCTCGTTATGCACCTAACATAGCAGGTGATGACTTTCACAAGGCTATGCAGTTTATTCAGGGACTTCGACCAGACATCCAGACAGCTCTTGAGGCGGTTAACACGAGTACTTGGGCGAAGGCTACTTCTAAAGCCTTAAAGGTTGAGGATTCTGTAAATGCTAGGGGGCCAGCTTATCGCCAGGGACAAGGGTCAGGATTCGGCTCGGGATTTAACAAAGGGAAGAGGCCGATGAATTTACCAACTCCACCACCAAAAGGACCCTTCAAGAAGCCGAGAATTGGAGCTCAGATTGCACCCGTTCCACGACCACCTCAGGCTCCACCGGCTCCTAAAGGATCTCGTAATGATCAGCCTCCGTGTACCTATTGTGGATGGCCAACTTATTCTTACAACAACTGCCGAAAGAGATTGAAGTTGTGTTTGATTTGCGGGAAAGGAGATCATATGGCTTTTGCATGCCCGGACAAGACACCAGGGTATCAAGCTGGAGCTCCGAGACCGATGGTTCAGGCACGAGCTTATGCCCTTGAGGGTGAGGAGCAGAAAGTTGAAGTTGATCCAAATGCTGTGGTGGAAGGCACCGTTTGCATTCATAACACAAGCATTCATGCATTATTCGATCCGGGTGCCACTCATTCTTTTATGTCTTCTGATTTATGTGCCCCTCTGTGCTTATCTGTTACTTGTTCAAATTCTTGTTATTATGTGAGTTCGCCTCTTGGAGGTAATTTGCAGACGGATCGGGTTGTTAGGGGTTGTTCAGTTTTGATAGAAGGGAAAGATTATCCGGCAGATTTCATCGTGATGTCTATGAAGAAGTATGGGGTAATCTTCGGGATGGATTGGTTGTATCGACACCGGGCCGAAGTGGATTGTTTTAAGAAGAAGATAAAATTGGGTGATGAGTTGATTGGAGAAGTTGGGTCGAAGAATATACCTCTATTGTCGTTTATGGAAGCTCGTAAGTTGGTGAAGGATGGAGCCACGGGATTTATAGCCTATCTCCTAAATAAACTAAAGGATCAATCAAGTTTTGAGGAGACAGCTGTGGTAAAGGAATATCCCGATGTATTTCCAGAGAATTTAGGTTCTCTACCACCGGATCGGGAGATTGAATTTGTTGTTGATTTATATCCAGGATCAGAACCGTATTCCAAGACTCCTTATAGAATAGCTCCGGCAGAGTTGAAGGAGTTAAAGATTCAACTCGAGGAACTACTCAAGAGTGGATCTATCCGACCGAGTTCATCTCCGTGGGGTGCTCCGGTTCTCTTTGTTAAGAAGAAAGATGGGTCGTTGAGAATGTGTATAGATTACTGGGAGCTTAATCGGATGACTATCAAGAATAAGTACCCGTTGCCCCACATTGAGGATTTATTTGATATGCTGCAAGGTTCAAAGGTTTATTCGAAATTGGATTTAAGGCAAGGCTACTACCAGTTGAAAATCCGGGAAGAGGATATACCAAAGACAGGATTCAACACCCGGTATGGGCATTACGAATTCGTAGTGATACCTTTTGGTTTGACAAATGCCCCTGCAGCATTCATGGATATGATGCATCGGATTTTTCGGCCTTATTTGGATAAATTCATCGTAATCTTTATTGATGATATTCTCGTGTATTCAAAGACTCCGGAGGATCATGCTAGGCATCTCAAATTGGTATTGGACACGTTGAGATAGCACCGGTTGTATGCGAAGTTTAGTAAATGAGAGTTTTGGATCGAGCGGGTTGGTTTTGTAGGCCATATTATTTCGAGTAAGGGTTTGGAAGTTGATCCTTCAAAGATCGAGACGGTTATTCAGTGGCAGAGTCCGAAAAATGCTTCCGAGGTAAGAAGTTTCTTGGGATTGGCAGGTTATTACCGACGGTTCATGAAGGATTTTTCGAAGATAGCCGGTCCTTTAACTCGATTAACTAAGAAGGAAGCTAAATTTGAGTGGGACGAGGCATGTGAAGCTAATTTTCAACTCTTGAACGAAAAGTTGACCACTGCACCGGTATTAGCACTCCCTGAAGGCACGGAAGGATACATGGTTTATACGGACGCCTCGAAAGAAGGGTTGGGATGTGTTTTGATGCAAAATGGTAAGGTAATAGCTTATGCCTCGAGGAAGTTGAAGGATCATGAACAGAATTATCCCACTCACGATCTCGAACTTGCAGCAGTGATCTTCGCTTTGGGAAAGTGGAGACACTAACTTTACAGAGTTTCTTTTGAGATCTTTTCCGACCACAAGAGTCTTCAGTATTTGTTTTCTCAGAAGGAATTAAACAAGAGACAGAGAAGATGGATGGAGATGTTAGCGGACTATGAATGTGCGATTCGTTACCATCCCGGAAAGGCTAACGTGGTCGCGGATGCGCTTAGTAGGAAAGCTAGCGTGTCAAGTGTTAAAGTGGAAACTATGGATGAATCTGAGTCTTTCAAGCTAAGAGCTAGTATTCGGAATATTACGGTTCAACCGGACCTTCAGCAGAGATTATTTGAAGCGCAAAGAGTGGATTCCGAGGTTCAGAGGTTAGTGCAGAAAGCTAGAAATGATTCAGAGAGTCCGTTTGGGTTTGATGACACCGGGCTTCTAAGGTTCAAAACCAGAGTTGTAGTTCCGGAAGAATTGAAACGGTTGATATTGGAAGAAGCTCATCGATCAGGGTATTCGATACATCCCGGGGGAAATAAGATGTATAAGGATTTAAAGAAATTTTATCGGTGGAATGGACTTAAGCGGGATGTGATCAATTTCGTGAGGCATTGTTTGACTTGCCAAGTTGTGAAAGCAGAACATCAGAAACCATCGGGGTTACTTCAACCGTTACCTGTCCCGGAATGGAAATGGCAGCAAGTGGCGATGGATTTCGTTACGGGTCTTCCACGAGTGAAAGGTGGTTTGGATGGAATTTGGGTAATAGTGGATCGATTGACGAAATCGGCACATTTTCTTGCTATTCGGATGTCGGATAAGGTGAATAAATTGGCTAAGAAATATGTTGATGAAATTGTTCGACTTCATGGTGTACCGGTCAGCATTGTATCAGATCGGGATCCGAGGTTCACTTCTAGGTTTTGGCAAGAATTGCAAAGGAATCTGGGCACAAGGCTTCAATTCAGCACAGCTTTCCATCCTCAGACAGACGGGCAATCCGAGAGATTAATCAAATATTTGGAGGATATGTTGAGAGCATGTGCATTGGATTTTTTGAGTTCGTGGAACGAGCAATTACCTTTGATTGAGTTCGCCTATAATAACAGTTTTCAAGCATCGATAGAAATGGCTCCATATGAGGCTCTCTACGGATGGAAATGCAGGTCACCGTTGTTCTTTGATTTAGAAGAATGGAATTGGACGAAGCAAGAAGGTGTGAAACAAGGGAAGAATAAAGAAAAACCCTCTAAGGCCGTGCAGGAAGCAATTGATAAGGTTCAAATAATCAGACAACGGATGAAAATAGCCCAGGATCGATAGAAAAGCTATGCAGATAGACGAAGGAAGGATCTTGAGTTTGCAGTTGGGGATAGAGTGTTTCTGAAAGCTTCGCCTCGAAAAGGATTCACCCGAATTGGAAAGCGAGGAAAGCTAAATCCCCGATATTTGGGACCTTATGAGATTCTAGAAAGAAATGGAGATACAGCCTACCGTTTGGACCTACCCCCGAGTTTGACAGGAATTCATAATGTATTCCATGTTTCTCAGCTTCGGAAATATTATCCGGATGAATCCGAGATCTTACCCGTTGAAGAAGTGGAACTTGAGCCTAACCTTACCTTCGTGCAGAAACCGATTAGAATTTTGGATCGAAAATTTCAAGAATTAAGAAACCGGCAAATCCCACTAGTTAAAGTCTTATGGAGAAGTGATAAGTCGGAAGAGGCTACGTGGGAGACGGAGGAGAAGATGAAAAGATTTCATCCTGAATTGTTTCCAGCCGATAAATGAATCCGAGGACGGATTCTTTTAAGGGGGAGAGGTTGTGACGCCCCGAGTTTTCACACGTGCAGGTAAGTGTTACGTGCGTATTTATATTTAATTATATGATTTTATATTTTGAGTTGTTAATTGAATTCGTTATAATTTGATTTATTCGTTTAAAATTTCTTTTCATTGTCTATATGAGCTATGAATATGTGATCGGATTTGTGAAAATGTGAATTCTGTGAATGTGGTGTTAATTGAATGAAATTACGTGTTCCGTGAAATACGTGGGCTTGATTGTTAGACATTTGAATGTTTTTGACTCAATTGGAAATTGAGTTTGGGCTTAATTGCCACTTTTTGAAAGTTGAGGGACCTATTTGTCTAATAGGCAACCCTGAACGGTTTTCGCGATATCTTGAGCTCCGGACCTCGAAATCGAGATCCGTAACCGGTGTTGAACTTGTTTCGACGTTACCTATCCTTTGAACTTGACCTTGTACCTTTTTGATATCATTTGGATCTTTGACAACAAACCCTTTCATAACCTCGACGTTGTAACTTGTTTGAACCTTTTCTTAAACGAACAGGACTTGGACCAACCCGTACCCTACCCATTTCCTTATTAGATATCAGCATTCTTACCATTTTCTTCCCATTTTGATCGATCAAAGCAGCCAAGGCAAGGAGCAAGGAAGCACTCTCAAGAAACCCTCCATTTTTGGATTAACCAAACTTGAGCTCAAGTCTAGCTTCTATCTGATCTTTTTACAAGGTGAGCTAGGATTTGTAATCTCCATCTTCCCCTCTATATTTTCATCTAAGTGAAGCATGTTAGAAGTTGGGGAATTCTTGAGGTTTGAATATGAGAATGAATTGAGGGTTTGAGCTTGTTCCTTGGTTGTCTTGATTTAAAGTGAAATTTGATGCTTGATAAATGATTCTTGTAAGCTTTCTATCATTCTTACATGTTTAAATTCAAGGGTTGATGATTCGAGCATGACTTGCCATTGTTGGAGCTTGAAGCTTCCATGAATGAAAGCTTGACATCGATTGATCTTTTGCCAATTTTGGATATGGATTCTTACATATATGAATGAATTGCATGATTTGTATGAATTATGTGGCTTGAAAACATGTCTAGTTGGTATCTAAGAGCTTCCTTAGGGCTGCCCTGTTCTTCAAAGCTTTTCCCACGCAGAAACAGAGCTGCTGCTCTGTTTTCCCTTTCAAAACGACGAGCTGACACGGCCGTGTCAGCTTTGAACTGAAAATGGACACAGCCGTGTTGGGCTCTCGACTTTGAATTTTTCTGATTTTAACCTCGAACACGGGCGTGTCCAAATCCTTTGAAAATGTAACACGGCCGTGTCAAGCCCTCGACTTTGAATTTTCTGATTTTTTAAACCTCGGACACGGCCGTATCCATTTCCTTTTGAAACTCAACACGGCCGTGTCATTTGAAATGGCAGCCTTGAGAAGTCTCTTTCTTGCTTGAATTGCATGCGTGGCTCGTATTTGTGGATTATATTGAACGTGACTTCAATTTAAGCTATGTTTATAATTGTTATATAAATGCAAGAATAATGAAAGTTATGAACGGTTATATGCTTTCTGACATTAATAGTGCACATGAACTTGTTCGTTACATTTTAAAGCATTCATATCATAACCATGGCATTGTCGAGCGTCTTATATGGTCATATTGAGTCTCACTTCACCTGTCTTACATAGATTTTGATTCCTTTGGAGACGAGGCCGGTCGGTGAGGCTCGTGTGTTCTTCTTTTGCAGATTCGAGGTGGGTTTTTCTTCTACCTAGCTATATGACCATATAAATACCTTTAACGTGAAAAGTTTTCAACCAAAATGTATATATATAGAGAGTCATTTTCAAAGAGTAAATGTTTGCAACGTAAAGCTCTTATTTTATAAATCCTACCAAATGTTTTGGCGAGAAAAGAAAGAATGAATGTTATGCACGAATGGGGCCCAGGGACTTAGTGTGAGTGGCTATCCGGGGAGGAATGGGCCGACGGTGATCCCTCACATTAGTTCCACCAATTAACGGCGTAACCGGACCTCGTTAGGAGTTAGCGAGGAATGGACGTTGAGCGCCATCTTGGGAGTCATGTTCCCCTTTTGGTCAATGAATGGGTGGTCGGGCCTTGCAAACCCGCCACCAACCCGGAGGAAGAAGGTGTAAATGTTAATGAATGTGCACACAAGATTGAATTGCATGAACAGAATGAATGAAAGAATGTTTAAATGTTTTACACAAGGTGTTGGTTGGAGATAATGCACGCCCACTCGCCGGGCTACTAATGACCTAATGTTAATGATTCGTTATAATCCCTTTTGATGATTGTTATTCACCCACTTGGGAAATTCTTTAAAACCTCACTTGGGATTATAGCTTGCATGTGATTGTTTAATTACCGTTATATATATTCTATTTATACCCTGTTTTATACCCACCAGTCCCCTTTGGACTGAACCCGTTTGGTTTTCAGTTGTTTTGTGCAGGTGTTGAGGGAGCTTGGCGGGAATACGAGTCCTAGGTCTTGCATTCGCTTCTAGCTCTAGTATTTTGGTGTTACACTTGCATACTCGTACTTTTGGTTATTGTTTATGGATATTGTTTTGGGTCGTGATGGCATGTGAATGTTGTTGATGATTTGGAGCGTAATTGTATTGGGTTTTAACTCCGGTGAACCTAAATGTTGGTACATAGAGCATAGAGCTCAATATATGGAATACCTGTTGGTACCTAGAGCATATAGCTCAATCTATGATATATGACTTATTGCTTCCGCTTTTCTTTTATTCTACTACTTTGATTGTTGTGGTTTTGGGGTTTAAGTGATAGGCTAGTCCCGCCTGGCTTAGCGGTGTGTGTGGTCCCCATTCGCTATGATTTGGCACGTGTATGGAAATCCATTTCATATACGGGTCGAGTCATAGGGCGGGGGATGTGGTACCTTGCGCTCGGGTGCTGCAATGCACATATGTATACCCTTACATTCTTTTCTTCTTCATTTCTCACACAAGAACAAGAGAAACACCCTCCCCCATTTCTCTCCTCCATGATCGGTCAAGCAAGGAGCAAGAAGACAAAGATCTCAAGCTCCATTCTTCTCCCTCAAGTTCAAGCTTCAAGCCCCATCTTCTTCCTTCCATTCTCCTCCTTCATCCAAGGTATATGTGTGTAGATATGTATGACGGGTGATAACTAGGATTGTGATTCTTGTTGGACAACTTGTAATATTGTGTGTATATGCTTCAATATATAATAAACTATGAATTCTTTGCTTGATGTTGGAATATTTGAAGCAAGAAATTGTGTATGTATATGTGTGTATATAAATGTGTATATTTGTATATATATTTGTGGGTTTATAAAATTTGATGATTTGATTCATGATTTGATGAGTAATATGTATATATATGTTGTATTTGATTGTTGTTATGTGATTTTGGGTGATTTGGGAGTTCCATTGACATTCTTGAAACCATTTTTCACCTCTACCCTGTTTTCCCGTCGCCAATCGCAGCTGCTGGAATTGGGGGTCGCGCCCGCGACCGTTTTGTGACCATTTTTTGTCGTGGCCGCGACCAACAATTCGAAACTTGGCTAATTTTCAGTCGCCGGCGCGAGTGATTTTCAGTACAATTTTGTCACGGCCGCGACTCCCTCGTCTGAACTCAGAATGACCTGATTTTTGAACCCACGGAAACCTCCTGAAGTGTAGAATATTCTCTAATTGGAATGACTTCAATATCTTTTTGCATTTGTGAGACATTATCAATTCTTTTTTGTGTCGCTACTTTTTCGACAATATACGATTACCCAACTTCGGGCCTACGCCATTTTCACCTCGTTTTGAACCATGACTCGTGCCATATATCATTGGAAAGATCTATGTGTCTAGTTTTATATTCCACAAGCAAAACTTAATTCCAATTTCTACAACTCAAGATATTTCCATTTTCCTACAGCTTGTTCATTCCCGAAATTTGTCAACTTTTGCTAAATCTTACCAAAACTCCTCTTCTTACATTCCTTTCACCCTCTTTGCTCCCATATGTGAACTATATGACTTGTATGCTTGATTAATTGAGGATATATGATATAATTTGATATGATTATGGATTTTATGCTATCAATTTAATGTGTGAACGTTTAAGTGCTTTAATATGATCTCCTTTGCAATTATTGTTTCCTTTATGAACTTAATGGATTCCTTTCACCTTAAAATGATTCTTAAATATGGTTAACATGTATTATAAAGTCTTATGAATACGTTGTATTATGGGGATGACTTTTGCTAGGAAAAATTGATAAGGACATGAGTTATGCGTACATGACTGCAATTCTTAATGGCATTCTCTATGTGCTTAATAACTTCCAATTGATTCATATGCATTGTTAATATGTATTGTCTTGTATTATGCATTAAATGATTGATCATGTATGCACCACTCCATAATATTTTAGGATTTATTCTCTATCATATCATCCCATAACATATCATACCACTTCATGAGGATTGTCGTGCGTCTATGTGGTTTCATATTGAGTCATTTCTCATGAGTACACATTGTTCCTTCTCTTGTACAGTTCGTTTCCAGGGCGGAGACTTCCAAGTTGAATAGGCACCTACATTAATTATGCTTTATGGCTCGTGGTATTCCAGGTGAGGGTGTTTTCGTTCTAGATATGTATTAAACCCTACAACCTTATGTGATAAGTTTTGGCCAAAAACCTAAGATATATTTATGTATGATTTTCAAATGAATTTATCGAGTAAATATTTTCACAAGGATTATGAAATATTTTATGCTTCGTATGAATCAAATGTTTTGGCGAGATTATGTATGTATGATACGTTCACGGGCCCCGGAGCTTAGTGTATCGTGGTAAGCCGGGGAGGCAAGGGCCGACGGTGAACCCGTGCACTAGTTCCAACCATTTTACATCGAAACAGATCTCATCAAGAGTTTTGACGAGAAAACGCTAGTCGGGCTTTTGAGGATTCATGTACCTCACTAGCCATTATGTATGAGGTGGCCGGGTCTTGCAAGACCGTCCACCGCCGGAGGAAGAAGGTTGGAACTCATTTTATGACTATAAATATGCTATGATTGTTATGCACCGTGCGGGAAGGCCTGGATACGCATTGCCCAAACGACTATGTCTTATATTATGTTATATGATTTTTAGGTATTATAATATATTGCATGATCGCATATTTCAATTATTAATGATATTTGTCGTACACGGTCGGAGTTTGGTTGCAGATGATGCACGCTCTGTGACACCCCGCCTCTTCGGTATTCCAGGTACGGCGTCACGAGAGAGTTTAATTCTATACTTTACGTGAATTATGTGATTTAATTGTCGTTTTATTTCTTATAATTTTCTTACTTATCCTATTTAAATCTATTTGAACTTATGTGAAATTTGATTATATTGAATTTATGATAATTTTGGATTTGAACCCAACACCTTTTGAACCAAACCAAATTGAACCCGGACACCTTGAACCGAACCGAACCCCCTTGAACCGAACCGGTCCAAGACTTAAAGACTTGAACCCTCTTCTTCCCCCATTTTCACGTTAAACAAGATAGAAGAAGGAAGAGAAGCTCTCCCCTTGCTCCCAAGCTTTGATCACTTTGAATCACCATATCTCCTCCATTTCTTGATCAATTTCCGATCCAAAGTAAGTTCCGAACTCTCCGCGACATCCTCCATCTATCTACCGATTATTTTCTCTTGAGAATGTGATTTTCTTTGAGTTTGGAGAATTATGTGAATACTGTAGGTTTTGGCTATTTGATGAATTTGGGTGATCTCTTGGAGTTTTGTTGGAAGCTTTGCATCTTTATTGGTCCTAAAACATCCATATGTATATGTATGAGCTGAGTTTTGCATGAGAAGCTAGGATTCCTTGGTTTTCATTTTGGGGCTTTTGAAGTTTTTGGTGAAATATGAACTTGTGTGTATTTCTTGCAATGATTCTTCATTTATCTTCATACTTGGGCTTAGAGATTTCATGAATTTGATGTTTTCTTGTTGTATTTTCATCCTAATATGTGTTATGTTGAGTTGGGATTTGATTAATGTTGGTTTGGGGTGATTTTTGGCTTGGAAACGTAACTTTGCCCTGTTCTCGCCAAGGTAGTCGAGGCCACGACCATTTTTGCTATTGTTTTGGTCGAGGTCGCGACCACCTGGTTTTTTCGCTATGACTTGTGGGTAGAGGTCTCGACCAGTTTGTGTGCAAATTTGGTGGAGACCTCGACCCCCTCTTTTTTTTCGGTTGTTTTTTTTCGTGTTTCGCATGCGTTTCTTTGCTTCATATGGTTCATTTACTATTCGAAAAAATATGTAAACTTATTATTTGAGATTTTAAGCTTCGGGTTATGAATTATACTTATTTTTTATGCTTCTAATTTTGATGTATTTTTCGTATTTGCCTTGTATGCCCTCATATGACTTAAGTATGCATTCATTTCATTTCAATTGCATGCATAAGCATTGTCGGGCGTCTATATGGTTCATACTTGAGTCTAAGTCTCGGGTTTTGTTCCCTTTTTGTTTCAGAGCCGCTTCCGGACATTGCTAAGCCCGAGGTTTAGGTGGTTCTTTGCCGGTTGCCCCGTTTCTTGTCTCTACTTTTGCTAAGGTGAGGTTTAGGTTCTTTTCTTTTTAGTTGAGCGACCTAAGACCCTTAAATGCTTGTTTTCTAGCCCGCATGCGACTATGTACCATATATATAGTTAAATATGTGTAATGTACAATATGCTTATGATCATGTTATCAAGTTTTGACTTTCGAAAGGGCTATATCTACGAGCATATATGAGCTCATGTTTTAGTGAAAGATTAATGTTTATGAAAGTTTAATGCTAATGTTGGTAATGTCAATGATTTGTATTGAGCGAGAATGCAATGAAAGGTAAGGTAATGTAATGGTAATGTTGGGCCCCGGAGACGTGGATAAGTGGGACCCGAGTCGGCCACGGGGTCGCCGGTTATTAACCCCTGTACACTCTCCATCCAAGGTATTATGTATGACCCTAGGGAGGTTGGGGAAGTCGTGATGCTCTTGATGCCTTCGAAATGAACCGGGGAGGACTCCTATGGGTTAGCTACCCCTCGAGGAATTTATAATGGCACTCGTGTGGGTTAATAGCCCCTCGAGGAATTTACTAATAGATGGTTAAGGGTCGGTCGGCCCTTCCATCACCGAAGGGGAGGATTGAATGTGATTTCTGTTTTGTATAATGTAATGTAATGTAATGTAATGTGAAGTAACGATGGATGCTCGTACTCGCCGAGCTTAGTGAAATGGTTGGATTATGAAACGGGAATAGAGATTTTATGTTAATGTATTTGTTAAGGAATACGAATTGTATACGTATATGATATGTAATGTTCTTTGAAAATGATTTGGGGTGCAAAACCTATTCCCGGTTCATAACTTTTATCTTTTATATGCTTTGTTATCTATATGTATAGTGTGTGGGTGTGCATTAGCCCCCTCACTCAGTCAAGTTATGACTGACACCTCTCCTTTTCCCACTTTTAGTTTGCAGGCCTTTTGAGACCGAGCTAGGCGGAGAAGTGGGTTGTTCGAGTCTCACTTTTGGGTATAGGTCGTGCTAGGTGCATTGCATTTCATTTTGGTATTGTATTTAATGAATTGATCTTCTTACAAATTTTTGTTTGGAGATATCAATTGATATGGATACGTATATTTGAACATTTGATGGATATGTAAATTTTGGAATTTTAAATTACTAGAACTTCTAGCTTTCGCTATTTGTCTATTTGTCTCGCGCTCTGAGTATGTTTTAGCTCCGCCTAGCCTAGCGAGTGTGTGGTCTCCCGTTCGCTTAGACTTGGGCTCGTGCATGGACTTCCCATTTCATATGCGGGTTCGGGTTTAGGTGCGGGGGATGTGGTGGCCCGCGCTCCGGGTGCTACATCCTAAAGTGGTATCAGAGCTCCGGGTTGCAAAACCGGAGTTCTAGTGTCGTGATGAGTCTGTCTAGGTCGTACGGCATAGGATAACGTGGTTATGTGATTTTATGTGCTCATTTGTTTATCTCTTTGTTAATTGTGCACATGAACATGTACTAACCCGCACGCATAAGTATTGGAAATTCTTAAATTTTGTAGAAATATGCCTCCAAGAAGATATCATCGTCGAGATAGATCTCCCGAGCATCGTCATCATCGGGATCACTCTCCTCAACAAGGGAATAACAATCCACCACCACCACAAATGGATCCGGGAAACTTTATGGAAAGGCTCGTGGTATTTTTAGAGCAACGTAACCAAGAAAGGAACAATGCCCCGCCGATCGGTAATCATGGAGGAGGTCTTATTACAACCATCCTTAAGGAATTTAAGAATCAAAACCCACCGGTTTTCATTGGAGGGAATGATATTCAAGCCGAAGAATGGTTGGTCCAAACAAACCGGATATGGAATCTTATACCTTGTGGAACGGATGAGAAACTTCAATGCACCCTCACCATGGTACAAGGACAAGAGTATAATTGGTGGTCGAGTGTTCAAGGGAAATTGGAGGCCTCCGGGGAAGAAATTAATTGGGAGGTTTTCATTCGGGAGTTCAAAAACAAATATATCCCGAAAGCTACACGGAATAAGCGCTTGAGAGAGTTTATGGACCTCAAGCAAGGAGGGATGTCGGTGACGGACTACATAAACGAGTTCGAGAGACTCTCACGCTATGCCCCTAGTATTGCAAATGACGAGGAGAGTAAGGCCTCCCAATTTCTCCAAGGGCTTTGGGAGGATATGAAGGATGCATTAGAAGCTTCAAATACTAGCACGTGGGCTAAAGCGACGGACAAAGCTTTGAGAGTTGAAGACCAGGTGGTTATGAGAAGAAAGAGTTCACACACCGGCCAAAGCTCTAGCTCGGATACTCCATCAAATCTTCGAAAGAGACCGGTGTACGAAGTTCATCCACTTCCGAATCCTCAAAACAAGCAACCCAAACCGGCAAATCTAAATCCTCCTTTGGCTATCAAGGGTCCCGACTGTGTACATTGCCATCGAACAAACCATTTGTCGGAGAATTATTGGAAGCTTCACCGGAAGTGCTTCGGATGTGGGTCACCGGAGCATATGTTAGATCAATGCCCACGAAAGAGGCCGGAATATGTGCTGAGAGGAAATCCCAGGCCGGCGACTCAAGCTAGGACATATGCTTTGGGTGGAGAAGGAGAAAGAGCGGCCGAGGGTAATCAAAATGCCGCGGTGGGAGGTACAATTGCATTCATGGCATAACATCACCTGCATTGGTCGATCCCGAGACCATTTATTCATTTATTTTCGGGATGCATTATTGTGATTGTTGTTGGTTGTTGTTTTAACTTCTTTGTATGCCCTATTACTTGCGCATGACTTTGTTATGAGTTCTTTTGAGAGTTCTTGGTGAGTTTTCTTTGATGGGAGTGTTCGGTAAGCTTGAGGGTCGAGTTTTCCTTGTCAACTTGATAGAGCCATCGAGAAGAGGTAAGATTTGGGGTACAAATTAAAGAAGGCAAGAGGTCGAAAATCGAAGAGTCAACTCGTGAGATCGATGAGATGATGAGAAGTTGTATACGGAGTGGTTCGAGGTCCCAAGCCGGACCTGAGGACAGGTCCTTTTTAAGGGGGAGAGTTTGTGACACCCAGCCTCTTCGGCATTCCAGGTACGGCGTCAGGAGAGAGTTTAATTCTATACTTTACGTGAATTATGTGATTTAATTGTCGTTTTATTTCTTATAATTTTCTTACTTGTCCTATTTATATTTATTTGAACTTATGTGAAATTTGATTATATTGAATTTATGATAATTTTGGATTTGAACCCAACACCTTTTGAACCAAACCAAATTGAACCCGGACACCTTGAACCGAACCAAACCCCCTTGAACCGAACCGGTCCAAGACTTAAAGACTTGAACCCTCTTCTTCCCCCATTTTCACGTTAAACAAGATAGAAGAAGGAAGAGAAGCTCTCCCCTTGCTCCCAAGCTTTGATCACTTTGAATCACCATATCTCCTCCATTTCTTGATCAATTTCCGATCCAAAGTAAGTTCCGAACTCTCCAAGACATCCTCCATCTATCTACCGATTGTTTTCTCTTGAGAATGTGATTTTGTTTGAGTTTGGAGAATTATGTGAATACTGTAGGTTTTGGCTATTTGATGAATTTGGGTGATCTCTTGGAGTTTTGTTGGAAGCTTTGCATCTTTATTGGTCCTAAGACATCCATATGTATATGTATGAGCTGAGTTTTGCATGAGAAGCTGGGATTCCTTGGTTTTCATTTTGGGGTTTTTGAAGTTTTTGGTGAAATATGAACTTGTGTGTATTTCTTGCATTGATTCTTCATTTATCTTCATACTTGGGCTTAGAGATTCCATGAATTTGATGTTTTCTTGTTGTATTTTTATCCTAATATGTGTTATGTTGAGTTGGGATTTGATTAATGTTGGTTTGGGGTGATTTTGGGCTTGGAAAAGTAACTTTGCCCTGTTCTCGCCAACGCAGTCGAGGCCGCAACCATTTTTGCTACTGTTTTGGTCGAGGTCGCGACCACCTGGTTTTTTCGCTACGACTTGCGGGTAGAGGTCTCGACCAGTTTGTGTGCAAATTTGGTAGAGACCTCGACCCCCTCTTTTTTTCGGTTGTTTTTTTTCGGGTTTCGCGTGTGTTTCTTTGCTTCATATGGTTCATTTACTGTTCAAAAAAATATGTGAACTTATTATTTGAGATTTTAAGCTTCGGGTTATGAATTATACTTATTTTTTATGCTTCTAATTTTGATGTATTTTTCGTATTTGCCTTGTATGCCCTCATATGACTTAAGTATGCATTCATTTCAGTTCAATTGCATGCATAAGCATTGTCGGGCATCTATATGGTTCATACTTGAGTCTAATTCTCGGGTTTTGTCCCCTTTTTGTTTCAGAGCCGCTTTCGGACATTGCTAAGCCCGAGGTTTAGGTGGTTCTTTACCGGTTGCCCCGTTTCTTGTCTCTACTTTTGCTAAGGTGAGGTTTAGGTTCTTTTCTTTTTAGTTGAGCGACCTAAGACCCTTAAATGCTTGTTTTGTAGCCCGCATGTGACTATATACCATATATATAGTTAAATATGTGTAATGTACAATATGTTTATGATCTTGTTATCAAGTTTTGGCTTTCGAAAGGGCTATATCTACGAGCATATATGAGCTCATGTTTTAGTGAAAGATTAATGTTTATGAAAGTTTAATGCTAATGTTGGTAATGTCAATGATTTGTATTGAGCGAGAATGCAATGAAAGGTAAGGTAATGTAATGGTAATGTTGGGCCCCGAAGACGTGGATAAGGGGGACCCGGGTCGGCCACGGGGTCGCCGGTTATTGACCCCTGTACACTATCCATCCAAGGTATTATGTACGACCCTAGGGAGGTTGGGGAAGTCGTGATGCTCTTGATGCCTTCGGAATGAACCGGGGAGGACTCCTGCGGGTTAGCTACCCCTCGAGGAATTTATAATGGCACTCGTGTGGGTTAATAGCCCCTCGACGAATTTACTAATGGATGGTTAAAGGTCGGCCGGCCCTTCCATCACCGAAGGGGAGGATTGAATGTGATGTCTGTTTTGTATAATGTATAATGTAATGTAATGTAATGAGAAGTAACGGTGGATGCTCGTACTCGTCGAGCTTAATGAAATAGTTGGATTATGAAACGGGAATAGAGATTTTATGTTAATGTATTTGTTAAGGAATATGAATTGTATACGTATATGATATGTAATGTTCTTTGAAAATGATTTGGTATGCAAAACCTATTCCCGGTTCATAACTTTTATCTTTTATATGCTTTGCTATCTATATGTATAGTGTGTGGGTGTGCGTTAGCCCCCTCACTCAGTCGAGTTATGACTGACACCTCTCCTTTTCCCACTTTTAGTTTACAGGCCTTTTGAGCACGAGCTAGCCGGAGAAGTGGGTTGTTCGAGTCTCACTTTTGGGTATAGGTCGTGCTAGGTGCATTGCATTTCATTTTGGTATTGTATTTGATGAATTGATCTTCTTACAAATTTGTGTTTGGAGATATGAATTGATATGGATACGTATATTTGAGCATTTGATGGATATGTAAATTTTGGAATTTTAAATTACTAGAAATCCTAGCTTCCGCTATTTGTCTATTTGTCACTCGCTCTGAGTATGTTTTAGCTCCGCCTAGCCTAGCGAGTGTATGGTCTCCCGTTCGCTTAGACTTGGGCTCGTGTATGGACTTCCCATTTCATATGTAGGTTCGGGTTTAGGTGCGGGGGATGTGGTGGCCCGCGCTCCGGGTGCTACACGCTCACTCGTTGAGCCTTTATGTTTATGTATGGATTATGAACCTAATGAATTTAATATGATTAGTCGTAAATTTTGAGTATTGCCCAGCTATTCTGTTGCCCTTTTTGGGAACTTACTCTAAATAAAACCTTACTCGGGATTTATGACTTGCATGCGCATGTTTCTCTATATATGTATACCTCCTGCTCACTCAGTCTTCCAGAGACTGACCCCTCTTTCCCACCTTTCAGTTGCTTGCAGGTTTTGCTAGGCGGAAGTCAAGTTTTAATCTCTTGTCGAGTCACTTGTACACTCGAGTCACATTTTACATTCTTTTATGATTTAATTGTATTTCCGTTATGTATTGGGCCTGTGTGCCAATTATGATTATTTTTGGCTATTGAATTCGGGACAGGTTGCATGCCTAGTTGAACCTGTTGTTAGGATACTTGGTGGATTTAAATTATGTATTGGAATTGTTAGGCGTGTAACCATGGTTGAAAATTTTGAATTATACGTTATTGATTCCGCTTTACATTCTAGGTATTCTTGATTTATTTAGTACAGGGTTAGATTCCGCCTAGCTAGGATATCTTTTATTTTGGTCTCACGTTCGCTATGAGTCCGGTTCATGCTTGCATTATCCATTTCACATGTGGACTAGACTTGTAGTGCGGGGGATGTGGCGCCTATCGTCCCGGGTGCTACACTGCTACTGCGTTTCTTACTTTAAAACAGGGGAAAAGCTTTGCAATGAACTGCTAAACGTGACTGTGTTGCATCTCCCTGGCCGGGGAGATTTTGAGCATGAAAGTACCCGGCCAGGGAGCCTTTGTGCAGAAGCTCTGCTGCGTGATTGTCCCCGGGCGGGAGATGGGGTTGGGACACATCTGTGTATTTTGCATTGTTGGTGCATGTAGTGTGTTGTTGTATTATTTGTGCATGGGTTATTTCTAATGCATGTTGCTTGTGTGCATGTGTAATTTATATATTTACCATATTTGCATGCATGTTATTAATTGTGCATAGCTCTTGTATACTAATGCATGAATGTGTGTTATCTTATATAAGTATGCATGCATGTATTCACGTATATATATATATATAGTATATATAATATAGTGTGGTTAATACATGCATGCATGTGAGTGTATATATATATATCTACGTATATATATATTTATATATATATATATGGTTATTATATATTAAATATTATTTGATTTAATTGAATTATGGGAATTAAATTGTTACCTATTTCATGTTCCTTTCTAATTTCCAATCTTCAATTGAATGTAATTATTTGTCTATTCTTTAATTGTAAATATGTTATAGTACGTGATATGACCGTTATATGAATCCTTGGATTGAATTGTTATGAAATGTATAAGGATTGAACTTGAATGAATATGAACGCTTCCTTGAACGAATGAATGGCTCATTTATATGATTTAAATTCGTTAATCGTGCACATGAATGTGTTCATTACATAATATCATCTTTTATGCATTCATATCATGTTCATTGCATGCCGTGCGTCATATATGGTTCATTTGGGGTCTTGAGGCTCACGAACACGTTACATTGTCTTTTGTACAGTTTTCTCCAGGGCGGAGATGCCGGGTTCATAGGACACTTTCGAGTCTCCTTTTCTTCTTGATATTGTTGGTAAGAGGTGTACAGATGGGTTTCTCTACTATTTAGTTAAACAACCCTATATACTTCCAATGTGCAAAGATTTCAACCAAAATCTATCATATGTATATAGAGTCGTTTTAAGAGTAAATGATTTCAACGTAAAGCCTTTATTTTATGAACCTACCAAATGTTTTGGCGAGAAAGAAAGAATGAATGCACCGAATGGGGCCCAGGGACTTGGTGTGAATGGTGACCCGAGGAGGCATGGGCTGACGGTGAACCCTCACACTAGTCCCACCAATGAACGGCGTAACCGGACCTCGTTAGGAGTTAGCGAGGAATGGACGCTGAGTGCCATCTAGGGAGTCATATTCCCCTTTTGGTCAATGAATGGATGGTTCGGGCCGATCACCCGGAGGAAGAAGGTGTAAATGTTCATGAATGTGCACAAAAGAATGTTATACATGAATGAAAGAAAGAAAGAATGTTTAATGAACTACACGAGGTGTTGGTTGGAGATAATGCACGCCCACTCACCGGGCCACAAACGACCTAATGAAAAATGAACGTTATAATCCCTTTTGATGACTTATTTATTTCACCCTCTTGGGAAATGCTCTAAAAACCTCATTTGGGATTATAACTTGCATGTGAATGTTTAAATATTGTTGTATATGTTACTTATGCCTCGTTTTATACCCACCAGTCTCGTATAGACTGAACCCGAATTGTTTTCAGTGTTCTTGCAGGTTTGAAGTGCTAGGCGGGAAGTCAAGTCTATTAAGTCTTTCAGTTAAGTCAGAGTCGGTCCATCTGCATATTGCACCATGATTTGTTTGAGTTAGAGGATGTAAAATTTGTATTGATTGTTACCATTATCATGAATTATGAATGGGTTTATAAGAAACCGTAATTGAAATGCTATGATTTTATTGATTTTCGGGATTAGGTATCTATGCTAGTTGAACCCGTTGTTGTTTGCTTATCTTGTTATTTATGTTTGTACTTCGCTGCAGCATTTGTATTCTTTCTATTTTATTGTCGTTTTGGTTGCGAAAGTTAGCTCCCGCCTAGCTTATCGAGTGTGTATATCCCTGTTCGCCGTGATCTAGCTCGGGTATGGATTGTCCATTTCATATTCGGGTCAGGTCTCTATGCGGGGGATGTGGTACTGTAACATCCCGATCGTTCGAATTATAAGGTATGTCACCTTTTAACTTTTATGTGTTTAATTAAGTGATTTTATATTTTTCGTGGCCCTATTTTAAACTCTTTTAGAGTTTAGGGCCCTTTTTGTAATTTTCTCCTTTTAGGGGGTTTTTCCGGTCACTTCTCGTTCGGTTGAGATTTTGACTTCTTTGACCCCTTCAACGCGTCCGGGGCGGCGAAACGAGTCCGTAGACTCTAAGTTTGCCCAATTCGGATGTCGTTAGCTCGTTCGTTCGATCGTTTTTGCGTACGAGGACCCGAGATATATACTCGGATTCCCTCGTTTTACGTGCCATTTCAGCAGCTCCAGCCGCATCGTCTTCTTCCTCGCGCAGATCACTAGTCACGCAGTGTAGGTGCAATTTCACACACATGCTCGTTCTCCCTCGTTTCTCGACGGAATTCGACGAATAAATAGTGGAAATTCATCAGCTCGACGAGCCCGTCACAACCGTACCAAGATCGTGGCCAACCGAAGACCGACGGCGGCGCATCGGCGGCCTGAAGGTGGCGGGTGGCGCCACCACTTCGCCGCCGGCGTTCCGGCGAGTTTCGCGAGCGGAGCTTGACCCTACCCTACGTTTTTGGACCTTCCCGTTCCATTTCCGGCCTCCGTTCAGCACGAAAACCACCGCAAGTGGTGGTTCCGGCGAGGCAACAGCGGCAGAAACTTCGGCAGCAATTTCGGCCCTTTTCCCGGCCGATTTTGGTGGTGGTCGCTTCACGAAAGTTGCTTGGAATGACGAAACGTAGTGGATGGCATCGGCGGCGTTCCAAGAATCGGCCGTTGGCGGCGGACCGGCGGTGAACCGGCGGGTCTGAACCGGTTACTGTTCCGATGATTTTTCCGGCAATTTGACTTGGGGCTTTCGTAGGGCTCGTTACAAGCTTTCCAACGGTATGCCCGGATTTCATTTTCGTTTTGCGGTTTGCAGTTAATTTCAGTTTTCGTCGTTGGGATTTGGTTCGGTTTTTCTTCAACGAAGTCCCGTGTGTTTAGCTTTTTCTGAAATTGGTTGGGGGCTTTTATTGAGTAGGCCGAGGCGTACGTTTCTGTCCTTCTGGGGATTTTTCCGACCACCGGAGACGGTGTTCCGGTGATGGCCGGTGGCTGTTCGGCCGGCTACGGTGGTGGCATTCCGGCGACTTTCGGACAGTAGGTCCGTTTCGTTGTGGTGAGTCCAACGCCACTTTCCGCTCGTCAATCGGATATCCGGTTGATTTTATATGAATTTTTTTGAAGTGGTTGTATTTACTTTTGTTAATTGTTTGTAATTGTCAATTAATTACTGTAAGCGTGAATTACTGATTGAATTGTGCTCCAATGTGTATGAAAACTTGTATGAATTATAATTTGATATATTTGGATAATTTGATTTGTAAATTGAACCCCCGACTTGTTGATTTTGCTACTTGGTTAGTCTAGAGGGGGTGTTTGAGTAATTTTTGAAAAAGTGGGAATCTGTTTGATTTGAATTAATAGACCTTAGTAATGAAATCTAAAATGTAATGTATGAATTGAATATGTAACGTATGAATTTAATGAACTTAGTTTGATTAGAATTTGACTTATATGAAATATGAACCTTGAATGATTAAATAACTTGCTTTGAATTTGTATAAGACTTCGTGAGGTTTAAATAAATTAGAAGCATGCTACAGTGATTGCTTGACTTATTAATACTTGGAAATTTGTATGAAATGCGATATGAATTGTCTGAACTTTGTTAATTGCATTTGTTAGGTATTAAATGAATTGATATGAAATGATATGAAGTGCTTTGCCTTTAATTTTGTTATTTGCATTAATTATGCACATGAACATGCCTTAATGTTTTGTTTCGCATATAATTTATATAAATTTGAACCTTGCTAATGTGATTGCATTTATTAAGTGTTTGAGCATATGTCGTGCGTCCCTATGTGGTTGTCTGCTTGAGTCTGAGTTTCGTGCTGTGTTTGTGTGTCCAGTTGGTACAGGTGCACCCGGGGTGGTGACTTGAGGTCGTGCAGGTTCCGGGGTGGACCTTCTGCTTTGTATTTGGCTCCGTTTGGTGTAAGGTGAGGTTTTAGGATTTTTGTTTTAGTTACAGCGACCTACAACATTCTGTGCTCGTTTTCAAGCCTGCATGCGATTATTCTATTATATTTATATAATAGATACGTGTTTATATGATATGTTTATGAATTTGTCATACGATTAAAGGTTTTCGAACTGTATATGTACGAGCATATGTAAGCTTAAAATGTTTTGCAACGAGGCTATGCTCCAAACCGTGTGTCTTCATACCAGCTGCGGATTAGGATGACACGGAGAGGTACGTTTATAGCATATGCTAAGTTGCAAGGTATGGTATGCTCCGATAAGGTACGTAAGTATGATTTTGATTCGATATGATAAGTTTGATATGTAGCGAGTTATGATATGATCTGTCTGATATGCTCTGTTTTGATATGTTGGGCCCCGAGACGTGGGTAAGGGGGACCCGGGACGACCATGGGGCCGCCGGTTATGACCCCTGTGCACGTTCTCATTTGAGATATTCACGTGCGACCTAGGGAGGTTGGGAAGGCGTGGTATCTTGAGCCCTCGGTGGATAACCGGGGAAGGCACAGTGTGGGTTCGCTACCCCGTGTGTGTTTGTATCTGTATGAGTAGTGAAGGTTTGCTCCCCGAACTACATGGTGTTGGGGTTGGATTGTTTATGATATTTGTTTGTTTTCTGTTATGATACGTTTGATTCGACATGGAAGTAAGGTGGGAGACCCGTACTCGCCGGGTATATGATTATGATCTGTTATGTTGATTATGAAACGGGATAGGAGCTTTCTCTTTTAATAAAACGTGAGTTTGCTCAGTTTGTTAAGTTATGAATAAGATACATATAAGTTTGATAAGTTAAGATATGTATAAGTTTGATTTGATAGGATATGTGTAAGTTCGATTTGAAAATAGTTTTGGTATGCAAAACCCTACTCCCGGTTCATAATCTCTCTTTTGATACGTGCTCTGCTCCTTATTATGTATAGTGTGTGTGAGTTCAGCCCCCTCGCTCAGTCAGTGGACTGACCCTCGCCCCACCTATGTTTTTAGTTTGCAGGTGCAAGTTGTTGGAGTTCGAGCTAGGCGGCTTTGAGTCGGGTCTGTCGAGTCTGTGTCTGTCCGTTTGATTTTGTTAATTACTTTGTTCCGATTTATGTATGAAAATTATGTATATAGTATGTTCTGTACAAGTTGACGTTTATGCTTTGATCATATGAATTTTCGGGACCGGTTAGGACAGGGTGTGGATTAGTTGAACCCGTTTATTTATGTTCGTGGAATTAGTTGAACCCGTTTATTTATGTTCGTGGAATTAGTTGAACCCGTTTATTTATGTTCGTTGATTAAAGTTTTTGTTAGTTCATATTTTGCATCGCTTCCGCATTCGGGTTTTGCTTATTTTACTTGTACAGGGTTTAGTTACCGCCTAGCTTTGGTTGGTTTTTCGTTTGTCACCCGTTCGTTGTGACTTGGTGCGTGTGCGGACTTTCCATTTCGTACCACGTGTCGGGTCATAGTGCGGGGGTGTGGTGCCCCACCCCTTGGGGTGCTACATCTTAAGTGGTATCAGAGCTACCAGGTTCAGAACCGGTGCTCTGGAGTCGTGTCGTGTCAGTTTAGGTCGTACGGCATAGGAATACTTGTGCATTGCATTTGGCAGACGTGAAATTTTGACTTGTATGTATGAATTTGTCTGAGCTTATGTGATTGTGTGCACACTATGATTATGAATTTTTGTAAAAATTATTATTGTTATGCTTAAATTTTATTAAATTACGTATTGAATCTGCATTACTTAAGTGTTCTTAATTGCTTTTATTACTTGACATATCCACGTACTAACCCGCATGCATAGATGTTTATTCGATTTGTGAATTGCAGGACGTTACTTCGACATCAAATTGTAAATAATCGTGACAATTCTTTCCACTTCTATCAATCTTTGACAGGAGATTCAAAGAAGCCATACTCTAATGAGAGACAATGGACCTCTACAAGAATTCAGAACAAGGAATCAATGCTATCGTTATGAAAACGGGTATTATACATTCATGGCACCTGCATCATGCATTGGATTAAATTATAATTATTTCGAACATTTGTTGTACGTGCTTGGTTGTCTCCCTTGCTGATTAATGCGTGTATGCCATACACATCCCTAACCCCACATGTATTAGCTTCGTGGTTGTAATTTAGGTGTTCCCCTACCTGATCCACTAAGTGTTGTCTTGGTCGAAGCAACGTTTGAATTCGAACAGGGTTTGACCAGAAAACATACGGTCGAGCCAATAGCTTCAAGATAGGGTGAATGCATGTAAGATAGAATGTTGGGTTGTGGTCAATCTCTCTACACGATGCGATACTCATAGCCTCATAAATGATTTGATGAAAGTCGGGGTATTTCTAGATCCAAGCTAATTTGTCGTGATGTGGGATTACTTGAAAGACAGGAAATAACAAATGGGAATGATAAAGAAAAGTAAAGAAATTCTGGGTGGATTTCGGGCGATCATGTATAAACAATTGGAAGAAAAAAAAAGGGGAGTTCATTTAATTCTACGAACTCCTAAAGAGTGAACCAAGGAAGTTTTGATTAAAGTGACAACCATGAAGAAGACTCGGGAAACAATCGGAGAGTAATTACTAAAGAAAATACAGAATGCTAATTCCATGAGCGTAGAAGACTTCAGGTTCAAGAAATCGTACTTCCAAGCCGTGGAAATGTCCAAGTGATGCTAGATAATTCTGAAGATAAGAAGACCGTGGGGAAAAACAAGAAATCTTTTAACTATTAAGTTGCTTTCAGGATATGTACTTACTACGTGGAGGTGCTCGGGAGTAACATGGTTTATAAGAAAGTCAGCATTTCTAACTCTGGAAGGTGTGAGGTGACAATGAAGAGATCAAGACACTTGTATCATTCAGAGAATTCCAAGCAGGAAACCGGGTTACTATTATAAAGACACTCACCAGAGTAGTTACACTTACACAAAGGAAAAAGGGGAAAATTGTGCAAGCAATGGAATTTTGTGCCGAGGTCATTGGAGATCAACTCCACCAAATATTGAGGGTAAGGTCATCTTTTACAACGACGGTGTACTAAGCAAGACGGTGTAAAGATTCTTCATTTATTTCTCCATGATTGTCCTGAGAGATTTCACATTTGAAAGAAATGGTAATTTCCGATTATCGAGGATCCTATTGGGATTTCAAGAGATTACACGGATTACTATACCCCGAGAATCAAGTGAGACGATCCAAGATCAGTTGAGTACCCGAGAATCTGAAGGAATACTAAAGAATGCAAGTTTGAACGGGAAGTTGAAACTATGGCCAGTTAAGGAGTTGATTAACCTTTCAAGTTAAAGAAATTGCCAACCTCGACTCCACTACTACGGTGAACGGTACACTGAGTATTCATGGCATTTGCACACATACATTTCATAAGTAATTGTATTTTATTTTATTTTGCTTGACTAATGTGACAACGTGTAATGTTTGACGTTACTTCGATGGTAATAACGTGGCTAACTGCTTTAATTTTTATAATTTAAGAATTTATAGATGTTGTGAATTCTTGTAACTTAATGGATTACATGCTTGCGTGAATTGTTCGTATTTCAGTGTTTATACTTTTCTTAATGGCTCACTAACCCTTCTTGCACATACATACATATTATAATTTTATCTTACAGGGATCCCATCGCGATATTCCCCTTGAGGTGAGCATGGATGATGAGTCTATATTCTAGGGATACTGATATCAGTCGTGTAAAGGTGCACTATACATGCATCCCATGTTTTGCATCCAGTGTTATTTTGATGTGTGTATGTTTGAATACTGAGTAAGTGAACTTTTCTGCTGGAGAGTTGTTGAGATCTCTCTATTTACGTGTTAGGGAGATGTGGGATTCTCCCTATTTATGTGATAGAAAGATGTTGGATTCTTTCTAAATTATGTGAGCAAGAGATGCTAGATTCTCTTGAATTAGATGTTTGAGAGATGTTGGATTCTCTCGAATTTAGGGTTTGAAAAATACTGGATTTTCTCAAACTAGGATGTTTGGAAGATGTGGAGGTCTGCCAGACTTAGGTTGAGAGACGGGGCTCTCTCGATTATGTGGTTGAGAGACGGGGTTCTCTCAATTCTGTGCCTGAGGGACGGGGTTCTCTCTTTTGATGTGCAGGGAGACAGGGCTCTCTCTCTCTTGCGTGCTGAGAGATGGGATTCTCTCTTGTTTGTCGCGGTTGAGTTAAGTGTGGTCTGATGTTGGTTACAATCGACGAGGAAGTGACTAACGGTCAAGTGTTTGAACAAACCTCTGTAACTAAGGAACTCTGCAGGGAGTTGACGCAATCAGTGAGAGTAAACATCACAGTCCGCGCTATGACTCTACACGATTTCAGGAGATGGATTGAAGTATTTCAGTTCGAAGCTTTACGAGTCAGTATTAGGACCTGAGGACAGGTCCTTTTGAAGGGGGGAAGATTGTAACATCCCGATCGTTCGAATTATAAGGTATGTCACCTTTTAACTTTTATGTGTTTAATTAAGTGATTTTATATTTTTCGTGGCCCTATTTTAAACTCTTTTAGAGTTTAGGGCCCTTTTTGTAATTTTCTCCTTTTAGGGGGTTTTTCCGGTCACTTCTCGTTCGGTTGAGATTTTGACTTCTTTGACCCCTTCAACGCGTCCGGGGCGGCGAAACGAGTCCGTAGACTCTAAGTTTGCCCAATTCAGATGTCGTTAGCTCGTTCGTTCGATCGTTTTTGCGTACGAGGACCCGAGATATATAATCGGATTCCCTCGTTTTGCGTGCCATTTCAGCAGCTCCAGCCGCATCGTCTTCTTCCTCGCGCAGAGCACTATTCACGCAGTGAAGGTGCAATTTCACACACATGCTCGTTCTCCCTCGTTTCTCGACGGAATTCGACGAATCAATAGTGGAAATTCATCAGCTGGACGAGCCCGTCACAACCGTACCAAGATCGTGGCCAACCGAAGACCGACGGCGGCGCATCGGCGGCCTGAAGGTGGCGGGTGGCGCCGCCGGCATTCCGACGAGTTTCACGAGCGGAGCTTGACCCTACCCTACGTTTTTGGACCTTCCTGTTCCATTTCCGGCCTCCGTTCAGCACGAAAACCACCGCAAGTGGTGGTTCCGGCGAGGTAACAGCGGCAGAAACTTCGGCAGCAATTTCGGCCCTTTTCCCGGCCGGTTTTGGTGGTGGTCGCTTCACGAAAGTTGCTTGGAATTACGAAACGTAGTGGATGGCATCGGCGGCGTTCCAAGAACCGGCCGTTGGCGGCGGACCGGCGGTGAACCGGCGGGTCTGAACCGGTTACTGTTCCGATGATTTTTCCGGCGATTTGACTTGGGGCTTTCGTAGGGCTCGTTACAAGCTTTCCAACGGTATGCCCGGATTTCATTTTTGTTTTGCGGTTTGCAGTTAATTTCAGTTTCCGTCGTTGGGATTTGGTTCGGTTTTTCTTCAACGAAGTCCCGTGTGTTTAGCTTTTTCTGAAATTGGTTGGGGGCTTTTATTGAGTAGGCCGAGGCGTACGTTTCTGTCCTTCCGGGGATTTTTCCGACCACCGGAGGCGGTGTTCCGGTGACGGCCGGTGGCTGTTCGGCCGGCTACGGGGGCGGCATTCCGGCGACTTTCGGACAGTAGGTCCGTTTCGTTGTGGTGAGTCCAACGCCACTTTCCGTTCGTCAATCGGATGTCCGGTTGATTTTATATGAATTTTTTTGAAGTGGTTGTATTTACTTTTGTTAATTGATTGTAATTGTCAATTAATTACTGTAAGCGTGAATTACTGATTGAATTGTGCTCCAATGTGTATGAAAACTTGTATGAATTATAATTTGATATATTTGGATAATTTGATTTGTAAATTGAACCCCCGACTTGTTGATTTTGCTACTTGGTTAGTCTAGAGGGGGTGTTTGCGTAATTTTTTAAAAAGTGGGAATCTGTTTGATTTGAATTAATAGACCTTAGTAATGAAATCTAAAATGTAATGTATGAATTGAATATGTAACGTATGAATTTAATGAACTTAGTTTGATTAGAATTTGACTTATATGAAATATGAACCTTGAATGATTAAATAACTTGCTTTGAATTTGTATAAGACTTCGTGAGGTTTAAATAAATTAGAAGCATGCTACAGTGATTGCTTGACTTATTAATACTTGGAAATTTGTATAAAATGCGATATGAATTGTCTGAACTTTGTTAATTGCATTTGTTAGGTATTAAATGAATTGATATGAAATGATATGAAGTGCTTTGCCTTTAATTTTGTTATTTGCATTAATTATGCACATGAACATGCCTTAATGTTTTGTTTCGCATATAATTTATATAAATTTGAACCTTGCTAATGTGATTGCATTTATTAAGTGTTTGAGCATATGTCGTGCGTCCCTATGTGGTTGTCTGCTTGAGTCTGAGTTTCGTGCTGTGTTTGTGTGTCCAGTTGGTACAGGTGCACCCGGGGTGGTGACTTGAGGTCGTGCAGGTTCCGGGGTGGACCTTCTGCTTTGTATTTGGCTCCGTTTGGTGTAAGGTGAGGTTTTAGGATTTTTGTTTTAGTTACAGCGACCTACAACATTCTGTGCTCGTTTTCAAGCCTGCATGCGATTATTCTATTATATTTATATAATAGATACGTGTTTATATGATATGTTTATGAATTTGTCATACGATTAAAGGTTTTCGAACTGTATATGTACGAGCATATGTAAGCTTGAAATGTTTTGCAACGAGGCTATGCTCCAAACCGTGTGTCTTCATACCAGCTGCGGATTAGGATGACACGGAGAGGTACGTTTATAGCATATGCTAAGTTGCAAGGTATGGTATGCTCCGATAAGGTACGTAAGTATGATTTTGATTCGATATGATAAGTTTGATATGTAGCGAGTTATGATATGATTTGTCTGATATGCTCTGTTTTGATATGTTGGGCCCCGAGACGTGGGTAAGGGGGACCCGGGACGACCATGGGGCCGCCGGTTATGACCCCTGTGCACGTTCTCATTTGAGATATTCACGTGCGACCTAGGGAGGTTGGGAAGGCGTGGTATCTTGAGCCCTCGGTGGATAACCGGGGAAGGCACAGTGTGGGTTCGCTACCCCGTGTGTGTTTGTATCTGTATGAGTAGTGAAGGTTTGCTCCCCGAACTACATGGTGTTGGGGTTGGATTGTTTATGATATTTGTTTGTTTTCTGTTATGATACGTTTGATTCGACATGGAAGTAAGGTGGGAGACCCGTACTCGCCGGGTATATGATTATGATCTGTTATGTTGATTATGAAACGGGATAGGAGCTTTCTCTTTTAATAAAACGTGAGTTTGCTCAGTTTGTTAAGTTATGAATAAGATACATATAAGTTTGATAAGTTAAGATATGTATAAGTTTGATTTGATAGGATATGTGTAAGTTCGATTTGAAAATGGTTTTGGTATGCAAAACCCTACTCCTGGTTCATAATCTCTCTTTTGATACGTGCTCTGCTCCTTATTATGTATAGTGTGTGTGAGTTCAGCCCCCTCGCTCAGTCAGTGGACTGACCCTCGCCCCACCTATGTTTTTAGTTTGCAGGTGCAAGTTGTTGGAGTTCGAGCTAGGCGGCTTTGAGTCGGGTCTGTCGAGTCTGTGTCTGTCCGTTTGATTTTGTTAATTACTTTGTTCCGATTTATGTATGAAAATTATGTATATAGTATGTTCTATACAAGTTGACGTTTATGCTTTGATCATATGAATTTTCGGGACAGGTTAGGACAGGGTGTGGATTAGTTGAACCCGTTTATTTATGTTCGTGGAATTAGTTGAACCCATTTATTTATGTTCGTGGAATTAGTTGAACCCGTTTATTTATGTTTGTTGATTAGAGTTTTTGTTAGTTCATATTTTCCATCGCTTCCGCATTCGGGTTTTGCTTATTTTACATGTACAGGGTTTAGTTACCGCCTAGCTTTGGTTGGTTTTTCGTTTGTCACCCGTTCGTTGTGACTTGGTGCGTGTGCGGACTTTCCATTTCGTACCACGTGTCGGGTCATAGTGCGGGGGTGTGGTGCCCCACCCTTTGGGGTGCTACAGGTACCTTGTGCTCGGGTGCTACATCCTTAAGTGGTATCAGAGCCCGGTTGCAAAACCGGTGTTCTCGTGTCGTGATTGAGTCAGTCTAGGTCGTACGGCTTGGGAACTGCGTGATAAGGTGTGCATTGCATCAATCTTGAGTATGAAATTGCCTTCCTTTTTGTATTGCGTTGAATTATTTGTTGCAGTCTTATATTAGATGAATGTCTTTCGTGTTGAATACGTGCCATGAGCATTCGCTAATCGCATGCATATATCTTTGAAATAAGTTATGAATTACAGGTTATGAAGATACTATCAAACCACGACCAAACATCATGCTAACAACGCTCTATTGCAAGTCCTTTCTGAGGCATGGAAGATAGGAGGGATGCAACGGGGAAGGATATAAAGAATTCGAGATGCGTGGTCTTCATAGATAGAGCTAGAGTTCAAGAGTTAGGAGCTGAAATGGAAGTTTGACTTTAGAGATGCAAGTATAGAGGGACACTTGATGGAATAGGAGTGGATAGGGGAATATTTATGACTCCGAAGATTAATATATGCGGCTCTCTTACATAAGATGCCATAATTGGATTCAACGGGGTCATTCAACTTAAGGAATGGAGTGAATGAACTTCGAGGGTACTTTAACTCAGGGTTCGGATTATGGAAGAGATACCGAGGATCGTGAAGATTCAAGCTAAAACACATTCGGCAAGAATTAAGTCTCAAGAGTCGTCATAGAGGGATTTCTAAATGAATTTAATGGTTAGAAAAGAGGTTGCAGAGGTTAAGATTGGGAAAAAGTGAGTCCAGAAGCCCTAAATTTCAACTAAGATGGAAAACGAGTCGGGAAGGGATTGGAAGGAGCCAAGCAGCGTGGAAAACACAAGTTCATGGAAGGTGACAACACTACTGACAAGATTTGAGTTCATTTTCCAAATCCAAGCTGAATTGTCGTGTTGTGAGGGTGAATTGGGAAATATGGAGCAACGAATGGAAACGGTAAAGAAAGGCAAAGACGTTTTGGAAGGAAAGCATGCGTGCAAGTGGGAGCAATTGGGAAGCAAGTATTCCCAATCTAAACTCGTAAAGGATAAACAAAGGAATCTTGAACAGGGTGATGACTCGAAGTAGGATTCGGAAATACCGTCGGGGTAATTTTATAAGTGAGTTGGCATTATTGAAGGGCGATTCCGGGGAGAAATTTGGATGCTAATTCCGTGGATGTAAGGGAAGTTAGGGACCGAGAAATTTCAATTCCTAACCGTGGAAGCTACAAGTGATCACAAAGCTTCATGGAAACTTGAAGACCGTATGAGAGGCAAGGAATAATCAGCAAGTCAAAGTAACCTCGTGATTGGAGGAACGAGGAAAGCTATCAAGCTAACAACTTACCATATTGGTGGCAGGTGTTGGAAAACACGAATCAGAAAGCAGCGGAAATTTAAAAATTTTCCAACAAAAGGACCTTGTACTCGCAATCGTGTAACCAAATTCGTAGAGATAAGAAACTTACTTTTATTTTATTCTTTCTTGGAGCGTTTCAAGCCACCCAAGAACGCTCTTCTCACGGCTTGATCCCCTCTCCTTGGTAAAGCTCGAATATTCAAACTTCTAACTTGAAGCTCTCTAGAGATAGTCCACCAACTTGACTACAATCTAACAAGTAAGGATGCTAGTTCTCTAGTTAGTGTTTAGGCTTAACCTAGGGTTTCGTTTATCTTGAAGAAAGGATGGCGTTCAACACATGAACCGAAAGAATTTCCAATTAGCTCTAAGGGGAGCTCGAGCTCCCCTATTTATAATAAAGGGAGGACCGAAAATCCTAGTCCTTATGGGCTAGGGTTTTGGTCTCTCTCTCCTATAACTTGATCATAAAGTAATTTTGACTTTGACTTTGAATTCAAATTCAAATCAACTTTCAAGAGAGCTAAAAATATCCAAACTATTTTTGGTTAATTTTATACTTTATTTATTTAAAATAAATAACTTATTTTATCTAATTAATTAATTCATAATTAATTAACTAGATTATTTTTCTCCAAAATAAGACTTTCTTTTTAATTCAAAATTAAACCAAAGTCTATTAAATAATTAACACATTTAATTATTTAATATATATATACAATATATATATTTACACGTGTCACAAGGACACGTGTCACTCACGTGACCCACACGTGTGGTTTCACACGTGTGGAACCCTCTTGGCCCGATTAACTCGTTTAATCATTTTAAAGCCTCAACTCATGTAACCAAGTTGTTGTGTGTGACCCTCTAGGTTCTCAATTCAATTAGCAGTGACCCTAATTAATTAATTCACTAATTAATTAATCAGTCCACAGATTAAATGACCATAGTCTAGCAACAGGTGTTTAACCCCTAGCTGAATTGGAATGTTCGGATTCGACAGAACCTTTAAGTCATTGATTCATGTGAGATACAATCCTCCTACTTACTTGTTGGAAAACACGAATCAGAAAGCAGCGGAATTTAAAAAAATTTCCCAACAAAAGGACCTTGAACTTGCAATCGTGTAACCAAATTCGTAAAGATAGAAAACTTACTTTTCTTTTATTCTTTCTTGAAGCGTTTCAAGCCACCCAAGAACGCTCTTCTCGCGGCTTGATCCCCTCTCCTTGGTAAAGCTCGAATCTTCAAACTTCTAACTTGAAGTCTCTAGAGAAAGTCCACCAACTTGATCACAATCTAACTAGTAAGGATGCTAGTTCTCTAGTTAGTGTTTAGGCTTAACCTAGGGTTTAATTTAATCTTGGAGAAAGGAAGGTGTTCAACACATGAACCAAGAATTGTCAATTAGCTCCATAAGGAGCTCGAGCTCCCCTATTTATAGAGAGGGGAGTGCCGAAATTCCTAGTCCTTTATGGGCTAGGATTTTGGTCCCTCTCTCCTATTACTTGATCATCAAGTATTTTCCAACTTTGACTTTGAATTCTAATTCAAGTCAACTTTTAAGAGAGCTAAAAATATCCAAACTAATTTTGGATAATTTTATACTTTATTTATTATAAAATAAATAACTTATTTTTATCTAATTAATTAATTCGTAATTAATTAACTAGATTATTTTCTCCAAAATTAGACTTTCTTTTTAATTCAAAATTAAACCAAAGTCTATTAAATAATTAACTAATTAATTATTTAATATATATATATATACCCACGTGTGTGACACGTGTCACTCACGTGAGCCACACGTGTGACTTCACACGTGTGGAACCCTCTTGGCCCGATTAACTCTTTTAATCATTTTCAAGCCTCAACTCATGTAACCAAGTTGTTGTGTGTGACCCTCTAGGTTCTCAATTCAATTAGCAGTGACCCTAATTAATTAATTCACTAATTAATTAATCAGTCCACAGATTAAACGACCATAGTCTAGCAACAGGTGTTTAACCCCTAGCTGAATTGGAATGTTCGGATTCGACAGAACCTTTAAGTCATTGATTCATGTGAGATACAATCCTCCTACTTACTATCTCTCAACCAAGATCTAGGGCAAGGGAATAATCAGAACCCTAATAATCCGGTCTTAAAGCTAAGTGCATTTCATATCCATTTGATCTCAATCCAAGAAACACTTTTCTTGATGTCTTGATCTACTGCCTTGGCCAAGGACTCCATATGGCATATGAATGACTTACACAATAAGAGATCACCTTGCATATGCAAGTGTAGGTCCTTTCTTGATTCTCATTCACTTTCATGAATCACTTGTGCAGCCCCAGCATAAGCCTTGAATCAGTTGTCTAAGGCGACACCCTTTAAAGCTTATACCAAAGACTACAGAGTTAACTCATAAAGTAACATGGAACCTCAAGTCTAAGGATCAATTAATCACATCAATGACTCGTGAGATATTTCCTAATCTGGAAGTTTCCATTTCCTGAAATAGAAACTTCCTTTCCCATTTAGGAATGTTCTCACATGGGGTACCTCAGTGAACTTACTTATTAAAGTAAGCACCCTCATGTATCACGCACGTATCAACTATACACTTTGCACCTCCATGAAACAAGGTGGTCCTTCTTAAGGGCGTGATCCCACAAGCAAGCCTTAGAGGAGTCAGGTTGACACTCCCACTGTCTGTAGGACTCATCGGCTTGGAGTATTTTACTAATCATGACTTATGTGATATAGGGCTCGTTTCATGAACCATTTCACCTAAATGGTAGAGTCCTAAAGTCATCAGGATTAGGGGAGTTCTCATACATGCACAGCTAAAGTAAACGCATACCAAACAAGAGCATATAAAGAAGTGTTGCCTCAATTCGTTATTTCATTCAAAGATTGTCTGTGATTACAATAAGGAAAAGCACAAAGCGGATATACAATCGGCTTTCTAGGGCACTATTCCTAACAATCTCCCACTTGCCCGTCAAAGCCATTCTAAAGCTACTCTAAGTCCCATCTTCTGAAGATGACCTTGGAAAGCTTCTCGACTAAGGGGTTTAGTAAGTGGATCTGCCACGTTCTCTGCTGATGTGACCCTCTCAATTAGCACATCTCCTCTTTTGATAATATCACGGATTAGGTGATACTTCCTCATAATGTGTTTGGTCCGTTGGTGAGATCTTGGTTCTCTTGCTTGAGCAACCGCCCCAGTGTTGTCACAAAACACAGTAATGGGGTCTTTCATGCTAGGAACAACATTCAACTCTTGAATGAAGTTTCTAATCCAAACACCTTCCTTAGCTGCATCATTTGCAGCTAAGTATTCGGCCTCAGTGGTCGAATCTGCAGTGGTTGTTTGCTTGGAACTCTTCCAACTCACTGCTCCGCCGTTTAGGTAGAAAATGTATCCTGACATTGACTTAAAATCATCTAAGTCAGATGCAAAGCTTGCATCGCAGTATCCTTCGACAGTAAGATCTTTCTGACCTCCGTAAACTAAGAATAAATCTTTAGTACTTTTCAAGTACTTAAGAATATTCTTCACGGCAGCCCAGTGACCATCTCCAGGGTCAGATTGGAAACGACTCGTTACACTAAGTGCATAAGCCACATCCGGTCGAGTACATAACATTGCATACATTATGCTACCTATTGCTGATGCATAAGGTGTATGAGTCATTCTTTCCTTCTCAAGGTTAGTCTTAGGACACATCTTCTTTGAAAGACATGTTCCTACACTCATAGGAAGGTTCTTAACCTTTGCTGACTCCATATTGAATCTCTTCAATACTTTGTCAATGTACATCGATTGTGATAGTCCTATCAACCTTCTAGATCTATCTCTATAGATTTTAATTCCAAGGATATAGGACGCATCACCAAGATCTTTCATCTCGAATTGGTTCGATAACCATAACTTAGTCACTTTCATGTCATCCTTCGAATTCCCAATAAGAAGGATGTCATCAACATAAAGTACTAAGAATTGCACTGAGGTCTCCAATTCCTTTCTATACACACATGATTCATTCGAAATTTGCATGAAGCCAAACGCTTTGACTGATTCATCAAATCGAATGCTCCAATTCCTAGAAGCCTGTTTCAATCCATAGATTGATCTTTGGAGTTTGCAAACCTTTTGCTCACTCCCACTGAATGTGAAACCTATGGGTTGCTCCATATAAATGTCTTTATCAATGTCACCATTGAGAAAGGAAGTTTTCACATCCATTTGCCATATCTCATAGTCATAATATGCAGCAATGGCAAGCATGATTCGAATGGACTTTTGCATTGCAACTGGTGAAAAGGTTTCGTCAAAGTCCACGCCGGGTCTTTGAGTGAATCCTTTTGCAACCAGTCTTGCTTTGTAGGCTGCAATGCTTCCATCAACTCCAAGCTTTCTCTTAAAGATCCATTTGCAACCTATGGGTTTGACCCCATCAGGCAAATCTACCAAGGTCCAAACTTGGATGGAGTTCATGGAATCCATTTCGGATTTCATGGCTTCTATCCACTGTTCAGAGTCAGAATCTGAAAGTGCCTCCTCATATGTTGTAGGATCATTATCCTTTTGAGAGATTTCATGGAAGAATCCATACCATCTCTCCGGCTGTCTAGGAGTGCGTTCAGAACGCCTTAGAGAAGGATTTTCGTGTGTATCGAAATTCGTGATTGGTTGTGGTTGATCAAAGTGGGACGTTTCTCCAGTGGGTGTTGTGGGGTCACTTTGTACTTCTTCTAATTCTATGATCTTGCCTTTCTTTTCTTTAAGGAACGGTTCCTCCAGAAAAGTAGCATTTCTGGAAACAAACACCTTTTGTTCAGATTGATCATAGAAGTAGTATCCTATGGATTCCTTAGGATAACCTACAAAGTTGCATAAGTTAGAACGAGATTCTAACTTATCTCCCACTGTCCTCTTCATGTAAGCAGGACAACCCCAAATTCTTAAGTAAGAATAACTAGGGATTTTACCATGCCACATTTCATAGGGCGTTTTAGGGACTGACTTAGAGGGAACTAGATTCAAAATCTTTGCTGCACTTTCTAGGGCATAACCCCAGAAAGAAGGTGGTAAGTCAGTGAAACTCATCATGGAACAAACCATATCAAGTAGGGTTCGATTCCTTCTCTCGGAAACTCCATTAAGCTAAGGAGTTCCCGGAGGAGTCCACTGAGAGATAATCCCATTATCTTTGAGATGATTAAGGAATTCTTTACTAAGATACTCGCCTCCTCGATCAGATCGAAGTGCTTTGATCTTGTGACCAGTTTGGTTCTCAACCTCCTTTTGAAATTCTAAGAATTTCTCAAAAGCTTCAGATTTGTACTTCATTAAGTATACATAACCATACCGACTAAAGTCATCAGTAAAGGTTATGAAATACTGATGATTGCTTCTAGTGCTTACACTAAGCGGTCCACAAACATCAGTATGGATCAAATCCAAAACCTCAGTGGCACGCTCCACAGTTCCTTTAAAAGGGACTTTGGACATTTTTCCTTTGAGATAGGATTCGCAAGAAGTTAACTCTTTGAGATCATTTTCAGAGAATGATCCTAAAGTTTTTATCTTGCTAATTCTATTCTTGGAAATGTGTCCTAATCTAGCGTGCCATAAGGGAGCTGAAACTTTGTCATCTCTCTTACGCTTTGTTTCTCGTTGTATATTCATAATATTGATATTTTGAGTTAGGTAAAGTCCATTACTTAGAGTACCGATGTGAACGGAAGAGTTGTTCCGTTTGATAAAGTATTTACCATTCTTAATATAAGTTTCATAACCTTCACAATCTAATATTGGAACTGAAATTATATTACGGATAATGCTCGGTACATAAAGGACTTTGTTTAATACTAACTCAAAACTACCTAAATCTAATCTAATTGTGCCTAAAGCTCGAGCTTCAACGATTGAGCCATCGCCGATCTTCAAGACACATTCTCCTTCTTTGAGTTGTTGGACCTCACTTAGTATCTGTACATCATTACAGATACGAGTTCCACAACCGGTATCAAGTACCCAAGAACTAGAATTAATAGAAAGATTTACTTCAACGAGAAAGATACCTTTCTTTAGAGTAGCCTTGTACTCTGGGCAGTTTCTCCTCCAATGTCCCGCTTTGCCACAATGGAAGCAAACATCCTCTTTCTGATCACGCTTCTTCTTTTGGGCCTTCCCCTTCGAAATGCCACCAGTGGGCCTAAGGGGTTTCTTCTTCTTCTTTTGGGCTTTCTTGCCCTTACCTTTAGAAGGCCCAGAAGAGGAAGATGGAGCATTCACCATCAAAACCTTATTGTCCTTCTTGATCGTGCTTTCAGTAGTCACAAGCTGACTAATCAGCTCAGCTACAGTAGCACCAGCATGATTCATGTTGAAGTTAAGGACAAATGGGTTGAATGATGGTGGGAGCGAAGCTAGCAACAAATCCACTGAAAGCTCATCTTTCAGTGGCATGTCCATGGAAGCAAGTTTCTCAGTAAGGGCAAGAAACTTGAGTCTATATTCATGGACACTTGAACCTTCCCTCATTCTCAAGTGGAACAATTCCTTTGAAGTGTTATACCTTATAACACGTTCATGAGGGCGGTAAAGTTGCTCTAAGTGGTCGTAAATCTCCCAAGCAAATTCCATGGCCTCATGTTGCCTTTGCAAGTCAGGAGACATGTTAGCCAACATAAGGCAACGGGCTTGGAGATTATCATCCTTCCACTTCTGAATCGCGTCCCGCTCGGCCCGAGTGGGAGCCTCCCCTTCGGGACTAGGCTCCCCTTCGAAGAGAACATAAGTTCTCTTCTCAGAATCTAAAATGATTTTTAGATTCCTCAGCCAATCAGAATAGTTGGGACCAGTCAACTTGTTTGACTCGAGGATCGATACAAGAGGGTTTTTGGTTGCCATTTCAAAACACGTAGAGAATCACAGAATCTACGACCTAAATGGTAAAAACAGCGAACTAATGAGCATGCTGAATTATAACGATATACAAAAGATAAGGTCTTTAATCTAATGTAGCTCCCACTGTTTTTCAAAGATCTAGAATTCCCAAAGATCTAAGAGGAACACGTTTCCCAATGGGTACTAAGATCCTAGGCATTTTACCTCGAACCCACGACTCGTGGACATTCTAAGTAAGAACCCTAGGTAGGTACAACTTACCAATTCTTACACCTTTAGAACTCTTAGTAATTGTTTTTGCATCACCTATCTTTCAATATGGACCCACGACTCGTGCGACATCCATATTTACTTAGGCGTTAAGCTAGACCCATCAATCATAAGATCATGACCAAAACTTAGTTCGAACGACCCACGACTCGCGGACATCGCCCTTGCTAAAATTGACCACGAAATATTGACCATTTAAAATGATTAATTAGGTAACTAAGACCTAATAAGCTCCACTAGGTATCCCACGACTCGCGGACAATAACTAGCTTCACTTACTAAACTTAAAACCTATTGATGGAATGCTAGGAATTTAATTCAAAATTTGCATCTCGAATTAAACACCTATTTGTTCGAAATTAGCTTAATATTTAATGGGAATTATCGAATCAACCGGAGAGTTGTCCGGTTCGACCTCACCAACATATATGTTATCCAATTTTATTAGTCTTGATTAATGCAAGTACACTTAAATGCATATCAAACAAGCACATAAACAGATAACATGTCCTAGCATGATACTAACATGTAATGATCATGGGTTCTACCTATCTTATGCGTGATATGTGGGAGCCACTCCACAATCACAAGTTCTAACATACATGCCACATAAACAGTTTAAGTCACATAAGGGAAAGCGGTAACAAAATACGAGCCCTATCTCTATTACATTTAACAATTGAGATTCCCCTCCCTAACATTTTGAGGGGTCTTCACTTATGGCCTCCTTGTTACTTGAATGTGGTCCATCTTACTCCATGGGTGCATTGTCTCCAAAATGAAAATAAAACCTCACCACCTATCTCTACTCTCAAATTACAATAAAAAGAAAAAGACATAAAGTAATAAGGCTCAATCTTCATATTGGCCTTAGACAATTACACGGGGCATACCCCGGCCTCAAAAACAGTAATATGGAATGCCACATAATAAATCACATAACAGTACACACATAAGTGAGGCTCCAACCTCAATTGAAAAACGCAACTATAGGGCTCCAACCCCAATTTAAACCATCCATGTGCATAAATTAAAATCATACATAGATCTAAACCCATGATCACCTAAGATGCTTTTGCGAGAATTTAAATTTAGCCAATAAATTAAAATTCTCGTTTCAAGTCCTAATGACTTAAAACACGACTTAGATGCAATTCTTGTTCAAGAGTCTTTTCAATAAAACCCGAAAAACAACAAACCAATAAAATTCTAATTAATTTCCAAAATTAATAATTTTATTCTTTCATTATTTTTAGAAAATAAAATTCATAATTTTCCCAAAATCCAAATCGCTTTAATTTCTCAAAAATCCCAATTTAATCAAAATTTTAAAATAATTTTATTTTAGCAAAACTGATTTTAGAAGATAAAATTAAGATAAAATTAAATCGGGATTTTTCGGACCGAAAACACGAAACACGAAAACACGAAATTAGGCCCGAAAGCATCCGTCCAAAGGAGGGCACTGCCGCGCGGCATCAGGCGCGCGCGCGCGCGCAAGCTGCGCGCACAGCGTGCGATTCGTGCGCTTGTCGCGCGCAGCAGTGCCCGCCCGATGGCGGGCGATCTCGGCCTAGGCGTCCCGCTCTGTTGCGGGACGGTGCGGGACAGGCGAGCGGTCGCGCCTAGGCGCGGGCGGGAGGGCCTCCCGCACGGTTGCGGGAGGGCTGGGCGGCGGCAACGGGCCTGGGCGTGCGACGTGCTAGCACGCCTAGGCTCGTCTTTTTTCGTGTTCTTTTTCGTATTTTGGGTTTCTCCAAAACCCGGTTCAATCCAAAATTAAAAATTTTGATTTAAACATATTTCAATCAAAACGGTTTTCAAAATCACAATTTAAGAAAATAGTTTCAGAAATTTAGGAAAAATTACAGTTTCGTATTTCAGGCTTTCTAAAAGAACTCATGAATACCTAATTCGCATCTAAGCCTAAGAATTTCTACCAAATTCAGAATAATTGAGACGTTTCAGAAACACGATTAACGAGGTGGCTCTGATACCACTTGTTGGAAAACACGAATCAGAAAGCAACGGAATTTAAAAAATTTTCCCAACAAAAGGACCTTGAACTCGCAATCGTGTAACCAAATTCGTAAAGATAGAAAACTTACTTTTCTTTTATTCTTTCTTGAAGCGTTTCAAGCCACCCAAGAACGCTCTTCTCGCGGCTTGATCCCCTCTCCTTGGTAAAGCTCGAATCTTCAAACTTCTAACTTGAAGTCTCTAGAGAAAGTCCACCAACTTGATCACAATCTAACTAGTAAGGATGCTAGTTCTCTAGTTAGTGTTTAGGCTTAACCTAGGGTTTAATTTAATCTTGGAGAAAGGAAGGTGTTCAACACATGAACCAAGAATTGTCAATTAGCTCCATAAGGAGCTCGAGCTCCCCTATTTATAGAGAGGGGAGTGCCGAAATTCCTAGTCCTTTATGGGCTAGGATTTTGGTCCCTCTCTCCTATTACTTGATCATCAAGTATTTTCCAACTTTGACTTTGAATTCTAATTCAAGTCAACTTTTAAGAGAGCTAAAAATATCCAAACTATTTTTGGATAATTTTATACTTTATTTATTATAAAATAAATAACTTATTTTTATCTAATTAATTAATTCGTAATTAATTAACTAGATTATTTTCTCCAAAATTAGACTTTCTTTTTAATTCAAAATTAAAGCAAAGTCTATTAAATAATTAACTAATTAATTATTTAATATATATATATATATACCCTCGTGTGTGACACGTGTCACTCACGTGAGCCACACGTGTGACTTCACACGTGTGGAACCCTCTTGGCCCGATTAACTCGTTTAATCATTTTCAAGCCTCAACTCATGTAACCAAGTTGTTGTGTGTGACCCTCTAGGTTCTCAATTCAATTAGCAGTGACCCTAATTAATTAATTCACTAATTAATTAATCAGTCCACAGATTAAACGACCATAGTCTAGCAACAGGTGTTTAACCCCTAGCTGAATTGGAATGTTCGGATTCGACAGAACCTTTAAGTCATTGATTCATGTGAGATACAATCCTCCTACTTACTTGTTGGAAAACACGAATCAGAAAGCAGCGGAATTTAAAAAATTTTCCCAACAAAAAGACCTTGAACTCGCAATCGTGTAACCAAATTCGTAAAGATAGAAAACTTACTTTTCTTTTATTCTTTCTTGAAGCGTTTCAAGCCACCCAAGAACACTCTTCTCGCGGCTTGATCCCCTATCCTTGGTAAAGCTCGAATCTTCAAACTTCTAACTTGAAGTCTCTAGAGAAAGTCCACCAACTTGATCACAATCTAACTAGTAAGGATGCTAGTTCTCTAGTTAGTGTTTAGGCTTAACCTAGGGTTTAATTTAATCTTGGAGAAAGGAAGGTGTTCAACACATGAACCAAGAATTGTCAATTAGCTCCATAAGGAGCTCGAGCTCCCCTATTTATAGAGAGGGGAGTGCCGAAATTCCTAGTCCTTTATGGGCTAGGATTTTGGTCCCTCTCTCCTATTACTTGATCATCAAGTATTTTCCAACTTTGACTTTGAATTCTAATTCAAGTCAACTTTTAAGAGAGCTAAAAATATCCAAACTATTTTTGGATAATTTTATACTTTATTTATTATAAAATAAATAACTTATTTTTATCTAATTAATTAATTCGTAATTAATTAACTAGATTATTTTCTCCAAAATTAGACTTTCTTTTTAATTCAAAATTAAACCAAAGTCTATTAAATAATTAACTAATTAATTATTTAATATATATATATATACCCACGTGTGTGACACGTGTCACTCACGTGAGCCACACGTGTGACTTCACACGTGTGGAACCCTCTTGGCCCGATTAACTCGTTTAATCATTTTCAAGCCTCAACTCATGTAACCAAGTTGTTGTGTGTGACCCTCTAGGTTCTCAATTCAATTAGCAGTGACCCTAATTAATTAATTCACTAATTAATTAATCAGTCCACAGATTAAACGACCATAGTCTAGCAACAGGTGTTTAACCCCTAGCTGAATTGGAATGTTCGGATTCGACAGAACCTTTAAGTCATTGATTCATGTGAGATACAATCCTCCTACTTACTATCTCTCAACCAAGATCTAGGGCAAGGGAATAATCAGAACCCTAATAATCTGGTCTTAAAGCTAAGTGCATTTCATATCCATTTGATCTCAATCCAAGAAACACTTTTCTTGATGTCTTGATCTACTGCCTTGGCCAAGGACTCCATATGGCATATGAATGACTTACACAATAAGAGATCACCTTGCATATGCAAGTGTAGGTCCTTTCTTGATTCTCATTCACTTTCATGAATCACTTGTGCAGCCCCAGCATAAGCCTTGAATCAGTTGTCTAAGGCGACACCCTTTAAAGCTTATACCAAAGACTACAGAGTTAACTCATAAAGTAACATGGAACCTCAAGTCTAAGGATCAATTAATCACATCAATGACTCGTGAGATATTTCCTAATCTGGAAGTTTCCATTTCCTGAAATAGAAACTTCCTTTCCCATTTAGGAATGTTCTCACATGGGGTACCTCAGTGAACTTACTTATTAAAGTAAGCACCCTCATGTATCACGCACGTATCAACTATACACTTTGCACCTCCATGAAACAAGGTGGTCCTTCTTAAGGGCGTGATCCTACAAGCAAGCCTTAGAGGAGTCAGGTTGACACTCCCACTGTCTGTAGGACTCATCGGCTTGGAGTATTTTACTAATCATGACTTATGTGATATAGGGCTCGTTTCATGAACCATTTCACCTAAATGGTAGAGTCCTAAAGTCATCAGGATTAGGGGAGTTCTCATACATGCACAGCTAAAGTAAACGCATACCAAACAAGAGCATATAAAGAAGTGTTGCCTCAATTCGTTATTTCATTCAAAGATTGTCTGTGATTACAATAAGGAAAAGCACAAAGCGGATATACAATCGGCTTTCTAGGGCACTATTCCTAACATTACTATCTCTCAACCAAGATCTAGGGCAAGAGAATAATCAGAACCCTAATAATCCGGTCTTAAAGCTAAGTGCATTTCATATCCATTTGATCTCAATCCAAGAAACCCTTTTCTTGATGTCTTGATCTACTGCCTTGGCCAAGGACTCCATATGGCATATGAACGACTTACACAATAAGAGATCACCTTGCAAATGCAAGTGTAGGTCCTTTCTTGATTCTCATTCACTTTCGGGAATCACTTATGCAGCCCCAGCATAAGCTTTGAATCAGTTGTCTAAGGCGACACCCTTTAAAGCTTATACCTAAGACTACAGAGTTAACTCATAAAGTGACAAGGAACCTCAAGTCTTAAGGATCAATTAATCACAACAATGACTCGTGAGATATTTCCTAATCTGGAAGTTTCTATTTCCTGAAATAGAAACTTCCTTTCCCATTTAGGAATGTTCTCACATGGGGTACCTCCGTGAACTTATTAAAGTAAGCACCCTCATGTATCACGCACGTATCAACTATACACTTTGCACCTCCATGAAACAAGGTGGTCCTTCTTAAGGGCGTGATCCCACAAGCAAGCCTTAGAGGAGTCAGGTTGACACTCCCACTGTCTGTAGGACTCATCGGCTTGGAGTATTTTACTAATCATGACGTATGTGATATAGGGCTCGTTTCATGAACCATTTCACCTAAATGGTAGAGTCCTAAAGTCATCAGGATTAGGGGAGTTCTCATACATGCACAGCTAAAGTAAACGCATACCAAACAAGAGCATATAAAGAAGTGTTGCCTCAATTCGTTATTTCATTCAAAGATTGTCTGTGATTACAATAAGGAAAAGCGCAAAGCGGATATACAATCGGCTTTCTAGGGCACTATTCCTAACAACAGGTTCCAAAACATTCATAGCACGTGCATCATACTTCGCATCAATTATTTATTCTTCTTTACTTATGTTCGTGCATGCATTTCTATTTGATTTCGTTGATCTAATGTGTTGCATATTTGTTTGTTGTAAGCGTGACACGTGCATTGACACCTTTACCGGATATGCATTTTAGTGTTTACTTCATATGAAGTTCTTTCACGTCACTTATCAAGTATCTCTGCGACTGGGCCACACCTGAGTTAAGAGGAAAAGAAATAGTGGTATGGCACATGACAAGAAAGATGATTTCCGGAAATAAAGAACTTCAGGTAAGGGATAGGTCGGTGGGAAGGAACTCCGAAGGAAACTAAGACTAGATGTGATTTTGGGGTGTTGGGATCGAATAAGAATAGAGAATGGGGTTTCGATTACCAAGAGAATTGAAACGGAAGATGAGAGGATTACGATGAAAGAAGGATCGATGGAGTTTAAAATGTAACGATAGAAATTTAAGAGGGAGAGCATAACCAAGAGGCAAAATTGAAACTGGAAGTTGTGGCCGAAGAAATAATTAATAGAGATAACGGAAATGCAATTAGGGAAGATTCGGGAATTTTATAGTGGTGAGCGGAGATGAGTAAGACGACTTTAAGGGTTGACCATTCAAATGAGAGCGAAGCCACCAAATTCGGGTTGAAGATTTTCAAGGGAAATAGAGAAGATAGTTCGTTGAATCTTTCTATGTATTTAAGTCGATTTGAAGATATAGGAGTTATGGAGGAGTTTAAGGAAACTCCCAAGCTGGGTTATCAAAAGAGAACCGATTCAAGTTATCATAGAAAGGGATGCTGTCAATAAAGTTTGGTTTGATGAGTTCGGAAAGAGATTTTGGAAGAGACAAAACCGGTAAGGATGAACATGGAGAAAATTTAAATCAAACTTCAAGAATCATCAAGAACATCCTATCTTTGATTAAGGAATGGTAGGGACTGAATACTAAATTTCCCCTTAAAGATTAAAGAGAGTGAAAAAGGGGAAAATTGAACGGAAGATAGGGAAAGATTTAGGTGATATGTATTAAGGTCGGGCATAAACTTTTAAGGACGCCAAGGGAAGTTATCTTCAATGGTAGGTTAGGTTTTGATATGGGGAAAAGATAGTAGCTATGGACCTAACTATGGAACGGATGGGCTAAGGGTATAAGGAAAGGTCAAAACCCGATTATTTCAAAGAGTTAGTCGGGCTAAATGAAGATTATGGGAAATGATGAGAGATCGAAGAGAATTAGGAGCAGTAAAAGTCAGAAGGGAATCAAGAATAATATTTGAAAAGGATCTATTACGACTTCACCGGGGCATACTGAAGAAATTAAAGACAAATCAAGCTCTGCACTCGCTTTCAAGGCAGATCATGCATTGTATAACGAAACTCCCAACTCCAAATTTCTGTACATCGGTGAACGGTACATGAAGCATCCATGATACATGCATCCATGCAAATTTACTTAAATGATTTTTATGTTAGGTGCTTTGATTCCTTACCATGTTAAATTATTTGAAGTAATTGATAATCAACTTGGATGATATCTATTACCTGCTTTGGGTGTCTTACGTGACTTTAATTATTGTTTCGTGTTGTGTTGCTCGGGGGTATTGGAGACTTCCTTGCTTTGTTGATTGTTGGTGAGAGACGGGGATTCTCTTATTTTTGTTCGAGAGACGGGGTGCTCTTGTTGCTTGAGAGACGGGGTTCTCTCATTGTTGTTGGAGAGATGGGGTTCTCTCATTGTTGCTCGAGAGACGGGGCTCTCTCCTTGTTGTTTGCGAGAGACGAGGAATCTCTCATTGTTTCTTCGGTCGAGTAGTGAATCCGAGGACGAATTCTTTTCAAGGGAAAGAGGTTGTAACGCCCTAGTTTTTCAGTCGTATAGCATGACGTATGTGTTTACCAAATTGCTTGAAATAATTGTTTATAAGTGTTTTATATATTTAAATTTTATATATTAAGTGTTGATTATTTATATCTTAAGTCAATTAATATTATATATATGAACTAGTTGATATATAATCTTAATGTTATTAATACTATATATATATTTATATCGTGCATTTGGTTTATATTAAAAAATTAGTACACTTTGATAAAGTATTTTTAATTCATGCACTTAAGTTATAATTTAGTTATGAATTTAATTTTTGTCATTTATTTGAATTGTTATTAAATTTTTTAAAATGTTTGGTTTATGAGTGTTATAAACATGCTTCGTTTTTATATGATTTGATACCAAAATTTCGTGAAAATTTAATATGTTGAAGATATACATGTCGTGTATATGAATATATGTTCGTTTCATGTTTTCGGGTTCGTTTGCATGAGTTTCGAATTTATTTTGATTTTGGAATCCAAATCGGGGGCTAACAAGCAATTAGCGCACCCTTAGTTCCGTATTCGATATCTTGAGCTAGGAAACTCGGATTCGAGTTTCGTCAACTTCGTTGAACTCGCAATGAAAATTCGAGTTTAGTGAACTAAGCCTTATAATTTTCCAATGTTATTTGGACCTCCGAAATTCAACCGAAACACACAACGGAAACCAAATCTGCCACAGTTTACTAAAATGACCATATCTTATTCAAACCTTGACCAAATTAACTATGGTTTGATTCCTTAGAACCCTAACTCAACCCTATAACCATCCTTAATCACCCCAAACCGAGATAACCCTCAGAACTTGGGGAAAATTCAGCCAAAACCTTCTGCTCTACAGTTTTCCCGTAGCTCTTGTCACCCTTGGAGATTCAAGGCTCAAATCTCTTCCAAACTTCATCCAATTCACAAGGTAAGCTTAGGGTTGTAATATAAATTCATTATGAGTCATTTTGATCCATTCATCCCCAATTTTGAGCATGCCTTCATGAGTTTTTGGAGAAAAAGATGAATAGTTAGGTTATGATGAAATGTGTTGATCTCTTTCATTCCTTGATGAATTTGGTTGATTCCAAGCATGAATTTGATTGTCTTAACTCCCTCTTTTCGTCTATGATCATGTATTTTGTGGTAGTTGACTATTAATTGAGTTATCAGTAATGAGTTGGGAAGAAAATGGAAGAATTGATCACGTTTGCACCCTCCTGACGTCTAGAACTGCTGCTGCGTTTTAGGGGACTTAAATTACTGTCATTTACTGCTCCTTTTTGCCTTATTTGTTGCACATACTTACTTGATCATGTTGCATAAGGATTGGATTGGTTTTTGCCCTGTGTTGCTTCCTTTTTTGCCCTGTTTTGCTGTGATCTACTGCTGCCAGCTACTGCTCTTTCTCCTTGATCTATTGCTGTCAGATTTCAGTCATTTGTGGTAGTTTTGGTGCCATTTTGCTGCTGATATTGTGGCTTTAGAAGCCTACTGTGATGCCCCAACGGGATCCCCGGACCTAGAGGGCCCCACGGAGTGTCGCCCGCACAGTCTAGTCAGGGTTTGCTAAGCACTTACCCTGATTCAACCGCATAAGCGAAAAAGAAACTACGGTAATCTAGAGTAACAACTCAAAGTGAAAACCAAAGCAACAGAAAACAGCGGAAATGATAACACAACTTAATATAAAAGGCAGTGGTCGTAAAACAAGAGTCCAAAACAAAATAAAATAAGTGAACTTACATACCGACCCCGAGGACGACGACGACAAAACAAATACGAGAAAAGAGTCAATGCTTTCGCCCTTATGCGGGGTTTAAGCTTACAAACGATATAGACATATACATTCCTTGAGGTGGGGTGTTGTACATCAACAGCAAAACAGCAGGCAAGACAGCTCTAACGTCTCTAATCCAAGGACTGCTCACCTAGCTCCTGGGCACGCTCAAAAAGATCTGAAATACAGGTTAAAAGAGAGGAGTAAGTCAAACTGACTTTGTAACACCCGCACGGTGGGTCACCACATCCCCCGCACCAAAGTCCGATCCACATATGAAATGGAGAGTCCATACATGAACCAAACAGTGGCAAACCGGAGACCGATAGACACACACCTAAGCTAGGCGGAACGTACCCTGAACAATAAAAACCAAACAGACAATACAATGCGGAAGCGAAACAAGCCATGCAATAATCAAAACATTCATAAGCAGTTCACGGGTTCAACTAGCATAAATACCTAATCCCGAATATCAACAATAATCATAAATCCAACGGGTTCAACTAATTCAAGCAACCTGTCCTAACCTGTCCCGAAATATACATATCAATACATATTTAAATTCCAAATATAACATTCATACATATCTTATACATAAACCGAATGAAAGGAATGCGAATGCAAGACAACCTACTAAATGAAAGACTCGAGAAACAGACTCCAAAGGATGTAGCACCCGCACGGTGGATCACCACATCCCCCGCACAAAAGTCCGATCCACATATGAAATGGAGAGTCCATATATGAACCAAACAATGGCGAACAGGAGACCGACAGACACAGACCTAAGCTAGGCGGAACGTAGACCCTGAACAATAAAAACCAAACAGACAATACAATGCGGAAGCGAAACAAGCCATGCAATAATCAAAAAATTCATAAGCAGTTCACGGGTTCAACTAGAATAAATACCTAATCCCGAATATGAACAATAATCATAAATCCAACGGGTTCAACTAATTCAATCAACCTGTCCTAACCTGTCCCGAAATATACATATCAGTACATATTTAAATTCCAAATATAACATTCATACATATCTTATACATAAACCGAATGAAAGGAATGCGAATGCAAGACAACCTACTAAATGAAAGACTCGAGAAACAGACTCCAAAGGACAGACACACTCCGCCTAGCACGAACTCCAAGCAAAACCTACAAACTAAACAAAAGAGGGGAGGGGTCAGTTTTAACTCGACTAAGTGACGGGTTAACACACTCACACTATATAAATAGGAGCAAAGCACGTACAAACTCAAAATGTTCGTGAACTCAGGGATAGTTTTTGCACACTAAATCATTTCTCGTGATATATATACATATAGGACTTACTTAGCAAAAGCAACCAAATCAACTTAATTAACCGAGCAAATTAGCAAAGCTTAATAATTCTTAACATATTCCAAAATTAGTTTGACTTATAAAAACTCACTTTTAACTTAACTTGAAATCTATCCCCGTTTCATAAACCTTAACAGAATATACATATATAGAGAACTCGGCGGGTACGAGCTCAGACTCTCCCCGATCTCCTCAGAAAATATCATAACAGAAACAAAGCAGAAAACTTACATACATAACTTATCATAACAGACCATCCTCAACTCCGGTGGTGGAAGGGTGTATACGCCCTAACCATCCATAATTTAACCAACTCACGCGGGGTAGCTAACCCTGACGTGTCCTCCTGGGTTTTTACACCGAAGGCATCAAAATACCACGCCTTCCCTAGCTCCTGGGGTCGCGCATGATACTTTGGATGGAGACTATGCACAGGCCGAACCCCAATGGCCCAATACCGTCCCAAGGCATGATTCTGTACCCATAGCTCCTTGGATCCACACACATACATACATAACTTTCATATAACCCGCTACAACAGAGACAGACGGACATAACTTATACATATACATATTCTTATATATACCCCTCTCTATGTCATTCATAATTAACTCATTCCTTGCCAAACTTGGCTCATGAGATATACGGTTAGAGACATAGCTCAACGGGGCAAAACATATCAAATCAAACCAAATAGGCATACATAAGCCTGTACATTGCTTAGCATACTTGCAAACTCATTGCATATCCGAACAAATACTTACTCCACACTTATTTACATATATATAAGGCTTATTAAACCACATACAATCAAAATTCAAGCACATTGCATTAAGGTTTACCTATATCCTAACCTCACCTTACACTGACGAGTACAAAGACACGACATTGATCCACCCCGGAATCATCACGGCCGACAGAACACCACCCCGGGTGTACCTGAGCAAACTGATAACAAAACAAGGCTTAGACATACGTATGAACTACATTGACGCACGACATATGTTTATGATTGACATAGAAATCATGAGCCACGCATACATGTACCAAGCAATCATTTAAACTTACACAATTGTACCCTAAGCATGATTCAAGTACATATTATAGCATACAATGCAATTCATGTCAAAACATATAAGTTAAACGACGTATAAAGCAATATAACATAGAATAAAGCAACCAAATGTATAAAAGAGGTCAAATAAGGGCATAAGTACAATTATGTAAGAATAAAACTCATATAAGTCACATACGGGAGCCAAAGGGGTGAAAGGAACGCAAGAAGAAGGGTTTTGGCAAAGTTTGGCAAAAGCCGACAATTTTCAAAAACGCGCAAGCTGTGGTAAAACTGGAATATCTCAAGTTTGAGAAGTGGACATTGAGTTTTGTTTCTTGTATATGAAACTAGACAAATAGAGCTTTAAAATTTTATATGACACGAATCCTAGTTCAAAGTGAGGAGGAAATGGCGTAGGCTCGAATTTGGGTGATCGCAGAGTTTCGGAAAAAAGGCGACACCAAAATGAATCAATTATATCTCACAAACTAGAAAAGATATTGAGTTTATTCCAATTGGAGGTTGTTCTAGACTTCAAGAGGTTTCTAACAGTTCAACAATCAGGTCAATTGGAGCTCATATGAGGGAGAAACGAACGTTTGAAAATTGAACTGAAAGCAGAAACGAACGTGTGAAAGCTCTCGGGTGAAAACAGAAGGTGCCCAAACTGGCGTTTGGGAATTACACTGAGTCACCAAACGGGCGTTTGGGTATCGTCTGCTAGAAAAATGGTGGAACAGTAACAATGGCGGAAATGGGACCAAACCCCAAGCTCACACGAACCCATGCAACACCGGAACGCACTAAATTCATACAACGAAACATATATAACACGTAGGTCACATATTTGCAAATAAAAGCTCCCGAAACAAACCCGAACACATAAATCCCAAGCCCGGCACTATTCATCATCTTCTCCAACTAGCCACATAACACGAATCTAAGGCACGAAAGGAATATTAAATCGAAACACGTAAAGAAAGGGTCACAAATCTTACCTTAGGTCGTTGATTGAACGGTTGGATCTTCGGAAGCTTGAGCTCAAAGCTTGGGGGTAAAAAATGGAGCTTTCTCCCCCTCCTCTCTCTTCCTTGCCTTGATCGGTCCAACAAATGAAGAGGGAAAGGAATATTTTTAGCCTTTACGGCTAAAACGGGTCGGCCAAGCGGTATCCGGTCCAAACGGATCGGATTTTAAAATGGTAGGGCTATCAAATGGCTTTAAAAAATTAAAAGGTTAAATCCATTAAATCCAAATCATCGAAACGAATCAAATGGCGGGTCGGAATTCGAATTCGAATTCCCGAGCTCAAATAGCCACGAAGGCTCAAATGTCCTAATTAAAATTAGGTATCCTAAATTACAAATATTGGACCATTGAGTCCAAAACATTTAATTAAATTCTAAAGCGCACGTAATAAATTAAATTCACGTTGACACGTAAGCATACGAGTCACATAATTCACAAAATTACTCAATTAAACTCTTTCGTGACGCCGTACCTGGAATGCCGAAAAGACGGGGCGTCACAGACTTAGTGAGGTAGGTGGAAGAATACGGAACAGCAAATAATGACAAAACCATAATCGATGCATGAGCAGGCAAAGAACGGTTTATATAAGATATACATTCATATGAACGAGCTATGAACAATCTCTCCCCTTTTATCGCCTAAAACCGAAATCATAAAATAACTCCAAACATCAGAGTCGGGGTATCCCCCAACTGACAAAGGTCGAGAGTCCCACGTGCCCGTGAGATCATCTCTTCGGCTAGTCACTCGAGACCATCTCCGAATCTCCGAATGGTAGCGTCAACATGTGGGCGTTACCTCGCACAGCTACGACCGCGGCCCGATTCCGCCCAGTCGATCTGATGTTGAGACTAACCCCGTGGCCCAGAACTACCCCGTGGGCGTCCCCACGAGTAAAATTAAACAGTAATAGAACAGAATAGCTCGTTAACAAGAATGGTAGATTCTTTTCAAACTAAACGAAGGATTTGATGAAGTACTTATAGGTAAGAAATCATTTTTTTTGCTAACCAAATCATTTGTCTTAAAACCAGTAACTAATAATCAAATATTTACATGCGTAGATATAACATGAAGGAAATAAAATCAAAATCATTAAATAAAGGTCTTAAGAAGGTTGATCTAATAATATATATATACGTATTTCAGTTTTAAAGGTAAAGTTTCCTCACCGTAACGATTCGCAGCTGGTTCTAGTTCTCCTGACAAAAAGAAGAACACGACTCTATGTCAAAAAGTGCTAAATCTATAAAACCTAATCTAACTTTACTACTAGAAGTAAAATAAATATATTGTAATCACAGTTACACTTTACATTCCGCATGCATGACTACATAGTACATATATATATGAAATCAATCAGTTAAATTTCAATTAAACACGTAGCTTAAAATTACAAAACTTATTTGGTTCACATCTCCATATTTCAACTTTACAAATAATGATCCAACATTCATTATTAATTCTAAATTAGTCCAAACGCAACAAGGTATATTCTATTATTATTTTCATTCATTCAAATCGTTTTTTGAATATAATATTATAATTGCATAACAAGGAATTAGTAGATTAATTAGTTTACTTTAATCTCGTAGGCATGAGAAAGTATTTTATGGCTTTTAAATTAAAATCATTTAATATTTAATTAAAATACAGAGTCACGATAAAGCACACATTAATATTATAAACCACATAACCAATAATTAGTAAATTACTGGAGACCACTTTTGTAATAAGGTACCTCCATTAGTATAGAAGGTGTATTAGTTTTCCAAATGAAAAGTTCATTTAATTGAAATACTAGTACTACGAGGTAGGTTTAATATAAAATAGTATTTAGTGCTTTAACCAACTACTATATCATATTAATCATATTACAGTTACGTCTAAAGTAATTTGTAATAAAAAAATTTAAAAACGATTTTAAAGTAAATGCCTTGGACATCATCATGATAAATGAAACTATATAGGCTACAGTTAATACATGAAATGCTATCAAGTGATAAATTATCAAACTAAATCCAACTGAAACTGTAAATTCGTGAACACTGTGCAAATAAGATTTTCTTGATTTTATAATGAGATAATAAGTTTTGTGTAGTTCCCATTGAATCAGAATATGATTATGAAAAGGCTCTTAATTATTGACATCATTATATTTGTTATTCATTTAATAATTAAATTTTGTTTTTCATTATCCTATGTTAAAATCTAAAGCAAATTTATTTTGAAATATCAATATCCCGACATTAAACATGATTAGTGAAACACTGACTTAATGATTTATGATCTGCCCGAAACAAATCCTACCACAAGTTCATTTTTATATTATTTATTAATTATATTATTATAGGTTAACTCGAATTCTAATTATAATCATGCAAATATAAACAAAATTCAGCAATATTCATAATGAAGGTATATCAGTAAATTAGTGTATAAGGTACACAACACATGTTTGTTAATTCAAAAATAAAATAAAATAAAATAAAAATAAAAATTAAAGAATAAAACTAGAAAGAGGGTCACAGAGCGTACCTTTCAGTCGTGACCCATAATGCAAGGTCTCTACATCTATTTATTTAGTTTTAGGAATTGATTTCCTCCTAATGATATGCCAAGTAATATGTATGCATGTTATGATATGATATTTTCCTAATTTATATTTTCTTACGTTTCTAGATATCGGGGTGTCACACCTGCTACCTGCTGCTGCGTTTCTCACTTTAAAACAGGTGAAAAGCTTTGCAATTAACTGCTGAACGTGACTGTGTTGCATCTCCTCGGCCGGGGAGATTTTGAGCATGAAAGTACTCGGCCGGGGAGCCTTTGTGCAGAAGCTCTGTTGCGTGATTGTCCCCGGGCGGGGAGATGGGGTTGGGACACTTCTGTGTATTTTGCATTGTTAGTGCATGTAGTGTGTTGTTGTATTATTTGTGCATGGTTTATTTCTAATGTATGCTGCTTCCGTGCATGTGTAATTTATATATATACCATATTTGCATGCATGTTATTAATTGTGCATGGCTCTTGTATACTAATGCATGAATGTGTTATCTTATATAAGTATGCATGCATGTATTCGCGTATATATATATATATATATATATATTAAATATTATTTGATTTAATTGAATTATGGGAATTAAATTGTTACCTATTTCATGTTCCTTTCCAATTTCCAATCTTCAATTGAATGTAAGTATTTGTCTATTCTTTAATTATAAATGTGTTATAGTACGTGATATGACCGTTATATGAACCCTTGGATTGAATTGTTATGAAATTTGTAAGGATTGAACTTGAATGAAAATGAACGCTTCCTTGAACGAATGAATGGCTCATTTATATGATTTAAATTCGTTAATCGTGCACATGAACGTGTTCATTACATAATATCGTCTTTTATGCATTCATATCATGTTCATTACATGTCGTGCGTCATATATGGTTCCTCTGGGGTCTTGAGTCTCACGAACACGTTACATTGTCTTTTGTACAGTTTTCTCCAGGGCGGAGATGTCGGGTTCATAGGACACTTTCGAGTCTCCTTTTCTTCTTGATATTGTTGGTAAGAGGTGTACAGGTGGGTTTCTCTACTATTTAGTTAAACAACCCTATATACTTCCAATGTGCAAAGATTTCAACCAAAATCTATTATATGTATATAGAGTCGTTTTAAGAGTAAATGATTTCAACGTAAAGCCTTTATTTTATGAACCTACCAAATGTTTTGGCGAGAAAGAAAGAATGAATGCACAGAATGGGGCCCAGGGACTTGGTGTGAATGGTGACCCGAGGAGGCATGGGCTGACGGTGAACCCTCACACTAGTCCCACCAATGAACGGCGTAACCGGACCTCGTTAGGAGTTAGCGAGGAATGGACGCTGAGTGCCATCTGGGGAGTCATATTCCCCTTTTGGTCAATGAATGGATGGTTCGGGCCGATCACCCGAAGGAAGAAGGTTTAAATGTTCATGAATGTGCACAAAAGAATGTTATGCATGAATGAAAGAAAGAAAGAATGTTTAATGAACTACACGAGGTGTTGGTTGGAGATAATGCACGCCCACTCGCCGGGCCACAAACGACCTAATGAAAAATGAACGTTATAATCCCTTTTGATGACTTATTTTTTTCACCCTCTTGGGAAATGCTCTAAAAACCTCATTTGGGATTATAACTTGCATGTGAATGTTTAAATATTGTTGTATATGTTACTTATGCCTCGTTTTATACCCACCAGTCTCGTATAGACTGAACCCGAATTGTTTTCAGTGTTCTTGCAGGTTTGGAGTGCTAGGCGGGAAGTCAAGTCTATTAAGTCTTTCAGTTAAGTCAGAGTCGGTCCATCTGCATATTGAACCATGATTTGTTTAAGTTGGAGGATGTAAAATTTGTATTGATTGTTACCATTATCATGAATTATGAATGGGTTTATAAGAAACCGTAGTTGAAATGCTATGATTTTATTGATTTTCGGGATTAGGTATCTATGTTAGTTGAACCCGTTGTTGTTTGCTTATCTTGTTATTTATGTTTGTACTTCGCTGCCGCATTTGTATTCTTTCTATTTTATTGTCGTTTTGGTTGCGAAAGTTAGCTCCCGCCTAGCTTAGCGAGTGTGTATATCCCTGTTCGCCGTGATCTAGCTCGGGTATGGATTGTCCATTTCATATTCGGGTCGGGTCTCTATGCGGGGGATGTGGTACCTTGTGCTCGGGTGCTACATCCTTAAGTGGTATCAGAGCCCGGTTGCAAAACCGGTGTTCTCGTGTCGTGATTGAGTCAGTCTAGGTCGTACCGCTTGGGAACTGCGTGATAAGGTGTGCATTGCATCAATCTTGAGTATGAAATTGCCTTCCTTTTTATATTGCGTTGAATTATTTGTTGCAGTCTTACATTGGATCAATGTCTTTCGTGTTGAATACGTGCCATGAGCATTCGCTAATCGCATGCATATATCTTTGAAATAAGTTATGAATTACAGGTTATGAAGATACTATCAAACCACGGCCAAACATCATGCTAACAACGCTCTATTGCAAGTCCTTTCTGAGGCATGGAAGATAGGAGGGATGCAACGGGGAAGGATATAAAGAATTCGAGATACGTGGTCTTCATAGATAGAGCTAGAGTTCAAGAGTTAGGAGCTGAAATGGAAGTTTGACTTTAGAGATGCAAGTATAGAGGGACACTTGATGGAATAGGAGTGGATAGGGGAATATTTATGACTCCAAAGATTAATATATGCGGCTCTCTTACATAAGATGCCATAATTGGATTCAACGGGGTCATTCAACTTAAGGAATGGAGTGAATGAACTTCAAGGGTACTTTAACTCAGGGTTCGGATTATGGAAGAGATAGCGAGGATTGTGAAGATTCAAGCTAAAACACATTCGGCAAGAATTAAGTCTCAAGAGTCGTCATAGAGGGATTTCTAAATGAATTTAATGGTTAGAAAAGAGGTTGCAGAGGTTGCAGAGGTTAAGATTGGGAAGAAGTGAGTCCAGAAGCCCTAAATTTCAACTAAGATGGAAAACGAGTCGGGAAGGGATTGGAAGGAGCCAAGCAGCGTGGAAAACACAAGTTCATGGAAGGTGATAACACTACTGACAAGATTTGAGTTCATTTTCCAAATCCAAGCTGAATTGTCGTGTTGTGAGGGTGAATTGGGAAATATGGAGCAACGAATGGAAACGGTAAAGAAAGGCAAAGACGTTTTGGAAGGAAAGCATGCTCGCAAGTGGGAGGGGAGGGGTCTTCTTTTTCTGTATTCGCAATTGGGAAGCAAGTATTCCCAATCTAAACTCGTAAAGGATAAACAAAGGAATCTTGAACAGGGTGATGACTCGAAGTAGGATTCGGAAATACCGTCGGGGTAATTTTGTAAGTGAGTTGGGCATTATTGAAGGGCGATTCCGGGGAGAAATTTGGATGCTAATTCCGCGGATGTAAGGGAAGTTAGGGACCGAGAAATTTCAATTCCTAACCGTGGAAGCTACAAGTGATCACAAAGCTTCATGGAAACTTGAAGACCGTATGAGAGGCAAGGAATAATCAGCAAGTCAAAGTAACCTCGTGATTGGAGGAACGAGGAAAGCTATCAAGCTAACAACTTACCATATTGGTGGCAGGTGTTGGAAAACACGAATCAGAAAGCAGCGGAAATTTAAAAATTTTCCAACAAAAGGACCTTGGACTCGCAATCGTGTAACCAAATTCGTAGAGATAAGAAACTTACTTTTATTTTATTCTTTCTTGAAGCGTTTCAAGCCACCCTAGAACGCTCTTCTCACGGCTTGATCCCCTCTCCTTGGTAAAGCTCGAATATTCAAACTTCTAACTTGAAGCTCTCTAGAGATAGTCCACCAACTTGACTACAATCTAACAAGTAAGGATGCTAGTTCTCTAGTTAGTGTTTAGGCTTAACCTAGGGTTTCGTTTATCTTGAAGAAAGGATGGTGTTCAACACATGAACCGAAAGAATTTCCAATTAGCTCTAAGGGGAGCTCGAGCTCCCCTATTTATAATAAAGGGAGGATCGAAAATCCTAGTCCTAATGGGCTAGGGTTTTGGTCTCTCTCTCCTATAACTTGATCATAAAGTAATTTTGACTTTGACTTTGAATTCAAATTCAAATCAACTTTCAAGAGAGCTAAAAATATCCAAACTATTTTTGGATAATTTTATACTTTATTTATTTAAAATAAATAACTTATTTTATCTAATTAATTAATTCATAATTAATTAACTAGATTATTTTTCTCCAAAATAAGACTTTCTTTTTAATTCAAAATTAAACCAAAGTCTATTAAATAATTAACACATTTAATTATTTAATATATATATACAATATATATATTTACACGTGTCACAAGGACACGTGTCACTCACGTGACCCACACGTGTGGTTTCACACGTGTGGAACCCTCTTGGCCCGATTAACTCGTTTAATCATTTTAAAGCCTCAACTCATGTAACCAAGTTGTTGTGTGTGACCCTCTAGGTTCTCAATTCAATTAGCAGTGACCCTAATTAATTAATTCACTAATTAATTAATCAGTCCACAGATTAAATGACCATAGTCTAGCAACAGGTGTTTAACCCCTAGCTGAATTGGAATGTTCGGATTCGACAGAACCTTTAAGTCATTGATTCATGTGAGATACAATCCTCCTACTTACTATCTCTCAACCAAGATCTAGGGCAAGGGAATAATCAGAACCCTAATAATCCGGTCTTAAAGCTAAGTGCATTTCATATCCATTTGATCTCAATCCAAGAAACCCTTTTCTTGATGTCTTGATCTACTGCCTTGGCCAAGGACTCCATATGGCATATGAACGACTTACACAATAAGAGATCACCTTGCAAATACAAGTGTAGGTCCTTTCTTGATTCTCATTCACTTTCATGAATCACTTGTGCAGCCCCAGCATAAGCTTTGAATCAGTTGTCTAAGGCAACACCCTTTAAAGCTTATACCTAAGACTACAGAGTTAACTCATAAAGTGACAAGGAACCTCAAGTCTTAAGGATCAATTAATCACAACAATGACTCGTGAGATATTTCCTAATCTGGAAGTTTCTATTTCCTGAAATAGAAACTTCCTTTCCCATTTAGGAATGTTCTCACAGGGGGCACCTCAGTGAACTTACTTATTAAAGTAAGCACCCTCATGTATCACGCACGTATCAACTATACACTTTGCACCTCCATGAAACAAGGTGGTCCTTCTTAAGGGCGTGATCCCACAAGCAAGCCTTAGAGGAGTCAGGTTGACACTCCCACTGTCTGTAGGACTCATCGGCTCGGAGTATTTTACTAATCATGACGTATGTGATATAGGGCTCGTTTCATGAACCATTTCACCTAAATGGTAGAGTCCTAAAGTCATCAGGATTAGGGGAGTTCTCATACATGCACAGCTAAAGTAAACGCATACCAAACAAGAGCATATAAAGAAGTGTTGCCTCAATTCGTTATTTCATTCAAAGATTGTCTGTGATTACAATAAGGAAAAGCGCAAAGCGGATATACAATCGGCTTTCTAGGGCACTATTCCTAACAACAGGTTCCAAAACATTCATAGCACGTGCATCATACTTCGCATCAATTATTTATTCTTCTTTACTTATGTTCGTGCATGCATTTCTATTTGATTTCGTTGATCTAATGTGTTGCATATTTGCTTGTTGTAAGCGTGACACGTGCATTGACACCTTTACCGGATATGCATTTTAGTGTTTACTTCGTATGAAGTTCTTTCACGTCACTTATCAAGTATCTCTGCGACTGGGCCACACCTGAGTTAAGAGGAAAAGAAATAGTGGTATGGCACATGACAAGAAAGATGATTTCCGGAAATAAAGAACTTCAGGTAAGGGATAGGTCGGTGGAAAGGAACTCCGAAGGAAACTAAGACTAGATGTGATTTTGGGGTGTTGGGATCGAATAAGAATAGAGAATGGGGTTTCGATTACCAAGAGAATTGAAACGGAAGATGAGAGGATTACGATGAAAGAAGGATCGATGGAGTTTAAAATGTAACGATAGAAATTTAAGAGGGAGAGCATAACCAAGAGGCAAAATTGAAACTGGAAGTTGTGGCCGAAGAAATAATTAATAGAGATAACGGAAATGCAATTAGGGAAGATTCTGGAATTTTATAGTGGTGAGCGGAGATGAGTAAGACGACTTTAAGGGTTGACCATTCAAATGAGAGCGAAGCCACCAAATTCGGGTTGAAGATTTTCAAGGGAAATAGAGAAGATAGTTCGTTGAATCTTTCTATGTATTTAAGTCGATTTGAAGATATAGGAGTTATGGAGGAGTTTAAGGAAACTCCCAAGCTGGGTTATCAAAAGAGAACCGATTCAAGTTATCATAGAAAGGGATGCTGTCAATAAAGTTTGGTTTGATGAGTTCGGAAAGAGATTTTGGAAGAGACAAAACCGGTAAGGATGAACATGGAGAAAATTTAAATCAAACTTCAAGAATCATCAAGAACATCCTATCTTTGATTAAGGAATGGTAGGGACTGAATACTAAATTTCCCCTTAAAGATTAAAGAGAGTGAAAAAGGGGAAAATTGAACGGAAGATAGGGAAAGATTTAGGTGATATGTATTAAGGTCGGGCATAAACTTTTAAGGACGCCAAGGGAAGTTATCTTCAATGGTAGGTTAGGTTTTGATATGGGGAAAAGATAGTAGCTATGGACCTAACTATGGAACGGATGGGCTAAGGGTATAAGGAAAGGTCAAAACCCGATTATTTCAAAGAGTTAGTCGGGCTAAATGAAGATTATGGGAAATGATGAGAGATCGAAGAGAATTAGGAGCAGTAAAAGTCAGAAGGGAATCAAGAATAATATTTGAAAAGGATCTATTACGACTTCACCGGGGCATACTGAAGAAATTAAAGACAAATCAAGCTCTGCACTCGCTTTCAAGGCAGATCATGCATTGTATAACGAAACTCCCAACTCCAAATTTCTGTACATCGGTGAACGGTACATGAAGCATCCATGATACATGCATCCATGCAAATTTACTTAAATGATTTTTATGTTAGGTGCTTTGATTCCTTACCATGTTAAATTATTTGAAGTAATTGATAATCAACTTGGATGATATCTATTACCTGCTTTGGGTGTCTTACGTGACTTTAATTATTGTTTCGTGTTGTGTTGCTCGGGGGTATTGGAGACTTCCTTGCTTTGTTGATTGTTGGTGAGAGACGGGGATTCTCTTATTTTTGTTCGAGAGACGGGGTGCTCTTGTTGCTTGAGAGACGGGGTTCTCTCATTGTTGTTGGAGAGATGGGGTTCTCTCATTGTTGCTCGAGAGACGGGGCTCTCTCCTTGTTGTTTGCGAGAGACGAGGAATCTCTCATTGTTTCTTCGGTCGAGTAGTGAATCCGAGGACGAATTCTTTTCAAGGGAAAGAGGTTGTAACGCCCTAGTTTTTCAGTCGTATAGCATGACGTATGTGTTTACCAAATTGCTTGAAATAATTGTTTATAAGTGTTTTATATATTTAAATTTTATATATTAAGTGTTGATTATTTATATCTTAAGTCAATTAATATTATATATATGAACTAGTTGATATATAATCTTAATGTTATTAATACTATATATATATTTATATCGTGCATTTGGTTTATATTAAAAAATTAGTACACTTTGATAAAGTATTTTTAATTCATGCACTTAAGTTATAATTTAGTTATGAATTTAATTTTTGTCATTTATTTGAATTGTTATTAAATTTTTTAAAATGTTTGGTTTATGAGTGTTATAAACATGCTTCGTTTTTATATGATTTGATACCGAAATTTCGTGAAAATTTAATATGTTGAAGATATACATGTCGTGTATATGAATATATGTTCGTTTCATGTTTTTGGGTTCGTTTGCATGAGTTTCGAATTTATTTTGATTTTGGAATCCAAATAGGGGGCTAACGAGCAATTAGCGCGCCCTTAGTTCCGTATTTGATATCTTGAGCTAGGAAACTCGGATTTGAGTTTCGTCAACTTCGTTGAACTCGCAACGAAAATTCGAGTTTAGTGAACTTAGCCTTATAATTTTCCAATGTTATTTGGACCTCCGAAATTCAACCGAAACACGCAACGGAAACCAAATCTGCCACAGTTTACTAAAATGACCATATCTTATTCAAACCTTGACCAAATTAACTATGGTTTGATTCATTAGAACCCTAACTCAACCCTATAACCATCCTTAATCACCCCAAACCGAGATAACCCTAAGAACTTGGGGAAAATTCAGCCAAAACCTTCTGCTCTACAGTTTTCCCGTAGCTCTTGTCACCCTTGGAGATTCAAGGCTCAAATCTCTTCCAAACTTCATCCAATTCACAAGGTAAGCTTAGGGTTGTAATATACATTCATTATGAGTCATTTTGATCCATTCATCCCCAATTTTGAGCATGCTTTCATGAGTTTTTGGAGAAAAAGATGAATAGTTAGGTTATGATGAAATGTGTTGATCTCTTTCATTCCTTGATGAATTTGGTTGATTCCAAGCATGAATTTGATTGTCTTAACTCCCTCTTTTCATCTATGATCATGTATTTTGTGGTAGTTGACTATTAATTGAGTTATCAGTAATGAGTTGGGAAGAAAATGGAAGAATTGATCACGTTTGCACCCTCCTGACGTCTAGAACTGCTGCTGCGTTTTAGGGGACTTATATTACTGTCATTTACTGCTCCTTTTTGCCTTATTTGTTGCACATACTTACTTGATCATGTTGCATAAGGATTGGATTGGTTGTTGCCCTGTTTTGCTTCCTTTTTTGCCCTGTTTTGCTGTGATCTACTGCTGCCAGCTACTGCTCTTTCTCCTTGATCTATTGCTGTCAGATTTCAGTCATTTGTGGTAGTTTTGGCGCCATTTTGCTGCTGATATTGTGGCTTTAGAAGCCTACTGTGATGCCCCAACGGGATCCCCGGACCTAGAGGGCCCCACGGAGTGTCGCCCGCACAGTCTAGTCAGGGTTTGCTAAGCACTTACCCTGATTCAACCGCATAAGCGAAAAAGAAACTACGGTAATCTAGAGTAACAACTCAAAGTGAAAACCAAAGCAACAGAAAACAGCGGAAACGATAACACAACTTAATATAAAAGGCAGTGGTCGTAAAACAAGAGTCCAAAACAAAATAAAATAAGTGAACTTACATACCGACCCCGAGGACGACGACGACAAAACAAATACGAGAAAAGAGTCAATGCTTTCGCCCTTATGCGGGGTTTAAGCTTACAAACGATATAGACATATACATTCCTTGAGGTGGGGTGTTGTACATCAACAGCAAAACAGCAGGCAAGACAGCTCTAACGTCTCTAATCCAAGGACTGCTCACCTAGCTCCTGGGCATGCTCAAAAAGATCTGAAATACAGGTTAAAAGAGAGGAGTAAGTCAAACTGACTTTGTAACACCCGCACGGTGGGTCACCACATCCCCCGCACCAAAGTCCGATCCACATATGAAATGGAGAGTCCATACATGAACCAAACAGTGGCAAACCGGAGACCGACAGACACACACCTAAGCTAGGCGGAACGTACCCTGAACAATAAAAGCCAAACAGACAATACAATGCGGAAGCGAAACAAGCCATGCAATAATCAAAACATTCATAAGCGTTCACGGGTTCAACTAGCATAAATACCTAATCCCGAATATCAACAATAATCATAAATCCAACGGGTTCAACTAATTCAAGCAACCTGTCCTAACCTGTCCCGAAATATACATATCAATACATATTTAAATTCCAAATATAACATTCATACATATCTTATACATAAACCGAATGAAAGGAATGCGAATGCAAGACAACCTACTAAATGAAAGACTCGAGAAACAGACTCCAAAGGATGTAGCACCCGCACGGTGGATCACCACATCCCCCGCACAAAAGTCCGATCCACATATGAAATGGAGAGTCCATACATGAACCAAACAATGGCGAACGGGAGACCGACAGACACACACCTAAGCTAGGCGGAACGTAGACCCTAAACAATAAAAACCAAACAGACAATACAATGAGGAAGCGAAACAAGCCATGCAATAATCAAAAAATTCATAAGCAGTTCACGGGCTCAACTAGCATAAATACCTAATCCCGAATATGAACAATAATCATAAATCCAACGGGTTCAACTAATTCAATCAACCTGTCCTAACCTGTCCCGAAATATACATATCAATACATATTTAAATTCCAAATATAACATTCATACATATCTTATACATAAACCGAATGAAAGGAATGCGAATGCAAGACAACCTACTAAATGAAAGACTCGAGAAACAGACTCCAAAGGACAGACACACTCCGCCTAGCACGAACTCCAAGCAAAACCTACAAACTAAACAAAGTAGGGGAGGGGTCAGTTTTAACTCGACTGAGTGAGGGGTTAACACACTCACACTATATAAATAGGAGCAAAGCACGTACAAACTCAAAATGTTCGTGAACTCAGGGATAGTTTTTGCACACTAAATCATTTCCTGTGATATATATACATATAGGACTTACTTAGCAAAAGCAACCAAATCAACTTAATTAACCGAGCAAATTAGCAAAGCTTAATAATTCTTAACATATTCCAAAATTAGTTTGACTTATAAAAACTCACTTTTAACTTAACTTGAAATCTATCCCCGTTTCATAAACCTTAACAGAATATACATATATAGAGAACTCGGCGGGTACGAGCTCAGACTCTCCCCGATCTCCTCAGAAAATATCATAACAGAAACAAAGCAGAAAACTTACATACATAACATATCATAACAGACCATCCTCAACTCCGGTGGTGGAAGGGTGTATACGCCCTAACCATCCATAATTTAACCAACTCACGCGGGGTAGCTAACCCTGACGTGTCCTCCTGGGTTTTTACACCGAAGGCATCAAAATACCACGCCTTCCCTAGCTCCTGGGGTCGCGCATGATACTTTGGATGGAGACTATGCACAGGCCGAACCCCAATGGCCCAATACCGTCCCAAGGCATGATTCCGTACCCATAGCTCCTTGGATCCACACACATACATACATAACTTTCATATAACCCGCTACAACAGAGACAGACGGACATAACTTATACATATACATATTCTTATATATACCCCTCTCTATGTCATTCATAATTAACTCATTCCTTGCCAAACTTGGCTCATGAGATATACGGTTAGAGACATAGCTCAACGGGGCAAAACATATCAAATCAAACCAAAGAGGCATACATAAGCCTGTACATTGCTTAGCATACTTGCAAACTCATTGCATATCCGAACAAATACTTACTCCACACTTATTTACATATATATAAGGCTTATTAAACAACATACAATCAAAATTCAAGCACATTGCATTAAGGTTTACCTATATCCTAACCTCACCTTACACTGACGAGTACAAAGACACGACATTGATCCACCCCGGAATCATCACGGCCGACAGAACACCACCCCGGGTGTACCTGAGCAAACTGATAACAAAACAAGGCTTAGACATACGTATGAACTACATTGACGCACGACATATGTTTATGATTGACATAGAAATCATGAGCCACGCATACATGTACCAAGCAATCATTTAAACTTACACAATTGTACCCTAAGCATGATTCAAGTACATATTATAGCATACAATGCAATTCATGTCAAAACATATAAGTTAAACGACGTATAAAGCAATATAACATAGAATAAAGCAACCAAATGTATAAAAGAGGTCAAATAAGGGCATAAGTACAATTATGTAAGAATAAAACTCATATAAGTCACATACGGGAGCCAAAGGGGTGAAAGGAACGCAAGAAGAAGGGTTTTGGCAAAGTTTGGCAAAAGCCGACAATTTTCAAAAACGCGCAAGCTGTGGTAAAACTGGAATATCTCAAGTTTGAGAAGTGGACATTGAGTTTTGTTTCTTGTATATGAAACTAGACAAATAGAGCTTTAAAATTTTATATGACACGAATCCTAGTTCAAAGTGAGGAGGAAATGGCGTAGGCTCGAATTTGGGTTATCGCAGAGTTTCGGAAAAAAGGCGACACCAAAATGAATCAATTATATCTCACAAACTAGAAAAGATATTGAGTTTATTCCAATTGGAGGTTGTTCTATACTTCAAGAGGTTTCTAACAGTTCAACAATCAGGTCAATTGGAGCTCATATGAGGGAGAAACGAGCGTTTGAAAATTGAACTGAAAGCAGAAACGAACGTGTGAAAGCTCTCGGGTGAAAACAGAAGGTGCCCAAACTGGCGTTTGGGAATTACACTGAGTCACCAAACGGGCGTTTGGGTATCGTCTGCTAGAAAAATGGTGGAACAGTAACAATGGCGGAAATGGGACCAAACCCCAAGCTCACACGAACCCATGCAACACCGGAACGCACGAAATTCATACAACGAAACATATATAACACGTAGGTCACATATTTGCAAATAAAAGCTCTCGAAACAAACCCAAACACATAAATCCCAAGCCCGGCACTATTCATCATCTTCTCCAACTAGCCACATAACACGAATCTAAGGCACGAAAGGAATATTAAATCGAAACACGTAAAGAAAGGGTCACAAATCTTACCTTAGGTCGTTGATTGAACGGTTGGATCTTCGAAAGCTTAAGCTCAAAGCTTGGGGGCAAAAAATGGAGCTTTCTCCTTCTCCTCTCTCTTCCTTGCCTTGATCGGTCCAACAAATGAAGAGGGAAAGGAATATTTTCAGCCTTTAAGGCTAAAACGGGTCGGCCAAGCGGTATCCGGTCCAAACGGATCAGATTTTAAAATGGTAGGGCTATCAAATGGCTTTAGAAAATTAAAAGGTTAAATCCATTAAATCCAAATCATCGAAACGAATCAAATGGCGGGTCAGAATTCGAATTCGAATTCCCGAGCTCAAATAGCCACGAAGGCTCAAATGTCCTAATTAAAATTAGGTATCCTAAATTACAAATATTGGACCATTGAGTCCAAAACATTTAATTAAATTCTAAAGCGCACGTAATAAATTAAATTCACGTTGACACGTAAGCATACGAGTCACATAATTCACAAAATTACTCAATTAAACTCTTTCGTGACGCCGTACCTGGAATGCCGAAAAGACGGGGCGTCACAGACTTAGTGAGGTAGGTGGAAGAATACGGAACAGCAAATAATGACAAAACCATAATCGATGCATGAGCAGGCAAAGAACGGTTTATATAAGATATACATTCATATGAACGAGCTATGAACAATCTCTCCCCTTTTATCGCCTAAAACCGAAATCATAAAATAACTCCAAACATCAGAGTCGGGGTATCCCCCAACTGACAAAGGTCGAGAGTCCCACGTGCCCGTGAGATCTTCTCTTCGGCTAGTCACTCGAGACCATCTCCGAATCTCCGAATGGTAGCGTCAACATGTGGGCGTTACCTCGCACAGCTACGACCGCGGCCCGATACCGCCCAGTCGATCTGATGTTGAGACTAACCCCGTGGCCCAGAACTACCCCGTGGGCGTCCCCACGAGTAAAATTAAACAGTAATAGAACAGAATAGCTCGTTAACAAGAATGGTAGATTCTTTTCAAACTAAACGAAGGATTTGATGAAGTACTTATAGGTAAGAAATCATTTTTTTTGCTAACCAAGTCATTTGTCTTAAAACCAGTAACTAATAATCAAATATTTACATGTGTAGATATAACTTGAAGGAAATAAAATCAAAATCATTAAATAAAGGTCTTAAGAAGGTTGATCTAATAATATATATATACGTATTTCAGTTTTAAAGGTAAAGTTTCCTCACCGTAACGATTCGCAGCTGGTTCTAGTTCTCCTGACAAAAAGAAGAACACGACTCTATGTCAAAAAGTGCTAAATCTATAAAACCTAATCTAACCTTACTAATAGAAGTAAAATAAATATATTGTAATCACAGTTACACTTTACATTCCGCATGCATGACTACATAGTACATATATATATGAAATCAATCAGTTAAATTTCAATTAAACATGTAGCTTAAAATTACAAAACTTATTTGGTTCACATCTCCATATTTCAACTTTACAAATAATGATCCAACATTCATTATTAATTCTAAATTAGTCCAAACGCAACAAGGTATATTCTATTATTATTTTCATGCATTTAAATCGTTTTTTGAATATAATATTATAATTGCATAACAAGGAATTAGTAGATTAATTAGTTTACTTTAATCTCGTAGGCATGAGAAAGTATTTTATGGCTTTTAAATTAAAATCATCTAATATTTAATTAAAATACACAGTCACGATAAAGCACACATTAATATTATAAACCACATAACCAATAATTAGTAAATTACTGGAGACCACTTTTGTAATAAGGTACCTCCATTAGTATAGAAGGTGTATTAGTTTTCCAAATGAAAAGTTCATTTAATTGAAATACTAGTACTACGATGTAGGTTTAATATAAAATAGTATTTAGTGCTTTAACCAACTACTATATCATATTAATCATATTACAGTTACGTCTAAAGTAATTTGTAATAAAAAAATTTAAAAACTATTTTAAAGTAATTGCCTTGGACATCATCATGATAAATGAAACTATATAGGCTACAGTTAATACATGAAATGCTATCAAGTGATAAATTATCAAACTAAATCCAACTGAAACTGTAAATTCGTGAACACTGTGCAAATAAGATTTTCTTGATTTTATAATGAGATAATAAGTTTTGTGTAGTTCCCATTGAATCAGAATATGATTATGAAAAGGCTCTTAATTATTGACATCATTATATTTGTTATTCATTTAATAATTAAATTTTGTTTTTCATTATCCTATGTTAAAATCTAAAGCAAATTTATTTTGAAATATCAATATCCCGACATTAAACATGATTAGTGAAACACTGACTTAATGATTTATGATCTGCCCGAAACAAATCCTACCACAAGTTCATTTTTATATTATTTATTAATTATATTATTATAGGTTAACTCGAATTCTAATTATAATCATGCAAATATAAACAAAATTCAGCAATATTCATAATGAAGGTATATCAGTAAATTAGTGTATAAGGTACACAACACATGTTTGTTAATTCAAAAATAAAATAAAATAAAATAAAAATAAAAATTAAAGAATAAAACTAGAAAGAGGATCACGGAGCGTACCTTTCAGTCGTGACCCATAATGCAAGGTCTCTACGTCTATTTATTTAGTTTTAGGAATTGATTTCCTCCTAATGATATGCCAAGTAATATGTATGCATGTTATGATATGATATTTTCCTAATTTATATTTTCTTACGTTTCTAGATATCGGGGTGTCACACCTGCTACCTGCTGCTGCGTTTCTCACTTTAAAACAGGTGAAAAGCTTTGCAATTAACTGCTGAACGTGACTGTGTTGCATCTCCTCGGCCGGGGAGATTTTGAGCATGAAAGTACTCGGCCGGGGAGCCTTTGTGCAGAAGCTCTGTTGCGTGATTGTCCCCGGGCGGGGAGATGGGGTTGGGACACTTCTGTGTATTTTGCATTGTTAGTGCATGTAGTGTGTTGTTGTATTATTTGTGCATGGTTTATTTCTAATGTATGCTGCTTCCGTGCATGTGTAATTTATATATATACCATATTTCCATGCATGTTATTAATTGTGCATGGCTCTTGTATACTAATGCATGAATGTGTTATCTTATATAAGTATGCATGCATGTATTCACGTATATATATATTCATGTTCCTTTCCAATTTTCAATCTTCAATTGAATGTAAGTATTTGTCTATTCTTTAATTATAAATGTGTTATAGTACGTGATATGACCGTTATATGAATCCTTGGATTGAATTGTTATGAAATTTGTAAGGATTGAACTTGAATGAAAATGAACGCTTCCTTGAACGAATGAATGGCTCATTTATATGATTTAAATTCGTTAATCGTGCACATGAACGTGTTCATTACATAATATCGTCTTTTATGCATTCATATCATGTTCATTACATGTCGTGCGTCATATATGGTTCCCCTGGGGTCTTGAGTCTCACGAACACGTTACATTGTCTTTTGTACAGTTTTCTCCAGGGCGGAGATGCCGGGTTCATAGGACACTTTCGAGTCTCATTTTCTTCTTGATATTATTGGTAAGAGGTGTATAGGTGGGTTTCTCTACTATTTAGTTAAACAACCCTATATACTTCCAATGTGCAAAGATTTCAACCAAAATCTATTATATGTATATAGAGTCGTTTTAAGAGTAAATGATTTCAACGTAAAGCCTTTATTTTATGAACCTACCAAATGTTTTGGCGAGAAAGAAAGAATGAATGCACAGAATGGGGCCCAGGGATTTGGTGTGAATGGTGACCCGAGGAGGCATGGGCTGACGGTGAACCCTCACACTAGTCCCACCAATGAACGGCGTAACCGGACCTCATTAGGAGTTAGCGAGGAATGGACGCTGAGTGCCATCTGGGGAGTCATATTCCCCTTTTGGTCAATGAATGGATGGTTCGGGCCGATCACCCGGAGGAAGAAGGTGTAAATGTTCATGAATGTGCACAAAAGAATGTTATGCATGAATGAAAGAAAGAAAGAATGTTTAATGAACTACACGAGGTGTTAGTTGGAGATAATGCACGCCCACTCGCCAGGCCACAAACGACCTAATGAAAAATGAACGTTATAATCCCTTTTGATGACTTATTTATTTCACCCTCTTGGGAAATGCTCTAAAAACCTCATTTGGGATTATAACTTGCATGTGAATGTTTAAATATTGTTGTATATGTTACTTATGCCTCGTTTTATACCCACCAGTCTCGTATAGACTGAACCCGAATTGTTTTCAGTGTTCTTGCAGGTTTGGAGTGCTAGGCGGGAAGTCAAGTCTATTAAGTCTTTCAGTTAAGTCAGAGTCGGTCCATCTGCATATTGAACCATGATTTGTTTAAGTTGGAGGATGTAAAATTTGTATTGATTGTTACCATTATCATGAATTATGAATGGGTTTATAAGAAACCGTAATTGAAATGCTATGATTTTATTGATTTTCGGGATTAGGTATCTATGCTAGTTGAACCCGTTGTTGTTTGCTTATCTTGTTATTTATGTTTGTACTTCGCTGCCGCATTTGTATTCTTTTTATTTTATTGTCGTTTTGGTTGCGAAAGTTAGCTCCCGCCTAGCTTAGCGAGTGTGTATATCCCTGTTCGCCGTGATCTAGCTCGGGTATGGATTGTCCATTTCATATTCGGGTCAGGTCTCTATGCGGGGGATGTGGTACCTTGTGCTCGGGTGCTACATCCTTAAGTGGTATCAGAGCCCGGTCGCAAAACCGGTGTTCTCGTGTCGTGATTGAGTCAGTCTAGGTCGTACGGCTTGGGAACTGCGTGATAAGGTGTACATTGCATCAATCTTGAGTATGAAATTGCCTTCCTTTTTGTATTGCGTTGAATTATTTGTTGCAGTCTTACATTGGATCAATGTCTTTCGTGTTGAATACATGCCATGAGCATTCGCTAATCACATGCATATATCTTTGAAATAAGTTATGAATTACAGGTTATGAAGATACTATCAAACCACGGCCAAACATCATGCTAACAATGCTCTATTGCAAGTCCTTTCTGAGGCATGGAAGATAGGAGGGATGCAACGGGGAAGGATATAAAGAATTCGAGATACGTGGTATTCATAGATAGAGCTAGAGTTCAAGAGTTAGGAGCTGAAATGGAAGTTTGACTTTAGAGATGCAAGTATAGAGGGACACTTGATGGAATAGGAGTGGATAGGGGAATATTTATGACTCCGAAGATTAATATATGCGGCTCTCTTACATAAGATGCCATAATTGGATTCAACGGGGTCATTCAACTTAAGGAATGCAGTGAATGAACTTCGAAGGTACTTTAACTCAGAGTTCGGATTATGGAAGAGATAGCGAGGATTGTGAATATTCAAGCTAAAACACATTCGGCAAGAATTAAGTCTCAAGAGTCGTCATAGAGGGATTTCTAAATGAATTTAATGGTTAGAAAAGAGGTTGCAGAGGTTAAGATTGGGAAGAAGTGAGTCCAGAAGCCCTAAATTTCAACTAAGATGGAAAACGAGTCGGGAAGGGATTGGAAGGAGCCAAGCAGCGTGGAAAACACAAGTTCATGGAAGGTGACAACACTACTGACAAGATTTGAGTTCATTTTCCAAATCCAAGCTGAATTGTCGTGTTGTGAGGGTGAATTGGGAAATATGGAGCAACGAATGGAAACGGTAAAGAAAGGCAAAGACGTTTTGGAAGGAAAGCATACGCGCAAGTGGGAGCAATTGGGAAGCAAGTATTCCCAATCTAAACTCGTAAAGGATAAACAAAGGAATCTTGAACAGGGTGATGACTCGAAGTAGGATTCGGAAATACCGTCGGGGTAATTTTATAAGTGAGTTGGGCATTATTGAAGGGCGATTCCGGGGAGAAATTTGGATGCTAATTCCGTGGATGTAAGGGAAGTTAGGGACCGAGAAATTTCAATTCCTAACCGTGGAGGCTACAAGTGATCACAAAGCTTCATGGAAACTTGAAGACCGTATGAGAGGCAAGGAATAATCAGCAAGTCAAAGTAACCTCGTGATTGGAGGAACGAGGAAAGCTATCAAGCTAACAACTTACCATATTGGTGGCAGGTGTTGGAAAACACGAATCAGAAAGCAGCGGAAATTTAAAAATTTTCCAACAAAAGGACCTTGGACTCGCAATCGTGTAACCAAATTCGTAGAGATAAGAAACTTACTTTTATTTTATTCTTTCTTGAAGCGTTTCAAGCCACCCAAGAACGCTCTTCTCACGGCTTGATCCCCTCTCCTTGGTAAAGCTCGAATATTCAAACTTCTAACTTGAAGCTCTCTAGAGATAGTCCACCAACTTGACTACAATCTAACAAGTAAGGATGCTAGTTCTCTAGTTAGTGTTTAGGCTTAACCTAGGGTTTCGTTTATCTTGAAGAAAGGATGGTGTTCAACACATGAACCGAAAGAATTTCCAATTAGCTCTAAGGGGAGCTCGAGCTCCCCTATTTATAATAAAGGGAGGACCGAAAATCCTAGTCCTTATGGGCTAGGGTTTTGGTCTCTCTCTCCTATAACTTGATCATCAAGTAATTTTAACTTTGACTTTGAATTCAAATTCAAATCAACTTTCAAGAGAGCTAAAAATATCCAAACTATTTTTGGATAATTTTATACTTTCTTTATTTAAAATAAATAACTTATTTTATCTAATTAATTAATTCATAACTAATTAACTAGATTATTTTTCTCCAAAATAAGACTTTCTTTTTAATTCAAAATTAAACCAAAGTCTATTAAATAATTAACACATTTAATTATTTAATATATATATACAATATATATATTTACACGTGTCACTCACGTGACCCACACGTGTGGTTTCACACGTGTGGAACCCTCTTGGCCCGATTAACTCGTTTAATCATTTTAAAGCCTCAACTCATGTAACCAAGTTGTTGTGTGTGACCCTCTAGGTTCTCAATTCAATTAGCAGTGACCCTAATTAATTAATTCACTAATTAATTAATCAGTCCACAGATTGAATGAATATGAACGCTTCCTTGAACGAATGAATGGCTCATTTATATGATTTAAATTCGTTAATCGTGCACATGAATGTGTTCATTACATAATATCATCTTTTATGCATTCATATCATGTTCATTGCATGTCGTGCGTCATATATGGTTCATTTGGGGTCTTGAGCCTCACGAACACGTTACATTGTGTTTTGTACAGTTTTCTCCAGGGCGGAGATGCCGGGTTCTTAGGACACTTTCGAGTCTCCTTTTCTTCTTGATATTGTTGGTAAGAGGTGTACAGGTGGGTTTCTCTACTATTTAGTTAAACAAGCCTATATACTTCCAATGTGCAAAGATTTCAACCAAAATCTATTATATTTATATAGAGTCGTTTTAAGAGTAAATGATTTCAACGTAAAGCCTTTATTTTATGAACCTACCAAATGTTTTGGCGAGAAAGAATGAATGAATGCACAGAATGGGGCCCAGGGACTTGGTGTGAGTGGTGACCCGAGGAGGCATGGGCTGACGTGAACCCTCACACTAATCCCACAAATGAACGGCGTAACGGGACCTCGTTAGGAGTTAGCGAGGAAAGGATGTTGAGTGCCATCAGGGGAGTCATGTTCCCCTTTTGGTCAATGAATGGATGGTTCGGGCCGATCACCCGGCCATCACCCGGAGGAAAAAGGTGTAAATGTTCATGAATGTGCACAAAAGAATGTTATGCATGAATGAAAGAAATAAAGAAAGAATGTTTAATGAACTACACGAGGTGCTGGTTGGAGATAATGCACGCCCACTCACCGGGCCACAAACGACCTAATGAAAAATGAACGTTATAATCCCTTTTGATGACTTATTTATTTCACTTGGGAAATGCTCTAAAAACCTCATTTGGGATTATAACTTGCATGTGAATGTTTAAATATTATTTTATATGTTACTTATGCCTCGTTTTATACCCACCAGTCTCGTATAGACTGAACCCGGATTGTTTTCAGTGTTCTTGCAGGTTTGGAGTGCTAGGCGGGAAGTCAAGTCTATTAAGTCTTTCGGTTAAGTCAGAGTCGGTCCATCTGCATATTGAACCATGATTTGTTTAAGTTGGAGGATGTAAGATTTGTATTGATTGTTACCACTATCATGAAATATGAATGAGTTTATAAGAAACCGTAATTGAAATGTTATGATTTTATTGATTTTCGGGATTAGGTATCTATGCTAGTTGAACCCGTTGTTATTTGCTTATCTTGTTATTTATGTATGTACTTCGCTTCCGCATTGGTATTCTTTCTGTTTTATTGTCGCTTTGGTTGCGAAAGTTAGCTACTGCCTAGCTTAGCGAGTGTGTATGTCCCCGTTCGCCGTGATCTAGCTCGGGTATGGATTGTCCATTTCATATTCGGGTCGGGTCTCGGTGCGGGGGATGTGGTACCTTGTGCTCGGGTGCTACACTATTTAGAGATGTTTGGTATATCCATCCAATGTCCTTCAATTCACATAGATGTTGTCGATAGTGATCAAGGTAACTTGCTAAGATATGACTTGAAAAACTAGTACACTTTCTGGGGTAGATGTTATGGGGGAAATGGTTAAATCAGTGGTGTCTCTTGAGATAGCAGCCGTTGAAAGAAGTTTTTAGGCGCTCTTTTCTTGATCCTTCAAGTAGTAATACCTTTTACCCAAATCTAATTTGGAGCATACTTGAGATTCTTGAGATGTCGAAATGACTTCTCAACATTGTTGTGCTCCGCCGAGTCACCCTTTCTGGTGTTACTCAAAACAACCTAAATTCAATATCATCTCCACTTCTCTGATTTAAAAGTGATCTGTTGGCCTTTCAAAAGATAGGCGACGTATCACTAATTCCTTTCTAAAATGACCTTATAGTTTCTAATTCGCAACTTCTCATTCTTTCCTAGTATGATATCTTGTCTTGTCTTGGATAGTGAGGTCGGATTCGATGATTACCATCCCAGTAAGGGTAGCATTTATAAACCGATCCGTAATGGGGCAAATTCCAAAAGGGAATTTACTTCGAAGTATGTATGATAAATTATGTAACTAGGAAACATATAGGCACATATAAATTGATATAATAAATGAGTACATGACGCCAGGGTCATAGGACCATAACTGGTGTGTTAAGAACGTTTACCGTACTTCTGGTCATTGATGAGATCCAGTGTTTTATTTCCTCCAAGAATGTTACTCATTCTTACAAAGAATCGCATAGGGAGATATAATGCATGGACTTAAGAATTATTCACAGATTGCCATAGAAATAGAAAATCTCAACTATAGTGTTAGAATTACTAGCACATAGAATACACATTGGAATATCACGAAATTATAACGGCCCTATCGGTATCTTGAAGCGATTCTAAGACTCGAGACAGCAACATGCAGGAAAATGAGAAGAAAAAGGTTTTCCTAACTTCAAGGTATCAATTTTGAAAGCATTTTGAAACATTGAAATTTTGAAAATTTAAGATTTTTAAGAAATAGCACCAAGGATACCAAAGCAACCCAATGCTCTGATACCACCTTAGCTGTAGCGCCCCAAAAACGCTACAACCCCGCACCATCGCACTTCCCAGGTGGATGTGAGACCTAGCACCTGAGAGGCATGCCAACGAACGGACGATGCTATACATTATCAGAGTAAGAAAACATGGCAGCGGAATTTCAAGCATTTAAAACAATAGCTTATGTTTGGGGCAGTAAATAAAAGAGTTTGGAATAATTTGAAACTCATGAAAATTTAGAAGCAATATCGTAGGGTTAGAGTTGTTCATGATCTAAGAGTATGATACTGAAGTAATATAATAAATATACAAGATTATAGTCTAACTTGGCTTAGTTAAGAAACCTGATCTAATATATATAAGATAATGGACTCTCTATGCTTCAAGATACCAGCTAATGAGCGATGGCAATACCTGAAATCATGAATTTGAAAAGAGCGAGGGGTTAGTTAAAGTGACTAAGTGAGGGGTGGTTGAGTGAAACTATAAAACTTTAGGATTTTTACCAAGAGACTTTTATTTGAAAGGATCTTTTATAGTAATTGAATAAGAATGAAGTAATAATTTTGAGGGTAATGTGAAATCAGTATCTATAGTGGGATTAACCAAGAAACTCCTTGGTTAGTACCCGATAATAGGAAAATACTACAACAATATCAATATTGGGTTCATATTTATTTGAAGATAAAGGGGTAGGGGGATTATGTACTAAACTTTTTTTTTTTTAAGAAAATATGAACCCCTGTTGTGAAATAATATGGTGCCCTCAAGCTAGGCGTTCTCCAACCTTAACTCCTTAAAAACCAAGAATATTCGTAACGACATTGATCAAGATGTCGTTACTTAATAAAAAGAAATACAACGATATCATCTTTCTTCCTCTGGTGTCACCTCAGGGAGCTACCCCTAGTGACGATATACATGAACTTGGGAGGGACGTGTTGGAAAACAGGAATCAGAAAGTAGCGAAAATTTTAAAAATTTTCCAACAAAAGGATCTTAGACTCGCAATCGTGTATCCAAATTCGTAGAGATTAGAAACTTACTTTCTTAATTAACTTTCTTGAAACGTTTCAAGCCACCCAAGAACGCTCTTCTCGCGGCTTGATCCCCTCTCCTTGGTAAAGCTCGAATCTTCAAAACTTCAAACTTGAAGCTCTCTAGAGATAGTCCACCAACTTGACTACAATCTAACTAGTAAGGATGCTAGTTCTCTAGTTAGTGTTTAGGCTTAACCTAGGGTTTAATTTATCTTGGAGAAAGGATGGTGTTCAACACATGAACCAAAAGAATTGCCAATTACTCTCTAAGGGGAGCTCGAGGTCCCCTATATATAAGTAGAGAGGGGCGGGCGATCCTAGTCCTTATGGACTAAGGATTTGGTCCCTCTCTCCTATTACTTGATCATCAAGTAATTTTGACTTTGACTTTGAATTCAAATTCAAATCAACTTTTAAGAGAGCTAAAATATCCAAACCCTTTTGGATATTATTATACTTTATTTATTAATAAATAAATAACTTATTTATCCAATTAATGAATTCGTAATTAATTAAATAGATTAATTTTCTCCAAAATAAGACTTTCTTTTTAATTCAAAATTAAACCAAAGTCTATTAAATAATTAACACATTTAATTATTTAACATATATATATTTATACAATATATATATATATATATATACACGTGTGAGACACGTGTCAGGACACGTGTCACTCACGTGACCCACACGTGTGGTTTCACATGTGTGGAACCCTCTTGGCCCGATTAACTCGTTTAATCGTTTTAAAGTCTTAACTCATATAACCAAGTTGTTGTGTGTGACCCTCTAGGTTCTCAATTCAATTAGCAGTGACCTTAATTAATTAATTCACTAATTAATTAATCAGTTCACAGATTAAATGACCATAGTCTAGCAACAGGTGTTTAATCCCTAGCTGAATTGGAATGTTCGGATTCGACAGAACCTTTAAGTCATTGATTCATGTGAGATACAATCCTCCTACTTACTATCTCTCAAACAAGATCTAGGGTATGGGAATAATCAGAACCCTAATAATCCGGTCTTAAAGCTAAGTGCATTTCATATCCATTTGATCTCAATCCAAGAAACCCTTTTCTTGATGTCTTGATCTACTGCCTTGGCCAAGGACTCCATATGGCATATGAATGACTTACACAATAAGAGATCACCTTGCAAATGCAAGTGTAGGTCCTTTCTCGATTCTCATTCACTTTCATGAATCACTTGTGCAGCCCCAGCATAAGCCTTGAATCAGTGGTCTAAGGTGACACCCTTTAAAGCTTATACCTAAGACTACAGAGTTAACTCATAAAGTGACATGGAACCTCAAGTCTAAGGATCAATTAATCACATCAATGACTCGTGAGATATTTCCTAATCTGGAAGTTTCCATTTCCTGAAATAGAAACTTCCTTTCCCATTTAGGAATGTTCTCACACGGGGCTCCTCGGTAAACGTACTTATTGAAGTAAGCACCCTCATGTATCACGCACGTATCAACTATACACTATGCACCTCCACGAAACAAGGTGGTCCTTCTTAAGGGCGTGATCCCACAAGCAAGCCTTAGAGGAGTCAGGTTGACACTCCCACTATCGGTAGGACTCATCGGCTTGGAGTATTTTACTAATCATGACTTATGTGATATAGGGCTCGTTTCATGAAACATTTCACCTAAATGGTAGAGTCCTAAAGTCATCAGGATTAGGGGAGTTCTCATACATACACAGATAAAGTAAACGCATACCAAACAAGAGCATATAAAGAAGTGTTGCCTCAATTCGTTATTTCATTCAAAGATTGTCTGTGATTACAATAAGGAAAACACAAAGCGGATTTACAATCGGCTTTCTAGGGCACTATTCCTAACAGGACATACTTTCCCGTCAAAGCAATTCTAAAGCTACTCTTAGTCCCATCTTCTGAAGATGACCTTCGAAAGCTTCTCGACTAACGGGTTTAGTAAGTGGATCTGCCACGTTCTCTGCTGATGTGACCCTCTCAATTTGCTCATCTCCTCTTTTGATAATATCACGGATTAGGTGATACTTCCTCATAATGTGCTTGGTCCGTTGGTGAGATCTTGGTTATCTTGCTTGAGCAACCGCCCCAGTGTTGTCACAAAACACAGTAATGGGGTCTTTCATGCTAGGAACAACATTCAACTCTTGAATGAAGTTTCTAATCCAAACACCTTCCTTAGCTGCATCATTTGCAGCTAAGTATTCGGCCTCAGTGGTCGAATCTGCAGTGGTAGTTTGCTTGGAACTCTTACAACTCACTGCTCCGTCGTTTAGGCAGAAAATGTATCCTGACATTGACTTAAAATTATCTAAGTCAGATGCAAAGCTCGAATCGCAGTATCCTTCGACAGTAAGATCTTTCTGACCTCTGTAAACTAAGAATAAATCTTTAGTACTTTTCAAGTACTTAAGAATATTCTTCACGGCAGCCCAGTGATGATCTCCAGGGTCAGATTGGAAACGACTTGTTACACTAAGTGCATAAGCCACATCCGGTCGAGTACATAACATTACATACATTATGGTACCTATTGCTGATGCATAAGGTGTATGAGTCATTCTTTCCTTCTCAAGGTTAGTCTTAGGACACATCTTCTTAGAAAGACATGTTCCTACACTCATAGGAAGGTTCTTAACCTTTGCTGACTCCATATTGAATCTCTTCAATACTTTGTCAATGTACATCGACTGTGATAGTCCTATTAACCTTCTAGATCTATCTCGATAGATTTTAATTCCAAGGATATAGGACGCATCACCAAGATCTTTCATCTCGAATTGGTTCGATAACCATAACTTAGTCACTTTCATGTCATCCTTTGAATTCCCAATAAGAAGGATGTCATCAACATAAAGTACTAAGAATTGCACTGAGGTCTCCAATTCCTTTCTATACACACAAGATTCATTCAAAATTTGAACGAAGCCAAACGCTTTGACTGATTCATCAAATCGAATGTTTCAGTTCCTAGAAGCCTGTTTCAATCCATAGATTGATCTTTGGAGTTTGCAAACCTTTTGCTCACTCCCACTGAATGTGAAACCTATGGGTTGCTCCATATAAATGTCTTTATCAATGTCACCATTGAGAAAGGCAGTTTTCACATCCATTTGCCATATCTCATAGTCATAATATGCAGCAATGGCAAGCATGATCCGAATAGACTTTTGCATTGCAACTGGTGAAAAAGTTTCATCAAAGTCCACGCAGGGTCTTTGAGTGAATCCTTTTGCAACCAGTCTTGCTTTATAAGCTGCACGCTTCCATCAACTCCAAGCTTTCTCTTAAAGATCCATTTGCAACCTATGGGTTTGACCCCATCAGGCAAATCTACCAAGGTCCAAACTTGGTTGGAGTTCATGGAATCCATTTCGGATTTCATGGCTTCTATCCACTGTTCAGAGTCAAAATCTGAAAGTGCCACCTCATATGTTAAAGTATCATTATCCTTTTGACAGATTTCATGGAAGAATCCATACAATCTCTCCGGCTGTCTAGGAGTGCGTTCAGAACGCCTTAGAGGAGGATTTAGGTGAAGGGGACGTTTCTTCAGTGGGTGGCGTGTGGTCACTTTGTACTTCCTCTAATTCTATGATCTTGCCTTTCTTTTCTTTAAGGAACGGTTCCTCCAGAAAAGTGGCATTTCTGGAAACAAACACCTTTTGCTCAGATTAAACGTAGAAGTAGTATCCTATGGATTCCTTAGGATAACCTACAAAGTAGCATAAGTTAGAATGAGATTCTAACTTATGTCCCACTGTCCTCTTCACGTTAGCAGGACAACCCCAAATTCTTAAGTAAGAATAACTAGGGATTTTACCAAGCCACATTTCATAGGGCGTTTTAGGGACTGACTTAGAGGGAACTAGATTCAAAATCTTTGTTGCACTTTCTAGGGCATATCCCCAGAAAGAAGGTCGTAAGTCAGTGAAACTCATCATGGAACGAACCATATCAAGTAGAGTTCGATTTCTTCTCTCAGAAACTCTATTAGGTTGAGGAGTTCCCGGAGGTGTCCACTGAGAGATAATCCCATTATCTTTGAGATGATTAAGGAATTCTTCACTAAGATACTCGCCTCCTCGATCAGATCAAAGTGCTTTGATCTTGTGACCAGTTTGGTTCTCAACCTCCTTTTGAAATTCTAAGAATTTCTCAAAAGCTTCAGATTTATATTTCATTAAGTATACATAACCATATCGACTAAAGTCATCAGTAAAGGTTATAAAATACTGATGATTGTTTCTTGTGCTTACACTAAGCGGTCCACAAACATCAGTATGGATCAAATCCAAAACCTTAGTGGCACGTTCCACAGTTCCTTTAAAAGGAACTTTGGACATTTTTCCTTTGAGACAGGATTCGCAAGAAGTTAACTCTTTGAGATCATTTCCAGAAAATGATCCTAAAATGTTTATCTTGCCAATTCTGTTCTTGGAAATATGTCCCAATCTAGCGTGCCATAAGGGAACTGAAACTTTGTCATCTCTCTTACGTTTAGTTTCTCGTTGTATATTCATAATATTGATATTCTGAGTTAGATAAAGTCCATTACTTAGAGTACCGATGTGAACGGAAGAGTTGTTCCGTTTGATAAAGTATTTACCATTCTTAATATAAGTTTCATAACCTTCACAATCTAAAATTGGAACTGAAATTATATTACGAATAATGCTCGGTACATAAAGGACTTTGTTTAAAACTAACCCAAAACTACCTAAATCTAATCTAATTGTGCCTAAAGCTCGAGCTTCAACATTTGAGCCATCGCCGATCTTCAAGACACATTCTCCTTCTTTGAGTTGTTGGACTTCACTTAGCATCTGTACATCATTACAGATATGAGTTCCACAACCGGTATCAAGTACCCAAGAACTAGAATTAATAGAAAGATTTATTTCAACGAGAAACATACCTTTCTTTAGAGTAGCCTTGTACTCTCGGCAGTTTCTCCTCCAATGTCCCGCTTTGCCACAATGGAAGCAAACATCCTCTTTCTTATCACGCTTCCTCTTTTGGGCCTTCCCCTTCGAAACGCCACCAGTGGGCCTAAGGGGTTTCTTCTTCTTCTTTTCAGCTTTCTTGCCCTTACCTGTAACAGCCCAAAACAGGGCCTGGATGAAAACAGTAAGTTAAGGGCATTGGTAAAGCGTTTATAGACCATGATCCAACTTTTTGAATCATCATGCATTGCATTCTTACATGAACTTTGTGCTCGTATATGATCTGACATGTTTTAAGGGGGAATTCTTGACCTTTGATACAGTTTACTATTCATAACCCGAGCCTACCTTGTTCATATTGCTACTCGAACCCTAGAGGTTCATCACACATGTTTCTCTATCGTTTGAACTTGTTTCCCAAGCTCAGAGAGTCTTTCTTAAACCATAAGGGAATTTTTGGAATTTACCGACCAAAGTTACTATTCATCCAAAAAAATGAGCTTTTGATTCTGATACCTTTCCTACCCAAGTTTACAGTCGAATCGATCCTCAAGTCGAGACGAGTCTTTTGAAATCATTCTTGGCTTGGAAATCTATTCTGGAACTTTGTTTTATTGAAAATGTTTTCAAAAACCCTACTTCACTATTTCTTCTACTAACGGTTTTCATTCGGAAAATGTTTTCTCTTCGGATTTGCACTACTTGAGCTATTTCAAGATTTTTGAAATGTTTTACAACTCTTGATTCAAACCCTAGCTTGAAATTTTGAAGCGTACGTTAGTACGTAAGAATTCACTATTCACTCTACGTTTTCAACTTTTTAACGGTAAAACGTTTTATATTCGATTTTGGACTCAAAATGCTTCTCGATTTATTTCTTGAATTTTGGGAACAACCCGGACTTGAAAATCATTCTAGGAAGTCGTTTTTCACTCGTGTTGAGTTTTGAGCTCAAAACTTTTATTCACTAAAACTAATGTATCTTTTAAACGGTAAATCCGATTTCGACGAATGATTATGCGTTTCGAAGCTAATTTTTGCCCGGACGGAATGGTTACACTTCCAGCCACTTATCCTCAATTCTTGGCCACGAAATTACAGAAATACCCCCCAGCAGTCCCATTTTTACCTTCATAATGCCTAAAGCTTCTAGAAGATGCAAGTGGATGAACTCTTGTTTTGCTCTCCTACCCTTAAGCCATCTTTCTTTGCAAGGTGAGGGGCTTCTTCACAACTATAAATACCCCTCTCATGCCATTAGAATCCTCGCTCAAAGTCTTGTGTTGACAAGCACTCCTCTCTCCCTCCTTTCCCCCTTGGCCATCGGCCTCCCCTCCTCTTTGCTAGGTTAGTTGCTTTATTTTTATGTTATGTTTAGTTAGTTTATGTTTTTATGTTATTGTATGTTTATATTATGTTTAGGTTGGGTCTTAGGGTCTTCCCTAAGCCATATAGGATTTTATTTTATGCATTTATTATATAGTTTTCAGGATATGTTTGAATAGTTGTTTATATGTTTTATTTGTTTAGTATATGCTTGAATATGTTATGAATTGCCCTAGTATATGCTATGATCATCTGATATGATTGTTATACTATGAGAATTGATGCATGATTATGGAATTTGAATTATGTTCATGCATGCTAGCTAATGGAATAGTGATTTACAATTTATTATGTCACAACTTGTTACATGTTGATATTGAATTAAATTGTTACATGTTACATGCCTAAAGGTATATGATATGATATGATATATGTTGTGACATGTTGTCACATTGTTATATGATTCTTGAATTATGAATTGAGCTTATGGTATGATATGGGTTATTGGATTAGTGCCTTGATCATATGTTATACACTTTAATAGTGTCACACGTTATAACCTAAGATAGAATAGTGTTTCATAACTTGATCTTATGCCTTAATTAGATCTCTTAACCATAGGTTATACCTTTAACCTAGATCACACTTGATTATATTAACATGAACTTGAAACTATAGGTTTTAATCAAGATCATAATTTAATTAGGGTGTGTCTGTATGTTCATGCCGTGTGTGTGTGTGTGTGTGTTCGTGCATGGTGTGTGTGTGTACCGTGTGCGTGGGTGTGTGTGTATAGTAAGGGTTTGACCCGACCCTTTGACCCGACATGTGAATAGTAACCTGTGAATAGTAATCGTGAATAGTAATCTGGAATAGTACTCTTGAATAGTACTTTTGAATAGTGCTTTTGAATAGTAAAAGTGAAATAAAACTTGTGCTTTCTTAATTCACATTTACACCAAGGGTTTCCATATCCAGGGTCTAAAATGTGTTTTCTTTCGTGGACTTGTTTCTTAACCTAAGGTTTGCGATAGGATTCATAATTTGACTAAAGCTTACTCGGATATAGTAAGATCAAAGTCTCACGTTAAGAGTAACTCACTTTAACGTATTCCTTTGTGTGTTACCTTTCTTGAATACCTTAAATGGTATTACTCTCTTGTGTTACATGTTCTTTATATGTTCCTTGTTCATTGTTTCATGCATTTCATATGCATCTTGGTTAGTAGTGGGTCTTAGTTCTTAAGCTCACTCTAGTACACCACCTACCGGAGTTAAAGTTGAGCACTGGGATCCCCAGAGCACCGCATAATCTGTCTACCTACCTTTTGTTACTATAGGTGAGGTGAAGTTATAAATGTTTTCCAACTGGAACCACGATTATACTATCGTATCATATGTTTTGAAATTCAAAGCTAAACCTCATTTTGAACTATCCCTTTTATCGGGACATTCTTTTGAATGGATCATTCATACTTTAATAGTATACCTTGATCTACAGCACATGTTTTCCAAAGTTCTGCATTCTTGTTCAAAGACAGTTACATGATCTGCATATGTTTTCAAAGTACAGTTTCATATGTTTTACAGACAGAATCATATGTTTTACAGACAGAATCATATGTTTTACAGACAGCATCATATGTTACAGTTACAGTTTCACATGTTATAGTTAGCATACTGGAGTGGTACTCTGGTCACTGCTAATCTTAAATGCAAGCATACAGTTTATAGTTTGGGCCCGGCGGTTATGTGTGGAGGTGATGTTCGGGAGGTGTGCGCCAACGTCATCACCAATACCGGCCGCCACACTTAGACAATTGACACCGACTTTTAACAGGAGGTTTGTTAAGTCAGGACAATCTGTCTGGGAGCGGACAGCAAATCTGTTCCCATTACATGTTTACAGGTCGCCTAGGGCTAGCTACCCGAAGTGACAACCGGTGGAGGATGGTGCATGTTTGTATGCGTTGGTGAGAGTCGTTGTTGACCTTGGTCCGATAGTCTACTGTGTGTGGAGTTGTTGTTGACCTTGGTCCGATGCTCTACTATAGGTGGGGTTATTGTTGATCTTGGTCCGATACTCTACTATACGTGGAATTATTGTTGATCCTGGTCCGATGCTCTACCAAATCATGTTTTTCTGGAGTAAGGATGGAGGAGCCTAGCTTGCGGGCAAAATTCTGTTTCATAAAGGATGGTTCATATCTGGAAAAGTTCACTTTACCCTTATCCCGTTTTATGGAAGAACTATGAACCATCAACAGCATATGTGTGCGCGTGTGATAGCATTCATGAAAATGTTTTAAAACGTGCGTTCTTTTACAGCATCACATTCAAAGAGTTTTATCAACCGAACTCGTTTCAAGTTCTTCTTTAAAGCCTTGCATTTCACAGTTCTGAACTTTACTTCAAATTCTTTATCATTCAGTACTTTCTTTTAAGTATTCCCTCACTTAGTCCTTTTGACTAATACCTCTCCCGTTTTCTTGCCTCGTGGTTTCAGGTCTTGCAGCCGCAGTCTAGAGGTATCTTGAAGTTCTAGATTGTCATTTTGTTTCAGTCAGGACTTAGTATTACTTTCTTTTGTGTCCTGCATATGTTTTATGGCTGCATTACTTTATGTTTCTGAATACTTGAGTGTCTTTGTTATACTCTTGCTGCTACTCTGCTACCGATATTTTGAACTCTGCTGTATCGGTATTTATATGTGAATATGTTACATGTTCTGATATGCCGAGTCTCTCTTACACGATCAATATGTTCTTGCTTGTTACATGCCATCACGCACATGTTTTGAAAAATTTTAAAATACTCTGATTTTCCGCTGCATAGCCACATCGTTATACATATATAGTTCTGAGATAGACAGCCGCTCGCTGGAGTATTTCTTGAGTGATGGCTCACACCATTACTTGAGAGGTGCTTCAGTGCGGGGGTTGAGACGCCGCTCTCCTCTTGTTCCAGTACGGGTGGGGGCGTTACAGCCTGAGGTGGTATCAGAGCATCGGGTTAAGTAAGAAGAGACTTAACCTAGATTGCTCTCATGTTGCATCATGGATTGTTCACGCATTGCATCCAGGATCATTCTCATATTGCATCGAGACAGGATATTTGGGGATTACATGGTTCTGTTATCTGGATTTCATATCTGTGGTATCTTATGTATAGCTATGGCAATTCAGCCGCACCAGTATCCTAATCAGCAGATGGATGAGGCTTTCTTTAAGCAGTTTGAGGCCCCGCGTACTGTGGCAGTTTCTCGCCGTGGAGGCACTCGTTTCTACACCTGGCGTAGGTCTAGGAACAGTGGCAGGCCTGGGTATTCCTATCCTAACAGAGTTGTGCACTATCTCGAGTCTGAGAGAGATGGTTACTTTCAGGAGTATCAGAGGACCCGTGAGGTCAGGTTGGAGTCTATGCGCCATCAGGATCAGTCACTACAGTACCAGATTGATAGGGACATCGCTCGTGAGCATGCTGCAGAGATGACTCATATTGCTGATCAGAGGGCTGCTCGTATTGCTGAGCTGGAGGCCGATCTTATGCAGATGACTATCGATCGCGACACCTCTATGGAGCGTCACCAGCACTACCGTGCACGCATGAGAGCTCGCCTGTATGATACCTATCACTTATCCGATGTGCAGGCAGTTGAGGAGGTCGAGGGTCAGGATATCAGTCAGGCCTCTCAGGAGCCCGAGCCTATGCAGGATCAGTCAGATGGAGGCGATGGAGGATCTGATGATGATGATGATGGCGGAGACGAGCCAGCAGGACACGGACAGGGTGAGGTCGTTGCTGTTTCTGATGACACACCAGGGGTTCTTTGGACCACAGTTATCAGGGTTGATCGCTGATGGGAGTTTTCTGTATATAGTACTGATGCATATATATCTATCTATGGATGGCGGACGTATAGCCGGGACAGTTCGGGACTGACTTTTGGATGAGGGGATGTATAGCTATGGTAGATGATCCCCGACTTTTGGCACCACGGATGACAGTTCAGATGACTTGGTACCTACTAGGTTATTTTCAGCATGGTTGGATGGATTGGTAAGGCCTGTAAGGGAGTCAACTCGATAATATCAGGTCCTCCCCATTTTGAATTAATAATGTTAACATGTGGCCTGTAGTAAATTTTACCAAACCTTGCACAGTTATAACACTTTCGGCTTTATGTTGGATATCTGTTTACTGCTTTCCATAACTGTCATTGCATGAGTCTTAGAGTTGCTTCAAGATACCATTAGGACCATTGATAGGAACATGCCATTTCATTTATTGTTAGCATGCTGATATTCTTGTTGTTGGATTGATCATGCTTCTGATCATGCTATTCATGTTACAGTTCTGGTTGATATGACAAGTACACGTTCTGTTCCCGTTTACATGTTGATCATGTTTTAGGATATGTTATACATGTTTCTGATATGTTGATATGTTACCCGAGCTTCTGTTCCCGTTTATATGTTGTCTGACAGTTGTTTCTGATTACATGATATGTGTGGAGATCTTGAATCTTTGCTGATATGTTGTTATGGGAATGTGTTGTTCTCATACTTATGTGTGACTACGTGGGAATGTGAATACGTGGTTACGGATTCTGTGAATCATTATATATCATGCACCGAATATGTGTATCTGAATGCTTATGAATTCAGTAACAACATGCCACCAAGAAGAGCAACCCGGAATCGTGTACCACCACTGCCACCTCAAAGAGATGTCACGCCACCCCCTGAACGGGAGGGAACTCCAAAGTTAAGGGATGTGCTACGACAATTTATGAGGGCTTGTGCACCAAGAGATAATCCTCATAATGAAAGGTCAGTGGAAAAATTTCTGAGGATGAATCCACCTAAGTTCTATGGAGAACCGAACGACCTAAAGGCTGAGAATTGGATTACTAGTCTTGAGAAGATTTTCGAGGCTATGGAGATCTACCCAGAGGATCGTGAACGAGTTCGGTATGCTACTTTTCTTATGGAAGGAGCTGCCTACAATTGGTGGAAGCACGTTCAACATGTGTGGATTGAGAATAACGTTGAGGGAAGTTGGGATGAGTTTATTAGAGAGTTTCAGCAGTACACGCCTCAAGTGACTCGTGATGCACGAGAGGCTGAGTTTATGAGTCTGGTTCAGGGAACTATGAATGTGATGGAGTATGAAGCTAGGTTTGTGAGGCTGATTAAGTATGCGCCTCATATTCTGAATTATGAGCGTCGCTAGACAAAGAGGTTTAATGATGGACTGAAGCCCGAACTTCGGTTGGCACTTGCTTCTTTGGACATTGAGACCTACAACCGGGCGGTTGATAGAACGCTACGGGTTGAAGCTGCACACAAGGAGATCAAGATAACTACTGCACGTCAAGGACCTTCTAACCCTAAGCCTTATGAAGGTAATAAGCGACCTTCCGGATCTTTTCCCCAAGGAACTTGAAACAGGCCAATGGTAACACCACAGCGTCAGCAGCAGAACGCTCCACCGAAACAGCAAGCCCAAAAGCAGAAAGCGCCACTGCAGTACCAGAGGGCGCCACAACAACAGAGAGCACCTCAGCCAGGTCCAGAGGAGAACTGTCGCAAGAAAGCTGGACAGTGTTTCGCGTGTGGTTCCCCTGAGCACCAAATGAATAGTTGCCCACACAAGATCAGGAGATTTGGGGTCCAAGATAAAGGAAAAGGGGTGGTGGGTACGACGAACAAACCGGTGGTCAAAGGCAGAGCTTATGCTTTGGATGGTAAGGAGGAGGTTGATCCTTCATCTGTTGTGGAAGGTATTGTGCACATTCTTAAAACGCCAGTTAAGGTCTTGTATGACCTTGGTGCTACTCATTCATCTGTTGCATCTAAATTATGTGCGCATTTACAGTTTCCACTTGAATACTTGCCATATAAATTTGAAGTGAGTTCTCCTTTGGGAACTTGCCTTATTACGGATCAAGTACAGAAACGCTGCCCTATATGTATTGGTACCCGTTGTTACCCGACGGATCTGATTGAATTACCAATGACAAGATACGACGTTATACTTGGTATGGATTGGTTGTCTAAGTACCGAGCTAAGTTGGATTGTTACAAGAAAGATATCATCTTGGAAGAAGATGAAAGTGGGACATCAGAAGGGAAAATTGAGAAGTTATCAATGATTTCTTCGATGGAAGCTAAGAAGTTGATTCAGAAAGGAGCTAGCGGATTTGTTGCGTATCTTTTGAATAGATCGAAAGATCAACTTAAGATCGAAGAAGTGGAAGTGGTGAACGAGTTCTTAGATGTGTTTCCTGAGTATTTGGATTCGTTACCTCCTGACCGAGAGTTGGAGTTTACGATCGAGACGATATCAGGAGCTGAGCCGTACTCAAAGACACCTTATAGAATGGCACCAGCTGAATTGGAAGAACTGAGGAAGCAATTGGATGAACTGATTGAGTCTGGATATGTTCGACTAAGCACGTCGCCGTGGGGAGCGCCTGTGCTTTTTGTTAAGAAGAAGGATGGATCATTGCGTTTATGCATTGACTATCGGGAGCTGAACAGGATGACGATCAAGAATAAGTATCCTCTCCCTCATATCGAAGAGTTGTTCGATATACTTCAAGGATCGAAGGTCTACTCTAAGTTAGATCTAAGACAAGGATATTATCAATTGAAGATCAGGGAAGCAGATATTCCAAAGACTGCTTTCAACAGCCGATACGGACATTATGAGTTTGTAGTAATGTCGTTTGGTTTGACGAACGCACCAGCTGCATTCATGGATATGATGCACCGTATATTCAAGCCGTTTCTCGACAAGTTTGTAGTGATCTTCATCGATGATATTTTTGTATTTTCGAAGACACCGGAGGAACATGCTGAACATCTTCGATTCGTGCTATGCACTTTACTGGATCACAAGCTATATGCAAAGTTCAGCAAGTGTGAGTTCTGGCTTGAGAGAGTTACGTTTCTCGGACACATCATATCAGGATCTGGAATCGAAGTAGATCCCTCGAAGATTGAAACGATTATGGATTGGAAGTCACCGAAGAATCCTTCAGAAGTGAGAAGTTTTCTGGGATTAGCTGGCTACTATCGGAGGTTTGTCAAAGATTTCTCGAAGAAAGCTACACCTCTCACTAAGTTGACAAAGAAAGAAGGGAAGTTTGAATGGACTGAGAAGTGTGAGCAAAGTTTTCAAAGATTGAAGGAGATGCTAACAACTGCACCAGTGTTAGCGTTACCAGAAGGAAAAGAAGGATACACTGTCTACACCGATGCTTTGAAAGAAGGACTAGGAGGAATTTTGATGCATAATGGAAAAGTGATTGCGTATGCATCAAGGAAACTCAAAACGCATGAAGTTAACTACCCGACACATGATTTGGAATTAGCAGCGATAATTTTTGCTCTTGGAAAGTGGAGACATTACCTGTATGGAGTTACGTTTGAGATCTTTACTGATCATAAGAGCCTGCGATATCTATTCACTCAGAAGGAGTTGAATATGCGACAGAGGAGATGGATGGAATTTCTGGAGGACTACGATTGCATTATTAAGTACCATCCAGGAAAGGCGAATGTGGTAGCTGATGCCCTAAGTAGAAAAGTTCATTTGGCACAGATTTCTACCAACCCCGAGGTTGATCGAAGAGAGAGAATGGAGGTGATAACTAAAGCTCGAGTCACGAACGTTGTGATGATATCACCGTTGAAAGAGCAAGTGCTGGAAGCACAGAAGAACGACGAGTGGATCAAGAAATGTCTCGAATCTAAGGAGAGAGATGATGAGACTAAGTTCAAGGTTGATGAACATGGAATATTGAGGTACAAAGGTCGAGTATGCATACCAACTGTTTTGAGGAAAGAGATTCTCGACGAAGCGCACAAGACTAAGTACACGATACATCCCGGAGGCACTAAGATGTATCAAGATGTTAAGACGCATTTCTGGTGGAACGGAATGAAGAGAGACATAGCCAACTATGTCAAGAAGTGCTTAACTTTTCAGAAAGTTAAAGCTGAGCACCAGAAGCCGAGTGGGAAGTTGCAACCATTACCGATTCCGACTTGGAAGTGGGAGCAAATCACGTTGGATTTTGTCACTGGATTACCCAAAGTCAGAGGAGGACAAGATAGTATCTGGGTGATTATTGATCAATTGACAAAGTCAGCGCACTTTTTGCCAGTTAAGACGACGGATAAGGTCAGCACATTGGCAAAGCTGTACCAACAAGAGATTGTCAGATTACATGGAGTCCCGAACAGTATAGTCTCGGATAGAGATCCGAAATTCACGTCGCACTTGTGGAAAGAAATTCAGACTTTGATGGGAACGAAGTTGAACTTCAGTACTGCAACGCATCCTCAGACGGATGGACAATCAGAAAGGATGATTAAGTACTTGGAAGATATGCTAAGAGCTTGCGCTTTGGACTTCCAGGAAAGTTGGAAAGAGTGTTTACCTCTTGTGGAGTTTGCATACAACAATAGTTATCAAGCTTCCAATAAAGCTGCTCCATATGAAACTCTGTATGGAAGGAAATGTAGATCCCCGTTATACTGGGATTTGGATGAAGCGAGATGTACTGAGGAAGGACCAATCAGAGTGAATTCAGCTAAATGGATAAGAGAAGCGACGGAGAAGATTCAGATCATTCGCCAGAGAATGAATGTAACGCCCCGGTTTCCGGATGAACAGGTAAGCACGCCACGTGTGCGTTTTGAGCGTAGGCTTTATTTTAATTCTTTAATTTCATAATATATTCTTACGTGGCATTCATATTTTATAAAATTCATGAAACATCCTTTATGTGAATTATTTGATTTCATATCATTGAAAATATTATTTCGTGACACGGAAAATATTTCTTGCATAAAACAATTACCGAGAGTACTTCAAATTACCAAATTGTCCCTAGTTGAATATTTCTTTAAAATTCTAGGGACTTAATTGCATAACTTTCAAAGACCTAATTGATCATATTTTAAAACCATGTATACTCAATTGCATAACTTTATGAGCTAAAGGATTAATTGGCAAATTAGCACATTTCACACATTTCAAAAATGGGTCTTACGTTATAGCATCTCCAAGCTTCTTCTTTGTTCATTTTATCCAAAAATTTCCAACATATTCATCTCCCTCACTCTCGGTTCCAAGGAAGAAAAAGGGAAGGAGTGATTTTCATCCAATCATCAAGATTTCAAGAAATATTTCAAGGAATTGGGAATTGATCATCATCTTCATTTATTTTCTCCATAATTTCATCTTCAAGGTTGGTTTTGCATGAATTGATGATGTTGATCATATTTGGCATGGCTAGGGTTTGTGAATCATGTACTTTGTGGATTATTTGCTGAGCAAAGTATGATTAGGTGAATATATGTTGAATTATGGCATGATTTATTCATGAATTTGTTGAGAATTTGAGCTTGAAGGATCAAGATGAACTTGAGCTAGAAACCTTGGAAACCTTGATGATATAGCATTTCTTATGTGTTTAAGTGTGATATTATCATCCTATGAATGGTTATGTATCATATTTCCAGAAATTAACACCTTTGTTGATCAAAATTGGGGTTTTGTTGTTGTTGTTGTGCATTTCCGTGAGCTTCCCCTGTTTTTCCTCTGTTTCTGTAAGTTGCAGAAACTGGGAACGGCCGTTCCCAGCCTCAAGGCATTGTGGGAACGGGCGTTCCCCTCTTTTAAACTAAAACAAGGCGGCCGAGCATGGGAATGGCCGTTCCCATTTTGGCCTTGTGCCGGAAGGGCCGTTCCCAACTAAGGCGCATTTTTAAAATTGAAGTCGTTGGCGCGTTTTGGGGATTTATGGGAACGACCGTTCCCATTTACAAAGGGGGTCCGGAACGGTCGTTCCCACCTGACATGCAGAACAAAAGTTTCTGCATAAAATTATGTTTTTACCCCCTCGATCCGACGACTTCTTTGACCCCGAATTGCTATAATATGTGTTATTATGTACTGAAACAACATGTTATCATGCCACATTGCATTTTCCTCGTCATCTCGATACATTTCCATCGTTCGTCATATTTGGTCCATTTTAGGTCATGTCTCACGTATACACGTCGTGTTTGCACAGGTCACGGGGTTGTGGACGAGGAGCAGGCTCAATAGAGTATATCCTTGTCATATTTTGTAAGAAAGGTGAGGTTTTATTTTAAGTAAATCGAACACTATAACCCTTATGTGCTATTTTCGGCCAAAACATATTATCATTATAAACGTTTTCAAAGTTATAAATATTTCAAGCAAGCAAGTAATGATTGTCATGATTTTCAAGCAAGTTTGGCGAGTACATGATTGCACGTGGGCCCAAGGGTAATTCTTGAGCCAACCGGGAAAGCAAGGGCTGACGGGTAACTCCTGAATTATCCTCACATTGTTGGGATCACCCCCGAAGCCACTAGGAGATTAGTGGTGGAAGGAGTTCCGTGTCTAGGGGGTCATGTCCCCTACACACACCATGTCGTGGATAGTTGAGCCTTGCAAACTCACTATCACCCGGAGGAAGAATGAGACTAGGGATTAATCCGGCATGTCGGGTTTTCCTCGGGTTATTGCATGATTCCAAGCATGAAACTGTCTATGTGAGCACTAAATGGAATTGTATGATCATGTATTGAATTGATAAAGCAAGCACGTATTGTCACGTTTGGTGTAAAGGTTGGAGAATCGGCCCTGCTCGCCGGGGTCACATGTTCATGAAATGATCAAGTTAAACTGTTAAAATGATTAGTTGTAATCTCGGGCAAAGAACGAGTTTCTTGAACTATATATCTATTTCAATTCCAAAGTCTTCACTCGAGGCTACAACTTGCATGTGATTTGTGTTATATATATTTATTGCCCCTCACTCAGTCTTCGGTAGACTGATACTTCACTTTTCAGGTACTTGAGCGCTTGGTCGTGCTAGGCGGGTGTCCGGTCGAGTTTTGCATTTTCACGAGTCTAGCAATGTACCATCATGTATATATTTTTGCCACCTATCACGTTATGATGTTGATATCACATTTTGGAGAATTAAGCATGTATAGATTATTAAGAGATAATAATGTATTGATAGTTAAGTTGGTACCTATACATATCTATTCAGTAAATATGGTACCTATATGTATATTTGAGTTATTGCTTCCGCTATTTGAATTCATGTTTTGCGTTATTTATGTTGGGGAGTGTCCCGCCTAGCTCGTCATTTTTATTGTCACCCGTTCGCTATAGTTTTGGTTTATGTATGGATTTTCCATTTCATACGTGGATCGAGGCTATAGTGCGGGGGATGTAGTGCCCTGGGGGATATGTGTTACAATGAAAGCTGCCCAGGACAGGCAGAAGAGTTATCCTGATCGACGAAGAAGGAATTTGGAATTCGCAGTGGGCGAAAAGGTATTTCTGAAGGCATCGCCAAGGAAAGGATTTTCCCGAATTGGGAAAGGTGGAAAGTTAAACCCCGAGATATGTTGGACCGTATGAGATACTGGAGAGAGTCGGACCGACTGCTTATAGATTGGATTTGCCTGCAGGTTTAACAGGAATCCACAACGTATTTCATGTATCTCAGCTTCGTAAGTGTTTCTCAGATGAGACAGAGGTTGTGCCGGTAGAGGAGATACCGTTAGAACCGGATCTGACTTATGTTTTGAAGCCCGCTAAGATTCTAGATAGGAAGTTTTAAGAGCTGAGGAATAGGAAGATTCCTTTGGTTAAAGTCCTTTGGAAGGGACATGGGACAGAAGAGCCAACCTAGGAGACAGAAGAGAAAATGCAGAAGCATCACCCTGAGTTGTTTGCGGTTAACGCGGAAGGAGGGGTGATCGTAACAGCCCAAAACAGGGCCTAGATAAAAACAGTAAGTTAAGGGCATTGGTAAAGCGTTTATAGACCGTGATCCAACTTTTTGAATCATCATGCATTGCATTCTTACATGAACTTTGTGCTCGTATATGATCTGACATGTTTTAAGGGGGAATTCTTGACCTTTGATACAGTTTACTATTCATAACCCGAGCCTACCTTGTTCATATTGCTACTCGAACCCTAGAGGTTCATCACACATGTTTCTCTATCGTTTGAACTTGTTTCCTGAGCTCAGAGAGTCTTTCTTGAACCATAAGGGTATTTTTGGAACTTAGGACCAAAGTTACTATTCATCCAAAAAAATGAGCTTTTGATTCTGATACCTTTCCTACCCAAGTTTACAGTCGAATCGATCCTCGAGTTGAGACGAGTCTTTTGAAATCATTCTTGGCTTGGAAATCTATTCTGGAACTTTGTTTTATTGAAAATGTTTTCGAAAACCCTAGTTCACTATTTCTTCTACGAACGGTTTTCATTCGGAAAATGTTTTCTCTTCGGATTTGCACTACTTGAGCTATTTCAAGATTTTTGAAATGTTTTACAACTCTTGATTCAAACCCTAGCTTGAAATTTTGAAGCGTACGTTAGTACGTAATAATTCACTATTCACTCTACGTTTTCAACTTTATAACGGTAAAACGTTTTCTATTCGATTTTGGACTCAAAACGCTTCTCGATTTATTTCTTGAATTTTGGGAACAACCCGGACTTGAAAATCATTCTAGGAAGTCGTTTTTCACTCGTGTTGAGTTTCGAGCTCAAAACTTTTATTCACTAAAACTAATGTATCTTTCAAACGGTAAATCCGATTTCGACGAATGAATATGCGTTTCGAAGCTAATTTTTGCCCGGACGGAATGGTTACACTTCCAGCCACTTATCCTCAAGTCTTGGCCACGAAATTACGGAAATACCCCCCAGCAGTCCCATTTTTACCTTCATAATGCCTAAAGCTTCTAGAAGATGCAAGTGGATGAACTCTTGTTTTGCTCTCCTACCCTTAAGCCATCTTTCTTTGCAAGGTGAGGGGCTTCTTCACAACTATAAATACCCCTCTCATGCCATTAGAATCCTTGCTCAAAGTCTTGTGTTGACAAGCACTCCTCTCTCCCTCCTTTCCCCCTTGGCCGTCGGCCTCCCCTCCCCTTTGCTAGGTTAGTTGCTTTATTTTTATGTTATGTTTAGTTAGTTTATGTTTTTATGTTATTGTATGTTTATATTATGTTTAGGTTGGGTCTTAGGGTCTTCCCTAAGCCATATAGGATTTTATTTTATGCATTTATTATATAGTTTTCAGGATATGTTTGAATAGTTGTTTATATGTTTTATTTGTTTAGTATATGCTTGAATATGTTATGAATTGCCCTAGTATATGCTATGATCATCTGATATGATTGTTATACTATGAGAATTGATGCATGATTATGGAATTTGAATTATGTTCATGCATGCTAGCTAATGGAATAGTGATTTACAATTTATTATGTCACAACTTGTTACATGTTGATATTGAATTAAATTGTTACATGTTACATGCCTAAAGGTATATGATATGATATGATATATGTTGTGACATGTTGTCACATTGTTATATGATTCTTGAATTATGAATTGAGCTTATGGTATGATATGGGTTATTGGATTAGTGCCTTGATCATATGTTATACACTTTAATAGTGTCACACGTTATAACCTAAGATAGAATAGTGTTTCATAACTTGATCTTATGCCTTAATTAGATCTCTTAACCATAGGTTATACCTTTAACCTAGATCACACTTGATTATATTAACATGAACTTGAAACTATAGGTTTTAATCAAGATCATAATTTAATTAGGGTGTGTCTGTATGTTCATGCCGTGTGTGTGTGTGTGTGTGTTCGTGCATGGTGTGTGTGTGTACCGTGTGCGTGGGTGTGTGTGTATAGTAAGGGTTTGACCCGACCCTTTGACCCGACATGTGAATAGTAACCTGTGAATAGTAATCGTGAATAGTAATCTGGAATAGTACTCTTGAATAGTACTTTTGAATAGTGCTTTTGAATAGTAAAAGTGAAATAAAACTTGTGCTTTCTTAATTCACATTTACACCAAGGGTTTCCATATCCAGGGTCTAAAATGTGTTTTCTTTCGTGGACTTGTTTCTTAACCTAAGGTTTGCGATAGGATTCATAATTTGACTAAAGCTTACTCGGATATAGTAAGATCAAAGTCTCACGTTAAGAGTAACTCACTTTAACGTATTCCTTTGTGTGTTACCTTTCTTGAATACCTTAAATGGTATTACTCTCTTGTGTTACATGTTCTTTATATGTTCCTTGTTCATTGTTTCATGCATTTCATATGCATCTTGGTTAGTAGTGGGTCTTAGTTCTTAAGCTCACTCTAGTACACCACCTACCGGAGTTAAAGTTGAGCACTGGGATCCCCAGAGCACCGCATAATCTGTCTACCTACCTTTTGTTACTATAGGTGAGGTGAAGTTATAAATGTTTTCCAACTGGAACCACGATTATACTATCGTATCATATGTTTTGAAATTCAAAGCTAAACCTCATTTTGAACTATCCCTTTTATCGGGACATTCTTTTGAATGGATCATTCATACTTTAATAGTATACCTTGATCTACAGCACATGTTTTCCAAAGTTCTGCATTCTTGTTCAAAGACAGTTACATGATCTGCATATGTTTTCAAAGTACAGTTTCATATGTTTTACAGACAGAATCATATGTTTTACAGACAGAATCATATGTTTTACAGTTACAGTTTCACATGTTATAGTTAGCATACTGGAGTGGTATTCTGGTCACTGCTAATCTTAAATGCAAGCATAGAGTTTACAGTTTGGGCCCGGCGGTTATGTGTGGAGGTGATGTTCGGGAGGTGTGCTCCAACGACATCACCAATACTGGCCGCCACACTTAGACAATTGACACCGACTTTTAACAGGAGGTTTGTTAAGTCAGGACAATCTGTTTGGGAACGGACAGCAAATCTGTTCCCATTACATGTTTACAGGTCGCCTAGGGCTAGCTACCCGAAGTGACAACCGGTGGAGGATGGTGCATGTTTGTATGCGTTGGTGAGAGTCGCTGTTGACCTTGGTCCGATAGTCTACTGTGTGTGGAGTTATTGTTGACCTTGGTCCGATGCTCTACTATATGTGGGGTTATTGTTGATCTTAGTCCGATACTCTACTATACGTGGAATTATTGTTGATCCTGGTCCGATGCTCTACCAAATCATGTTTTTCTGGAGTAAGGATGGAGGAGCCTAGCTTGCGGGCAAAATTCTGTTTCATAAAGGATGGTTCATATCTGGAAAAGTTCACTTTACCCTTATCCCGTTTTATGGAAGAACTATGAACCATCAACAGCATATGTGTGCGCGTGTGATAGCATTCATGAAAATGTTTTAAAACGTGCATTCTTTTACAGCATCACATTCAAAGAGTTTTATCAACCGAACTTGTTTTAAGTTCTTCTTTAAAGCCTTGCATTTAACAGTTCTGAACTTTACTTCAAATTCTTTATCATTCAGTACTTTCTTTTAAGTATTCTATCACTTAGTCCTTTTGACTAATACCTCTCCCATTTTCTTGCCTCGTGGTTTCAGGTCTTGCAGCCGCAGTCTAGAGGTATCTTGAAGCTCTAGATTGTCATTTTGCTTCAGTCAGGACTTAGTATTACTTTCTTTTATATCCTGCATATGTTTTATGGCTGCATTACTTTATGTTTCTGAATACTTGAGTATCTTTGTTATACTCTTGCTGCTACTCCGCTACCGATATTTTGAACTCTGTTGTATCGGTATTTATATGTGAATATGTTACATGTTCTGATATGCCGAGTCTCTCTTACACGATCAATATGTTCTTGCTTGTTACATGCCATCACGCACATGTTTTGGAAAGTTTTAAAATACTCTGATTTTCCACTGCATAGCCACATCGTTATACATATATAGTTCTGAGATAGACAGTCGTTCGCTGGAGTATTTCTTGAGTGATGGCTCACACCATTACTTGAGAGGTGCTTCAGTGCGGGGGTTGAGACGTCGCTCTCCTCTTGTTCCAGTACGGGTGGGGGCGTTACATTACCTTTAGAAGGCCCAGAAGAGGAAGATGGAGCATTCACCATCAGAACCTTGTTGTCCTTCTTGATCGTACTTTTAGCAGTCACAAGCTGACTAATCAACTCAGCTACAGTAGCACCAGCATGATTCATATTGAAGTTAAGGACAAATGGGTTGAATGATGGTGGGAGCGAGGCTAGCAACAAATCCACTGAAAGCTCATCTTTCAGTGGCATGTCCATAGAAGCAAGTTTCTCAGTAAGGGCGAGAAACTTGAGTCCATATTCATGGACATTTGAGCCTTCCCTCATTCTCACGTGGAACAATTCCTTTGAAATGTTATACCTTGTAACATGTTCATTAGGGCGGTAAAGTTGCTCTAAGTGGTCGTAAATCTCCTAAGCGAATTCCATGGCCTCATACTGCCTTTGCAAGTCCGGAGACATGTTAGCCAACATAAGGCAACGGGCTTGGAGATTATCATCCTTCCACTTCTGGATCGCGTCCCGCTCGGCCCGAGTGGGAGCTTCCCCTTCGGGACTAGGCTCCCCTTCGAAGAGAACATAAGTTCTCTTCTCAGAATCTAAAATGATTTTTAGATTCCTCAGCCAATCAGAATATTTGGGACTAGTCAACTTGTTTGACTCGAGGATCGATACAAGAGGGTTTTTGGTTGCCATTTCAAAACACGTAGAGAATCACAGAATCTACGACCTAAATGGTAAAACAGAGAACTAGTGAGCATGCTGAATTATAACCAGATACAAAAGATAAGGTCTTTAATCTAATGTAGCTCCCACTATTTTTCAAAGATCTATAATTCCCAAAGATCTAAGAGGAACACATTTCCCAATGGGTACTAAGATCCTAAGTATTTTACCTCGAACCCACGACTCGCGGACATTCTAAGTAAAACCCTAGGTAGGTACAACTTACCAATTCTAACACCTTTAGAACTCTTAGTAATTGGTTTTGCATAACCTATCTTTCAATATGGACCCACGACTCGTGCGACATCCATATTTACTTAGGTGTTAAGCTAGACCCATCAATCATAAGATCATGATCAAAACTTAGTTCGAACGACCCACGACTCGCGGACATCGCCCTTGCTAAAATTGACCACGAAATATTGATCATTTAAAATGATCAATTAGGTAACTAAGAACTAATAAGCTCCACTAGGTATCCCACGACTCGCGGACAATAACTAGTTTCACTTACTAAACTTAAAACCTATTGATGGAATGCTAGGAATTTAATTCAAAATTTGCACCTCGAATTAAACACCTATTTATTTGAAATTAGCTTAATATTTGATGGGAATTTTCGAATTAACCGGAGAGTTGTCCGGTTCGACCTCACCAACATATATGTTATCCAATTTTATTAGTCTTGATTAATGCAAGTACACTTAAATGCATTTCAAACAAGCACATAAACAGATAACATGTCCTAGCATGATACTAACATGTGATGATCATGGGTTCTACCTATCTTATGCGTGATATGTGGGAGCCACTCCACAATCACAAATTCTAACATACATGCCACATAAACAGTTTAAATCACATAAGGGAAAGCGGTAACAAAATACGAGCCCTGTCTCTATTACATTTTCAATTGAGATTCCCCTCCCTAACATTTTGAGGGGTCTTCACTCATGGCCTCCTTGTTACTTAAATGTGGTCCATCTTACTCCATGGGTGCATTGTCTCCAAAATGAAAATAAAACCTCACCACCTATCTCTATTCTCAAATTACAATAAAAGGAAAAAGACATAAAGTAATAAGGCTCAATCTTCATATTGGCCTTAGACAATTACACGGGGCATACCCCGGCCTCAAAAACAGTAATATGGAAAGCCACATAATAAATCACGTAACAGTACGCACATAAGTGAGGCTCCAACCTCAATTGAAAAACGCAATTATAGGGCTCCAACCCCAATTTAAACCATCCATGTGCATAAATTAAAACCATACATAAGTCTAAACCCATGATCACCTAACATGCATAAATTGCAAGAATTTAAATTTAACCAATAAATTAAAATTCTCGCTTTAAGCTCTAATAGCTTAAAACACGACTTAGATGCAATTCTTGTTCAAGAGCCTTTTCAATAAAACTCGAAAAACAATAAACTAATAAAATTCCAATTAATTTCTGAAAATTAATAATTTTATTCTTTCAATATTTTCAGAAAATAAAATTTTCAATTTTTCCCAAAATTTTAATCGATCAATTTCTCAAAAGTCCCAATTTAATCGAAATTTTAAAATAATTTTATTTTAGCAAAACTGATTTTAAAAGATAAAATTAAAATAAAATTAAATCAGGATTTTCAAGGACCGAAAACATGAAACACGAAAACACGAAGATTGACCCGAAACCACTCGCCCAAGGGGGGCACCGACGCGCGGCATCAGGCACGCGCGCGTTGGGCGCGCGAGCCGTGCACTAGTCGCGCGTAGCAGTGCCCACCCGATGGCGGGCGGTCTCGACAGGAGCTCCCACGTTGTTGCGGGAGCGTCCGGGCGGCTGTCCCGCGCGGTTACGGGAGGGTTGGGCGGCGGTGACGAAGCCTGGGCGTGCGGCGGTGACGGAGCCTGGGCGTGCGACGTGCTAGCACGCCTAGGCTCGTCCTTTTTTTGGTGTTCTGTTTCGTATTTTAGGTTTCTCCAAAACCCGGTTCAATCCAAAATTAGAAAAATACGATTTAAATAGATTTCAATCAAAACGGTTTTCAAAAACACAATTTAAGAAAACAATTTCAGAAATTCAAGAAAACTTACAGTGTCGTAATTCAAGCTTTCTAAAAGAACTCATGAATACCTAATTCGCATCTAAGCCTAAGAATTTCTACCAAATTCAGAATAATTGAGACGAATCAGAACACGATTAACAAGGTGGCTCTGATACCACTTGTTGGAAAATAGGAATCAGAAAGCAGCGGAAATTTTAAAATTTTTCCAACAAAAGGATCTTAGACTCGTAATCATGTATCCAAATTCGTAGAGATTAGAAACTTACTTTCTTAATTAACTTTCTTGAAGCGTTTCAAGCCACCCAAGAGCGCTCTTCTCGCGGCTTGATCCCCTCTCCTTGGTAAAGCTCGAATCTTCAAAACTTCTAACTTGAAGCTCTCTAGAGATAGTCCACCAACTTGACTACAATCTAACTAGTAAGGATGTTAGTTCTCTAGTTAGTGTTTAGGCTTAACCTAGGGTTTAATTTATCTTGGAGAAAGGATGGTGTTCAACACATGAACCAAAAGAATTGTCAATTACTCTCTAAGGGGAGCTCGAGCTCCCCTATATATACGTAGAGAGGGGCGGCCGATCCTAGTCCTTATGGACTAAGGATTTGGTCCCTCTCTCCTATTACTTGATCATCAAGTAATTTTGACTTTGACTTTGAATTCAAATTCAAATCAACTTTTAAGAGAGCTAAAATATCCAAACCCTTTTGGATATTATTATACTTTATTTATTAATAAATAAATAACTTATTTATCTAATTAATTAATTCGTAATTAATTAAATAGATTAATTTTCTCCAAAATAAGACTTTCTTTTTAATTCAAAATTAAACCAAAGTCTATTAAATAATTAACACATTTAATTATTTAACATATATATATATATATATATATATATATATATATATATATATATACACGTGTGAGACACGTGTCACAAGGACACGTGTCACTCACGTGACCCACACGTGTGGTTTCACACGTGTGGAACCCTCTTGGCCCGATTAACTCGTTTAATCGTTTTAAAGTCTTAACTCATGTAACCAAGTTGTTGTGTGTGACCCTCTAGGTTCTCAATTCAATTAGCAGTGACCCTAATTAATTAATTCACTAATTAATTAATCAGTTCACAGATTAAACGACCATAGTCTAGCAACAGGTGTTTAACCCCTAGCTGAATTGGAATGTTCGGATTCGACAGAACCTTTAAGTCATTGATTCATGTGAGATACAATCCTCCTACTTACTATCTCTCAACCAAGATCTAGGGTAAGGGAATAATCAGAACCCTAATAATCCGGTCTTAAAGCTAAGTGCATTTCATATCCATTTGATCTCAATCCAAGAAACCCTTTTCTTGATGTCTTCATCTACTGCCTTGGCCAAGGACTCCATATGGCATATGAATGACTTACACAATAAGAGATCCCCTTGCAAATGCAAGTGTAGGTCCTTTCTTGATTCACATCCACTTTCATGAATCACTTGTGCAGCCCCAGCATAAGCCTTGAATCAGTTGTCTAAGGCGACACCCTTTAAAGCTTATACCTAAGACTACAGAGTTAACTCATAAAGTGACATGGAACCTCAAGTCTAAGGATCAATTAATCACATCAATGACTCGTGCGATATTTCCTAATCTGGAAGTTTCCATTTCCTGAAATAGAAACTTCCTTTCCCATTTAGGAATGTTCTCACACGGGGCACCTCAGTGAACTTACTTATTGAAGTAAGCACCCTCATGTATCACGCACGTATCAACTATACACTTTGCACCTCCATGAAACAAGGTGGTCCTTCTTAAGGGCGTGATCCCACAAGCAAGCCTTAGAGGAGTCAGGTTGACACTCCCACTATCGGTAGGACTCATCGGCTTAGAGTATTTTACTAATCATGACTTATGTGATATAGGGCTCGTTTCATGAACCATTTCACCTAAATGGTAGAGTCCTAATGTCATCAGGATTAGGGGAGTTCTCATACATGCACAGATAAAGTAAACGCATACCAAACAAGAGCATATAAAGAAGTGTTGCCTCAATTCGTTATTTCATTCAAAGATTGTCTGTGATTACAATAAGGAAAAGCATAAAGCGGATTTACAATCGGCTTTCTAGGGCACTATTCCTAACAGGACGTACCTTTTCCTGTCACTTGATGTGGAATAACTAACCTCCAGTTAGACCACCACCAAGATCTAGTTGGCGGCAAGTATAATAGTAGACCTCGGCCCATGCCTCCCGGACTACTACTTCTACCAAGACCACCGGGCCCACAATAAGAAAATATATTTTGCTTGCATTTAACGATACCCGATAAACGGTAGTATAGTAACGAGATAATTTAGCAGGAGATACTTTTAATTATTTATGACAAGATGTTATGAATACTTTAAATTGATTGATTGTGTGTACTAGACCAATATAAGTTGATATCAAAGTATTTTCAAAAACGGCAATATCATTTATAAAGGAATAAAAATTGAATATTATTATGGTAGGTCATAAAATGTTTCATATATATATATATATATATATATACCCATGATCCCAGTTGAAAATGTTAACCTCACCAACAGTAACAAGGTATTATGTAATAATACCGGAGTCCTAGTTCGTCCAAATCTTCACCTATGAGTGGTGATCAACTATAAGTTTCTATTTCGTAACCAAAACTACTCACATAGACAAGTTATCATAAAACATGTCATAATCATGGAATGAGATCACATAATAATGTTCTGATAAAAAACAACTTTAATATTCAAACAAGACTTGTAAAACAAGTGGTTATTAAATTATGAATCTTAGTAAACTTTTATATTATAAAATAAGTTCATAAATTTTAATAAGGAAATGTTATTTATTTTAATCATATAATATTTACACCTAAAAGGGTAATATGTTAGAAAAATCCGGTAAACTTTAATTTTTACCCGGTAAACCCTTATTTTCACCGTTTAAGTGAATTTCTTTAATTAATTAGGTTTTATGAAATCTTTAACTAATTAAATATTTATTAATCACATCATGATCCTAATTATAAGATTTGAAATGAAATTTAGGATTTAATTTGACAATGTAGGTTATATTTGGAAAATGTTTCACAATTATCGATTTTTGGAAAATTCGGATAAAATCCTTATTTAAAAAAATTCCAAAACTAATTTTATAATTAACTTAATATAAATTTCGAAAGTATCAGAATATGGGTCGACCAAAAAGTTAAAATTACTATTGAAAACATTTACTATTCAATTTCTTATGAATTAAACACTATATAACATAAAATCAAATTCACACACACACACACTAGTCACACGCCGCACACACACATGTCCAAGAACATTAAGAACATTTTCTTAAGTTCACTTGAATATTCAAAAAGGGTGTGTAACATTCTTGATCATATTCATATTTATAACATAGAGTTTGAAGCATAATATAGCAAGATATACAAATTTTCTATGAAAAATAATTCTAAATAAATTATTCTAGGCATGAATTTAATCAAACAAGATCATGAATACTTAAACATATAAATATACTATATCATATCATAATTCATGCATTTAATTAAATAAAATTCACATATATTATCATATTTTTCCTAAACTAGCATAAATAGCATATATTTCATAAAATAAATTCCTAAAGCATAATTTAATTAAATCTATGCATGCTACTACTATTATTATACTAAGAACATAATATAAAGCATGAAATAATAAAATAAAACACACCTTATCCTAGGGAGAGAGAGGAGTGGCGTGAGTGAGAGAGAGAGAGATGGAGTGAATTTTGTGTAGTCTTGAAAATGAGGTTGGAGGGGTATTTATATTTGGGATTTAGGGGCTTATGTTGCAATTCCTAAGAGTTTAGGGGAGATGTGGATGCTTCATAACCTAAAAAAATGCTTGGTAGCTAGGAAATGTGGTTGTCTCACATTTTAATCAAATACTTGGAAGCTATATAAGAAATGTGGGTGAATTATATTCATTTATTTAAACTTTCTAGAAGGCCTATGTTGTCATAGATGATGTCATGTTGAATAAAAATAAATATAAAATGATATAAAATTTATTCAAGAGTCGAGAGGTGAAAACTTGAAGTAGTAAATTAATGAAAGAACGAGTGAAAAATAAGCTTCGTTATGATTATAAATATGAAATATTTAGAGTTTTTGTTTATAAATTATGAACGTTAAAGATGATGAAAATCATGAGAAAATTATATAAACGAAGCTATGATGAAGTTTAAAGGTTGGAAAAATTATGATAATTCAAGAAACGTTTTAAGTATAATTTTGAATATTGAATGAAAGCTAATTATTTAAAATTAAATGATAATTTTTAAAAAAGGAAAATATTTATAAAATATGCTACGGTTGGAATCAAGTTTTGGTAAATGTATAAAAATTCATAAAATAATTCAAGGATCGTTTTGACTATGATATTGAATATCAAAAAGTGTACGGATAAAAAGTTGTTTACGGTAAGAATAGTAACTAGGGTTTTGAAGTGATTTTCGATTCTACTTGAGTTAGAATAGGAATTAGGGTTTGTGGATGATATCAAAATTCTCGAAATGATTCAAGGATTCATTTAACTTAATATTTGATAGGAAAAAGTGTTCCGAGAAATTCCTAATTGTATGGAATGAATAGTGATCAAGTGACCTAATGGTAATTTTGAGCAACAATTTTTGTAAAGAGTTTCGGGTCATGGAAAGAATATGTAATGATAGAAAAATATAAGTTTCATGCCTCTACGATTCTACGAATGAGATAAGAGGATATCGTTTAGTTGATAAATAATGACATGGGGATAAAATCGTAACTCTGATGTTAAATTTCCGAAAATGATTTTAAAATAAGAGATGTGAGTTAAGGTATTCAAGAAATACAGATTTGAGTTTTTAGTATTCTATAGAGGGAATGGAGGCTCGGAACTGAATAGTAATATGGGGTTTTAGTTGAGATCTCTCCCAAAGTCACATAATAGCACGTAAGAACAACTTAAAATACATAGAAATGTGATGCATGAAGAACATTTGACGGATCAAAGTCTATAAACGCTTTCACTTTCTTTCAAGGCTTACCAATTCCAACTAGGCCCTGTTTAGGGCTGTTACACTTTGAAAAACGCTTTTATATGTATCTAAGCTCTATTTTCGTTTACTTTGACAAGCTTTGATAAGTGTGAGTGTGTATAAGCGTGTTATGACTTGTGAATAAGCTTCGTTCAATAAGTGTAAGCGTGATAAGTGTAAGTGTAAGTTTGGGCCCCGGAGAAGTGGTATGTGATCCCGGGTCGACCATGGGGTCGCCAGGCTCTCTCATCAACATGACTCCGCCAATGGGAGGCTTGGCTCAACCTCGGAAGGTCGAGGGGAAAGCGGGTTCTCTTATGCTGGCGGGTGCATGTGTCATGGCCCGTCAAAGGAGCGGGCGGGATCCCCCGACTCATTAAGTTTTAAGTGTGGGGGTTGAGAGGGGCACCTCTCTTCCCCAAACGGTTTTGGGGTGGGATTGATTTATGATTCGTTTTGTTTTCGCTTTGTCTTTGCTTATGGAGTAAGTGGGTTGCAATTCAAGCTTTCGGTACGTTATGTTTTGTTATGGTTGTGAAACGGGGACGGATTACTAAACTCTAAAACTTGATTGATTTTGGCCTTCGGCCTCGAACCTCTTTCTTTATATACACACGCACCCATACATATACATAAGAGCAAAGCATATACAAAGCTGAAAGAGTTCATGAACCGGGCACAGTTTTTGCATTTTAAAACGATTTAACCCGTGGTAGCCCCCTCACCAGTCTCTAAGACTGACCCTCGTTGTTTCTCTCTTTTTTCCCCCCTTTAATTTGAGTTTGCAGGTACCCGTGGTGAGGAGTTGGTGCTAGGCGATTGTCTTTGAGTCGTGGTTGTGGATAGCTCAAATCACATGCATTGTAGTTTACTTTCTTTATGCCTTTTGATAGATTTTGAAATATGTATCAGTTATGTCGTTAATTCTATTTGCAAGGGTTTGTATAACTTGACGAGCTAATTTTGATATATCTGGTTTATGTTTCGAATAGTTATTTTTGTTTTTGGGGATTCTGGTGCTTCTGCATTCGTTATTTGATTTATTGCGCGCTCTGAGTAGGGTCTAGACCGCCTAGCTTAGGTTGGATTTTTGTTTGTCACCCCGTTCGCCATGGCTGGATGCGTGGGCGAAATTCCCATTTCGTTTCACGTGTTGGGCTATGGTGCGGGGCATGTGGGGCCCTTCGCTCCGGGGTGTTACATCCTTAAGTGGTATCAGAGCTCTTGTTTGTAAAACCGGAGCTCTTGTGTCGTGTCAGGTTTGTCTAGGTCGTTTAGCTTAGGATTATGTGTTTGTTGGCATTCACTACATCACTTATGTGAATTATTTGATATTATTTGCATTAATTGTTCACATGAACATGCACTAAAAACCCCACATGCATCGATATCTTCTTGGAATTGTATTTTATTTCAGGATACTCCTTCGACATGAACAAGTACTACCGGGAAAAGAACAAGAGGGACAGGTATATTCGGGCTACAGGGTGCTTAGGGATTTTTATCTTTGGAAGCAATTTGAAATGAGGATATCAAGGCCAAGTTCTAGATGATCAAGAGAAGGAAGTTGAGATTTTCGGAATCCGAGAAGAATTCTCATAAGGGAGTTCTATTTAAGAACTTTATACAAGTACCTCCCTTCCGAGTTTGATGACAGGAAGATTTCAAATTGAAGAATGAAAGTAGATGGATGATTTCATATAAGGGTTTGAAAGATTGGGTATCTTCGAGGACCACCCTGGAGTTCGGAATTAATTGCAAGCAAGTAGGCATGGAATTCGATTAAACATTCAAATTTCAAGAGTATGTGCATGATCCGAGGATGTAAGATAAATGGGGCTATGAAGGAATGGGTAATCAAGGGATTGAATCTCCCACACTACTTATGTGAAGAAAAGACAGATTTGGGGTTAGAAGATCAAGTAAGGAATCTAAACTTCGAGAATTCTCGAAAGGTTTCAAGATGTCAACAATATCAGAAAAAGAAGATTTCAATGTTGAAGTGGACAGATCAAATTAATAGGAATTAGGAAATTATTTCAAGTCCCGTTAGATGGAAGAATACTTCAAGTTGGAATAATTGGAAGGCAAGGTAAGGAAACCAAAAGATAAGAGAAATTCCCAAAAATTCAAGATTTCAACGATACCGAGTATAAGAAGATGCAATTATCAAAGATTGATTTTATATCTCCTCACCGGAAGAAATTTCATGTTCACATTGTAGAGACTCGAATCATATGGAAGGAAGAAATTCAAGAATTTCATTAGGCGACCAATACCAAACGAAGAAAGATTTCAATACCAAAGGTGGTAGGATAATTCAATTATGGAGAAATTGAAGGCATGATGAAAGTTAACCGAACAGCAAGAACTTGAGATCTTCACAAAAATGTCATGATTTCAAGATCCCGGTTCAAGCACAAGATGATCCTCCCGGAAAGTAAGAAGATGACACCACAATCAATACTACTACTATGGTGAACGGTACATGAAGCATTCATGGCATTACATACATGCATATTTTAATATCGGGGAAACCCACGTGTTTATTGTTTTCCTTGTTTTTCGGTGATTCTTGATTGCACTTGTTGTGTAAATTGCTTTCCTTCTTGTTCTTGCTTACCACGTGTTTCTTTTGTTTCTTAGTTTTGTTTGTAGTGTGCTTCCTTTCTTTCTTAATTTTGCTTGTTGTGTATTTCTTTCCCTTCTTAGTTCTTGCTCGTTGTGTGCTTTACTTTCTGTTTGGTGTTAACTCTCTTTTGAAGAGAGCTTGTGGTATGGAGTGTACGTGAGTGTTTGGTGAGTTGTGAGGGTCGAGCTGTTTTTGGTAGGCTTGTGTGGAGGTGTCTTGTTTTCGTTGAAGTTGAGTGCTGCTTCCAGGAGGTCCGTCAGGGACTCAACGATATTTTCGGGTATTAGATTGAAGGCTAACCCGTTGATATTTCTCATAGAAGAACCGAGGATTGCCTCAGAGTAAGAGGTACGGTTTCGAGTGGGAGGAGGCGGTTGAAGAGAGTTGCCCTCGGTATCGGCTTTTGCCTAACCCGAGGTACAAAAGGCTACCCTGTTTCCAACCGAGGCACAAAGGAAGGCCTTTGTTGTGTGTTGCTTGTAGGAGAGCGGTAGCCTACACCTTAAGGAATGTAAGGACATGAGTTAATCCCACTTAGGGTTTGAGGTCATTAGGAGTTTTGGGAGACCGGTTGTTATGGCATAAGAAAGACGTTATGGACTTTGTGTAGTAATGTCTATGTGCCGACGATTGAGGGTTCTCCAACCACTCCCGAATCTTTATTTGGGATGTGAGGTCAAACGACTAGGACTTTGTGTTCGGTTCGCCATTTAAGGAGATAGGGTCTCGAGAAGTATGAGATCAGAGTAGCGCAGCGAAAGTGTGGAGTTGGGCTTATCTTCGGAGCCGTTCAAGATTCTCCTTAGGACCTGAGGACAGGTCCTTTTGAAGGAGGGGAGTTTGTAACATCCCGATCGCTCGGATTTTCAGGTACGCCGTAACGAGAGGGTTATATGCGCATTTAAATTATTTAATTATGAAATTGAGTGTTATTTTAATGCTTATATGATTATTTGAAATTATATGAGATTAATTGTTTATATTATGAACTTTAAATTTTTAAACGTTTAAGTTTGCATGCTCGTAATTTACTTGTTATGTGCAGGAATTCAATTCCGATTTTTGTGAAATTTTGATATGCGTGATATATGTGAGCTATGATGGCGTTTGCATGCTAGTTTTAAGTTTTTGGGTTCGTTTGTCGAGGTTTTAAACCTTAAGTATTTGACGAGGGACATGAGGGCCTAACTAGTTTTAGCGCGCCTCATGTTCCGGAGGCCATAACTTGAGCTCGGGAATTCGGATTCGAATTCCGGAAGAAGAGTCGGACTTGTAACGAAGAAGGGAAACTTTTGAACTAGGTTTGGTATTTTTCTAAGCCCATTTGGACCCCCTTTTTTCACCCGGAATGAGCAGCTTGCACCAAAGCAACCATCTTTGACTAGTCTTACACTTGTGGGGCCAATTTAACCATGCTCAAGCCTTAACCCTTGGTTTATTTGACCATAACTCAACTCTCTCTCTCCTTTAACTACTGTATTTCGAACCACACACCCACAAGAGAAGGAAAAGCTGCAGAAAATGGAGAAAAGAAGGAGAAAGAAGAAACCCTCTTCCATGCCTTGTGATTTTGGAGCCAAATCTTCTCCATACTTCATCAACTCTTGAAGGTATGTATATTTTCGAATTCTCCATGTTTATATGATGATTTTGATCCATGAATTTCATGCTTTAATTGAGTTTGATATGAGTTTGGGAGATGGCATGAATAGGAAGGGTTAGAGGTCATTTCTTGATTCCATGTCTTAGCTTGAGTTTGGGACTGAATTGATGCTTCCTTGGTGATTATATGAACTTCTTTGCTTCCATTCTTGATTTATACTTCATGCTAGATGTGTTAGGGTGATTTCTTCTTTGATAACTTGGTTGAAACTTTGAGCTTTTGGACATGAAAACTGAAATTTATAATCTGCTCTCCCGATATGAAGTGCTGTCACGTTTTTGAGATCAAATGATTGAATTCTTGCCTCCAATTTCATGTGCTAATCCATGGTTATGTAATATACATGTTGCTCTATGAATATGCTATGTTTTGCTCTGATTTCATGCCTCATTTCAGCTGCATATATGAGTTATATGAGTTAGAACATGACCTATTTTCTTTCCTTCCTTGCAATGGTTTTGTGTGGCTGTTTTGGTGCTCAAAAACTGATTATATGAACTTGTTTTGCTTCCTTTTTGATACATGATAGTTGGTAGATGTGTTATAGATGAATTCTCTTTGAAACCCTTTGATGAATTGATGAATTTTGAGCTTGAAAAACTGCTGCAAATCTGCTTCCCTTCTAACCGAACTGCTGTCATGATTTTTTTGGATTGGTTTGTTGATTTCTTGTGCTCCAATTCGTGTGAAATTGCATGAACATGATGTGCTTTAGTTTTTCTACATGTTAGCTAAGTGTTTCCAAGCTTTTAGCCCCTGTTTCAGCCCCATATTTGGAGATTATGGCCTGCTTGCATTCATGCTTCTCCTTGATCCGATTTTTCTTGCATGATTGAGATCCGTTTTGTTGTTGCATGTTAGGGCCTGATAATGTGACGATTTGGTGATGTTTTGGTGTTGAATTCATGCTTGTTATGTGTGCTTTTAAGGCCTAAGAAATCCCCTAAGAGCTGCTGGAAAAATGCCTTGTTTTGCCCATGAAAACCATTGCTGCGCCAAAGTTTTTTTTTCTGAAAATTTGAACTGGACACGGCCGTGTCCAGTTTGTGCTGAATCTTGACACGGCCGTGTCACAAGTTTGAGTTGGGCATCTGATTTTATTTAATTCGGACACGGTCGTGTCCGTTTCCTTTGTGTTTTGGACATGGCCGTATCATGTGACACGGTGGCCCCCCGGAGGAGTTTCTTTCATCGTTTCGTTGCTTTTCTTTGCCTTCCCTCATCCTGTTTGTGACTTATATGCTTTGTTAGCTTAATTTATTATGTGTTAACTTGTGTATTATGATTTTATGACTTAATTTATGTGCTCATTTTCGAATTATGATTTCATATGTGCGATATGCTCCTCTAACGTGCGTGTGTGACTTCATGTCTCATTTATATGTCTTGCATAATTAATCCTTTCTCCTTGCATGATATGAATACGTTGGTAACGTGTTGTATGATATGATATGTTTTTTGTATGAAAATTATGAATTCGTTTAATATGATTTATGAGACTTATGGTTTAATATGAACGTGTATGCATTATATGTTAATTTGTTAAGCTTCATACGCATCACTCGCATTCATACGCATTCGCCGAGCGTCATTATGGTTCATTTTGAGTCTAAGTTTATCTCTCGTTCTTTGTTTTGCTCTTAGGTTCATTTCGTTGTTGAGGAGGTGGTTTGTTAGCCCCTTTTTGATCCGTTTTGTTCGGTTTGGTCGACAAGGTGAGGTTTTCTTTCCTTTTAGTTATTATGACCTAAAACCCTATTTGTATTTCGAACCCGCATGCAACTTATATATGTATATATATAGATATATGTTTTGATACGTATTTTTTGGGTTTTATCCCGTTTGTCAAGAGGCTTTGAAAAATGCTTTTATATGTATCTAAACTCTATTTTCGTTTACTTTGACAAGCTTTGATAAGTGTGAGTGTGTATAAGTGTGTTATGACTTGTGAATAAGCTTCGTTCGTTAAGTGTAAGCGTGATAAGTGTAAGTGTAGGTTTGGGTCCCGGAGAAGTGATATGTGATCCCGGGTCGACCATGAGGTCGCCAGGCTCTCTCATCAACACGACTCCACCAACGGGAGGCTTGGCTCAACCTCGGGAGGTCGAGGGGAAAGCGAGTTCTCTTATGCCGGTGTGTGCATGTGTCATGGGCCGTCGAAGGAGTGGGCGGGATCCCCCGACTCAATAAGTTTTAAGTATGGGGATTGAGAGGGGCACCTCTCTTCCCCAAACGATTTTGGGGTGGGATTGATTTATGATTCGTTTTGTTTTCGCTTTGTCTTTGCTTATGGAGTAAGTGGGTTGGAATTCAAGCTTTCGGTACGTTATGTTTTGTTATGGTTGTGAAACGGGGACGGATTACTAAACTCTAAAACTTGATTGATTTTGGCCTTCGGCCTCAAACCTCTTTCTTTATATATCTATTACCACGGGTTAAATCGTTTTAAAATGCAAAAACTGTGCCCGGTTCATGAACTCTTTCAGCTTTGTATATGTTTTGCTCTTATGTATATGTATGGGTGCGTGTGTTAGCCCCCTCACCAGTCTCTAGGACTGACCCTCATTGTTTCTCTCTTTTTCCCCCTTCGATTTGAGTTTGCAGGTACCCGTGGTGAGGAGTTGGTGTTAGGCGGTTGTCTTTGAGTCGTGGTTGTGGATAGCTCGAGTCACATGCATTGTAGTTTACTTTCTTTATGCTTTTTGATAGATTTTGAAATATGTATCAGTTATGTCGTTAATTCGATTTGCAAGGGTTTGCATAACTTGACTCGCTAATTTTGATATATCTGGTTTATATTTCGAATAGTTATGTTTGTTTTTGGGGATTCTGGTGCTTCCGCATTCGTTATTTGATTTATTGCGCGCTCTGAGTAGGGTCTAGACCGCCTAACTTTGGTTGGATTTTTGTTTGTCACCTGTTCTCCATGGCTGGATGGGTGGGCAGAGTTCCTATTTCGTTTCACGTGTTAGGCTATGGTGTGGGGGATGTGGGGGATGTGGCGCCCTTCGCACCGGGGTGTTACAAAAATAATAATCAAATCGTAGAAGAATCTCTAGACTTTAGTTTGTAATGAGAAAAATTGCAAAAGAAAGAGAATCGAAAGAGCTTTCCGATGGTTATAAACACTTAACGTTTCTAAATTTAAAGTAGTAAGCGTTCGGAATTTTGAAAAATATGAGAAAATATATAAAACGAAGCTAGAATGAGAATTAATTTCCGAGAAAGTGCTCATGATTCATAAAATAATTTAAGGATTATTTTGAGTATAATATTGGATACCAAATGTTGTACGGTTTGAAAGTTAGTTTTTATGGTGGGAATAGTACTTTAGGAAAAATAGGAAAAATTTATAAAATAAGCTAGGAATTGAATTAAGGTTTGAAAAAGGTCTTAAAATTCATAAAATAATTCGAGGATTTTTTTGGTTATAATATTGGATAGGGAAAACGTTGAATTTCGAAAATCTCTAAACTAGGATTAAAGTAGAGTTTTTGACCGGTTTTGGCTACTACGGAAGCTACAATGAGAATTAGAGTTTGGGAATGATATCATAATTCATAAAATTTCGTAAGGATTCATTTGAACCCAATATTGGATGGGTAAAAGTGTCCCGAAAAATTTCTACATTTAGGGATGAATAGTAACTAGGGACCTAATGAGAATTTTTGACAAACAATTTCCAAAGTGTATCTCGGTATAATGAAAGCTAGGATATGAATCCGGAAAATGTGGAATCTACCTTTCTCAGGTTTCATGAGGAATATGTGAAGGTTTAGGTTCGGTGAATGAATAGTGATAAGTGTTTCATAATAAGGTAACGGATCGAATTTGAAACGTAAAGGCATATAATTCACATAAAATGAAATGCATGATGAATCAAGGCTATAAACGCTTTTCTCTTAACCCCTTTACTTACCCATGTTATCCTGATCTTGAAATCCGGGCTGTTACATAAACAATCATGTTTATCACCTAAATAAAGTTGTCATTTGTGCAGGTCTTGGTGGCTCCGTGACTTACATGTTGCCAGGAGGTTCGGCGTAGTGGTTGAAGAGAAACAGGGTCGCAAAGCTCTAATCGTGAAATGGCTCAAGCCGCCGTGCGGATGGATGAAACTCAACAGTCACGATGCATCTCGGGGAAACTCAGGACATGCAGGCATCGAACTATCGAAGGGATATTTCGAAATTAACATGGATGAGTGGTTTATGCTTTTAGTGCTGGGATAGGATAGGACACACGAGACACGACTAATATAGAGGCTGAAGTTAGAGCAATCGTATGGGGGTATTGCCCAAGCTGTAGTGAGGGGGTATATTAATTTATAGGTTGCTGTTGATGCGCAGGTTGCTATTGCTGTTATTAAATTGGCACTTCTAGAAACATTGCCATTCAGAGCACTATATCAGAATATTGGAGGCATGCTAAGATTATGAACATTCAACTAACACATGTCCATAGAGAAGGAAATATGGCAGCGGACAATCTTGCGACTCGCAGGGCAATAGATCAACAAGATTGGAATTTTCCAGACTTACCTTTATAGTTAGAATGTGGGGAGTACCGAACATCCGTCACAGAAGGTATGGCAGATCTTCATATTATTATGATTTGGAGGAGAGGCTCTGTTTACTATCTGAGTAAACATTATTGGAAGGTAGTACATTTCATAGTTGAGGATTATTATGGTAATTTGGTCATTAATCATCATTTTTTAAATGATATGGATGATTTAATTTACTTAAATATCTCGGGGAACTGTAAATCTATTTGGTAGGTAACAGAGGATTGGACTGTCATTGAGGTGAGAAAAGTATTTTTCTAGCGGATCAATGATTAACAATAGTAAATTATAGAACAAGAACACCGAGATAAAAAAGTGCATTTATAATTTAAATATAAGGTTAGCTTTACTAGCCACAGGGCTCCATGTGGCTAGCTTGTAGACGTAGTTTATGCATTGATGGCTACCTCATTGTACATATTCAAAGATAACATCCAAACACAGACACAAGGAGCCCTGAGGACGCTAGAATTATGAATGAGATTAATCGTTGCCAAATGCGTGTTACACTGATGCTCATCGAATCTGCCCGAAAGGCTGGACGCCTTTATACGAGGCCAACGGATGATCCGGACATCCGGTTAATATGCTTAACAACAGGGGTCGAAAGTTGAATACGTGTTGCGATTTAGCACTCTCCTTGGCTGTTGACGGCCGTTATTTGTTGAGGAAGGTTTTAATTTTTACCCACATGACGATCATTGTTTATTTTATTTTCTGTGAGTATTCTTGTATGAATAGTATTGATAATCCTTGAATCATGAACATTTGTATCTTGACACACTTTTACTAAGCACCACCCCGAACCAAAAATCAAACTACATTACTTGTAATATTTCTAATATGAACATTATTACACCACCCCGTTATTTGTAAAATTTTAACAAACTACATTACTTTTAATCGTACTAATTATACTGCTAACATTATTAGTTTCTAATATGAACTAGGTGGGTGTTGTGCTGAGCTTATAAGATGTTAAATAAGATATATGAGCTCCTCCTAAATAAACTGGGGAATTAAAATACCAACTTATTTTGTCATAAACATTTTCTTTCTTTATAACCATAGAATTATACAATTATCAATGTTAACATCTAATAACTTCTTTTTCTTTTTTCTATCGAAACAATTTGAAGCTTGAGCTTATTTTTAAAATAAGATGCAACATCTTACCATAAGCTTAAAAATTTCTTATAACATGTGAAAACTTATGAACTTTTTTCACTTATGAAAACCATAAATTCTTTAAAATAACCTAGCCAAACATCCTCTTAAATAAGCTTTCATCCAAACAATTAAAAATATTATTTTTCGATTAAAATTCAACTTCGGGTACTGCTGCACTAGTTTATGTGTTTTATTTTATGATAAACACACATTTTTAAAATATTTATTTGCTGTATTTGGTACTTGTATTTATTACCTCTCACCTGATAAATTTTAAAAATAATTTATATTACTATGTTATAATGAATACTCGTATTTATTACTTCTCACGTGATAAATTTAAAAAATAATTTGTATTACTATGTCATAACTCGTATCATGTCTGTAACTATCTGTTTATCCTTTGATCATAAGTCTTATCAGTTAGTTGATAACTTGAATGAAATTAGAAAGAATTGTCTAAAGGTTGAGCTTCCTTTGTATTTTAAATTTACTAAAGAATACAAGGTCCGGCAAATTTATCCCGTTTTTCATATATATAAAAAGTTAATTACCTAACATCAATCTATTACTCGAAAAAACTATGTTATTAATCAATAACATAATATTTTACATAGAATCCATATTTTGTAATCTATTTTTGCTCGGAAATAAGAGATGTACCAGAAACATTACCTGTGTGCACTGTGCAATGAAAACCGACATTAATGAGCAATGTAAGGCAAAAGAAGGTGACAAGTATAATATTGTGAATGTTCAAAAAAGATATTACTATTTTAAACGAGTCTAACATTTATAACAAGTGAAATAAAAAATATTTTTTATAAATTACATAAAAAAGAAAACAAGAGAAAAGTGAAACGGCTATTGTTGGAAATAAAACCAGAACAAACTAAAACTAACAACTTTGCACTCCATACATGTTCAAATAAAAAATAATTATTGTATAAATATATTAAAATTATTTTTTTATTAAATATATATATTATAATTTTTTTAATATTATTACTAAATTATAATAAATAAATGTATAGATAGAATAAGATAATATCATATTAGTAATTAAAAAAATTTAAAATATAAGTAAAAAGTGACAAAAATTATTTATAAAAAAAAATCGAATCTAAGTGATGAGAAAAAAAGAAAAATTAAGAAGAGAAGCTATGAGAGAAGAAAAATTAAGAAAACATACAAGTAATAAAGGGAAATGAAATCAATTAATAAATAAATAAATAATATATATTTTTAGAGTCCAACGACCAAACTTTAAGTAATATTATAAATAAGGAACATATGTACTTTGTGGCGAATCCTACACTACGTGTAAGGTATACCAATTCAATAAAATCACACGAATTTTGCTACAAATTCAAGAGATAACTAAATAGTATTTTAAACTACTAATTCAGAATTTAATTTAACATTAGGCTCTCATATTTTAATGACTTGACTTATCAAGAAGTTCCATTTCCATCACAATGAGGATTGGCGGAGAAATCTTTTCCATCTCCCCAATTTCTCTCTTCCCTGCCACAAGTGTATATGTTAATTACTCATGTTTGCATATATGAATGTTCAAATAAAGATGATTTACCCATCGAGGCGCGATGGCGAGCTCGTTGTCAGCAATATGAGTTGCTTTGAAACCAACTTGCCCCAACACCTCTTCATAACTATACATTACAAAAACTCATTCTTATAATCTACCAACGCAAAAAAGGAATAAGGATTTTGCCAAGAGTTTGAATTCAAGTGAGAAAGTCAGAAAATTACTCGGCTGCTGATATCGTGTAGGGAGGTCCATCCTCATGAATATGATCATCTACCTGCAAACAACAACATGCAATATAAGCTTTACTTAAAATAGTTAATACAGACTATAGGCTGCTTCATTAATCTAATTTGTCAAGATAATTGTAGGAACTTTAAGATGTTGCATTTGATAGTAAAGATGATATTGCACAAACAAATTTCCTGTTTGTTGTAAGTTTTAAAAGAAAATTAGCACAAATTTCATGTTTAATGTAAGTTTTAAAAGAAAATTAGCACAAATGAATTGGAAAAGTGGAACAAGGGACTTTTTTTAGGAGGTGGTATAAGAGACTTGATCATCTGATTCTTCACTTCGGTTTTCGAGTTAATGGACATGGAAAAGTCACCACTCCCTAGACAGGTTCCTTAGGCTTTAGAGGAAACTCAACTTGCTCAGAGCTCTCAACTACCCCTTCCCCACAAGGGAATAAGGCGAAGAAAAAATAAAGAAAAAAGGCAACTTCAGGTCTAAGTACTTTATGCAACTGATTTATCACCAACACATTGGTCATTCACAATTAAAATCCAACTGTTTACTTCAAAAGAGAAGTGGAAAAAAAAAAACGCTATTCATTCTTCCCTTCAAAGGTTAAAACTGCTTGTTAAAGTTTTTCAATACAACTGCATCTTTGAAATTTTTACAATCACAGGGGTTTCGATTTTCCTTTTGTAAATGCATCAAACCTCAAGGGGGTATTTGTAATTAACCCCAAATGCCGAACCAATATGTGAACAGGGAAAAAGAAACACAAGATACAATAAAAGAAAATGGCTAACCGCCTAACCGGAAACATGAGTGTTATGAGCTCCCCATCAGGTTTTAGTAGATCATTTATTTTCATGGCCCACTGCAATCGTAACTCTGGCTTGATGGCACAAAAAAACCTGTGGAAATATATTGTAATCCGACCATCACTAAACCAAACTTCAGTTAAAACAACAAAGAAATAACCGTGGCACAGCCAGACTTACGTGTAGTCAAAAATGAGATCAAACAACTCAGACGGAGACCAAGCGAAGAAGTCTGTCTTTAAAAAACTAAAATGCTCTGCCTCCAGTGACCCAGTGTGCAACTGCCTTGTCACACAATTACCACAACAACGATTTTTTCAGTGATATCATCAGATAAAATTTAACGTTCTTAAATCTTTTTGGGGGAAAGAAAAGCAAATATTAGACAACCTAGGACAACGGTTCAACTAGTTTCCACACTAATAATCAAGTCCAACTGAGTTGAAAATGTCAAATGCAGAGCACAGCAAAAAGCATAAACTTAGAAAAGGTATATAACCAAAAATCTAATGTTTATAAAAACATGACAGAGAACAACAACAATTGAAGTTATATGGCTCTGAAATCGTAGGGGAAAGGGCTTTAATTTCAAGTAAGGTCCGTATCAAGAAACTTTGAAGACAACTTCCCCTACATGAAAAATAATCTTCTTTGATTTGCCATATTACCAACAACGATAAGCCAAAGAATTGTGTCGTTTAGTAATCCACTAATTTCTATGAAAATTTTAAATCTTAATATGGTCATTGTTCTGAAGTTGTAGATCTTTTGAACATTTTTACAGGTGACAATAAACAAAAGAGTCTCTTACTTCTGTAGCTTTCTTAATGGCATTGTCTGATATGTCTACGCCTAGAACATAGCGTTCAGCACATGCAATTGCTGCGACATCATGACCCTGCAACATAAACAACATAAGACTCTGTTACTAAGCAAAACCAGATAAAAGAACATAAATGTTTAACCCTAAATAACATTTATATTAAAGAAATATCTTTTTCCGTAATGATTAGACTTTAAGTAATATTCTCCTTTGAAAATATGAATTCAAAGAAAATGATTGATATTTTCTTGGAGAATCAATAAGTGTTGGGGGAAAAACATACATAAAGCAGAATAGTTGACCGTAAAATTCAGCTGGTTAACAAAAACAATGTACTCACGATCCCTAAATCAACTATCAATTCTCAATCTCCACAGATGATTTAACCAAACAGTGAGTCCTCCCTCTCAAAATCAAAAGCTACGCAGAAAATAGGTATAATTATTTATAGACCAGCAATAGAAAATTGCAGATTAAATCACCACACAATTCATGCGCAGCAATCATACCTTTGTTCTGCAAATGTAAAATGCAAGATTCACAAGGTACAAGACTTACGCTGCCACAGCCAGGAATTAGAGCTGTGCCTTTGGGGAGGGATCCTGTTTTATGGAGATGCACAAGAACTGGGGTGGGGGCCCCCAAATCCCAAGGCGTTAATCCTTCTTCCCAGCACTTATCCCAACCATCTGAAAATGAAAAAGCAACCATTTTCTGAAAAAACGAAAAGAAAAGAAAAAGAAAAACGAAACAGCAAGAACACTCACACACACAAACACAAAATTCTCGAATTATCGTTGTTTCATTAAAATTGGCATATGTATTGCTACTTACTGGTAGAGTCCGAACGGACGATTTGCTGGAATTTGTTAACATTTGCATTAGCGGTGGAGTGGGATTTGGATGCTGGGTTAAAGGGTTTCTCAGTTGTCATGTTACTGAATCGCATTCGATGATAATAAGGTGCGAGAAATCCAAGGGCGGGTGGATAGTAATGAAAGAGAGGAGAACGCATGGATTGCTTATTTATTTTTAGACAAATAATAATAGGTAGATCGGAGGAACAAAGAATGAACGGTTTACTATAGGCTAGCTTCATGCCCATCAGAACAGCAATTATCAAATCTCGACATGGTTATTTCCTCACTCTTTGTTCAATTTGAGTTATTATTATTTTTCTTTCTTTTTTCAAATTAATTTTATTTTTAAAATATCAAATATCTTACTAATATATTATTTTTATAAAAAATATATATAACCTTTGTTACATCTTTTAATTTTTTATATTTATTTTATATTTTAATAACTCAAATTATTTGAGTTTATAATGATAATTTTTCTAAATAGTTATAACATCTTATAATTGAATTATAGGTGAAGAAAATATAAATTTCATATAATTATATAATATTTCCAAAACTAATGGTTTCATAAGACATAGAAAATAGAAATTAAGTAATATTTCTTTTTTTTGTTCTTAGAAATTGAATAATATGCTAAAAAAAAAAGGTAAATAATGATGGGTCAGGGAATGGATGGGTCCGAATCCGATCACTTTACGATTTGTATTACGTGGAGGAAACCACCGGAGCTTCGCCGGAGATGAGAAAGTGAGTTCAACCTGTTGGGACAAGCACAAGAAAAGTCAGATGGCCAAGCTGGGGGAACTGGGGGTGATACCCAGTTTGGCTCTCCGACGCTCAAGTCAGTTCAGTGTATGAAGGAATGTAAGTTCAGTCACAGTTGCAGAGGTGAAGAGAGCTTAAAGAATGCTTCCAGTGTAGAAGATGACTTGGGTTATTTATAGTTGAGGGTCAAGGGCCCTTTGGTCATTTGCCTCCAGTGGTCCTGGCCGAATGTTGCCCTAACACGTGGCGCTGTGAGAGAGAAACCTAGGAGGAATCTTCTGCAAAAGCGGCCCAAAAGTTAGTGCTAGCAACAGTGGCAGGTGCGCGGGCATGTACGTTGTGTCAGAGAGCCATGTGGGTGGTTGGTAACGAGGGCTTGAGAGCGCGCTCGTGACAACCTAGAGTAGTGGAGGCCAAGGTATCCGCTGAGGGGGATGAAGGCTCCAGCTTAAGTGACGAGCCAAAGGAGGGGTCACTCTGAGGGAGTGTGACGCTCGAAGAGGGCTCTCTTGGCACGTGGGCGTACCCATCGTTTATGGTGTAGGACGCTCGTGGGAGTGATAGCGCTCGTTGGGCTTAACTCCCTGAAGTGGGATTGTGTTCGTTGGCTTGGCGCTCGTGCGCAGATGGATGCCGCCTTGGGGGAGACAGATGTCATCTTCTCGTGATGCCACGTGTCTTGACGTGGGACGATCGTATTTTGACCCCATCATTTTGCCCCCCAATTCTGTAGTCCTTAGTGATAAGGACTGTAGAATTTTTAATACGTTCAGTCTTTTGCGTGCAGCGCTCGTATGGGATCTGGCGTGCTGAGCAATTTTCCTCTGATTGCGCTATAAATGCGGTCTTTTCAGCTGACCTATCGTATCACTTCCGCATTAAATGCTTGTACTATTCTGAAGCCCTTGAAACGTCAGAGCATTAAATGCGGGTGCGCGTGGGGCGCGTGAGCATTGGGAAGCATGTGCCGGTTCCATAAAGTGGGCGGTTTCCTAGGCGGGAAATGATTACCATTTTGAATTTATTGCCTAAAACGGTACCAACTTCCATCCCTATAAATATGGGATTCTGAGATCTCCACACTCTTTACGCATTCAGAACTTTCAAGCACCCTTTGCAAAAAAGAAATCTCTCGCATCTTCAATCTCTTCTCCAGTTTTCTCCAAAACCTTCAAGGTAAATCTCCATTGTAACTTTCTAACTTCGCTAACCGTAGATTTGGACTTTAGGGTTTTGTAATCCCTCAGATTTTCGCCTTTCTGAACCTGAAACTCTCTCCAAGAAAAAACCTTCAAAACCTTAGTTTCTGCCATGGCCGACCACCACATTGAAGAATTTGCCCGTGAAATCCAAGAGATGGCCACTGAGAGTTCTTCTTCCCACAATTCCCCCAGAGATGAAGAGTTGGGGGCGGCGGTAATGGCGATGGAAGATAGAAACCCAGGCGGAGTGGATCCTCTATTTGAGGAGATGAATTTGGTGATAGAGGCAGAAAGACAAGGAGTCACCCTCCCCATAACTCAAAGTGCCACGCATCCCCACCGCCATAGAGTGACCGTGGCCGTTGCAAATCCGCTTCCAGTGGCGGAAGCCATAACCGGGCCTTCAGAAAGGGCCCGTGACAAGGGCAAGGGTAAGAAAACCCAGAAATCCAAAGGACCCAACGAGGGGGAGGGCTCAGGTTATCAGGCTACCGAGCACACGCCTGATGAAACTCCCAGCACTGTCACTGTGGGAGATGTAAAGGCGATGATGGCCCCCATTTACTGGGACGAGCGGTATACTTGGAGAATCCCACAAAACCACGAGCGCGCAAACAATCCGCCTCCCGGGGAAATGGCTGTATATGTGGACACCGTGAGGTCAGGAGGCTTGAGGTTCCCTATCTCAGTCTCAATGGCCCATTTGCTGAATGACTTGGGATTGTGTCCATCCCAAATAGTGCCCAACGGCTTGGCCCTCCTGACCTGCTTCATAATCCTGATGAGAATCATGGGCCACGATCCCTACTCGCGGAACTTCAACGCCCTTTTCCAGGTGGTCAGTTCCTCACGTTCTTCTCCCGAGGCGGGATTCTACTACGTTCAGGCGAAGGCTCACATGAGACTGATCAATTCGCCCTCGAGCACCTACGGCCCCAATTGGAAGGAGAAATTTATTTTCGTTAAGGCCCCAACAGAAGAGGGCTTTGGGGTGGTCCCCCATTGGAGCTCGTTTGCCAAAAGCCGGCTGCAACCCATACTCCCCAAAGATTGGGCCAAAAACCTGGCAGCCACTCTGAGGGACGAGGGCCATCTTATTCAAGCAAAGGATTGGATAGATGACGAGGAGCTCATGTTCCTGTGTGGCCTCACTGACAATCCCTATTTCCTTGACAACCCTCCGGCTCGTGACATAGAGAGAGATGGTTAGATTCTTAGGGCACTAACTTTAGATAGGAATGAATACTAACTGCTTTTCTTGTACTTGTAATTTGCACTTAACAATTCTTGTCCAAGGATTTATAACCTTCGTATTTTCACTTTTGCAGGAGCCGCTATCTTAGAAATGGCCGGTGGGATTAGACATGCGGCTCGTTTCGCCAATGCTCAGAGGAATCAAGCCCCTCAGGGGGATCAGCAGCGTGAACAACAGCGACCCCGTAACCGTAACAACCGCGGGGACGCTCGTGGCGGCGCGAGTTCAAGCGCCAACCCTGAAGTGCAGCCCCCTCGTGGCCGAGGGGAACGTAGATTGGTCCCGAGGGAGACCAGGGGGAGGCCAGAAAGAGCGGGAGATGCTCAGCCCCCCATTCCTGCAGAACCAACAAGGCCAGTAACCACTCTGGCGATTACTGAAGCTCCTCCGAGCTCGAGCGCAAGTAGACCTTCCCGCAAGAGGAAGAGAATGCCCGATTCTGCCGCAATCACGGGCAAAGGGAAGCAAGTTGTCGAGGGCCCAAGGGGCGAGGGGGACACTTCCTCTTCAGAGGAAGAACACTTGTGGGAGTTCCCCCGTCGAGGGGACAGAGACTTTACAGGCGCCCCCGACGGCGGGCCTGTTTTGCTGAGGTCTGGCTCGGTCGCCCAGACTATCACTGATGATTTGTTCAGCCGGGCTCAATTCTCAGCAGACCACAGGCATCTCTACAGTGAGTCTGTAGAGAAGGTGACGTTCGATGCAGCCCACGCCCTAATTTCTGTAAGTCTTCATTCCTCGCAATCTTCTTTTCTGTAAATCACCATTTTTTTGCTAACACTTTTCCCCTCGTTTACGCAGCAAGTTCTTCCCCGGCTCCGGAATGTACAAATGCGAGCCTCCATCTACGCCGACCGGAAGGCCAAGTACAAGAAGATGGCCCGCTCGAATGATCCGGCCCATATCCAATCGGAGCTAAATGCGGAAATCGCTAAGTACGAGACCCTCAAGGGTTTGTTCGAGACAACGGAGGAGGAATTGGGGAAGCTTAAGGAGGACTTCTTGGCGGTTGACGGCGCTCGAATTCGTTTGGGCAACGAGCTGGGCCAAGCCAACGAGCGGTGCAAGAAGGCTGAGGCAGAGAGGGAGAGCTGGAGAACGAGGGCTCTGGAGGCCGAGAGGAAGTTTGCCGATACCATGAATGAATGGCCTCGGAGCATGGAGCGTGCAAACAAGGAGGCCTTAATCAAATTTTGCCATTCGAAGGCCTTTAACTTTGCTGCTTCCCTGCATTGTTTGGAAGAGGCTCAGAAGGCTTTCAACTTGGCCATCGATCAGGGCATACACAAGGGGCTAACGGACCCCTCCATGAAAGAGGCAGAGGGCACGGGGCTCATGTTCAACGAGCGATGCGAGGAGGAAGATGACGAGGTCGACAACCCTGCCGATTCCATTGCGGAGCCTGAGTATGAGTTTTTGGTCAAGCTCCTCCAGGATGAGTATATGGATGCTCATCCGGCGGGTAATGCTGCCTCATCCGTTCCAAACGACGATCCTGTGGATGAGCCCCAAGCCCCTATCTTGGAGGAGGCCCCGATCCCAATTGCTGAGGATGCCAACGCTCCCGCTCCAGATGATCATGAGCCCAACGACCCGCAAGCCCATCAACAAGAGCCTGAGGGCCCAGTCCATGGCCCAGTTCAGGGCCCAATCCTGGTGATTGTTGATGAAGACGTTGCCCCAGCTGCTTGAAGCTTTTCCCCTTATCAATTCCTTTTGTATTTGCCTGTTTTCTGCTTTTCTGCTTTCTTTTTCAGAACAATGTTTATGGGCCTTTGAGCCCCCTTCCTTGTAATATTTTCCTTTGCAATGAATGAATATCTCTTTTTTGATGACTTTGTTGTTCTTCTTGTCCATTTATGAATCATATAGTAGGACTGTGTAGCATACTCTGTGGATGTTTTGCTTCTGTGATGATGTTTTGCTTCTGTGGTGAAAAATTTGTCTAAGTCTTGAGCGCTCGTGAGGGTCTTATGGTGAGATTGCCCCCCCGCTCAAGACTTGTATAAATTTTCCCTTTGTAATTTTATCTTTGAAAATTTGTCTAAGTCTTGAGCGATCGTGAGGGTCTTACTGTGAGATTGCCCCTACGCTCAAGCCTTGTGTAAATTTTGTTTTTGTTCCTGAAATTGAAAAATTTGTCTAAGTCTTGAGCGCTCGTGAGGGTCTTATGGTGAGATTGCCCCCTCCGCTCAAGACTTGTATAAATTTTCCCTTTGTAATTTTATCTTGAAATTTTGCCTAAGTCTTGAGCGATCGTGAGGGTCTTACTGTGAGATTGCCCCTACGCTCAAGCCTTGTGTAAATTTTGTTTTTGTTCCTGAAATTGAAAAATTTGTCTAAGTCTTGAGCGCTCGTGAGGGTCTTATGGTGAGATTGCCCCCTCCGCTCAAGACTTGTATAAATTTTCCCTTTGTAATTTTATCTTGAAATTTTGCCTAAGTCTTGAGCGATCGTGAGGGTCTTACTGTGAGATTGCCCCTACGCTCAAGACTTGTATAAACTTTTACTTTGGGGAGGGTTTGGCCAAGCCTTTAGTGCGTGCGAGGGTCTTACTGAGTGGTTGCCCTCGTCCAAGACTGGTGACATTCTTCCCGCCCTTGGGGGACTTTGCTAGGTCTTGAGTATTCGCGAGGGTCTTACTGAGTGGTTGCCCTCGTTCAAGACTTGTGCAATTCCCTTTTGATTCTGAGACCATCGTTCGAGCGCTTGGGCTCTTGTCGTCTTTTTGGTTCTGCAAGAAATCCCATTTTTGAGCGCAAGGCGTTTTAAGAAACGGCCAAGGCCTACCAGGACCTTCTCTGAGGGAGATCCCACTTTCGAGCGCAAGGCGTTTTAAGAAACAGCCAAGGCCTACTGGGACCCGTTCTCGTAGGAGATCCCGTTTTCGAGCGCAAGGCGTTGTAAGAAACGGCCAAGGCCTACTAGGATTCGCTCTTGTAGGAGATCCCGTTTTCGAGCGCAAGGCGTTGTAAGAAACAGCCAAGGCCTACTAGGATTCGCTCTTGTAGGGTATCCCGTTTTCGAGCGCAAGGCGTTTTAAGAAACAGCCAAGGCCTACTAGGACTTTCTTCGTGATCTTCTTCCGTCTTGCCTAATTGGTTGTGAGCGTAACCAGTCTATCCTTATGAGGGTGTCCCCCCATGCGGAGTAGATTGCTGGCCAGCGTAACCCATAAGAGATAACAGCATTCATATTGGAATGGGTTGCCAACCACGCTCGCGAAGACGAGGGACGTGGGACTTATCCGTTCAAGCAGCCAAAGAAACAGGAATATTAAAGAAATTAAAAAGATTATGTTACCTTTACTTTGATTGGAAGTACATAGAACCCGTCAACGAGGGTTGTTACATCAGAGTTTGCAAAAGAGCTTTTTAAACATAAAACCGCCGGAGGTTACATGCGTTCCAAGGGCGAGGTAAGCGCTCACCTTGAAGTGTCTCCAGGGTGTAAGTGTTGTTAGCTCTGAGTTGCACGACTTTGAATGGGCCTTCCCAATTGGGGTCCAATTTGCCCACGTGCCTGGATACTTCCACTTTCTTCAAAACCAAGTCTCCCAACTGGAAAGTTCTTTCCCTCACACGCTTGTTGTACTGTTGGGCCACAGAGGCTTTATAGTGGTGGATCTTAGCCCACGCTCGGTCTCTCCTTTCATCCAGTAAGTCCAATTCCAAGCTCCTATTGCCATCGTTGAGCTGAGGCTCGAAATAGCCTACTCGAGCGGATTCATTTACTATCTCCGCTGGTATCATCGCTTCTGACCCATAAACGAGCGCGTATGGTGTTTCTCCAGTGGCCGCTCGTGGGGTTGTGCGATAAGCCCAAAGCGCTCCTTGCAACTCCTCAGCCCATTCACTTTTCTTGCTTTCAAGCATGGTTTTCAGATGCTGCAAGATGATCCTATTAGTAACTTCTGCTTGTCCATTAGATTGTGGATGTCCTACAGAGGTAAATCGCTGTTCTATCCCCAACTCAGAGCACCACTCTCGTGTCTCAGCTGCTATGAACTGGGATCCGTTGTCCGAAATGAGCACCCTTGGTATGCCGTACCTGCAAATGATGTTCTTCCAAATGAAGTCCCTTACAACCTTGAAAGTGATTTTCGCAACAGCTTCGGCCTCGGCCCACTTGGTGAAGTAGTCGACGGCTAAAATGACAAACTTCCTTTGTCCCGCAGCCATGGGCAAGGGGCCCACAATGTCTATTCCCCACTGGTCAAAAGGCCAAGAGACGTCTATTGGGATCATCTGTGCGGCTGGCAATTGAGGGAGATTTGAATGAAATTGGCATTTGGGGCACTTCCTCGAAAATTCAATGGCATCCTGGAGAACCGTAGGCCAATAAAACCCACTTCTCAGAATCTTTTTTGCCAAGATACGCCCTCCGGAATGATTCCCGCAACTTCCATTGTGTATGAGCTCGAGCGTCTCCTTCGCTTGTGAGGGCCTTAGGCATTTCATTGGGGGTCCTTGAAATGATTTCTTGAACAATCTCCCCTCGGGATCCAGAGCGAAACGAGGGGCCTTATTTCTGACTTTCCTGGCTTCCACCTTGTCAGCTGGGGTGACTCCATCCCTCAGGAAAATGATGATGTCGTCAAGCCAACAGGGCTCGTTGGGATCAATCATGGCGATCATCTCGGTGGCGACTCTTTCCTTGATCAAAGGTTCCTCAGTTCTGAGGAACGTAACAGAACGTTCGGAAGTGCCTTCTAAAGCTGAAGCAAACTTTGACAGAGCATCCGCACGCTCGTTTTCTCCGCGCGGCACTTGAAGTAGGTGAAATTCCTTGAACCTCCCAATGATTTCTCTGGCTTTCTTTAAGTACTGTATCATGGTGGTTTCTCGAGCCTCATAAGTTCCTTCAATCTGGCTCGCTATTAATTGTGAATCCACATAAGCAGTGATCCTGGAAGCTCCATTCTGAAAAGCGATATTCAAACCTTGCACGAGGGCTTCATATTCTGCTTCATTATTAGTGACTTGGAAATCCAGCTTGATCGCAAAGTCCAGTTCAATCCCATCGGGGTTTCTGAGGGCCACTCCTATTCCTCCCCCTTGAGAGGTTGAGGAACCATCTGTGTGCAGTACCCATAACCCCTCATTCTCCGCAACGGTGGGCTCGAAACCAAAACGCTCAACCAACAGATCCGCCATAACTTGAGCTTGTATCGCGATCCTGGGCTCGAAGCATAGATCAAACTGGCTCAATTCGATAGCCCACTTGATTAATCTGCCAGATACGTCCGGCTTGGACAATACTTGCTTCAAGGGTTGGTCGGTGAGAACCGTTATGGAGTGCGCTTGAAAGTAAGGCCTTAGTCTTCTTGAGGCGTTAATAAGAGCGAATGCAAATTTCTCAATCTCCAAATACTTCTTTTCAGCTCCTTGCAAGGTTTTGCTCAGATAATAGACAGGCAAATGTTTCCGCTCTCGTACAGCGATCAGAACCGCGCTCGTGGCTTCAGGAGAAACGGAAAGATACATGAATAACCTTTCGCCTTCGACAGGCTTAGTCAGCAGTGGTGCGCTCGATAGGTAAGCCTTCATATCCTGCAACGCTTTTTCACATTCCTCTGTCCAAGCAAAGTTACGTGCGTTCCTTAAAATTTTGAAGAAGGGAAGGTTCCTGTCCGCCGAGCGCGAAATAAACCTGTTCAATGAGATGATTTTGCCTACTAGGACCTGCACTTCCCGCAGATTTCGAGGGGAGGGGATTTCCAGGATGGCCTTGATCTTCTCCGGATTGGCCTCAATTCCCCTCTGGCTGACCATGTATCCCAAGAACTTTCCCCCCTGTACTCCAAAGGTGCATTTTGAGGGGTTCAACTTCATTCCATACTGACGCAAGATTGAAAAGGTGCGCTTGAGATCTTCCAAGTGGGAATCCTGGCGCTCGCTTTTGACAATCATATCATCAACATAAACCTCTATGGACCTCCCAATTTCACTTTCAAACATCTTGTTGACGAGCCGTTGATATGTAGCTCCGGCGTTCTTAAGTCCAAAGGGCATGACTAGGAAGCAGTACACCCCCAGATGGACAACGAACGAGGTTTTGGGGCGGTCTTCCGGGGCCATAAAGATCTGATAGTATCCTTGGAAAGCATCCATCATGCTCATGAGCTCGCAACCAGCGGTCGAATCCACCAGTTGATCAATCCGGGGTAACGGGTATGGATCTTTAGGGCAGGCCTTGTTGAGATCCGTGAAATCGTTGCACATGCGCCATTTATTTGCGCTCTTGGGCACCAAGACGACGTTGCATAGCCATTCCGGGTACAAGATGGGCTCGATATACTGAGCCTCCAAGAGCTTATTGACTTCCTCTTCAATGACCTTCTTTCGAAAGCCATGTACATCCCGTTTTTTCTGCTTGATAGGCTTGAAAGATGGATCCACATTAAGCCTATGGACAATGACGCTCGGGTCAATTCCTGTGAGATCAGAGGCTTTCCACGCAAATACATCCTTGTTCTCCCTTAGGAAATCAATCATCATGATCTGAGAAGGCCCTGAGAGGTTTGAGCCTATCTGTGTAGTCTTATCTTTGTTCCCGGGTTCCAGCTCAATGGTAAGGAATTTTTCCGAGGGTTCGATCCTTACCTCAGGGCGAGGAAGTTCGAACGCTCTCTTTTTTCCCGTCAAACGATCGCCAGATGCTGGTTCACTTTCTCCCGGCTCGTCTCCTTCTGAGGACGATCCTCCAACGGTCCCTGGGGGAACATTTTCGAGGGGACTCTCCCCGTTGTCTCCCCTCCTCTTCTTGTTCTTCTTCTTGTTCAATTTTGCCCTTTTCCGCGCTGGGCTGTCTTCGTCTAGATTGGGGAAATCCACTGACTTCTTGGTGGAGCCCACTTGGAAGGTTTTCTCCGCTTTAGGCTTTCTGAGGGACAGCATGTAACATTCCCAAACCTCTCGTACATTGCAGAGCACTTCTCCGACGCCCTCGGAAGTAGGAAACTTAATCTTCTGGTGGTATGTGGAGATGATGGCTTTGAAATCAACTAGGGTTGGGCGCCCAATTATGATGTTATATGGAATGTCTATCTCCACCACCGCGTACGTCACCAGGAGTGTTTTTCGTTGAGGGGCTCGGCCGAATGATGTAGCCAGGCGTATTTGCCCTCGTGGGACAACTTCCGAGCCTCCAAAGCCAATGAGGGCTGTTTTAAGAGGCTCGAGCGGGAGATCAACTGTAACACCCCGACTCACAGTCGGTACAGGTAAATTATGTGATTTAATATTATTTGCGTTTTAGATTATGTGTATAGGACTATTTTGAATTATTTGAACTTATATGAATTACTTGAACTATATGTTGCATGTAATTTATTCGTTCTAAATTGAGTTGGCCATATTTGAACCCGTATTTGTTAAACCGAACCAACTTGAACCGGAAACCTCGAACCGAACCTGTGAACCGAACCGGTCCAGCCTTAAAAGGCTGAACCATTCTCCTTTCTCCTTCTTCACGTTCAACCAACAACCAAGCAAGAAAGGAGCTTAAACCCTCAAGTTGATCATCCAACTTCTCAAGCCAATATCTCTCTCGTTTCTTCATCTTTTCTCGAACCTAGGTAGGTTTCGGAATCCCCTCGTCGTGCTCGTCGTTTCCACGGTTTAATTTCTGAGTTTGGAGTGAGTTTTGCATGCTTTTGTTTCCCTACGTGAATAGTAAGGGTTTTATTAAAAACTTGGATACTTGCTCCTTGTTTGATGTATTTAATTACTAGCTTCATTTATGAGTGGTATATGTTGTAGGTGTTGTATTTATTGCATAAAATCCATGGTTGGTGGAGTATTGATTGATGATCATAATTTTAGCTTGAAAATTTCATACCCTTGATCATGCATTTTAATTCCGTTTTCTTGAGTTATTTGAGTGTTTATATGTCAAGCATGAATTATGTGATTTGTTTGTGCATTTTGGGAGGTTGTGGCAACTCTTGGGATTGAGTTTTGGCCATTTTTGGCTCAAAAATGGAGCTCCCCTGTTTCTGTAATAAAATCTCTGCTCCAGCTTTCGAACCAGGCCGGAACGGCCGTTCCCGCCCAGTTTCAAACTGGGAACGACCGTTCCCAGGCCATACTGTTCATCCCGAGATTGGGAACGACCGTTCCCAGTTTGTACTGGGAACGGGAACGGTCGTTCCCATGCCCGAAAACCTCTCTACTGGAGCGAATCCGCGATCGTGGATTTTTCCTTAAGGAAAAATCCGCGAGGGTGGATTCGAGGCAGTAGCTTGGGAAAAATCCATGGGGGTGGATTTTTCCCTTTGGAAAAATCCATGGGGGTGGATTTTGCCATTTCTTCTCTTTGTTTTATTTATGCATTTGTATGATTTTAAATGCTTTCTTTTGCATATTAATTGTTATAATTTGATTGTTTTGCATAATTAAATTGTAATTAAGTAGGTGTGCTATGATTTTGTGAATTTTATGAATTAATTGTGATATTTTACGTGTGAACATAAATCATGCATTTTGCCGAGCGTCTTCTTTGGTTCATATAGAGTCTAAGTCTTGGGCTTTCGTGTTTTCTTTTCAGAGGAGGTTCCAGTTGACGAGCCCGAGGCGTAGATTGTTCACGTCTGCTCGCTTTTGATTACGCACAAGGTGAGGTTTAGGAATTTTATTAGCTAAACGACCTAAAGCCTTATGTGATGTTTTCAGGCCGTGCATGTGACTATATATATTATATATATAGATATGTATGTGTTGATTAGAATATGTTTATGATCTTGTGACCGTCTTTGCTTTGGAAAAAGATATTAAGTAAGCCTAGGTAAGCCATATTTTGGAAAGCTTTACAATTCTGTTAGCGAGATTGCCATGAAAGATTTGGCATATGTTATGATATGATTTGTATGTGTGGATCCAAGGAGCTACGGGTAAGGAACCCTCGGGACGGTTCGGGCCGTCGAGGTTCGGCCTGTGCGTAGTCTCCATCCGATATGTCACACGCGACCCCTGGGAGTTTGGGAAGGTGTGATATTTCGATGCCTTCGGCTTAAAAACCGGGGAGGGCACGATGTGGGTTCGCTACCCCTCGTGAGTCTGTATATGTTTGGATGGTTAGGGCCGCCGGTGGCTCTTCCATCATTGGTGTAGAGGAGATATGTATGATTTCTGTTTTGTTTGTTCTGAGGAGTAAAGGTTGGAAGCTCGTTCTCGCCGAGCATTATGTTTGTTATGTATGTATGAGAAATATGAATCGGGATAGTGTTTATGAAATGCTTTAAAGTATATGTATTTGTTTTGGAAAGTTTTAGTTTGAAAAACCTATTCCGGTTCATAGTTTCGCCCTTTGCTTTGTGCTCTGCTCTATATATATGTAGGGTGTGGGTGTGCGTTAGCCCCCCTCACTCAGTCAGTTGACTGACTCCTCGTTTACTCTTTTAGTTGCAGGTTTTGGAGCGTGAGCTAGGCGGAGAAGTGTGTCTTCTGTTCCACTTGTCGGTCTAGGTCCCGTTAGGTGCATTTACATACCTGCACTTTATTATTTTGTAGTTGTATAGCTTTGGTTTGTATAGACTTACTGATCTTTTTGTTCGAGCCGGGATGGCTTTTGTACAGAACGTGTTGGTATTTATATGTAAATAAAATATGGATAGGTGTGGGTTGGTCCCTATATATATATATGTGAGGATTTTGTTTGTTGTTTTATTTATTCGCTTCCGCGCACTCTGTTTCCATTTGGTCTAGCTCCGCCTAGCCTAGAGTGTGTGTTTGGTCTCCCGTTCGCTATGATTCGGATTCGGGTACGGACAATCCATTTCGTATTCGGGTTCGGGTTATGGTGCGGGGGATGTGGCCCTACGTGTGGGTGCTACATCCTGAAGTGGTATCAGAGCGCGGTTGCAAAACCGGGCTCTAGTGTCGTGTGGGTCTGTCTAGGTTGTACGGCTTAGGACAATGTGACTTTTGATTATGTGCATGTGTGAATATTTGATTTGAATATGTGATTATCTGACTAATTGATTACTTGATTACTTGATTATTTCTTTAAATTGTATACATATTCATACACTAATGTACATGCATCCATATTGCTTGAATTTGTGAATTTCAGGATGCCTCCAAGAAGATATAACAACCGTGAACAAACCCCTGATTTGAATGAACCGGCTCTACATAACGCACCTCCGCCACCACCTATGAACGCGGAAAATGTTGTTCAAGCCCTACTCAATCAACTCCAACAAAATCAAAGGGGTAATGCCAATCCGGGTGAAGGACAAGATATTTCTGCCGTGTATAGGGACTTTCGGAACAACAATCCTCCAAAGTGGTATGGAGGTGATGATATTAAGGCGGAAGAGTGGTTATCTGAGATTCGAGGCATTTGGGAGATATGTCCAGGGACTTCCCAGGACAAGGCTATTTGCACCGGGCGAATTATTCAAGGGCAAGCGGCTATCTGGCTTAGGAGTGTGAGGTCCAAGCTTGAGAGAATGGGAATGGAATTCAACTGGGAGACGTTTGTGCAGGAATTCCATGAGAAATATATCCCTCATAGTGCACAAGAACGTCGCCTCCAAGAGTTTACCAATTTGAGGCAAGGCAACCGGACGGTGGAGGACTATATTTTGGAGTTTGAGAGGCTAGCTCCGTATGCTACTCACATCACCGACCATGATGATCATAAGGCCCGAGCATTTCTTCATGGACTTCGCCGGGATATTCAAGAAGCCTTACAAGCTACGAATGTGAGTACTTGGGCCAAGGTTACAAAGAGGGCAATACAAGTTGAGGCCCAAATGGCTCGGTTGAAGCCTCCGCCTTTCTCTTCTACTCGGGTTGCGGGATCAGGTTCTGGATTGGGTAAGAGGCCCATTTCTTATGCTCCACGAGCTCCTGTCTCACCGGCTTTTCGTCCCCAGGGTTTAGGGAACAAAAAGCCCCGTATTACCGGTCCCGTAGTACCTCCTGTTGCTCCAGTTCGACCGGCTCCAGCTCAGGGACCACCTGTTTGTTCTTATTGTCAGGGGCGACATCCGGTGGAGAGGTGTTGGAAGCTTCAGGGTAAATGCTTTGTGTGCGGGTCCTCTGATCACTTGGTGAATGCTTGCCCGAATAAGAGGCCGGTTGTGCAGGCACGTGTATATGCTTTGGACGGAGAGGAGGAAGCTGCTGATGTCGACCCGAATGCCGTGATAGAAGGTACAATAAACATTCATGGCATATCACTACATGCATTGTTTGATCCCGGGGCTACGCATTCATTTATTTCCCGGGATATTGCTGCTTCTTTGCCTTTACTTGATGAATTATCTGCGCATGTGTATGTGGTGAATACTCCTTTGGGAGGATCTGTGGAAGCTGACAGGGTGTTCAGGGAGTGTCCGGTGGTGTTTGAGGGCCGAGTTTTTCCTGCAGATTTGATAGTTCTACCGTTGAAGAAGTATGGGGTTATTCTTGGTATGGATTTTCTCTTCAGATACCGAGCTCAGTTAGACTGTCATGAGAAGAAGGTTTCGTTGGGGTCAGTGGTCTTTACGGGTGAGAGGTTGAAGTCCAGCCCGTTTGTGTCTTTTATGGAAGCAAGTAAGCTCCTCCGGGACGGTGCGACAGGTTTTGTGGCTTACCTTCTGAATAAACCGAAGGATCAGGCCAAACTTGAGGAGACAGAGGTCGTGAGTGAGTTTCCCGATGTATTCCCTGAGAATTTGGGTTCTTTGCCACCTGATAGGGACATCGAGTTTGTAGTCGACCTTTATCCTGGAGCTGAGCCTTTCTCTAAGACACCATATCGGATGGCTCCTGCTGAGTTGAAAGAGTTGAAAACTCAGCTGGATGAGCTCTTGACTTGCGGTTACATCCGTCCGAGTACATCCCCGTGGGGTGCTCCCGTGTTATTTGTGAAGAAGAAGGATGGGACTTTGAGGATGTGTATAGACTACCGCGAGTTGAACCGGATGACAGTGAAGAATAAGTATCCTTTACCTCATATCGAAGAGTTGTTTGACATCTTGCAAGGTTCGCAGGTGTACTCTAAGTTAGATTTGAGGCAGGGGTATTATCAACTTCGTATCCGGGAAGAGGATATCTCTAAGACTGCGTTCAATACCCGTTATGGACACTTCGAGTTTGTAGTGATGCCGTTTGGGTTAACTAATGCTCCAGCCGTGTTCATGGATATGATGCACCGAGTGTTTAGACAATATCTTGACAAGTTTGTGGTCATTTTTATAGACGACATCTTGGTGTATTCTAAGTCGGTAGAAGAGCACGCGTCTCACCTCAGGATCGTTTTGGAGACACTTAGAAAGCACAAGCTTTATGCCAAATTTAGCAAGTGCGAGTTCTGGCTCGATAGAGTGTCTTTTCTGGGTCATATCATTTCAGGTGAGGGGATTGAAGTTGATCCTTCCAAGATTGAGACCGTGGTCCAGTGGGAAAGACCGAAGAATGCCTCCGAGATAAGAAGTTTTCTCGGGTTAGCGGGTTACTATAGGAGATTTGTGAAGGATTTCTCCAAGATTGCTTGCCCGTTGACTCGATTAACCAAAAAGGAGGTGAAGTATGAGTGGGATGATGGGTGCGAGAGAAGTTTCCAAGCTTTGAAGGAAAGATTAACTTCAGCACCAGTTCTTACCCTACCCGAGGGATCCGAGGGCTATTCAGTTTTTGCAGATGCTTCTAAGGAAGGGCTCGGATGTGTATTGATGCAGAATGGCCGAGTGGTGGCCTATGCTTCTAGGAAGTTGAAGGAACACGAGAAGAACTACCCCACTCATGATCTTGAGCTTGCAGCGGTTGTATTTGCTTTGAGGAAGTGGCGTCATTACCTCTATGGGACGACTTTCGAGATATTCACGGATCATAAGAGCCTCAAGTATCTTTTCACTCAGAAGGAGCTGAATAATAGACAGAGGCGTTGGATGGAATTCTTAGAGGATTATGACTGCACGATTCAGTATCATCCGGGCAAGGCTAATGTCGTGGCAGATGCTTTGAGCAGGAAAGCAAGTGTTTCAGGTTTGGGTGCAGAGTCTTCAGGACAGGATTCGACAGTTTTGGTTTCAGTGGCTCGGTTAGCTAACATTACAGTTCAGCCGGATTTGAAACAGAGGTTGTTGGATTCTCAGGTTTCGGATACAGAGATTCAGAGATTAGTGGTTCGGTCTAGGATAGACCCTGAGACGAAGTTTGGGTTTGATGATTCCGGTTTGTTCAGGTTCAAGACCAGGGTTTGTGTCCCAGAAGACCTCAAGAGGTTAATACTTGAGGAAGGACATCGTTCTGGATATTCCATTCACCCCGGTGGTACGAAGATGTACCGAGATTTGAAGGAATACTTCTGGTGGAATAGCATGAAGAGAGATGTCGCGAACTTTGTGAAGCGATGCCTCACGTGTCAAGTGGTGAAGGCAGAACATCAGAAACCGGGAGGAACCCTCCAACCACTACCAATTCCTGAATGGAAGTGGGAGCAAGTGACTATGGACTTCGTGTCCGGCTTGCCTAGATCAAGAGGAGGTTATGATGGAATTTGGGTGATAGTCGACCGATTGACCAAGTCTGCTCATTTTCTCAAGGTGAAGATGTCTTACAAAACTCCGAAGTTGGCCGAATTGTATTGTAACGAGATTGTGAGACTTCATGGGGCGCCTGCTAGCATTGTTTCAGATCGTGACCCGAGGTTCACAGCTAAGTTTTGGCAGGATCTTCAGAGTAGGTTGGGTACGAGGCTTAATTTCAGCACCGCTTTTCATCCTCAGACAGATGGACAATCAGAGAGACTGATTAAGTATTTAGAGGATTTGTTGAGGGCGTGTGCTTTGGATTTCCAGGAGAAGTGGGATAAACATTTAGCTCTGGTTGAGTTTGCCTATAACAACAGTTTTCAGACTTCTATTGGTATGGCTCCCTACGAGGCACTATATGGAAGAAAGTGTAGATCGCCTCTATTTTGGGATATGGAAGATTGGCGGTGGACTGAGGAGAACAAGCTCGAAAGAGCTACACCTCGAGAGAGATTGGATAAGACCACTGCTAAGGTTAAGTTGATTCAACAGAGAATGAAGGCAGCTCAGGACCGTCAGAAGAGCTATGCGGATAAGAGGAGAAGGCCCCTTGAGTTTGAAGTCGGAGATAAGGTGTTCTTGAAAGCATCTCCGAGAAAGGGATTTTCTCGAATAGGTCGAGGTGGGAAGCTTAACCCGAGATACCTTGGACCTTTTGAAATCCTTGAGAGAGTTGGAGAAGTGGCGTATAGGTTGGACCTACCGCCGAGATTGACCGGGATACATAATGTGTTTCATGTCTCGCAGCTCAGGAAATTTTATCCCGAAGAATCAACCATTCTCCCTGTGGAAGAGGTACAACTTGAGTCGGATTTGACGATAGTAAGGCATCCGGTTGAGATCCAAGACCGGAAGATACAAGTATTGAGGAATAAACAGATTCCCTTGGTCCGAGTTCTTTGGAGAGATCAGAAGTCTGAAGAGTCTACTTGGGAGACCGAGGAGAAGATGAGACAGTTGTACCCAGAGTTGTTCTCAGGTCAGACAGTTAACCTGGGGACCAGGTTCTCCGAAGGGGGGGAGGTTGTAACACCCCGACTCACAGTCGGTACAGGTAAATTATGTGATTTAATATTATTTGCGTTTTAGATTATGTGTATAGGACTATTTTGAATTATTTGAACTTATATGAATTACTTGAACTATATGTTGCATGTAATTTATTCGTTCTAAATTGAGTTGGCCATATTTGAACCCGTATTTGTTAAACCGAACCAACTTGAACCGGAAACCTCGAACCGAACCTGTGAACCGAACCGGTCCAGCCTTAAAAGGCTGAACCATTCTCCTTTCTCCTTCTTCACGTTCAACCAACAACCAAGCAAGAAAGGAGCTTAAACCCTCAAGTTGATCATCCAACTTCTCAAGCCAATATCTCTCTCGTTTCTTCATCTTTTCTCGAACCTAGGTAGGTTTCGGAATCCCCTCGTCGTGCTCGTCGTTTCCACGGTTTAATTTCTGAGTTTGGAGTGAGTTTTGCATGCTTTTGTTTCCCTACGTGAATAGTAAGGGTTTTATTAAAAACTTGGATACTTGCTCCTTGTTTGATGTATTTAATTACTAGCTTCATTTATGAGTGGTATATGTTGTAGGTGTTGTATTTATTGCATAAAATCCATGGTTGGTGGAGTATTGATTGATGATCATAATTTTAGCTTGAAAATTTCATACCCTTAATCATGCATTTTAATTCCGTTTTCTTGAGTTATTTGAGTGTTTATATGTCAAGCATGAATTATGTGATTTGTTTGTGCATTTTGGGAGGTTGTGGCAACTCTTGGGATTGAGTTTTGGCCATTTTTGGCTCAAAAATGGAGCTCCCCTGTTTCTGTAATAAAATCTCTGCTCCAGCTTTCGAACCAGGCCGGAACGGCCGTTCCCGCCCAGTTTCAAACTGGGAACGACCGTTCCCAGGCCATACTGTTCATCCCGAGATTGGGAACGACCGTTCCCAGTTTGTACTGGGAACGGGAACGGTCGTTCCCATGCCCGAAAACCTCTCTACTGGAGCGAATCCGCGATCGTGGATTTTTCCTTAAGGAAAAATCCGCGAGGGTGGATTCGAGGCAGTAGCTTGGGAAAAATCCATGGGGGTGGATTTTTCCCTTTGGAAAAATCCATGGGGGTGGATTTTGCCATTTCTTCTCTTTGTTTTATTTATGCATTTGTATGATTTTAAATGCTTTCTTTTGCATATTAATTGTTATAATTTGATTGTTTTGCATAATTAAATTGTAATTAAGTAGGTGTGCTATGATTTTGTGAATTTTATGAATTAATTGTGATATTTTACGTGTGAACATAAATCATGCATTTTGCCGAGCGTCTTCTTTGGTTCATATAGAGTCTAAGTCTTGGGCTTTCGTGTTTTCTTTTCAGAGGAGGTTCCAGTTGACGAGCCCGAGGCGTAGATTGTTCACGTCTGCTCGCTTTTGATTACGCACAAGGTGAGGTTTAGGAATTTTATTAGCTAAACGACCTAAAGCCTTATGTGATGTTTTCAGGCCGTGCATGTGACTATATATATTATATATATAGATATGTATGTGTTGATTAGAATATGTTTATGATCTTGTGAACGTCTTTGCTTTGGAAAAAGATATTAAGTAAGCCTAGGTAAGCCATATTTTGGAAAGCTTTACAATTCTGTTAGCGAGATTGCCATGAAAGATTTGGCATATGTTATGATATGATTTGTATGTGTGGATCCAAGGAGCTACGGGTAAGGAACCCTCGGGACGGTTCGGGCCGTCGAGGTTCGGTCTGTGCGTAGTCTCCATCCGATATGTCACACGCGACCCCTGGGAGTTTGGGAAGGTGTGATATTTCGATGCCTTCGGCTTAAAAACCGGGGAGGGCACGATGTGGGTTCGCTACCCCTCGTGAGTCTGTATATGTTTGGATGGTTAGGGCCGCCGGTGGCTCTTCCATCATTGGTGTAGAGGAGATATGTATGATTTCTGTTTTGTTTGTTCTGAGGAGTAAAGGTTGGAAGCTCGTTCTCGCCGAGCATTATGTTTGTTATGTATGTATGAGAAATATGAATCGGGATAGTGTTTATGAAATGCTTTAAAGTATATGTATTTGTTTTGGAAAGTTTTAGTTTGAAAAACCTATTCCGGTTCATAGTTTCGCCCTTTGCTTTGTGCTCTGCTCTATATATATGTAGGGTGTGGGTGTGCGTTAGCCCCCCTCACTCAGTCAGTTGACTGACTCCTCGTTTACTCTTTTAGTTGCAGGTTTTGGAGCGTGAGCTAGGCGGAGAAGTGTGTCTTCTGTTCCACTTGTCGGTCTAGGTCCCGTTAGGTGCATTTACATACCTGCACTTTATTATTTTGTAGTTGTATAGCTTTGGTTTGTATAGACTTACTGATCTTTTTGTTCGAGCCGGGATGGCTTTTGTACAGAACGTGTTGGTATTTATATGTAAATAAAATATGGATAGGTGTGGGTTGGTACCTATATATATATATGTGAGGATTTTGTTTGTTGTTTTATTTATTCGCTTCCGCGCACTCTGTTTCCGTTTGGTCTAGCTCCGCCTAGCCTAGAGTGTGTGTTTGGTCTCCCGTTCGCTATGATTCGGATTCGGGTACGGACAATCCATTTCGTATTCGGGTTCGGGTTATGGTGCGGGGGATGTGGCCCTACGTGTGGGTGCTACATCAACCTTCATTTTTAAGAATGTAGAGTAAGGCAAAACATTAACGGAGCTTCCACTATCTACCAATACCCTTTTTACAACATGGTTATGAACATCTAAACTAACCACCATGGGGCAATCTGAGGTTACACCCTCCCCATGGGGCGTTACAATATGTTCTAGATCCCTATCATCAAAGCCTATTACATCATTTTCTCTTGATCTTTGAGCGCTTGATCTCTGGATGGCGTAGATAGGCTTGGGCACTGATGGGCGTTGGTTGTAGCTCCGGACGAACCTCCGTCGGGAGGCGTTTGAATCCCCTCCTGATGAGCCTCCTGCGATCATATTTATGACTGCGAAGGGCTCGTTTTCTTGTTCAGGGGCTTTGCCTTTATTACCTCGGCGGCTGCTGCTTTCAGGGGGTCCCCTACCCCTTGGGCTCTTTGACCGGGAAGGACTCCTTCTTCTCCTTCCGGAGCGCTCGTTGCATTGTTCATCGTAGCGCTCGAGCACCCGGACAAACTCCTTCAGATGGCCCCCTGCAACGAGCCTTTGGATTTCAGCTTCCAACTGTCGGCACTCATCCGTGTCGTGCCCTCTCTGCTTGTGGAAGGCGCAGTATTTGTTCGAGCGCCTTAGTGAGTCTGTTTCTCTCATTTTGATGGGTCTTTTGAAGAGCTTCTTATCGGAGAGATTGTAGACTTCCGAGTTTGGCCTGGTGAGCGGAATTCGCTCGAATCTACGAGGGGGTGGTGGCGACCTTCTGCGCTCTTGAGGGCGCTCTTTCTTGACTGCCACATCCCGCCCCCGCTCGTGATGAGGTCGCTCGTTCCTGGCCGGGCTATGATGTCGGGGACCATTCGTCCCATACATGTCTTCGAGCGCGAAAAATGGCTCGGCTATTTCTCTCAGGCCCATGAGGGTCCCAGGCCTTCTCTCCACGATGGCATCAGCAAATTTTTTGCTCACATACTGCTTGTGATCCACAGCCTGGAAGAGCACTGGGATCAAGAAATCCATCGAGGGCCTTTCCACCTGCAAGATCTCCTTATTGAAGCGGGCGAAGAATGAGCGCAGTGATTCGCTCTTGCCCTGCACCACGTTGTAAAGGGCTGTGGGTGCGGTGACTGGTGCCTTCAAAGAGTTGAAGTGGTTGAGGAAGGCATCGGCCAGTTCTTCATACGAGTGGATCGAGCGCGGTGGCAGGCGCTTATACCACTCTTGAGCCATCCCTACCAAGGAAGTGACAAACACTTTCGCCCAGTAATGGCTGGAATGCTCGTAAAGGTGCATGAGATGCACAAAATGATCCAAGTGCTCCGCTGGATCGGTTGTCCCGTCGTATCTGTTGATGGATGTGGGGACTTTGGCCATGCCGGCTTGGGCCATCAGAACTTCTTCGACGAGGGGTGAACCCCTCGCCAGTGGGTGATATTCGTACGTGCCGAAGTTTTCCTCCGGCTCCTTGCGACGGGGGACCCTTGGTGGAGGGTCCTTGGTGCGGGTGCTCCTGGCGTCAACCCGTTCATCCCGACTATGGGAGATCTGAGTTGAGCGCCCTCGTGAGAGCTGCCCCACGATATCCTTGAGGCCCTGCAGCTGGTCTTGCACAGCCGCGAGGACGTCAGGATTTACTTCCACTTGCTTGTCCTTGTGGGCTCGTGAGCCCCTCCTGGAGACTTGAGAGTCTCCTTCATTTTCGTTCACTCGCTCCGTGGGCTCTTTGTTCCTGCCCACGGAGGCACGCTCGTTGCCCTCCTGCTGGGGCACTTCTCTCGCTGGTGGTGGTGGTGGTTGTGCCCTCAGGACAGCCTGGGCTTCTCTGAGGGGAAAGTTTTGCTGTCCGCCTAAAGGGGCCGCAACCTGAGTGGCCTGCCCAGAGGGGAAGTACATGGAGTGAAACCTCTCCCATGCTCCCTGGGCCGCCTGAACCTCACATTGGGCGTATAGAGCCCTCAATTGTTGGGTGGTCAGTGGAGGCAACTCCACTCCTTCAATCTCCCTGGGGACCACCACTGGGAGCTGGAGTTGTCCGGCATGGTATGGCTGGACCGGTGGCATCATCATCGCCGGAGTAAGGGAGTACCCAGGAGGAGGCATCAGGTAACCTTGCATTCCAAGGTTCATCTGGGGATGGACCCAGGAATTCTGTGCAAGCGGCGGTGGGACTGAGAGAGAAACTCCTCCCGCGGTGGTGGGAATGGGCATCGCCGGCGGTGCAGGAGGTAGTGCAGAAGATTCTGCCTGTGGAGTCACTCCTGCGGCGGGAGGTGCTCCACCAGCGGCGACGGAAGGGGGCGGCGCTCCACCAGTGGCGGTGGGGGGAAGAACGATATTTGCATCCTGGGAGGTGTTTTCTCCTCCTCCTACAGCTCCAGATCTCGTTGCAACCATGGCTGTTGAAAGTGAAGATGTGCTTGTTTTTCTACCAACAAAAAGAAAGGAAGAATATGGAAGACTGGTTTCCCACAGACGGCGCCAAAAATGATGGGTCAGGGAATGGATGGGTCCGAATCCGATCACTTTAGGATTTGTATTACGTGGAGGAAACCACCGGAGCTTCGCCGGAGATGAGAAAGTGAGTTCAACCTGTTGGGACAAGCACAAGAAAAGTCAGATGGCCAAGCTGGGGGAACTGGGGGTGATACCCAGTTTGGCTCTCCGACGCTCAAGTCAGTTCAGTGTATGAAGGAATGTAAGTTCAGTCACAGTTGCAGAGGTGAAGAGAGCTTAAAGAATGCTTCCAGTGTAGAAGATGACTTGGGTTATTTATAGTTGAGGGTCAAGGGCCCTTTGGTCATTTGCCTCCAGTGGTCCTGGCCGAATGTTGCCCTAACACGTGGCGCTGTGAGAGAGAAACCTAGGAGGAATCTTCTGCAAAAGCGGCCCAAAAGTTAGTGCTAGCAACAGTGGCAGGTGCGCGGGCATGTACGTTGTGTCAGAGAGCCATGTGGGTGGTTGGTAACGAGGGCTTGAGAGCGCGCTCGTGACAACCTAGAGTAGTGGAGGCCAAGGTATCCGCTGAGGGGGATGAAGGCTCCAGCTTAAGTGACGAGCCAAAGGAGGGGCCACTCTGAGGGAGTGTGACGCTCGAAGAGGGCTCTCTTGGCACGTGGGCGTACCCATCGTTTATGGTGTAGGACGCTCGTGGGAGTGATAGCGCTCGTTGGGCTTAACTCCCTGAAGTGGGATTGTGTTCGTTGGCTTGGCGCTCGTGCGCAGATGGATGCCGCCTTGGGGGAGACAGATGTCATCTTCTCGTGATGCCACGTGTCTTGACGTGGGACGATCGTATTTTGACCCCATCAAATAAATAATTAAATTTTATTTTATAAATGACACAATTAAAAGAAGAATTGAATTATATATTTTTAATAATATAATAATCTAACCAAAATAAAGTGAAATAAGAAAAAATAAAAAAAGATAATAATTAAAATTATAAAAAATCGATAGAGAGAGAAAATGACAAACATGAGAATTTGAAAGGACAATCCTAGTGGATATAGATCTAAACAGAATGAACTAGTACCAAATTGGGTTTGTCCAATCCCATAGCAGATACTGTGTTACTTTCCCTACTTAATTTTTGAGTTTAATTGCATCAAACCACATGTGTTTGTTCCAATTTATAAAAAAAAAAAAAAAAAAATTCGCTGTTATAAAAATTAGTTCAAAAAGACCTTATATTATTTTAATTTTTGCACATCGTCCCTTCACTCCATTTGGTCCACTATTAAATGTTTTAATCCTAAAATACCCATACTTTATATATTAAAATAATATTCAAATATACATATTAAATGTATTAAAAATAAAAATATAATAATTACATTATTTTAAAATGTAATAAAAAATTAAAAATATATAAATATTAAAAATCACTTTTTATATTTTTAAATATATATTAAAATATACATATAAATGAATAATTATTATTTTATAAATATCATTAATAAATAAAAATATACATAGATATTATTTATATATTTCTAATTTAAAACATATATTATTTATATATGAATAATTATACGTATATATACTCCATAATATACATAATACAATATATAATACTTTATATTTATATAGTATATCTATAATGTATATAAATATTTATACATATAATATATAATTATATATAATATATATTATGAATATCTATATAAACTCAATATATATATATATATATATCATCTTCTCTAAGCTGCACCGCTACAGTGAACTCCACAGGCACGAGCGCCGCTCCAAGCAGTACAACCACGCCACTGCGGATGTCTACGACACCCCTTTTTACCTCTCCAGATCTGCCATCGTCGCCGGCTCCCCTTCCTACCTCTCCAAATCCGCCTTCGTCACCGGCGTCCATACCAAATAACCGAATTCGCGTCGTCGATCATCCCTAATCGCCCCAAGTCCGGCGCCGCCCTAACCCTTCTCACCTTAGTCTCTCCTCCTTGTCAGATCCAGATCCGGAGCTGGATTTGAGAGATTGTATGTGTGTATGTCTGTGTAGTGGTGGTTGGTGGTGGTAGTTAACTTCGATGGTGTTTATGGTTGATGTTAGTGGCGGGCCTGGCGGCGGTTGATTTTTGGAGATGGTGGGATTGGTTGGGCCTGGCGTCGGCGGTATGGGATGGTGGTGACGATTGGTGGGGGTGGCGATGGCGGGGGATGGGGGGTGGGGAAGGGTGTTGGTTTTTTTTTTTAATTATATTTATATTATATAAATGAAATTATATATATATATATATATATATATATATATATATATATTATATATAATATTTTTATATAATACATATATATTAATATTAATGAGGGCATTACAGACATTTCTTCAAAAAAAACTCATTTCTACACGTAGTCAACGCGTGTGTAATACCAACATTGGACATAGGGTTTTTCTTGCAAACTTTTAGAAAACATAGGGTTTTTTGGGTGATATTCCATATGTCAGGGTTTTTTCAACTCTTTTCGCCTATCACAAGGTAGTTTCGTGCATTTTTCTCCTTAATTTTTATGCTTTAATCTTTTTGTGTTACTGATGGTGCAGGAGATGGATTCCTAAAGAGCAACCAACACTTTCAATATTTGTTTTAGAAGGGAAAGACCATCACAGGCAGTATGCCTCAGGAACTGGGTTTCCTTTGAGCGTGGGTTCTTCCAGCTAGGATAACACCAAAAATGATCGTGCAGCAAAGGAGCTGAGATAGATGTAATGCGTGAGCTTGGAGAAGAAGAAATAATGGAGGAAGGATCAGATGCCAAGTTCAGTGCAGTGTAGTGAAGGTGAGGAAGATGACTTAGTGTAGCACCCCGCACGTGAGGCGCCACATCCCCCGCACTAAGACCTGACACGTGTACGAAATGGAAAGTCCGCACACGCACCAAACCACAGCGAACAGGTGACAAACGAAAATCCAACCTATGCTAGGCGGAATGTAGACCCTGAACTTCAAAATCAAAACATGAAATGAGTGCAGAAGCGGAAGCATTCAAATTAAATTAGATCATGCAAGAACAATTGACGGGTTCAACTAGCATAGATACCTAATCCCGAAATCAAACAGAAATCGTAAATCAACGGGTTCAACTAACCAGGAAAACCTGTCCTAACCTGTCCCGAATTCCATACAATCAAATCATAATCATAAACCTGTGCAGAACATATCATATACATAATTGCAACCATAAACCGAAATAAAAGCTTAACAAACTCAGACAGACTGACAACAGACTCGAAAGACACGACTGACATCCGCCTAGCACAAACTCCAACCACCTGAACCTACAACTAAAAACATAAAGAGGGAGGGGTCAGTCCAAAGACTGAGTGAGGGGCTACACACGCACTCGTATATACATTTACAGAGCACAACACATAACATAGAGGGGAGTTCATGAACCGGAGCGTGGTTTTTGCATTCTAAAATATTTCACACGTGATACTAGATATAGAGAGTAAAAGAGTTAGTCCGAAGGCCAAAACAACCATATTTTATTAATTGGAAATCCGCTCCCGTTTCACGAACCATTTCTTAACACACTATCATAACTAAATATAACGGAAATCAAACGTAACACACACACACACACACATACACCATCGACCTAAACTAAGCCGTCTCGGATTTAGAACACACGTACACATCCGTCAACCTAAACTAAGCCGTCCCGGATTCAGAACACACACACGCCCAGGCATAATCGGAATCAGAATCAGAATCAGAATCTTACCTTATTCAAAACATACCTCCTTCGAATCCATACTCGTAATCACAACTGTATCATATGTACGCATCATACATACACACAGACATACATATCATACATACACACATACATACGTATCATACATACACACAGACGTGCGTATCATACATACACACATACATACGTATCATATATACACACATGCATACCCACACACACACACACACGTACACACATAATATACATACTCACACACATACGTAAATACACATATTATAAGTAGATTTACAGATAGTGTATCTTCTTCCACAACATATAACCTAATCGTACATATTCATATTGCACACGTATTTACATATACTTAAGGCTTATAATCACATGCATACATATCGGTCACATATCTTTAGGGTATAACTATAACCTCACCTCACTTGGTACCAGTCAAAGCTGAAGACACGGCAAATAGTCCACCCTGGAACCTGCATGACCCACTTGTCACCACCCCCGGTGTACCTGAACCAACTGGACACACGAAACACAACACATGGCTCAAACTCAGACTCAGACAACCACACAGAGACGCACAGCCATGCTCAAGCACTTAAGGGATGCAATCACATCAGCAGGATTCAAATTCATATCAATTACATACATACACAAGAAAACATTATATAGTTCAATGAAATCATATTAAACATTAGGGCATGTTCATATGCACGATTAATGCACACAAAAGAAACTAAAAGGCAATACAGCTCACATTATTTCATATCAATTCATTCTTCGCATATCCAATTCATATTTGTACGAATAACTTATTTCTTACGTGCAAAAGTTTCTAATTTAATCATATAAGTCTCATTCAATTCATATATCGCATAATAGGTTCATATATTGCACATTTACAAAGCAATCAAATCAAATTCACATATCACATTTCATAAAATTACACGTATTACAAAGCCAAGCAAACCATATAATATCATGCTACGAATTTTATTTAAAGATCACAAAGTTACATTTCAAATTCCAACTGGGTCATAAAATGCACAAACGAAGAATATTAAGTTATTCAATTGTGCAAGGTTTTATATAATTTTATAATACATATCGAATTCACATTTTACATAATAGATTAAATCCCAATTTTCGTGGTTTAAACCATAATTCAAAGTTTCAAGGTTAGGCATATTAACTTCTTATAACGAAATCATAATTAGCATATTTGTTTATCAATCAACAAGGATTAATTAGTTTAATCCATATAAATTTACATATTTAGGAAAATTACACAAACATCCCCTCTAAGTTAAACAAATAACACAAATTTAACATACCGGGATTCAATTTATCAAATAAAAGCCTCCATACATATCACATTTCATTTCATACATGATTTCATACACATTGGATTACATAATGATTGACAATTTAAGCATATCGCAATTAATTAGCATTTAGAACAATTAAATCAAATAATCACAATTACATAAATAAATTCGTAGAAATTAGACCGAGTGTCTATTTGACAAATGGAAAGTGGTGTTGGACTCACCACAATGAGGCGGACAAGCTGTCCGAAGCTCGCCAGAACGCCGCCACCGGAATAGTGGCCGGCCGCCGCCGAAACATGCCGGAAAAATCCCGAAAAATCACGCTTGCAAGAATTCCTCGTGCTCGTTCCAAATCCTCAATCAATTTCTGGAAAAACCAAGCCAAACGTCTCCAATTTCAAATCCAAGAATACGAAAACCCCAAAATCTTCAAATCGAAATTACTTCCAAACCAGTGAACGAAAATGAGATCCGTAAAAGGCATTGTCTTACCCGTGACGAGCTCTTCGAAACCCCCATAGTGGTTGCTGGAAAATATCCCCGGAGTGGACCTCCACGGCGAACCGCCACTGTGTCGTGCCGGAACCACCACCTACGGTCACCAATTGCTCAAACCGCCACCGGAAACGGGCTCAGGGGGTCGGAAAAGGTGGGAAACCATCAAGCATCGTCGGAAAAAGCCACCGGAATGCGGCGGGAGACACCGCTACAGTGACGCGCCGCCGCCGCGTAAACTTCAGGCGGCGCGTGTGCCGCTGTCAACGGCAAATGGAATGCCGTGAACCCCTCTCTCTGGCCATGGGGCGCGTGCTTCAAGAAGGTGGCCGGAAACCGCCGCGAATGGCCGGCGAAGTGGCGGTGGTCTGACACCCCCGCCGCTGTGACTGAAATTTGGCGATAACTCTGCCACCATTTGTTGTTTGGTCGAGATCTTGGTACGGTTGTGATCACGTCGTCGAGCTCTTCGAAATGGACTATTCATTCGTTGAATTCCGTCGAGAAACGGCCAAGTTCCGGGAAGTGTATGTTTGTGTGTGTGAATAGTGACGAGGGGGACAGAGATCGCGTGAGAGAGAGAGAAAGAGCTGAAGTTTGATGCTCTGGCACGAAAAACGAGGATTCGGGTATTTATCTCGGGTCCTCGTACACGAAAACGGTAGGAAGAAGGGGTTAATGACGTCAGAATTGGGCAAACCCAGAGTCAACGGACTCGTCTCGATGCCCCGAACGCGTTAAAGAGGTCAAAAAGGTCAAAATCTCGTTCGAACGAGAAATGACCAAAAAAACCCCTAAAAGAAGAAAATTGCAAATAAGCCCTTAAACTCTGAAAGAGTTCAAAATAGGGCCACGCAAAATACAAAATCACATAATTAAACACATAATAAAGTTGGAATGCGGCGTACCTTATACATCGGACGAGTGGGATGTTACAAACTCCCCTCCTTCAAAAGGACCTGTCATCGGGTCCAAAAGCCAGATCTTGAATGACTTTGAAATGAACTCCATTTCACGCTTCCACTGCGCCACTCTGATCTCGACAAACTGCAGACTCCTCAGGATGTTACTCCTATTGTTTGAGTCAACTCCCTTCGTAGTGTCTCGTTGTCATAGTGGTTCGTCTAAGCACTTGACCGTTGGTCACTTCAAACTCATTCGATCACCACTAGGCCACTGCACCCAAAACTCGATACTATCGCATCCTCGTTGCTTGCAGACTGTCGTCAGGCCACGCGCATCACAACTACGACAAACAAGAGAGAGTATCCCATCTCTCAACACGCAAGTGAGAGAACCCCGTCCCTCGGCACACACAAAAGAGAGAACCCCGTCTCTACGGCACATAATTGAGAGAACCCCATCTCTATGACACATAATTGAGAGAACCCCATCTCTCAACCTACGTCTGACAGATTCCACACCTCCCAGACATTCTAGTTTGAGAAAATCCGGCATTTCTCAAACTCCTAAATTCAAGAGAATCCAACATCCCTCGAATACCTAAGTACAAGAGAATCCAACATCTCTCGTGCACAAAAATCAGAAAGAATCCAGCATCTTTCTATCACATAATTAGAGAGAATCCAACATCTCTCTAATACACAAATAGGAAGAGTCACCCCTCCCTAGCACGTAAACAGAGAGAATTAAATCTCCCTTTCACTCAAGCACATAAGCAGAATTAGGAATCTCAACAATTAACACATAGCACACTTGACAAATATATCACATAATAACAAGAATTAATCAAATGCAGGATGCATGTATGCTAGTGCCATGAATGCTTAGTGTACCGTTCACCGTGGTGTTTGAAATCTTGACCATAAAGTTGCGATGATGTCTTGGAAGCTGATTAAATTGTTGGTATTGCAACCCTGTAATTAAAACACTAAAGTTGGTGCATGAGGGTTAGATGTGCAAATGAAATGTGATATTTAAGTCACGTAAGTTCAACAATTAAATGTAATTGAAAGCACATGATAAAGTGTTACACAATCATAGTTATAGAGCGCACATAGTCACATAACTCGGTACAATTCATACTGAGGAAGCAAAATTTCATACCAAACGGATGCAATGTGCACATATCCCTAAGCCATATGACCTAAACTGACAAGACACGACTCCAGAGCACTGGTTCTGAAACTGGTAGCTCTGATACCACTTATAGATGTAGCACCCCGCACGTGAGGGGCCACATCCCCCGCACTAAGACCCAACACGTGTACGAAATGGAAAGTCCGCACACGCACAAAGCCACAACGAACGGGTGATAAACGAAAATCCAACCTATGCTAGGCGGAACGTAGACCCTGAACTTCAAAATCAAAACATAAAATGAGTGCAGAAGCAGAAGCATTCAAATTAAATTAGATCATGCAAGAACAATTGACGGGTTCAACTAGCATAGATACCTAATCCCGAAATGAAACAGAAATGGTAAATCAACGGGTTCAACTAACGAGGAAAACCTGTCCTAACCTGTCCCGAATTCCATACAATCAAATCATAATCATAAACCTGTGCAGAACATATCATATACATAATTGCAACTATAAACCGAAACAAAAGCTTAACCAACTCAGACAGACTAACAACAGACTCGAAAGACACGACTGGCATCCGCCTAGCACGAACTCCAACGACCTGAACCTGCAACTAAAAACATAAAGAGAGAGGGGTCAGTCCAAAGACTGAGTGAGGGGCTACACATGCATGCGTATATACAAATACGGAGCACAGCACATAACATAGTGTGGAGTTCATGAACCGGAGCGTGGTTTTTACATTCTAAAACATTTAACACCGGATACTAGATATAGGGACTAAAAGAGTTAGCCCGAAGACCAAAAGAACCATATTTTACTAATTGGCAATCCAGTCCCGTTTCAAGAACCATTTCTTAACACACTCTCATAACGAAATATAACGGAAATCAAACATAACACACACACACACACACACACACACACACACACACACACACACACACCATCCGTCGACCTAAAATAAGCCATCTCGGATTCAGAACACACGCACACATCCGTCGACCTAAAATGAGCCATCCCGGATTCAGAACACACACACGCCAGACATAATCGGAATCAGAATCAGAATCAGAATCTTACCTTATTCAAGACATACCTCGTTCGAATCCATACTCGTAATCACAACCGTATCATATGTACTCATCATACATACACACAGACATACATATCATACATACACACATACATACGTATCATACATACACATAGACGTACGTATCATACATACACACATATATACGTATCATACATACACACATGTATACCCACACACACACACACGTACACACACAACATACATACTCACACACATACGTAAATACACACATCATACGTAGACTTACACATAGTGTATCTTATTCCACAACATATAACCTAATCGCACATAATCATATCGCACACGTATTTACATATACTTAAGGCTTATAATCACATGCATACATATCGGTCACATATCTTTAGGGTATAACTATAACCTAACCTCACCTGGTACCAGACAAAGCTGAAGACACAGCAAATGGTCCACCCCGGAACCTGCACGACCCACTTGTCACCACCCCGGGTGCACCTGAACCAACTGGACACATGAAACACAACACAGGGCTCAGACTCAGACTTAGACAACCACACAGAGACGCACGGCCATGCTCAAGCATTTAAGGGATGCAATCACATAAGCAGTATTCAAATTCATATCAATTACATACACAAGAAAACATTATATAGTTCAATGAAATCATGTTCATATGCATGATTAATGCACATAAAAGAAACTAAAAGGCAATACAACTCACATTATTTCATATCAATTCATTCTTCGCATATCCAATTCATATTTGTACGAATAACTTATTTCTTACGTGCAAAAGTTTCTAATTTAATCATATAAGTCTCATTCAATTCATATATCGCATAATAGGTTCATATATTGCACATTTACAAAGCAATCAAATCAAATTCACATATCACATTTCATAAAATTACACGTATTACAAAGCCAAGCAAACCATATAATATCATGCTACGAATTTTATTTAAAGATCACGAAGTTACATTTCAAATTCCAACTGGGTCATAAAATTCACAAACGAAGAATATTAAGTTATTCAATTATGCAAGGTTTCATATAATTTTATAATACATATCGAATTCACATTTTACATAATAGATTAAATCCCAATTTTCGTGGTTTAAACCTTAATTCAAAGTTTCAAGGTTAGGCATATTAACTTCTTATAACGAAATCATAATTAGCATATTTGTTTATCAATCAACAAGGATTAATTAGTTTAATCCATATAAATTTACATATTTTGGAAAATAACACAAACATCCCCTCTAAGTTAAACAAATAACACAAATTTAACATACCGGGATTCAATTTATCAAATCAAAGTCTCCATACATATCACATTTCATTTCATACATGATTTTATACACATTGGATTACATAATGATTGACAATTTAAGCTTATTGCAATTAATTAGCATTTAGAACAATTAAATCAAATAATCACAATTACACAAATAAATTCGTAAAAATTAAACCGAGTGTCCGATTGATGAACGAAAAGTGGTGTTGGACTCACCACAACGAGGCGGAAATGCTGTCCGAAGCCCGCCGGAACGCCGCCACCGGAGTCGCTGAAATAGTGGCCGACCGCCGCTCGGCCGCCGCCGGAACGTGCCGGAAAAATCCCAAAAAATCACGCTTGCAAGAATTCCTCGTGCTCGTTCCAAATCCTCGATCAATTTCTGGAAAAACCAAGACAAACATCTCCAATTTCAAATCCAAGAATACGAAAACCCCAAAATCTTCAAATCGAAATTACTTCCTAACCGGTGAACAAAAATAAGATCCGTAAAAGGAATTGTCTTACCCATGACGAGATCTTCGAAACCCCTATAGTGGTCGCCGAAAAATATACCCGGAGCGGACCTCCACCGTGAACCGCCACTGTGCCACCCCGGAACCACCACCTACGGTCACCAATTGCTCAAACCGATGCCGAAAACGAGCTCAGGGGGTCGGAAAAGGTGGGAAACCATCAAGCCTCGTCGGAAAAAACCACCGGAATGCGACGGGAGACGCCGCTACAGTGACGCGCTGCCGCCGTATAAACTTCAGGCAGCGCGTGTGCCGTCGTCCGCCGGCCGTTTGCCGCACCGTCAATGGCAAATGGAACGCCGGGAACTCCTCTATCTGGCATGGGGCGCATGCTTCAAGAAGGTGGCTGGAAACCGCCGCGAATGGCCGGCGAAGTGGTGATGGTCCGACACCCCCGCTGCTGTGACTGAAATTTGGCGATAACTCCGCCACCATTTGGTCGAGATCTTGGTACGGTTGTGATCGCGTCGTCGAGCTTTTTGAAATAGACTATTCATTCATCGAATTCCATCGAGAAACGACCAAGTTTTGGGAAGTGTGTGTTTGTGTGTGTGAATAGTGATGAGAGGGAGAGAGATCACGTAAGAGAGAGAAAGAGCTGAAGTCTGATGCTCTGGCACGAAAAACAAGGATCCGGGTGTTTATCTCGGGTCCTCGTACACGAAAACGGTCGGAAGAAGGGGTTAACGACGTCAGAATTGGGCAAACCCAGAGTCTACGGACTCGTCTCGATGCCCCGAACGCGTTAAAGAGGTCAAAGAGGTCAAAATCTCGTTCGAACAAGAAATGACCAAAAAACCCCTAAAAGGAGAAAATTGCAAACAATCTCCTAAACTCTGAAAGAGTTCAAAATAGGGTCACGCAAAATACAAAATCACATAATTAAACACATAATAAAGTTGGAATGCGGTGTACCTTATACATCGGACGAGCGGGATGTTACACTTAGATTGCTTGGGAAAGGAGAATGAGATTTCCCTATTTATATGTTGAGGGCATGGGTATTTTAGTATTAGTGACCAAGTGGTCCCAATCCCCGTGTTGCCCTAGACACGTGGTGGTCTGTGATGGTATGAAAGTGACATCCCGAAAAGTTAGGGGAGTGTCAGGTGGTGCGCGCACTACCTGGTGTCAATGGTAGTTACAGAGCGGCAATACGAGTGCTAGGAGGCTCAATATCTGCCATGCAGGCGTACGGGTGCCTGAGAGGGTCTCAGTGATGCCCTCACCCGAGCGTTGGTGACGGTCGGGGATGCACGAGAGAGGTTCCTTCGGTAGACGATCCACGAGCATCAACTGTTCGAGCGTGGGACAGTAGGAACCCTCGTGAAGTGTTCCTTTGAGGGAATGGAAGGTTGGTCTTGGGGAATCATAGCCCGAGTACGGATGCGGTTTGAATGGATGGATCCCCCGCTCAAGAAGTGGGCCGAGGCGCATGGGCTTGCATCAGCGAGGCTAATAAGCGAATGGGCCAGGTTATCTCACGAGCCCACTAATGCGAGCGTCCAAGCTCTAGGATCTTCAGATGATGACACGCGTACGGCGCTGATCCAAGCTTGATTTGGTCCCATCATTTTGCCCCCCCCCCCCCCCCCCCCCCAATTCTGTAGTTGCGCTTGAGCGCACTGTAGACTTTTGAAGACTGAGCCCTGGCTTTTGAATATCCGAGGGTCAAGCTTTTGGAGGGAAGTGACTGTCTGTCTTCAGTGACGGACATCTTCTGACACAACAATAAATGAAGTCCCCTCCTCATTTAATGCTGAGAGGCGACGTGGGCGCGTGTGCCGCTGAGTGGGCGCGTGCAAGTGGGGAGACGTGGGCGGTTACCAAAAGTGGGGGGTTTTCAAAGTGGGAAATGATTGCGATTTCAAATCCCCAACCCTAATTAAATGCAGATTTCACCCTATAAATGGGGATTTGGAAGACCTTTGAACCTTTTACGCCTTTAGAGTCTCCATAAGCAAAACAACAGCAAAACTTCTGCAACCTTCTGCGATTCTCAGTGGATTCCGGCGAGTTCTTTCGTAACCTTAGGTAATCCTTCCTATCTTCTGTTCTTAACTTGTGCTAACCCTAGATTTAGGTTGTGCTGAGAGAGGCTCTTGAGTGGGAAAGCTTTTTTAGCCAATAGATCCGTACCATAATCCTTCCCTCCCCCTGAACCTCTGTTGAAAATCCCATCTTCAAGAACAAAGATCAATAATGGCGGTAAACATCGTAGATCAAATGGTAAGTGAGATAGATGAGATGTCCGTAGGGAGTTCTTCCCCTCACAATGATATTCCAACTGCTGTTCCTATGGTGAGAGATCCAGAAGACGGTGGGGATGAGGAGTTGGATGCCGCCGTTCAAGGGATGAATGAGCACAGTCCTGAGGGGGTAGACCATCTTTTTTAGGAGATTGGATCTTTCTTTGAGAATGCAGCAGCAGGGTGAAAGGATTCTCCCTGTGTTGAATAGCGCCGTTAGGCCCCAGGATCATCAGGTTACGGTGGCTATTGCCGGACCCCAAGGGGAAGAGGGGCCTTCTGAGCGTCATGCAGGTGAGGCGCCTCCTCGCAAACGTCGTCAAAAGGGGAAGGAACCCTTGACGCAAGTGAGGGTAAACAACCCCCACCAAACTGATAGATCACCGGATGAGATAGAGAGCACTATGACGCTTTCGGAATTAGCAGAGTTGAAGTCCAAGGCTTATTGGGACGACAGAGTATACTGGACTAGCTTTCCCACGGAAAGAGAGAGGGCTAATCGTCCTCCCCCGGGAGTGATAACAGTCTATCAAGATACTGTACTCGCGGGGGGTTTAAGGTTTCCTATTCCGGCCCCGATCGTCAACCTGCTAAATTCTCTGAACCTTTGCCCTTCCCCAGTTTTGCCCAATGGGATAGCCTTAATGAACGCCTTCGTGATGCTGATGAAAGCCACCGGTTACGAACCCTCGTTCGACAACTTCAATAGCTTGATCCAAGTATCCCGCTCTCCTCGCTCATCTCCGAGGGACGAATTTTACTATACACAGGCCAAGTCTGACTTGAAGATGATAGATTCACCTTCGACATCATATGGTGAGAATTGGAAGGAGAAATACTTCTTCGTGGGGGCTCCAGGCGGAATTTTTAGAGTGTCACGAGAGTGGGTGACGCACGGGGAGGGTCCCTTAGTTAAACACAGGGTTCGTGATGAAGTTTTCGAGCATTGGGCTAAGAGTCTGGCCCTTGTGATGAAAAATGAGAAGCAAATGATCCAGGCTAAGGACCTGATCAGGGACTAGCAGGTGCTTTTTCGTTATGGGCTGGTTTGCCCTCTGGAGATAGTGGTCAACCCTTCCGCTCGAATCATGAACCGCGATGGTTAGATTCTAGGAACTAACCCCTCTGACACTTAGAGTAGAAATACTAACTGTTGATATTTTTGCTGTGTCTGCTAGGTGTTCTAAGTAAACCTTTCTGACGCTCGGGCATTTTTTTGTTTGCAGACGTAGACATCTTAATGGCTGGAGTGAGCACAGAGAGTATTGCTGCTATGATGCGCACTCACCGGGCGGGCGACAATCAACAACAACCGCAGCAACAGCAGAATCCACCACCCTCGAATACTCCATGAGGTGGCCGCGGTACTCGGCGAGGGTCCGGGCGAGGAGTAGGCGGCCGAGGAGATGGCCAGAGGGCAGGGAACGATGGCCGCGGGATGGGCCACATAGAAGATTTAACCGTCGGGGAAGTAGGCGGTACCACTCCTCCGGTTGCCCCCGTGGGGCCATCACAAGCCGGCTCGGACAACTCTCGCAACCGCTCGGGGGAGCTGATCAGGATCAGTGATGGCGATCGGGCTGAGCGTCTCGGTAAGAGAAAGAGGATACCTGACGCCATCTGTAGCACCCCAAGCGGTGGGGCACCACACCCCCGCACTATGACCCGACACGTGTACGAAATGAAAAGTCCGCACATGCACCAAGTCACAGAGAACGGGTGACAAACGAAAAATTCCAACCTAAGCTAGGAGGTACCTAAACCCTGTACAAGTAAAATATGCAGAACCTGAATGCGGAAGCGATGCAAAATATGAAATATCAAAAACTTTAATCAACAAACATAATTAAACGGGTTCAACTAATCAAGTAATTCTGTCCTAACCTGTCCCGAATTTCAAACATACAAATCATAAGTACCAACGTGCATAATATTTATCATATACATAGCTTCCTATAGTACTTAACAAATCAAATAGACCGACAAAGACTCGACAAACCCGACTCAAAGCCGCCTAGCTCGAAGTCCAACAACCTGCATGTAACACCCCAAACGGAGGATGCCACATCCCCCGCACTATGACCCAGACCAGAAGCATGAAATGAAAGTCCATGCCCGAATCCGAACCAGAGCGAACGGGAGACCAACTCACACACTAGGCTAGGCAGATCTAACTTGACCAAAACTCAGAGCGCGGAAGCAATTAAAACCAACATCAATAGATAGCGGAAGCATTTAAAACAAAACATACAAAGCAGGTGACGGGTTCAACTAGCATAGATACCTAATCCCGAATAATAGATCAACAAACAAAGCAGGTGACGGGTTCAACTAGCATAGATCCCTAGTCCCGAATATCAACATAAAGTAATAATCATCAAGTGCCACAAGGGCAGAATGAGAGTGCCACACAGGGCTACCGAATAGTAAAGTATAATCTCAAGTCTACAAGTCAAAGCATAAGTAAAGTGTATGAAAAGACAAATGCAAATAGAAAGACTAGACCGACGAAGTGCAACTCAAAGGACTCACTTCCGCCTAGCAAACGCCAACAATCCTGCAACTAAAAGTGTAAATGAGGGGTCAGTCAACTTGACCGAGTGAGGGGGCTAACGCACACCCACAATATATATATAAGGAGCATAGCACAGAATAAAAAGGATGGACTCATGAACCGGGAGTAGGTGTTACATACCAAAATATTTTGAAAGAACCCAAATAAGATATAGATATAAGTTTGGAAATCATTTTCCAGAAAGACTCTATCCCGATTCATAATTCCATAACATAACATAATCAACTGCTCGGCGAGTACGAGCTTCCAACCTCAACTCCTCATAACATAAATCAAAATCAATCCAACCTCTACACCAATGATGGAGGAGATGTACCGTCCCCATACCATCGAGAATAAACCGTCTAAAATAGACTCACCCTCAAGGGGTTGCGAACCCACAAGAGTCCTCCCCGGCCTTAGCCGAAGGCTCAAGATACCATGCCTCCCTCATCACCCTAAGGTCGCACAATGATATCTCAAATGGAACTACGCAATGGATAAATGCCCCGACGGCCCTAACCGTCCCGGGGGTACCCATTCCGCAGCTCACCAGGATCGATCCACACACAGATCACAATGGATCACAACAGAACAGATCACGACGGATCACATACGCCAATCTTTCATGGCAATCTCGCTACAGAACATAACGTAAAGTACTTTTCAAAACAGCTTATATATGCTTTCATATTTACTTTTCCAAACAGAGTTGATTCAGAAGGTCATAAACATATCATATCCAACACATACGTATTTATAATAGATATACTCGCATGCAGGGGTTGAAATCAGCATATTAAGGCCATAGGTCGCGTAACTATACAAAATCCTAAACCTCACCTCGTGAAAGTAGAGTCTGAGAGTGTGAAGGGCCAAACACTCTAAACCTCGGGCCCACCGGCACCACCAAACTCTGTGACAAGACATACAGAAGCCCAGACTTAGACTCTATATGAACCAAACAAGACGCACGGCGTTGCTCAACATGATCGTGGTTATGCATAAGTGTTCATGTTGTGCTTGGATAAGGTGTCGTGGTCATTCAAGGCATATCAATGCTCAACAAGGTCATATTTACAAGCAACCGACACGTAATTCCATATCCAAAGATGCAAGATCAATTTAGGAAGTCAATGTATTCACAAAATGCATATTAAATTATCCAATGTCACAGGATTCAATTATAATATTAGAATTAAGCATCAAGTTCATGACGAGTTATAAAGTGCATAAGTAAGAGCATCTTGATAATAGAAACATACAAGGTTGTCGTACGTAGATGGCATACTTGGTACAAATAAAGAGTGCATTTAATTCGCTTAAGATCATACTTTACAACTTCACAACATGTTTGGTACATAAGCTCAAGTCACTTTCATAGTTTCATAAATATTACACTTACATCCCCTAAGTTATTTATAAAAATTTAGAATTATTACACATACATCCCCTTAGTTGATTACTAAGCATAATTGTTCGTTTAAAGTGTTTATATAATTATTCAACTAGGAATTAATTACTTACAAGCATGACAATTATCAATTTATAGTAATTCATAATATACCATTTTCAAGTAGTAAGAGTAAATCAAGATATTACAATTCTAACTCCTATCATGCATAAAGTCTCAAGTTGTTCAAACATCTTTCATGTATCTAAATTTATATTTGAAACACAATTTACAATAAACATAACATTGAGAATGTCTCAAATTCATATAGAGAAATCACAACATTTTCGTTCTTCTAAAATATCATTCAAGTTCATTTAGTCACATAAAAGATTAGTTTCTAAATATTACACTAACACCCCTTCATATCTAAACACATAGCACAAATTCATCACATCGGGATTTAAATTGTAAATTAAAACATTCATGCATATCACAATCCATTCAATACATGTTTTCATATACGATTGGAATATATCTCGATCAACAGACCAACAATAACCAATTTATTTGCACTTAAAACAATTAATTCAAATAATCACAATTACGCAAAATAATTCGTAATAAATAGATCGAGTGTCCGATTAATGAACGGAAAGTGGCGTTGAACTCACCACAACGAGACGAATATTCTGTCCGAAAGTGGCCGGATTGCCGCCACCGGAGCCGCCGGAATGTCGCCGGGCCGCCACCGGGCCGCCGTCAAAAGTCGCCAGAAAAATCCCGAAAAATCAGTCCTGAATGAAGTCTTCGTGCCCGTTCCGAATCCTCGATCAATTTCTGGAAATTCCAAGCCGATTGTCCTAGATCTGAAATCTAAGAACACGAAAACCCTAAATCTTCAAACTCAAATTACTTCCAAACCGGTGAACCAAAATGCGATCTGAAAGAGGCGTTGTCTTACCCATGACGAGCTCTTCGAAAGCCCTAAGGTAGCTTTCCGGAAAAATCCTCGGAGCTAGTGCCGCCGTTGCACCGCTACTTTGCCACCGCCGATCCACTGCCAAACCACCGAATCTGGAGTCGCCTGATCACAGGCCACTAGTTCTCGTCGTTCCGAACAACTTTCGTGAAGAGCCCGAGACCAAAAGATGGCCGAAAAAGGCCCCTGTTGGCCGCCGAAGTTTCTACCGCAACCACTACAGTAACTCGCGCCGTCGCCGCGAGCGGCGCCGTCGCTGCTCCGATGGCCGCGCCGCCGACGTCAAACGAAGCGCCGGGATGTCCTCTTGCTGGGTCTTCGGCGCGTGCACCAAGGAGGTGGCCGGAAAATGCCGCGAAACGCCGGCGAAGTGGCGGCGGTCTGACAGCTCCGCCGCTGCTACTGAAATCCGGCCATAACTCCGCCACCATTCGTCGTTAGGCCCTGAAATTGGTACTCTTGCGTCGGTCTCGCCGAGATAATCGAAATGGACTATTCGTTTGTTAAATTCCGTCGAGAAACGAATGAGTTATGGGCTCGTAACCGAAGCCGCGATATTAACCCGCGGGAGAGAGAAAGTGGGAGAGGAGAGAGAGAGAGAGAAAAAGGGATTGGGAGAAATGTGTCTTGTGCACAAGCTATATACAACCGGGTATCCTTATCGCGTAGCAAAGAGTAATATCGCGTACAAATAATCGTGAATAAAATTGGTAAAGTTACGAATAAACATTCAAACTCCGAATTAATTTTACAAATTAAAATGAAAGAGATAGATTTATCAATTAGAGTTTAATTCAATTTAATTTTAGAAACCTTTCGTACAATTTAACGACATTTCGTAAACACATGATTGACAATTAATCTCAAGTAATTCAAGTAAACCGAAATTAAACAAGTTAAGTAACTTGATGGATTTAAAATCAACTTGACAATTATTTCATGGAATAAATTTGAATTAAATCAAATTAGATAGTTAGGGTTAAATATGCGCGTAATTAATCAAGTTGCAATTAATCTTAGAATAATTCGAATGAACACATATTAAATTGCATTTACATTAAATCACATAATTCAAGAACTCTTAAATTAAGCACACACGAGTGTAGAGACTTACTTGTTAATATCGTCAGGACGCCCTTCGAGAAAACGGGGTGTTACAACCTTCCCCCCTTAAGAGAACCTGGTCCCCAGGTTCCACTGGAAAAATGTAGATCCTCGAGTTGTAGTGCTCCAACCCTTCTCTCGAACTCGCGTGAGATCATAACTCTAATGGTGAGGCTTACTCCGGTCATCTACACTGAACCTCCTTTAGGATGTCTTGTTATCGTCGAGGTCCGTGCGAGTACTTGATCCGTTAGTTGTTTCGAACTCGGTCGGTCATTCCCATGATCGGATAGCTGCAACTGCACCCAACCTCGATGTCGTCTCAGATGCACCACTTGCTACCCGTAGTCAGATCAACGCGTAACGCAACCACAACAAACAAGAGAGAATCTCATCTCTCAACACGTAAAAGAGAGAGAGCCCCATCCCTCAGCACAGAATTGAGAGAACCCCGTCTCTCAAACACAGAATTGAGAGAACCCCGTCTCTCAACCTAAGTCGGGTAGATTCCAACATCTCCCAACATTCTAGTTTGAGAAAATCTAGCATTCCTCAAACCCCTAGATTCAAGAGAATCCAGCATCCCTGAATATCTAAGTACAAGAGAATCCAACATCTCTCGTGCACAAAACTTAGAAAGAATCCAACATCTTTCTACCACATAAATAGAGAGAATCCTACATCTCTCCAACACGTAAAAAGAGGGAACCTAAGGTCTCTCTTGCACATAAATCCACTGATCAGTTCTTCATAAATACACACATCAGAGTAACACTTGACGAAAAGTATGCGATGCATGTTTGGTGTACCTTATACAACTGATATCGGTGTACCTTGAGTATAGATTCAACGCTCGTACCTCAACTCAAGGGGGATATCGCGATGGAATCCCTATAAAACAGCGTTACAGTATGTATGTATGTTATATGAGAAGTTAGTGAGCAATCAAAAGAGTTTTAAATCACATAAGCATGAATAGTTTACACAAGTACATAACTCATTCATTCCAGCACAGTTCATAACAAGTAGAAATTTCAAGTTATAAATACTAGATCAGGTATCCAAGTTATCACAATTAAAACAACAATGGTCGTCACCCACATCAACCAAAACAAGGTAAGAGTATTTAAGCGATGCATGTATGCAAATGCCATGAATGCCTGGCGTACCGATCACCGTAGTGTCAAACTCTTGACAGGAAGTTGAGATGAAGTAGTAGGAGTTGATTAAGCCAACAATGATGCAACCCTCGTCATCTGAACCTCTTTGTCTTGAGTCTTTTCATAAAGTGGTAACTCAGCAAAGCTCGTTTATCACCAAAGCCCTTACTAGACCGTAATCCTTGCTCAACTAGAATCATCTTCAGTTTCTCCCAAGAATTCTCATTCATGTGTTAAATCTTAGTTTGCTCATCTTCAAGGAGTTATTCATGATTCGTTTGTCAATTAGATATTTACCTCAGAGTTTCGTTAGATGATTGTGGTGCTAAGTACTTCCCAAAGCAATCCATGGTATATAATTCTGAAACTTGGATAAAGTCTTTCTTCATTTAGGTATTCCATTCCCACATCAACAATGTCTTCCATCTCATCTTGAAGAACACCCAAAGAGCTAACAATCAATCTTGTCTTGTCGTTCGTTAACTCTAAACGGCACCAAAACCTTCAACACTCACCGATGGTTTGTAGCTCGTCGTTTAAGTAACATGGTTACCTATCCACATTCCTTGAACTTGCTCGGATCTTATTTGATCGGATTTTTCTACATTAACTCGTTTCCATCAACAAGGTGACTACTTCCAAATAAACGAACCATCAAGGCGAAAGCTCATCAAACTCCTTCAAAACGGTTCTACTTGGTCAGATTCTCCTCCATTGACTCATTTCCTCAGCAAGGTGACTACTTCCAAATAAACGAATCATCAAGGTGAAAATTCATCAAACTCCATCTTTCAATTGACTTTAAGATAGTAAGTCAACATAGCAAATCTCATTCCTTCAACTCTGAACCTTTTCATGACCATTCATCTTGGTGAAGAATCCTTTCATCTTTGAATCATGGTGTGTTTTTGTTGTAGTGCTAATAGGTAGTGTTGATGGAGGGAAATCTTAGTGTTGACTCATAGAGCACCCTGAAATTCAAACACTAAATTCGATGCATGCGAATTAGGATGCAAATGAAATGTAACAAGTATATCACGTAAATGCAATAATTTGTTGTAATTTATAAAACACATAAAATAAGATGTTGCATAATTAAAGTCACAATGTGCACACAATCATATAATCACGAAACAATTCATACCGAAGGATCAAAATATCAAGTCAAACAAATGCAATGCGCAGTTATTCCTATGCTGTACGACCTAGACAGACTCAACACGACTCAAAAGCTCGGTTTTGCAACCTAGAGCTCTGATACCACTTAAGGATGTAACACCCCAAACGGAGGATGCTACATCCCCCGCACTATGACCTAGACCAGAAGCATGAAATGAAAGTCCATGCCCGAATCCGAACCAGAGCGAACGGGAGACCAACTCACACACTAGGCTAGGCAGATCTAACTTGACCAAAACTCAGAGCGCGGAAGCAATTAAAACAACCATCAATAGATAGCGGAAGCATTTAAAACAAAACATGCAAAGCAGGTGACGGGTTCAACTAGCATAGATACCTAATCCCGAATAATAGATCAACAAACAAAGCAGGTGACGGGTTCAACTAGCATAGATCCCTAGTCCCGAATATCAACATAAAGTAATAATCATCAAGTGCCACAAGGGCCGAATGAGAGTGCCACACAGGGCTACCGAATAGTAAAGTATAATCTCAAGTCTACAAGTCAAAGCATAAGTAAAGTGTATGAAAAGACAAATGCAAATAGAAAGACTAGACCGACGAAGTGCAACTCAAAGGACTCACTTCCGCCTAGCAAACGCCAACAATCCTGCAACTAAAAGTGTAAATGAGGGGTCAATCAACTTGACCGAGTGAGGGGGCTAACGCACACCCACAATATATATATAAGGAGCATAGCACAGAATAAAAAGGATGGACTCATGAACCGGGAGTAGGTGTTACATACCAAAACATTTTGAAAGAACCCAAATAAGATATAGATATAAGTTTGGAAATCATTTTCCAGAAAGACTCTATCCCGATTCATAATTCCATAACATAACATAATCAACTGCTCGGCGAGTACGAGCTTCCAACCTCAACTCCTCATAACATAAATCAAAATCAATCCAACCTCTACACCAATGATGGAGGAGATGTACCGTCCCCATACCATCGAGAATAAACCGTCTAAAATAGACTCACCCTCAAGGGATTGCGAACCCACAAGAGTCCTCCCCGGCCTTAGCCGAAGGCTCAAGATACCACGCCTCCCTCATCACCCTAAGGTCGCACAATGATATCTCAAATGGAACTACGCAATGGATAAATGCCCCGACGGCCCTAACCGTCCCGGGGGTACCCATTCCGCAGCTCACCAGGATCGATCCACACACAGATCACAATGGATCACAACAGAACAGATCACGACGGATCACATACGCCAATCTTTCATGGCAATCTCGCTACAGAACATAACGTAAAGTACTTTTCAAAACAGCTTATATATGCTTTCATATTTACTTTTCCAAACAGAGTTGATTCAGAAGGTCATAAACATATCATATCCAACACATACGTATTTATAATAGATATACTCGCATGCAAGGGTTGAAATCAGCATATTAAGGCCATAGGTCGCGTAACTATACAAAATCCTAAACCTCACCTCGTGAAAGTAGAGTCTGAGAGTGTGAAGGGCCAAACACTCTAAACCTCGGGCCCACCGGCACTACCAAACTCTGTGACAAGACATACAGAAGCCCAGACTTAGACTCTATACGAACCAAACAAGACGCACGGCGTTGCTCAACATGATCGTGGTTATGCATAAGTGTTCATGTTGTGCTTGGATAAGGTGTCGTGGTCATTCAAGGCATATCAATGCTCAACAAGGTCATATTTACAAGCAACCGACACGTAATTCCATATCCAAAGATGCAAGATCAATTTAGGAAGTCAATGTATTCACAAAATGCATATTAAATTATCCAATGTCACAGGATTCAATTATAATATTAGAATTAAGCATCAAGTTCATGACGAGTTATAAAGTGCATAAGTAAGAGCATCTTGATCATAGAAACATACAAGGTTGTCGTACGTAGATGGCATACTTGATACAAATAAAGAGTGCATTTAATTCACTTAAGATCATACTTTACAACTTCACAACATGTTTGGTACATAAGCTCAAGTCACTTTCATAGTTTCATAAATATTACACTTACATCCCCTAAGTTATTTATAAAAATTTAGAATTATTACACATACATCCCCTTAGTTGATTACTAAGCATAATTGTTCGTTTAAAGTGTTTATATAATTATTCAACTAGGAATTAATTACTTACAAGCATGACAATTATCAATTTATAGTAATTCATAATATACCATTTTCAAGTAGTAAGAGTAAATCAAGATATTACAATTCTAACTCCTATCATGCATAAAGTCTCAAGTTGTTCAAGCATCTTTCATGTATCTAAATTTATATTTGAAACACAATTTACAATAAACATAACATTGAGAATGTCTCAAATTCATATAGAGAAATCACAACATTTTCGTTCTTCTAAAATATCATTCAAGTTCATTTAGTCACATAAAAGATTAGTTTCTAAATATTACACTAACACCCCTTCATATCTAAACACATAGCACAAATTCATCACATCGGGATTCAAATTGTAAATTAAAACATTCATGCATATCACAATCCATTCAATACATGTTTTCATATACGATTGGAATATATCTCGATCAACAGACCAACAATAACCAATTTATTTGCACTTAAAACAATTAATTCAAATAATCACAATTATGCAAAATAATTCGTAATAAACAGATCGAGTGTCCGATTAACGAACGGAAAGTGGCGTTGAACTCACCACAACGAGATGAACATTCTGTCCGAAAGTGGCCGGATTGCCGCCACCGGAGCCGTCGGAAAGTCACCGGGCCGCCACCGGGCCGCCGTCAAAAGTCGCCAGAAAAATCCCGAAAAATCAGTCCTGAATGAAGTCTTCGTGCCCGTTCCGAATCCTCGATCAATTTCTGGAAATTCCAAGCCGATTGTCCTAGATCTGAAATCTAAGAACACGAAAACCCTAAATCTTCAAACTCAAATTACTTCCAAACCGGTGAACCAAAATGTGATCTGAAAGAGGCGTTGTCTTACCCATGACGAGCTCTTCGAAAGCCCTAAGGTAGCTTTCCGGAAAAATCCTCGGAGCTAGTGCCGCCGTTGCACCGCTACTTTGCCACCGCCGATCCACCGCCAAACCACCGAATCTGGAGTCGCTTGATCACAGGCCACTATTTCTCGTCGTTCCGAACAACTTTCGTGAAGAGCCCGAGACCAAAAGATGGCCGGAAAATGCCCCTGTTGGCCGCCGAAGTTTCTGCCGCCGCCGCTACAGTAACTCGCGCCGTCGCCGCGAGCTTTGGGCGGCGCGTGCGGCGCCGTCGCTGCTCCGATGGCCGCGCCGCCGATGTCAAACGAAGCGCCGGGATGTCCTCTTGCTGGGTCTTCGGCGCGTGCACCAAGGAGGTGGCCGGAAAATGCCGCGAAACGCCGGCGAAGTGGCGGCGGTCTGACAGCTCCGCCGCTGCTACTGAAATCCGGCCATAACTCCGCCACCGTTCGTCGTTAGGCCCTAAAATTGGTACTCTTGAATCGGTCTCGCTGAGATAATTGAAATGGACTATTCGTTTGTTAAATTCCGTCGAGAAACGAATGAGTTATGGGCTCGTAACCGAAGCCGCGATAGTAACCCGCGGGAGAGAGAAAGTGGGAGAGGAGAGAGAGAGAGAAAAAGGGATTGGGAGAAATGTGTCTTGTGCACAAGCTATATACAACCGGGTATCCTTATCGCGTAGCAAAGAGTAATATCGCGTACAAATAATCGTGAATAAAATTGGTAAAGTTACGAATAAACATTCAAACTCCGAATTAATTTTACAAATTAAAATGAAAGAGATAGATTTATCAATTAGAGTTTAATTCAATTTAATTTTAGAAACCTTTCGTACAATTTAACGACATTTCGTAAACACATGATTGACAATTAATCTCAAGTAATTCAAGTAAACCGAAATTAAACAAGTTAAGTAACTTGATGGATTTAAAATCAACTTGACAATTATTTCATGGAATAAATTTGAATTAAATCAAATTAGATAGTTAGGGTTAAATATGCGCGTAATTAATCAAGTTGCAATTAATCTTAGAATAATTCGAATGAACACATATTAAATTGCATTTACATTAAATCACATAATTCAAGAACTCTTAAATTAAGCACACACGAGTGTAGAGACTTACTTGTTAATATCGTCAGGACGCCCTTCGAGAAAACGGGGTGTCACACTGCACCTGCAAACTAAAAACATAGGTGGGGCGAGGATCAGTCCACTGACTGAGTGAGGGGGCTGAACTCACACACACTATACATAATAAGAAGCAGAGCGCGTATCAAAAGAAAGATTATGAACCGGGAGTAGGGTTTTGCATACGAAAACCATTTTCAAATCAAACTTATACATATCTTATCTTATTCAAACCAAAACATACTGAGCTTAGTCATAACATATCAAAAGAGAAAGCTCCTATCCCGTTTCATAATCAACATAACAGATCATATTCATATACCCGGCGAGTACGAGTCTCCCACCTTACTTCCAACAAATATCATAAACAATCCAACCCCAACACCATGTAGTTCGGGGAGCAAACCCTCACTACTCATACCAATGCAAACACACACGGGGTAGCTAACCCACACTGTGCCTTCCCCGGTTATCCACTGAGGGCTCAAGATACTACGCCTTCCCAACCTCCATAGGTCGCACGTGAGTATTTCAAATGAGAACGTGCACAGGGGTCATAACCGGTGACCCCATGGTCGTCCCGGGTCTCCCTTACCCACGTCTCGAGGCCCAACACAACAGAACGAAGCATATCAGATCATAACTCGCTACATATCATACTTATCAAATCATAGACATAACTTACGTACCTTATCAGACATACCATACCTTGCAACTTAGCATATGCTATAAACGTACCTCTCTGTGTCATCCTAATCCGCAGCTAGTATGAAGACACACGGTTTGGAGCATAGTCTCGTCGTAAAACATTTCAAGCTTACATATGCTCGTACATATACTGTTCGAAAACATTTAACCGTATCACAAAATCATAAACGTATCGTATAACCACATATCTGTTATATAAATATAATAGAATAATCGTATGCAGGCTTGAAAACGAGCACAGAGGGTTATAGGTCGCTTTCACTAAAACAAAAATCCTAAAACCTCACCTTACACCGACGAGAACGGAAAACACAAGCCAAGAAGTCCCACTGGAACCCAAACAGCCAACAGACACTCCCTGGAAAAACCCTGATCAACTGAACACACAGAACACAAGACTCAGACTCAAATCACAACCACAAAGACGCACGACCATGCTCACGATTACAAATGATGCACAGTTAGTTCACATTTATCCAAATTAAGTCATTCATATCGAATCACAATCATTTCACACCTTAGAGGATGCATAACTTATAGAATTCATATCATCACATAGGGAATATAATTCGAGGCATAATAATTTAATCCTATTACGCTCCAAGTCTCGCGAAGTTAAAACATTGATCATATAGTAAATTTGATAATTAAATACATAATGTATAATGTTTAATATTCTAACAAATAGCATACTTGATCGATTCATTCAAAATTAAATATAACATATCATTTCATAATTTATTTCTCAAGTTTCATATAATCCTATTATCAAACTAGTTTTCAAATATTACACTAACGCCCCTTAAATAAAATATTCTCAAGCAAGTAGGCATAAAACGAGATAATTAAATTCAATAAATTAGAAATCAAGCTTCTCATGCATCATAACATATTTTCAAATATCATACAACTCATACTTTCAATTTCAACGTACATAGATGATCGAATTACAATTTAAATCAATTAACGAAAAATAAATACAACTTCAAAAATTCATATAAAATCAACTGGACATCCGATTGACGAACGAAAAGTGGCGTTGGACTCACCACGATGAAAAGAACCTACTGACCGAAAGTCATCGGAAAGCCGCCACCAGAGTCGGCCAAACAGCCACCGGAACACCGCCTCCGGCGGTCGAAAAAATCCCCGGAAGGACAGAAACGTGCGCCTCGTCCTGCTGGACAAAAGCCCTCAACCAATTTCAGAAAATACCAAACATACCGGATTTCATTGATGAAAAATCGAACTAAATCCCAACAACGAAAAATGAAATTAAGCTCAAACCGTAAAAGGAAAACAAAATCCGAACATACCGTTGGAAAGCCCGTATCGAGGTCTTCGAAAGCCCCTAGCCAAATCATCGAAAAAATCACCGGAAAAAGGACCGTCGGTTCATAGCCGGTCCGCCACCGGTCCGCCGCCAATGGCTAATTCTCAGGATGCCACCTACGCGAAAAGCTCGGCCTCAACGTGCAGGGTAATTCTTGTGAAGGGTCCAATACCAAATTCTCACCGGAAAAGCTCCAAATCTTCGCCACAAGCCGCGCCACCGCTGCTACACCTGAACCACCATTTTCGCCGCGATTCGCTCCAATCTGAGGCCAGAATTGGATTCAGGACGTCGAAAACGGTAGGGTAGCATCAAGGGTAGTCTGAAAACTCACCGGAATGCGGCGGAACCACCGCGCTACACTGGCGCGTGCGCCTTCCTCGCCACCCCGATAGAGGCACTGCCTACACAGAAAATTGTGCTTGGAAGTCTTCTCTCAGGCCAGGGCCGTGTTGCCGGAAGTCCGCCGGAAACCGCCGAAATGGACGACGAAGTCGCGGCGGTTCCACCTCTCTCCAGCTGTGACTGTAAATCGGCGAAACGGGCTGCCTCCGCTCGTCGGTTGGTCGAGATCTTGGTACGGTTGTGACCGCGTCGTCGAGCTCTTCGAAATGGACTATTGGTTCATCGAAATCCATCGAGAAACGAGCAAGTTCCGTGTTATGCATGAAAATACACCTCGAGTGTGTGTGAGTGTATCGAGAGAGAGGAGAGAGAAGCAGCAGGGAAGAGAGAGCTACTGATCCGTTTGCTCGAAAAACGAGGGTTCGGGTGTTTTAACCCGGGTCCTCGTATACGAAACGAACGGTCAGAATTGGGCAAACTCAGAGTCTACGGACTCGTCAGGATGCCCCGAACGCGCTGAAGGGGTTCAAGAGGTCAAAATCTCGATCAAACGAGGAATGACCGAAAAACCCCAAAAAAGGGAAAATTACAAACAGGCCCCTAAAGCCTAAAAGACTTCAAAATAGGGCCACGAGAAATATAAAATCACATAATTAAACACATAAAAAAGTTCAAACGTGGCGTACCTTATAAGTCGGACGAGCTGGACGTTACACCATCCCTACTGCAGGCAAGGGGGAGGAGGTTGTGATAGGCGAGGGCGGTGATACCTCATCTTTAGAAGATGAGGATTTCTGGAAATTCGAGCGCACTGGGGACGCGCGTTACAAGCGCTCGGCGGATGAAGTCCCAGTGCTTTTGAGGAGAAGCTTGTCTACCCGTAACTTGGTTACGGGAGTTGTGTAGAAGCTCCAATTCACCGCGGATCACCGGAAGCTGAACGAGTAGGATGCCGTGTAAGTGGCGGATGATGCCCATGCCCTCATAACAGTAAGCGCCTACATTCCTTTGAGAGGATTTCAACCCTCAAGTTAATTCCGTAATACTCTATTTGCCTTCTTTCAGGAAGTGATCCCCAGGCTGAAAAATTTGCAATGGCGAGCGCAGACTTATGCTGATCATAAGGCTAAGTACAAGAGGCTGCTGCGCGTCTCTGATCCTGGCCAACTGTAAGTGGACTACAACAACGTCTGCGCTCAACTCACTGCATCGAAGCTTGAGCAAGGATAGTTAAAAAAGACGCTGGAGAAGCAGGAGGATGCTTATCTAGAGTTGGACGGGTGCCATAAAAAACTGAAGGAGGAACGCAATCAGTTGAGGGTTGATAATGGGGATCTCAGGAATCGATTGGCCGAGCCTGTTCGGGAGGTTGAGGCAACAAAGAAGGAGTTGGCAGATCTGCGTGGGCAAGTTGAGGACCTAGAGACGAGGGTGGCCTGGGATGCGGTCGTCAAGTTTGTGCGTTCCAGAGCCTTTGCTTTTGCCGCCAACTTGCATTGCTTCGCCAATGCGAAGAGGTTCTTCTGGAAATCCGTGGGCCAACTGGTGAAGTTAGGAGTGGTGTCCCCTAGTACTCGCACTGACGCTCGTCTGTGCATAGATTTAGATGAGAATTTGGAGTCGGTAGTCGAAACGAGGGACCCCACAGAGGGCTTGACAGAGCCTGAATATCAAGATTTGGTGAATCTACTTCAAGAAGAGTTCATTGCAGCCAACCCTCTAGAGCCCGAGCCTATCACGCTGGATGAAGATGACGATGAGGATGCTCCAGCGGGAGGGGGTCAAGGAGATGCTCTTCCCGCCAATTCTAGTGTACTTGCTCCTGTCCCTTTGTCGACCGCCCCTCCTGAGCCTCCGACTTCCCAAGCGCCAATTGAAAAGCTGAAGGGGATTCCTGAGAAGCCTGCTTGCCTTTGCCCTATATCATTTATTCCTGCTTTTGATTCCTTTAGCTATACGACATGAACACTGCTAAACTCCTTTAAGTACTTCATTTGCTTTTGCTCCATCGCTGTAATTTCTCTTCTTCTTTTTTCTCTTTTTTTATGAATGGAATCTATTTTCTTCCCTTAATGCCGTTATGCTTTGAATGTCATTTGTTGAGTTCCTTTGGATGTTTGAATGTTTATGATGTGAATGTAAGGGCGCGAGGGTGTTCTTTATGAGGGTACCCTGGCCGTATTCCACTATAAGGCTCAAAATTGAACTTAGAAATCCCTCCAGAGATTTGCTAAGTGTTAGCCTTCTTGGATGTGTGATGTATATTTCTATTTTGAGCGTTCCAGTAGCTTAAAGTGAACTTAGAAATGAGCAGTGGGATTTGCCGAGTGTTGGATAATGGCGAGCGTAGCCGCAGTGAGAACTTCGCGCTTAGTTATCCACGAGAGGATTAACCCAGCGTTTGTTACTTACGAGCGTATGCATCCTGAATGAGATGAGGGTCTTTGAAGGGTTTACGAGCGCGAACTAGAGTGATTAACATCTAGTTGGTGTAATTAAGCACACAACGACCCCAGTTTTGACGCGCTCATTTAGAGGGTTCACGCCTTATGAATATCAAGCTTTTCAATGTGGAGGGTCCTCAACGCATTGATAGCAACGATCTAGAGAAGGGTCCACTCTTTTGATGGAATTGATAAAACAAAAACATTAATTAAATCAAGTAAATGACAATAAATAACTGGAAAGTACTTACTGATATTTTTGTATTTCTGTCAAAAGAAAGTACATGATGCCCTGAGCGGGCAATTACAAATGTTGTAATTACACGTAGAGCCGTCTAAGGTTACATGCATTCCATGGTCGAGCGAGACGCTCGCCTTGCAAAGTCTCTAGCAGGTAGGTATTGTTTGCTCGTACTTGAACGACTTTGAAGGGGCCTTCCCAATTGGGGTCTAACTTGCCCACATGCTTGGATACTTCAATTTTCTTGAGGACCAGTCCCCTAGCTGGAAGGTCCTTTCTTTGATGCGCTTGGTGTACTGATGGGCCACGACCAATTTGTACTTCTGGATTCGAGCCCAAGCAGTGTTTCTTCTCTCATCTAGCACATCCAATTCGAACGCCCTGTTATCTTCGTTGGCTGCCGGCTCGAAATAGGCAACACGAGCGGATTCTTGAGCAATTTCCGCAGGTATCATAGCCTCGGAGCCGTATACGAGGGAGTAAGGGGTTTCTCCTGTTGTCGCTCGTGGGGTAGTACGGTACGCCCAGAGGGCTCCTTGAAGTTCTTCTGCCCATTCACCCTTTTTACTCTCGAGCATCGTTTTTAGATGCTGGAGTATGGTTCGGTTGGTTACCACAGCTTGACCATTGGCCTGAGGGTGGCCCACGGAAGTGAAGCGTTGCTTGATCCGTAGCTCGTAACACCAATCGCGTGTGTTAGCGGCGATGAACAGAGATCCGTTATCAGAGATGAGAACCCTCGGGATACCATATCTGCAAATGATGTTCTTCCAAATGAAGTCTCTCACAACTTTGAACGTTACTTTTGTGACTGGCTCAGCTTCGGCCCACTTGGTGAAGTAATCCACAGCGAGGATCACGAATTTCTTTTGTCCAACCGCCATTGGTAGGGGTCCCACTATATCGATGCCCCACTGGTCAAAGATCCATGAAACATCAATATGGATCATTTGAGCGGCTGACAGTTGAGGGGTGTTGGAATGAAATTGACATTTAGGAAATCTCTTAGAGTAATTGATGTCATCTTGCAACACCAAGGGCCAGTAAAACCCACTCCTCAATACCTTTTTGGCCAGAATTCGACCGCCGGACTGATTCCCACAGCTTCCATTGTGCACATGTTCTAATACTTCTTTGGCTTGCAAGGGTCTCAAGCACCTTAATGGTGGCCCTTGAAAAGACCGCTTGAAGAGTCGACCCTCATTGTCAAGTGAGAAACAAGGCAGGTTCCACTTCTGATTTTCTGTGCTTCCACTTTGTCGCTCGGGTAGGTTCCATCTCTTAGGAATCTGATGACGCCATCCAACCAACATGGCTCGGAGGGATAGATCATGTTCACTACACCAGAGGGTTCTGCCTCGCGGATGAGTGGCTCCTCCATTCTAAGAAATGTGACAGAATACTCGCAGGAGTCTTCCAGATCAGACGTAAATTTGGAGAGGGCATCTGCACGCTCGTTTTCTGCTCGTGGAACCTGTAGTAAGTGGAACTCCTTAAATTTAGATATGATCTCTTTAGCCTTCGCTAGGTACTGCACCATAGTGGCTTCTCTAGTCTCATAAGTGCCGTCAATTTGACTTGCGATCAGCTGGGAGTCAACATATGCAGTGACCCGAGAGGCCCCATTCTAAAGGGCGATCCTGAGCCCTTGGATGAGAGGCTCATACTCCGCCTCGTTATTGGTGATCTGGAATGCCAGTTTGATTGCGTAGTCAACTTCAATCCCCTGAGGGTCTCTGAGGGTCACCCCGGCTCCCCCCCTTGTGAGGTCGAGGAGCCATCTGTGTACAAAAGCCATAACCCCTCTTCCCCCGAGGGTGCAGGATCTAGGCCAAAACGCTCGACCAAAAGATCCGCCATGGCTTGAGCGTGTATGGCCGTTCTGGGTTCGAAGATGATGTCGAATTGGCTAAGTTCAATTGACCATTTTATGAGCCTTCCAGGGACGTCCGGCTTCGAGAGGACCTGTTTGAGGGGTTGATCCGTGAGCACCGTGATGGAATGAGCCTGAAAATATGGTCTCAGCCTTCTGGAGGCGTTAACGAGCGTAAAGGCTAACTTTTCTATCTCCATGTATCTCTTTTCCGCCCCCACAGGGTCTTGCTTAAGTAGTACACCGGTAGGTGTTTACGCTCGCACACGGCGACGAGAACGCTCGTAGCTTCCAAGAAAATGGAGAGATATACAAGCAACCTCTCCCCCGGAACCGGCTTTGTCGGCAAAGGCGCGCACGAGAGGTATCGTTTCATATCTTGTAGCGCTCTCTCACACTCCTCACTCCAGGAAAAGTTACGAGCGTTTCGTAAGATTTTGAAGAAAGGCAAGTTTCTGTCCGCCGAGCGGGAAATGAACCTGTTCAAGGAGATGATTTTCCCGACCAGCACCTGAACCTCCCTCACATTTCGAGGGGAAGGGATGTCTATGATCACCTTGATTTTGTTTGGATTGGCCTCGATGCCTCTCTTACTAACCACATATCCCAAGAATTTTCCCCCACGAATGCCAAATGTACATTTGGATGGGTTTAACTTCATTCCATATTGGCGCAGGATGATGCTCGCTTGAGATCTTCCAGGTGGGAGGGTTGACGCTCGCTTTTGACAATCATGTCATCCACATATACCTCAATGAACTTTCCGATTTCGCGCTAGAACATTCTGTTCATGAGGCGTTGATATGTTGCTCCTGCATTTTTAAGTCCGAACGGCATGACTTTGAAGCAGTATACACCCATATGGACTACGAAGGAAGTTTTAGGGCGGTCCTTGGGTGCCATGAAGATCTGGTATTATCCCTGGAATGCGTCCATCATGCTCATTAACTCACAACTAGCTGTCTATCTACCAACTGGTCGATTCTTGGCAGGGGGTAGGGATCCTTGGGGCATGCCTTGTTCAGATCTGTGAAGTCGTTACACATGCGTCGTTTGTTAGCACTCTTGGGCACGAGAACAACGTTGCAGAGCCATTCAGGGTATAAAATTTCCTCAATGTATTGGGCCTCGAGGAGTTTGTTGACCTCCTCCTCGATGACTTACCTCCGAAATCCGTGAACGTCCCTCTTTTTCTGTTTGACTGGTCTGAAGGGTGGGTCCACGTTGAGTCTGTGAACAATGACGTTCGGATCTATGCTGGTGAGATCAGAGGCTTTCCATGCAAACACATCAATATTTTCTCGGAGGAAGTCGATCATCATGATCTGAGAGAGACCGTCGAGGTTTGAGCCAATCTGGGTGGTTTTATCTGGATTACTCGGTTCTAACTCGATGGTTAAGAAATTTTCGGTGGGTTCAATGTGAACTTCCGGCCGAGGGGCTTCTAGCACACGCTTTTTACCCATAAGTCTGTCATTGGCTTCGTTAGAGGACTGGCTGTCCTCGTCCACCGAGGAGTAGCCTTCGACGGCCCCAGGTGGGCCATCCTCTGTGTGCTGGGCTTTTCTCGAGACTTTCTTCTTATTTTTCTTTCGGTACAATTTGGCTCTCTTGCGCTTGGGGCCGTCCTTGTAACGCCCCGGTTCCGGATGAACAGGTAAACACGCCACGTGTGAGTTTTGAGCATAGAATTTATTTTAATTCTTTAATTTTATATTTTTCCTACATGACTTCATATATTTTTATAAAATTCAAGATACATTATTTATGTGAATTATATGAAATCATATCATTGGAAAATTGTTTCATGTCATGGAAAAATAATTGTTGCGTTAAATAATTACCGAGAGTGCTTTAATTACGAACTTGTCCCTACTTGTTCATTTTTCTAAATTTATGGATTTAATTGCATAACATTTTCATGGATTTAATTGACCAATGAGCAAACAAAGTATTCTAGATTGCATGACTCCATAAAGTTAGGGACTAAATTGCACAACTTTTCCAAGAATTCAATGGATCAATTGTCAAACTAGTTATCCTTGATTGCAAGACTTGTTGAGTTGAGGGATTGAATTGCAAATTGACACATTTCACACAAATCAAAAAGATGAATTATGTGATATAGCTTCCTCAAGCTTCCTTGATCAATTTCATCCAAAATTTGACCAACATATCCATCCCTCTTGCTCTTGGTTTCTTCAAGGAAAAAGAAAGGAGAGATTTTCATCCTTTTCATCAAGATTTTCAAGAAATATTTCAAGATTTTGAGCTTGACCATCATCTCTATCTATCTTCTTCATTTCTTTTCATTTCAAGGTAGGTGTTGATTGAATTCATGATTTTTGATCAAGTATGGGATTGCTAGGGTTTGAGAATTATGGTATAAATGAGTTATTTGTTGATTGAAGCATGAATATGGGATTATAGCATGATTTGTTCCTTGAATTCTTGAGAAATTGAGCTTGAATGATCAAGTGGTGCATGAACTTGAAACTTTGATATCTTGATGATTTTTCATGGTTATGTGTTTAAATGAAGTGTTATTGCCTTGTTGAACATGTATACATGTAAACTACCAGAAATTCTTGCATTTATTGATCAAAACTTGGAACTTTGTTGCTTTGGTTGTTATACCGTGAGCTTCTCCTGCTTCTGCTCTGTTTTTAAATTTGCAGAAGCTGGGAACGACCCTTCCCGCCTTAGTGTATTTTGGGAATGGTCGTTCCCACGCTTCTGAGTCAGGGACGCCAGCGAGGATGGGAACGACCGTTCCCATTTTGGTTTGCGTGCCGAAAGGGCCGTTCCCAGCAAAGCGCGCATTTTAAAATTTAAAAACGTTGGCACACTTTGGAAGGGCATGGGAACGGCCCTTCCCATTTTCAAAGGGAAGCTGGAACGGCAGTTCCCATACCGTCTGGCAGAAGCAAAGGTACTGCATAAATTTCAATTTTTGAGATCTTGATCCAATCAATTCTTTAATCCCAAATTGCTATTATATGATAGAATACATGCTAAAACAAGATAATTTCATGCTACATTGTTCATTGCTCGTCATCTCGTTGCATTTTCACCGTTCGTCCTATTTGGTCCATTTTGAGTCATGTCTCACGTATACACGTCGTGTTAGCACAGGTCACGAGGTCGTGGACGAGGAACAGGCTCCCTAGAGCATATCCTTGTTTTATTTTGTAGCAAAGGTGGTGTTTTGTTCTAGGTACTTAGGACCTTACAACCCTTATGTGACATTTTCGGCCAAAAACCTATTATATTTATAAACGTTTTCCAAAATATAAACATTTTCAAGCAAGCAAACCATGATTGTTCAAGCATGTTTTGGCGAGTTCATGATTGCACTTGGGCCCGAGGGTAGTTTCTTGAGCCAACTGGGAAAGCAAGGGCTGACGGGTAACTCTTGAACTATCCTCACCTCATTGGGATCACCCCCGAAGCCACTAGGAGATTGGTGGTGGAAGGAGTTCCGCGCATGGGAGTCATGTTCCCGACGTACACCATGTCGTGGATAGTTGGGCCTTGCAAACCCACTATCACCTAGAGGAAGAAGGAGACTGGGGACGGATCCGGCACCACGGATTATCCTCGGGTTATTGCATGTTTCAAGCATGATTATGTTACTCCTTGAGCACTAAATGAAATGCATGATCACGTATTAAATCATTCAAGTAAGCATGTATTGTTCACGATTGGTGTAAAGGTTGGAGAATTGCCCTCACTCGCCGGGGCCACGTATTTCATGAAAATGACAAGATAACATGTTAAATTGGATTGTTGTAATCTCGGGCAAAGAACAAGCTATTCTTGAACTTTATAATTATTTCATTTCCAAGTCTTCACCCAAGACTATGACTTGCATGTGACGTGTGTTATATATATATTGGCCCTCACTCAGTCTTCGGTAGACTGATACTTCACTTTTCAGGTACTCGGTCATGCTAGGCGGGAGTCGAGTCAGGTCTTGCATTCTCCTGAGTCTAGCATTGTATCTTTCATGTATAGAACTCTTGGAGTATCATGTTTGTAACGCCCGGTCGAGGGCATCCACGCCTATCCCGCACTATGTACCTAGCTTGTATATAGAATTGCTATCCATATACCCACCAAGCATGAAGCAAGCGGTGACAAACGAACATCCTAGCTAGGCAGTGCTAGACTCACAAAGCGAGTAACAAACACAAGTAATGCGGAAGCTTAAATCAAATTGTGATCATAATCATAAAAGTAGTATCCAACAAGTATTGACTATCACGGTCCAGCACGGAATGCTCAAAATGCGGAAATGGAAATCCATCCTAATGACCAACACGGTCCAAACTAACATAATATCATCATACGGAGTAAAACTATAAATCTTAGAACATAACATAAGCCATAAAGTAAAGTACGCTACAAGCGTAAACAAGTACAAGCTAGACTCAAGACAAGACTCTCAAAAGACCCCGCCTAGCTCGACTCCAAAACGCGACTTGCGGACACGAAAGGTAAAGGAGATCAGTTCAAGGGGAACCGGTGAGTAGAAGTGAAATACGGTAATATATATATATATATATTTAATGCATGCTAAACTAAAGGTTGTTCATGATCCAAATGAGTTTTCCAAAACAATGCAAGTTTTCCAAAAGGAGGATCATGAACTACAAAACACCCGGCTCGGCGAGAACGAGCACTCCAACCACGCTTCCAAATTCAAACCAAATCAAACCAATCCATCCTTAACGCCATGATGACGAGGGATGCAACCCCCGAACATCGGTCCAAAACATTGGGAAGTGAGTCCATGAAACTCCACATTCCACCCTCGAGTATACCTCAGCCCCAACACTCCGTTGGAACAAAAAATATCTCTTCCAAGTGGGAACTTCGTAAGAGGTAATCGTTGGCCCTTGCCTTCCCGGTATCCCTACTTACTCCATCCCCGAGCTCTCAAATCCAAAACCAACCATGCAAGCGTCCCTACAAGGTACCAAATCTCCATGCCACTTTCATAGCATGAGCCAAAACATCTCGCTACACACACGTATACGTAATATCCAATAAAGTTCCAAATGCATTTTGGGTATCTATCCCATATACCAAAACTCATACTTTACTTGTAAACCGCTTATCTTAAGCAAATATCAATACTATGAGCAAAGCTCAAAAACTTGGCTTATAGAGCCTATATATACATTTTGAAAACGGAGATTAAAACCATCAAACATGAAAGGCTTTAGATGTCCACAGTTTTGAAAGCATTTTTACATAATAGCTCATCACCTTCACCAAGAACTTCGAAGGCCAACCACGAGCAACAAGCTACTCGACCGGAGACTCACCACCTAACAAGACAAAGGTACTAACAAAGGTAAAACCCGACTCAACACCAAATAAGACGACGCACGGCTTAAAAGAATGCAAATATGCTCATGGTATGCAAATGAATGCCCAAGTATATCATAAGTTCAATAATGATGATCAACAACGTCATATAAGTCATATAATAAGCGTTCAAGTCAGGGGCGACTCCAGAATGGTGAATTAGTGGGGTGAAAAAACTTTCGAGGGTCAACTATATATATATATTTCAATTTATGTGGGGTCAAAACAACTAAAATAAAAAAAAATAAATAAAAATTATATTTTAATTATATATATAAAATAAAATAAATTAAAATTTAGTGGGGTCAGTTGACCCTACTACCTACCATTTGCTGTCGCCCTTGGTTCAAGTCATAAGGTGAGCAAATAACAACATGTGAACCATACTTAGCACAATCTCACACAAAATCGAGGCATCTAGGACATTACAATGCATGAAAACATGATTCCAAGTTATATATATCATATTAGGGGTGTAAGAAGTGCAAAGGAAGTGAAAACGAAGCAAAACGAACAAGATCTCAAAAACTCAAATTTTTGACCCGAGAGTGCCCAAACGGGCGTTTGGACTTTAAGGGCATTTCGTAAACGGGCGTTTGGCCCTAAAAGTAGTGACAGTAGCTTCAGAAATAGGGGTTTGGTGTTATAGTTCATTTTTCACACGGGGGTTTAGCTTGCGGCTGATGCAAAACGAGATTTCGAACATATGCTTGAAAATGATGAAGTTTAGGCTCTAAACACTCTTCAGTCAAGCTTCCAAGTGTATACAATGTGCATAAACGAATTTAAACATCAAATATCATGTTATGAACATTTAGGAAATGAATATGCATCAAAATTCCAACAAATTACAAACATGAACTTCATCTTCTTCACATATTCAAAGCTTCAAACTCAAAAATGGTGAAATCTCGAATCATGCAAGAAACTTAAGGAAATTAATCACATTCTTCATGAAAGTGCTCAAGGAACAAGAATCAATCACTAAATCAAGCTGAACCACACAAGAAGATGAACATGCAAGAATTCTCAAGAAAGCTTCAAAGGTCATCAATGGTGGATTCTTCAAACAAGCATTTATCAAGAAATACTTACATCAAATCGTTCCTAATATCATAAGAATCACATTTCCAACAGAAAATTTGAGTTCAATCCAACACACAAGAACCCTAGTTCAAATTTAAGTTCAAAAGCTTCAAGAACATAAACCCAACAAAGGAGCACATAAACCTTACCTTAAGAGCTGAAAATCGAAGGGAACAGTTTGTCTTCTAATCTCGAATTCCCAGCTTCAATCTCCACTCTTGTCTCTTGAAAATGGCTTGAAGGTTTTTGGGTGTTCTTGAGAGAAGATGAATAGACTTGAGAGAGTTTGTATTTGAATCTTGTGAAATAACGTAAAATAAGGATTAGGGTGTAAAATCTGAATTGGCCAATTGGGTCAGCTATATGGGTCACGAACTAGGTCAATTGGAGCAGGTTAGGAGTGAAATTGGGTTTCAAATTGGGTTAATTTCGAAATTGGGTCGTAGGTCAACAATTAAAGGCTTAAAAGGTGACTTTTCGTAAAATGACCATAACTTCTTCGTCTGAACTTCAAATCGAACGATTCAAGAACCCATGAACTCATAATCGAATTATCTATGAATTTCATTAAGTTCTATCCAGTTCCAGGCTTACAAAATGAATTTACCATTTAGTCCCTAAGTTATACTTTAATGTTCAAATAAGCACATAGTTTCGATTAATCGTGAAGCATGCTATCAAAGCTCAATAAGAACATTATGAGCACATAATTAACATACCGCGTAGCCACATAACTCATGTAAAGCATATTTTTCACATAAGCACGAACGAACATCAAATCAAGGCATATTATTCACATAACTCATGCAAAAAGGTAAATCGTTCACTCTCGTAGCAAAACTTACCTTGATCGGAGAACGGGGCGTCACAATGTTTTGGCCATTATTATTACATTTTGGATACTTGGACATGTATAACATATAAGAGTTGATAATGTATTGATAGTTAATGTTGGTACCTACTATGTATATACTTTGGTAAATATGGTACCTATACGTATTAATTGAAATGCTTCCGCTTTTAATTCATGTCTTGGTTTGTTTATGTGGGGAATGTCCCGCCTGGCTCATTTATTTTCTTGATTGTCACCCGTTCGCTATATGTTCGGTTTATGTACGGATTGTCCATTTCGTATGTGGATCGGGCTATAATGCGGGGGATGTAGTGCCTTGGGGGTTAGGGTGCTACATCTCAAGGTGGTATCAGAGCCCGGTTGCAAAACCGAGGTTCTCGAGTCGTGTCTAGTGAGTCTAGGTTGCACGGCATAGGATTAATTGTTACTTGAGAGTCCGCATTTAATTGAATTACATGATTTACTTGAATTCTTGAATTACTTGATCTACTTGACTTTCTTTAAATGTGTGCTTTATTGATCTTATGGAATTATATGCACACATTTGCATTTATTAATCAAACCATGCATGTGTAGTGATTTGATTTCAGGATGGATCGTGATAGACATCACCGTGACCGATCCCCGAGACATCGACATCATCATCATCGCCGCCATCATCGCCGTGAGAGATCACCTTCTCCTCCACCTGCTCAGGCATAACCCCAGGATTTCATGAATGCAGTAGTTGGGCTGATTGATCAGAGATTGCAAGAACGGGTTGCTCCAACACCACCTGCACCTGTAGCACCCCAGGAGAACCCCATTTCAGCTATATTACACGAGTTTCAGAATCAGCGTCCCCCGAAGTTCTATAAGGGCGACGACATTTAGGTGGAAATGTGGTTGAAAGAGGTTGAGAGAATCTGGCAGCTCATTCCTTGTGACACTCAGGAGAAAGCACGCTGCACCCTTACTCTGATTCAGGGCGAGGCTTACTCCTGGTGGGAGAGCACTCAGCTAGTATTGGAGGCTTTCGGGACAGCTATTACGTGGGAGGTCTTTGTACGGGAGTTCAGAAACAAGTTTATTCCTCCAGTTTCCCGTACCCGCAGATTGAGAGAGTTTACAGAGCTGAAGCAAGGAGGGAGGTCCGTTGGTCAGTAGATCACTGAGTTTGAGAGACTTTCTCACTATGCACCCAACATAGCGAATGATGACTTCCATAAGGCGATGCAGTTCGTACAGGGACTCCGACCCGATATACAGGATGCTTTGAAGGCTACAAATACTAGCACTTGGGCCAAAGCTACCACCAAAGCTTTGAAGGTCGAGGATTCAGACATTGCTAGGAGGTCTATTCCCCGTATTAAATAGGCTTCGGGTTCGAGATCGGGACAGGGATCGAGTTCAGGAAAGAGGCCTATGGTTTATTCAGCACCTCCAGCACTGAAGGAACCCGTGAAGAAGTTTAAGGCTATGGGACCATCTCAGAAGGCTCCACGAGCTCCTGCACCACCACAGCCATCTCAGAAACCGGGATGCAGGTTTTGTGGACTTCCTACACATACATGTGATAACTACAGGCGACGGTTGGGTTTATGTTTGATCTGCGGGAGTGACGAGCACCGGGTTGATGGTTATCCTGATCGTCAGGATCCGCCACCTGCAGGCTAGAGGCTTTAGCTGGAGAGGAGCAGGATGTAGAGGTCGACCTGGCTGCAGTAGTTGAAGGTACTATATGTATCCATGGCACGAACATCCATACATTATTTGATCCAGGAGCTACACACTCCTTTCTTGCGTATTCTATTGCTATTACTTTATCCTTGCCTGCTATGTGCTCTTCTGTGCGCTATTTAGTTAGTTCTCCTTTCGGTAGTAGGCGAGAGACGGATCAGGTATATAGGGATGTTCCAGTGGTGTTAGAGGGTCGAGAGTTCTTGACAGATTTCATTGTAATGCCGATGGAAAGATACGGGTCTATTTTGGGGATGGATTGGTTGTACAGGCACTGTGCTACAATCGACTGCCGAGCAAAGAAAGTGCAGTTGGGTTCAGAGGTTACTACGGGTTGGACTTCGAAGACAGTGCCTCTACTTTCATTCTCAAAGGCTCGAAAATTGGTTAAGGATGGGGCTGCAGGATTCATTGTCTACATTCTGAATAAACCCAAGGATCAAGTGAAATTGGAAAACACGGAAGTGGTAAAGGAATTTCCCGAGGTTTTCCCAGAGAAACTGGATTCTTTGCCTCCTGAGCGAGAGATTGAATTTGTGATTGATTTATACCCGAATGCAGAGCCGTATTCAAAGACTCCATATCGGATGGCTCCAGCTGAGTTGAAGGTGCTAAAGGTTCAACTTGAGGCGTTATTGGAAGTTGGATACATCAGGCCGAGTTCTTCACCATGGGGAGCACCAGTTTTATTTGTAAAGAAAAAGGACGGAACGTTGAGGATGTGCATCGACTACCGGGAGCTGAATAGGATGACTATCAAGAACAAGTGTCCCCTTCCACATATCGAGGAGTTATTCGACATACTCCAGGGTTCCAAGGTTTACTCAAAATTGGATCTAAGACAGGGGTACTACCAGTTGCGAATTCGAGCAGAGGATATTCCAAAGACGGGATTCAATACTCGATACGGGCATTATGAGTTCGTGGTTATGCCATTTGGATTAACTAATGCCCCAACAACTTTTATGGATATGATGCACCGGATTTTCAGGCCTTTCCTCGACAAGTTTGTGGTGATTTTCTTAGATGACATTTTGGTATTCTCTAAATCTGCCGAGGAGCATGCGAAGCATCTCAAGCTTGTTTTACAGACTTTGAAAGAGCATCAGCTATTTGTCAAATTCAGTAAGTGTGAATTTTGGATCGATCGGGTTGCTTTCTTAGGTCATGTGATTTCAGGTAAGGGTTTGGAAGTCGATCCCTCGAAAATTGAGGCCGTGCTTAAATGGGAAAAACCAAAGAATGCCTCGGAAGTTAGGACTTTCTTAGGATTGGCCGGATATTACAGAAGGTTCGTTCAGGATTTCTTTAAGATCGCTGCACCGTTAACCTGATTGACAAAGAAAGATGTATAGTTTGTATGGGATGAAAAGTGTGATCAAAGCTTCAACTTTTTGAAGGAAAAGTTGGTATCAGCTCCGGTGTTAGCACTTCCCGAGGGTTTAGAAGAGTATGCCATGTATACTAATGCTTCTAAGGAAGGCTTAGGTTGTGTGTTGACTCAAAAAGGAAAGGTGATCGCTTATGCCTCCCGAAAGTTAAAGGAATATGAAAAGAATTATCCTATACATGACCTGGAGCTTGCAGCCGTGATCTTTGCTCTCGGGAAATGGAGACATTATCTCTACGGGACTTCTTTTGAGATTTTCACCGACCACAAAAGCCTCTAGTATTTATTCACGTAGAAGGATTTGAATATGAGGCAACGACGTTGGATGGAAAAGTTAGAAGATTATGATTGTACAATCAAGTATCATCCAGGAAAAGCCAACGTGGTCGCCGATGCACTTAGCAGGAAGACGAGTGTGTCGAGTTTGGAAATAAAGGGAAGTGATGAAGTTACTCTGATTGTGCTAAAGGCTCGGGTTTCCAATATTACAATTCAGCCAGAATTAAAGTATCGATTATTCAAAACTCAGAATAGTGATCCGGAAGTTCAGAAAATGGTAAGTAAGGTAAGAGCTGATCCGGAGAGTTCTTTTGGGTTTGATGAGACCGGTTTGCTTTGATTTAAGAATAGAGTGGTCGTGCCTGAAGAGTTGAAACGGGTTCTACTTGAACAAGCTGACAAGTCAGCATACTCTATCCACCCGGGAGGAAATAAAATGTACAAGGATTTGAAACAATATTATTGGTGGAATGGAATGAAAAGAAATGTCGCTGAGTATGTAAAGCATTGCTTGACTTGTCAGAGAGTGAAAGCTGAGCATCAAAAACCAACGGGACTTCTACAACCGTTACCTATTCCCGAATGGAAGTGGGAACAAGTAACGATGGACTTTGTCTCCGGATTACTGAGGGTGAAAAGTGGATTTGATGGTATTTGCGTAATTGTGGATAGATTCACAAAGTCGGCTCACTTCTTACCAGTCCGGATGTCCTATAAGATTCCGAAGTTAGCCGAGATCTATAACAGAGAAATTATCCGACTTCATGGCATCCCGGTGAGTATAGTTTCAGACCGAGACCCGAGGTTCACGCCTAAGTTGTGGCAAGAGTTGCAGGCGATGTTGGGAACGAGGCTCAAGTTTAGTAAAACATTCCACCCACAAATAGACGGGCAGACAAAGAGATTGATAAGATATTTGGAAGATCTACTTCGGGCTTGCGCGATGGATTTTCAGAATTTATGGCAAGAACATCTTCCCTTGGTTAAATTTGCATATAACAATAGCTTTCAGGCTTCGATCGGGATGGCTCCTTATGAACTTCTTTATGGAAGAAAGTGTTAATCCCCGTTGGTTTTTGACTTGGAAGAGTGGAAATGGTCGAAACAAGAAGGAGTAAAGAAAGGTGAGAGATTTAAGAAACCTTCCAAGGTCGTCCAAGCTATGATTGATAAAGTTCAAACAATCCAACAACGGATGAAAGCTGCGCAAGATAGGCAAAAGAGCTATGCCGATACACGCCGAAGAGATCTTGAATTTGAAGTTGGTGACCGGGTATTCTTGAACGCGTCACCAAGGAAAGGTTTCACCCGGATCGGGAAAGGAGGAAAACTTAATCCTCGCTATTTGGGTCCTTTCGAGATTCTTGAAAGAATAGGCGAGGTAGCCTATCGGCTGGACCTACCACCGAGTCTTACGGGGATTCACAACGTGTTTCATGTCTCGCAACTCAGAAAATACTACCCCGATGAGACCACGATTCTCCCCATTGAAGAAGTTGAATTGGAACTGAATTTGACATTTGTCCAGAGGCCGATTAAGATCTTGGATCGGAAATTTCAGGAATTGAGAAACCGGAGGATTCCCATGGTTAAAGTGCTGTGGAGAAGCGATAAAACCGAGGAAGCTACGTGGGAAACCGAAGACAAGATGAAACGGTTCCACCCGGAGTTGTTCTCTCAGGACTAGAGAATCTGCGGACCAGATTCTTTTAAGGGGGTGAGAGTTGTAACGCCCCTGTTCCGGATGAACAGGTAAGCACGCCACGTGTGAGTTTTGAGTGTAGATATTTATTTTAATTCTTTAATTTTATATTTTTCCTACATGACTTCATATATTTTTATAAAATTCATGATACATTATTTATGTGAATTATATGAAATCATATCATTGGAAAATTATTTCATGTCATGGAAAAATAATTGTTGCGTTAAATAATTACCGAGAGTGCTTTAATTACGAACTTGCCCCTACTTGTTCATTTTTCTAAATTTAGGGATTTAATTGCATAACATTTTGATGGATTTAATTGGCCAATGTGCAAACAAAGTATTCTTGATTGCATGACTCCATAAAGTTAGGGACCAAATTGCACAACTTTTCCAAGAATTTAATGAATCAATTATCAAACTAGTTATCCTTGATTGCAAGACTTGTTGAGTTGAGGGATTGAATTGCAAATTGACACATTTCACACAAATCAAAAAGATGAATTACATGATATAGTCTCCTCAAGCTTCCTTGATCAGTTTCATCCAAAATTTCACCAACATATCCATCCCTCTTGCTCTCGGTTTCTTCAAGGAAAAAGAAAGGAGAGATTTTCATCCTTTTCATTAAGATTTTCAAGAAATATTTCAAGATTTTGAGCTTGGCCATCATCTCTATCTATCTTCTTCATTTCTTTTCATTTCAAGGTAGGTGTTGATTGAATTCATGAGTTTTGATCAAGTATGGGATTGTTAGGGTTTGAGAATTATGGCATAAATGCATTATTTGTTGATTGAAGCATGAATATGGGATTATAGCATGATTTATTCCTTGAATTCTTGAGAAATTGAGCTTGAATGATCAAGTGGTGCATGAACTTGAAACTTTGATTTCTTGATGATTTTTCTGTTGGAAAACAGGAATCAGAAAGCAGCGAAAATTTAAAAAATTTTCCAACAAAAGGATCTTGGACTCGCAATCGTGTATCCAAATTCGTAGAGATTAGAAACTTACTTTTCAATAATCTGTCTTGAAGCATTTCAAGCCACCCAAGAACCCTCTTCTCGCGGCTTGATCCCCTCTCCTTAGTAAAGCTCGAATCTTCAAAACTTCTAACTTGAAGGTCTGTAGAGATAGTCCACCAACTTGACTACAATCTAACTAGTAAGGATGCTAGTTCTCTAGTTAGTGTTTAGGCTTAACCTAGGGTTTATTTTATCTTGGAGAAAGGAAGATGTTCAACACATGAACCAAAAGAATTCAATCACTCTCTAAGGGGAGCATGAGCTCCCCTATATATAGGAAAGGAAGGGGTGGCCGAAAATCCCTAGTCCTTATGGGCTAAGGATTTTGGTCCCTCTCTCCTATTACTTGATCATCAAGTAATTTTGACTTTGACTTTGAATTCAAATTCAAATCAACTTTTAAGTGAGCTAAAAATATCCAAACCCTTTTGGATATTATTATACTTTATTTATTAATAAATAAATAACTTATTTATCTAATTAATTAATTCGTAATTAATTAACTAGATTATTTTTCTCCGAATGACGACTTTCTTTTTAATTCAAAATTAAACCAAAGTCTATTAAATAATTAATCACATTAATTATTTAACACATATATCACACATATATATATACACGTGTGAGACACGTGTCACAAGGACACGTGTCACTCACGTGACCCACACGTGTGGAACCCTCTTGGCTCGATTAACTCGTTTAATTATTTTAAAGCCTTAACTCATGTAACCTAGTTATTGTGTGTGACCCTCTAGGTTCTCAATTCAATTAGCAGTGACCCCAATTAATTAATTCACTAATTAATTAATCAGTCCACAGATTAAACGACCATAGTCTAGCAACAGGTGTTTAACCCCTAGCTGAATTGGAATGTTCGGATTCGATAAAACCTTTAAGTCATTGATTCACGTGAGATACAATCCTCCTACTTACTATCTCTCAACCAAGATCTAGGGTAAGGGAATAATCAGAACCCTAATAATCCGGTCTTAAAGCTAAGTGCATTTCATATCCATTTGATCTCAATCCAAGAAACCCTTTTCTTGATGTCTTGAGCTACTGCCTTGGCCAAGGACTCCATATGGCATATGAACGACTTACACAATAAGAGATCACCTTGCAGATGTAAGTGTAGGTCCTTTCTTGATTCTCATTCACTTTCATGAATCACTTGTGCAGCCCCAGCATAAGCCTTGAATCAGTTGTCTAAGGTGACACCCTTTAAAGCTTATACCTAAGACTACAGAGTTAACTTATAAAGTGACATGGAACCTCAAGTCTAAGGATCAATTAATCACATCAATGATTCGTGAGATATTTCCTAATATGGAAGTTTCCATTTCCTGAAATAGAAACTTCCTTTCCCATTTAGGAATGTTCTCACACTGGGCACCTCAGTGAACTCACTTATTAAAGTAAGCACCCTTATGTATCACGCACGTATCAACTATACACTTTGCACCTCCATGAAACAAGGTGGTCCTTCTTAAGGGTGTGATCCCACAAGCAAGCCTTAGAGGAGTCAGGTTGACACTCCCACTGTCGGTAGGACTCATCGGCTTGGAGTATTTTACTAATCATGACTTATGTGAAATAGGGCTCGTTCCATGAACCATTTCACCTAAATGGTAGAGTCCTAAAGTCATCAGGATTAGGGGAGTTCTCATACATGCACAGCTAAAGTAAATGCATACCAAACAAGAGCATATAAAGAAGTGTTGCCTCAATTCGTTATTTTATTCAAAGATTGTCTGTGATTACAATAAGGAAAAGCACAAAGCGGATATACAATCGGTTTTCTAGGGTACTATTCCTAACAATCTCCCACTTGCTCGTCATAGCCATTCTAAAGCTACTCTAAGTCCCATCTTCTGAAGATGACCTTGGAAAGCTTCTCGACTAAGGGGTTTAGTAAGTGGATCTGCCACGTTCTCTGTTGATGCGACCCTCTCAATTTGCACATCTCCTCTTTTGATAATATCACGGATTAGGTGATACTTCCTCATAATGTGCTTGGTCCATTGGTGAGATCTTGGTTCTCATGCTTGAGCAACCGCCCCAGTGTTGTCACAAAACACAACAATGGGGTCTTTCATGCTAGGAACAACATTCAACTCTTAAATGAAGTTTCTAATCCAAACACCTTCCTTAACTGCATCATTTGCAGCTAAGTATTCGGCCTCAGTGGTCGAATCTACAGTGGTCGTTTGCTTGGAACTCTTCCAACTTACTGCTCCGCTGTTTAGGCAGAAAATGTATCCTGACATTGACTTAAAATCATCTAAGTCAGATGCAAATCTTGCATCGCAGTATCCTTCGACAGTAAGATCTTTCTGACCTCCGTAAACTAAGAATAAATCTTTAGTACTTTTCAAGTACTTAAGAATATTCTTCACGGCAGCCCAGTGGCCATCTCCAGGGTCAGATTGGAAACGACTTGTTACACTAAGTGCATAAGCCACATCCGGTCGAGTACATAACATTGCATACATTATGCTACCTATTGCTGATGCATAAGGTGTATGAGTCATTCTTTCCTTCTCAAGGTTAGTCTTAGGACACATCTTCTTAGAAAGACATGTTTCTACACTCATAGGAAGGTTCTTAACCTTTGCTGACTCCATATTGAATCTCTTCAATACTTTGTCAATGTACATCGACTGTGATAGTCTTATTAACCTTCTAGATCTATCTCGATAGATTTTAATTCCAAGGATATAGGACGCATCACCAAGATCTTTCATCTCGAATTGTTTCGATAACCATAACTTAGTTACTTTCATGTTATTCTTCGTATTCCCAATAAGAAGAATGTCATCAACATAAAGTACTAAGAATTGCACTGAGGTCTCCAAATCCTTTCTATACATACACAATTCATTCGAGATCTGAATGAACCCAAACGCTTTGACTGATTCATCAAATCGAATGTTCCTATTCCTATAAGCCTGTTTCAATCTATAGATTGATCTTTGGAGTTTGCAAACATTTTGCTCACTCCCACTGAATGTGAAACCTATGGGTTGCTCCATATAAATGTCTTTATCAATGTCACCATTGAGAAAGACAGTTTTCACATCCATTTGCCATATCTCATAGTCATAACATGTAGCAATGGCAAGCATGATCCGAATAGACTTTTGCATTGCAACTGGTGAAAAAGTTTTATCAAAGTCCACGCCGGGTCTTTGAGTTAATCGTTTTGCAACCAGTCTTGTTTTGTAGGCTGCAATGCTTCCATCAACTCCAAGATTTCTCTTAAAGATCCATTTACAACCTATGGGTTTGACCCGATCAGGCAAATCTACCAAGGTCCAAACTTGGTTGGAGTTCATGGAATCTATTTCGGATTTCATGGCTTCTATCCACTGTTCAGAGTCAGAATCTGAAAGTGCCTCCTCATATGATAAAGGATCATTATCCTTTTGAGAGATCTCATGGAAGAATCCATACCATCTCTCCGGCTGTCTAGGAGTGCGTTCAGAACGCCTTAGAGGAGGATTTACGTGTGTATCGAAATTCGTGACTGGTTGTAGTTGATCAGAAGAGGACGTTTCTTCAGTGGGTGGCATGGGGTCACTTTGTACTTCCTCTAATTCTATGATCTTGCCTTTCTTTTCTTTAAGGAACGGTTCCTCAAGAAAAGTAGCATTTCTGGAAACAAACACCTTTTGCTCAGATTGATCATAGAAGTAGTATCCTATGGATTCCTTAGGATAACCTATAAAGTAGCATAAGTTAGAACGAGATTCTAACTTATCTCCCACTGTCCTCTTCACATAAGTAGGACAACCCCAAATTCTTAAGTAAGAATAACTAGGGATTTTACCATGCCACATTTCATAGGGCGTTTTAGGGACCGACTTAGAGGGAACTAGATTTAAAATCTTTGCTGCACTTTCTAGGGCATAACCCCAGAAAGAAGGTGGTAAGTCAGTGAAACCCATCATGGAACGAACCATATCAAGTAGAGTTCGATTCCTTCTCTCAGAAACTCCATTAAGCTAAGGAGTTCCCGGAGGAGTCCACTGAGAGATAATCCCATTATCTTTGAGAGGATTAAGGAATTCTTCACTAAGATACTCGCCTCCTCGATCAGATCGAAGTGCTTTGATCTTGTGACCAGTTTGGTTCTCAACCTCCTTTTGAGATTCTAAGAATTTCTCAAAAGCTTCAGATTTATACTTCATTAAGTATACATAACCATACCAACTAAAGTCATCAGTAAAGGTTATAAAATACTGATGATTATTTCTTGTGCTTACACTAAGCGGTCCACAAACATCAGTATGGATCAAATCCAAGGCCTTAGTGGCACGTTCCACAGTCCCTTTAAAAGGAATTTTGGACATCTTTCCCTTGAGACAGGATTCGCAAGAAGTCAACTCTTTGAGATCATTTTCAGAGAATGATCCTAAAGTGTTTATCTTGCTAATTTTGTTCTTGGAAATGTGTCCTAATCTAGCGTGCCATAAGGGAGCTGAAACTTTGTCATCTCTCTTACGTTTAGTTTCTCGTTGTATATTCATAATATTGATATTCTGAGTTAGTTAAAGTCCATTACTAAGAGTACCGATGTGAACGGAAGAGTTGTTCCGTTTGATAAAGTATTTACCATTCTTAGTATAGGTTTCATAACCTTCACAATCTAAAATTGGAACTGAAATTATATTACGAATAATGCTCGGTACATAAAAGATTTTATTTAAAACTAACTCAAAACTACCTAAATCTAATCTAATTGTGCCTAAAGCTCGAGCTTCAACGTTTGAGCCATCGGCGATCTTCAAGACACATTCTCCTTCTTTGAGTTGTTGGACTTCACTTAGCATCTGTACATCATTACAGGTATGAGTTCCACAACCGGTAACACGTTCATGAGGGCGGTAAATTTGCTCTAAGTGGTCGTAAATCTCCCAAGCAAATTCCATGGCCTCATGTTGCCTTTGCAAGTCCGGAGACATGTTAGCCAACATCAGGCAACAGGCTTGGAGATTATCATCCTTCCACTTCTGGATCGCGTCCCGCTCGGCCCGAGTGGGAGCGTCCCCTTCGGGACCAGGCTCCCCTTCGAAGAGAACATAAGTTCTCTTCTCAGAATCTAAAATGATTTTTAGATTCCTCAGCAAATCAGAATAGTTGGGACCGGTTAACTTGTTTGACTCGAGGATCGATACAAGAGGGTTTTTGGTTGCCATTTCAAAACACGTAGAGAGTCACAGAATCTATGACCTAAATGGTAAAACAGAGAACTAGTGAGCATGCTGGATTATAACTGTAGCACCCCTTCACGTGGAGATGCTACACCCTCGCACTACAGATCGATCCACGCATGAAATGGATAGTCCGTACAAGAACCAACCTGTAGCTAACGGGTGACAATAAAATAAAATGACCGGCTAGGCGGGACTACTCGCAATTTAAAGATCATAATGCAAAAAGTAATAAGCGGAAGCATAACTTGAAGAACATTTAGCCAGTAAATAAAAACTCAAAGTTACATATCAATACATTATCATCTCCTAGAATACATAACAATAACCTTAAGCATAATTCCCTTGAACAATAAATAAACAACTAAATAAATGCACCGTGCTTGACTCGACTACAAGGACGGGACTCGACTCACTTCCCGCCTAGCGTGCACCTGCAATAACTTGAAAGGTGGAGGCGTCATTCTGTGAAGACCGAGTGAGGGGTTTAAATAGATATTTACGCAGTTAACATACAATCTATATTCCCCGGTAAAGTTTTATAAAAGATAAATATATAAGTTCAATAATAAGGTATCTTCGCCCGAGAATACAACTATCAATATTAAATACTTGATCATTTGATGCATTCAATACATGGCCCCGACGAGTGAGGACGGTCTCCAACCTTACTCCAAATGTACATGAATCATGCTTGCGTTGTTAATCAATAGGTGATCATGCAATTCAATTATCGTGCAATCGTGCGATAGTGTAATCAAGTAACTCATTCATGGAATGGAATTCATGCAATAACCCGAGGACAATCCTTGGTGCCGGACCTGTCCCCAGTCTCCTTCTCCCTCTAATGATGGGAAGGTAGCTATCCTTCACCAGCCACGACGTGTTGAGCAGAGGGTACATGAATCCCTAAGCCCGAAACTCCTTCCTCCACTAATCTCCTAGCAGATTCAGGGGTCATCCCAATGTGGTGAGGATAGCGCGAGAGTTACCCGTCAGCCCTTGTTTTCCCAGTTGGCTCAAGTCACTATCCTTGGGCCCAACATGAACGGTTACGTTACTCATCTAAAACTTGCACGATACATGGCTTGCTTGCTTGCTTTTCATGAACATGACTTGCTTGAAATGATAAGTGATTTCATTCAAAATTATAGATATAATTACCTTTTGGCCGAAAGATCACATAAGGGTTATACGGGTTTTATGTAACTAGCAATTAAACCTCACCTGACAGGCAACACAACGACTCATGGGTGCGTGAACGTGCTCATAATCAACAAACTCCGCCCTGGAGAATAACTGGACAAGAAACGGGACAATGTACGTGCATGAGCCCACAATTCAAGAATATTACCACATATAAGACGCACGGCGTGATAAAGTAACGAGACATCATGCAATGGAGAATGTAGCATGTAAATATCCTGTTTTGGTATGTAATTAATCATATAGTAACAATTTGGGGTCAATTAAGGGTAAAGAAAAGGAATTGGAATTGTCATTTTTTTGTAGAATGTTTCTGCCTCTCCAGAGGCCTGGGAACGGCCGTTCCGGCCCTTAGTTCAAAATGGGAAGGGCCATTCCCAGCTCCCGCTCCCCGAAGTTGCTCCCCGAAGATGGGAACGGCCGTTCCGGCTTACAAGCCAAAACGGGAAGGGCCATTCCTGTCCTCTCCGCCCTGCACATAATTCAAAATATGGGAAAGGCCGTTCCCCAATACAAAGGGAACGGGAAGGGTTGTTTCCGTTACGCAGAAGATACAGAAAACAGAGCAGAAGAACAGGGGAGGCACGAATCAACCCCCAATCATTCCAAACACTTATAATTCAATCTCTAACTACATAATTCATAAAAGGAACATGCTAGCATACTAAATATACAATAAAATCTAACCTAACCATCTATTTCATGCCTTGATCATCAAAATCATCCTTTCAAGCTAATATGTCAACCTAACATATAACCCCATAATTCTCAAGATTTATGCATGAATTTCAGGCCTAAAGCTCAGAATCAAAATTCTAACATCATATAAGCAATTTATTACATAGAAATCGTAACCCTAGCTTCTAGCAAGAGATCACATAATCAAGCTTACATGCACCTTGAATGGAAGGAAATGGAAGAGGATGATGAATATGGATGCTTGAGCTTGAATCATGAAATTCCTTAGCAAATTCTAGCTTGAAGATGATGATTTCCTCCTTGCCTCTCCATGGTGTTGGTTCGGTAGAGGTAAGAAGCAAATATGGGAGATGATTTTGATGAAATGAAATGAAGTTTGTGGAAGGAATGCATATACCGTGATATATCAAGGGAAATATTCTATTTGCAACTAAATCCTCCAAGTATACAAGTCATGCAATTAAGGATGCAAAGTTTACAAATTAATCAATTTAGTCCAAGAAGTAATCATGCAATTCTATCAACTAATTTATATAAATGGTCAATTAAGGACAATGAACCAATTAAATCAGGTTCGGCAATTATTTCACGTAGCAATTAAATTCCAATGGTACCATAATTCACAATTTAACACATTTTCGCATATTTTCAAGTAATCATGTTGAGATACAATTTATAAAATTAATGTAACACGTGTAAATTGAATAAACGAAAATAATAAAAATAAATCCTAACGCTTGAAACTCACACGTGTGGAGCGTACCTGACTGTCTGGAATTCGAGGCGTTACAATTCTCTCCCCCTTAAGAGAATCCGTCCTCGGATTCATTGTCCTGAATTCCTGGCATTTAATTAACTCTTACGTGTTCATCCTACGCGGGTTAGCTACTCCCCATCAGGGATTAGTTCGAAAGAGGTCTTCAATCAACAAGGTCCTCCAACATGCGTGAAATCACGACCCTCGACTTTCTGGAGCCTAAACACTCGAAAGAAAATCTAACCTTCCACTAGAGCAAGTTGACAAGTAGTTGAAAATATTGAGAGTGCCCCGTCTCTCAAACAATGAACGAGAGAACCCCGTCTCTCGAGCAAGTAACAAGAGAACCCCATCTCTTGACAACGCTGAGACAATCCCCGTCTCTCACGCACACGAAATAAAATTCAAGCGAGCACTTAGGTAAACATTTATAATTAACACACAAGGAGCAAGTAGAAATTATCTGTTATGCAACTTATTGTTCATATAGAACAATTAATAATAAACAAGGAATCCTATACAAGAATAACAAAATAATAATAATAAACAAATAATAATAAAATAAAGGTGCACGTGGTATGCATGATTAAGTGTACCGTTCACCAAGGGTTGAAGTTCTGGTACTGAAATAATTCGGCTGAATACTTGATTCTTTAATTGAGATTTTTCTCGCTTTGTACCGCCACGGTTCGATAGTCCCATTCTTGATAGTCATCTTAGTTCCAGTGTTATTTTCTAACATAATCCGTAAATCATCATTAATCGCCACATCTTCATACCAGTTTTGAACCTCAAACTTACCGGTTGCACCCTTCTTAAATTAATTATCACATTCACTTTCGGGATTTGGAATTAAAACAACCCTAAGTTTCTTGTCATGAAGTGGTTGTATATTCAAGCTTAGAAGACTGGCTTTGTGCTCCAAGCAATCTCTTATCCGACCACATAGAGAACAGGTTTTACCATCTCCTCAACCTCCTTAGACAAAGTAATATATTTTCCGAAGAAAAGATCTTAAACTCTTTATTTGAAATCCGAAAGTTGAGCTTCGATTCCCTTAGCAAATAACAAGACGGATGTTTTATACAGAAAATAATCAAGGTCATCATCCCTTGAGAGTAAATCAGCAAATACACTTACATAGAAACCGAAGGAATCAGGTCCTAGCGAAACATCTTCCTTGTAGGATTCCCATCTTTGATCAAAGTATGCTCAATCAACTTATAAAGTCGTTGTCTCTCCCATTCCCATTGTTAACACTTGATCCAAAATTAACAACCTTTGTACCTCTACTTACTTGATTATTCACTTTCAACTTCTACTTTCCCACTTTCTTCCCTTCGGTTTATTGTAGACATTCCGATAGCAATATTCATCATATTGGTGCCTATTCGTTGGCCTTAATATAGAAATCCTACTAGCATATATTTCGTTAATGAGAGGAATTAAGATTCAAGATTTACCATCCCAATTTAACCAGATTGGATCTCTTCTTCCATTTACTGAGTCAAATGATATCCTGAGACTATCAGCGGATTATAAACGGTGTACCCACATCCTTAAGAAGGGTGATAAAGCGAAGGTACTGTCGATGATGGGACTTTTCTTTGTATAAGGGGAAAGAAAGATTTCTTTCACATGATTCTGATAGAAAACTCTGGAAGGAATCGATTTTCTTGAAATTCCACCTCCCTCGAGTGAGGTTTAAATTCCGGTTTTAGTTATTACCCGGCCGTCTCTCCCCCTTAAGAAATAAAACTGTCCAACTCCTTGAGCTCGTTTACCATTCCTTAATTTCCGACTATATCACCAATCTGATATGATATCTGTAATTTTTTTCAACATCCCAATAATCCTCCGATTAATACCCGAACATAATTTCCTTCCAATCTCTTGAGTCATTATAATCTTAATTGAGACGATAGTTGAAGTAGAATCGGGGAGAGACCAAACCTACCATGGTAAACACTAAATAATGCATGCCCGTTAAAATGTTAATGCACATATTACACTTACAACCAATTTAGAATGCAACACGTTAGAACATTTATATTAATTTAAGGTATGCATATAACAAAGAAACTTAACTAATTTAGATAAGATAATTAACAAATCACTCATGCAATTTCAACAACAATGATTATAGCAATACATATAAATGAGAGGCAAGTTAATTAATAAATATGATGCACGTGTTTATGAATGCATTGAAGAACCTGTCACCGTGGTAAGGGAAATTTTATCCCGACAATTTTCCTTAATTATGGTATTCTAGACTTGTCTGGATTGTTGATTGTTTCTTGTTTACCCACGGTCTTCTAAATCTTCAAATTTCTCCGACCTAGACTTATTCCTTTCCCGGACTTGATTTTGAGTTTTCTTGAACCCCGCTCCTTCATGGTTATCAACATCTAAATGGCTCCCAAACCGTTTCCTCAATTTATTCCTTGGTCCAAAATTTCTTGGTAGGACTTTTTGTAATTTTGAAACCCGAGATGATACTTCTTGAATTCAATTACTTCTATTGTCACACCATCGATATCTCGGCATTTTCCAAGGAATTAATCTCCTAACGGTGATCCCGACAATCATCCTCACCATCACATTGCCGTTCTTTATTGTTTCCATTTGTTGCTCCATATCTTCCAATTCAAACATATCATAATTGGTAATCTTTGAAGCCACTTCATTCTTAACTCCCCGAAAATGCCTCTTCCTTGTTGCTAAAATTTCCTGCCTGGCCTAAGCATCTTCGATATATTTATTATTATTATTATTATTTTCCAACCTCTCGGATCTTGTAAATGATTCCCACGCTTGATTCTTCTTTTTCGGATCCCATTACTTCAATTTTAAACCCAATACAAAGGATGATGGCTCCCGAATCCTCATACAAATTTTCGGCACGCTTTCGTACCTATCCCGAAATTAAGGAAGAGATCTTGTAAGCGACTTCCACACTTGGCCTTATCTCTATTCCATATTGTATCCTTCCCAGGTTGAAAAGAAAGCTTATTCTATGTTGAGACTGTCATGACATTGGCCGTGGTTTGATATTATTGCTGTAACTTGCAACTTAAAACTTCCTTTTGGCAAATAAATGCATGTGGGTAAGGCATGCTCACGTCACATAGTTGTCACATAATTGATGCCGATAACGAGAATTTAATATATAATGCAACAAGTAATTCATCAATGTTTAAGATAAGTCACGTTGATCACATAGATTTCAAACAATTTAAAATCAATCAATTGACACTTAATAGCATAAATGAATACAATATACAAGTAGTCAAGTAATTCAATTGATTCCAATGAATTCATGTCAGTTCAAGTAGATCAAGAAATTCAGATAATATGCAAGACTCTCAAATTGACAATTAGTTTCCTATGCCGTACGACCTAGACTTGACTCGACACGACACTAGAACCTCGGTTTTGCAACCGGGCTATGATACCACCTAAGATGTAGCACCCCTTCACGTGGAGATGCTACACAACCGCACTACAGATCGATCCACGCACGAAATGGATAGTCCGTACATGAACCAACCTACAGCGAACAAATGACAATAAAATAAAATGACCGGCTAGGCAAGACTACCCGCAATTTAAAGATCATAATGCAACAAGCATTAAGCGGAAGCATAACATGAAGAACATTTAACAAGTAAATCAAAACTCAAAGTTACATATCAATACATTATCATCTCCTAGAATACATAACAATAACCTTAAGCATAATTCCCTTGAACAATAAATAAACAACTAAATAAATGCACCGTGCTTGACTCGACTACAAGGATGGGACTCGACTCACTTCCCGCCTAGCGTGCACCTACAATAACCTGAAAGGTGGAGGCATCATTCTGTGAAGACCGAGTGAGGGGTTTAAATAGATATTTGCGCAGTTAACATGTAAGCTATATTCCCGGGTAAAGTTTTATAAAAGATAAATATATAAGTTCAATAATAAGGTATCTTCGCCCGAGAATACAACTATCAATATTAAATACTTGATCATTTCATGCATTCAATACATGGCCCCGACGAGTGAGGGCGGTCTCCAACCTTACTCCAAATGTACATGAATCATGCTTGCGTTGTTAATCAATAGGTGATCATGCAATTCAATTGTCGTGCAATCGTGCGATAGTGTAATCAAGTAACACATTAATGGAATGGAATTCATGCAATAACCCGAGGACAATCCTTGGTGCCGGACCTGTCCCTAGTCTCCTTCTCCCTCTAATGATGGGAAGGTAGCTAGCCTTCACCAGCCACGACGTGTTGAGCAGAGGGTACATGAATCCCTAAGCCCGGAACTCCTTCCTCCACTAATCTCCTAGCAGATTCAGGGGTCATCCCAATGTGGTGAGGATAACGCGAGAGTTACCCGTCAGCCCTTGCTTTCCCGGTTGGCTCAAGTCACTATCCTTGGGCCCAACATGAACGGTTACGTTACTCACCTAAAACATGCACGATACATGGCTTGCTTGCTTGCTTTTCATGAACATGACTTGCTTGAAATGATAAGTGATTTCATTCAAAATTATAGATATAATTACCTTTTGGCCGAAAGATCACATAAGGGTTATACGGGTTTTATGTAACTAGCAATTAAACCTCACCTAACAGGCAACACGACGACTCATGGGTGCGTGAACGTGCTCATAATCAACAATCTCCGCCCTGGAGAATAACTGGACCAGAAACGGGACAATGTACGTGCATGAGCCCACAATTCAAGAATATTACCACATATAAGACGCACAGCGTGATCAAGTAACGAGACTGATGGGATGCGGGCCCACAACAGTAGCAGTCCGGGACCACATTTTAAAATTTTTATTATAATACAAGTATTAAAATATTTCTAAAACATTTTAATACAAAGCGGAAGACTTAGCCGGATCTACTCAAGTATATACATGCAATTGATAATAAATTTTAAATCACTTAAGCAGATAAATATCTAACATGCAATTAACACTTAAGAGCACATAATTTATCATGCTTAAAATAAAATAACTGTAAAATATTACCGTACTGCAAACATGGCTATCTAACGGCATTTTTCCAGCTCCTATCCCACTCGTGAGACCGGCAGAGCTTCCCTGCAATATCCCCAGGGACACCCTCGGAGCGTGGGCTCCGAAAGTATTTCTCTAAATACTTAGAGAAAAAACTTTAAACTAGGAAACCCTTTTCAGGGTTTATTCTCCCAAAATCAGGCGTTTATATATAAACACCTAATTAAAATTAATTCCGAAATAAATCGGAATTAACTAGGAGAAATGGGATATGGTTTCAAAGCTATTCTCTAGCCAAAACCTCTCCCAAATGTTGAATGAGAAATGAGGACCCAAGGCCCCTATTTATAGGGGAAAAACCGAGGGCGTTTCGGTCATTTTGGATTCAAAAGCAAGGGTAAAATGGTAATTTCACATCCCACTTGCGTGTACAACTTGGACACGAAAACAAAGGATACCACGTTGAAGGTCTCTCCACCACGAGTCCAACGCCGCCGAGAACGCGCCCATCGGAGCACGCACGCGCCCACACGCACGGTTACAAGACGGCGCGTGTGATCACTTGCTGGCTAGGGTTTCCGGTGACGTGGCCTCTTCAGGAGCTGCCACGTGTCCGGGTCTGGTCCGACCCGGAATCGGACCCGGTCCGGTCCTATCCGGAAACCCGACCCGTTGACCCGGCTCTGGACCCGTTGACCCGGTCAACATGATGACGTGGCGCGATCTGGGCCGTCCACGTGTCGCACACGTGGCGTGCCACGCGGCTGCCCAGTCAGTGCCACCTGGGCCCACTTGCTGACGTGGCGTGACACGTCAGTGCCACGTCACCTACCACGTCAGCAAATTTTTTTTTTTTTATTTAAATTTTAAATTTTATTTTCTCCAAAATAAAATTCCGGGCATTTCCAACTCTTTGGAAATTGATTTATTTTCTTAAAATAAATCCCTTGGCTATTTTCAAACACTTTGAAAAATTCATTTCTCTTTCTCCTTTTATTATTTTCTCTTTGGGTTTTCAATTTGGGGCTTGCAGAGGGACCTGCAGGACTAATTAATTTTTGCTCCAAACGGATTAATATATTATCATCTCATGACAATAATTAATTACCGTTTAACAATATTTAATTCCACTAAATAAATATTGTTGCACTCTAAAATTAATTAAATTATTCACGAATTTCTCGATCTAGAATAATTTCGCATTTTACTCCTCCGTGTAGATATCCATGAAAAATAAATTACAACTACTATCATTTATTTTTCATCTCCAATTTGAAATTTATTGATTCACCTTAAGTTCAAATTCTCTGTATGTGAAACACATTCAACATACAACTTCGGTGACGTTATCACGCGAAGTGCTTTGGCCAAAGTCTTAATTCAAACTTTTGCAAATCTATTTCAAGGATATCTTTTACCTTCCAGCAAGGCCACAGATTCCTCGATCAATATAACTCTTTAGCACATTTCATGTTGTCACCGAATCATACAAAGTATTTTGGCCACCCGTTACCGAGACCTCACTTCGAGTATGTTACAGTGACTAACACTACATGCCTAAAGCCGAAATATTATCAGGATTAAGAGTATAATGCTTCCTGAGATTTTATTCATTTTAGACAGCAGTATAAAATGAATAATCTCAGTGGTCCAGTTCGATGTTTCCAATCCTATTGAAAAACATCAACGTGTTATAATTGGAATCACCATTCCCTATGACGAAAGACTAATCATCTTATATAACCACGTTATAGTCTTGATAAAAACATATTCTTATCTTACCGACTAGAACTTTAATAACACGTGATTTCGGTATTCAAAGTCTTTTCCTATGAAACACATTTCATATAAGAATACCATCACACGTTATTAATTATTAATATGTGAAATACTCATAACTTGTGTAAATTCAGTTTAATTAATTCAACAAATTGAATTTTCAGGGCACTATTCCCAACAATCTGCCACTTGCCCTAAATTCAATTTGGCTACACATCCAAGTCTTATTCCTTTCACATGATTGTCAAAACTCGTTTTGCACTCTTTCGTGCCAATACTTTAGTGAAGGAATCTTTTAGACGTTTCTCTGAGCCAACAACTAGGAAATCATGAATCCAATACATCTAACTGGCTGCTCCTTAAGCTACCATGTATTTGACTTTCATGGCGGTGTAAGCAATACAAGTCTGCTTAACATTCTCCAATTAACGATTGCTCTTTCTAGAGTAAACTCGTATTCTGATATCAAATATCTAGAATACAAATCAGATTGTAAATCCGAATCTCTATACTCTATTGAAACGATCTCATCACTGTGGTAGACAAGCATATAATCTCAAGTCCTTCTCAAGTACTTCAATATATGCTTTCACTACTACCCAATGTCAGACTCTAGGGTTTGACTAATATCTGCTGACTTAGATCTATTTAATAGACATCTGACCCTGTACATAATATGACATACATAAAGCTTCCGCTGCGGAACTTTAATCAAGCTTTCTATCTCTTCAGTTGTCTTAGGACACTGACCCCGAGATAGATAAATTCCATATCTAAAAGCTAATAAACCTTTCTTGGAATTTGTCATATTATACCTTGCCAGCATCTTATCCATATATGCTTCTTGTGATAAACCAATCTCCTTATTCCTATGATCACGACATAAGTCTGATCCTTGGAATAACATTGGTCTCACATAGGTCTTTTCTTGTCAAAATGATTTGACTTCCGAATCTTGACCATTGACAAAATTCTTGCATCATTCCCAATGAGCAGAATATTAATTACGTACAAAGTGAAAACGTTACAACGCTATCATGATGTCATTTTGTACACTTCATGGTTCATCAGGCAATTATACAAATCCAAAGAATCTAAATTGCCTTATAATTCTGATGCTCCATAATCTAGACGCTTGCTTAAGATCATAAATCGATCTATTAAGCTCGCATTATATACACCTGATTTCTGGCTATGAAGCCTTCAGGTTGTACCATGTATCTCTTCTTCTTGAAATTGCCCATTCAAGAACATAGTCTTTACATCCATTTATCTAATCTCATAATCGATAATGAGATAAAATGGAGAGGATAATGGACTTAAGCACTATTATAGGCGAGAAGATCTCATAAATGATTTCTTCTTTCTGGGTAAAATCCCTTGCCATAAGCTTGCTTTAAAGTCTCTACTTTTGTCCATTTCTCCTTTTATTGTCTTGTAGAACCCAATTTTATCTAACAGGGTTTAATGCCTTCCGGCACCTCTACAAGTTCAAGACTTTGTTAGAATACAGATATTCTAACTTAGATTCCATGGATATTGACCAAACGGTCAGCGTCTATATCTTCTACAGCTTCATTACACGTGACAGGATCAGATACGTTAGATTCGGCCTCTTGGGTTAATCTTAGGTATCTTGTCAGGTGTCCTGACAATCCTCCCACTATAATGATGCTCTCGTGTACACGTCTCTACATCACATGTTGTATTTGGTACATCACATGTATCCAATATATTTTTAGTCATCACGGGTTTATGGAAATCAGTATCTAATACTGTTATTTCTTTTAACACTACTTTGCTTCTACCCATTGCGGTTATCTATGTAATTATCTTTGAAATATTCACAAACATCTTTTGTGATTTCTCAAATTACAAAATATACCACCTCTTGTTTTTCTTAGGATAACCTTAGAACAAGTAAACCTTTGTTCTTTATTTTAACTTGTCAGGATCCATCCTTAACTCGTGGACCAGGCTACCTTAAATCCGAAGATAAAAGATACAGGGTTTTCACCCTAGCTACAGATCCATCAGTATTTTAGGAACTGACTTAGATAGAACTAGGTTTGTCGTTTTGTGTGCAAGACCCCAAAACGAAATTCATAGGGTAGCATGACTCTTCATGAATCTTACCATCATTATCAGAGTTCTATTTCTCATTTTGCAATACATCTTTGCTAAGACGTATCTCATATATATAGTTGAGATCCAATCTCATTTGAGAAATTCTATTTAACTCTGAGCATAGATACTTACTACTTCGATCTAATCGAAGTGCCTTGATATGCTTTCTAATTTGACCCTTTGACTTTAGTCTTATATTCCTTGAACTCTTCAAAATTATAGACTTAAGTCTCATCAAATAAACATATCTGTATCTAGAGTAATCATTCAAACGAATGATGAAATATCCAAAACTTTCTCTTGCTTGAACATTCATAGTATCATATGTCCGTATGAACTAACTCAAGCAAGTTCGTGGCTTAATACCTTTTGTCTCAAAAGGAACTTTCTTAGTCATTTTACTTTTCTAAACAGGATTCGCAGATTGATACTATTTTTAAGTCAATAGGACTTAACAATCAGTCTTTGGATCCTGTTCAGATTCAATTGACCAATAGATAGGTGCCACGTAGAAGTTTTTCTTCTTAGATGGTAAGTCAAGCTTCTTAATGTTAAACTTAAATTAGGGTTGTCATGTAGGCATAAAAGACCATCTTTTATTGTGCCAGAGCAAATAAACCTTTTATTTTGTTTAATGGTAACCTTTTGTTCAAAACAAGCAGTTAAACCATTAATTATCATATAACTTACAGAAATCAAATTTCTGTATATATGGCACGTATAATATTAAAAACCCTATTGCCAAAATACGACTTTATAGTCCTTACTGCTAATACAATTACACTTGTATTATCCCCGAGCAGTAGTTGTGTGTTAGCCGTTTTTCAAACTTCCTGGTTAGTTTGAATCTTCGCAATGACTTGCAAATATGATTAGTTGATCTCAAGTTCACACACCAGGAGTCCGGTGAATTTTCAACTAAACATATTTTCAACGAGTAAGATATCTTCATATCTTATCTAAACGGTATAACAAACAGACATACTAAGTATTTTGGATAATTTCCTTTTCCAATACCCGTTACCACCGAAATAGAAACACTTTTCCATTTTCGGATTTTGACTTTCTACTTCTGAACCTTAGATTGGGAACTTTTCCTTTTCTTTCTTCCACTTACAGGCTTTCTAGCCCGTGGATATTGATGTCTGACCAAAGAGAACCTTTTCCCTTAGTCTATATCACATTTTTCTGCCATATTGAGGTCGTTCATTGGTTTTGTAAAAAAAATTATTTAAAATAATCTTGAACGTTCAAACGACTTAGGCAGAGAGTATAGGATCGTATCCTATCTGTTAAGATTGTCTCTTTAAGCACAGAGGCCTTCAATCTCGTTCAGATTAGTTATCATATCCATAATATGATTCTGAAACAGTGATCCTTCAAAACATCTTTGACTAACAACCTTTTTTGTGGCTCGTACCTTCGTACGATTCTGTCTTTTAAACATGTTCTTATCAGTGGACATCTCATGCGTCTGATGCTCAAGAACTTTTAAGACAGATATCAGGATATAAGACTAGCCAGATCATCACACTTGATCCATTTAGAATAAGCGTCTTTCTAATCCTGACTGGTTGTAGTTTCCGAAATTCTCGGATAAGGTTTAGTGAGTACGTAAACTTTCGTGTCTCAACACGATGCCAAGATTTATTACTTAGTCAGCGTAGTTGAACCCTTACTAGCCTATTTCCTCATACAGTTTGGAGTGGACTAAGAGAGATCGTAATTATAAAACTGAAATTAATAAATAAATGCAAGTTATGATTATGTATTTCACTTTCTTCTGCGTCCAACCAATAAATGAAATCCACGTAAGCATTTTGGTTTACGCAATGGTGACTTAACTAACTGCAGTTGACTCCCCGGAGGCGAGGTCGAAAACCGCTTAGAAAAGCAAGAACTATTCTTTATTAACATGTCATCTAGGTAACTCTTACCAAACAATGTTGATCTACCACGTCAACCCTTGGCCTCTAAATAAATGTAACAGAGCTCCGAAGGGAGGTTAATACATTACTTAGTCAAGTGTGCACCATTACCTAGAAGTTCGTACGAGTAGGTCAAGACACTCCACGGAGGCGTGGTCGAGCTGACTTTCGTCGTATTTCATTCTATCCGTAGAAGTCTAATCTTGTATACCGCGAATATATACCCGCCGAAGGGAGTAGTATATATTCACTATACTATAGATGGGTAATGGAGGCCGTGAGAATCCAACTCTTTTCATCTCGCTCCCACTTGAATTTTTAAAAGGTGTGGATTATCTTTTGATTATTTAATAATCACTTTTGGCATCTTATTATTGGAAGTAATTAATCTAATTAATACCCTCCCACTAGGATTACTAAATCATATTTAAAATCCCAATAATAATATTTTAAGGCAATTTAATAACTATTTATTAATTAGGCCGAAAAATATTAGTCCAATTATGCATCTCGTCTAATCTCTATTAAACAATTCTATTTAATCACATTAAATAAATATGCATAATTGAAATATTATAATATCTCATATTATCATGATCATGCCATAAAATAAAATAATTAAGCATGCTTTTATATAATTATCACATAATTATCATGCTTAAAATAAATGGCATAAAGTAAACATGTTATAAATAAATTATCTCATAATTTAAATCATGTTTACTGATTCGGTAATTAACCAGGAAGACTATTGAAATCGATTCCCAGAAAATTACCATTCCACGTAAATTCCCAGAAAACACTGGAGGGGTCACAAACGGTCCCACTTAAAAACCAGCCTCATTTGACAGAATTTACGTGCACAGTATCAGATTTAAAATTATGCATCACATGCATCATATCAATGCATGTATATATCTAGAGCACTGCTCTGATACCACATGATGGGATGCGGGCCCACAACAGTAGCAGTCCGGGACCACATTTTAAAATTTTTATTATAATACAAGTATTAAAATATTTCTAAAACATTTTAATACAAAGCGGAAGACTTAGCCGGATCTACTCAAGTATATACATGCAATTGATAATAAATTTTAAATCACTTAAGCAGATAAATATCTAACATGCAATTAACACTTAAGAGCACATAATTTATCATGCTTAAAATAAAATAACTGTAAAATATTACCGTACTGCAAACATGGCTATCTAACGGCATTTTTCCAGCTCCTATCCCACTCGTGAGACCGGCAGAGCTTCCCTGCAATATCCCCAGGGACACCCTCGGAGCGTGGGCTCCGAAAGTATTTCTCTAAATACTTAGAGAAAAAACTTTAAACTAGGAAACCCTTTTCAGGGTTTATTCTCCCAAAATCAGGCGTTTATATATAAACACCTAATTAAAATTAATTCCGAAATAAATCAGAATTAACTAGGAGAAATGGGATATGGTTTCAAAGCTATTCTCTAGCCAAAACCTCTCCCAAATGTTGAATGAGAAATGAGGACCCAAGGCCCCTATTTATAGGGGAAAAACCGAGGGCGTTTCGGTCATTTTGGATTCAAAAGCAAGGGTAAAATGGTAATTTCACATCCCACTTGCGTGTACAACTTGGACACGAAAACAAAGGATACCACGTTGAAGGTCTCTCCACCACGAGTCCAACGCCGCCGAGAACGCGCCCATCGGAGCACGCACGCGCCCACACGCGCGGCTACAAGGCGGCGCGTGTGATCACTTGCCGGCTAGGGTTTCCGGTGACGTGGCCTCTTCAGGAGCTGCCACGTGTCCGGGTCTGGTCCGACCCGGAACCGGACCCGGTCCTATCCGGAAACCCGACCCGTTGACCCGGCCAACATGATGACGTGGCGCGATCTGGGCCGTCCACGTGTCGCACACGTGGCGTGCCACGCGGCTGCCCAGTCAGCGCCACCTGGGCCCACTTGCTGACGTGGCGTGACACGTCAGTGCCACGTCACCTACCACGTCAGCAAATTTTTTTTTTTTTATTTAAATTTTAAATTTTATTTTCTCCAAAATAAAATTCCGGGCATTTCCAACTCTTTGGAAATTGATTTATTTTCTTAAAATAAATCCCTTGGCTATTTTCAAACACTTTGAAAAATTCATTTCTCTTTCTCCTTTTATTATTTTCTCTTTGGGTTTTCAATTTGGGGCTTGCAGAGGGACCTGCAGGACTAATTAATTTTTGCTCCAAACGGATTAATATATTATCATCTCATGACAATAATTAATTACCGTTTAACAATATTTAATTCCACTAAATAAATATTGTTGCACTCTAAAATTAATTAAATTATTCACGAATTTCTCGATCTAGAATAATTTCGCATTTTACTCCTCCGTGTAGATATCCATGAAAAATAAATTACAACTACTATCATTTATTTTTCATCTCCAATTTGAAATTTATTGATTCACCTTAAGTTCAAATTCTCTGTATGTGAAACACATTCAACATACAACTTCGGTGACGTTATCACGCGAAGTGCTTTGGCCAAAGTCTTAATTCGAACTTTTGCAAATCTATTTCAAGGATATCTTTTACCTTCCAGCAAGGCCACAGATTCCTCGATCAATATAACTCTTTAGCACATTTCATGTTGTCACCGAATCATACAAAGTATTTTGGCCACCCGTTACCGAGACCTCACTTCGAGTATGTTACAGTGACTAACACTACATGCCTAAAGCCGAAATATTATCAGGATTAAGAGTATAATGCTTCCTGAGATTTTATTCATTTTAGACAGCAGTATAAAATGAATAATCTCAGTGGTCCAGTTCGATGTTTCCAATCCTATTGAAAAACATCAACGTGTTATAATTGGAATCACCATTCCCTATGACGAAAGACTAATCATCTTATATAACCACGTTATAGTCTTGATAAAAACATATTCTTATCTTACCGACTAGAACTTTAATAACACGTGATTTCGGTATTCAAAGTCTTTTCCTATGAAACACATTTCATATAAGAATACCATCACACGTTATTAATTATTAATATGTGAAATACTCATAACTTGTGTAAATTCAGTTTAATTAATTCAACAAATTGAATTTTCAGGGCACTATTCCCAACAGAGACATCGTACAATGAACAATGTAGCATGTAAATATCATGTTTTGGCATGTAATTAATCATATAGTAACAATTTGGGGTCAATTAAGGGTAAAGAAAAGGAATTGGAATTCTCATTTTTTTGCAGAATGTTTCTGCCTCTCCAGAGGCCTGGGAACGGCCGTTCCGGCCCTTAGTTTAAAATGGGAAGGGTCGTTCCTAGCTCCCCGAAGTTGCTCCCCGAAGATGGGAACGGCCGTTCCGGCTTACAAGCCAAAACGGGAAGGGCCGTTCCCGTCCTCGCCGCCCTGCACATAATTCAAAATATGGGAACGGCCGTTCCCCAATACAAAGGGAACGGGAAGGGCCGTTTCCATTACGCAGAAGATACAGAAAATAGAGCAGAAGAACAGGGGAGGCACGAATCAACCCCCAATCATTCCAAACACTTATAATTCAATCTCTAACTACATAATTCATAAAAGGAACATGCTAGCATACTAAATATACGATAAAATCTAACCTAACCATCTATTTCATTCCTTTATCATCAAAATCATCCTTTCAAGCTAATATATCAGCATATAACTCCATAATTCTCAAGATTTATGCATGAATTTGAGGCCTAAAGCTCAGAATCATAATTCTAACATCATATAAGCAAGTTATTACATAGAAATCATAACCCTAGCTTCTAGCAAGAGATCACATAATCAAGCTTACATGCACCTTGAATGGAATGGAATTGAAGAGGATGATGAATATGGATGCTTGAGCTTGAATCATGAAATTCCTTAGCAAATTCTAGCTTGAAGATGATGATTTCCTCCTTGCCTCTCCATGGTGTTGGTTCGGTAGAGGTAAGAAGTAAATATGGGAGATGATTTTGATGAAATGAAATGAAGTTTGTGGAAGGAATGCATATACCGTGATATATCAAAGGAAATATGCTATTTGCAACTAAATCCTCCAAGTATACAAGTCATGCCATTAAGGATGCAAAGTTTACAAATTAATCAATTTAGCCCAAGAAGTAATCATGCAATTCTATCCTCTAATTTATATAAATGGTCAAATAAGGACAATTAAGCAATTAAATCAGGTTCGACAATTGTTTCACGTAGCAATTAAATTCCAATGGCACCATAATTCACAATTTAACACATTTTCACATATTTTCATGTAATCATGTTGAGATGCAATTTATAAAATTAATGTAACACGTATAAATTGAATAAACGAAAATAATAAAATAAATCCTAACGCTTGAAACTCACACGTGTCGAGCGTACCTGACTGTCTGGAATTCGGGGCGTTACAATTCTCTCCCCCTTAAGAGAATCCGTCCTCGGATTCATTGTCCTGAATTCCTGGCATTTAATTAACTCTTATGTGTTCATCCCACGCGGGTTAGCTACTCCCCGTCAGGGATTAGTTCGAAAGAGGTCTTCAATCCACAAGGTACTCCAATGTGCGTGAAATCACGACCCTCGACTTTCTGGAGCCTAAACACTCAAAAGAAAGTCTAACCTTCCACTAGAGTAAGTTGACAAGTAGTTGAAAATATTAAGAGTGCCCCGTCTCTCAAACAATGAACGAGAGAACCCCGTCTCTCGAGCAAGTAACAAGAGAACCCCGTCTCTTGACAACCCTGAGAGAATCCCCGTCTCTCACGCACATGAAATAAAATTCAAGTGAGCACCTAGGTAAACATTTATAATTAACACACAAGGAGCAAGTAGAAATTATCAGTTATCCAACTTATTGTTCATATAGAACAATTAATAATAAACAAGGAATCCTATACAAGAATAACAAAATAATAATTATAAACAAATAATAATAAAATAAAGTCGCACGTCGTATGCATGATTAAGTGTACTGTTCACCAAGGGTTGAAGTTCTGGAACTAAAATAATTCGGCTGAATACTTGATTCTTTAATTGAGATTTTTCTCGCTTTGTACCGCCATGGTTCGACAGTCCCATTTTTGATATTCTTCTTATTTCCAGTGTTGAACCATTATTAATCGCCATTTTTGATATCATCATTAATCGCCACATCTTTATACCCGTTTTGAACCTCAAACTTACCGGTTGCACCCTTCTTAAATTAATTATCACATTCACTTTCGGGCTTTGGAATTAAAACAACCCTAAGTTTCTTGTCATTAAGTGGTTGTATATTCAAGCTTAGAAGACTAGCTTTGTGCTCCAAGAAAGCTCTTATCCGACCACATAGAGAACAGGTTTTACCATCTTCTCAACCTCCTTAGACAAAGTAATATATTTTCCGAAGCAAAGATCTTAAACTCTTTATTTGAAATCCAAAAGTTGAGCTTCGATTCCCTTAGCAAATAACACGATGGATGTTTGATACAGAAAAGAATCAAGGTCGTCATCCCTTGAGAGTAACTCAGCAAATACACTTGCATAGAAACCGAATGAATCAGGTCCTAGCGAAACATCTTCCTTGTAGGATTCCCATCTTTGATCAAAGTATGCTCAATCAACTTATAAATTCGTTGTCTCTCCCATTCCCATTGTTAACACTTGATCCAAAATTAACAACCTTTGTACCTCTACTTACTTGATTATTCACTTTTAACTTCTACTTTCCCACTTTCTTCCCTTCGGTTTATTGTAGACATTCCGATAGCAATATTCATCATATTGGTGCCTATTCGTTGGCCTTGATATAGAACTCTACTAGCATATATTTCGTTAACGAGAGGAATTAAGATTCAAGATTTACCATCCCAATTTAACCAGATCGGATCTCTTCTCCCATTTACTGAGTCAAATGATATCCTGAGACTATCAGTGGATTATAAACGGTGTACCCACATCCTTGAGAAGGGTGATAAAGCGAAAGTACTGTCGATGATGCGACTTTTCTTTGTGTAAGGGGAAAGAAAGATTTCTTTCACATGATTCTGATAGAAAACTCTGGAAGGAATCGGTTTTCTTGAAATTCCACCTCCCTCGAGTGAGGTTTAAATTCCGGTTTTAGTTATTCCCCGACCGTCTCTTCCCCTTAAGAAATAAAACTGTCCAACTCCTTGAGCTCGTTTACCATTCTTTAATTTCCGACTATATCACCAATCTAATATGATATCTGTAATTTTTCCAACATCCCAATAATCCTCCGAATAATACCCGAACATAATTTCCTTCCAATATCTTGATTTAATATAATCTTAATTGAGACGATAGTTGAAGTAGAATCGGGGAGAGAACCAAACCTATCATGGTAAACACTAAATAATGCATGCCGGTTAAAATGTTAATGCACATATTACACTTACAACCAATTTAGAATGCAACACGTTAGAACAATTATATTAATTTAGGGTATGCATATAACAAAGAAACTTAACTAATTTAGACAAGATAATTAACAAATCACTCATGCTATTTGAACAACAATGATTATAGCAATAAATATAAATGAGAGGCAAGTTAATTAATAAATATGATGCATGTGTTTATGAATGCATTGAAGAACCTGTCACCGTGGTAAGGGAAATTTTATCCCGGTAATTTTTCTTGGTTATGGTATTCTAGACTTGTCTCGGATTGTTGATTGTTTCTTGTTCACCCACGGTCTTCTAAATCTTCAAATTTCTCCGACCTAGACTTATTCCTTTCCCGGACTTCATTTTGAGTTTTCTTGAACCCCACTCCTTCATGGTTATCAACATCTAAATTGCTCTCAAACCTTTTCCTCAATTTATTCCTTGGTCCAAAATTTCTTGGTAGGACTTTTGGTAATTTTGAAACCCGAGATGATACTTCTTGAATTCAATTGCTTCTATTGTCACACCATCGATATCTCGGCATTTTCCAAGGAATTAATCTCTAACGGTGATCCCGACATTCATCCTCACCATCACATTGCCGTTCTTTATTGTTTCCATTTGTTGCTCCATATCTTCCAATTAAAACATATCATAATTGGTAATCTTTGAAGCCACTTCATTCTTAACTCCCCGAAAATGCCTCTTCCTTGTTGCTAAAATTTCCTGCCTGGCCTAAGCATCTTCGATATATTTATTATTATTATTATTATTTTCCAACCTCTCGGATCTTGTAAATGATTCCCACGCTTGATTCTTCTTTTCCGGATCCCATTACTTCAATTTTCAACCCAATAGAAAGGATGATGGCTCCCGAATCCTCATACAAATTTTCGGCACGCTTTCGTACCTATCCCGAAATTAAGGAAGAGATCTTGTAAGCGACTTCCACACTTGGCTTTATCTCTATTCCATATTGTATCCTTCCCAGGTTGAAAAGAAAGCTTATTCTATGTTGAGACTGTCATGACATTGGCCGTGGTTTGATATTATTGCTGTAACCTGTAACTTACAACTTCCTTTTTGCAAATAAATGCATGTGGGTAAGGCATGCTCACATAACATAGTTGTCACATAATTGATGCCGATAACGAGAATTTAATATATAATGCAACAAGTAATTCATCAATGTTTAAGATAAGTCACGTTGATCACATAGATTTCAAACAATTTAAAATCAATCATTTGACACTTAATAGCATAAATCAATACAATATACAAGTAGTCAAGTAATTCAATTGATTCCAATTAATTCATGTAAGTTCAAGTAGATCAAGAAATTCAGATAATATGCAAGACTCTCAAATTGACAATTAGTTTCCTATGCCGTATGTGACACCCCGCTCGTTCGCACGTACAGGTTTGTACCACGTGTGAGTTTATTTTCCGTAATTGTATTTATGTTCATTTTATTTGATGCATTCATATTTTATTTCTATTATTTTCTATATGAATTATTTGAAATAATATGAAATATGTGATTTAAATGTCAAGAAAATGTCTTCAGTGTAACTATGATGTGAATTCATGTGAATTATGAATTCATGATACGTTAATTTTATTCCCGAGCATGCTAATTTCATGAATTATGTGAAATACGTGATTTAAGGATGTAATTGCATGATTTTAAAATATGTGGACTTAATAAAAAATTTGGTTTTGGACTAAATTGTAACATTTTGAAAGTTTTGGACTTTTTTTGAAAATAAGTCATTTTAGTACATGTATGCACGTTTTAATTTATATCTTGAGCTACGGCACTCGGATTCGAGCCCCGTCTTCGGCGTTCAAATCCTTTCGACAACCCGGACGCAATGGAACAAGTTTCGTAATTTTTCGATGTCGTTTCGACCCCTGACGAAGCATATTTCAGCCACTCGTACCTTAAAACACACCTATGGCCTATCTTGGAGCTATTAAACCAAATCCTCATCATTTTCCTTGACTTATTACATCCTAAATAACCCTCTCTCTTTCCCATACCTGCTGATCAAGTTCCACATCAAGAAAAGGGGAAAAACGAGAGAAAAGAAGAAGGAAGAAAGGAAGAAGGGAACCTCCTTTTCCTTGCCAATCTTTGAGCTCTTGAGTCCGATTCTTTGCTCCTTCTTCAAGATCAAGGTATGATTCTTAATCTCCATGTTCTTGTGATTATTTTGCCCTACATGAATCATATGTTTTGTTAGAGGATCCATGAATATGCCATAGTTGATGAATAGTTAGGTTAAAAATAGAATTTTGTATTTATATGTTGTCACGAATGTATGAGACTGATATTACATGATTTTTTGAGCTTGAATTGTAGCACCCGAGCGTAAGGTACCACATCCCCCGCACCGGGACCCGACCCGTATATGAAATGGAAGTCCAGACACGTGCCAAATCCACGGCGAACGGGGACACAACACACACGCTATGCTAGGCGGGACTAACCCTTATACCAAACAGTGCAATAAACATAAAATCAGAGTTAAATAAAATTCGCGGAAGCAAGAATAACATAGCATATACAATGAGCCACCAAGCTCCAAAAATAGATATACAAAAGTATTCCATAATTCAACGGCACTCACGGCCTACAAAAATCATAACGCTCCAACATAAACTATGATCATATACAAAATATCAATGAGAGTATGAACATGAGTCAAAAGGAAGTGCTAAACATAAATGCAAGACCTAGACGACTTGTATTCCCGCCTAGCACTCCTATTCCTGCACAAAACAACTGAAAACAACCGGGTTCAGTCTAAAAGAGACTGGTGGGTATAAAAACGGGGCATAAGTACATAATATCGCATAATTTAAACACATACATGCAAGCCCTAATCCCGTGTGAAGTTTAGTAAGATTTTACCAAGTGGTTAAAACAAAAAGGAAACATCAACGGGATTACGACGTTCATATTCATTCATAATTGTTCATAAATGTTCATAAGGGTTTATGGCCCGGCGAGTGGGCGTGCACAATCTCCAACCTACTCCTCGTGTAATCATAATTAATTATTCAATAATTCATTTTCATACATAAATCTTTTGTGCTCATAAATACCTGATCATAATCATTCATATATCCCTTTTTCCTCCGGGTGGTGGACGGGCTTGCAAGACCCGGCCACCGGTTCATACATAGGCCAATGGGGGTACATGAATCCCCCAAGGGCACTCAGCTCCCATTCCCCGCTAAAACTCCTAGCGAGGGCCGGTATCACCGTAGTTTGGTTGGAACTAGTATATGGGATCCCCGTCAGCCCTTGCTTCCTCGGTTAGCCACATACACTAAGTCCCGGGGCCCGTGCAATCATAAATCATAAATATCTCGCCAAACATAAGGTAGGGTTCATAAATAAAAGAAAGGGGTCAAACGTTTGAAATGATTTACCCGAAATGACTCAATATAAATATATATACGATTTTGGCTTAAAACTTTGCACATAAGGAATATATAAGGTTGTTTTAGCTAATAGAAGAAAAACCCACCTTAATCAAAGCAGAAATAAAGGCACAAGCGTCTCAAGGCTCGCCCTCGTCTCCGACCAAACCCGAATCTGTGCAAAAGAAAAGGTATGAGACTCACTAACCACATATGACGCTCGGCAATGAAGTGCATATGGCATGAATGCATAAATGATCATGTTATATCATAAAAATGTTCATGTGCACGATTAATAAATTTAAAACATATAATCATGCATTCGTTCATATATTTCATTCAATTTCATAAATTCATAAATTCATAATTCATAATTCATATCAATTAATCTAACATTCAATTAATAATCACAACACATATAATATTCATAAATTCATAAATTCATAATTCACATTTAGGAATGAAATAAATAAAACGTTCAATCAAGAGTCAGTCGAATAAATACGCGAAATAGAATTAAATTAATTTCAATAGTTAAATTAAATCAAATAATAATTAAAATATATAATAAATATATTTAATATAATATATAAATAATATACAATATATATAATATATAATAAACATATATAATATATAATATAATAACATATATATACATTATATATATATATATATATAATTACGTACATACACACACACAAACATGCATGCATAAATACTATATATATATACATATTATATATACTATATATAATATACATGCATGCAACACATGCATGCACACACAATAGCATTTCCATGCATGCACACGTACACTTTGCACCAGAAATGCAGCAACAAAACTCAGTAAAAGAAGCAGCACAAGCCATGGAAGCAACAGCAGCAACAGCCCAAGAATGCAGCAAAAGAATTCTGAAAAACGGGGTGACACCCCCGTGTCACCCACAAAGCCTGGACCGAGACACCCCCGTGTCTCGGTACAGCAAGTTCAGGCTTTGCAGCACCCCCGTGACTCGCTGGAATGAGGAGAAATGGAACGCCCGTGTCGTGCAGCAGCAACCTCTGTTTTTCGACAGCAGAAACGCAGAACAGAGCAGCCCAAGTGCACGAGAAAGCAAGCAAAACAAGCAACAAAATAAGGCATGAAAAGCAGCATGAACACAGCTCGAACACACCCACAAGGCTACGAAAACTGACAGCAAAACGTGAAGGAAATACAGCAGTTTTTTGACAGCAAACATCAAGCTAAAACCGAGCAAATCTGGAGAAAAAAAAACAGAGCATGCGTGAACTCAATCAATCCGATTTCATTCAAGTCCATAAGTCCCTCAAATGTGCAGCAAAATATCATGTATTCAACAAGTAAATCAGTTCCAAACAAGCTCAACAAAGAAGAGAAGACATACGTGACCTTCAAGTGAGATTTCTGAAAATTGTCATAAATGATATATCATAAATTCCTCAACAACCACGAAATCAATGATCATAAATGAGATGAGGATGTCAAAACAATCATTCTCATGCTTGGAATCGATCAAAACCGTTAAGAATCAAAGAAGATCATAAATTTGTCCAAAAACCTTCATTTCGGAAATTGCCCAGAAAATCGAGAAATCATGCTTAAAAATCATGAATGAAAAGATGAAAATGCTCAGAATTAATCATATTACACAACCCTAAGCTTACCTTGATGATTGGTTGAAGTTTGGATGAGATTTGAGCTCCAAAAATCTCCAAGGTTGAAGGGTTACGGGTCTGGAATTCAGAACAGAAGTTTTGGCTGAGTTTTGGGGCTTATGAGAGGATAATCTCGGTCAAGGCTGATTATGTCATGATAGAGGGTTGAGTTAGGGTTTCAAAGAATCCAACCATGGTTAATTTGGTTATGGTTTGTCCAAGATATGGCTGAATTAATGCAACATGGTCATGTTGGTCGCCGATTCGTTTTTCGGTTGAAATTCGAAGGTTCAAACGACTTAGGAAAAATGTAAGGCTAGGTTTACTAAACTCGAATCTTCGTTACGAGTTCAGCGGATTTGACGAAACTCTAATCCGAGTTCCCGAGCTCAAGATATTAAATTCGGAACCAAGGGTACGCTAAGTGCTCGTTAGCTCCCGTTTTGGTTCCTCAAATGAAATTAAATTCGTTAACCTATCAATTGAATTCGAAAACATAAATTGAGCATAAAATCATGTTCATAACACATATATGTACAACATATTACAAAATCGCGGCAATTTGATATCATATCATATAAGAACGAAGCACAAAATAAACGAACAAACCTAATCATGCAATTCATGCAAAATGTATAAAATTTTCCATGCACAAATATGATTTGCATGCATGCATATTAATTCCCATGCAAAATATGATTTCATGCATATTTATATTAAACCCATGCAAAAATTGAAATTCATGCATAAATATATTTATCTACGTAATTATATACATATATAAATAATTAATTAAACCATGATTAATTAACATAACATATAATTAGCATAATCATTAATTTAATAATATAATAATTAAACATATATATATATATATATATACATATAATACGAAATATATATATATATAATTAATAATATTAGAATAAAATATTATAATATAATCTAATAAAATAATAACAATTATAATAAAATTAAATATAAAACACGTAAAAACAATTAATTCGCGCAAATTAGTAAACACATACATCGTACCTTTACGTCCGAGAAATCGGGGCGTTACATCCTTATGTGGTATCAGAGCTTAGGGTTGCAAAACCCGGGCTCTAGTGTCGTGTTGAGTCAGTTAGGTCGTTCGGCTTTAGGAATAACTTGTCAATGTGTTGCATATGCATTGTTTATGTGCTTGTGTGTTTTAAATCTTGAAATTTGATCGAATTAATTGCACTTGCATGCATGGACTAAAAATAGCATGCATTTCAGTGTTTCTTGAACAGAATGCCTCCGCGTAGACACCGTGAGAGATCTCCCGGACACCGTCGTCATCATGATCGATCTCCAACGCCTCCACCCCAACCACAAGCAGCACCGGTGGATATGGGAAATTTTATGGAAGCGGTCTTCAACTATGTAGAGCATCGGAGAGCTCAAGCTCCCCCACCACCACAAGCAGAACAACCGGCTCCTCCACCAAATCATAATAACAATAGAGATCCTCATGGGGTATTTCTGAGTTATAACCCCCCTCGGTTTTCGGGTTCTATTGACGATGCGGTCTCGGAAGGTTGGTTGATAAGATTGGAGAGGATATTTGGGGTTCGACAGTTCAGTACGCAAGAGAAGGCTCAATTTGCTATCTTCCAACTCGATGGAGATGCATATGAATGGTGGGAACGAACAAGAGAGAAGCTTGAAGTTGATGAAGAGGAAGTAACTTGGGAGGTTTTCAAGAGAGAATTCCAGGAATGCTTTGTACCGGAAGTGGTAAGAGAAAGGAAGGAGCAAGAATTCATGGAATTAAAGCAAGGGGCTCGTACGGTGACTCAATACCTCGCCGTATTCAATAGACTTGGGAAATATGCTCCTCATGTCACCCGGGATGAGAAGAGGAAAGCAAGGAAGTTCATAGCGGGATTGAGACAGGACTTGAGACACGGGCAAGCGGGGCACAACTTCGAGTCATTTGCCGACACCGTGCAAAGGGCTTTGGTTCAGGAGGAGGAATTCAAGAAGAAAGATCCGATGTTTAGAGCTCCTATGGGAAGAGGATCCGGATCGAATTCGGGAAAGAGGTCGATGATTCAAGCTAGTCCACCTCCTAAGGGTCCGTTTAAGAAGCCTAGGTTTGGAGGACAAGGTTCTCAGGCCGTACCGACTCGACCAAAGGCTCTACCTATGGCTCCGGCACCTACGAATACACGCCCGGATGTACCTCCATGTATGCATTGCGGGGGACCGACCCATACCTACAATAATTTTCGGAGAAGGTTGAATTTGTGCCTTATTTGTGGAAAAAGCGATCATATGGCGGAGACATGTCCCTACAAGAACCCCGGATTTCAGAAAGGAACTCAAAGGCCAATGATCCAAGCTCGTGCTTACGCCCTCGAGGGTGAGGAGCAAGATGCAGAGATTGATCCCACAGCCGTGGTAGAAGGTACCCTATGCATACATAACATGAGCATTCATGCACTCTTTGATCCGGGTGCCACGCATTCCTTTATTTCTTGTGATATAGTTGCCACTCTGTGCTTGCCTGTTATCTGTCTTTCTTCTTATTATTTGGTGAGTTCGCCACTTGGAGGGAGTCTTCAGACAGATCAGTTGGTTCGGGAGTGTTCGGTTTTGATTGAAGGGAGAGAGTATCCGGCTGATTTAATTGTTATGCCCATGAAGAGGTATGGAGTTATCTTGGGTATGGACTGGTTGTTCAGGCATCGGGCCAATGTCGATTGTTTTGCGAAGAAGGTGATTTTGGGGAAAGAATTGGTGATTGGTAGTGGATCAAGAACGGTATCTCTCTTGTCGTATATGGAAGCTCATAAGTTGATGAGAGAAGGAGCAACGGGATTTATTGCTTACCTTCTTAATAGGCCAAAAGATCAAGTTAAGCTAGAGGATACCGCGGTTGTTAAGGATTTCTCCGATGTGTTTCCGGAGAATTTGAGTTCTCTACCACCCGACCGTGAGATCGAGTTCGTTATTGACTTACATCCAGGATCCACACCGTATTCTAAGACTCCGTATCGGATGGCACCGGCCGAGTTGAAAGAATTAAAGAGTCAATTAGAGGAATTGCTCGAAGTTGGATATATTCGGCCAAGTTCGTCACCTTGGGGTGCTCCGGTTCTCTTTGTTAAGAAAAAGGATGGAACCTTAAGAATGTGCATAGATTACCGAGAGCTTAATCGAATGACTATAAAGAATAAGTATCCTTTGCCCCATATTGAGGATTTATTTGACATGTTACAAGGATCGGGGGTTTACTCAAAACTGGACTTGAGACAAGGATATTACCAATTGAAGATCCGGGAAGAGGATATTCCGAAGACGGGATTTAACACCCGGTATGGACACTACGAGTTCGTAGTGATGCCTTTTGGATTGACTAATGCTCCGGCTGCTTTTATGGATATGATGCATCGAATTTTCCGGCCCTATTTGGATAAGTTTGTGGTAATTTTCATCGATGACATCTTGGTTTATTCGAGAACTCCGGAGGATCATGCAAGGCACCTCAGAATTGTGTTGGAAACCTTAAGGGAACATCGGTTGTATGCTAAGTTTAGCAAATGTGAGTTCTGGATTGATCGGGTAGCATTTCTGGGTCATATTATTTCGAGGAAAGGTTTAGAAGTAGACCCTTCTAAGATTGAGACGGTTATTCATTGGCAAAGCCCGAAAAATGCTTCAGAAATAAGGAGTTTCTTGGGTTTGGCAGGCTACTATCGGAGATTCGTTCAAGATTTCTCAAAGATTGCGGCTCCTTTAACCCGATTGACTAAGAAAGCGGTTAAGTTTGAGTGGGACGAGGCATGTGAGGCTAGTTTCCAACTTCTAAAGGAGAAGTTGACTACCGCTCCTGTATTAGCACTTCCTGAAGGTACAGAAGGATATACAGTTTACACGGACGCCTCAAAGGAAGGTTTGGGATGCGTGTTGATGCAGAATGGAAGAGTGATCGCCTATGCCTCAAGGAAACTGAAAGAGCATGAACAGAACTACCCCACTCACGATTTGGAATTAGCGGCAGTGATCTTTGCTTTGGGTAAGTGGAGACACTATCTTTATGGAATTTCGTTCGAAGTCTTTTCCGATCACAAGAGTCTCCAATACTTATTCTCGCAAAAGGAATTGAATAAGAGACAACGGCGTTGGATGGAGCTTTTGGCGGATTATGAGTGTACTATCCGATACCATCCCGGCAAAGCCAATTTGGTCGCGGATGCGCTTAGTCGGAAAGCTAGCGTGTCCAATGTGAAAGTGGAGATTGGAGATGAGAATGAGTTATTCAGACTGAGGGCTAGTGTTCGGAATATTACGGTTCAACCAGACCTTAAACAGAAATTATTTGATGCTCAGAGGATTGATCCCGAAGTTCAGAAATTAGCTGAGAAGGCTCGAGCTGATTCAGAGTGTCCGTTTGGGTTTGATGATACGGGACTTCTAAGATTCAAGAATAGAGTTGTTGTCCCGGAAGAATTAAAAAGGATTATTCTTGAGGAAGCCCATCGGTCAGGTTATTCGATACATCCCGGAGGGAACAAAATGTATAAGGATCTTAAGCAATTTTATTGGTGGAATGGATTGAAACGGGATGTGATCGATTTCGTGAAACACTGCATGACTTGTCAAGTGGTAAAGGCAGAACATCAAAAGCCATCGGGGCTACTTCAACCATTGCCTATCCCGGAATGGAAATGGGAACAAATAGCTATGGATTTTGTTTCGGGATTACCAAAAGTGAGAGGAGGCTTCTTAAACGGACCCTTAGGAGGTGGACTAGCTTGAATCATCGACCTCTTTCCCGAATTCGATCCGGATCCTCTTCCCATAGGAGCTCTAAACATCGGATCTTTCTTCTTGAATTCCTCCTCCTGAACCAAAGCCCTTTGCACGGTGTCGGCAAATGACTCGAAGTTGTGCCCCGCTTGCCCGTGTCTCAAGTCCTGTCTCAATCCCGCTATGAACTTCCTTGCTTTCCTCTTCTCATCCCGGGTGACATGAGGAGCATATTTCCCAAGTCTATTGAATACGGCGAGGTATTGAGTCACCGTACGAGCCCCTTGCTTTAATTTCATGAATTCTTGCTCCTTCCTTTCTCTTACCACTTCCGGTACAAAGCATTCCTGGAATTCTCTCTTGAAAACCTCCCAAGTTACTTCCTCTTCATCAACTTCAAGCTTCTCTCTTGTTCGTTCCCACCATTCATATGCATCTCCATCGAGTTGGAAGATAGCAAATTGAGCCTTCTCTTGCGTACTGAACTGTCGAACCCCAAATATCCTCTCCAATCTTATCAACCAACCTTCCGAGACCGCATCGTCAATAGAACCCGAAAACCGAGGGGGGTTATAACTCAGAAATACCCCATGAGGATCTCTATTGTTATTATGATTTGGTGGAGGAGCCGGTTGTTCTGCTTGTGGTGGTGGGGGAGCTTGAGCTCTCCGATGCTCTACATAGTTGAAGACCGCTTCCATAAAATTTCCCATATCCACCGGTGCTGCTTGTGGTTGGGGTGGAGGCGTAGGAGATCGATCATGATGACGACGGTGTCCGGGAGATCTCTCACGGTGTCTACGCGGAGGCATTCTGTTCAAGAAACACTGAAATGCATGCTATTTTTAGTCCATGCATGCAAGTGCAATTAATTCGATCAAATTTCAAGATTTAAAACACACAAGCACATAAACAATGCATATGCAACACATTGACAAGTTATTCCTAAAGCCGAACGACCTAACTGACTCAACACGACACTAGAGCCCGGGTTTTGCAACCCTAAGCTCTGATACCACATAAGGATGTAACGCCCCGATTTCTCGGACGTAAAGGTACGATGTATGTGTTTACTAATTTGCGCGAATTAATTGTTTTTACGTGTTTTATATTTAATTTTATTATAATTGTTATTATTTTATTAGATTATATTATAATATTTTATTCTAATATTATTAATTATATATATATATATTTCGTATTATATGTATATATATATATATATATATGTTTAATCATTATATTATTAAATTAATGATTATGCTAATTATATGTTATGTTAATTAATCATGGTTTAATTAATTATTTATATGTGTATATAATTACGTAGATAAATATATTTATGCATGAATTTCAATTTTTGCATGGGTTTAATATAAATATGCATGAAATCATATTTTGCATGGGAATTAATATGCATGCATGCAAATCATATTTGTGCATGGAAAATTTTATACATTTTGCATGAATTGCATGATTAGGTTTGTTCGTTTATTTTGTGCTTCGTTCTTATATGATATGATATCAAATTGCCGCGATTTTGTAATATGTTGTACATATATGTGTTATGAACATGATTTTATGCTCAATTTATGTTTTCGAATTCAATTGATAGGTTAACGAATTTAATTTCATTTGAGGAACCAAAACGGGAGCTAACGAGCACTTAGCGTACCCTTGGTTCCGAATTTAATATCTTGAGCTCGGGAACTCGGATTCGAGTTTCGTCAAATCCGCTGAACTCATAACGAAGATTCGAGTTTAGTAAACCTAGCCTTACATTTTTCCTAAGTCGTTTGAACCTTCGAATTTCAACCGAAAAACGAATCGGCGACCAACATGACCATGTTGCATTAATTCAGCCATATCTTGGACAAACCATAACCAAATTAACCATGGTTGGATTCTTTGAAACCCTAACTCAACCCTCTATCATGACATAATCAGCCTTGACCGAGATTATCCTCTCATAAGCCCCAAAACTCAGCCAAAACTTCTGTTCTGAATTCCAGACCCGTAACCCTTCAACCTTGGAGATTTTTGGAGCTCAAATCTCATCCAAACTTCAACCAATCATCAAGGTAAGCTTAGGGTTGTGTAATATGATTAATTCTGAGCATTTTCATCTTTTCATTCATGATTTTTAAGCATGATTTCTCGATTTTCTGGGCAATTTCCGAAATGAAGGTTTTTGGACAAATTTATGATCTTCTTTGATTCTTAACGGTTTTGATCGATTCCAAGCATGAGAATGATTGTTTTGACATCCTCATCTCATTTATGATCATTGATTTAGTGGTTGTTGAGGAATTTATGATATATCATTTATGACAATTTTCAGAAATCTCACTTGAAGGTCACGTATGTCTTCTCTTCTTTGTTGAGCTTGTTTGGAACTGATTTACTTGTTGAATACATGATATTTTGCTGCACATTTGAGGGACTTATGGACTTGAATGAAATCGGATTGATTGAGTTCACGCATGCTCTGTTTTTTTTTCTCCAGATTTGCTCGGTTTTAGCTTGATGTTTGCTGTCAAAAAACTGCTGTATTTCCTTTACGTTTTGCTGTCAGTTTTCGTAGCCTTGTGGGTGTGTTCGAGCTGTGTTCATGCTGCTTTTCATGCCTTATTTTGTTGCTTGTTTTGCTTGCTTTCTCGTGCACTTGGGCTGCTCTGTTCTGCGTTTCTGCTGTCGAAAAACAGAGGTTGCTGCTGCACGACACGGGCGTTCCATTTCTCCTCATTCCAGCGAGTCACGGGGGTGCTGCAAAGCCTGAACTTGCTGTACCGAGACACGGGGGTGTCTCGGTCCAGGCTTTGTGGGTGACACGGGGGTGTCACCCCGTTTTTCAGAATTCTTTTGCTGCATTCTTGGGCTGTTGCTGCTGTTGCTTCCATGGCTTGTGCTGCTTCTTTTACTGAGTTTTGTTGCTGCATTTCTGGTGCAAAGTGTACGTGTGCATGCATGGAAATGCTATTGTGTGTGCATGCATGTGTTGCATGCATGTATATTATATATAGTATATATAATATGTATATATATATAGTATTTATGCATGCATGTTTGTGTGTGTGTGTGTACGTAATTATATATATATATATATAATGTATATATATGTTATTATATTATATATTATATATGTTTATTATATATTATATATATTGTATATTATTTATATATTATATTAAATATATTTATTATATATTTTAATTATTATTTGATTTAATTTAACTATTGAAATTAATTTAATTCTATTTCGCGTATTTATTCGACTGACTCTTGATTGAACGTTTTATTTATTTCATTCCTAAATGTGAATTATGAATTTATGAATTTATGAATATTATATGTGTTGTGATTATTAATTGTATGTTAGATTAATTGATATGAATTATGAATTATGAATTTATGAATTTATGAAATTGAATGAAATATATGAACGAATGCATGATTATATGTTTTAAATTTATTAATCGTGCACATGAACATTTTTATGATATAACATGATCATTTATGCATTCATGTCATATGCACTTCATTGCCGAGCGTCATATGTGGTTAGTGAGTCTCATACCTTTTCTTTTGCACAGATTCGGGTTTGGTCGGAGACGTGGGCGAGCCTTGAGACGCTTGTGCCTTTATTTCTGCTTTGATTAAGGTGGGTTTTTCTTCTATTAGCTAAAACAACCTTATATATTCCTTATGTGCAAAGTTTTAAGCCAAAATCGTATATATATTTATATTGAGTCATTTCGGGTAAATCATTTCAAACGTTTGACCCCTTTCTTTTATTTATGAACCCTACCTTATGTTTGGCGAGATATTTATGATTTATGATTGCACGGGCCCCGGGACTTAGTGTATGTGGCTAACCGAGGAAGCAAGGGCTGACGGGGATCCCATATACTAGTTCCAACCAAACTACGGTGATACCGGCCCTCGCTAGGAGTTTTAGCGGGGAATGGGAGCTGAGTGCCCTTGGGGGATTCATGTACCCCCATTGGCCTATGTATGAACCGGTGGCCGGGTCTTGCAAGCCCGTCCACCACCCGGAGGAAAAAGGGATATATGAATGATTATGATCAGGTATTTATGAGCACAAAAGATTTATGTATGAAAATGAATTATTGAATAATTAATTATGATTACACGAGGAGTAGGTTGGAGATTGTGCACGCCCACTCGCCGGGCCATAAACCCTTATGAACATTTATGAACAATTATGAATGAATATGAACGTCGTAATCCCGTTGATGTTTCCTTTTTGTTTTAACCACTTGGTAAAATCTTACTAAACTTCACACGGGATTAGGGCTTGCATGTATGTGTTTAAATTATGCGATATTATGTACTTATGCCCCGTTTTTATACCCACCAGTCTCTTTTAGACTGAACCCGGTTGTTTTCAGTTGTTTTGTGCAGGAATAGGAGTGGTAGGCGGGAATACAAGTCGTCTAGGTCTTGCATTTATGTTTAGCACTTCCTTTTGACTCATGTTCATACTCTCATTGATATTTTGTATATGATCACAGTTTATGTTGGAGCGTTATGATTTTTGTAGGCCGTGAGTGCCGTTGAATTATGGAATACTTTTGTATATCTATTTTTGGAGCTTGGTGGCTCATTGTATATGCTATGTTATTCTTGCTTCCGCGAATTTTATTTAACTCTGATTTTATGTTTATTGCACTGTTTGGTATAAGGGTTAGTCCCGCCTAGCATAGCGTGTGTGTTGTGTCCCCGTTCGCCGTGGATTTGGCACGTGTCTGGACTTCCATTTCATATACGGGTCGGGTCCCGGTGCGGGGGATGTGGTACCTTACGCTCGGGTGCTACATGAATTTTGTGGTTTTAGATGCTGTCTTATACCCTACTTGCTGCTACGTATGCTGCTATGTTTAAGAAGAAAAACAGGGGATTTTACAAGTTTAATGGCATGAAATGTGTTGTGTTTCCTCTCCCTAACTGTTGTCACGTTGTTGCCGCTGCTGTGTGCTATGTTAGGGCCTATCTTGCTGCGTTTTGAACTGATAATTGCTGCCTTATTTGCTGCTACGTATTCCCTGCTCTACGCCCCTGTTTTTTTTTACCCCTTTTTAACAGCTGCTGCTGCGGGTTATTTTGCTTCCCTTTCATGACTGATTTTATTGTGTTTCTAGCATGAATTCATGTTTGAATGAGCCCCTAAAACTGCTGAATGTTGTTTGCTTTTTGTTGCGGCGTTATACCCTGTTTCATGCCTAAACTGCTGCTGCTTTTGCTGCCGAACTGCTGCTGCTGTTATGCCTCTCCCCGGCCGGGGAGAAATTGCTAAGGAAAGTACCCGGCCGGGGGACTTTTATGCAGAAAGTGGTGCTGCTGAGTGCTTGTATGTTTTGTCCATGAAATGTTTTTAAAAAGGGATCCATGGCTGCTGCATGATGTCTGAGTGTGTGCATGGTTTTATTTATGGTGTGTGTTGTGTTTAATTATGAATTTAATCTACCAAATGCATGCGTGTACGTAGTGTAATATAATATGGTTATGGAAATTTAAATTTCATGCATGCGAATTTGTATTTGTGCATGTGGTTGTGTATTTACGTGAATGAGTATATCTCTCTCTCTCTCTCTCTATATATATATATATATGTAAGATTTGCATGCATGCATGTTTACGTGTAAGTGTGTGTTTGTCTATATATATATATATATATATTACAATGTATGTCATGCATTAAATTGTGGAATTTATTTAAAACGAATTTTAATGTTGTTAATTTTGAATATTTTAAATAGTATGATCTCTAGAATTTGAATTTTTCATGTATGACTTTCGTGCTTCGTTTTGTGCTTTCTAATGCCTTCTTTTAATTGTTTATGACTTATATGCTATGTGAATATGTTGAATTAAATGTTAAATGTCTTAAATTAATTTTATGGATTCATTTGATATGAATTTTACGTGTTATGAATTTTAAATGTTTAAATGTTCATTTGATATTTTAATGCATTCATAGCATCCATTTGCATTGCCGTGCGTCTATATGGTACATGTTTGAGTCTAAGTCTTTAGTATTACGTTTGTTTGTCTCAGGGGTGCTTCCGGGAGGAGCCTTGCCCGGAGTTTAAGTTGTTTGGGATTGTTTTCTCGCACCCCACTACACTTTTGTTCAAAGGTGAGGTTTAGGTTCTTTTCTTTTTAGTTAAGCGACCTAAAACCCTTAAATGCTCGTTTTCAAGCCCGCATGCGATTATACTATTATATTTATATAATAGATATGTGCTTATACGATATGTTTATGACTTTCTCATACGATTAATGGTTTTTGAATTATATATACGAGCGTATGTAAGCTTGAAAATGTTTTGCAACGAGGCTATGCTCCAAACCATGTGTCTTCATGCTAGCTACGGATTAGGATGACACGGAGAGGTACGTCTATAACATAAGCTGAGTTGCAAGGTAAGGTATGCTCCTATAAGCTTTTGGAAAGGTTATATCTACGAGCATATATGAGCTCATGGTTTTAATGAAATTTTAATGTTAATGTTCGTAATGTTAATGATTTGTAATGAGCGAGAATGTAATGGTAATGTAATGTAATGGTAATGTTGGGCCCCGGAGACATGGGTAAGGGGGACCCGGGTCGGCCATGGGGTCGCCGGTTATGACCCCTGTGCACGTTCTCCATCCAAGGTACTACGTACGACCCTAGGGAGGTTGGGGAAGTCGCGGTGCTCTTGATGCCTTCGGAATGAACTGGGGAGGACTCGTGTGGGCTAGCTACCCCTCGTCGAATGTATAATGTAATGGCACTCGTGTGGGTTAATCGCCCCTCGAGGAATGTATAATGGCACTCGTGTGGGTTAATCACCCCTCGAGGAATGTATAATGTAATGGATGGCTAGGCTCGATGGACTCTTCCATCACCGGAGAAGGAGACTGAATGTGATTTCTGTTTTATGTAATGTAATGTAATGAGGAGACGAGGATGGGATCTATGCTCGTACTCGTCGAGCTTAATGAAATGGTTGGATTATGAAACGGGAATAGAGACTTTATGTTAATGTTTTTGTTAAGGAATATGAATTATATACGTATATGATATGCAATGTCCTTTGAAATGTTTTGGTGTGCAAAACCTATTCCCGGTTCATAACCTTTATCTTTTATGTGCTTTGCTATCTATATCTATAGTGTGTGGGTGTGCGTTAGCCCCCTCACTCAGTCGAGATACGACTGACACCTCTCCTTTTCCCACTTTTAGTTTGCAGGTCTTTGGGCACGAGCTAGGCGGAGAAGTGGGTCGTTCGAGTCTCATTTTTGAATATAGGTCGTGCTAGGTGCATTGCATTTCATTTTGGATGTGTACTTAATGATTTGATCATAATTTAAATTTTGTTATGTAATTATGATTTGATACGGATTTGTATATTTGGATACTTGGTGCCTATGTTTGATCTTGAATTTTATTTTTCTAGAACTCCTAGCTTCCGCTATTTGTCTATTTGTCACGCTCTCTATGTATGTTTTAGCTCCGCCTAGCCTAGTCAGTGTGTGGTCTCCCATTCGCTTAGACCTGGGCTCGTGTATGGACTTCTCATTTCATATGCGGGTTTGGGTTTAGGTGCGGGGGATGTGGTGGCCCGCGCTCCGGGTGCCACATCGTAAAGTGGTATCAGAGCTCCGGGTTGTAAAACCGGAGTTGTAGTGTCGTATTGAGTCTGTCTAGGTCGTACGGCGTAGGACAACGTGATTATGTGACTTTATGTGCTTATTTGTTTATCTCTTTGATAATTGTGCACATGAACATGAATTGACCCGCACACATATATATTGGAAATTCTTAAATTTTTCCAGAAATATGCCTCCAAGAAGACATCACCGCCGAGATAGATCCCCCGAGCGTCGTCATCATCGGGATCACTCTCCTCAACAAGAGAATAACAATCCACCACCACCACCACAAATGGATCCGAGGAACTTTATGGAAAGACACACGGTATTTTTAGAGCAACGAAATCAAGAAAGGAATAATGCTCTGCCGGTCGGTAATCATGGAGGAGGCCTTATTACAGCCAACCTTAGGGAGTTTAAGAATCAAAACCCACCGGTTTTCATTGGTGGGAATGATATTCAAGCCGAAGAAGGCTTGGTCCAAACGAATAGAATATGCCTTGTGGACCGGATGAGAAACTTCAATGCACCCTCACCATGGTCCAAGGACAAGCTTATAATTGGTGGTTAAGTGTTCAAGGGAAATTAGTGGTCTCCGGGGAAGAAATTACTTGGGAAGTGTTCGTCTGAGAGTTCAAAAACAAGTATATCCCAAAAGCTACTCGGAATAGACGCTTGAGAGAGTTTATGGATCTCAAGTAAGGAGGGATATCGGTGATGGATTACATTAATGAGTTTGAGAGGCTTTCTCGCTATGCCCCAAGTATCGGAAATGAGGATGAGAGTAAGGCTTCCCAATTTCTTCAAGGTCTTCAAGAGGACATGAAAGATGCATTAGAAGCCTCAAATACTAGCACGTGGGCCAAAGTGACGGATAAGGCCTTGAGAGTTGAAGACCGAGTGGTTACGAGAAGGAAGAATTCACATGCCGACCAAAGTTCTAGTTCGGTTTCACAAGAAATTCTTGGAAAGAGACCGGTGTACGAAGTCCATCCCCTTTCGAATTCTCAAAATAAGAAACCTAAACCGGCAAATCCAAATAATCCTTTGGCTATGAAGGGTCCCGAGTGTGTGCATTGTCGGCGAACAAATCACTTGTCCGAGAATTGTTGGAAACTTCACAAGAGGTGCTTCGGATATGGGTCACCGGAGCATATGTTAGATCGATGCCCACACAAGAGGTCGGATTATGTGCCGGGAAGAAATCTAAGACCTACGATTCAAGCTGGGGCATATGCTTTGGGTGGAGAAGGAGAAAGAGCAACAGAAGTTGATCAAAATGTCGCGGTGGGAGGTACCCTTGCATTCATGGCATAACATCAGATGCATTGGTCGATCCCGAGACAATTTATGAATTTATTTTCGGGATACATTATTATGATTGTTGTTGATTGTTGTTTTAACTTCCTTGTATACCCTATTACTTGTGCATGACTTTGTTATAAGTTTCTTTTGAGAGTTTTTGGTGAGATTTTTCTCACGGGAGTGTTCGGTAAGCCTGAGGGTCGAGTTTTCCTTGTCAACTTGATAGAGCCATATAGAAGAGGTAAGATTTGAGGTGCAAGATCAAAGAAGGTAAGAGGTCGAAAATCGAAGAGTCAATTCGTGAGATCGATGAGATGATGAGAAGTTGTATCCGGAGTGGTTCGAGGTCCCAAGCCGGACCTGAGGACAGGTCCTTTTTAAGGGGGAGAGTTTCTGACACCCCGCTCGTTCGCACGTACAGGTTTGTACCACGTGTGAGTTTATTTTCCGTAATTATATTTATATTCATTTTATTTGATGCATTCATATTTTATTTCTATTATTTTCTATATGAATTATTTGAAATAATATGAAATATGTGATTTAAATGTCAAGAAAATGTCTTAGTGTAACTATGATGTGAGTTCATGTGAATTATGAATTTATGATACGTGAATTGTATTCTCGAGCATGCTAATTTCATGAATTATGTGAAATACGTGATTTAAGGATGTAATTGCATGATTTAAAATATGTGGACTTAATTGAAAATTTGGTTTTGGACTAAATTGTAACATTTTGAAAGTTTTGGACTTTTTTTGAAAATAAGTCATTTTAGTACATATATGCACGTTTTAATTTATATCTTGAGCTAAGGCACTCGGATTCGAGCCCCGTCTTTGGCGTTCAACTCCTTTCGACGACCCGGACGCAATGGAACAAGTTTCGTAATTTTTCGATGTCGTTTCGACCCCCGACGAAGCACATTTCAGCCACTCGTACCTTAAAACACACCTATGGCCTATCTTGGAGCTATTAAACCAAGTCCTCATCATTTTCCTTGACTTATTACATCCTAAATAACCCTCTCTCTCTCCCATACTTGCTGATCACGTTCCACATCAAGAAAAGGGGAAAAACGAGAGAAAAGAAGAAGGAAGAAAGGAAGAAGGGAACCTCCTTTTCCTTGCCAATCTTTGAGCTCTTGAGTCCGATTCTTTGCTCCTTCTTCAAGATCAAGGTATGATTCTTAATCTCCATGTTCTTGTGATTATTTTGCCCTACATGAATCATATGTTTTGTTAGAGGATCCATGAATAGGCCATAGTTGATGAATAGTTAGGTTAAAAATAGAATTTTGTATTTATATGTTGTCACGTACGTATGAGACTGATATTACATGATTTTTTGAGCTTGAATTGTGTGGTTTTAGATGCTGTCTTATACCCTACTTGCTGCTACGTATGCTGCTATGTTTAAGAAGAAAAACAGGGGATTTTACAAGTTTAATGGCATGAAATGTGTTGTGTTTCCTCTCCCGAACTGCTGTCACGTTGTTGCCACTGCTGTGTGCTATGTTAGGGCCTATCTTGCTACGTTTTGAACTGATAATTACTGCCTTATTTGCTGCTACGTATTCCCTGCTCTACGCCCCTGTTTTTTTTTACCCCTTTTTAACAGCTGCTGCTGCGGGTTATTTTGCTTCCCTTTCATGATTGATTTTATTGTGTTTCTAGCATGAATTCATGTTTGAATGAGCCCCTAAAACTGCTGAATGTTGTTTGCTTTTTGTTGCGGCGTTATACCCTGTTTCATGCCTAAACTGCTGCTGCTTTTGCTGCCGAACTGCTGCTGCTGTTATGCCTCTCCCCGGCCGGGGAGAAATTGCTAAGGAAAGTACCCGGCCGGGGGACTTTTATGCAGAAAGTGGTGCTGCTGAGTGCTTGTATGTTTTGTCCATGAAATGTTTTTAAAAAGGGATCCATGGCTGCTGCATGATGTCTGAGTGTGTGCATGGTTTTATTTATGGTGTGTGTTGTGTTTAATTATGAATTTAATCTACCAAATGCATGCGTGTACGTAGTGTAATGTAATATGGTTATGGAAATTTAAATTTCATGCATGCGAATTTGTATTTGTGCATGTGGTTGTGTATTTACGTGAATGAGTATATCTCTCTCTCTCTCTCTCTCTCTCTATATATATATATATATATATATATATATATATGTAAGATTTGCATGCATGCATGTTTACGTGTAAGTGTGTGTTTGTCTATATATATATATATATATATTACAATGTATTTCATGCATTAAATTGTGGAATTTATTTAAAACGAATTTTAATGTTGTTAATTTTGAATATTTTAAATAGTATGATCTCTAGAATTTGAATTTTTCATGTATGACTTTCGTGCTTCGTTTTGTGGTTTCTAATGCCTTCTTTTAATTGTTTATGACTTATATGCTATGTGAATATGTTGAATTAAATGTTAAATGTCTTAAATTAATTTTATGGATTCATTTGATATGAATTTTACGTGTTATGAATTTTAAATGTTTAAATGTTCATTTGATATTTTAATGCATTCATAGCATCCATTTGCATCGCCGTGCGTCTATATGGTACATGTTTGAGTCTAAGTCTTTAGTATTACGTTTGTTTGTCTCAGGGGTGCTTCCGGGAGGAGCCTTGCCCGGAGTTTAAGTTGTTTGGGATTGTTTTCTCGCACCACACTACACTTTTGTTCAAAGGTGAGGTTTAGGTTCTTTTCTTTTTAGTTAAGCGACCTAAAACCCTTAAATGCTCGTTTTCAAGCCCGCATGCGATTATACTATTATATTTATATAATAGATATGTGCTTATACGATATGTTTATGACTTTCTCATACGATTAATGGTTTTTGAATTATATATACGAGCGTATGTAAGATTGAAAATGTTTTGCAACGAGGCTATGCTCCAAACCATGTGTCTTCATGCTAGCTACGGATTAGGATGACACGGAGAGGTACGTCTATAACATAAGCTGAGTTGCAAGGTAAGGTATGCTCCTATAAGCTTTTGGAAAGGTTATATCTACGAGCATATATGAGCTCATGGTTTTAATGAAATTTTAATGTTAATGTTCGTAATGTTAATGATTTGTAATGAGCGAGAATGTAATGGTAATGTAATGTAATGGTAATGTTGGGCCCCGGAGACATGGGTAAGGGGGACCCGGGTCGGCCATGGGGTTGCCGGTTATGACCCCTGTGCACGTTCTCCATCCAAGGTACTACGTACGACCCTAGGGAGGTTGGGGAAGTCGCGGTACTCTTGATGCCTTCGGAATGAACCGGGGAGGACTCGTGTGGGCTAGCTACCCCTCGACGAATGTATAATGTAATGGCACTCGTGTGGGTTAATCGCCCCTCGAGGAATGTATAATGGCACTCGTGTGGGTTAATCACCCCTCGAGGAATGTATAATGTAATGGATGGCTAGGCTCGACGGACTCTTCCATCACCGGAGAAGGAGACTGAATGTGATTTCTATTTTATGTAATGTAATGTAATGAGGAGACCAGGATGGGATCTATGCTCGTACTTGCCAAGCTTAATGATATGGTTGGATTATGAAATGGGAATAGAGACTTTATGTTAATGTTTTTGTTAAGGAATATGAATTGTATACGTATATGATATGCAATGTCCTTTGAAATGTTTTGGTGTGCAAAACCTATTCCCGGTTCATAACCTTTATCTTTTATGTGCTTTGCTATCTATATGTATAGTGTGTGGGTGTGCGTTAGCCCCCTCACTCAGTCGAGATATGACTGACACCTCTCCTTTTCCCACTTTTAGTTTGCAGGTCTTTGGGCACGAGCTAGGCGGAGAAGTGGGTCGTTCGAGTCTCACTTTTGAGTATAGGTCGTGCTAGGTGCATTGCATTTCATTTTGGATGTGTACTTAATGATTTGATCATAATTTAAATTTTGTTATGTAATTATGATTTGATACGGATTTGTATATTTGGATACTTGGTGCCTATGTTTGATCTTGAATTTTATTTTTCTAGAACTCCTAGCTTCCTCTATTTGTTTATTTGTCACGCGCTCTATGTATGTTTTAGCTCCGCCTAGCCTAGTGAGTGTGTGGTCTCCCATTCGCTTAGACCTGGGCTCGTGTATGGACTTCCCATTTCATATGCGGTTTTGGGTTTAGGTGCGGGGGATGTGGTGGCCCGCGCTCCGGGTGCCACCCCGTACGACCTAGACTTGACTCGACACGACACTAGAACCTCGGTTTTACAACAGGGCTATGATACCACCTAAGATGTAGCACCCCTTCACGTGGAGATGCTACACCCCCGCACTACAGATCGATCCACGCACGAAATGGATAGTCCGTACATGAACTAACCTGCAGCGAACGGGTGATAATAAAATAAGATGACCGGCTAGGCGGGACTACCCGCAATTTAAAGATCATAATGCAACAAGTAATAAGCGGAAGCATAACTTGAAGAACATTTAACAAGTAAATCAAAACTCAAAGTTACATATCAATACATTATCATCTCCTAGAATACATAACAATAACCTTAAGCATAATTCCCTTGAACAATAAATAAACAACTAAATAAATGCACCGTGCTTGACTCGACTACAAGGATGGGACTCGACTCACTTCCCGCCTAGCGTGCACCTGCAATAACCTGAAAGGTGGAGGCGTCAGTCTGTGAAGACCGAGTGAGGGGTTTAAATAGATATTTGCGCAGTTAACATGCAAGCTATATTCCCGGGTAAAGTTTTATAAAAGATAAATATATAAGTTCAATAATAAGGTATCTTCGCCCGAGAATACAACTATCAATATTAAATACTTGATCATTTCATGCATTCAATACATGGCCCCGGCGAGTGAGGGCGCTCTCCAACCTTACTCCAAATGTACATGAATCATGCTTGCGTTGTTAATCAATAGGTGATCATGCAATTCAATTATCGTGCAATCGTGTGATAGTGTAATCAAGTAACACATTCATGGAATGGAAATCATGCAATAACCCGAGGACAATCCGTAGTGCCGGACCCGTCCCTAGTCTCCTTCTCCCTCCAATGATGGGAAGGTAGCTAGCGTTCACCATCCACGACGTGTTGAGCAGAGGGTACATGAAACCTTAAGCCCGGAACTCCTTCCTCCACTAATCTCCTAGCGGATTCAGGGGTCATCCCAATGTGGTGAGGATAGAGCGAGAGTTACCCATCAGCCCTTGCTTTCCGGGTTGGCTCAAGTCACTATCCTCGGGCCCAATGTGAACTGTCATGCTACTCGCCTAAAACATGCCCGATACATGGCTTGCTTGCTTGCTTTTCATGAACATGACTTGCTTGAAATGATAAGTGATTTCATTCAAAATTATAGATATAATTACCTTTTGGCCGAAAGATCACATAAGGGTTATACGGGTTCTATGTAACTAGCAATTAAACCTCACTTGACAGGCGACACGACGACTCATGGGTGCGTGAATGTGCTCATGATCAACAATTTCCACCGTGGAGAATAACTGGATAAGAAACGGGATAATGTACGTGCATGAGCCCACAATTCAAGAATATTACCACATATAAGACGCACGACGTGATCAAGTAACGAGACATCGTGCAATGAACAATGCAGCATGTAAATATCATGTTTTGGCATGTAATTAGAATGTTTCTGCCACTCCAGAGGCCTGGGAACGGCCGTTCCGGCCCTTAGCTCAAAATGGGAAGGGCCAGTCCCAGCTCCCCGAAGTTGCTCCCTGAAGATGGGAACGGCCGTTCCGGCTTACAAGCCAAAACGGGAAGGGCCGTTCCCATCCTCGCCGCCCTGCACATAATTCAAAATATGGGAAAGGCCATTCCCCAATACAAAGGGAACGGGGAAGGGCCGTTCCCGTTACGCAGAAGATACAGAAAACAAAGCAGAAGAACAGGGGAGGCACGAATCAACCCCCCAATCATTCCAAACACTTATAATTCAATCTCTAACTACATAATTCATGAAAGGAACATGCTAGCATACTAAATATACAATAAAATCCAACCTAACCATCTATTTCATGCCTTGATCATCAAAATCATCCTTTCAAGCTACTATATCAACCTAACATATAACCCCATAATTCTCAAGATTTATGCATGAATTTGAGGCCTAAAGCTCAGAATCATAATTCTAACATCATATAAGCAAGTTATTACATTGAAATCATAACCCTAGCTTCTAGCAAGAGATCACATAATCAAGCTTACATGCACCTTGAATGGAAGGAAATGGAAGAGGATGATGAATATGGATGCTTGAGCTTGAATCATGAAATTCCTTAGCAAATTCTAGCTTGAAGATGATGATTTCCTCCTTGCCTCTCCATGGTGTTGGTTCGGTAGAGGTAAGAAGCAAATATGGGAGATGATTTTGATGAAATGAAATGAAGTTTGTGGAAGGAATGCATATACCGTGATATATCAAGGGAAATATGCTATTTGTAACTAAATCCTCCAAGTATACAAGTCATGCAATTAAGGATGCAAAGTTTACAAATTAATCAATTTAGTCCAAGAAGTAATCATGCAATTCTATCCTCTAATTTATATAAATGGTCAATTAAGGACAATTAAGCAATTAAATCAGGTTCGACAATTATTTCACGTAGCAATTAAATTCCAATGGTACCATAATTCACAATTTAACACATTTTCACATATTTTCATGTAATCATGTTGAGATGCAATTTATAAAATTAATGTAACACGTATAAATTGAATAAACGAAAATAATAAAAATAAATCCTAACGCTCGAAACTCACACATGTCGAGCGTACCTGACTATCTGGAATTCGGGGCGTTACAATAACGATATACAAAAGATAAGGTCTTTAATCTAATGTAGCTCCCACTGTTTTTCAAAGATCTATAATTCCCAAAGATCTAAGAGGAACGCGTTTCCCAATGGGTACTAAGATCCTAAGCATTTTACCTCGAACCCACGACTCGCGGACATTCTAAGTAAAACCCTAGGTAGGCACAACTTACCAATTCTAACATCTTTAGAACTCTTAGTAATTGTTTTTGCATCACCTATCTTTCAATATGGACCCACGACTTGTGCGACATCCATATTTACTTAGGCGTTAAGCTAGACCCATCAATCATAAGATCATGATCAAAACTTAGTTCGAACGACCCACGACTCGCGGACATCGCCCTTGCCAAAATTGACCACGAAATATTGATCATTTAAAATGATCGATTAGGTAACTAAGAACTAATAAACTCCACTAGCTATCCCACGACTCGCGGACAATAACTAGTTTCACTTACTAAACTTAAAACCTATTGATGGAATGCTAGGAATCTAATTCAAAATTGCACCTCGAATTAAACACCTATTTATTCGAAATTAGCTTAATATTTAATGGGAATTTTCGAATCAACCGGAGAGTTGTCCAGTTCGACCTCACCAACATATATGTTATCCAATTTTAATTAGTCTTGATTAATGCAAGTACACTTAAATGCATTTCACACAAGCACTTAGCAGATAACATGTCCCAGCATGATACTAACATGAGATGATCATGCAACTTGCGAGAATTTAAATTTAGCCAATACATTAAAATTCCCGATTCAAGTCCTGATGACTTAAAACATGACTTGATGCGAGTCTTATTTATAAAAGCTTTCAATAAATCCCAAACTACTAAAACAAATTTTACAAAGCAGTTTTCAGAAACTTTCAGGAAAAATACAATTTCGTAATTCAGGCTTTCTAAAACAATTACAAATACTCAATCGCATCAAGCCTAAGAATTTCTACCAAATTTAGTTTAATTGAGACGAATCAGAAACACGATTAACGAGGTGGCTCTGATACCACTTGTTGGAAAACAGGAATCAGAAAGCAGCGGAAATTTAAAAAATTTTCCAGCAAAAGGATCTTGGACTCGCAATCGTGTATCCAAATTCGTAGAGATTAGAAACTTACTTTTCAATAATCTTTCTTGAAGCGTTTCAAGCCACCCAAGAACGCTCTTCTCGAGGCTTGATCCCCTCTCCTTAGTAAGGCTCGAATCTTCAAAACTTCTAACTTGAAGCTCTCTAGAGATAGTCCACCAACTTGATTACAATCTAACTAGTAAGGATGCTAGTTCTCTAATTAGTGTTTAGGCTTAACCTAGGGTTTATTTTATCTTGGAGAAAAGAAGGTGTTCAACACATGAACCAAAAGAATTCAATCACTCTCTAAGGAGAGCATGAGCTCCCCTATATATAGGAAAGGAAGGGGTGGCCGAAAATCCATAGTCCTTATGGGCTAAGGATTTTGGTCCCTCTCTCCTATTACTTGATCATCAAGTAATTTTGTGTAACGCCCCGTTTTTCTAGTTATGCATTATGTGACATTATATGAATTATATTCTTACATGTTTAGGTGAAAATATGTGTTATTACTCTTAAATCATGAACTATTGCATAACTTATATTTAATTGACACGTGAGTTAGTTGTCGAACATGTCTTATTTGATTAATTGTCCTTAATTGATCATTCATTTAAGATTAAAGGATTTAATTGCATGGACCTTTCTTTGGATTTATTTGATCATATTTCATGAGATAGGACTTTATTGCATAACTTATACTTTTGGAGGACCAAGTGGGAATTCCCCTTTTCTTTTCCCCATCTTGGATCGATATAACATATACATACACATATACATCTTCATCTTCATCTTCATTTCCATTTCATTTCATAAGAGCAACCACAAGACACACATCTTGCTTCTCTTTTCCCCTTTCACTTCGATCCATCCTAGGAAGCAAGAGTCAAGGATTTTCTTCCTTTTTCATCAAGAGAACAAGTTTCATGCCATCATCTTTTCTTTCCCCTCCATTTCTTCCATCTTCAAGGTAAGATCATGCATATATTTTGAGGAGTTCTTGAAGCTATGTTAGGGTTTATTGATTCTTTTGTCTTCTTGAGCTAATAGTGATGATTATGGCTTGAGATGTGTATATATAACATGACTTTTATGGAACTTGGAGCATATGTGATCACATGACATTTTGGGGGTTTCTTGAGTGAATTTTCATTAATCAAAGCATGGTTCCTTGGTTTATGTGAAGATTAAATGACATATTTGAACCATATACATGTTATTTGATAGCTTGGAGTTGATTTCTTGCCTTAGCTTGGTGTTTGATTGGCTTGGGAGCCATTCCTGCGAATCCCCTGTTTTTCCCTTGCTATTTTTCGGACAGAACCTTCCCAAACGCCCGTTTGGGCTTCTAGTTATAGTACCAAACGCCCGTTTGGCACAGTTACAGGAGACTTTCACACGCCCGTTTTTCTGCTTTCAGACCAATTTTCAAACGGGCGTTTCGCCCTCATCCGAACTCCAAATGACCTGATTTTTGAAGCCACGGAAACATCTTGAAGTATAGAACAACCTCCAATTAGAATCACCTCAATATATTTTCTTGTTTGAGAGTTATATTTAATTCTTTTACGTGTCGCCACTTTCCCGACAAACTGCACTCGCCTAACTTCAAGCACATGCAATTTTCTCCTCGCTTTGAACTAGAAAACAAGCCATATATCATCGGAAAGGTCTTTGTATCTAGTTTCATACCCAATAATCAAAACGCAATTCCAACATATATATCTCAAGATATTCCTGTTTTCCTACAACGTGTGCTTTTCCGAAAATTGCCCGTTTTTGTCATACTTCACCAAAACCTTCCTTTCACTCTCTTGGCTCCCATATGTGAATTATATGATATATACTTGATTAATTGATAAGTATGCTCCTACTTGACATTTCTTGGTACTTAATTGCTTAAACGTTATTGGTTGACTCCATGCCTTATATGAATTGAACTTGAAATAATTGAATAATATGAATACATGATTTCTTGTTATTAATTTCACCTCTTAGGTGTTATTTGGTGTTTATACATGCTTAGTGTTAATTTATTGCTTGTGTGACGCCCCGTATTCTCGAAGGGCGTCCTGACGATATTGACAAGTCTCCACACTTGTGTGTGTTTAATTTAAGAGTTCTTGAATTATGTGATTTAATGTGAATCCAATTTAATATGTGATCATTTGAATTATTCCAAGATTAATTGTCAACTTGATTAATTACGCGCATATGTAACCCTAACCGTCTAATTTGATTTAATTCGAATTTATTCCATGAAATAATTGTCAAGTGATTTTAAATCCATCATGTTACTTAACTTGTTTAATTTCGGTTTATTTGAATTCCTTGAGATTAATTGTCAATCATGTGTTTGTGAAGTGTCGTTAAATTGTACGAAAGGTTTTTAAAATTAAATTGAATTAAACTCTAATTAGTAAATCTCTCTCTTTCATTTTAATTTATAAAATTAATTCGGAGCTTGAATGTTTATTCGTAACTTTACTAATTTTATTTACGATTATTCGTACGCGATATTTCACTTTGCTACGCGATAAGGATATCCGGTTCTATATAGCTTGTGCACAAGACACATTTCTCCCAATCTCCTCTTCTCTCTCTTGGTTTTCTCTCTCTCATTCCCGCACACACACTACACCTAAAACATACACTAGTCGTAACTTGGTCGTTTCTCAACGGAATTCGATGAATGAGTAGTCCATTTCGAAGAGCTCGACGAGAGGATCATGATGGTACAAAGATCTTGGCCGAAAGACCAACGGTGGAGGAGATATCTGCTATTTTCAGACGTAACTACTCAAAGTTCAGAAATTCACGATTGGATTGCGGCAGCAACTTCGACAGCCTCGTACGGCCTCCTCCGACATCGAAATATAGCGAAATTGGTATGCAAATCGAACGTCTCGACGAGATCTACAACTTGGAAGTGGTAGTGTAGTCATTGGGGCAGCGGTGGCGCCACACGCGCTGGTCGAAGGTCACGCCACTGGTGGTGGATCTGGACAAACTTCGCCGGCCATTTCCGGCGATTCCGGCGGCAGTTTTGGGCGGACGAGGTACCAATCGGAAGTTATTCTCATGGGGAATGAATTCTGGGTTGGTGGCACAACCATCAGAGTGGAGGTGGCGGCGGTTTGTTACTGTAGCGGCCGAATTCTTGACTTTCCGACCACTTTCTCCGGCGACCATCTTGGGGGTTTCGAAGAGCACGTCATGGGTAAGTCGATGCCTTTGACGGATTTCATTTTCGTTCACCGGATTGGAAGTAATTTGAATTTGATGTTTTGGGGTGTTCGTATTCTTGGATACAAGATCTAGGACGATTGGCCTGAAATTTTCAGAAATTGATCAAGGATTTGGAACGAGCACAAAGACTATATTCTCGGGTAATTTTTTGGGATTTTTTCGGCGACTTTCGGCTGCAGCCCGACGATTTTCCGACGGCTCCGGTGGCGGTGCTCCGGTGAATTTTGGATAGCTTATCGGCCTCGACGCGGTGAGTCCAACATCGCTTTCCGTTCGTTAATCGGACACTCGGTTTATTTATTACGAATTATTTTGCATAATTATAATTATTTGAATTAATTGTTTTAAGTGCAAATAAATTGTTTATTGTTGGTTTGTTGATCGAGATGTATTCCAATCATATTCAAAAATATGTATTAAATGAATTGTGATATGCATGAATATTTTGATTTACAATTTGAATTCCGATGTGATGAATTTACTCTATTTGTTAAGTACGAAGGGGTGTTAGTGTAATATTTAGAAACTAATCTTTTATGTGACTAAATGAACTTGAATGATATTTTAGAAGAACGAACATGTTGTGATTTCTCTATATGAATTTGAGACGTTCTCAATGTTATGTTTGTTGTAAATTGTGTTTCAAATATAAAATTGAGATACATGAAAGTTGCTTGAACAACTTGAGACTTGATGCATGATAGGAGTTAGAATTGTAATATCTTTATTTACTCTTACTACTCGAAAATGGTATATTATGAATTACGATAAATTGATAATTGTCATGCTTGTAAGTAATTAATTCCTAGTTGAATAATTGTATAAACACTTTAAATGAACAATTATGCTTAGCAATCGACTAAGGGGATGTATGTGTAATAATTCTAAACTTTTATAAATGACTTAGGGGATGTAAGTGTAATATTTATGAAACTATGAATGTGACTTGAGCTTGTGTACCAAACGTGTTGTGAAGTTGTAAAGTATGATCTTAAGTGAATTAAATGCACTCTTTATTTGTATCAAGCATGCCATCTACCTACAACAACTTTGTATGTTTATATGATCAAGTTGCTCTTATGCACTTTATAACTCGACATGAACTTGATGCTTAATTCTAATATTATAATTGAACCCTATGACATTGGATGATTTAATATGCATTTTGTGAATACATTAACTTCCTAAATTGATCTTGCATCTTTGGATATGGAATTACGTGTCGGTTGCTTGTAAATATGACCTTGTTGAGCATTAATATGCCTTGAATGACCACGACAGCTTATCCAAACACAACATGAACACTTATGCATAACCACGATCAATTTGAGCAACGCCGTGCGTCTTATTTGGTTCATATATAGTCTAAGTCTGGGCTTCTGTATGTCTTGTCACATAGTTTGGTGGTGCCGGTGGGCCCGAGGTTTAGAGTGTTTGGCCCTTCACACTCTCAGACTCTACTTTCACGAGGTGAGGTTTAAGATTTTGTATAGTTATGCGACCTATGGCCTTTATATGTTGAATTCTACCCTTGCATGCGAGTATACCTTACTATAAGTACGTATGTGTTCGATATGATATGTTTATGATATTGAGCGTGTGTTCTGCGTGGATGGGTGCTTACGGGCTTAAATTCCATCGCGTGTGATTTGCGTGGATGGGTGTCTAAGGGCTTAAATTCCATCGCGTGGGAGTATATATATAAAAATTAAGTTTTCTGAGGCATATGTAAGCTATTTTGGAAAAATTCGGTTGTGTTATGATTCTGTAGCGAGATTGCCATGAAAGACTGGCGCATGTTCTGTTTTGTTCTGTTGTGGATCCGAGGAGCTACGGGTAATGGGTCCCCCGGGACGGTTAGGGCCGTCGGGGTTTCAACCATGTGCGTATGTTCCATTTGAGATATCATTGCGCGACTCTGGGAGATGGGGGAGGCGTGATATCTTGAGCCTTTGGCAAAGTCCGGGGAGGCTCTTGTGGGTTCGCTACCCCTTGAGGTCGTGTCTATTTTAGACGGTTTTATTATGGATGGTTAGGGCCAACGCGGAGCTCTTCCATCACTGGAGTTGAGGAGGGATTTATTTCTGTATTTCCGTTTTGTTCTGATATGAGGAGTAAAGGTGGGGAGCTCATACTCGCCGAGCATGTGTTCTATTCTGTTATGGAATTCTGAATCGGGATAGAGTCTTTCTGGAAAATGGTTTCTAAACTTATATCTATATTTATTTGGGTTATTTCGAAATGTTTTGGTATGAAACACCTATCCTCGGTTCATGAGTCCATCCTTTCATTCTGTGCTGTGCTCTATATATATTTATTGTGGGTGTGCGTTAGCCCCCTCACTCAGTCAGTTGACTGACACCTCATTTTATCTTTTAGTTGCAGGTTTTTTTTGGCTTGAGCTAGGCGGATGTGAGTCTTCTGGGTCACACTTGTCAGTTTAGTTGGTGTTAAGATGCATTTGTCACATACTCTATTTATGTTATGTATTCTTATTTCGCTTTTGGAGATTATGTTTTATGCTCTACTTAGACTTAAACCCGTGTGGGGTTGGTATGCTAGCATTTGGATGTAATTAGTTATTCTGCTGATACTTATGTTGGTTTATTATGTTGCGATGATTTGAGATTCGGGACTAGATATCTATGCTAGTTGAACCCGTCACCTGTTATGTATGCTGATATTCGGGACTAGGTATCTATGCTAGTTGAACCCGTCACTTATTTTGTACGTTCATTTAATTGCTTCCGCTATCTGATGATAATCGTTTAAATTGCTTCCGCGCTCTGAGTCTGTCGAGTTAGATCCGCCTAGCCTAGTGTGTGAGTTGGTCTCCCGTTCGCTTTGATTCGGATTCGGGCATGGACTTTCCATTTCGTGACCGGGTCTGGGTCTTAGTGCGGGGGATGTGGCATCCTCCGTTTGGGGTGTTACACCCTTAAGTGGTATCAGAGGTTTAGGTTGCAAAACCGAGCTCTTGAGTCGTGTTGAGTCTGTCTAGGTCATACGGCATAGGAATAACTGCGCATTGCATTTGTTTGACTTGATATTTTGACCCTTAGGCATGAATTATTTCGTGATTATATGATTGTGTGCACATTATGACTTTGATTATGCAACATCTTATTTTATGTGCTTTATAAATTGCAACTAATTGTTGCATTTACGTGATTTACGTGTTACATTTCATTTGTGTAACACCCGAGCGTGAGGCGCCACATCCCCCGCACCGAGACCCGACCCGCATAGGAAATGGAAAATTCCTACACGTGCCAAATCACGGCGAACGAGGACACAACACACACGCTAAGCTAGGCGGAAGCTAACCCTTAAACCAAACAATAACCAACATGAATTAAAATCGAGAAACAAATGCAATAGCGGAAGCAATAAACATAAATATTCACATTGAGCATCCAAGCTCCAAAAATAGATCAACCTATACAATAAGTAGTAGTAATGCCATCGTGGCTCAAAATAGCATAATTCGCTCCATACTAATCCAAAATACAAAATATAAGTGCAAATGAGTGTAAAGGAAATGCTAGACACAAATGCAAGACCTAGACGACTCGAATTCCCGCCTAGCACCTCCAAACCTGCACGAAGCAACTGAAAACAAACCGGGTTCAGTCTAAAAGAGACTGGTGGGTATAAAAGCGGGGCATAAGTATAAATATCGCAAAATTGAAACATATACATGCAAGCCCTAATCCTATAGAAGTTTGATAAGAAATTTCCCAAGCGGGCAAAACAAATAAAACATCCATGGGATTACGACTATCATATTCATTCATAATTAACATAGGGTTTAAGGCCCGGCGAGTGGGCGTGCATCATCTCCAACCTTCTCCTCGTGTAATCATATTCATAAATTCATAAGTTGTCATACATAACATATGTGCACATACATAATGATCATAATCATTCATATACACCTTCTTCCTCCGGTGGTGGACGAGTTTGCAAGACTCGACCACCTCATACATAATGGCTAGTGAGGTACATGAATCCTCAAAAACCCGACTAGCGTTTTCTCGTCAAAACTCCTGACGAGATCCGTTTCGACGTAAAATGGTTGGAACTAGTGCACGGGTTCACCGTCGGCCCTTGCCTCCCTGGCTTACCACGATACACTAAGCTCCGGGGCCCGTGATCATAACATACATGCAATCTCGCCAAAACATAAGGTAGGTTTTCATGAAAGAAGGCTTAACAATCGAAAATCATAAGACTCTTTAAAAGACTCGATAAATATAAATATAACTTTTGGCTTAAAACGGTCACATAAGGGTTATATCGGGTCAAGATAACTATTAGTAGAGAAACCCACCTTAAACCGTCAAAAGAAGACACAAAAGCCTCAAGGATTGGCCTCGTCTCCAACCGGATCAAAATCTGTGCAAGAAAGGTGAAGTGAGACTCAAAATGACCAATTAAGACGCTCGGCAATGAAATGATCATGATATGAATGCATAAAAGAGTATGTTATGTAATGAACATGTTCATGTGCACTATTAATGTCTTAAAGACATATAAACGTTCATTTCATTCATTCAATGAAGCATTCATATTCAAACGAGTTCATATCTTTCACATTTCACATCAAATGAATCCATAAATTTAATAAAATTCTCAAATCACTCTATTTAACATATTAATAAATTATAAATATCATAGAGGGGTAAAGAAAATATAAAACAAATCAATTAAACCACATATACATTCATGTATTGCAAATAGAGAGCAAAAGGTCATATTTCACGTAGGTGCAGGACAATTCATATTAAAATTCAAGTCATGAAATGTAACATGTACTGGAGCAATTAAATAACATAAATAAGACATAAAGGAGACCAAAGGATCAAATAAAAGGCAAAGAAAGACAAGGCAAAAACGCAACAGCAGCAGCAGCTCGTGAACGGCGGTTTATTCTTCATCTTTGCAGCTGAAAACTGACCCAAAACCAAGGCATAACAAGGGATACACATAGAGCAACATATATACTACAAAGCCATGCCATAATACATGAAAAAGAACACAAAAATCCCAACATTTCAGTCCCCAAAACGTGACAGCAGCTGGGCAAGGAAGAGCAGATTATTTTCTGCACATTTCTTCAAGTTTTCATGAAAATCAACAATGGTAATTCATGCTAGGCTCAAGTACCATGAAAGATAAGGCAAATACTGAAGTTAAGGAGTTCAAAAGCTCAACAAACATGCCTCAATTCAGCTCATAAAGCAAGCAACATCAAGGATTCAAGAATTGAAGCCTAACCTAACTATTCATTCATCATCTTCAAAACTCATGAAAACATGCTCAAAATTGGGGAGGAATGGATCAAAATGACTCATAATGAATGTATATTACAACCCTAAGCTTACCTTGTGGATTGGTTGAAGGTTGGAGGAGATTTGAGCTTGAATCTCCAAGGAGGGCTGGAGTTACGGGATTTTCTGGAATGCAGGGGATGAGGAGCTGATCTTATCCAAATGAGAGGGTGTGGTTCGGTTAAGGAGAGTAGGATCAGATAGAGGGTTGAGTTAGGGTTCCATAGGCTCAAACCATGGTTAATTTGGTCAACAAATGAATAAATTATGATTTATTTGGTAAAAGGTGGCAGATTTGGTTCCCGTTGCATGTTTCGGTTGAATTTCGGAGGTTCAAATAAATTTGGAAAAATATAAGGCTAAGTTCATCAAACTCGAATTTTCAATACGAGTTCAACGAAGGTGACGAAACTCGAATCCGAGTTTCCTAGCTCAAGATATTAAATACGGAACCAAGGTTGCGCTAATTACTCGTTAGCCCCCGATTTGGATTCCAAAAATCAAAATAAATTCGAAACGTATGCAAATGAACCCGAAAACATGAAATGATCATATATTCATATTTATAACACATATAAGTCCAACATATTAAATTTGCACGAAATTCTGAATTCATTTCACGTAGAAACGGCAAGCAATTAAGTCATTCAAGCGCAAATAGTTCAAAGAAAATTCATATAAATTCAAATTCAAATTCAAATATTTTCAAATAATTAAATATTTTAATAATATAATATAACTAAAACAATTGCACGATTTAATATATAGATATAATTATTAACATTAAAAATATATATATATCCGCTAATTCATATATATATAATATTAACTAACTTAATATATATAAAAATTAACATTTAATATATAAAATAAAATTAAATATATAAAACACGTATAAATAATTAATTCGCGCAATTTGGTAAACACATACGTCATACCTGTACGACCGAAATATCGGGGCGTCACAACCTCTCCCCTTAAAAGAATCCGTCCTCGGATTCACTGATTGCTCGGAAATAATTCGGGATGGAACTTTCTCATCTTATCCTCCGTCTCCCACGTAGCCTCTTCTGTCTTATCACTTCTCCATAACACTTTAACTAGTGGGATTTGCCGATTTCTTAATTCTTGAAATTTTCGATCCAAAATCTTAACCGGTTTCTGAACGAAGGTGAGATTAGGCTCAATTTCTACCTCTTCCTCGGGTAGGATCTCGGATTCATCCGGATAATACTTGCGAAGTTGCGAGACATGAAATACGTTGTGGATTCCCGTCAAACTCGGAGGCAAATTCAAGCGATAAGCCGTATCTCCAATTTTCTCAAGAACCTTGTACGGACCTAGATAACGAGGATTCAACTTACCTCCCTTTCCAATCCTCGAAAATCCTTTTCGTGGAGAAGCTTTCAAAAATACTCTATCCCCAACTTCAAACTTAAGATCCTTTCTCTGCCGATCCGCATAGCTTTTCTGTCTATCTTGAGCTGCTTTCATTCTTTGCTGAATGATCTGAACCTTATCAATCGCCGCTTGCACGGCCTTAGAAGGCTTCTCTTTCTTTTCTCCTCGTTTCACTCCCTCTTGCTTTGTCCAATTCCATTCCTCAAGGTCAAAGAATAAGGGAGATCTACACTTTCGTCCATAGAGAGCTTCATAAGGCGCCATTCCTATCGAAGCTTGGAAACTGTTATTATAGGCAAACTCAATTAAAGGCAGCTGCTCATTCCATGAACTCGAAAAGTCCAATGCACATGCTCTCAACATATCCTCCAAATACTTGATTAGTCTTTCCGACTGACCATCTGTCTGAGGATGGAAAGCTGTGCTGAATTGAAGCCTTGTTCCCAAATTCCTTTGCAATTCTTGCCAAAATCTAGAAGTGAACCTCGGATCTCGATCTGATACTATACTGACCGGCACACCATGAAGTCGAACAATCTCATCAACATACTTCTTTGCCAACTTAGGTACCTTATCCGACATTCGAACAGCCACAAAATGTGCCGATTTCGTTAATCTGTCCACGATTACCCAAATCCCATCAAGACCACCCTTCACTCTAGGAAGACCCGAAACGAAATCCATCGCCACCTGTTGCCATTTCCATTCTGGGATCGGTAACGGTTGAAGTAGCCCGGATGACTTCTGATGCTCAGCTTTCACGGTTTGGCAAGTCAAACAATGTTTCACGAAATTGATCACATCCCTTTTAAGCCCATTCCACCAATAAAATTGCTTCAAATCCTTGTACATCTTATTACCTCCGGGATGTATCGAATACCCTGAACGGTGAGCTTCTTCCAAAATAATCCTCTTCAATTCATCCGGAACCACAATCCTGTTCTTAAACCTTAAGAGTCCCGTGTCATCGAACCCAAATGGACATTCGGGATCATCTCTAGCTTTCTGAGCTAATTTCTGAACTTCGGGATCTCTTCTCTGAGCTTCAAATATTCTTGGTTGAAGATCCGGTTGTACCGTAATATTCCGAACACTTGCTCTCAACTTGAAAAATTCGGATTCATCTTCAACTTCCACTTTCACACTAGACACACTAGCCTTCCTGCTAAGTGCATCCGCAACTACATTAGCTTTCCCGGGATGGTATCGGATTGTACACTCATAATCCGCTAAAGTCTCCATCCATCTCCTTTGTCTTTTATTCAACTCCTTCTGAGAAAATAAATACTGAAGACTTTTGTGGTCAGGAAAGATCTCGAAAGGAATTCCATATAAGTAGTGTCTCCACTTTCCCAAAGCAAAGATCACCGCTGCTAGCTCGAGATCGTGGGTGGGATAATTTTGTTCATGATTCTTCAATTTCCTCGAGGCATAGGCTATCACCCTACCATTCTGCATCAAAACACATCCCAACCCTTCTTTCGAGGCGTCCGTGTAAACCATGTATCCTTCCGTGCCTTCAGGGAGTGCTAATACGGGTGCAGTGGTTAATTTCTCCTTCAAGAGTTGAAAACTTGCCTCACATACCTCGTCCCAATCGAACTTAACTTCTTTCTTTGTCAACCGAGTTAAAGGAGCTGCGATCTTAGAGAAATCCTTAACAAATCTTCGATAATACCCAGCTAAACCCAAGAAACTTCTGACCTCGGAAGCATTTTTCGGACTCTGCCACTGAATAACCGTCTCTATCTTCGAAGGATCTACTTCCAAACCCATACTCGAGACAATATGACCTAGAAAAGCAACCCGGTCGATCCAAAACTCACACTTACTAAACTTCGCATACAACCGGTGCTCTCTCAATGTCTCCAAAACCAATCTGAGATGCCTGGCATGATCTTCCGGATTCCTCGAATAAACCAGAATATCATCGATGAAGATTACCACGAATTTATCCAAATAAGGCCGAAAAGTCCGATGCATCATATCCATGAATGCTGCGGGAGCATTAGTTAAACCGAAAGGCATCACAGTGAATTCATAATGTCCATACCGGGTATTAAATCCTGTCTTAGGTATATCTTCTTCCCGGATTTTCAACTGATAGTAACCTTGCCTTAAATCCAATTTCGAATAAACACCCGAGCCTTGTAACATATCAAACAATTCTTCAATGTGAGGTAACGGATACTTGTTCTTGATAGTCACCCGATTAAGCTCCCGATAATCTATACACATTCTTAACGATCCATCTTTCTTCTTAACAAAGAGAACCGGAGCACCCCACGGAGATGAACTCGGCCGAATATATCCAATCTTAAGTAATTCCTCAAGCTGAATTTTCAATTCCTTCAACTCCGCCGGAGCCATTCTATACGGAGTCTTAGAATACGGTTCTGATCCCGGATATAAATCTATAACGAATTCTATCTCACGATCCGGTGGCAACGAACCCAAATTCTCCGGAAACACGTCGGGAAAATCCTTAACCACGGCGGTCTCCTCAAACTTAATTTGATCCTTTGGCTTATTGAGAAGATAAGCAACAAATCCCATAGCCCCTTCTCTCATTAGCTTATGAGCTTCCATAAAAGATAAGAGAGGTACATTCTTCGATCCCACTTCTCCAATCAACTCTTTCCCCAACTTAATCTTCTTCTTAAAACAATTAACCTCGGCCCGATGCCGGTATAACCAATCCATACCGAAGATTACCCCATATCTCTTCATAGACATCACGATGAAATCGGCAGGATAATCTTTCCCTTCTATCAAATCCGAACAACCCCGAACCACTTGATCCGTCTGCAAATTTCCTCCAAGAGGAGAACTCACAAAATAACAAGAATTGGCACATATAACAGGTAGGCACAGAGAAGCACATAAATCACGAGATATAAAAGAGTGCGTCGCACCCGGATCAAATAATGCATGAATGTTCGTGGCGTGAATGCATATGGTACCTTCCACCACGGCTGTCGGATCAACCTCTGCATCCTGCTCCTCGCCCTCAAGGGCATAAGCACGAGCTCGAATCATAGGCTTTGGAACTCCTTTCTGAAATCCCGGGTTCTTATCAGGACACGTATTCGCCATGTGATCCGCTTTCCCACAGATGATACATAAGCCCATTCTTTTCCAACAATTGTAGAAGTTGTGGGTTGGACCTCCGCAATGCGTACATGGCATCTTAGACAATCGATCCTCACTCGAAGTCTGCTGAGTTTTAGGAGCCATCAATCGAGGCGGAGCATTCTGAGAAACTTGCCCTCCAAACTTAGGTTTCTTGAAAAGACCTTGTGTAGGTGGAGCCGCTTGTACCATAGGCCTCTTACCATACCCCGATCCTTGTCCCATAGGAGCCTTGAAAATCGGATCTTTCTTCTTGAATTCCTCCTCTTGTTCCAAAGCTCTCTGTACAGTATCAGCAAAGGATAAGTAATTATGTCCAGCTTGGCCATGCCTCAGATCCTGTCTAAGTCCGGCAATAAACTTCTTCGCCTTCCTCTTTTCATCCCTCGTGATATGAGGTGCATACTTTCCAAGTCGGTTAAAAATGGCAATGTACTGAGCCACTGAACGGCTACCCTGCTTCAAGTTCATGAATTCTTGCTCCTTTCTCTCTCTCACCACCTCGGGCACAAAACACTCTCGAAACTCTCTTTTGAAGACTTCCCACGTAATCTCCTCTTCATCAACCTCTAACTTCTCCCTCGACCTCTCCCACCAATCATAAGCTTCGCCATCCAATTGAAATACGGCGAACTGAACCTTCTCTTGGGTGGTAAATTGTCGAACTCCAAATATCCTTTCTATTCTCGTCAGCCATCCCTCCGATATCTCATCATCAATTGAGCCAGAAAACCGTGGAGGGTTGTAACTTAGAAATATCCCATGAGGATCCCTATGATTGTTGTTATTCAACGGAGCCGGTTGTTCAACGGGTTGTGGTGGGGGAGCTTGAGCTCTCCTATGCTCGACATAATTAAATACCGCTTCCATAAAGTTTCCCATATCCATCGGAGGCGGTTGTGGTTGTTGTGGTGTAGGAGATCGATCACGATGTCGGTGTTGCCCCGGTGATCTCTCACGATGTCTACGCGGGGGCATCCTGTTCAGAAAACACTGAAATGCGTGCTATCCTCAGTTAATGCATGAAAATGCAATTAGTTCAATCAAGATCGAAGTATAGAGCACATAAGCACGTATAAAATCCATAAGAGATGCATATGCAATCACATTGTCAATTAGTCCTAAAGCCGAACGACCTAAACTGACTCACACGACACTAGAGCCCGGGTTTTGCAACCCTTAGCTCTGATACCACTTAAAGGATGTAACACCCGAGCGTGAGGCGCCACATCCCCCGCACCGAGACCCGACCCGCATAGGAAATGAAAAATTCCTACACGTGACAAATCACGGCGAACGAGGACACAACACACACGCTAAGCTAGGCGGAAGCTAACCCTTAAACCAAACAATAACCAACATGAATTAAAATCGAGAAACAAATGCAATAGCGGAAGCAATAAACATAAATATTCACATTGAGCATCCAAGCTCCAAAAATAGATCAACCTATACAATAAGTAGTAGTAATGCCATCATGGCTCAAAATAGCATAATTCGCTCCATACTAATCCAAAATACAAAATATAAGTGCAAATGAGTGTAAAGGAAATGCTAGACACAAATGCAAGACCTAGACGACTCGAATTCCCGCCTAGCACCTCCAAACCTGCACGAAGCAACTGAAAACAAACCGGGTTCAGTCTAAAAGAGACTGGTGGGTATAAAAGCGGGGCATAAGTATAAATATCGCAAAATTGAAACATATACATGCAAGCCCTAATCCTATAGAAGTTTGATAAGAAATTTCCCAAGCGGGCAAAACAAATAAAACATCCATGGGATTACGACTATCATATTCATTCATAATTAACATAGGGTTTAAGGCCCGGCGAGTGGGCGTGCATCATCTCCAACCTTCTCCTCGTGTAATCATATTCATAAATTCATAAGTTGTCATACATAACATATGTGCACATACATAATGATCATAATCATTCATATACACCTTCTTCCTCCGGTGGTGGACGAGTTTGCAAGACTCGACCACCTCATACATAATGGCTAGTGAGGTACATGAATCCTCAAAAACCCGACTAGCGTTTTCTCGTCAAAACTCCTGACGAGATCCGTTTCGACGTAAAATGGTTGGAACTAGTGCACGGGTTCACCGTCGGCCCTTGCCTCCCCGGCTTACCACGATACACTAAGCTCCGGGGCCCGTGATCATAACATACATGCAATCTCGCCAAAACATAAGGTAGGTTTTCATGAAAGAAGGCTTAACAATCGAAAATCATAAGACTCTTTAAAAGACTCGATAAATATAAATATAACTTTTGGCTTAAAACGGTCACATAAGGGTTATATCGGGTCAAGATTACTATTAGTAGAGAAACCCACCTTAAACCGTCAAAAGAAGACACAAAAGCCTCAAGGATTGGCCTCGTCTCCAACCGGATCAAAATCTGTGCAAGAAAGGTGAAGTGAGACTCAAAATGACCAATTAAGACGCTCGACAATGAAATGATCATGATATGAATGCATAAAAGAGTATGTTATGTAATGAACATGTTCATGTGCACTATTAATGTCTTAAAGACATATAAACGTTCATTTCATTCATTCAATGAAGCATTCATATTCAAACGAGTTCATATCTTTCACATTTCACATCAAATGAATCCATAAATTTAATAAAATTCTCAAATCACTCTATTTAACATATTAATAAATTATAAATATCATAGAGGGGTAAAGAAAATATAAAACAAATCAATTAAACCACATATACATTCATGTATTGCAAATAGAGAGCAAAAGGTCATATTTCACGTAGGTGCAGGACAATTCATATTAAAATTCAAGTCATGAAATGTAACATGTACTGGAGCAATTAAATAACATAAATAAGACATAAAGGAGACCAAAGGATCAAATAAAAGGCAAAGAAAGACAAGGCAAAAACGCAACAGCAGCAGCAGCTCGTGAACGGCGGTTTATTCTTCATCTTTGCAGCTGAAAACTGACCCAAAACCAAGGCATAACAAGGGATACACATAGAGCAACATATATACTACAAAGCCATGCCATAATACATGAAAAAGAACACAAAAATCCCAACATTTCAGTCCCCAAAACGTGACAGCAGCTGGGCAAGGAAGAGCAGATTATTTTCTGCACATTTCTTCAAGTTTTCATGAAAATCAACAATGGTAATTCATGCTAGGCTCAAGTACCATGAAAGATAAGGCAAATACTGAAGTTAAGGAGTTCAAAAGCTCAACAAACATGCCTCAATTCAGCTCATAAAGCAAGCAACATCAAGGATTCAAGAATTGAAGCCTAACCTAACTATTCATTCATCATCTTCAAAACTCATGAAAACATGCTCAAAATTGGGGAGGAATGGATCAAAATGACTCATAATGAATGTATATTACAACCCTAAGCTTACCTTGTGGATTGGTTGAAGGTTGGAGGAGATTTGAGCTTGAATCTCCAAGGAGGGCTGGAGTTACGGGATTTTCTGGAATGCAGGGGATGAGGAGCTGATCTTATCCAAATGAGAGGGTGTGGTTCGGTTAAGGAGAGTAGGATCAGATAGAGGGTTGAGTTAGGGTTCCATAGGCTCAAACCATGGTTAATTTGGTCAACAAATGAATAAATTATGATTTATTTGGTAAAAGGTGGCAGATTTGGTTCCCGTTGCATGTTTCGGTTGAATTTCGGAGGTTCAAATAAATTTGGAAAAATATAAGGCTAAGTTCATCAAACTCGAATTTTCAATACGAGTTCAACGAAGGTGACGAAACTCGAATCCGAGTTTCCTAGCTCAAGATATTAAATACGGAACCAAGGTTGCGCTAATTACTCGTTAGCCCCCGATTTGGATTCCAAAAATCAAAATAAATTCGAAACGTATGCAAATGAACCCGAAAACATGAAATGATCATATATTCATATTTATAACACATATAAGTCCAACATATTAAATTTGCACGAAATTCTGAATTCATTTCACGTAGAAACGGCAAGCAATTAAGTCATTCAAGCGCAAATAGTTCAAAGAAAATTCATATAAATTCAAATTCAAATTCAAATATTTTCAAATAATTAAATATTTTAATAATATAATATAACTAAAACAATTGCACGATTTAATATATAGATATAATTATTAACATTAAAAATATATATATATCCGCTAATTCATATATATATAATATTAACTAACTTAATATATATAAAAATTAACATTTAATATATAAAATAAAATTAAATATATAAAACACGTATAAATAATTAATTCGCGCAATTTGGTAAACACATACGTCATACCTGTACGACCGAAATATCGGGGCGTCACAATTTGCATCTTTAACCCACATGCATCGAATTTAGTGTTTGAATTTCAGGGTGCCCTATGAGTCAACACTAAGATTTCCCTCCGTCAACACTACCTATTGGTACTACAACGAAAACACGCCATAATTCGAAGATGAAATGATTCTTTACCAAGATCAATGTTCATGAAAAGGTTCAGAGTTGAAGGAATGAGAATTGCTATATTGACTTACTATCTTAAAGTCAATTGAAAGATGAAGTTTGACGAATTTTAACCTTGAGGATTCGTTCATCTGAAAGTAGTCACCTTGTTGAGGAAATGAGTCAATGGAGGAGAGTCTGATCAAGTAAAACCTTTTTGAAGGAGTTTGATGAGCTTTCGCCTTGATGATTCGTTTATTTGGAAGTAGTCACCTTGTTGATGGAAACGAGTTAATGTAGAAGAATCCGATCAAATAAGATCCGATCAAGTTCAAGGGATGTGGATAGGTAACCATGTTACTTAAGCAACGAGCTACAAACCATCGGTGAGTGTTGAAGGTTTTGGTGCCGTTTAGAGTTAACAAACGACAAGAGAAGATTGGTTGTTAGCTCTTTGGGTGTTTCTTCAAGATGAGATGAAAGACACTGTTGAGGTGGGAATAGAACACTTAGATGCCGAAAGACTTTATCCAAGTTTCAGGATCATATACCATGGATTGCTTTGGGAAGTGCTTAGCACCACGATCATCCAACGAAACTAAACGAATCATGGACAACTCCTTGAAGATGAGCAGATTAAGATTTAACCCATAAATCAAAATTCTTGGGAGAAATTGAGGATGATTCTAGTTGAGTAAGGATTACGGTCTAGTAAGGGGTTTGGTGATAAAACGAGCTTTGCTGAGTTACCACTCTATGAAAAGACTCAAGACAAAGAAGTTCAGATAACGGGGGTTGCATCATTGTCGGCTTAATCAACTCCTAATGCTTCATCTCAACTTTCTCGTCGAGATTTTTACACTTTGGTTAACGGTACGCCAAACATTCATGGCATTTGCATACATGCATCGCTTAAATACTCTTACCTTATTTTGCTTGATGTGGGTGATGACTATTGCTATTTTAATTGTGATAACTTGGATACCTGATCTAGTATTTGTAACTTGAAATTTCTACTTGTTATGAACCGTTGCTGAAATGAATGACTTATGTACTTATGTGAATTATTCATGCTTATGTAATTTAAAACTCTCTTGATTGCTCACTAACTTCTCATATAACATACATACTGTAACCCTGTTTTATAGGGATTCCATCGCAATATCCCCCTTGAGTTGAGGTATGAGCGTTCAATCTATACTCAAGGGACACCGATATCAGTTGTATAAGGTACACCAAACATGCATTGCATACTTTTCGTCAAGTGTTACTATGATATGTGTATGTATGAATAACTGATCAGTGGATTTATGTGCAAGAGAGACCTTAGGTTCCCTCTTTCTACGTGTTGGAGAGATGTAGGATTCTCTCTATTTATGTGATAGAAAGATGTTGGAATCTTTCTAAGTTTTATGCGCGAGAGATGTTGGATTCTCTTGTACTTAGATATTCAGAGATGCTGGATTCTCTTGAATCTAGGGGTTTGAGGAATGCTGGATTTTCTCAAACTAGAATGTTGGGAGATGTTGGAATCTGCCCGACTTAGGTTGAGAGACGGGGTTCTCTCAATTATGTGCTTGAGAGACGGGGTTCTCTCTTTTATATGTGCTCAAGAGACGGGGTTCTCTCTCTTGTGGGTGCTGAGGGACGGGGCTCTCTCACTTACGTGTTGAGAGATGAGATTCTCTCTTGTTTGTTGTGGTTGCGTTACGCGTTGATTTGACTACGGGTTGCAAATGGCGAGTATGAGATGACAATGAGGTTGGGTGCAGTTGCAGCTATCCGATCATGGAAATGACCTATCGAGTTCGAAAAACTAACAGATCAAGTATCCGCACAGACCTCGACGATAACAAGACATCCTAAAGGAGGTTCAGTGTAGATGACAGGAGTAAGCCTCACCATTAGGGCTATGATCTTATGCGAGTTCGGGAGAAGGGTTGGAGCACTACAAAGTCGAGTATCTACATTTTAGTAGTGGAACCTGGGGACCAGGTTCTCTTAAGGGGGGAAGGTTGTGACGCCCCGTATTCTCGAAGGGCGTCCTGACGATATTAACAAGTAAGTCTCCACACTTGTGTGTGTTTAATTTTAGAGTTCTTGAATTATGTGATTTAATGTGAATCCAATTTAATATGTGATCATTTGAATTATTCTAAGATTAATTGTCAACTTGATTAATTACGCGCATATGTAACCCTAACCGTCTAATTTGATTTAATTCGAATTTATTCCATGAAATAATTGTCAAGTGATTTTAAATCCATCATGTTACTTAACTTGTTTAATTTCGGTTTACTTGAATTCCTTGAGATTAATTGTCAATCATGTGTTTATGAAGTGTCGTTAAATTGTACGAAAGGTTTCTAAAATTAAATTGAATTAAACTCTAATTGGTAAATCTCTCTCTTTCATTTTAATTTATAAAATTAATTCGGAGCTTGAATGTTTATTCGTAACTTTACCAATTTTATCTACGATTATTCGTACACGATATTTCACTTTGCTACGCGATAAGGATATCCGGTTCTAAATAGTTTGTGCACAAGACACATTTCTCCAAATCTCCTCTTCTCTCTCTCTCTCATTCCCGCACACACACTAGTCGTAACTTGGCCGTTTCTCGATGGAATTCGATGAATGAGCAGTCCATTTCGAAGAGCTCGACGAGAGGATCACGATGGTACAAAGATCTTATCTGAACGACCAACGGTGGAGGAGATATCTGTGATTTTCAGACGTAACTGCTCAAAGTTCGGAAATTCGCGGCTGGATTGCGGCAGCAATTTCGACAGCCTCGTACGGCCTCCTCCGACATCGGAATATAGCGAAATTGGTACGCAAATCGAATGTCTCGACGAGATCTACAACTTGGAAGTAATGGCGCAGTCATTGGGGCAGCGGTGGCGCCACACGCGCCGCCCGAAGGTCACGCCGCTGGTGGTGGATCTGGCCAAACTTCGCCGGCCGTTTTCGGTGATTCCGGCGGCGGTTTTGGGCGGACGAGGTACATTTTTGAAGCTATTCTCATGGGGAATGAATTCTGGGTTGGTGGCACAACCATCGGAGTGGAGGTGGAGGCGCACACGCCGTCTGAAGTCGCGACGGCGGCGGCCTGTTACTGTAGCGGCCGAATTCTTGACTTTCCGGCCACTTTCTCCGGTGACCATCTTGGGGGTTTCGAAGAGCACGCCATGGGTAAGTCGATGCCTTTTACGGATTTCGTTTTCGTTCACCGGATTGGAAGTAATTTGAATTTGAAGTTTTGGGGTTTTCGTATTCTTGGATTCAAGATCTAGGACGATTGGCTTGAAATTTTCAAAAACTGATCAACGATTTGGAACGAGCACAAAGACTACATTATCGGGTAATTTTTCGGGATTTTTCCGGCTACTTTCGGGGCGGCCCGGCGACTTTCCGGCCGTTAATTTATTACGAATTATTTTGCATAATTCGCTTTCCGTTCGTTAATCGGACACTCGGTTTATTTATTACGAATTATTTTGCATAATTATAATTATTTGAATTAATTGTTTTAAGTGCAAATAAATTGTTTATTGTTGGTTTGTTGATCGAGATGTATTCCAATCATATTCAAAAATATGTATTAAATGAATTGTGATATGCATGAATATTTTGATTTATAATTTGAATTCCGATGTGATGAATTTACGTTATTTGTTAAGTACGAAGGGTGTTAGTGTAATATTTAGAAACTAATCTTTTATGTGACTAAATGAACTTGAATGATATTTTAGAAGAACGAACATGTTGTGATTTCTCTATATGAATTTGAGACGTTCTCAATGTTATGTTTGTTGTAAATTATGTTTCAAATATAAAATTGAGATACATGAAAGTTGCTTGAACAACTTGAGACTTGATCCATTATATGAGTTAGAATTGTAATATCTTTATTTACTCTTACTACTCGAAAATTGTATATTATGAATTATGATAAATTGATAATTGTCATGCTTGTAAGTAATTAATTCCTAGTTGAATAATTGTATAAACACTTTAAATGAACAATTATGCTTAGCAATCGACTAAGGAGATGTTTGTGTAATAATTCTAAACTTTTATAAATAACTTAGGGGATGTAAGTGTAATATTTATGAAACTATGAATGTGACTTGAGCTTGTGTACCAATCATGTTGTGAAGTTGTAAAGTATGATCTTAAGTGAATTAAATGCACTCTTTATTTGTATCAAGCATGCCATCTACCTACAACAACTTTGTATGTTTATATGATCAAGTTGCTCTTACTTATGCAATTTATAACTCGACATGAACTTGATGCTTAATTCTAATATTATAATTGAACCCTGTGACATTGGATGATTTAATATGCATTTTGTGAATACATTGACTTCCTAAATTGATCTTGCATCTTTGGATATGGAATTGCGTGCCGGTTGCTTGTAAATAGGACCTTGTTGAGCATTGATATGCCTTGAATGACCACGACAGCTTATCCAAACACAACATGAACACTTATGCATAACCACGATCATGTTGAGCAATGCCGTGCGTCTTATTTGGTTCATATAGAGTCTAAGTCTGGGCTTCTGTACGTCTTGTCACATAATTTGGTGGTGCCGGTGGGCCCGAGGTTTAGAGTGTTTGGCCCTGCACACTCTCAGACTCTACTTTGACGAGGTGAGGTTTAGGATTTTGTATAGTTATGCGACCTATGACCTTTATATGCGGAATTCTACCCTTGCATGCGAGTATACCTTACTATAGTACGTATGTGTTGGATATGATATGTTTATGATATTGAGCGTGTATTCTGTGTGGATCGGTGCTTACGGGCTTAAATTCCATCGCGTGGGTTTTGCGTGGATGGGTGCTTACGGGCTTAAATTCCATCGCGTGTGATTTGCGTGGATGGGTGTCTAAGGGCTTAAATTCCATCGCGTGGGAGTATATCTATAAAAATTAAGTTTTCTGAGGCATATGTAAGCTATTTTGGAAAAATTCGGTTGTGTTATGATTCTGTAGCGAGATTGCCATGAAAGACTGGCGCATGTTCTGTTCTGTTCTATTGTGGATCCGAAGAGCTACGGGTAATGGATCCCCCGAGACGGTTAGGGTCGTCGGGGTTTCAACGATGTGCGTACGTTCCATTTGAGATATCATTGCGCGACTCAGGGAGATAGGGGAGGCGTGATATCTTGAGCCTTCGGCTAAGGCCGGGGAGGACTCTTGTGGGTTCGCTACCCCTTGAGGTCGAGTCTATTTTAGACGGTTTTATTATGGATGGTTAGGGCCAACACGGGGATCTTCCATCACTGGAGTTGAGGAGGGATTTATTTCTGTATTTCCGTTTTGTTCTGATATGAGGAGTAAAGGTGGGAAGCTCGTACTCGCCAAGCATGTGTTCTATTATGTTATGGAATTATGAATCGGGATAGAGTCTTTCTGGAAAATGGTTTCTAAACTTATATCTATATCTATTTGGGTTATTTCGAAATGTTTTGGTATGCAACACCTATCCTCGGTTCATGAGTCCATCCTTTCATTCTGTGTTGTGCTGTATATATATTTATTGTGGGTGTGCGTTAGCCCCCTCACTCAGTCAGTTGACTGATACCTAATTTTATCTTTTAGTTGTAGGTTTCTTTTGGCTTGAGCTAGGCGGATGTGAGTCTTCTGGGTCACACTTGTCGGTTTAGTTGGTGTTAAGATGCATTTGTCACATACTCTATTTATGTTATGTATTCTTATTTCGCTTTTGGAGATTATGTTTTATGCTCTACTTAGACTTAAACCCGTGTGGGGTTGGTATGCTAGCATTTGGATGTAATTAGTTATTCAGCTAATACTTATGTTGGTTTATTATGTTGCGATGATTTGAGATTCGGGACTAGGTATCTATGCTAGTTGAACCCGTAACTTATTTTGTACGTTCATTTAATTGCTTCCGCTATCTGATGATAATCGTTTAAATTGCTTCCGCGCTCTGAGTCTGTCGAGTTAGATCCATCTAGCCTAGTGTGTGAGTTGGTCTCCCGTTCGCTTTGATTCGGATTCGGGCATGGACTTTCCAATTCGTGACCGGGTCTGGGTCTTAGTGCGGGGGATGTGGCATCCTCCGTTTGGGGTGTTACAGCTTGGTTTTATTTAAATTACATGAACATTGCCGTGCGTCATACTTGGTCTCATATTGAGTCATGTCTCACGAGTTCCCACTATTCCCTTTCTTGTCCAGTTTTTCTCCAGGGCGGAGATCATGGTTCGTCTGGGCATTTTCTTGTAGCCTTATCTTATCCCGTCGCTCGTCAAGTGAGGTTTAACTCTAGATACTTAGAACCCTTACAACCCTATGTGTGGTTTTCGGCCAAAAGGTATATATATATCTATAGTTTTCAAATCTTATTAATTTACAATGGATTTCATGAATTGAACGGATTGATTGATTGATTGATTGAATGTTTTGGCAAGTAACTATTGTTCACGTTGCGCCCCAAGGGTAGTGTATTGAGCCAACCGGGGAAGCAAGGGCTGACGAGTAACTCTTGCACTACCCTCACCATTGTGGGATCACCTCTGAATCCACCAGGAGGTTTGGTGGAGGAAGAAATCCCGTGCGTGGGAGTCACGTTCCCGACGTACACCATGATTGGATGGTGGGGCCTTACAATCGCACCATCACCCGGAGGAAGAAGGATTTATTGATTGAAATTGCTAATTGTGCACGGAATTGTTTGGGTGATCACTTAATCCACTAATAAATTGAAGTATTGTACACAGTCGGTGAAAGGTTGGAGATTTGCCCTCACTCACCGGGCCACGAATTGATTGTATTGAATTGATTAGATTGATAAATTGAATTAGTTGTAACCTCGGGCGATAGTATCTCTTATTTTACTAAATTGTATTGTTATTTTCCAAAATTATTACCCGAGATTATAACTTGAATGTATGTGCGCATATATTTATCTATACCCCTCGCTCAGTCCATGTTGGACTGACACCTCAACTTTTCAGTTTTTGCAGGTTCGTGCTAGGCGGGGATTAGAGTCTAGCTTCTTTTATTCGGGTCTAGCACTTCACCTCATATTTTGGTTCATGTATTGATACTTCTTATATTTTGTATTATGCCTTATTCATGTTGGATATAAGATATTGTATTGATATGGAAATGTTGGTATCTGTGAATAGATATGTAAATATGGTACCTATAAGTATTGAATGTTATTGCTTCCGCTTTTATTGCTCTGAATTGTTTATTGGTATTAATTGAGGGTTAGTCCCGCCTAGCTAGTGGTTTATTTTCTCTTGTCACCCGTTCGCTATAGTTTTGGTTCATATACGGATTATCCATTTCGTATGTGGACTGAGCTATAGTGCGGGGTTTTGGCATCTCGGCGTACGGGTGCTACATCTTAGGTGGTATCAGAGCCCGGTTGCAAAACCGCGGTTCTAGCGTCGAGTCTTGTCATGTCTAGGTCGAACGGTATAGGATTATTTGATAAATTGCGAGTCTTGCATCTTATTTGGAACTTACTTGAACTTATTTGCCTTACCTGAATTCATTGAAATACTTGAATTATGTGTCTTACTTGTATTTTGTGGTTTGTTTGTCGCATTTTGCATCACATCTGTGTTCTGAATTTAATTATGTGACATGAGCATGCACTAATGGCATGCATCTATATTCGAGATAAATTATGACTTGTAGGTTACCAAGATCATATCAAACCACGACCAATTTTTACAACCACAACAACTCATCACAAGTTCTACCTGCAAGCCAAAGGATGCAAGGAAGGAGTCGAGAATTCTATACAAGGGTTTAAGATTCATGGTCTTCTCTGGTTAGGGCTGTAGTTCGAGGGTTGGAATCCGGGATAGAAGGTCGATTTATGAGGAAAGCTTGCATTTCCTACTGGAGATGCTGAATTCTTGATGAGATAGAGTTGGGGCATGTGGTATTGCAACTCACAAGTTTACATTCATACCTACTCTACAAAATTATCCAACGGGGTTCTATAGGATCACCTAAATTCAAGAATGGAGTGGAGAGAGCGTGAAGGTAGTAAATTTGAGGTTTCTATCAACGAGGGGGCGATAACTTTAGGAAACTTACTTAACTCAAGGAAGAGGTGAAGGAGACTTTGAGGGTACTCATGATTCGAGGTTCGAATTTGTGAGCAACAATGGAAACGGTAAAGAAAGACAAAAATCTACTTGGAGAAACTAGGTGCTCAAGTGTAATTCATTTTGAAGGGTGAGTTCATTTAATTATTCAAGCTTATAAAGATCAGACTGAGGAAGTCATGATCAAATTAATAACTATGGCAAAGACTACGACGACATTTGGAGATTAACTCTCTAAGAGAAGTCAAGGCACTAACTTTATGGTTGTAGAGGAATTTGAATTCAAGAATCACAATTTTGGATTACAAAGTTATGCAAGTCGATAAGAGAAAACTTGGATGAAGAAGATATGTATGGTGAAGTTTTGAGCAACATTTAGAAATCAATACTTCATAAGGAATACTTGGGGAAAGAACCAGGTTCAAGAAATTTCAAGTCTTGAGTGATGGAGATGCACGAGCTGATGTCAGAGAATTTTAAAGATTTAGAAGACCGTGGGTAACAAGAAATGACCAACAAATTCAAGGCAAGCCCATAATTCAAAAACAAGGAACAAGTGCCAAGCCAAAGAATATAACTACGGTGACAGGTTTAACGCATTCATGGCACATGCATCATACGTTGTTTTAAATTATTTAAATTCCTTAATCATATGCGCATCTCTAATTGAGCTTAATTGTTCTAATGTGTTGCATGTTTAATTACTTATACGTGTGATACGTACATTGACATTTTAACCCCACATGAATTTTGAGTGTTTTCTTGATAGAAACTTCTTTCCCCACCTCATTTATCAAGCGTTACTTCAATCGAGACACAACCAAGGTATGATAAAGAAATAATTACATTGCAAAGTGTGGACCAAGAGGGAAAGAACAATTTAGAGGTCGGAAAAGTAGCCGGGAGTTGGATTGGTAGAAGTGGGTTGTTATTCCTACCACTCGTTGCAAAAGTAAAGTGAGAAAATTTTCGGCCAAGTGGCGTGGATAGAATCATTTGTACCAAGGAAGCAATAGAAAGAATTGAGATTCTTCAAATTAGGAATTGATGCCACAAGCTCAACGAATAAGAATGGAAATTCTTAAGGAGGAGAGTCGATTGGGATGAGTTGAAATTTGGAATTGTGTTTTAGTGGGCTATCTCATTAGGAGCAATACAATTTCAAGAGTCACAAACAATGGGAGCTCTTGGAAGTGGAAACAGGGGAAGAATTAGCAGAATCTGACAATTGATGATGTCTAAGATTAGGATGAGAAAATTTTGAGGGCAATTTCAAAAAGGGCTAAGTGCTTCAAAAATAGGAGGTGAATATTCAAGAAAGAAGGGTAGATCTAGTGATTGTTTCGATTTCCAATCGAGGTGGAGGAATTTCAGGAACAAGATCGGAAGTGATAGGCACTTCAAGAGATAAAACTATGAATTCAAGGAAAGCTTCGGAATTAATTTTACGAAATGAGGTGAAAGATAATTGAGGAAACTTCGGTTGCAAGATCAACGCCGTTAGTTCTTATTTCGGGAGCATACAAACTCAATCTTCTACGGTCACAAGGATAGTATTTCATGAACGAGTTCCATGTCTCAAAGAATACCAAGAATTGATAATGAGAATATCGGGGAAGGAAACATGATCGGGTTATCACTTATTGGGATGAAAGTGAGAGTTCATTCAATTAAGTGTTGGAAGTGTAAGATTTAAGGAGAAAAGCACACACTCAAGAATTAAACTTACGAACCGTGGTGTTGGAAAGGATATGATCGAGGGTGAAAGGCGGAGTAATCATGAAATATCTGTATCTACATCGGACATCTCAAGGCATGCTATTGTGTTCAGAAGATAGATCGTGGAATAGAGACCGGGTGATTATCAAGGTGTCGAATACATCGGGAAATATCGAGGTAGGGCGCTATGGTTATACGAATCTCCAACAAGGAATCAAGTATCAAATTGGATCAATCTAATGAAAGAATCCCAACCGACGGTGAACGGTACATCTAATCATGTATATCACATGCATCATGGACTTTATTATTCTCATATATAATTTCTTATTAGTTGCAAATTGCTTCTATACAGTTGGTAGTTGGTGTGCTTGACTTTGTTCTACTTGCTTCTTATGTAACAACTATGTGAATGCTTATGTAATTGTTCTCTTGATCTGTTGTTTCTTGTTTGAGAGATGGGGTTCTCTCATTATTTATTTGAGAGATGGGGTTCTCTCATTTCTTGTTTGAGAGACGGGGTTCTCTCATTGTTTGTTTGAGAGACGGGGTTCTCTCATTGTTTGTTTGAGAGACGGGGTTCTCTCATTGTTTGTTGAGAGACAGGGCTCTCTCATCGCATGTTTTAAGTTTGGAACTCGAGATTGGACTTGGGGACCAGGTCCTCTTAAGGGGGAGAGATTTGTAACACCCCGTTTTTCTAGTTATGCATTACGGGACATTATATGAATTATATTCTTACATGTTTAGGTGAAAATATGTGCTATTACTCTTAAATCGTGAACTATTGCATAACTTATATTTAATTGACATGTGAGTTAGTTGTCGAACATGTCTTATTTGATTAATTGTCCTTAATTGATCATTCATTTAAGATTAAAGGATTTAATTGCATAAACCTTTCTTTGGATTTATTTGATCATATTTCATGAGATAGGACTTTATTGCATAACTTATACTTTTGGAGGACCAAATGGGAATTCCCCTTTTCTTTTCCCCATCTTGGATCGATATAACATATACATACACATATACATCTTCATCTTCATCTTCATTTCCATTTCATTTCATAAGAGCAACCACAAGACACACATCTTGCTTCTCTTTTCCCCTTTCACTTCGATCCATCCTAGGAAGCAAGAGTCAAGGATTTTCTTCCTTTTTCATCAAGAGAACAAGTTTCATGCCATCATCTTTTCTTTCCCCTCCATTTCTTCCATCTTCAAGGTAAGATCATGCATATATTTTGAGGAGTTCTTGAAGCTATGTTAGGGTTTATTGATTCTTTTGTCTTCTTGAGCTAATAGTGATGATTATGGCTTGAGATGTGTATATATAACATGACTTTTATGGAACTTGGAGCATATGTGATCACATGACATTTTGGGGGTTTCTTGAGTGAATTTTCATTAATCAAAGCATGGTTCCTTGGTTTATGTGAAGTTTAAATGACATATTTGAACCATATACATGTTATTTGATAGCTTGGAGTTGATTTCTTGCCTTAGCTTGGTGTTTGATTGGCTTGGGAGCCATTCCTGCGAATTCCCTGTTTTTCCCCTACTATTTTTCGGACAGAACCTTCCCAAACGCCCGTTTGGGCTTCTAGTTATAGTACCAAACGCCCATTTGGCACTGTTACAGGAGACTTTCACATGCCCGTTTCTGCTTTCAGACCAATTTTCAAACGGGCGTTTATCCCTTATCCGAACTTCAAATGACCTGATTTTTGAAGCCACGGAAACCGCTTGAAGTCTAGAACAACCTCCAATTGGAATAAACTCAATATATTTTGTAGTTTGAGAGTTATAATCAATTATTTTAGGTGTCGCCACTTTCCCGACAAACTGCACTCGCCTAACTTCAAGCATATGCCATTTTCTCCTCGCTTTGAACTAGAAAACGAGCCACATATCATCGGAAATGTCTTTATGTCTAGTTTCATACCCATAAATCAAAATTCAATTCCAACTTCTATATATCAAGATATTCCAGTTTTCCTACAACGTGTGCATTTCCGAAAATTACCCGTTTTTGTCATACTTCACCAAAACCTTCCTTATTGCATTCCTTTCACTCTCTTGGCTCCCATATGTGAATTATATGATATATATACTTGATTAATTGATAAGTATGCTCCTACTTGACACTTTTTGGCACTTAATTGCTCAAACGTTATTGGTTGACTCCATGCCTTATATGAATTGAACTTGAAATAATTGAATAATATGAATACATGATTTCTTGTTATTAATTTCACCTCTTAGGTGTTATTTGGTGTTTATACATGCTTATTTTTAATTGATTGCTTGGTTTTATTTAAATTACATGAACATTGTCGTGCGTCATACTTGGTCTCATATTGAGTCATGTCTCACGAGTTCCCACTATTCCCTTTCTTATCCAGTTTTTATCCAGGGCGGAGATCATGGATCGTCTAGGCATTTTCTTGTAGCCTTATCTTATCCCGTCGCTCGTCAGGTGAGGTTTAATTCTAGATACTTAGAACCCTTACAACCCTATGTGTGGTTTTCGGCCAAAAGGTATACACATATCTATAGTTTTCAAATCTTATTAATTTACAAAGGTTTTCATGAATTGAACGGATTGATTGATTGATTGATTGAATGTTTTGGCAAGTAATTATTGCTCACGTTGCGGCCCGAGGGTAGTGTATTGAGCCAACCGGGGAAGCAAGGGCTGACGGGTAACTCTTGCACTACCCTCACCATTGTGGGATCACCTCCGAATCCACCAGGAGGTTTGGTGGAGGAAGAAATCCCGTGCGTGGGAGTCATATTCCCGACGTACAACATGATTGGATAGTGGGGCCTTGCAATCCCACCATCACCCGGAGGAAGAAGGATTTATTGATTGAAATTGCTAATTGTGCATGGAATTGTTTGTGCGATCACTTAATCCACTAATAAATTGAGGTATTGTACACAGTCGGTGAAAGGTTGGAGATTTGCCCTCACTCGCCGGGCCACGAACTGATTGTATTGATTTGATTAAATTGATAAATTGAATTAGTTGTAACCTTGGGCGATAGTATCTCTTATTTTACTAAATTGTATTGTTATTTTCCAAAATTATTACCCGAGATTATAACTTGCATGTATGTGCGCATATATTTATCTATACCCCTCGCTCAGTCCATGTTGGACTGACACCTCAACTTTTCAGTTTTTGCAGGTTCGTGCTAGGTGGGGATTAGAGTCTAGCTTCTTTTATTCAGGTCTAGCACTTCACCTCATATTTTGGTTCATGTATTGATACTTCTTATATTTTGTATTATGCCTTATTCATGTTGGAAAAGATATTGTATTGATATGGAAATGTTGGTATCCGTTAATAGATATGTCAATATGGTACCTATAAGTATTGAATGTTATTGCTTCCGCTTTTATTGCTCTGAGTTGTTTATTGGTATTAATTGGGGGTTAGTCCCGCCTAGCTAGTGGTTTATTTTCTCTTGTCACCCGTTCGCTATAGTTTTGGTTCATGTACGGATTATCCATTTCGTATGTGGACTGAGCTATAGTGCAGGGGTGTGGCATCTTGGCGTACCGGGTGCTACATTTTGACTTTGACTTTGAATTCAAATTCAAATCAACTTTTAAGAGAGCTAAAAATATCCACACCCTTTTGGATATTATTATACTTTATTTATTAATAAATAAATAACTTATTTATCTAATTAATTAATTCTTAATTAATTAACCAGATTATTTTTCTCCAAAAGAAGACTTTCTTTTAAATTCAAAATTAAACCAAAGTCTATTAATTAATTAATCACATTAATTATTTAACACATATATCACATATATATATATATACACGTGTCACAAGGACACGTGTCACTCACGTGACCCACACGTGTGGTTTCACACGTGTGGAACCCTCTTGGCTCGATTAACTCGTTTAATCATTTTAAAGCCTTAACTCATGTAACCAAGTTGTTGAGTGTGACCCTCTAGGTTCTCAATTCAATTAGCAGTGACCCTAATTAATTAATTCACTAATTAATTAATCAGTCCACAGATTAAACGACCATAGTCTAGCAACAGGTGTTTAACCCCTAGCTGAATTAGAATGTTCGGATTTGACAGAACCTTTAAGTCATTGATTCATGTGAGATACAACCCTCCTACTTACTATCTCTCAACCAAGATCTAGGGTAAGGGAATAATCGGAACCCTAATAATCCGGTCTTAAAGCTAAGTGCATTTCATATGCATTTGATCTCAATCCAAGAAACCCTTTTCTTGATGTCTTGATCTACTTCCTTGGCCAAGGACTCCATATGGCATATGAACGACTTACACAATAAGAGATCACCTTGCAGATGCAAGTGTAGGTCCTTTCTTGATTATCATTCACTTTCATGAATCACTTGTGCAGCCCCAGCATAAGCCTTGAATCAGTTGTCTAAGGTGACACCCTTTTAAAGTTTATACCTAAGACTACTGTAACGCCCCAACTTTCGGCATTTCAGGTATGAGCGACACGTGTGGGTTTGAGAGTTGTATTTTAATTATTAATTGATCATTTCTTTAACTTTTCATGTCATGACATAATTTTATAAAATTTATATTCTTAGTATTTTATTGAAATTCATATCATATTATAATTGTCGTATATATTGAACGTGATTGTAACGTGAATTAATTTCCCGAACGTGATTTAATTCTTTCGTGACCTTACTTGAGCATTCTTATGAATTAGGGGACTTAATTGCATTGGATCTAATTGATCATTTGTTATGGAATTGAACTTCATTGCATGACTTAAATAAGTGGAGGACTTAATAGCAAAATTGGCCATTCCTTTCTCCTTACTTAGCAGCAATCACGTACCATTACATTTCCTTTCATACAAACATTTCATACTTGCTCCATTTTTTTCCTTGCTCAACCGTAACAAAACCCTAACAAGAGGAGTGGGAGATTTCATCATTCTAGCATCATTTTGGGGACATTCAAGCATCATCAACATCATATCTTCACCTTAGCATCCATTTCTTTCATTTGAGGTAACTTTGGAGAATTGATGAATTTCTTGGATTTATGACTTTGATAGGGCTTTGTATTGGATGGGTTAAATTGTGTATTGGTTGTTGGAAATATGTTTAGGAACTTTGAGCTTAAGTTATATGCATTCAACTTGGGGATATTGAACTTGGAGCATGGATGATGGAATGGGTTTCATTTGATGAATCTTGGATGATCTAATGTGGAAATGAGTGTTTATATGAATTGTTGTTAATTTATATGTATGATAGTATGTGTATTGCATGATATATATGCATTTCATCTTGGTTTGAATCCATTTTTGGGTGTTGGAGCTTTGGTACGTAGTTTGTGACACCCCGACTCACAGTCGGTACAGGTAAATTATGTGATTTAATATTATTTGCGTTTTAGATTAATTGTATATGACTTTTATGAATTATTTGAACTTATATGAATTTACTGGAGTTAATTTCGTATGTGAATTACTTGTTTTAATTGGGTTGGCCTTGTTTGAACCCGCAATTGTTGAACCGAACCAACGTGAACCGGAAACCCTGAACCGAACCCGTGAACCGACCGGTCCAACCTTAAAGGCTGAACCATTTTTCTCCTCCCTCACTTCACGTAACAACAGCAGCTCTTCTCCAAGAAGCCAAGAAGAAAAACCCCAAGTTGATCTTCAACCTTCTCAAGCCAAGATCTCCCTCGTTTCTTCATCTTTTCTCGAACTTAAGTACGTTTCGGAATCCTCTCGTCGTGCTTGTCGTTTCTATGTTTTAATTTCTGAGTTTGGAGTGAGTTTTGTATGCATTGGCTTTCCTACGTGAATAGTAAGGGTTTGGTGTTTTTGTTGAATATGTGCTCTTTGCTTGATGTAATGGATTTGTAGCTTTATATTTGAGTTGTTTATGATATATATGTTGTATTTATTGCATAACAACCCTTGGTAGTTGAGCATTTATTGAATTCATGATTTTAGCTTGATTCTTGCATCCTTTGATCATACCTTTTGATTCCGTTTTTCTTGAGTTATTTGAGTGTTTATACATCAAGCATGATTTGTGTGAATTAATCGTGCATTTTGGGAAGTTGTGGCAACTTTGAGGTTTGGGATTTTGGCCATTTTTGGCAAAATTTGAAGCTCCCCTGCTTCTGTAATGGCTGATTCTGCTCCAGCTTTTCGAACCAGGCCGGAACGGCCGTTCCCGTCCCAGTTATAAACTGGGAACGGCCCTTCCGGGCCATTTACTGTTCATTACCGAGAGTGGGAACGACCGTTCCCATGGCCAAAACCATTTTTTGTTCAACATTACAGACGCGCGGGGAGAGTTCGGGATTTATGGGAACGGCCCTTCCCGTCCCCAGTACAAACTAGGAACGACCGTTCCCATCTTCCAGAAACTTTGAGCGAGTGTGGGAACAGCCGTTCCCTACAGTGAAAGGGCCGTTCCCACCCCTTCCCGAAACCTGGCAGCCACTACTTCTTTTTGTTTAATTATGCCATTTTGTGACTTTTATTGCTATTCTTTTGCATGTTAGTTGTTATAACTTGATTTTTGTTGCTTAATAAATTGTAAACAATTATGTTGTACTATAATTTGTGAATTATATGACCTAATTGTAATATTTTATATGTGATCATGGATCATGCATTTTGCCGGGCGTCTTCTTTGGTTCATATAGAGTCTAAGTCTTGGGCTTTCGTGTTTTTCTTTTCAGAGGAGGTTCCCGTTGATGAGCCCGAGGCGTAGGTTGTTCACGTCTGCTCGTATTTTGTCACGCACAAGGTGAGGTTTAGGACTTTTGTTAGTTAAGTGACCTAAAACCTTATGTGATGTTTTCGAACCCTCGCATGTGGATATATATGGTATATATAGATATGTATGTGTGGATTAGAGTATGTTTATGACCTTGTGAATACTCTTGCTTTGGAAAGGTACTATATAAGCATATGTAAGCTAAGTTTTGGAAAAGTCTTTATGTTTCAAGTTAGCGAGATTGCCATGAAAGATTTGGCATAGGATATGATTTGTGTTTGTGGATCCAAGGAGCTACGTATAAGGAGCCCTCGGGACGGTTTGGGCCGTCGAGGTTAAGCTTTGCGTAGTCTCCATCCGATATATCACGCGCAACCCCCAGGAGTTAGGGAAGGTGTGGTATTTCGATGCCTTCGCCGTAAAAACCGGGGAGGGCACGATGTGGGCTCGCTACCCCTCGTGAGTCTGTATATGTATGGATGGTGAGGGCTACCGGTGGCTCTTCCATCATTGGTGTAGAGGTTGATATGTATGATTTCTGTTTTGTTTATTCTGAGGAGTAAAGGTTGGAAGCTCGTTCTCGCCGAGTATTATGCTGTTGTATTATGTTTGGGAAGTATGAATCGGGATAGTGTTTGTGAAAAGCTTTTAAAGTATATGTATTTGTTTTGAAGCCTTTAGTTTGTAAAACCTATTCCGGTTCATAATTCTACCCTTTGCTATGTGCTTTGCTTTATATATATAGGGTGTGGGTGTGCGTTAGCCCCCTCACTCAGTCAGTTGACTGACTCCTCGTTTACTCTTTTAGTTGCAGGTTTTGGAGCGTGAGCTAGGCGGAGAAGTGTGCCTTCTTTATGCACTTGTCGGTCTAGGTCTCGTTAGGTGCATTTACATACTTGCACTTTATTGTTTTGTACTTGTATAGATATGGATTGTAGATACTTCTTTACCTTTTGCTCGTGCCGTGATGGACTTTGTACAGGATTACATGTTGGTACCTATATGTAAATACTATATGTATAAGTATGTGTTGGTACCTATACATATCTATGCGATGGTTTTCTACTTGTTGTTTATTTTATTGCTTCCGCGCACTCTAATTCGGTTTGGTTTAGCTCCGCCTAGCTTAGAGTGTGTGTTTGGTCTCCCGTTTGCTATGATTCGGATTCGGATACAGACTTTCCATTTCGTATTCGGGTTTGGGTTATGATGCGGGGGATGTGGCCCTACGTGTGGGTGCTACATCCTTAAGTGGTATCAGAGCGCGGTTGCAAAACCGGGCTCTAGGGTTGTGTGGGTCTGTTTAAGTCGTACGGCTTAGGACAATGTGATTGTGTGATGAAGTGTGAATGTGTCTACATGATTTGAATATGTGATTACTTGACTAATTGATTACTTGAATACTTGATTCTTTTCTTAATTGTATACATGATCATATACTAATTTACATGCATCCATATTGCTTGAATTTGTGAATTTCAGGATGCCTCCAAGGAGACATAATAACCGTGAACGAACCCCTGATTTGAATGAGCCGGCTGTACCGAATGCACCTCCGCCCCCACCTATGAATGCGGAGAATATTGTCCAAGCCCTACTCAATCAACTCTAACAAAACCAAAGGGGTAATGCAAATCCGGGTGAAGGACAAGATATATCCGCCGTGTATAAGGACTTCCGGAACAATAACCCTCCAAAGTGGTATGGAGATGATGATATTAAGGCTGAAGAGTGGTTGTCCGAGATTTGAGGAATATGGGAGATATGTCCGGGGAGTTCCCAAGACAAGGCCGTTTGCACAGGGCGTATTATTCAAGGGCCAGCGGCTATTTGGCTTAGAAGTGTGAGATCCAGGCTTGAGAGAACGGGTATGGAGTTCAATTGGGAGACTTTTGTACAGGAATTCCATGAGAAATATATTCCTCATAGTGCACAAGAACGACGCCTCCAAGAGTTTACTAACTTGAGGCAAGGCAATCGGACGGTGGAGGATTATTTATTGGAGTTCGAGAGACTAGCACCTTATGCTATTCACATTACCGACCATGATGATCACAAGGCCCGAAAGTTTCTTCATGGACTTCGTCGGGATATTCAAGAAGCTCTAGGCCGCCAATGTGAGTACTTGGGCCAAAGTTACAAAGAGGGTAATTCAAGTTGAGGCCCAAATGGCTCAGTTGAAGCCTCCACCTTTCTCTTCGACTCGAGGATCGGGATCCGGATCTGGATCGGGTAAGAGGCCCGTTTCTTATGCTCCACGAGCTCCTATTCCACCGGCTTTTCGTCCCCAGGGCTTAGGGAACAAAAAGCCCCGTATTACCGGACCTGTGACACCTCCTGTTATTCCATCTCGACCGGCTCCGGCTCAGGGACCACCCGTTTGTGCTCATTGCCAGGGAAGACATCAAGTGGAGAGGTGTTGGAAGCTTCTGGGTAAATGCTATGCGTGCGGGTCTTCGGATCACTTGATTGATGCTTGCCCGAACAGGAGGCCGGTTGTGCAGGCTCGCGTATATGCTTTGGAAGGAGAGGAAGAAGCAGCTGATGTCGACCCGAATGCCGTGATAGAAGGTACAATAATCATTCATGGCATATCACTAGATGCATTGTTTGATCCCGGGGCTACGCATTCATTTATTTCCCGGGATATTGTTGCTTCTTTGCCTTTACTTGATAAATTATCTGTGCATGTGTATGTGGTGAATACTCCTTTGGGAGGGTCTCTGGAAGCTGACAGGGTGTTTCGGGAGTGTCCGGTGGTGTTTGAGGGTCGAGTTTTTCCCGCAGATTTGATAGTTCTACCGTTGAAGAAGTATGAGGTTATCCTTGGCATGGATTTTCTCTTCAGTTGGATTGTCATGAGAAGAAGGTTTCGTTGGAGTCTGTGGTTTTTTACGGGGGAGAGGTTGAAGTCCAGCCCGTTTGTGTCTTTTATGGAAGCAAGTAAGCTCCTCCGGGACGGCACGACAGGTTTTGTGGCTTACCTTCTGAATAAACCGAAGGATCAGGCCAAACTTGAGGAGACGGAGGTCGTGAGTGAGTTCCCCGATGTATTCCCTGAGAATTTGGGTTCTTTACCACCTGATAGGGACATCGAGTTTGTGGTCGACCTTTATCCTGGAGCTGAGCCTTTCTTTAAGACACCGTATCGGATGGCTCCTGCTGAGTTGAAGGAGTTGAAAACTCAGGTGGATGAGCTTTTGACTTGCAGTTACATCCGTCCGAGTACATCCCCACCCCTGGGGTGCTCCCGTGTTATTTGTGAAGAAGAAGGACAGGACTTTGAGGATGTGTATAGACTACCGCGAGTTGAACCGGATGACAGTGAAGAATAAGTATCCTTTACCTCACATCGAAGAGTTGTTTGATGTTTTGCAAGGGTCGCAGGTGTACTCTAAGTTAGATTTGAGGCAAGGTTATTACCAACTTCGTATCCGGGAGGAAGATATCTCTAAGACTGCATTCAACACCCGCTATGGACACTTCGAATTTGTGGTGATGCCGTTTGGGTTGACTAACGCCCCAGCCGTGTTCATGGATATGATGCACCGAGTGTTTAGACAGTTTCTTGACAAGTTTGTGGTCATTTTTATAGACGACATTTTGGTGTATTCTAAGTCTGCAGAAGAGCACGCATCTCACCTCAGGATTGTCTTGGAGACACTTAGAGAGCACAAGCTTTATGCCAAGTTTAGCAAGTGTGAGTTCTGGCTTGATAGAGTGGCTTTTCTGGGGCACATAATTTCAGGTGAGGGAATTGAAGTTGATCCCTCCAAGATTGAGACCGTGGCTCAGTGGGAACGACCGAAGAATGCCTCCGAGATAAGAAGTTTTCTCAGGTTAGCGGGTTACTATAGGAGATTTGTGAAGGATTTCTCCAAAATTGCGTGCCCGTTGACTCGGTTAACCAAGAAGGAGGTAAAATATGAGTGGGATGATGGGTGTGAGAGGAGTTTCCAAGCTTTGAAGGAAAAACTAACTTCGGCACCAGTTCTTACCCTACCCGAGGGATCCGAGGGCTATTTAGTTTTTGCAGATGCTTCTAAGGAAGGACTTGGATGTGTGTTGATGCAAACTGGCCGAGTGGTGGCCTATGCTTCTAGAAAGTTGAAGGAACACGAGAAGAACTACCCCACTCATGATCTTGAGCTTGCAGCGGTCGTGTTTGCTTTGAAGAAGTTGCGTCATTACCTCTATGGGGACGACTTTTGAGATATTCAAAGATCATAAGAGCCTCAAGTATCTTTTCACTCAGAAGGAGCTTAATAATAGACATAGGCGTTGGATGGAATTCTTAGAGGATTATGACTGCACGATTCAGTATCATCCGGGCAAGGCTAATGTCGTGGCAGATGCTTTGAGCAGGAAAGCAAGTGTTTCAGGTTTGAGTGCAGAGTCTTCAAGACAGGGTCCGACAGTTATGGTTTCAGTGGCTCGGTTAGCTAACATCTCAGTTCAGCCGGATTTGAAACAGAGGTTGTTGGATTCTCAGGCTTCGGATACAGAGATTCAGAGATTAGTGGTTCGGTCTAGGATAGACCCCGAGACGAAGTTTGGGTTTGATGATTCCGGTTTGTTCAGGTTTAAGACCAGAGTTTGTGTCCCGGAAGACCTCAAGAGGTTAATACTTGAGGAAGGACACCGTTCTGGATATTCCATTCACCCCGGTGGTACTAAGATGTACCGAGATTTGAAGGAATTCTTCTGGTGGAATGGCATGAAGAGAGATGTCGCGAACTTTGTGAAGCGATATCTCACGTGCCAAGTGGTGAAGGCGGAACACCAGAAACCGGGAGGAACCCTCCAACCACTTCCGATTCCTGAGTGGAAGTGGGAGCAAGTGACTATGGACTTCGTGTCCGGCTTGCCGAGATCAAGAGGAGGTTATGATGGAATTTGGGTGATAGTCGACCGATTGACCAAGTCTGCTCATTTTCTCAAGGTGAAAATGTCCTACAAGACCCCGAAGTTGGTAGAATTGTATTGTGATGAGATTGTGAGACTTCATGGAGCGCCTGCTAGTATTGTTTCTGATCGTGATCTGAGGTTCACATCTAAGTTCTGGCAGGATCTTCAGAGTAGATTGGGCACCAGGCTTAATTTCAGCACCGCTTTTCATCCTCAGACGGATGGACAGTCAGAGAGATTGATTAAGTATTTGGAGGATTAGCTACGAGCGTGTGCTTTGGATTTCAAAGAGAAGTGGGACAAGCATTTAGCTCTGGTTGAGTTCGCCTATAACAACAGTTATCAGACTTGTATTGGTATGGCTCCCTACGAGGCACTCTATGGAAGGAAGTGTAGATCGCCTCTATTTTGGGATATAGAGGATTGGCGGTGGAAAGAGGAGAACAAGCTCGAAAGAGCCACACCTCGAGAGAGATTGGATAAAACCACTGCTAAGGTCAAGTTAATTCAGCAGAGAATGAAGGCAGCTCAGGACCGTCAGAAGAGCAACGCGGACAAGAGGAGAAGACCCCTCGAGTTTGAAGTCGGAGATAAGGTTTTCTTGAAAGCATCTCCGAGAAAGGGATTTTCTGGAATAGGTCGAGGTGGGAAGCTTAACCCGAGATACCTTGGACCTTTTGAAATCCTTGAAAGAGTTGTAGGACCTACCGCCTAGATTGACAGGGATACATAATGTGTTTCATGTTTCGCAGCTCAGGAAATATTATCCCGAAGAATCAACTATTCTCCCTGTTGAAGAGGTACAACTTGAGACAGATTTGACGATAGTAAGGCACCCGGTTGAGATTCAAGACCGGAAGACGCAAGTGTTGAGGAATAAACAGATTCCCTTGGTCCAAATTCTGTGGAGAGATCAAAAATCCGAAGAGTCTACTTGGGAGACTGAGGAGAAGATGAGACAGTTGTACCCGGAGTTGTTCTCAGGTCAGACAGTGAACCTGGGGACCAGGTTCTCCGAAGGGGGGAGGTTGTGACACCCCGACTCACAGTCGGTACAGGTAAATTATGTGATTTAATATTATTTGCGTTTTAGATTAATTGTATATGACTTTTATGAATTATTTGAACTTATATGAATTTACTGGAGTTAATTTCGTATGTGAATTACTTGTTTTAATTGGGTTGGCCTTGTTTGAACCCGCAATTGTTGAACCGAACCAACTTGAACCGGAAACCCTGAACCGAACCCGTGAACCGACCGGTCCAGCCTTAAAGGCTGAACCATTTTTCTCCTCCCTCACTTCACGTAACAACATCAGCTCTTCTCCAAGAAGCCAAGAAGAAAAACCCCAAGTTGATCTTCAACCTTCTCAAGCCAAGATCTCCCTCGTTTCTTCATCTTTTCTCGAACTTAAGTATGTTTCGGAATCCTCTCGTCATGCTTGTCGTTTCTATGTTTTAATTTCTGAGTTTAGAGTGAGTTTTGTATGCATTGGCTTTCCTACGTGAATAGTAAGGGTTTGGTGTTTTTGTTGAATATGTGCTCTTTGCTTGATGTAATGGATTTGTAGCTTTATATTTGAGTTGTTTATGATATATATGTTGTATTTATTGCATAACAACCCTTGGTAGTCGAGCGTTTATTGAATTCATGATTTTAGCTTGATTCTTGCATCCTTTGATCATACCTTTTGATTCCATTTCTCTTGAGTTATTTGAGTGTTTATACGTCAAGCATGATTTATGTGATTTAATCGTGCATTTTGGGAAGTTGTGGCAACTTTGAGGTTTGGGATTTTGGCTATTTTTGGCAAAATTTGAAGCTCCCCTGCTTCTGTAATGGCTGATTCTGCTCCAGCTTTTCGAACCAGGCCGGAACGGCCGTTCCCGTCCCAGTTATAAACTGGGAACGGCCCTTCCGGGCCATTTACTGTTCATTACCGAGAGTGGGAACGGCCGTTCCCAGTTTGCACTGGGAATGGGAAGGGTCGTTCCCATTGCCAAAACCAGTTTTAGTTCAACATTACAGACGCGCGGGGAGAGTTCGGGATTTATGGGAACGACCCTTCCCGTCCCCAGTACAAACTGGGAACGGTCGTTCCCATCTTCCAGAAACTTTGAGCAAGTGTGGGAACGGCCGTTCCCTACAGTGAAAGGGTCGTTCCCACCCCTTCCCGAAACCTGGGAGCTGCCACTGCTTCTTTTTGTTTAATTATGCCATTTTGTGACTTTTATTGCTATTCTTTTGCATTTTAGTTGTTATAACTTGATTTTTGTTGCTTAATAAATTGTAAACAATTATGTTGTACTATAATTTGTGAATTATATGACCTAATTGTAATATTTTATATGTGATCATGAATCATGCTTTTTGCCGGGCGTCTTCTTTGGTTCATATAGAGTCTAAGTCTTGGGCTTTCGTGCTTTTCTTTTCTGAGGATGTTCCCGTTGACGAGCCCGAGGCGTAGGTTGTTCACGTCTGCTCGTATTTTGTCAGGCACAAGGTGAGGTTTAGGACTTTTGTTAGTTAAGTGACCTAAAACCTTATGTGATGTTTTCGAACCCTCGCATGTGGATATATATGGTATATATAGATATGTATGTGTGGATTAGAATATGTTTATGACCTTGTGAATACTCTTGCTTTGGAAAGGTACTATATAAGCATATGTAAGCTATGTTTTGGAAAAGTCTTTATGTTTCAAGTTAGCGAGATTGCCATGAAAGATTTGGCATAGGATATGATTTGTGTTTGTGGATCCAAGGAGCTACGGGTAAGGAGCCCTCGGGACGGTTTGGGCCGTCGAGGTTAAGCCTGTGCGTAGTCTCCATCCGATATATCACACGCGACCCCCGGGAGTTAGGGAAGGTGTGGTATTTCGATGCCTTCGGCGTAAAAACCGGGGAGGCCACGATGTGGGCTCGCTACCCCTCGTGAGTCTGCATATGTATGGATGGTGAGGGCTACCGGTGGCTCTTCCATCATTGGTGTAGAGGTTGATATGTATGATTTCTGCTTTGTTTGTTCTGAGGAGTAAAGGTTGGAAGCTCGTTCTCGCCGAGCATTATGCTGTTGTATTATGTTTGGGAAGTATGAATCGGGATAGTGTTTGTGAAAAGCTTTTAAAGTATATGTATTTGTTTTGAAAGCTTTAGTTTGTAAAACCTATTACGGTTCATAATTCCACCCTTTGCTATGTGCTTTGCTTTATATATATAGGGTGTGGGTGTGCGTTAGCCCCCTCACTCAGTCAGTTGACTGACTCCTCGTTTACTCTTTTAGTTGCAGGTTTTGGAGTGTGAGCTAGGCGGAGAAGTGTGTCTTCTTTATGCACTTGTCGGTCTAGGTCTCGTTAGGTGCATTTACATACTTGCACTTTATTGTTTGGTACTTGTATAGATATGGATTGTAGATACTTCTTTACCTTTTGCTCGTGCCGTGATGGCCTTTGTACAGGATTACATGTTGGTACCTATATGTAAATACTATATGAATAAGTATGTGTTGGTACCTATACATATCTATGCGATGGTTTTCTACTTGTTGTTTATTTTATTGCTTCCGCGCACTCTGATTCGGTTTGGTTTAGCTCCGCCTAGCCTAGAGTGTGTGTTTGGTCTCCCGTTCGCTATGATTCGGATTCGGATACGGACTTTCCATTTCGTATTCGGGTTTGGGTTATGGTGCGGGGGATGTGGCCCTATGTGTGGGTGCTACATAGTTGTTCTGCTGTTTACTCTGTTTTTTTTCTGCTACGCACAGTTGACACGGGCGTGTCAACTTTCCCTTGTTCAGCGTGACACGGGGGTGCATGATGGCTTGGTTTTTCTGTACCGTGACACGGGGGTACCACAAATTGCTTTGTAATGGTGATACGGGCGTGTCACCTTCTGTTCGCATGCATGTTGTCCGCTGTACTGTGACACGGGGGTGTCACGGTTTAGTGTATTTTGGTGGCACGGGCGTGTCACCCTCCGTTTTCATGCATATTGCTTTGCATGCATGGATGTACGTGTATGTGTTATATATACATATATGTTGGTTATATATTAATTGTTATTTGGTTTAATTGACTGTATTTTATTGTTTATTCCCTAATTGTGAGTTCGAATGAATTGAATGGATGACTTGAACGTATGATTTAATTTCTTAATAGTGCACATGAACATAATCTTGTCTGTTACATATTCATATCATATTCGTTGCATTTTCACCGTTCGTCTTATTTGGTACATTTTGAGTCGTGTCTCACGGACAATTGTCTTTCTTGCACAGACCAGCTTCCTGGTGACGAGGAGCAGGCCCCGTGAGCTGTTTCCTTGTTTGTTTTGGGTCGTTCAGGTGAGGTTTAATTCTAGCTACCTAGAACCCGTATAACCCTATGTGAAGTTTTAAGCAAAAACCTATCTATATAGCTATAGTTTTCAAATGAGATTGGTTTCCAAATGATTTATCAAACTTTTGAAGGAACTGATTGATTGATTGATTGATTGGGCGAGTATTGTATTGCACTGTGGGCCCGAGGGTAGTGACTCGAGCCAACCGGGAAAGCATGGGCTGACGGGTAACTCGAGAGCTACTCTCACCAAATTGGGATGACCCCTGAACCCCCTAGGAGATTAGGGGAGGAAGGAGTTCCGGGCTTAGGGATTCATGTACCCTCTGCCCAGACTGATTGGATGGTGGGGCCTTGCAATCCCACCATCACCCGGAGGAAGAAGGATGGACTGAAACTGCTAATTGTGCACCGTAATGAATTGCATGATCACCTAACTATTGAACAACTGATTGATTGATTGTACACAGTCGGAGTAAGGTTGGAGATTTGCCCTCACTCGCCGGGCCACAAATTGATTGTATTGAATTGTTAAATGGATAAATTGAATTAGTTGTAACCTCGGGCGATTGTATCTTTTATTCTATTAAATTGTATTGTTATTTTCCAAAAATTATTACCCGAGATTATAACTTGCATGTATGTGCGCTTATATTTATTTATACCCCTCGCTCAGTCCATGTTGGACTGACACCTCGACTTTTCAGTTGTTTTTTCAGGGCTTGCTAGGCGGGAATTAGAGTCTAGACTGTCTTTAATTCGGGTCTAGCACACTTCATCTCACATTTTGTTCATGTATAGATACACTACCTATTTTGTAGCATGCCTCGTTATTTATTGTGGAGATGATATTGTATTGATATGGAATGTTGGTATCTATTAGTAAATAAATAAATATGGTACCTATAAGTATTGAATGACGTATTGCTTCCGCTTTTATCTACTCTGAATCGTTGATTGCTTGGTTTGGGGTTAGTCCCGCCTAGCCTTGTGTTTTTTTTTATTATCTCCCGTTCGTTATAGCTTTGGTTCATGTATGGATTGGTCATTTCATATGTGGATTGGGGCTATAGTGCGGGGGATGTGGTGCCTGGCGTTCCGGGTGCTACATCCTACGGTGGTATCAGAGCCCGGTTGCAAAACCGAGTCTCTAGTGTCGTGTCTTGTGAGTCTAGGTCGCACGACATAGGAACTAATTGTCAATTTGAGAGTCTTGCATCGTTATTTGACATATCTGAACCTACTTGACTTATTTGAATTTACTTGAATTTGGTGAATTGTTGAATTTTATAGCTTATGTGCAATTGTGAATTATTTGCACACATTTGCACCTACTAATTGAACATGCATAATAGTGACTTGATTTCAGGATGGCTCGCGATAGACATCACCGTGATCGTTCTCCTAGACATCGACATCGACATCGTCCTCATCATCGCCGGGAGAGATCACCACCTCCTCCTCCACCTCCTCAGGCTCAGCCACAGGACTTTATGAACGCCGTGGTGGGTCTTATTGATCAGAGAGTCCGGGATTATGTTCCTCCACCACCACCAGTTCCACCACCACAGCCGGGAGGCCAGATTTCATTAGCTTTCAAGGAGTTCCAGAACCAGCATCCTCCCAAGTTTTATAAAGGGAATGATATTCAGGCTGAGCAGTGGCTGAAAGAAATTGAAAGGATATGGGAGCTTATCCCGTGTGAGTCCCAGGAGAAGGCCCGATGTACTATTTCTCTGATTCAGGGCGAGGCATATTCATAGTGGGAGAGTGCCCGGATTGTGTTAGATGCTGCAGGCGAAGAAGTTAATTGGGAGGTTTTCACCTGCGAGTTCAAGAACAAGTTCATTCCTCCATCTTCTTGCACCCGAAGGTTGAAGGAATTTATAGAACTTAAGCAAGGAAGCCGGTCAGTTTCAGAGTATATCACCGTGTTTGAGAGATTGTCCCGCTATGCTCCTAATATAGCGAGTGACGATTTCCATAAGGCGATGCAGTTTGTTCAGGGCCTTAGACCGGATATTCAGGCAGCGATCGAGGTAGTCAACACGAGCACGTGGGTGAAGGCTACCAAGAAGGCATTGTTGGTTGAGGATTCGGTGAATACGAGGCGGTCTACCTATCGGTCAGGTTCAGGATCAGGCTCAGGTTTCAGAGGTTCCGGATCGGGGTATATGGGTTCAGGTTCTGGTTCTGCTTCAGGCAAGAGGCCGATGGTTTATTCTTCTCCACCACCAGCTCCGAAGGGCCCAGGAAAGAAGCCCCGACCAGCGGGACCATTGATTAGAGCTCCAGTTGCTCCAGCTTTGCCACCACCACTCGAGAGGCCTGCTTGTACCTTCTGTGGTCAGAGGACACACATTTATGATAACTGCAGGAGGCGTCTGGGTTTATGCTTGATTTGTGAGAGCGACGAGCATATGGTAGACGGATGTCCAGATCGCAGGATGCCACCACCGGGAGCACAGAGACCACTAATCAGGGCTCGTACTTATGCTTTGGACGGAGAGCAGCAAGATGCTGATGTTGATCCATCCGCGGTAGTTGAAGGTACCATTTGCATACATGGCACGAACATTCATACCTTGTTTGATCCGGGAGCTACTCACTCCTTTCTTTCGAGTGCTATATCTGTTTCTTTGCCTTTGTCTGTTACTCGCTCTTCTGCATGTTATGTGGTTAGTACTCCGTTAGGTGGTAGTTTAGAATATGATCGGGTGTTTAGAGAGGTTCCGGTGAGCATCGAGGGTCGAGTTTTCTTGTCAGACTTCATTGAGCTGCCGATGACTTGTTATGGATCCATTTTGGGCATGGATTGGTTGTACAGACATTCCGCCACCGTAGATTGCAGGGCGAAGAAGGTTCAGTTGGGATCATATTTGGTATTGGGTTGGAGTTCCAAGACTGTGCCTCTACTTTCTTTCTCAGAAGCTCATAAGTTGGTTCAAGAGGGAGCCACGGGTTTCATTGCTTACATTCTCAACAAACCCAAGGATCAGAGTAAGCTGGAAGAAACGGAAGTAGTGAAGGAGTTTCCCGAGGTCTTTCCTGAGGAATTGGATTCATTACCTCCAGAACGGGAAATTGAGTTTGTGATTGATCTGTACCCTAACGCAGGGCCGTACTCCAAGACCCCGTATCGTATGGCTCCGGCCGAGTTGAAAGAGTTGAAGACTCAACTTGATGCGTTGTTGGAGATTGGGTACATCAGACCGAGTTCTTCTCCCTGGGGTGCACCAGTTTTGTTCATAAAGAAGAAGGACGGGACTTTGAGGATGTGCATAAACTATAGGGAGTTGAACCGGATGACGATCAAGAATAAGTATCCTCTTCCACATATCGAGGAGTTGTTTGACATACTTCAGGGATCTAGAGTCTACTCGAAGTTGGATTTGAGACAAGGATACTACCAGTTGCGAATCCGAGCTGAGGATATTTCTAAGACAGGATTTAATACTCGGTATGGGCATTATTTGTTCGTCGTGATGCCGTTTGGTTTGACTAATGCCCCAACAGCTTTTATAGATATGATGCACAGGATTTTCAGGCCTTTTCTGGATAAGTTCGTGGTTATCTTCATTGATGATATTCTGGTTTTCTCTAAGTCTGCTGAGGAGCATGCAAGGCATCTTCAGTTGGTATTGAGGACTTTGAAGGAGCATCAGTTATTTGCCAAATTCAGCAAGTGTGAGTTTTGGATTGACAGGGTGTCATTCTTGGGTCACGTGATTTCGGGCAATGGTTTGGAGGTCCATCCTTCAAAGATTGAGTCGGTTCTGAAGTGGGAGAAACCTAAGAATGCCTCAGAAATCAGGAGTTTCTTGGGATTGGCAGGTTACTACTGGAGGTTTGTTAAAGGTTTCTCCAAGTTAGCAGCTCCTTTAACACGGTTGACGAAAAAGAATGTGAAATTCGATTAGGACGAGGATTGTGAGAGGAGTTTCACTTTCCTGAAGGAGAAGTTAGTGTCTGCTCCAGTGTTAGCCCTTCCGGAAGGTTCAGAAGGATATGCTGTTTATACAGATGCTTCTAAGGAAGGCTTGGGATGTGTGTTGACTCAGAAGGGTAAAGTAATTGCTTATGCATCCCGGAAGTTGAAAGAGCACGAGAAGAATTATCCGACGCATGATCTTGAGCTCGCCGCCGTAGTCTTTGCACTTGGAAAGTGGAGACATTATTTATACGGGGTGTCTTTTGAGATTTTCACCGACCACAAAAGCCTCCAGTATTTATTCACTCAGAAGGATTTGAATATGAGGCAACGGCGTTGGATGGAAAGATTGGAAGATTATGATTGCATGATCAAGTACCATCCCGACAAAGCCAACGTGGTCACCGATGCACTTAGTAGGAAAGTTAGTGTGTCGAGCTTGGAAGTGGGTGAAAGTAGTGGAATCGAGCCAATTGTTTTAAGGGCTCGAGTTTCTAATATTTCGGTTCAATCAGATTTGAGGCACAGGTTGTTCGAGGCTCAGAGTACGGATGTGGAAGTTCAGAGATTGATAGCTAAGGCAAGAGCTGATCCGGAGTGTCCATTCGGGTTCGATGAAACCGGTCTTCTTCGTTTCAAGAACCGAGTGGTTGTACCCGAAGAATTGAAACGGGTATTGCTCGAGGAAGCTCACAGATCGGCTTATTCCATCCACCCCGGAGGAAACAAGATGTATAAGGACTTAAGGCAATATTATTGGTGGCGTGGATTGAAGAAGGATGGGCCGAGTATGTGAAGCATTGTCTCACTTGTCAGAAAGTGAAAGCCAAGCACCAGAAACCGGGAGGTCTTCTTCAGCCGTTACCTATTCCTGAGTGGAAGTGGGAACAGGTGACGATGGATTTCGTGTCCGGATTACCTAAAGTGAAAGGTGGATTCGATGGAATTTGGGTGATTGTGGACCGTTTGACGAAGTCTGCACATTTTCTGTCGGTTCGGATGTCGTTTAAGATTCGCGAGCTAGCCTTGTGTTTTTTTTTATTGTCTCCCGTTCGCTATAGCTTTGGTTCATGTATGGATTGGTCATTTCGTATGTGGATTGGGGCTATAGTGCGGGGGATGTGGTGCCTGGCGTTCCGGGTGCTACAACTACAGAGTTAACTCATAAAGTGACACGGAACCTCAAGTCTAAGGATCAATTAATCACATCAATGACTCGTGAGATATTTCCTAATCTGGAAGTTTCCATTTCCTTAAATAGAAACTTCCTTTCCTATTTAGGAATGTTCTCACACGGGGTACCTCAGTGAACTCACTTATTAAAGTAAGCACCCTCATGTATCATGCACGTATCAACTATATGTTAGGAATAGTGCCCTAGAAAGCCGATTCGACGTAATCTGCTTTGGGACTTTTCTTGTATCACAGACAATCTTTGAATAATATACGATTGATTATAGGCAAACACTTCTTTATATGCCGATACGTGTTTTGTGTGTTTCCATTACGTGCGCATGTATGAGAACTCCCCTAATCCTGATGACTTTAGGACTCTACCATTTAGGTGAAATGGTTCATGAAACGAGCCCTATATCACATAAGTCATGATTAGTAAAATACTCCAAGCCGATGAGTCCTACAGACAGTGGGAGTGTCAACCTGACTCCTCTAAGGCTTGCTTGTGGGATCACGCCCTTAAGAAGGACCACCTTGTTTCATGGAGGTGCAAAGTGTATAGTTGATACATGCGTGATACATGAGGGTGCTTACTTTAATAAGTAAGTTCACTGAGGTGCCCCGTGTGAGAACATTCCTAAATGGGAAAGGAAGTTTCTATTTCAGGAAATGGAAACTTCCAGATTAGGAAATATCTCACGAGTCATTGATGTGATTAATTGATCCTTAGACTTGAGGTTCCTTGTCACTTTATGAGTTAACTCTGTAGTCTTAGGTATAAGCTTTAAAGGGTGTCGCCTTAGACAACTGATTCAAGGCTTATGCTGGGGCTGCACAAGTGATTCATGAAAGTGAATGAGAATCAAGAAAGGACCTACACTTGCATTTGCAAGGTGATCTCTTATTGTGTAAGTCATTCATATGCCATATGGAGTCCTTGGCCAAGGCAGTAGATCAAGACATCAAGAAAAGGGTTTCTTGGATTGAGATCAAATGGATATGAAATGCACTTAGCTTTAAGACCGGATTATTAGGGTTCTAATTATTCCCTTACCCTAGATCTTGGTTGAGAGATAGTAAGTAGGAGGATTGTATCTCACATGAATCAATGACTTAAAGGTTTTGTCGAATCCGAACATTCCAATTCAGCTAGGGGTTAAACACCTGTTGCTAGACTATGGTCGTTTGATCTGTGGACTGATTAATTAATTAGTGAATTAATTAATTAGGGTCACTGCTAATTGAATTGAGAACCTAGAGGGTCACACACAACAACTTGGTTACATGAGTTGAGGCTTGAAAATGATTAAACGAGTTAATCGGGCCAAGAGGGTTCCACACGTGTGAAGTCACACGTGTGGCTCACGTGAGTGACACGTGTCACTGTGACACGTGTCACACACGTGTGAATTTATATATATATATTAAATGATTAATTTAGTTAATTATTTAATAGACTTTGGTTTAATTTTGAATTAAAAAGAAAGTCTAATTTTGGAGAAAATAATCTAGTTAATTAATTATGAATTAATTAATTAGATAAAATAAGTTATTTATTTTATAATAAATAAAGTATAAAATTATCCAAAAATAGTTTGGATATTTTTAGCTCTCTTAAAAGTTGACTTGAAATAGAATTCGAAGTCAAAGTTGGAAAATACTTGATGATCAAGTAATAGGAGAGAGAGGGACCAAATCCTTTGTCCATTAGGACTAGGTTCGGCCGCCCCTCCCCTTTCCTATATATAGGGGAGCTCATGCTCCCCTTTAGAGCTAATTGACAATTCTTGGTTCATGTGTTGAACACTTTCCTTTCTCCAAGATTAAATTAAACTAGGTTAAGCCTAAACACTAACTAGAGAACTAGCATCCTTACTAGTTAGATTGTGATCAAGTTGGTGGACATTCTCTAGAGACTTCAAGTTAGAAGTTTGAAGATTCGAGCTTTACCAAGGAGAGGGGATCAAGCCGCGAGAAGAGCGTTCTTGGGTGGCTTGAAACGCTTCAAGAAAGAATAAAAGAAAAGTAAGTTTTCTATCTTTACGAATTTGGTTACACGATTGCGAGTTCAAGGTCCTTTTGTTGGGAAAATTTTTAAATTCCGCTGCTTTCTGATTCGTGTTTTCCAACAAGTGGTATCAGAGCCACCTCGTTAATCGTGTTTCTGATTCGTCTCAATTATACTGAATTTGGTAGAAATTCTTAGGCTTGATGCGATTGAGTATTTGTAATTGTTTTAGAAAGCCTGAATTACGAAACTGTATTTTTTCCTGAAAGTTTTTGAAAATTGGTTTTTATAAAATTTAATTTTGAAAAACAATTTTAGATTTGAAACTGTATAAACTGTTTTTGGATTTCTTGGATTGGTTTTGCTTATGAACGAAAACACGAAACGAAAGCCCGGATCGCGATGAACACGCGAAACCCTGCGCGCGAAGGAGTCGCTCGCGGGCTTCGCGCGCCGCCCTCCCGCAACCGCGCGGGAGGCCCTCCCGGGCTCGCCTAGGCATGCCCGCCCATCATTGCCCAGGGCTGGCCGGAACAGACCGGCCAGTCTCCCGCACGCCGTCCGCCCGTCGCCGCCCAGGCCTGGCCGGGACAGACCGGCCAGTCGCCCAGCACCTCCCGCACGCCTGTGCGGGAGCCTTCCGGGCGCGCCTAGCCCAGGGCGGCCGAGACTGGCCGCCCAATGCCCGGCAGGAGCTGCGCGCTCCAGCGCGCACTCGCATGGCCTTGGCCGCGCGCTGTGCGCGCATGCTGTGCGCACACGCCGCACTTGGGACGAGCAACCCCGTTTTCGTGATCCGGCCTTTTCGTGTTTCGTGCAATCCAGTCCCAATTTTTTATTTTAATTTTAAAATTTTATTTTTGAATATTTATTTTAATTTTTTTGAATAAAACTTAAAATTGGGATTTTTGAGAAATTGAAACGGTTTATATTTTGGGAAAATACATCTTGATAAAATTATTAATTTTCCGAAATTAATTGGAATTTTATTTGTTTTGGTAATTTGGGATTTATTGAAAACTTTTATAAATAAGACTCGCATCAAGTCGTGTTTTAAGCTATTAGAGCTTAAAGCGAGAATTTTAATTTATTGGTTAAATTTAAATTCTTGCAAAAGCATGTTAGGTGATCATGGGTTTAGATCTATGTATGGTTTTAATTTATGCACATGGATGGTTTAAATTGGGGTTGGAGCCCTATAGTTGCGTTTTTTCAATTGAGGTTGGAGCCTCACTTATGTGCGTATTGTTATGTGATTTATTATGTGGCTTTCCATATTACTGTTTTTGAGGTCGGGGTATGCCCCGTGTAATTGTCTAAGGCCAATATGAAGATTGAGCCTTATTACTTTATGTCTTTTTCTTTTTTATTGTAATTTGAGAGTAGAGATAGGTGGTGAGGTTTTATTTTCATTTTGGAGACAATGCACCCATGGAGTAAGATGGACCACATTCAAGTAACAAGGAGGCCATAAGTGAAGACCCCTCAAAATGTTAGGGAGGGGAATCTCAATTGTTAAATGTAATAGAGATAGGGCTCGTATTTTGTTACCGCTTTCCCTTATGTGATTTGAACTGTTTATGTGGCATGTATGTTAGAACTTGTGATTGTGGAGTGGCTCCCACATATCACGCATAAGATAGGTAGAACCCATGATCATTACATGTTAGTATCATGCTAGGACATGTTATCTGTTTATGTGCTTGTTTGAAATGCATTTAAGTGTACTTGCATTAATCAAGACTAATAAAATTGGATAACATATATGTTGGTGAGGTCGAACCGGACAACTCTCCGGTTGATTCGAAAATTCCCATTAAATATTAAGCTAATTTCGAACAAATAGGTGTTTAATTCGAGATGCAAATTTTGAATTGAATTCCTAGCATTCCATCAATAGGTTTTAAGTTTAGTAAGTAAAGCTAGTTATTGTCCGCGAGTCGTGGGATAGCTAGTGGAGCTTATTAGTTCTTAGTTACCTAATTAATCATTTTAAATGGTCAATATTTCGTGGTCAATTTTAGCAAGGGCGATGTCCGCGAGTCGTGGGTCGTTCGAACTAAGTTTTGGTCATGATCTTATGATTGATGGGTCTAGCTTAACGCCTAAGTAAATATGGATGTCGCACGAGTCGTGGGTCCATATTGAAAGATAGGTGATGCAAAAACAATTACTAAGAATTCTAAAGGTGTTAGAATTGGTAAGTTGTACCTACCTAGGGTTCTTACTTAGAATGTCCGCGAGTCGTGGGTTCGAGGTAAAATGCCTAGGATCTTGTACCCATTGGGAAACGTGTTCCTCTTAGATCTTTGGGAATTATAGATCTTTGAAAAACAGTGGGAGCTACATTAGATTAAAGACCTTATCTTTTGTATATCGTTATAATTCAGCATGCCCACATTTTCTCTGCTTAGCATTTAGGTTGTAGTTCTGTGATTCTCTACAATATGAAATGCAAACCCATTCGTATCCATCCTTAAGTCAAATAAGTTGACTAAGTCCTGACTAACTCTAAATGGCTTCGGATCCTAAAATTCATTTTAGAATCCGACTAGAGAAAGGCGTTCTCTAAAGGGCGAAGTTTTCAATTGTGAAAAGTCGACCCGGGCCAAAAGAGAAGCAATCTGAGGTGAATGGATTTTTCCAAACCACTTAAAAGCAATTGAACCACCTCATAAAAATGTTACAAGGTATAACATTATGGAATTATTCAATATTCCAAATGAGGAAACAAGTGCACACGAACAAGGTCTAAAGATCTTATTTGAAGATCTTATGGTCTCGATCATCATCTGAGAAAAGAGTTCTCAATGCACTGATTGCTTACATTGCTTCGACTATCATTCAAACCCTTTATGCTCAACTAGAATGATGCTAATGTAGCATAGTTAATCATTTAAGTTGATAATGGTTGAGAGCATCCTTAAGAAGGAATAAAAGGTTGAGATGGTTAATTCTTCTTCTAAAACTCCCTAAGTTAAAGGCTTGAAGGCCTAAAGAAGAAGAAACCCTTAAGAGCCCAATGGAGGGGCATGTAAGGGGTACGCCCAAAAGACACTAGAGGTCAAATAGGACGTTTGCTTCTATGGTAGCAAATAAGGACTTTGAAAGGGAACTGCAAAGAGTATGAGTACTTTGAAATGTTACCTCGTTTAGTAATTCTACTAGGAATAGAATTTACTAGTCTTAAGTCAATTCTGCATAAGCCGTTGTGCAAAGACTCAAGGCACTAATGTTCTGAACATACAACGAGATAACAAAAGTAAGTGAGATGACAAAGCTTCGAATTACTTTGGAACGTTGAGATATAAAAGGATTAGCAAGTCAGACACCTTAGGATCATTCTATGAAAATGAACCTATAGTGTTGACTTCCTGTGAATCCTGTCATGAGGGAAGCGTTCCTGAATCCCGTTTATAAGAAACGTGGAACGTTCCAAAATTATAGTGGATTTCGATCCGTGCTGATGAGTGTAAGATGCTTAATGTAAGCACTAGATACAATCGTCAGTTTAATCATTATGAATGAATGTACTTGTTAAAGTACAAATTCGAAACTTATATGAAATTCTTAGAATTTCGAAAGGAGGTTAGGAACCGAAGTAGTCATAAGTTATAGGTAAATCGATATGATCGAGATAGCCAATATCTTAGCAACTAATTCCTTACTCATCTTAGAGATAATAGGATTATCTCTCAGTAAACTAATTCGAGAACACCTTAGTGTTTCCGAATGAGGGAATGAAATCTAATGCAACATGGTCCATTCCATAGCAAGCTTTACTGACTTATAATCATTCTAGGAATAAACTCCCAGAATATGCAGTTAGAGATTTTGAATTTAGTACCTTCCAAAATCAGTCCTTTAGTTGCACTATGCAATGTGGCATATTAAATTCCCTAATTATTCTTATCCAAGAATTTAGTAGAATCCTCTTAAGTGAAGAGGATAGTGGGAGATAAGTTTGAAATGAGTTCAAGTTTATACAACGATATTGAATATTGTTTCTGCAATTCCCTGAGACAAAGGTTGTTTGTCTCAAGGAATGTATCTTTCTCAAGGAATCGTTCCTATAGAAGAAGAAAGACAAGCAAGCAGACCTCAAAGAAATTTAAGGATAAATATCCACGCCACATATAGAAGAAACGAGCCCATCTGATAAAATTTAGCCAAATTTTAGAGTATGTACACGTGTGAAACCCTTCTCTTAAGACGTGTTTAGAACGCGTTCCTAGATAGCCAAGGAATTACTTGAAGAGGAGACACTGTCAGATTTGGAATCTGAGTAGTGTAAGCAAGCCTTGAAATCCAATATGGATTCCATATACTCAAACCAAGTTTTGACCTTGGTTGATCCACCTGATAGGATCAAGCTCGTGGAGCTTCGAGTAAATGGAAAGCATTACAACCTTCTTGACGATTGAAATGCAAAAGTCCATTTGGATTATGTTTACCACATCCTCATATTCTGACTATGAGATATGATAAATGAATATGAGAACTATCTTGTTCAATATGAGATTGAAAGAGACTGAAATAAGGTATTTCTATAAATCTCATATTCAGTGGGAGTATGCATAAGGTATGCAAATCCCTAAAGTCAATCTGTGGATTGATAAAGGCTTCTAGGAGTTAGACAATTCGATTCCACAGTCAAATCGTTTGACACAGATAGAAGTCGAATAAGTCTCAGAGTGTACATATGAAAGTTAGTGATGTAAGAGTCAATTTTGGTTCTTTAGAAGACGATGTCCTTCTCATTAGGAATGTCAAGGATGACGTGAAAGTTACCAATTCTTTTTTAAGAAACAATTTGACATGAAAGATCTTAGTGATTATCCTATATTCTCGACATTCAGATCTATAGAAGATAGATCTAAGAGAATAAAAGGATTATCACAAAACGAGTACATAACCATAATACTAAAAGGAGTTTAGTATGGACAATGGAACATCTCTTTTGAAGAGTATATGTCCTAAGATAACTTTAAGAAAGTTAGAATGTCCAAAATCCCTTTAAGTGAAAGGGTGCATAATGTATGAAAAGTTATGTACTAAATTAGATATGGTTCAACACTAAGCGTAGTAGGCCGAATCTAATATGACCTCAGAGAAGGTCATTAGATCTCTGTAAAGGATGTCCTCAGAGTACTTGAGAAGAAATGAGGATATGTATTAGTTTACAGAGCCCAAAAGATCTTGTTGTTAGAAGGATATTTGATGTAACCGTTCATCAAACATGGATGATTATAAAATCATTGCAAGGATACAACTTCTACCAGAATGGTAATGCAATGTGTTGGAAAGGGTTCCAAGGACGGACATTGCAAAACTCGACTGTCGTAGTTGAGAACTTAGTCGTATTATATAACGCTAAGTTAAGTGTTTGGGTAAGAAACTCCATCTAACCAGTTAGATGAAGTTCCTAGCATGAAACAACTCCTTTATCATATTGTATGATAAAATGGATGGTTGCTCAAGTAAGAGAACCAAGACCTCACCAAGAGACTGAACACGTGATTACGAATCACTTTATAAGGAAAAGGTGTTTCCTAAGAGATGTGTAAACAAGAGGGTCACATCAGTAGAGAATATGGCAGATCCACTTTGGAAACGCCCAAAGTCAATAGGCTCTCAAAGTGCATCTTGAGAAGATGGGACTTAGAGTACCTAAATGGCTTTTACGGGTAAGTGGGAGATTGTTAGGAATAGTGCCCTAGAAAGCCGATTCGACGTAATCTGCTTTGGGACTTTTCTTGTATCACAGACAATCTTTGAATAATATACGATTGATTATAGGCAAACACTTCTTTATATGCCAATACGTGTTTTGTGTGTTTCCATTACGTGCGCATGTATGAGAACTCCCCTAATCCTGATGACTTTAGGACTCTACCATTTAGGTGAAATGGTTCATGAAACGAGCCCTATATCACATAAGTCATGATTAGTAAAATACTCCAAGCCGATGAGTCCTACAGACAGTGGGAGTGTCAACCTGACTCCTCTAAGGCTTGCTCGTGGGATCACGCCCTTAAGAAGGACCACCTTGTTTCATGGAGGTGCAAAGTGTATAGTTGATACGTGCGTGATACATGAGGGTGCTTACTTTAATAAGTAAGTTCACTGAGGTGCCCCGTCTGAGAACATTCCTAAATGGGAAAGGAAGTTTCTATTTCAGGAAATGGAAACTTCCAGATTAGGAAATATCTCACGAGTCATTGATGTGATTAATTGATCCTTAGACTTGAGGTTCCTTGTCACTTTATGAATTAACTCTGTAGTCTTAGGTATAAGCTTTAAAGGGTGTCGCCTTAGACAACTGATTCAAAGCTTATGCTGGGGCTGCACAAGTGATTCATGAAAGTGAATGAGAATCAAGAAAGGACCTACACTTGCATTTGCAAGGTGATCTCTTATTGTGTAAGTCATTCATATGCCATATGGAGTCCTTGGCCAAGGCAGTAGATCAAGACATCAAGAAAAGGGTTTCTTGGATTGAGATCAAATGGATATGAAATGCACTTAGCTTTAAGACCGGATTATTAGGGTTCTAATTATTCCCTTACCCTAGATCTTGGTTGAGAGATAGTAAGTAGGAGGATTGTATCTCACATGAATCAATGACTTAAAGGTTCTGTCGAATCCGAACATTCCAATTCAACTAGGGGTTAAACACCTGTTGCTAGACTATGGTCGTTTGATCTGTGGACTGATTAATTAATTAGTGAATTAATTAATTAGGGTCACTGCTAATTGAATTGAGAACCTAGAGGGTCACACACAACAACTTGGTTACATGAGTTGAGGCTTGAAAATGATTAAACGAGTTAATCGGGCCAAGTGGGTTCCACACGTGTGAAGTCACACGTGTGGCTCACGTGAGTGACACGTGTCACTGTGACACGTGTCACACACGTGTGAATTTATATATATATATTAAATGATTAATTTAGTTAATTATTTAATAGACTTTGGTTTAATTTTGAATTAAAAAGAAAGTCTAATTTTGGAGAAAATAATCTAGTTAATTAATTATGAATTAATTAATTAGATAAAATAAGTTATTTATTTTATAATAAATAAAGTATAAAATTATCCAAAAATAGTTTGGATATTTTTAGCTCTCTTAAAAGTTGACTTGAAATAGAATTCGAAGTCAAAGTTGGAAAATACTTGATGATCAAGTAATAGGAGAGAGAGGGACCAAATCCTTTGTCCATTAGGACTAGGTTCGGCCGCCCCTCCCCTTTCCTATATATAGGGGAGCTCATGCTCCCCTTTAGAGCTAATTGACAATTCTTGGTTCATGTGTTGAACACTTTCCTTTCTCCAAGATTAAATTAAACCCTAGGTTAAGCCTAAACACTAACTAGAGAACTAGCATCCTTACTAGTTAGATTGTGATCAAGTTGGTGGACTTTCTCTAGAGACTTCAAGTTAGAAGTTTGAAGATTCGAGCTTTACCAAGGAGAGGGGATCAAGCCGCGAGAAGAGCGTTCTTGGGTGGCTTGAAACGCTTCAAGAAAGAATAAAAGAAAAGTAAGTTTTCTATCTTTACGAATTTGGTTACACGATTGCGAGTTCAAGGTCCTTTTGTTGGGAAAATTTTTAAATTCCGCTGCTTTCTGATTCGTGTTTTCCAACACTATACACTTTGCACCTCCATGAAACAAGGTGGTCCTTCTTAAGGGCGTGATCCCATAAGCAAGCCTTAGAGGATTCAGGTTGACACTCCCACTGTCGGTATGACTCATCGGCTTGGAGTATTTTACTAATCATGACTTATGTGAAATAGGGCTCGTTCCATGAACCATTTCACCTAAATGGTAGAGTCCTAAAGTCATCAGGATTAGGGGAGTTCTCATACATGCACAGCTAAAGTAAACGCATACCAAACAAGAGCATATAAAGAAGTGTTGCCTCAATTCGTTATTTTATTCAAAGATTGTCTGTGATTACAATAAGGAAAAGCACAAAGCGGATACACAATCGGCTTTCTAGGGCACTATTCCTAACATTTTCATGGTTATGTGTTCAAATGAAGTGTTATTGCCTTGTTGAACATGTATGCATGTAAACTACCAGAAATTCTTGCATTTATTGATCAAAACTTGGAACTTTGTTGCTTTGGTTGTTATACCGTGAGCTTCCCTTGCTTCTGCTTTGTTTTTAAATTTACAGAAGCTGGGAACGGCCCTTCCCGCCTTAGTGTATTTTGGGAACGGTCGTTCCCACGCTTCTGAGTCAGGGAGGCCAGCGAGAATGGGAACGACCGTTCCCATTTTGGCTTGCGTGCAGGAAGGACCGTTCCCAGCAAAGCGCGCATTTTAAAATTTAAAAACGCTGGCACGCTTTGGAAAGGCATGGGAACGACCCTTCTCATTTTCAAAGGGAAGCTGGAACGACCGTCCTATACCGTCTGGCAGAAGCAAAGCTACTGCATAAATTTCAATTTTTGAGATCTTGATCCAATCAATTCTTTGATCCCAAATTGCTATTATGTGATAGAATAAATGCTAAAACAAGATAATTTCATGCTACATTGTTCATTGCTCGTCATCTCGTTGCATTTTCGTCGTTTGTCCTATTTGGTCCATTTTGAGTCATGTCTCATGTATACACGTCGTGTTGGCACAGGTCACGAGGTCGTGGACGAGGAGCAGGCTCCCTAGAGCATATCCTTGTTTTATTTTGTAGCAAAGGTCAGGTTTGGTTCTAGGTACTTAGGACCTTACAACCCTTATGTGACATTTTCGGCCAAAAACCTATTATATTTATAAACATTTTCCAAAATATAAACATTTTCAAGCAAGCAAACCATGATTGTTCACGATTTCAAGCATGTTTTGGCGAGTTCATGATTGTACTTGGGCCCGAGGGTAGTTTCTTGAGCCAACCGGGAAAGCAAGGGCTGACGGGTAACTCTTGAAGTATCCTCACGTCATTGGGATCACCCCCGAAGCCATTAGGAGATTGGTGGTGGAAGGAGTTCCGTGCGTGGGAGTCATGTTCCTGACGTACACCATGTCGTGGATAGTTGGGCCTTGCAAACCCACTATCACCCGGAGGAAGAAGGAGACTGGGGATGGATCCGGCATCACAGATTATCCTCGGGTTATTGCATGTTTCAAGCATGATTATGTTACTCCTTGAGCATTAAATGAAATAGATGATCACGTATTAAATCATTCAAGCAAGCATGTATTGTTTACGATTGGTGTAAAGGTGTATAAAATCATATCATAACATAAACATAATCATAAAATAAGTTCCAACCTTCTTCCTCCGGGCGGTGGACGCGTCGTTTAGGGTTGAAGTGTACCTTCCCGCCCCAACGATATTGTTCTCACTGGACAGGTTTTGTTCCTCCCTGCCGTGTACCGACCCAGGAGGACGCGTCTACCCATTCATTGACCAAAAGGGGTTACATGAATTCCCCAATTGGCACTCAGCTCCCATTCCCCGCTAAACTCCTAGCGAGGGCCGGTATCGCCGTAAATGTGGTGGGACTAGTACAAGGGATCACCGTCGGCCCTTGCCTCCCCGGATAGCCACTTGCACTAAGTCCCTGGGCCCGTGCAATCATAACATTCATACATAATCTCGCCAAAACATTTGAGTTCATGGGAAGCATAATATTTGTCATAATCCTTGTGAAAATGTTTACTCGATAAATTCATTTGAAAACCATATATAAATATACATTAGGTTTTTGGCCAAACTTGTCACATAAGGTTGTAGGGTTTAATATGTAACTAAAACGAAAACACCCTCACCTGGAACATGGCAATACAAGGATACGAGTTATACCGGGTGCCTAGTTGATCATGATATCTCCGCTCTGGAAATAAACTGTACCAGAAGGGAAACAATGTGTACTCGTGAGAAAATGACTCAATATGAAACCACATAGACGCACGGCAATCCTCGTGAAGTGGTATGATATGTTATGAGATGATAGATAATAAATCCTAAAATGTCGTGGAGTGGTGCATAAATGATCAATCATTCAACTCATAATACAAGTTAATACATATTAACAATGCATATGACTATATTATAAGTTATTAAACACATAGAGAATGAAATTAAGAATTGCAATCATGTATGCATAACTCATATCCTTATCAATTTCATAGCAAAAGCCATCCCATAATACAACATATTCATATCACTTTATAATACATGTTATCCATATTTAAAAATCATTTTAAGGTGAAAGAAATCCATTAAGCACATAAAGGAAACAATAGTTACAGCGGAGATCACATTAAAGCACTCAAATATTCACACTTTCATTTCACGTTTACACATTGAATTGATAACATAAAATCCATATTCATAGCAAAGTATATTATTTATCATCAATTAATCATGCATACAAGTCATGTAATTCACATATGGGAGCCAAGAGGGCGAAAGGAATGCAAGAAGAAGAGTTTTGGTGGGATTTAGCAAAAGTTGACAATTTCGGAAACGAACAAGCTGTAGGAAAATGGGAATATCTTGAGTTATAGAAATTGGAATTAAGTTTTACTTAATTGGCATGAAACGAGACACAAAGAGCTTTCCGGTGATATATGGCTCATTTTCTGATTCAAAACGAGGTGAAAATGGTGTACGCCCAAAGTTGGATGAAAGCAGTTTTCCGGTAAAGTGGCGAAACCAAAAAGAATTGATCATATCTCACAAATAAGAAAAGATATTGAAGTGATTCTAATTGGAGAATATTCTACACTTCAAGAGGTTTCCGTGGGTTTAACAATCAGGTCATTTGGAGTTCGTGTGAGGGAGTCGCGTCCGTGACAAAATTTTACTGAAAATCAGTCGTGGCCGCGACCAAAAATGGTCACTAAATGGTTGCATGCGCGACCCCCAATTGCAGCAGTCATGAAAGGCTTCGGGAAACAGGGCAAAACTCGATTTTTGGCTCCCAAACCACTTCCACACCAAACCAATGCTGGAATTCAACTACAAACTAACATATAACCTGTATTTGATCATATCTATCAATTAAGTACCATTTAATCCAAGGAAACATGCTTTGATTCATGAAATTTCCAACACAAAACCTTTATGAAATCAAGTGATCAATCATGCATAAACTCCATGAATTCAAATTATAATTGTATGAAATCATCTCAAATCTCCAAACAAGCTACATATACTCCCAAGCATTTCATATAATCATCAAACCTTAACAAAAGTTTAAATTCTCATTATATATATATATTTGTTGAAGAAAATGGAAGGGAAAAGAAGAGATGAAGCTAAGATGATTTCTTGGAGTGGATGGAAGTAAATCTTTGGCTCTTGGCTTGATCAACCGATGGAGAGGGAGAGGAAATGGTATGCTTGCGTTTTATGTTTGTGCTCTAAAATGAGAAGAGATGTATGTTTATGTGTATATATGATATATATCGTGAAGAGAAGGGGAAGAATGAGGGAAATTTGCCATCAAGTCCTCAAGGAATTTAAGTCAATGCAAACAAGTATACAAAGTTATGAATGTGGCAACTTATTCCTTGTCAAGTTATCAATTGAGCCCAAGAATTTTATAAAGTTTCAATCAAGGACGAATGAACATGAATTCTCGCAAGTATGCAAAATTAAACACTTAAACATGTTCGGGAACATTAGACATATAACTCACGTAATGAAATTCACGAAAAAGAAATTATAAATCATATAATCAGAAGAATTCACATTAAATGAGTTGAACCGCGCAATTAAATTACAAAAAGGAATTAAATAAATACTAAATCTCAAAACTCACACGCGTGGCGCGCGTACCTGAACTAATGGAAAATTGGGGCGTCACATGATGTGTGTTATATATATATTGGCCCTCTCTCAGTCTTCGGTAGACTGATACTTCACTTTTCAGGTACTCGGTCGTGCTAGGCGGGAGTCGAGTCAGGTCTTGCATTTTCCTAAGTCTAGCATTGTATCTTTCATATATAGAACTCTTGGAGTATCATGTTTTGGTCATTACTATTACATTTTGGATACTTGGACAAGTATAACATATAAGAGATGGTAATGTATTGATAGTTAATGTTGGTACCTACTATGTATATACTTTGGTAAATATAGTACCTATACGTATTAATTGAAATGCTTCCGCTTTTAATTCATGTCTTGGTTTGTTTATGTGGGGAATGTCCCGCCTGGCTCGTTTATTTTCTTGATTGTCACCGGTTCGCTATATGTTCGGTTTATGTACGGATTATATGTGGATCGGGCTATATTTTCTTGATTGTCACCCGTTCGCTATATGTTCGCTATATTTTCTTGATTGTATGTGGATCGGGCTATAGTGCGGGGGATGTAGTGCCTTGGGGGTTAGGGTGCTACAGTCCTCATCTAATTGAGGAAAGTCAATGGTTTTCTTGGTGGAGCCTGCTTAGATGGTTTGTTAGGCTTGTGGCTTTGAAGGAAAAAGATATAACATTCCCAAGCCTTCTTGACGTTGCACAGAATCTCACCCGTCCCCTCGGGAGTGGGGAATTTAACCTTCTGATGGTACGTTGAAATGACCGCTTTGAAATCAACGAGGGCCGGGCGTCCGATGATGATGTTGTATGGGAGGTCCACCTCGACCACTGCATACAGAACGCTCAAAGTCTTTCATTGTGGGGCGCGACCAAAAGAGGTGGCCAAGTGAATTTGCCCACGAGGGATGACCTCGGAACCCCCAAAGCCGACGAGGGCTGTCCTGAGGGGTTCGAGGGGAATGTTTGTTATATTCATCTTTTGAAATGTTGAGTACAGGAGAACGTTCACTGAGCTTCCACTATTAATAAGAACCCTCTTTACAATATGGTTATGAACGTCTAAGCTAACCACCATGGGGCAGTCAGAGTTTTCACTGACCCCATGAGGTGTTACAATGTGGTATAAATCCTTTTCAGTGAATCCTACCATCTCACTCTCTCTTGATCATGAGGTGTTGTTGACCGAGAGCACAGGCTTAGGTTGGGAGGGCCTTTGATAATAGCTTCGAATGTGACGGCGTCTAGAAGCATTGGAGTCTCCTCCCGAGGGTCTATCAGTGATCATGTGGATGACCGCAAAGGGTTGGTTTTCCCCATCGGTGCCCTTCTCTTTGCCGCGGTCGCTCGTCCCCACATGATGGTGGCTGGGACTTCTCGAGCACGAATGGCTTCTTCCCCTGGCTCTCGCTCGCTCGGCGCAATGCTCATCATACCTCTCCAACACCTTCACAAACTCTTTGAGGTGCCCCCCCGCTATGAGCCTCTGGATCTCGCTCTCGAGCTGGCGACACTCATTGGTGTCGTGCCCCTTCTATTTGTGGAAGGCACAGTACTTCCCTGAGCATTTCTGAGCCTCGGTTTCCCTCATCTTGGGTGGCCTTTTGAACAACTTCTTATCCGCCACAGAGTAGACCTCAGCAGTGGGCCTGTTAAGAGGGATGCGCTCGAATCTGCAAGGGGGAGGGGAGTTCTTTCCAGCTGGAACAGGGCTGCGGCGGCGATTTTTGTGGGCCTCCCCCTGTCTTGCTAACCCTTATTAATGCGAGGGGCACTGGCAAGCTTCTGGGCCCTCGCGATGTACATATCCTTGAGGGTGAAGTAGGAGTCCACGATGTCCCTTAATTCTGTCAGGGAGCGGGGTTTCTTCTTGGCCACCTCCTCAGCAAATTCCTCGCTGACATAGTTCTTTGTGTTGATGACCCCAAATAGTATATGACTCACAAAATCCATCGAGGGTCTCTCTACCAATAAGACCTCTTTGTTGAACCTGCCCATGAAAGACCTGAGGGTCTCGTTTGGCCCTTGCACTAGGCTGTAGAGGGCTATGGCAGCAGGTGCTGGCGCCTTCAAAGAGTTGAAGTGGCGTAGAAAGGCATCAGTCAAATCGTTGTACCCTCGAATCGACCCGAGGGAGGGGGGGAGCTTCTTGTACCAGTCTTGGGCCATTCCGATGAGATGGGCTGGAATGCTCGTACAAGTGCATCAAGTGTACAAAATGATCCAGATGCTCAGCGGGATCCGTGGTTCCGTCGTATCTATTGACGGACGTGGGGATTTTGCCCTTCTCGGCTCGTGCCATCAGGACCTCATCAATGGGGGCAAGCCATCTGCAAAGGCCTATGGTTCCTGCCCTCGTGGTCATGCTCTTCGTAGTCTTCCTCCCTCCAACGGCGAGGGATCTAGTTGCGTGGGTTGCGAGCGTCTCTGGCCCTGGACCTCTCATCCCCAGAATGGGGGATTTGAGACCATGCCCGAGAGAGCTGCTCTACCATGTTTTGGAGTCCCTTCAATTGGCCTTGCACGGTGGCCAGTTGAGGGTCGCCTCCATCCCTCCTGCTATCCCTTCCAGTGGCCCTGGATTGGACCTCTTCTTCAGCATCTTCCCTCGCGGGAGGGGCTTTCTCCTTCTCCACTGGGCGTTGTTCTTGATCCCCCCTCAGGGGAGTATCTTTCCCTTGCGCTGGTGGTGGCAGTGGTGGCTCGGCCCTCAGAACATTCTGGGCCATCATGAGGGGATGAGTTTGAAGTCCCCCAACCGGAGGGGCCATCTGACCACCTATCCCCAAGGGGAAATAAGCGGAAGTGAAATGCCTCCAGGCATTTTGTGCGGCCTGTACCTCGTATTGAGCGTAGAACGCCTGGAGCTACTGGGACGTCATTTGCGGTATTTCGACTCCTTGAATCTCCCTGGGGAGAGACATGGAAAGCTGCAATGTACCTACTTGGTACAGGTGGATCATGGGCACTATGCCCGACATCACTCCGGGTATCACGGTGGGTTGAATGTAAGCATACCCAGGGGGTGGCATCATCGCCGGCAGCGTCCCGACATTGGCGGGGTTGACAATGGGCATAACTGCTACGGAACTTCCAGCCTGAGCTCCGGCGACTGGAAGAGAACAATCCTGAACCTCCTTGTCCCTATTTCCTCCAGTGGTCGGAAGTGTATTTCCTTCCAATGAGGTGTTTCCGGCTTGTGTAGCGGTGATATCAACGATGCCAGGTCCGCCTCCTTGGCTCTCCTCCTTCACCGGAGGGAGAATGCCTCTGTTGTCCAAAACTCCAGATCTTGTAGCTGTCACCATGATTGAAACTGCTGATGTTACTGTTCAACTAGCTCAAGAGGAAGAATCTGATGAAGATGAAGGGGATGATGGATTTCCCACAGACGGCGCCAAAAAATGATGGTGCAGGAGATGGATTCCTAAAGAGCAACCAACACTTTCAATATTTGTTTTAGAAGGGAAAGACCATCACTGGCGGTATGCCTCAGGAACTGGGTTTCCTTTGAGCGTGGGTTCTTCCAGCTAGGATAACACCAAAAATGATCGTGCAACAAAGGAACTGAGATAGATGTAATGCGTGAGCTTGGAGAAGAAGAAACAATGGAGGAAGGATCAGATGCCCAGTTCAGTGCAGTGTAGTGAAGGTGAGGAAGATGACTTAGATTGCTTGCGGAAGGAGAATGAGATTCCCCTATTTATATGTTGAGGGCATGGGTATTTTAGTAATAGTGACCAAGTGGTCCCAATCCCCGTGTTGCCCTAGACACGTGGTGGTCTGTGATGGTGTGAAAGTGACATCCCGGAAAGTTAGGGGAGTATCAGGTGGTGCGCGCACTACCTGGTGTCAGAGGTAGTTACAGAGCGACAATACGAGCGCTAGGAGGCTCAATATCTGCCATGCAGGTGTACGGGTGCCTGAGAGGGTCTCAGTGATGCCCTCACCCGAGCGTTGGTGACGCTCGGGGATGCACGAGAGAAGTTCCTTCGGCAGACGATCCACGAGCGTCAACTGTTCGAGCGTGGGATAATAGGAACCCTCGTGACGTGTTCCTTTGAGGGAATGGAAGGTTGGTCTTGGGGAACCATAGCCCGCGCGCGGATGGGGTTTGAATGGACGGATCCCCTGCTCAAGAAGTGGGCCGAGGCGCATGGGCTTAGATCAGCAAGGCTAATAAGCGAATGGGCCAGGTTATCTCATGAGCCCAGTAATGGAATCGTCCAAGCTCTAGGATCTTCAGATGATGACACACGTACGGCGCTGATCCGAGCGTGATTTGGTACCATCAGTTACTTTTCCTGTTTATTTTTTTCTTCTTCTTTTTCGGAGCAAATGTCCTACTATTATTTCTGTTTTACATTTATGTTACGTTATTAAAATTTTGTCAAAGTGTCCAACCAACATTAACTCTTCTTTTGAGTTTTTTTTTTTTTTTTTTTTTTTTGCCGATCATCCACAACGGCTATAAGCTAAAAAGCATCAGCAAAAACAACGTCCGAAACAAAGGTCGGAACATCCGATGAACCTATGCAGGTCAAGATCGCATTACGTGCAAAAACAAGAACACAAAAGCTTGATATCCAAATTGATTTTGCCAATATCGGAAAGATCTTCTTCAGTTGCCAAAATGCTATTCACCACATTCAGGCAGTCCCCTTCGACAACCACCTTGTCCAATCCAATATCGCGGGCTAAGCGGATAGCGAAGAGAGCAACATGAGCTTCCGCCATCAAAGGATCAACCAAATTCCTCTTTCTATTAGTTTACCAGCCAACACATTCACCCTCTTCGTTACGCACAATCACACCAATCCCGATCGCGTTCTCCTCTGAAACACGACCCCATCATAGTTAAGATTGATTTATCCCCTCGCCGATTTGATCTACCTAACATCTTATGGAATAGGCTGCTAAATAGCAAGTTCATCATCAACTGACATATTATTCAGTAGGTTCGACAAAGCAAGTTCCACCATCGCACTTGGGGATTGGACAACACCCTCCTGCTGTCACTTGCTTCTAATCACCCAAATAGCCCACGAAACCGCAACCATTATCTCATCTTCCACAGCAAACAACATCGCCAACACCTGAACCAGGCCTTCACGGAAATTGGTCTGGAACAGAACCAAATTCTCCCCAAGCAAAGATTTACTTTGCCAAATCTGATGAGCAACCGGGCACCAAACCAAGGCATGCGATATATGTTAAGAATAGTGCCCTAAAAGCCGATCTTGTAATCCGCTTAGTGCTTTTCCTTAGTAAATCACGAGCAATCTTTGAATAATAAGTGAACTGATTTGATCAGAAGGCAACACTTCTTTATATGCTCTTGTTTGATTGTATGATTACTTTAACTGCGCATGTGTAAGAACTCCCCTAATCTAATTGACTTATATGACTCAGCCATTTAGGAGAAGTGGTTTATGAAACGAGTCCTAAATCACATAAGTTAAGATTAGAAACTACTCCAAGTTGATGAGTCCAAAAGACAGTGGGAGTGTTGAATTGACTCGCTTGAGACTTGTTTGTGTGAACACACCCTTAAGAAGGATCACGTTGTTTCATAGGGTGTAAAGTGTATAGTCGATACATGCGTGATGCATGAGGGTGCTCGCTTGATTTGAACGAGTACACTAAGGTGTCCCTTGTGAGAAGATTCCTAAATGGGAAAAGAAATTTTTATTTCTGGAATAGAAACTTCCAGATTAGGAAATATCTCACAAGTCATTGATGTAATTCAGTAGTCCTTAGACTTGAGATTCTATCAATGCTTTATGTGAGCTAACTCTATAATCTTAAAAATATGCCTAAAAGGTTGTCACACAAGACAACTGAATTGCGGTATATTTTGGGGCTACACAAGTGGCACATGAAAGCATATGAGAATCAATAAAGGGCCTACACTTGCTTTAGCAAGATGATCTCTTATTGTGTAAGTCATTCATATGCCATCTAGGAGTCCTCAGCCAAGGCAGTGTAATGAGACCAAGAAAAAGGTTTCCTGGATCGAGATCAAATAGATATGAAATGAACTTAACATTAAGACGGAGATTATTAAGGTTCTAATTATTCTCTTACCTTAGATCTTGGTTGAGAGATAGGTTGTAGGAGGACCTTATTTCACATATGTCGATGGCTTAAAGGTTCTTCGAATTTATACGTTCTTATTCAGCTAGGGGTCACACAGCTGCTGCTAGACTATGGTAGTGTGATCTGTGGTGTAACACCCCAATTTCCAGTTATTCAGGTACGCACGACACGTGTGATTTTCCGAGAGTCAGGATTTATTTTAATTCTTTCGTTTATTAAATTCATACCTTTCATGATAATTTTAGAAATTATATTTCTACATGTTTATTTGAAATATTTGTTAATTTGAGAATTATTGCATGACTTGGAAATGGTTGTTACGTGAAATAATTGCCGAACGTGATTCAATCGCCTATTTGTCCTTAAATGACCATTTTTCATGAAATAGAACTTAATTGCATAACTTATATCTTTGAGGGACTTAATTGCAATTTGTGCATTTCACTAATTTTGACGAGGTGAATTACGTGATATATCTTCTTCCTTCTTCCATTTCATTCCATTTTTCATCTTATACAAATTATACAAATATATTTACTTCCCTTGCTCTCTCGATCAAACCCCAACAAGAAGAAAATTGGAGTTCATCATTTTCAAGCTCAATCTTTGGAAGAATTATATATTTTGGAGCCTCATCATCATCCTAATTTCAAAGGTATATATGAGATTTCTTGATAATCTTGATTGAAGCTAGGGTTAATATTTGAGCTTGATTAGTTGTTGTTATAAGCATGATTCCATGCCTTAGAATTAAATTTGAGCATGAATTCTTGAGAATCATGGAAATATATGATGAACTCGTACATGGAGTGAAGTTGAAGAATTTGAGGATCAAGGCATGATTTATGTGTTTATATGGAACTTTATTGTATCTTGAGCATATATGTATATCAATTCCTAGAATTCTTGCCTATCATGAATGAAAGCATGAAGTTTGAATGATTTTAGTTATGGTTCGAGCATCCCCTGTTTCATGCTCTGTTTCTGCACTGTCTGGGTAACGGGAACGACCCTTCCCATTCCCAGTTGTTTTGGGGAACGACCGTTCCCATGTCTGAATTGTGTGTATGTAGGCGAGAGCGGGAACGACCGTTCCCATTTGGCTCACAGCAGGGAACGGCCCTTCCCGTTTTCGGGGAGCAACTTCGGGGAGCTGGGAACGGCCCTTCCCGTTTTGAACTAAGGGCCGAAACGGCCGAGAGGCAGAATGTTTCTGCATAAACTTAACATTTCCAATTCCTCCTTTAATCATTTAGTTGATCCCAACATGCTATTATATGATCAATATCATGCAAGAATATGGTTATATCATGCTACATTGGTCAATTCATGTCATCTCCTTGCATGTTTACTACGTGCATCCTAATTGGTATCCTTATTGAGTTATTGTCTCACGTGTACACAATGTCCTGTTTCTTGTCCAGTTCTTCTCCAGGGCGGAGATTAGTGATCGATGAGCACGTTCATATGTCCTTGAGTCGTCGTGTCGCCTTTCAGGTGAGGTTTAATTTCTAGTTACTAGAACCTATACAACCCTTACGTGAGATTTCGGCCAAAAGGTATTTATATCTATAATTTTCCATGGAATTACTCATGATTTCAAGCAAGCTAAGTTTATTGAAAGCAAGTCCTGTTCATTGCAAGCAAGCCATGTTATTGTCATGAATCAAGCTTGTTTGGCAAGTAATCATGGTCACTTTGGGCCCGAGGGCTAGTGTATGAGCCAACCGAGAAAGCATAGGGCTGACGGGTAACTCTGCACTCCCCTCATCATGTGGGATCACCCCTGAATCCACCAGGAGGTTTGGTGGAGGAAGGAGTCCCATGCGTGGGAGTCATGTTCCTGGCGTACACCATGTCATGGATGGTGAAGGCTCGCTATCTTCCCATCATTGGAGGGAGAAGGAGACTGGGGACGGGTCCGGCACCACGGGCTGTCCTCGGGTTACTGCATTGATTTCACTCAGTGATTGTACTTATTGAATACACTACCGCACTACTACACTGTAATTGAATTGCATGATCACCTATTAACTAATAAAGCAAGCATGTAATGTTCACTATTGGTGTAAGGTTGGAGAATTGCCCTCACTCGCCATGCCACGTATTGCATGAAACTGAATTAAATGAATTGTTAAATTTGATAGTTGTATTATCGGGCAAAGAACATTCCATTCTTGAACTTATACTATTTTATTTTCTAAAACTTTACCCGAGTTCATGACTTGCATGGTAATTGAGTTAATATTTATTTATGCCCCTTACTCAGTCTTTCATAGACTGACGCCTCCACCTTTCAGGTTCTTGCAGGTGCACGCTAGGTGGGATTAGAGTCGTGTCCAGTCTTTCATTCAGGTCTTGCATGGTTCATTTTCATTGTTAGCATGTGTCGAGAAATTTGTGAAATGTATAGGCTAGTATTGCTAGTTTGGTACATTGTATTGAAAAGCATGTAAAGAATATTGTGTATTTCATGATACATGTCGTATGATTATTAGTATTACTTATGTTTCCGCTTAAGTTATTATGAATTGATTATGTGGTTTGGGGTTAGTCTCGCCTAGCTAGTTGTCATTTTATTAATATCTCCCGTTCACTATAGTTTAGTTCATGTATGGGTCGTCCATCTCATATGTGGATTGAGCTATAGTGCGGGGATGTGGTACCTTTGCGCTTCTGGTGCTACATGTGGAATGATTAATTCATTAGAAATTAATTAATTAGGGTCACTGCTAATTGAATAAAGAACCTAGAGGGTCACACACAAATGCCCGAGCACGAGGGTTAAGGCTTGAATCGATTAAACGAGTTAATCAAACCAATCGAGGATTGGAGATAGGAGCCACACGTCTGGCACATGTGTGGGGCACGTCTCTAGGCGAGACACGTGTCAACTTGTGTGATTAATTAAATAATTAATTTTGATTAATTATTTAATGGACTTTAATTTAATTATGAATTAATTAATTATTGACATTAATTTATTTATTATGAATAAATAAAATATCCCATAAAAATATCTAAGAGAGTTAGATAGAATTTCTTGTAAGGCATGTTGATCAGAGGAGACTTTTGATCAAAATAAAAAACCTTTCTTACCTAGTAAGTAATTCAAAGTCTTCGAGGATTTGAAATCCTTGGGCAACAAGACAAGGGGTTCGAACCCCCTAGCCTATTTAAGGGTGGGGTTCGAACCCCATGGGAGATTGATAACATAATTCTCCAAATCACTATACACAAATCCCCAAGATCCTATACACTAAATATAGTACTAGCATCATCCCTGTTTAGATAGTGATTGAGGTTGGTGTGGATTATTACTCTAGAGGACTGCGATTTTGGAGTCATGAAGATTTGAAGAAGTTCGAGGGACTTGCCGCTTGAAGCGCGTTTGAGGGCGGCTCAAAACATGTTAAGAAAGCGTCGATTTAAATATGTCCTTGAAATCCTTACGAATCAGGAATAGGAATTGCAAGTTTAGATCTTGCTTTTGGAAAGAATTTTTGTAACACCCCGACCGTTCGGACATACAAGTATAGCATCACGGGTGTGATATTTGCGATTTTAAATTATTTAATTATACAATTATATGTTATTTTATTGATTATGTGATTATTTGAAATTATATGAAATTATTTGTTTAAGTTATGGATTGAAATTTTGAACGTTTATGCCTATATGCCTTAGAACTTGATCCATATGCATCCGACTTCAATTCCGATTTTTGTGAAATTTTAATATGCATGAATTATGTGAGTTATGAATATGATTATATGATCATTACATGTTTTAGAGCTTATTTGATTTAGTTTTTGAATCGTTTTGTGAAACGGGACCTAAAGGGGCTAAAGAGCATTTAGCGCACCTTGGGTTCCGGGCGGCATAGCTTGAGTTCAAGAATTTGGATTTGAATTTCGTCAGCACCTTCGACTTGTTTCGACGATTTGGGCTCAATGGAATAAGTCTCATAATTTTCTAAGCCCATTTGGACCTCCGAAATTTCACCGAACCGAGCCTCGTGCGTGCTTTGTACCTTCGTTGACTATTTTAGCCATAACTTACTCAATATTTGACCAAAAGACTTCAAAATTGGGCTCACATATTCAAAAGTTAACCCTCTTTCATTTCCCACCCTTCTTATTTCATCCCATTTGAAGAAAAAGATGGTTAGAGCTGCTGCAAACCGAGATACCAAGGAGGAGAAGAGAAATACTATTCACTTTACTTTTTGAGCTCAATACACATTCATTTCACTCCAAATTCGAAAGTTAAGTTCATAATCTTGTTCTCCATCTTCTTGTCTTTATTTAGAGTCATGATTTGCTGAATTTCACGGAGAAATGAGTAGCTATGAGTTATTTGGTGAATAGTATTGGAGTCTTTTTGAAGAACATAGATGAATTCTTGTGTTTTCTTTTGAATTGATGCATCATAAATTGACCTAAGACATACATTAACACTTATTTGAACTTGTATTATGTGGTAGTTAAGGATTTTTGAGGATTCCACTAATGAACTTGAAGCTTTATGTGTGACACCCCGCTTTTCCGATCGTCTGAGTAGGAGCCACGCATTAATTGCCTTGTGTGTTTAATTGTTTAATTTACTTTTTCTTGTTGCTTAACGTGCCTTTCATGTTTTTAATTCTGTGATTTCGTGCGTTGTGTGACCCTATTTTCAGCTCTTTAAGAATTTAAGGGCTTGTTTGCAATTTTCTCCTTTCAGGGGTGTTTTGGTCCTTTCTCGTTCGATCGAGGTTTTGACCTCTTGGACCTCTTTAACGCTTTCGGGGCATTGAAATGAGTCCATAGACGTTTGCCCAATTCTGACATCGTTAGCCCTTCCTATCGATCATTCTTGTCCGTTAAGGACCAGAGATAAAATACCCGGATAATCGTTAGATGAGCCAGACCAATCAGATCAGCTCTCTCTCTCTCGTATGCTCCTCTCCAGGCGAAAAACACCACAAACACACACTAAACACATGCACACATTGGAACTCGGCCGTTTCTCGATGGAATTCAACGAATGAATAGTCAAAATTAAAGTTCTCAAGACGAAGATCACGATGGCAAAGACGAAATCGAAATTTGACCAACAACGAAGGAGATAAGCTGCTCAAAGTTTTGGAAATCGCTACTGGTTTTTGACAGCAACTTCGACTGCCTCGTTCGGCCTCTTCTGACCACAGAATCTAGCAAAATTAGTATGCAAATCGAATATCTCAACGAGCTCTACAACTTGCGGTGGTCTTATGGCCTGAAACGACCTGTTGATGGAGATATCGGCTGAAAATAGTAGTAGCAACGCGGGTAACAGTGGCGTGCACGTTCCAGGCCATTTTTTGACGATTTCGGTGACGGTCTTGGGCGGAGATAGACTGGGCTTTATGCGGTTTGGCTGGATGCAACTTTTACATTGGTGGCGCGGCAATCGTGCGACGGACGGCCGCACACGTGCCACCTGAAGTCAAGACGCGACGGCGCGTGAACAGTGCAACGGCGGTTTCGCCGTGTTCCGGCGGCTTTATCTAAGAAGTTTGGGTGGTTTCCTATGTTTTTTGACCCCCTGGTTCCATTTCCAGTATCGGTTCGAGCAAATAATGGTCGTAGGTGGTGGTTTTGGGTATTGCAGTGGCGGCAGAAACTTCGGCGACAATCGGGGGCGTTTTCCGATGGTCTTTTGGCGACGGGCTCTTCACGAAAGTTGTTTGGCACGATGAGATCGTCCTTTTCCTGTTCGCCCAACTCCTAATTCGTCTATTTTGGTGACGCTCAATAGCGGTCAAGCGCCATCTATTTTTTTCGATGACTTTTTTCCGGCAAGTACCTTGGGCGTTTCGAAGTACTCGACGAGGTCTTTACAACGGTATGCTCGGATTTCATTTTCGCTGAGTGGTTTGGATTTAATTTCATTTCCTGGATTTTCAAATTTAATTGTTGATTTGGATCGGTTTTTCGTTATCTAAATCCAATGGGTTCCGTATTTTCAGAAATTGGTTGAGGGCTTTTGTTGAGCATGCTGAGAGGTACGATTCGCCGTTCACGGGAATTTTTTTGACCACCAGAGGTGGGGGTCCGGCGGTTGTCGGTGGCCGTTTGGCCAGTTCCGACGGTGGCGTTCCAACGCCCTTCAGACAACAGGTTCATTTCATTGTGGTGAGTCCAACGCCACTTTCCGTTTGTCAATCGGATGCCCGGTTGATTTGTTATGAATTTTTGAAGTTATTATATTTTATTTGTTAATTATTTTTAATTATAAAATTCGATCATGTATGTACTATGAATTGAAATTATGAATTGTATGATATATGGAAATAGAGAAAAAAAAATTTTTGCCATCCGGACCTTGTGCATTTTTGCAATTTTCTATCCCGGGCAACTTTCATTGCAAACCGCCATATGAACTTTGCATTTGTAACAAACTGCCATTTAAACTTTTTTTTTTGTGGTTTTGGTGAAAACACAATTGACGTGGCGCATTTTAAAACATACCACGTGTCAAGTTTTTTGGCTAAAACCACCAAAAGATGGCGGTTTGTTACAAATGCAAAGTTCAGATGGCGGTGTGCAATGAAAGTTGCCCAAGATGGTAAACTGCAAAAATGGCCAAAGTACGGATAACAAAATCTTTTTTTCTCTATGGAAATATGTTATGATATATGAAAGCTTGATTCGTGATTTATTGAATTTATTTGCCTCGTTTTATACCTATTTACTTGAGAATATTTCTTGTTTAAGGGGGGGTGTTAGTGTAATTTTGGAAACTCAATTGATTATGAAATTATATGAAACTTATGAAATAAATTATAAAAGGGTATGTTGTATTTAGTTTTAAATGAATTATTTAAGTATGCTAATTGTTAGAATATTATGAAATATGCCAATATGTATTTATGTATATAAATTGTTTTGTAATTCGCGTTTATCCTTTCGAGACTTAGTGCATGATCGGAATTAAATTCATAATGTCTTGATTTATTTTATATAATTGATGTTATGAATTTTATAAGTTATGCATCTCTTAATATGTAAAGTGAATTGTAATTTACAATGAATGACTTGATTGTATAAATGTGGATTAAATGTTGCATCATTTGTATTCGTGAGCATGGTCGTGTGTCTTTTGGCTGTTGTTGGAGTCCGAGTTTGTGTTCTGTGTGTGTTCAGTTGTTCAAGGGTTTTCCAGTGAGTGTCTGTCAGATGTTTAGCTTCCAGTGGGACTTCTTGGCTCGTGTCTTCCGTTCTCTTCGGCGTAAGGTGAGGTTTTACGATTTTTTGTTTTAGTTAAAGCGACCTACAACCCTCTGTGCTCATTTTCAAGCCTGCATGCGATTATTCTATTATACTTATATAATAGATATGTGTTTATACGATACGTTTATGACTTTGCCATACAATTAATGGTTTTTTGAGCTATATATGTATACGAGCATATGTAAGCTTGAAAATATTTTGCAACGAGGCTATGCTCCAAACCGTGTGTCTTCATGCCAGCTACGAATTAGGATGACACGAAGAGGTACGTTTATAGCATATGCTAAGTTGTAAGGTATGGTATATCTGATAAGGTACGTAAATCTTTTATGTTATGATATGCTAAGTATGATATGTAATGAGTTATGATATGATATGTTCTGTTCTAATTTGTTGGGCCCGGGTGTTAGGAATAGTGCCCTGAAAGCCGATGTAATAGTCTGCTTTAGTACATTCCTTTTGTAAATCACAGACAATCTTTGAAGAATACGAATTAAGGCAACACTTCTTTATATGCTCTTGTTTGATTGTGTGCTTACTTTTGACTGCGCATGTATAAGAACTCCCCTAATCAATATGACTTTTAGGACTCAACCATTTAGGCGAAATGGTTCATGAAACGAGCCCTATATCACATAAGTCATGATTAGAAATGACTCCAAGCCAATGAGTCCAAAAGACAGTGGGAGTGTCAACTTGACTCGTTCCAGGGTTGCTCATTGATGTGATTAAGTGATCCATAAACTTGAGGTTCCATTGATACTTTATGAGCTAATTGTGTAGTCTTAGGTGTAAGCTTTAAAGGGTGTCACCTTAGACAACTGATTCAAGGCTTACGCTGGGGCTGCACAAGTGGCACATGAAAGTATATGAGAATCAATAAAGGACCTACGCTTGTATTAGCAAGGTGATGATCTCTTATTGTGTAAGTCATTCATATACCATCTAGGAGTCCTTGGCCAAGGCAGTAGATCAAGACATCAAGAAAAGAGTTTCTTGGATTGAGATCAAATGGATATGAAATGCACTTAGCATTAAGATCAAGATTATTAGGGTTCTTATTATTCCCTTACCCTAGATCTTGATTGAGAGATGGGACGTATGAGGATTGTATCTCATATATGTCAATGACTTAAAGGTTCTGTCGACTCGAGACATTCTTATTCAGCTAGGGGTCAAACACCTGTTGCTAGACTATGGTCGTTTGATCTATGGACTGATTAATTAATTAGGGAATTAATTAATTAGGGTCAGTGCTAATTGAATTAAGAACCTAGAGGGTCACACACAACAACCCGGTCATGTGGGTTAAGGCTTGAATCGATTAAACGAGTTGATCGAACCATTAAGTGAATGGTGGGGTCCACACGTGTGGAACCCGTGGATGACACGTGTCATTATTGACACGTGTAGTCACGTGTGCGTGTATATGTGTATATTAAATAATTAATTTGTTAATTATTTAATGGACTTTGATTTAATTTTGAATTAAAATTAAAGTCCAATTTTAAAGAAATAAAGTCTAATAAATAATTAATTATGAAGTAATTATATTATTAGTCTTCAAGTTATTTATTGTAAAATAAATAAAGTAAAATAAAATATCTAAAAGAGTTAGATATTATTCTTGCCCAACAAGTTGGTCAAAAGGTGGACTTTTGGTCAAAGTAAGAGACTTAGTCTCCAAGCAAGATATCCCTTTTCCAAAAGAGTTTGGAATTCTCTAAATTATACACTAAACCATAGAGCCTAAACAGCGAATATAGAACTAGCATCCTCCCTAATCGAATCGTGGTCGCGGTTGGTGGACTATTTCTCTAGAGGGCTACTATCGTGAAGTCTTGAAAGATTCGAAGGAGCTTTTGGGGATCAAGCCGCGTGAAGAGCATTTTTAAGCGGCTAGAACGTGTCAAGAAAGGTTCTAATTAAGTGAGTTTCTTGAGCTCTACGAATTTGGGAATAAGAATTGCAAGATTTGATCCTTGCTTAGTTGGGAAAATTTTAAATTTTCGCTGCGTTTCTGTTCATTTTCCCAACAAGTGGTATCAGAGCCACCTTGCAAGGTCTATTTCTGATTAGTCTCAATTATTCTGAATTTGGTAGAAATTCTTAGGCTTAGATGCGAATTGAGTATTCTTGAGTTCTTTTAGAAAGCCTGAAATATGAAACTGTATTTTTCCTAAAAGTTTCTGAAAATGTTTTCTTAAATCGTGGTTTTGAAAAATTGTTTTAGTTGAAATATGTTTAAATCGTATTTTAATTTTGGATTGAATTGGGTTTTGAGAAACCTGAGATACGAAACAAAACACGCAACAAACCCGCGAGCACCTCCCGCGCAGGTCCGCCCGCACAGACGTCCCGCAACCGAACGGGAACGTCCCGCACGCCCGTCCCGCAACCGAACGGGAACGTCCCGCACGCCCGTCCCCAACCGCGCAGGACAGCCGCCCACATGCTCCCGCAACCGCGCGGGAGGCCCGCCTAGGATCGCCCGGACGCGTTCAACTGCGAGCTTCGCGTGATACGCGCAGGGAGTGGGCCTAGTGCGTGGCTCGCTCATCGAGTAGCTGATCATTCCGGGCGGTTCCAAGCCCGGATTTTGAGGTTTCGTGTTTTTCTTATTTTCGGTCCTTGAAATCCCGATTTAATTTTTCTGTAGAATTATTTGATTAAAATTATATTATTTTTGAAATAATTGTTTAAATTGGGATTTTGAGAAATTAAGACGATTTAAATTTTGGGAAAATTACAAGCTTTATTTTATGAAAATATTGAAAGAATAAAATTGTTAATTTTCAAAAATTAACAGGAATTTTATTCGTTTATTGTTTTTCGGGTTTTATAGAAAAGGCTCTTGAACAAGAATTGCATGTAAGTCATGTTTTAAGCCATTAGAGCTTAAAGCGAGAATTTTAATTTATTGGTTAAATTTAAATTCTTGCAATTTATGCATGTTACGTGATCATGGGTTTAGTCGCATGTATGGTTTTAATTTATGCACATGGATGGTTTAAATTCGGGTTGGAGCCCCATAGTTGCATTTTTCAATTGGGGTCGGTGCCCCACTTATGTGTGTACTGTTATGTGTTTATTATGTGGCTTTCCATATTATTGTTTTTGAGGCCGGGGTATGCCCCGTGTAAATATCTAAGGCCAATATGAAGATTGAGCCTTTGTAACGCCCCAAATTCTCAATTATGCGATATGTGATTTAATGTGAAATAATTGCCAATTATGACTTAATTGTTTAATTGCATAATTGTCCTTAAGTGGTCATTTTATTAATTTGAGGACCTAATTGCATGAAATAGTTTTGGACTTAATTGATCATTTTCCATGGGATTGAACTTGATTGCATAACTTACAAAGTGGAGGGATTAAATTGCAATTTGTGCTTAGCTTATAATATCTAGCTTATATCATTTGGTTGCATCAAACATATACACAAATGATCCCTCCCTTCTCTCCCTCATCTCGTTCAAACCCGAGCAAGAAGAGGATTCATCATTTGAAGCTTGGATTCAAGGGATAATTGCATAAATTGAAGCATCATCATCATCACAACATCATCTCTTTTCCTTCTTTTCATTCATTCAAGGTATGAGCTTTAGTTGGGAAAATACATGAATATATATGAGAGCTAGGGTTATGGTTTGAGCTTGCCTAATGATGTTTGAGTTGTTGAAAGCATGATTACATGGTTCTAGCTATGATTTGATGCATATATTGTGAAGGTTGTAAGCTTGGAGCATGAGTTCGTTGTGGGTTTGATCTTGTTGATTCTTGATGATTAAGCATAGATTTAAATGTTTAAATGAGTTATTATTGAACTATAAGTATGCAATCATGTCTATTTCATGAATTATGTGCATTTGGAGTTTGGTATATGATCATTTGTGGAGTTTTGGTGTTATTTCGTGCCTCCCCTGCATTTGCTCTGTTTTCTGCTGCTCTCGTATTTTGGGAACGGCCCTTCCCAGCCCCAGTTTAAAACTGGAACGGCCGTTCCCATGATCCTGAGTCAGCAAGGCCAGCGAGACAGGGAACGGCCGTTCCCACTTTGGCCTTTGTGCCGGAAGGGCCGTTCCCAGCCAAAGCGTGTTTTATTTTAAGAAAACGCTGGCGCGTTTTGAAGGGCCACAGGAACGGCCCTTCCCATTTTCAAAGGGAAGCCGGAACGACCGTTCCCACATGCCTGACAGAACAAAACATTCTACATAAACGTGCATTTTTAGCACCTCGTTCTGACGGCTTCTTTGACCCCGATTTGATATTATATGATCTAAAATAAAGTGAAACAAGATGTTTTCATGTCACATTGCATTTTGCTCGTCGTCTCGTTGTATTTCACCGTTCGTCATATTTGGTGCATTTTGAGTCGTGTCTTATGTACACTTGTCTTTGTTGTACAGACCGGCACGCCAGTGACGTGGAGTGGGCTTCTCAGGCCGTGCCTTTCTCTTTATTTTGTCGGTACAGGTGAGGTTTAATTGCTAGATATCTAGAACCATTACAACCCTATGTGATGTTTTAGGCCAAAAGGTATATATATCTATAGTTTTCCCAACTCTATTGAATTGCAACTGATTTACCGAATTGTATCGTATTGATTGATCGTGTTTTGGGCAAGTATATTGTATCGTGCACTGTGGGCCCGAGAGTTAGTGTTTGAGCCAACCGGGAAAGCATGGGCTGACGGGTAACTCTTACACTCCTCTCAACCGTGGGGATGAACCCTGAATCCACCAGGAGGCTTGGTGGAGGAAGGAGTCCCGTACGTGGGAGTCATGTTCCCGACGTACACCGTGTTTACCGTGGATGGATCGGGCCTTGCAAACCCACCATCACTGGAGGAAGAAGGAGTTATTGAAACTGCTACGTGTGCACTGTAATTGATTGCGTGATCACTTAATTAATTAATGAAAAGTATCGTGATTGTACACTGTCGGAGTAAGGTTGGAGAATGTCCTCACTCGCCGGGCCACTAATTGATTGATTGATTGAAATGATTGATTGTTAAATCTGATAGTTGTAATCTCAGGCGAGTTCTAAGTATTCGTGAACCTGTTTTGTTTCTGTTATAAAACCTTACCTGAGGTTATGACTTGCATGTTATCTGCGCTTATATATTATTATGCCCCTCGCTCAGTCTTGTGGAGACTGACACCTCACCTTTCAGTTTTGCAGGTTGTGTGCTAGGCGGGATTGGTGTCAAGTCGAGTCTTTCATTTTGGGTCTAGCACGTGTCCATCCTACTCTGGCATATGTATTGTTATCTACCGTTTTATGAAATGTTATGTAGTTGAGAGATGATAATGTATTGATATGTAAAGTTAGGATTTGGTTTACTTGATAAATGTTCGTGAATAGCATGCTTGTGTTTATACCGTTTTCTGTTATGATAATTGGTTTGGGGTTAGTCCCGCCTAGCTAGTTAGTCTTTATTTTCTTGTCACCCTTTCGCTATGGCTCGGTTCATGTATGGATTGACCGTTTCATATGTGGTCTGGGCCCTAGTGCGGGGGATGTGACACCTTGGGCTTCGGGTGTGACAACCTTATTACTCTATGTCTTTTTCTTTTTATTGTAATTTGAGAGTAGAGAAAGATGGTGAGGTCTTTTTCTTTCATTTTGGAGACAATGAACCCATGGAGTAAGATGGATCTACACAACAAGTAACAAGATGGTGGCCATAAGTGAAGAACTCTCGAAGTGTTAAATAGGATTTCTATTATTGTAATAGACAGGGCTGTTGGGAATAGTGCCCTGAAAATTCAATTTATTGAATTAATTAAATTGAATTTACAACGAGTTGTGAGTATTTCACATATTGATAATTAATGGCATGTGGTGGTATTCTTATATGAAATGTGTTTCATAGAAAAAAGACTTTGAATATCGAATCACGTGTCATTAAAGTTCTAGTCGGTAAGATAAGAATATTGTAACACCCCGACTTTCAGACCGTACAGGTATGACGTATGTGCGCGATTTACATTATTTAAATTCATATTCTTTATTATTTTTATTCTTATTGTGAATATTTCTTATGGATTCGAATGATTCTTATTTGAATATGTACGTAAATTGTTATGGTTTGATTCGTTTATGCTCGAATTGAATTCGAAATTTTACGTTGTTTTAGTATGATGGAGATTTATGTGTTATAAACTTTGATTTATGCTCGTTATATGTTTTCGAATTTAATTGTTGAGCTTTTGAATTAATTGTTTCGTTTGGAACCTAAAGGAGGCTAAAACGCTTCTAGCGCACCTTGGGTTCTAATGTGTGTATTTTCAGCTCGGGAATTCGGATTCGAATTCCGTCACTACCGTGGAACTCGTTTCGACGATTCGGGTTCGATGGAGTAAGCCTCATAACCTTTTAAGCCCATTTGATACGCTGAAATTCGAACGGAAACTTACCTCGCTTCTATATGACTACCTTTCGCCTAATTGCAATTTAATCCTTCAATTTTTAACCTTTTCACATGAGACTTGGGCCCACTTCACACCAAAAATCAGCATATTCATCCCTCCCTCTCCTCCATATCGGTATATACAAGGAAGGAGAGAAAAGTGCAGCAACTTTGGAGCTAAACCCTTCAAACCCGTCACTATTCACACTAAGGAGAATTTGAGCTCTAATCTCCATTTTCTTCCATCTTCTTCAAGGGGTAAGCTAGTATTTGATATGTACATGATTATATGATCATTTTGAGCTATTATTTCCATGTTTTGAGCTATGTTTGGAGTGATTATGGAGCATGACTTGAATTATGAGGGTTTAATGATCTCTTTTGCTTCTTGGACTTAAGCTTTGATTTGAAGTTGTGAATATGATCCCTTGTGACTCTAAATTGATTATATGAATCCCCTTTTGCTGATGGTTGAGTTTCGTGAAGTATACCATTAATGGAATTCAAAATCTTTGCTTGGATGAACTTGAGATATATGTTGATTCTTGAACTTTTGTGATGGTTGGGTGAGATATATGTTGATTCTTGAACTTTTGTGATGGTTGGGTGAGATATATGTTGATTCTTGAACTTTTGTGATGGTTGCTTGTTGCTGCTACGTGCTTGCTCTGCTTCCTTGCTCTGTTTTGGTGCAGAGTTACTGTTGCTGCTGTAATTTTTTTCGAAGACGAGAGGCCAACACGGCCGTGTCAGCTTTGTACATGTTTTGGACACGGCCGTGTCAGCCTCTCGAGTTGGGGCAAATTATTTTTATAAAATCGGACACGGTCGTGTCCAGTTTGAACTAAAACTCAACACGGCCGTGTCAGCGTCTCGGATTAAGCTCCTGAATTAATTTTAATCGGATACGGCCGTGTCCATTTTGAACTAAAACCCAACACTGGCGTGTCATTTGGAAAAATGGCGACGGCAATTGCTCGTTTTATCGCTTCGTTGTTTTTCTTTGTATTTTCTTTCCCCATTTATGACTCGTATGCATTGTTAGCTTGTTATATTATGCGTTATGTGCCTTGTTTTGAACTTATGACCTTATTTGATATGAATTGTGTGAATAAGAATTGGTAGGATTTATTTGGCCTGTTTATGCATTTCAATTGCATTCCTTGCATTCACAAGCATTGCCGAGCATCTATTTGGTTCATAATTGAGTCTAAGTGTCAGGTCTTGTTCTCTTTTGCGTTTCAGAGCCTCTTCCGGTCGCGCAAGAGCCCGAAGCTTAGGTGGTTGGCTGCCCGAAGCTTAGGTGGTCGCGCAAGAGCCCGAATTATTAGTTATTAACCTATGGCCTATAATGTGATGATTTCTCACTCGCATGCGGATATGTTATACATATTTAAATATGAGTGCTTAAATTATGTTTATGATCTTGTGGAAGATTTGAACTTTATGGAGATGATATAAGTAAGAGCATATATAAGCTTGAGTTTTGAATCTCTTTTAGTTATGTTGAGCGAGTTGTGCCCTGAAAAATGGGAAGTTGGTCCGTTTTGTTATGTGGGCCCTGGAGACGTGGGTAAGGAAGACCCGGGGCAACCACGGGGTCGCCGGGTTTGACCCCTGTGCACGTTCTCATTTGAGATATTCACGTGCGACCTAGGGAGGTTGGGAAGGCATGATATCTTGAGCCCTCGGTGGATAACCGGGAAAGACATATCGTGGGTTAGCTACCCCGTACGTTTTTGTTAATGTAGGTGCTAGGGTTTGATTCCCGAGACACCATGGATGCAAGGGTGGAATTGTGATTTGATATGTATGTTTAAAGGAGTAAGGGATAGTCCGTTCTCGCCGGGCTTTTGTTTATGTTTCACTGATAGATTATGGATCGAGATAGGTGCTTTTCTTACTATATGTTAGTTTCGGGAAATGATTTTGGTGTGCAAAACCCTAGCCTCGATTCATGACTATCACTTTTAATTTATGTTATGATCTATACGTATTTAAGGTGTGGGTGTGTTAAGCCCCTCACTCAGTCGAGTTGTGAGACTGACCCTCTCCTTTCCCTTTCAGGTGTGCCGAGCTAGGCGGGGAAGTGCGAGTCTTAGTCTTGTACTTGTATGTCTAGGTCGAGTTGCATTCTTACTTTTTGCATTTTGGATACTCTTATTATGTATTTGATGCCAAAATTGTGTTTTGAAGAATTATGGACTTGTGATGTATATACTCGATCTTTTGGGCCATAAGGCCATTGTATATGATGTATATGTTAGTTATAGAGCTCTTTTCGATCCTGTTTCCTGCTTCCGTATATCTGTTTATTCATTTAAGCGCTCTGTTCGAGTTTAGCCCCGCTTAGCCTAGCGTGTGAGTGTAGGTTCCTGTTCGCTTGAACTCGGACTCATATATGGAAATCCATTTCGTAGGTGGGTTCGGGTTTGAGTGCGGGGAATGTGGTGGCCACCGTTCCGGGTGTAACACCCCGTATTTTCGGAGCAAGATACGCTGTCGTTTTTGTGCGATTAGATTGTTATTTATTTAACTCGGCTTGTGCTTGAATTGCCTTATTCGTGTTTTAATAGTTTAATTGACTCGTTTGCAACCTTAAGAAAATATGTGTACATAATTAAAATGTGTGTTTAGTGTCTAATTTCTCTTTAAATTAAATTATGTGGGCTAATTTGAAATTAATAACAATTGGGGATCTATTTCTAATTATGAGAAATTCAATTTTGACTTATTTGAACACTATTATAAATCATGGGGGTACTTTTATAATTTCCTAACCTTTAATTAGACTTAATTGATCTTAGTTAGAAATTGGAGGACTCAATCGCACCACGTAAGTTCTCCAGGGACTTAATTGTAATTTTGGGAAAATGGATCTCTTTATACGCTAAAAACCCTAGCTGCTACCATTTCATTTCTCATTTCCTCCTCTCCTCTCTTCCGAGAAGCAGCAGCGCAGCAGTTGCTGTGCCAATCTCCACCACCGCCGCAACGCCTTCTTCTCCGGCGAGACCCCCCCCCTTTCAGCCTTATAAGCTCAGCAACAACGCCACAACAGCTCCTCCATCTCCGCCTTTCCGCCACCGCCTCTGTTCCACCTGCACCAACGTGACTTAGCACAAGCACCACCATTCATCGTCTCTCCCTCTCTTGGCCAGCTCTGGAAAGGAGGCGGATTTCGCAGCACCACCCAAGCACCACCAGATAGCCACCGTCGGACCACCACCCTCACTCAGATCTGAACAGGGGCGAATGACTCCCACCTGATCCCGCTATTTTACCACCATTATGCCGCCGTTCGGACTCCAGCTCAGCCGCCACAATCTCCGGCAAAACAGGCGTCGACCCGCCATCATCGCCAGCGAAACACCACCCCCGTCAAGGCTCAGATATGGAAACCACCCTCTCTTCTTCTCCGTCTCACACCACGGCAGAGTTAACGCCTCACTCGCCATCCTCCGCCACTACGAGTAACCCTTGTAAACAAGGAAAACAGGGCAAGCAGCAGTAGATCCGACGCCTCCCCCTTTCGGTTCAAGCAGCGGTGCAATGACTTCTCCTTCTCCGAGGAAAATCGCCACCAGCTCAGACGCCTTTCACCGACCACCATTAGTCGCTTCTCTTTGCAATTGTAAACCCATTTTTCCCATTTCTTTTAAGTAATTCCTTATTTAATTTAGACTTCTATTTCAATTGCTTAGTTTATGAATTTCTAATTGAAAGTGTACTATGAAACTACTTAAGTGAATTGGTTTATCAGTCAATCAGATTACAGTTTGAATTCTTATTGTTTCTTACCCTACGATTTCGAGCCTACTGTATAACTGTGATGTTATTGTCGTTCCTGGAGCATACATATGTAGTAATTCAGTTAAATGATGATATGTTTATACCGGTTGGTTGCTATTGTGAGTTTAATCCATGAGGAAATGGGTGGTTGGATTCCTGAAATTTAATTGTCATAATTGGTATATAAACCTTATTTCCAGAGATGCAATTTAAGTGGGTTGATTTAATTCAAATTGATTTTGGATAGCTGAAACTAGGTATTTTATAACAAAGAAATTGTATAAATGAATGATAAATGATTTAATTGGGACATTATATTAATACTGATGAATGGTAGATAAGTAAATTCATGTATGATCCTTTTTGGGTTGTTGGATTGAATGAACTTTTAACACCAAATGACTCGACATGTATGAGAATTGTGATTTAGGGTATTGCAAACTTTTCCTAATTATACTGTAATGAATGTTATATGTGAATGTATATATATACACGAATATATGGTGTTGGTATATATCAATATATTGAGTTAATATGTAAGATAACCCATTTTATAGGGTTAATACTGATACCGTGTTGTAACCGTGATCCTTGGTTGAATTGATTACCTCACATATGTAATTACAAGTACGGTTTGGAATAGGGTAGTTTTAATTAGATTGAATCTTGAATTACTAAAATTGACAATGTGTGCGTAACGGTGAGTTCGAAGTAGAGCTTGGATCTTGAATAAATTATGTTAGCTCAAGAGGAGTAAGTGCTATGCTTTAGATTGAATTTATCACATAAATTAAGTGTAATCATTTGTAATTTAGTTGAGTGGCTGAGTATGAAGTCATTTAATATAATATGACTTTGGTTGATTCTTAAACTTGCTCATACATTTTGTTGTCCTCGATTATGGATTTATGCTTTACACATGATCTCAATGCCTGATTATTTATTACGTAAGACATTAAATGTGCATATGAACACATTCGTGACATATCATACCATTCTATAATTCCTGTATTCATGACACGTTATCTCATACCATTGTCGTGCGTCCTATTTGGTCTCATATTGAGTCGTGTCTCACGAGTACACTGTATTTCCCTTTCTGTCAGTGATCTCCAGGGTGGAGACAATCCGATCAAGTTTCATCGTCTTCTCAGTTTCTGCGTCTCGTCGTTTCTCAGGTGAGGTTTAGGATTTTGTATAGTTAAAAAACCTATGACCCCAATATGATGATTTCAATCCCCGCATGTGATTATATACTATATATACGATTAAATATGTGTTAGATATGATATGATTATGACCTTATGATACAACTTCAGTTTTGGAAATTAAGTATGAAGGTATATGTAAGCTATTTCGAAAAGTTAAGTTATGTTATGATTATGTAGCGAGATTGCCATGAAAGTTGGTATAAGTTATGTTCTGTTCTGTTATGGGGCCCAGGAGCTACGGGTAAGGAGCCCCCGGGACGGTTAGGGCCATCGGGGATATACCTGTGCGTAGTCTCCATCTGTATGAAGAGGATGTACCGGGACCCACCAGGAGGTTTGGTTGGGAAACGAAGTCCTGAGGGTTTGAGTAGCATTAGCACTCCCCCCGACTGTATGGATGGTTAGGGTCGTGCAACCCTACCATCACCCGGAGTTGAGGTTGGTATGTTATTTCTGTTTTGTTATGATATGAGGAGTTGAGGTTCGAAGCTCGTACTCACCGAGCATATGGTATGATATTTTATGGGAATCATGAATCGAAATAGAGTTTCTGAAAATGTTTTCTAAGTATATATATATATATATTTGGGTTTTGCTTTGAAATGCTTTGGTATGCAACACCTACTCCCGGTTCATGAGTCCACCCTTTTGATATGTGTTGTGCTCTGTATATATATATATTGTGGGTGTGCGTTAGTCCACCTCACTCAGTCAGTTGACTGACACCTCATTTATCTTTTAGTTTGCAGGTTTCCTTTTGGCTTGAGCTAGGCGGAAGTGAGTCCCTTGAGTCACACTTGTTAGTCTAGTTGGTATTAGGATGCATTTGTCGCATACTTTATTTATGTTATGTATTTATGTTTCACTTGAAGGTTATGTTTATGTTCTACTTAGACTTAAACCCGTGTGGGGTTAGTAAGCTAGTATTTGGATGTTAGTAGATATTATGATGATACTTATGCTGTTTATATGTTGGATTATGAATTGATTCGGGATTAGGTATTTATGCTAGTTGAACCCGTCACCTGCTTTGCATGTTTTGTTTTGAATGCTTCCGCAATCTATTGTTGTTGGTTTTAATTGCTTCCGCACTCTGAGTTTGTCAAGTTAGATCCGCCTAGCCTAGTGTGTGAGTTGGTCTCCCATTCGATGAGATTCGGATTCGGGCATGGACTTTCCATTTCGTGACCGGGTGTGGTTCTTAGTGCGGGGGATGTGGCATCCTCCGTTTGGGGTGTTACACCGGGCGCTACAAATATGTTCTTATCAAGACTATAACGTGGTTATATAAGATGATTAGTCTTTCGTCGTAGGGAATGGTGATTCCGATTATAACGCGTTCATGATTTTCAATAGGATTGGAAACATCGAACTGGACCACTCAGATTATTCATTTTATACTGCTATCTAAAATGAATAAAATCTCAGGAAGCATTGTAATCTTAATCCTAACAATATTTCGGCTTTAGGCATGTAGTGTTAGTCACTGTAATATACTTGAAGTGAGGTCTCGGTAACGGTGGCCAAAATACTTTGTACGTTCGGTGACAACATGAAATGTGATAGAGAGTTATATTGATCAAGTAATCTGTAGCCTTGCTGGAAGGTAAAAGATATCCCTGAAATAGATTTGCAAGAGTTCGAATTAAGACTTTAGCTAAAGCACTTCGCGTGATACGTCATCGAAGTTGTATGATGAATGTGTTTCACATACAAAGAATTTGAACTTAAGGCGAATCAATAAATTTCAGATTGGAGATGAAAAATAAATGATAATAGTTGTAATTTATTTTTCATGGATATCTACATGGAGGAGTGAAATGCGAAATTATTCTAGATCGAGAAATTCGTGAATAATTTAATTAATTTTAGAGTGCAACAATATTTATTTAGTGGAATTAAATATTGTTAAATGGTAATTAATTACTATCATGAGATGATAATATATTAACCCGTTTGGAGCTAAAATTAATTATTCCTGTAGGGCCCCTGCAAGCCCCAATTGAAAACCCGAAGAGAAAATGTTAAAAGGAGAAAAAGAAATGAATTTTCAAAGTGTTTGAAAATAGCTAAGGGATTTATTTTGAGAAAATAAATCAAAGTACCAAGAGCTGGAAATGCCCGGAATTTTATTTTGGAGAAAATAAAAATTTTCATCGAAAGAAAAAAAAATTCGATGACGTGGCAGATGACGTGGCATGCCACATCAGCGCACAGGCGTGAGGTATCGCTGATTGGGCGCTAAGTGGCACGCCACGCGTACGACTGTGATTGCGCCACGGTAGCACACGCGGACGGTCCAGATTGGATCTGGATCGGGCTGGGTCAACGGATAGGGTCGGGTCAAACCGGACACGTGGCAGAATCGGGATTGGCCACATTTCGAACCAGACCGAACCGGGTTCGTTCGGATCGGTTCAAGCCCAGAAACCCTAGGCCGCGTGTGTAAGACACGCGCCATCTTCAGGTGGCGAGTGAGGGTGCGTCCGGCGGCGGATCGGCGCGTTCGCGGTGGCGTTGGACTGGTGGTGATGATTGCTACAACGTAGTCACCTTGGAATTTGTGTCCAAGTTGTGCACTCAAGTGGGTGTGTGAAATTACTATTTTACCCTCAGTTTTTTCCTTATAAATAGGGGGCTTGGCTCCTCATTTTTTACACAAGTTTGGGAGAGGTTTTGGCTGAACTTTTGGCTTTGAAACCATATCCCTTTTTTCCCAATTAATTCCTTATAAAACACTTAATTTCGGAAGATTAAACCCTGAAAAGGGTTTTCTAGTTTAAAGTTTATTTTTTCTAGTATTTAGAGAAATACGTTCGGAGCCCACATTCTGAGGGTTTCTCCGGGGATATTGTGGGGAAGCTCTGCCGGTCTCACGAAAGGGAAAGGAGCTGGAAAAATACCGTTAGATAGGCATGTTTACATTACGGTAATATTTTACAGTTATATTATTTTAAGCATGATAAATTATATACTCTTAAGTGTTAATTGCATGTTAGATATTTATCTGGTTAAGTTATTTAAAATTTATTATCAATTGCATGTATATACTTGAGTAGATCCTGTAGTACCCAGATCGCTAGGTAGCCACATCCCCCGCACTATAGCTCAGTCCACATACAAAATGGATAATTCGTACATGAACCAAGACTATAGCGAATGGGTGACAAAAGAAAAGAGACACTAGCTCTGCGGGACTAACCCTCATTTAATACCAACATGCACAATTAATAAAACGGAAGCATAAGGTACATGCATTTCATTATCACCCTTCAAGTTCAACTTCATTACTTACATATACAATTCAAACCTTCCAAAACCAAAACATAACATACAAAAGTACCAAGAGCTATAACAATCTATATATGCATCATTAATGTACAAAAAAACGAGAAAGATAAGTGCTTGACCAAACATGAAAGACTCTATCCCGCCTAGCACGAACCCTGCAACCTGAAAATGTGAGGTGTCATTCTACGAAAGACTGAGTGAGGGGCTTAACTAAATATTAGCGCAATTACCATGCAAGCTATAATCTCGGGTAATTTATAAAAAAAAACAATATAAGTTCAAGAATAATATAAATTCTCGCCCGAGATTACAACTAATTAAATTAACAATTCAATCATTATCAATTCAATCCGTGGCCCGGCGAGTGAGGGCAATCTCCAACCTTTACACCAACAATGACAATACAATCTTTAAGTTTCATTTCAATAGTGATCATGCAAGTTATTACAGTGCACAATTAGCAGTTTCATGAACCCTTTTACCTTCGGGTGATAGTGGGATTACGAGGGCCCACCACCCAATCATGGTGTACGTTAGGAACATGACTCCCACGCACGGGGATTTCTTCCTCCACCAAACCTCCTAGTGGATTCAGAGGGGATCCCAAAATGGTAAGGACAGTGCAAGAGTTACCCATCAGCCCTTTGCTTTCCCAGTTGGCTCAATACACTACCCTCGGGCCCACAGTGAACATGCTTACTCACCCAATCAATCAATCAATCAATCTGTTCCATGAAATCAGTTGAAAATCATTAAGGTTTGGAAAACTATAGATAAATAGATACATTTTGGTAGAAAACATCACATAAGGTTGTAGGGGTTCTATATATCTAGAATTAAACCTCACCTGTGCCGACAAATAACAAGGATACAACTATGAAGCTTGCCCCTCATCAACGGGAAGAAAATCTGTGTAACAAGGACAATTACAGGTGAGACACGACTCGTATGAACCATTTACGACACACGGCAAACTCATGCAATAACAATTAAGGAATGCCAAATAAGAGCATAATCATCAATAAACCAAGTATATAACTCATATAAGTCACGTACGGGAGCCAAGAAGTGAAAGGAATGCAATAAGAGAGGTTTTGGCAAAGTTGGGCAAAAGTTGACAGTTTTTGGAAATGCACAGGCTGTAGGAAAACTGGAATATCATGAGTTCTAGAGGTTGGAATTAAGTTTTGCTTAATGTATATGAAACTAGACACATATACCTTTCTGAGGATATATGACTCCTATTCTAGTTCAAAATGAGGAGAAAATGGTGTACGCTCGGAAAATTGCAGATTTTTGGTAAAGTGGCGACACCAAATTAAAACAGTTATATCTCTCAAACTAGAAACGATAATGAGGTGATTCCAATTGGAGAGTGTTCTAGACTTCAAGAGGTTTCCAACGGTTCAAAAATCATGTCAATCGGAGTTCGTTTAAGGGGGTAAACGCGCGTTTGAAAAATGAACTAAAAGCAGAAACGGGCGTTTAGTGTTATAACTAGGGCCCCAAACAGGCGTTTGGAAGAGATCTGGGCGAAAAAGTAAGGGAAAACAGGGTATACACTCAGAAATGGCTCCCAACCCTTCCCAACACCAAACCACATCAAGAAATCAACTCAAAACTATCATATAACATGCATATCGTTCATATATATCAATTCTGTAACACCCCAAGCGGTGGGGTATCACACCCCCGCACTATGACCCGACACGTGTACGAAATGGAGAGTCTGCACACGCACCAAGTCACAGCGAACGGGTGACTAACAAAAAACACACCCACTAGCTAGGCGGTACCTAACCCTGTACAGTAGAAAATAAGCGAAACAAGATGGCAGAAGCAATACAAAATGGCAACTTTCAAAAACTTTCATACAGCAAACACATTGAGCAATACCGAAAACAAAATCATCTACACGGGTTCAACTAATCTATCCAACCTGTCCTATCCTATCCCGAACAATTACACAGCAAGACGGGTTTAACTAATCCAAGCACCTGTCCTAACCTGTCCCGAATTCCAATCAATCAAATCATACAAGCAACCTGCTCACAACATAACTTATACGAAATTTACAAATCAAAATTCAGAACAAAATATTTAACCAACTTAAACGAACAGACACAGACAAGACAAACACGACACAATGCCGCCTAGCACGAACTCCAATGCAAAACCTGCAAACTAAAAACATAAAAGGGGAGGGGTCAGTCCAAAGACTGAGCGAGGGGCTACCCACACACACCTACGTATATATAGAGCACAACACGTAATAAAAGTAACGTTCATGAACCCGGGGTTAGTTTTTGCACGCCAAAACAGTTTCCCATGATAATATATATATAGGGTGACTTATCAAAACAGAACTGACAAAACTTAGCTTATACAAAACTCAAAACATACGTACAAACCCCAAGCAGACTTAGCACACATATCGGAACACAACTTATTAGGTTAATAGCAAATCCAATTTTTATCTTACTTAAGAGTCTATCCCCGTTTCACGAACTTATAACCGACAGACAAAACGAAACTCGGCGGGGACGAGTGCACAGACAGACTAAACAAAACAAAACAAAACAAAACATACCAGGTAGGTGTGATGGAAGGGTTGCGCGACCCTAGCCATCCTAAAGGGGAAGAGGGGAGTGCTCACTGCTGCTCAAACCCTCGGACTCCATCCCCCACTTCCTCAGGTGGGTTCTGGTACATCCCTTACACGGAAACTGGGGCCCCACACTTACACAGATCACGGAAATCGGAAGCTTAACCCGTAACAGACAGACAGACAGACATATCTCATGCATATCGTACTTAGCTATCGTACGTACATATCACGCAGACTGACCTCAAAATCAAAACAAAATCAAAGCTAAGCTTACATAGGCTTATACATAACTTCATACTTTCAGACTTATAGCAAAGCCAACAAAATACGTATCTTACACATATCTACATATATATAAAGGCTTATAAGTCGCATGCATTCGAAAACCGGCACATTTTATTAGGGTATAACTATATCCTAACCTCACCTGATAGCAAACTTTGCAGACCACAAAGCAGAAGGTCCACCCCCGAACCTGCACGACCACAAGTCACCACCCCGGGTGCACCTGTACCAACTGGACACACAAAACACAACACACGACTCTGACTCAGACTTAAACAACCCCACAGAGACGCACGGCAAATGCAATCACACAAGCAGGGATCAAATGCATAGCAATAATTTGCAGAAGAAACATTACATAATTTAATCAAATCATATTATTCATTTATCACACAAACAATTCATGGATTGTATAACAAATTTAATTAACAAAGTTTACTTAATTCATTTCATGCAAATTCACTTAGCACCTTTCATACCAATTGACACATATTAATAGATCAAATAAATCATAATAACATGCTTCCTAATCCAACTAAAATCGTAAGATTACATACTTAAATTCCAACTAAATCATAAAGAGCACAATTAACACAAACCAGAAAGATAGGGAGACAAAGAAAATTCAAATTATTTCATATTAATTCATATAGAGCATACTAAATTCATATTTGTACATTTAAACTATTTTTAAGTACAAAAGTTCCTAATTAAATCTCATAAGTTTCACATAAGTCATATATCAAATTCATTTGTCACACAACAATTCATTTATCACAAAACGGATTCAATTAACAAGGTCTACCTAATTAAATCAAATAAATTCATATTATTTCCAAAATTACACATACACCCTTTTCAAATTAGACACTTAGCTCAATTAGACCAAAACGGGATTGAAATTGCAAATTACAATGTTCATATTTGTCACATTTCATATCATACAAGATTTCATACTTAACGGAATACATTTTAATCGGCAATTCAAGCATATGGCAATTAATTTACAATTAGAACAATTACTCAAATAATTCTCAAATACGCAAATAAATTCGTAGAAAATAAACCAAGTGTCCGATTGACGAGCGGAAAGTGGTGTTGGACTCACCACAACAAGGCGGACATTCTGTCCGAAGTCCGCCGGGTTGCCGCCACTGTAGCCGCCGGAATAGTGGTCGGCCGCCGTTCGGCCGTCGCCGGAACGTGCCGGAAAAATCCCGAAAAATCACCCGTGCAAGGATTCGTCGTGCTCAATCCAATTCTTCGATCAATTTCTGCAAATCCCAAGCCCATTGTCTCCAATTTAAAATCCAAGAACACGAAAACTCTAAAATCTTCAAACTTCAATTACTTTCAAACCGGTGAACCAAAATGAGATCCGAGAGAGGCATCGGCTTACCCGTGATGAGCTTTACGAAAGCCCTAAGCTTTCTTACCGGAAAAATCCCCGGAGGTGGCGCCGCCGTTGAACCGCCGTTGCGCCGCCGCGATCCGCCACCAAACAGCCAAATTGAAAGTCGTGTGATCAAAGGCCACTAGTTCTCGTCGTTCCGAACAACTTTCGTGAAGGGTCCGAGGCCAAAAGATGGCCGAAAAAGGCCCCCGTTGGGCTCCGAAGTTTCTGCCGCCGCACACCTCCCCGGAACCACCACCTACGGCCAGAATTGGGTGAAAACGATGCCGAAAATGAACTCAGGGGGTCCAAAAACCTTGGAAAACACTAACCTTGGTCGGAAAAGGTCACCGGAGCGCCGCCGTGTCACTGTTCACGCACGGCGGCAGGAGATTCAGGCGGCGCGTGCGCCGCCGTCCGGTGGCCAATGGCCGCGCCGCCAATGTCATCCGCTGCGCCGGAGGCCCTTCTCTCTGGGTGTATGGCGCGTGTCGCCGGAGGGTCGCCGGAAGCCGCCGCGGGAGGGCGGCGAAGTGGCAGCCCGCCACCTCTCTCCAGCCGCGCCTGAAAATTGCCGATATCTCCGCCGTCGCTCGACGGTTGGTCGAGTTCTTGGTACGGTTGTGACCGCGTCGTCGAGCTCGTCGAAATGGACTAGTGGTTCGTCGAAATCCATCGAGAAATGAGCGAGATTGAGTTGTGTGTGAAAACACACCGTGAGTGTGTGTGAATAGTGACAAATCGCGGGAGAGAAGAGAGAGGGAGGCTGAAGTTGAATTATGGCACGCAAAACGAGGATCCGGGTATTATATCTCGGGTCCTCGTACACGAAAACGGTCGGAAGAAGGGGTTAACGACACCAGAATTGGGTAAACCTAGAGTCTACGGACTCGTCTCGATACCCCGAACGAGTTGAAGGGGTCGAAAAGGTCGAAAACGCGATCGAACGAGAAATGACCGAAAAACCCCTAAAAAGAGAAAATTACAAAGGGGCCCCTGAACTCTAAATGAGTTCAAAATAAGGCCACGAAAAATATAAAATCATATAATTAAACACATAAAAAGGTTGGAACGTGGCGTACCTTATAAATCGGACGAGCGGGATGTTACAAATTCGGCTCCAAGTAAACCAAGGAACATGCTTTGACTCATCAAGAAATCATCCCTCAAACCCTATATAATTTCATGCCATCATTTTCATATAAACTCAAGAAATCATGCAAGCTTTTAAGTGTAATGATCCTAGGCATGCTTCTAACCATGAATGAACAAGAAATCACATCATAATTATCAAACCCTACTTCATATAATCTCAAGAAATTCCATCAAATCCATCTACCTTAATGAAAGAAAGAAGAAGAGAAAGGATGGTATGATGATGTTCCTCCAAAGCATGTAATTCCTCCAAAGATTTAGCTTGAAATGAGATGAAATCTTCCCTCCTTCTCTTGGTGTTTTGAAATGTGATTTAGTGTGTGTGAGTGTGTGAGGTTTTGATGAAATGGGATGAATGGATTGCAAGAGATGAAATGTATATGACATATTATAAAGTCTTGCCTAATTATGATTATTGCAACTAAGTCCTTAGCTCTTAGATAATTACATGTTAGAAGTGAGCGGAATGAGGGTGTCATTACAATTATACTATATAATGATCAAGTGGATGCATATATATACATATATAAGTTGTAGAAATATATAGCCAAGTATAATATACACATATATATATATGCATGCTTCATTTATGTTATAAAAATGCAATTAAATTCACATATTTATGAAATGATCAGTTAAGGACAATTAGACAATTAAATCACGTTTGGCAATCAATTCATGTAATTTCTTGTAGCGCCCCGGAACGGTGGGCCACCACATCCCCCGCACTTAAACCCGAACCCACATATGAAATGGATTTCCATACATGAGCCCAAGCCTAAGCGAACGGGAACCTACACTCACACGCTAGGCTAAGCGGGGCTAAAACTCGAACAGAGCGCGCAAAGCAACCAGATAAGAATGCGGAAGCAACAACATAAGGATCGAAAAGGAGCTCTATACTAACATATACATAATATAGAACGGCCTGACGACCTAAAAATAGGCCAAGTATATACATCAAAAGTTCATAATTCTCCATAAAACATAATTAGAATTCAAATACAATTCATAAAAGTAATCAAAATGCAGCAGGTAAATATGCCGACTCGACCTAAACCCGAAAGTACGACACGACCGACACACTTCCCCGCCTAGCACGAGCAACCTGCAACTAAAGTGTTAAACGGAAGGGGTCAGTCAAAACTCGACTGAGTGAGGGGGGGCTAACGCACACCCACACCATAAATACATATAGAGCATCATATATAGTCAAAGGGGTCGATCGTGAACCGAGCTAGGGTTTTACATATCAAATCATTTTGAAAACATACATATAATATAGAGGAAATTATAACTCGTTTCACAACCTCCAAAGCATAAAAGAAACATAAACGTCCGGCGAGTACGGACCTCCTCAACTCCTCATACAAATCATAAATACATAAGAATTCATAAATTCATAACTCCTCAACGCCTTGGTTATCGGGAATCAAACCCTCTCCACCCATATGGATTCTATATACATACGGGGTAGCTAACCCACGATATACCTTCCCCGGTTATTCACCGAGGGCTCAAGGTAATAGCGCCTTCTCAACCTCCAAGAGTCGCACGCCACAACCTCAAATGGGATGTGCACAGGCTTAACCCAACGGCCCTTGCCGTCCCGGGCGTCCTTACCCACAATCCCTGGGCCCGGATTCATAAGAAACATACCAATAATCCCATCTTTCAGGGTACATCTCGCAGAGTGATAAAATGAACGTACCTGTGATTCAAAATCATAAGCTCATATACACCTATACTTATACTTTTTCCATAAATTCATAAGAGGAATTCATAAGGTCATAAACATACCATAAGCATTCATATTTAACCATATATTACATATATAGCCACATGCGGGATAGGAAATCAATCACATAAAGGCCATAGGTCGCTTATCTATAAGAAAGGATCCTAACCCTCACCTGGAATGTGAAAACCGAACAAAAGAAGCAACCGAACACCTAAACCTCGGGCTCGATGGTATCCTGCAGAGGCTCTGAAACAAAAGAACACAAGACCCGAGAGTTAGACTCACATATGAACCACTTAGACGCTCGGAAATGCTTATAAATGCATGGAATGCGAATGAGATGCATAAGCATGCCAATTTGATCAGACAAAATAATACTCATACCATTCATATCAAATAAGATTACAATTTCAAAACAAGGCATGTTACGCGTAAAATAACAAGCCAACGATACATACGAATCATAAACGAAGAAAGAAAATACAAAGAAAAACAACGAAGCGCAAAACAAGAAGTTGCCACCGCCATATTATCAAATGACACGGCCGTGTTGGGTTTTAGTTGAAAATGGACACGGCCGTGTCCGATTAAAATTAATTCAGGAGCTTAATACGATGGGCTGACACGGCCGTGTTGAGTTTCAGAACAAAATGGACACGGCCGTGTCTGATTTTATAAAAATATTCTGCTCCAAGTCGAGAGGCTGACACGGCCGTGTCCAAAATATGCACAAATATGACATGGCCGTGTTGGCCTATCGTCTTCGAAAAAAAATAACAGCAGCAACAGTGTTCTGCGCCAAAACAGGGGAAGAAGTAGGGGAATCACGCAGCAACCTCAAGCAACAACTTCAGATCACAAAACTCAAGCAAATCATGGCAAATCACTTCATATTCAACATACAATCATCCAATCATCACAAAAGCTCAAGAATTATCATATATCACAAGTTCGTCTAATCAAAATTTGAATTTCCATTAATGGTATCTTCCACCACACTCATCCATATTGAAAAGGGAGATCATATAAGCATATTAGAGTCATAAGAGATAATATATATATCTTCAAACTAAAGCTTAACCCCAAGGAACAAGAAAGATCATCAAACCCTCAAGTTTCATATCATGCTCCATATATACATCAAACATAGCTCAAAGTATGGAATTAATAGCTTAAAATGACCACATACTCATGTACATAACAAATACTAACTTACCCCTTGAGAAAGATGGAAGAAAATGGAGATTAGAGCTCAAATTCTCCTTAAGTTGAATAGTGACGGGTTTGAAGCTTTGAACACCCAAAGTTGCTGCACTTTCTCTCTTTTCCCCTTGTGTATACCAACATAGAGAGGGAGACGGATATAGTATATGGTGTTGGTGAGGTGTGGCCCAAGGTTGAGGTTAACATGTCAAAAGTTGAGGGACTAAGGTGCAAATAGGTGAAAGGTAATCATGTAGAAGCGAGCTAAGTTTCCGTTCGAATTTCGGCGTATCAAATGGGCTTAAAAGATTATGAGGCTTAATCTATCGAACCCGAATCATCGAAACGAGTTCAACGGTGGTGACGAAATTCGAATCCGAATTCCCGAGCTCAAGTTACACACATTGGAATCCAAGGTGCGCTAAAAGCATTTTAGCCTCCTTTAGGTTCCCAACGAAACAATTAATTCAAAAGCTCAACAATGCAACTCGAAAACATATAACGAACATAAATCTAAGTTCATAGCAAGTAATTCTCCAATCATACTAAAACAACGTAAAATTCCGAATTCAATTCAAGCAACAACGAATCAAATCTTAACAAATAGCATTCATAAACACATAGAATTCATTCAAATCCATAAGAAATATTTAAAATAAGAATTAAAAGAATAAAGAATATGAATTTAAATAAAATAAATCGCGCACATATGTCATACCTGTACGGTCTGAAAGTTGGGGTGTCACAATCCTTCCCCCTTAAAAAAGGACTTACCCTCAAGTCCGACTCGAGTCCTCAAACAACTCCGGATATAACCTTCTCATTTTCTCCTCGATTTCCCAAGTCGATTCCTCGGATTTCTGATCCCTCCAAAGTACCCTTGTAGCACCCCGCACGTGAAGCACCACATCCCCCGCACTATGGCTCAACACGAGTAAAGAAATGGTAAATCCGCACCCGTATTAAACCATAGCGAACGGGAGACAAACAGAAAACCCTTCCTAAGCTAGGCGGAACTTAGACCCTGCAATAATAACCAATCAACCAAATATAATGCAACGAAAAACTAAAATTCAAACACACAAACCATAAGCAGACTTGGGCTCTTCAGGGCTCTTTTAAACTCATAATCAAAGCCCAAAAAAAAGCAATTCAATAGCAATTATACCAAATTCAACTCCATGAACTTACAAGGTCGAATCATTCACAAATTAAATACATAAGGTGAATGCAGAGACGCTTCTAACTTAACTTGACCGACTCAAACTCAACAACCTCCGCCTAGTTCGAAACTCCAAAGCCAAACCTGCACACTGAAGTGTTGGGGAGGGAGAGGGTCAGTCTCTAGAAGACTGAGTGAGCAAGAGCGATACATATATATATAGGAAACATGCACATGCAAGTCATAAATCCCGAGCGAAGGTTTTATTGGAAGTTAGTTCCCACGAAGGGCAAGAAAATAAATAAACAATGCTCGAACTTTACAACTAATTCATAATATAATCATTAGGCTCATAATTTAGACATAAACATAAAGGCTCGGCGAGTGAGCGTGCATCATCTCCAACCAAACTCCGACTGTGTACGACACATATCAATAATACTTTAAATAGGTGATCATGCAATATATCATAATACATGCAGATTATATATTATAAAACATATTCGTTTGGGCGATCCGTGTCCCGGCCTTCCCGCACGGTGCATAACAATCATAACATAACATAATCATATTTATAAAACAAGTTCCAACCTTCTTCCTCCGGCGGTGGACGGGTTTGCAAGGCCCGACCACCTAAACATATCATTGTGGCTATGAGGTTCATGAGGCCTCAAAGCCCGGTTAGCGTTTCCCCGTCAAAAACTCCTTGACAAGGTCCGTTTCGCCGTAACATAGTGGAACTAGCACATGGGATCACCGTCGGCCCATGCCTCCCCGGATAGCCACATGTACTGAGTCCCGGGGCCCGTGCAATCATAATCATGTCTCGCCAAAACATATCAGTTCATAAGAAACATAACATAATTCATAAGTCATTTGAAAAGGGTTTACTTGATCAATATATTTACTTGGTACATTTCATTTGAAAACCATATATAACTATATTAGGTTTTTGACCAAAGCTTGTCACATAAGGTTGTAGGGTTTTATACATAACTAGAACGAAAACACCCTCACCTGAAACATGACGATACAAGGATACGAGTTACCGAGTGCCTGAAAGATCAAGATCTCCACCCTGGAGATAAACTGTACAAAAGACAACGTAACGTGCTCGTGAGACTCAAGACTCTAAATGAACCAAATATGACGCACGACATACAATGAACATGATATAAGTGCATAAGAAATAATATTATGTAATGAACATGTTCATGTGCACTATTAACGTCTTTAAATCATATAGACGAGCCATTCATTTGATATTATAAACGTTTATATTCATTCAAGTTTAATCTTTTCATATCTTTCGAAATTCATAGCAATATCTAACAAAATCTTGAAACCATAGTCACATTATACCTTTCAACATGTTTACATTGAATATAATAAATAAACAGGCAAAGAGTATCACTTAAGACATCAAAAGAATACAAGAAGGTACTTAACATTTCATATAGAAGCATTGAAGTAAATTAAGTTCAACACACATTCAAACGTATTCAATCTTTCACCAAACGCTACTACATACATCATATCACATAATGTAACATATTTCCAAAGTTTGAGAACAAGAACAAATCATAAGGTAAGGGAAATGGGTTACGGGAATCATAAATGCCTCAAAACGCACAAAAACGGCAATCCTCAAAAGCATGCCTAAACCTCACCCAAAGTTTAAGAAATCAAACCACCATACTCTCAAAACATAGTAAAACAAGTTCATAGTTCATCACGAATGAAGATAAAGACGTTACAGAGGTGAAACAATCAAAAACCGAAAAGGAAAAGACAAGAGATACGCAGGGGGAGGGACACGCCCATGTCCCTCAATTGAACTAGACTGAGACACGGGGGTGTCTCAGTACATAACTGAAAAAAAGGCATGACACGGGGGTGTCACACAATACAAGGCAAAGGAGACACGGGGGTGTCACGGTATAGACTCAAAAACACATACAAAGTTTACCGGTAAAATAAACCTTACACAAATCAGTCCCCAAATCATACCAAATCAACTCCAAATCTTATGAAACTTGATATACAACACATTTAGCATGTTAGGAGCATTTTTCATTCAGAGTGAAAAGTCCAAATCACACGTTAAGAGCACCAAAATCATACAGAAAAACTGGGGCGCCAAAACCGTACATATGAGCTCAATTGTCCAATCATGCCATGATCAAGTACTTAGGGGTTGAATCTAAATCTAAAACCTTGGGGAATGAATGATAACATACTAAAAAACTAATATACATCATATATATGCAAAATGGCACGAATTGAAACACATTAGAATGACCAACAAGTCACAACACGCAGCAGCAGCAGGTCTGTCATGGATCATGCATAAGAACAGGTCATGTATTTCGGTTTTGGGGCTTAAAATGGATCCAAAAGCTTGCAACATGAATGCTAAAATATAAATCAATGAGTGTACATCATATCCATGCAAATTCACACGAAAAGAAGGTCATTTGATCAAGCAACAAACCTTAATTTCACACAGCAGTCACGAAACAGGGCAGGCAGGTTGATCTTTAAGTTTGGAGCTCTATACCTCATAATTTCATCAAAGGGTCTAAAGAGAAAATCATCCTAACATCATGTCCTATCAGTTAGGAAACAAATAGGCCAAGAAACAAGCTCATATAATCATTTACAAGCAAGGAAATCAGCTGCACAACCAAGCAAGGTCACAAGAGCAATTTCCCCCAAAAATCCTATTCATGCTCTTAGCCCAAACCCTTATCAAATCTGATCCAAAGCAAGAATTTAATGGATGAAATCATGTATAAAAGAGTATAGGATACATAAATATACATACCTTCAAGATATGGAGAAGAAAGGGAGTGATTTGAGCTTAAAATCACAAGGCCAAGGTTTCTCTTTTCTTATTCTCCTCTCCACTCTCTCTCGATCAGTTGCTGCAGAAAAATGAGGGTTTGGCTCGTTTTTTGGCTGATGAAAGAGGAGTAGAAAGGGCTAACTCAAGTACACAACCGAGGGTTAAAGTATGGTTAAGTTTGGGTTGGCTTAAAGGGTCCCACCATGAAGACTAGTCAACAAAAGGGTTCTTCTTGCACGAGTTGTTCATTACGGTTGGATTTCGGAGGTCTTAATGATCTCAAACAGGTATGAGGCTTGTTCCATTGTCTCCAAATCGTCGATGCAAAGGCAACGGAGGTGTCGGAATTCGAATCCGAATTCCCGAGCTCAAGATATCACGTGCGGAACCAAGGGTGCGCTAATTGCTCGTTAGCCCCTCGATTTGGTTCCACGATTCAAATTAAATTCGTTAACACTTCAAATGAGTTCGAAAACACAAACCGAGCATATAGGCAAGTTCATCACACATATATTTACGACATACTAAATTTCCACGATATTCCGATATCATTTCTTATAAGAACGAAGCATAAACAAACAATCATGCGCATAACTTTGATAAATTCATGCATTATAATTTAAAACTAACTTTAAATTCCATTTTAAATATAATCCAAGATCAACGGATTTGAATAAATTAATGCAAAGGATTAATGCATAATTAATTAATATAACACTTAAGTAATAATTAATCACATAGTTAGCTAATTTAATTGCGCAATTTATAAACAAATACGGCACATTAGTTTTAACGAAATACCGGGGCGTTACAACCCTGACCAAAGGAATCTGCCGGTTTCTCAATCCTTGCATCTTCCGATCCTGAATTGCAATCGGATGCTTTTCTATTGTTAAATCCGGCTCTAACTGAACCTCTTCAACTGGGAGAATTGTTGACTCATCGGGATAATACTTACGGAGTTGAGAGACATGAAACACATTGTGTATCCCGATCATACTCGGCGGTAAATCCAATCTATACGCCGTTTCTCCGATTCTTTCCAATATCTCAAACGGCCCAAGGTAACGAGGACTAAGCTTTCCACCTTTACCTATACGAGTGAAGCCTTTTCTAGGAGATGCCTTCAAAAAGACTCTATCTCCGACTTCGAACTCTAAGGGCCTTCTTCTCTTATCGGCATAGCTCTTTTGACGGGCTTGAGCTGCTCTCATCCTTTGTCGAATCTTATGAACCTTTTCAATGGTATCGACAATCTTTTCCTTAGACTCGGCTCTCTCGAGCTTATTCTCTTCGGTCCACCTCGAATCCTCAATGTCCCAAAATAGAGGAGACCTGCACTTTCTTCCATAAAGTGCCTCGTACGGAGCCATCTTAATCGAACCCTGATAGTTGTTGTTATAAGCAAACTTAACCAAAGGCAGGTGCTCATCCCACTTATCTTGGAAGTCCAAAGCACATGCTCTAAGCATATCTTCTAAGTATTGAATTAGCCTTTTAGATTGGCCATCTGTCTGAGGATGCGAAGCTGTGCTAAACTTGAGCTTAGTGCCCAAACACTTCTGAAGATTCTGCCAAAAGATCGAAGTAAACCGTGGATCCCGATCCGAAACAATACTAGCTGGAACTCCATGTAACCTTACAATCTCCCGAACGTACAACTCGGCTAGCTTAGGAACTTTCTCAGACATCCGAACCTTGAGGAAATGGGCAGACTTAGTCAATCTGTCCACAATTACCCAAATTCCATCAAACCCTCCTTTGACTCTAGGCAAGCCGGACACGAAGTCCATCATCACTTGCTCCCACTTCCACTCGGGAATAGGAAGTGGTTGGAGAGTTCCTCCCGGCTTCTGGTGCTCTGCCTTCACCTTTTGACACGTTAGACATCGCTTCATGAAATTCGAGACGTCCCTTTTCATGCCATTCCACCAGAATTTCTCTTTCAGGTCCCGATACATCTTAGTACCTCCCGGATGAATCGAGTACCTCGAGCGATGTGCCTCCTCAAGTATAATCCTCTTGAGCTCTTCTGGGACACATATTCTCGCTTCGAACCTTAACAAACCGAAATCATCAATCCCAAACTTGGAATTCGGGTCATCCTTAGAACGATTTACCAACTTCTGAATCTCGGCATCCGAGGCCTGAGCTTCCAATAACTACTGTTTCAAATCCGGTATTATCGTGAGATTCGCTAACCAAGTCCCCGAAACTAAGATCTCTGAACCCAACCTTGAAGAACCTGCTTCCAGAATAGCCACACTCGCCTTTCTACTCAAGGCATCGGCGACCACATTCGCTTTACCCGGATGGTATTGAATGGTGCAATCGTAGTCCTCTAATAACTCCATCCAACGCCTCTGTCTTACATTCAAATCTTTCTGAGAAAAGAGATACTTGAGGCTTTGGTGATCCGTAAACACCTCGAACGTGGTACCGTAGAGATAGTGTCGCCACTTCATCAAAGCGAACACAACGACAGCTAATTCAAGATCGTGGGTAGGGTAATTCTTCTCATGCTCCTTCAACTTCCTTGAAGCATAAGCTACCACTCTACCGTGCTGCATCAAAACACAACCAAGACCCTCTTTTGAAGCATCCGTATAAACTGCATAACCCTCTGCACCCTCAGGTAGGGTAAGAACTGGTGCTGAAGTTAACTTCACCTTCAAAGTCTGAAAACTCGCCTCACACTTATCATCCCATTCAAATTTCGCTTCCTTCTTAGTTAGGTGAGTCAACGGGGCGGAAATTTTAGAGAAATCCTTAACAAATCTACGGTAATAACCAGCCAACCCAAGAAAACTCCGAATCTCTGAGACATTTCTCGGTCTCTCCCAACGAAGCACGGACTCAACCTTAGATGGATCAACTTCAATCCCTTCACCTGAAATTATATGTCCCAAAAACATAACTCGGTCGATCCAGAATTCGCACTTGCTGAACTTTGCATACAACTTATGTTCCCTCAAAGTTTCCAAGACGATCCGTAGATGTTGAGCATGCTCTTCAGCCGACCTTGAATACACCAGAATATCGTCTATAAAGATCACCACGAACTTGTCAAGAAAAGGCCTGAACACTCGGTGCATCATATCCATAAATACAGCTGGAGCATTAGTTAATCCAAACGGCATGACAACGAATTCAAAATGCCCATATCTGGTATTAAAACCAGTCTTCGGAATATCCTCCTCCCTAATTCGCAGCTGATAGTAGCCCTGCCTCAAATCTAACTTGGAGTAGACTTTCGAGCCTTGTAGAATATCAAATAACTCCTCGATGTGAGGCAAAGGGTATTTGTTCTTCACGGTCATCTGATTCAGCTCACGGTAATCTATACACATTCGTAGCGTTCCGTCCTTCTTCTTTACAAATAGAACGGGAGCACCCCATGGAGAAATGCTCGGACGAATGTAACCGCAAGCTAGAAGCTCATCAAGCTGCGTTTTTAACTCCTTTAACTCTGTAGGAGCCATTCTATAGGGAGTCTTCGAAAAAGGCTCTGCTCCGGGATAAAGGTCGATTACGAACTCAATGTCCCTATCGGGTGGCAAAGAACCCAATGTCTCAGGGAATACATCGGCATACTCCCGCACGACCTTCGTCTCCTCAAGTTTAGCCTGATCCTTCGATCTATTCAAAAGATAGGCCACGAAACCTGTCGCACCGTCCCGGACCAGTTTACTCGCCTCAACGAAAGAAATAAACGGGCTTGACTTCACCTTCTCGCCCTTAAATACCACTAAACCAAAAGAAACCTTCTTCTCCCGACAATCCATCTGAGCCCCATGTTCAGACAACCAATCCATTCCGAGGATTACATCATACCTCTTCATCGGCATTTCAATCAAATCGGCGAGGAAAACCCTGTCTTCAAAACTAACTGGACAACCCCGATAAATCCTGCAAGTAACAAGACTTCCGCCAAGAGGCGAACTAACCACATAATCATGCGCACAGAGGGTAACAGGCAAGCACAACGAAGAAGCAAGATCCTGAGAAATAAATGAATGAGATGCCCCGGGATCGCACAATGCATGAAATGTAGTGCCATGAATGCTTACGGTACCTTCAATCACGGCATTAGGATCAAGATTTGCAGCTTCCTCTTCCTCGGCCCCGAATGCATAAGCTCTAGCCTGAATTGCGGGCCTCTGATTACTCACCGCTGCCTGTCCTGGCCTTTTGTTTGGGCATTGATTAAGCATGTGATCCGGCGAACCACAACCGTAGCACCTCTTGTGAAGTTTGAAGCAATTTTCAATAAGATGATTACCCTTGCAATATTTGCATTGGACTTGAGGTGGTGCCGGGAAGGCTAGAGGTTGAGCCTTTTGTCCTGCCGGCTTGAATTGCTTGTTTTGAGGCTTTACCGGTGCAAAAGCTTGGTAAGTTGGCCTTTTTCCATATTTGTTCTGACCTCCCGAGCTAGAACCCTGTCCGGTATGAGAAGTCCTCCTTCTAGCAACCACGCGATCCTCTACCTTCAAAGCCTTCTCGGTAACTAACGCCCAAGTGTCGGTATCAACCGCTTCGAGTGCATACTTCATATCTTCTCTTAAACCACGAAAGAACTTCAAAGCCTTGTGGCGGTCATCGTTGGCAACGTTGGGAGCATACCTTGACAAACGGTCGAACTCATCAATGTATTCGGTGACCGTCTTCTCACCTTGTTTCAAGTCCATGAACTCTTGGAGTCTTCGGTCCCTAGCGGCGATTGGAGTGAACTTATTACGAAACTCCCGAGTGAAGGTCTCCCAATTAATCTCATCACCGGTGGCATCCAAACGGGCTCGGATGCAAGTCCACCAACTATAAGCCTGACCTTGCACCATTGTGAGGGTGCACTTTGCCTTCTCAACTGATTCACATGGTATCAACTCCCAAATTCTTTCTATTTGGATTAGCCACTCCTCGGCTTGGATATCATTCCCACCTTCAAACTTGGGGGGGTTCTGATTCCTGAACTCCCGTAAAATTTGAGTGACTTGCCCTCCTTCGTGATTGACACCCGGAGGTGTATTCTGGTGATACCGGTTATCCAAATATGCACATAATCTCGCCATGAATCCCTCAGGTTCCATGTTGTTCTCGGCTTGTGGGGAACGATCCTGGTGATGTCTATAGCCCGGAGACCTATCACGATGATGATCTCTTCTCGGAGGCATACTACAACATCCAAAGAATTCCAATACACATGCGTGCAGTTAGTACATGATCATGTGCACAATTCATAGAAATTCAAGTAAATGAGGCACATAAATGCACATAATCACATTGTCCTAATCCGAACGACCTAGACGTACCCAACACGACTCTAGAGTTCCGGTTTTGCAACCGAGAGCTCTGATACCACTTTAAGATGTAGCACCCCGGAACGGTGGGCCACCACATCCCCCACACTTAAACCCGAACCCACATATGAAATGGATTTCCATACATGAGCCCAAGCCTAAGCGAACGGGAACCTACACTCACACGCTAGGCTAAGCGGGGCTAAAACTCGAACAGAGCGCGCAAAACAACCAGTTAAGAATGCGGAAGCAACAACATAAGGATCGAAAATGAGCTCTATACTAACATATACATAATATAGAATGACCTGACGACCTAAAAATAGGTCAAGTATATACATCAAAAGTTCATAATTCTCCATAAGACATAATTAGAATTCAAATACAATTCATAAAAGTAATCAAAATGCAGCAGGTAAATATGCCGACTCGACCTAAACCCGAAAGTACGACACGACCGACGCACTTCCCCGCCTAGCACGAGCAACCTGCAACTAAAGTGTTAAACGGAAGGGGTCAGTCAAAACTCGACTGAGTGAGGGGGGGCTAACGTACACCCACACCATAAATACATATAGAGCATCATATATAGTCAAAGGGGTCGATAATGAACCGAGCTAGGGTTTTACATATCAAATCATTTTGAAAACATACATATAATATAGAGGAAATTCTAACTCGTTTCACAACCTCCAAAGCATAAAAGAAACATAAACGTCCGGCGAGTATGGACCTCCTCAACTCCTCATACAAATCATAAATACATAAGAATTCATAAAGTCATAACTCCTCAATGTCTTGGTGATCGGGAATCAAACCCTCTCCACCCATATGGATTCTATATACATACGGGGTAGCTAACCCATGATATGCCTTCCCCGGTTATTCACCCAGGGCTCAAGGTAATAGCGCCTTCTCAACGTCCAAGAGTCGCACGCCACAACCTCAAATGGGTTGTGCACAGGCTTAACCCGACGGCCCTTGCCGTCTCGGGCGTCCTTACCCACAATCCCTGGGCCCGGATTCATATGAAACATACCAATAATCCCATCTTTCAGCGTACATCTCGCAGAGTCATAAAAGGAACGTACCAGTGATTCAAAATCATAAGCTCATATACGCCTATACTTATACTTTTTCCATAAATTCATAAGAGGAATTCATAAGAGGAATTCATAAGGCCATAAACATACCATAAGCATTCGTATTTAACCATATATTACATATATAGCCACATGCGGGATATGAAATCAATCACATAAAGGCCATAGGTCGCTTATCTATAAGAAAGGATCCTAACCCTCACCTGGAATGTGAAAACCGAACAAAAAAAGCAACCGAACACCTAAACCTCGGGCTCGATGGTATCCTGCAGAGGCTCTGAAACAAAAGAACACAAGACCAAAGAGTTAGACTCACATATGAACCACTTAGACGCTCGGAAATGCTTATAATGCATGGAATGCGAATGAGATGCATAAACATGCCAATTTGATCAGACCAAATCATACTCATACCATTCATATCAAATAAGATTACAATTTCAAAACAAGGCATGTAACGCGTAAAATAACAAGCCAACGATGCATACGAATCATAAACAAAGAAAGAAAATACAAAGAAAAACAACGAAGCGCAAAACAAGAAGTTGCCGTCGCCATATTATCAAATGACACGGCCGTGTTGGGTTTTAGTTCAAAATGGACACGGCCGTGTCCGATTAAAATTAATTCAGGAGCTTAATACGAGGGGCTGACACGGCCGTGTCCGATTTTATAAAAATATTCTGCTCCAAGTCGAGAGGCTGACACTGACGTGTCCAAAACATGCACAAATATGACACGGCCGTGTTAGCCTATCGTCTTCGAAAAAAAATAACAGCAGCAACAGTGTTCTGCGCCAAAACAGGGGAAGAAGCAGGGGAATCACGCAGCAACCTCAAGCAACAACTTCAGATCACAAAACTCAAGCAAATCATGGCAAATCACTTCATATTCAACATACAATCATCCGATCATCACAAAAGCTCAAGAATTATCATATATCACAAGTTCATCTAATCAAAATTTGAATTTCCATTAATGGTATCTTCCACCACACTCATCCATATTGAAAAGGGAGATCATATAAGCATATTAGAGTCATAAGAGATAATATATATATCTTCAAACTAAAGCTTAACCCCAAGGAACAAGAAAGATCATCAAACCCTCAAGTTTCATATCATGCTCCATATATACATCAAACATAGCTCAAAGTATGGAATTAATAGCTTAAAATGACCATATACTCATGTACATAACAAATACTAACTTACCCCTTGAGAAAGATGGAAGAAAATGGAGATTAGAGCTCAAATTCTCCTTAAGGTGAATAGTGACGGGTTTGAAGCTTTGAACACCCAAAGTTGCTGCACTTTCTCTCTTTTTTCCCCTTGTGTATACCAACATAAAGAGGGAGAGGGATATAGTATATGGTGTTGGTGAGGTGTGGCCCAAGGTTGAGGTTAACATGTCAAAAGGTGAGGGACTAAGACGCAAATAGGTGAAAGGTAATCATGTAGAAGCGAGGTAAGTTTCCGTTCGAATTTCGGCGTATCAAATGGGCTTAAAAGATTATGAGGCTTAATCCATCGAACCCGAATCATCGAAACGAGTTCAACGGTGGTGACGAAATTCGAATCCGAATTCCCGAGCTCAAGTTACACACATTGGAACCCAAGGTGCGCTAAAAGCATTTTAGCCTCCTTTAGGTTCCCAACGAAACAATTAATTCAAAAGCTCAACAATGCAACTCGAAAGCATATAACGAACATAAATCTAAGTTCATAGCACATAATTCTCCAATCATACTAAAACAACGTAAAATTCCGAATTCAATTCAAGCAACAACGAATCAAATCTTAACAAATAGCATTCATAATCACATAGAATTCATTCAAATCCATAAGAAATATTTAAAATAAGAATTAAAAGAATAAAGAATATGAATTTAAATAAAATAAATCGCGCACATACGTCATACCTGTACGGTCTGAAAGTCGGGGTGTCACATTTCTCATGTTGACAATAACTTCATATAAATTCATGGAAATTTAATGCATCTAATGTTATGAAATTCATGTAATATCACATAATGCATAGATTGAAAAACCGGGCGTTACAGATCCGGCTAGTGTTCCGCTATTGTATTAAAATGTTTTAGAGATATTTTAATACTTGTATTATAAATAAAATTTTAAAATGTGGTCCCGGACCGCCACTGTTCTGGGCCCACAACCCAGCAATTGGTATCAGAGCCGTGCTTACATGCATTGATATGATGCATGCGATGCATAATTTTAAATCTGCTACTGTGCACATAAATTATGTCAAATGAGACTGGTTTTTAAGGGGGACCGTTGTGACCCCTCCAGTATTTCCTGGGAATTTACGTGGAATGGTATTTTTTGGGAAACAATTTAATTGCTTTTCCTGAAAAATTACCGAATCAGTAAACACGATTTAAATTATGAGATAATTTATTAATAACATGTTTACTTTATGCCATTTATTTTAACCATGATAATTATGTGATAATTATATGAAAGCATGCTTAATTATTTTATTTTATGGCATGATCCTGATAATATGAGATATTATATTAATTTCAATTATGCATATTTTATTTAATGTGATTAGATAAATAATGTTTAATAGAGATTAGACGCAATGCATAATTGGACTAATATTTTTCGACCTAATTAATAAATAGTTATTAAATTGCTTTAAAATATTATTGGGATTTTATATATGATTTAGTAATCCTAGTAGGAGCGTATTAATAAGATTAATCACTTCCGACAATAAGACGCGAAAAGTGATTATATGATAATCAATAAAATATTCCACACTTTCTAAAATTCAAGAGGGAACGAGATAAAAAGAGTTGGATTCTCAAGGCCTCCATTACATAGGCCTGTCAATGGGCGGATATTATCCAAGCCCAGCTCCAGACCCAATAATTACCCATTATTTATGGTTGGGCCCAGATCCAACCCACACCCATTATAGACCCACTGGGTCTGAATGTATGAGTAAAAAGTATACCCACTCTATTTGGGCCTGGATCTGGGTCTACCCAATCAATTTTTTTATTTTTTTTATTTTATTTTTATTTTTATTATTATTATTATTATTATTATTATTATTATTATTATTATGTTGACCTATTTTTGTCTCGTTTCATCCGTTTTTCGACCTGTTCAATATATTTTAGGTCCGTTTCATCTATTTTTGGAATTGTTTGACCAATTTTGATCCCGTTTCACTCGTTTTTGATCCGCTCGACCTATTTTGGACTCGTTCAACTCGTTTTAGGTCCGTTTCACTCGTTTTTCAACCCCGTTCGACTTATTTTGATCCCACTTGACTTGTTTTGGACTCGTTTAACCCGTTTTTAATCCGTTCAACCTATTTTAGATTCGTTCGACCCGTTTTGGGCCCGTCTCACCCGTTTTTTCACTCGTTCGACCTATTTTGGACCCGTTTCACTTGTTTTTTTATCTGTTTGACCTATTTTGGCCTCATTCGACCCATTTTGGACCATTTCACCCATTTTTTGACTCGTTCGACCCATTTTGGGCCTGTTTCACCTATTTTTTGATTGGTTTGACCTTTTTTGGACTCATTTCACCAATTTTGGGCACGTTTCGCCCATTGTTCAATATGTTTGACCCGTTTTGGGTCAGTTTTACCAGTTTTTTGACTTGTTTAACCTATTTTGGACTCATTTGACCCGTTTTGGTCCAGTTTCACCCCGTATTTTTACTAATTCAACCTATTTTGGACTTATTTATTTCGTTTTTAACCCGTTTGATCTAGTTTTTGAGTTATTCAACTAATTTTAGACTCGTTTGACCTATTTTGGACCCGTTTCACCATTTTAATTCGTTCAACCTATTTTGAACTCGTTCAACTCGTTTTTTGCCCCGTTTGCCCCCATTTTAGATCCATGTAACCCATTTGGATCCGTTTAAACCATTTAGATTGTTTTATCCAGTTGGATCCATTTGGACCGTTTTACCCATTTTGGATCCATTTGATCTAAATGGATCTACTTGACCCATTTTACCCATTAAGGATCCATTTGACCCATTTGGAATCAATTTAACCCGTTTAACCCAATTTAGATCCATTTGAAACATTTGGACTGTTTTACCGGTTGGATCCATTTAGACTGTTTTACCCTTTTTGGATCCGATTGATCCAAATGGATCTACTTGACCCATTTGGATCCATTTGACCCATTAAGGATCCATTTGACCCATTTGGAATCAATTTAACCCGTTTAACCCAATTTAGATCCATTTGATCCAAATGGATCTATTTGACCCATCTGGATCCGTTTGACCCATTTTGGATCCATTTGGCCCATTTGGAATCAATTTAACCCGTTTAACCCAATTTAGATCCATTTGATCCAAATGGATCTATTTGACCCATCTGGATCCGTTTGACCCATTTGGAATCAATTTAACCGGTTTAACCCAATTTAGATCCATTTGATCCATTTGGATTGTTTCACCCAGTTGGATCCATTTGTACCCGTTTAACCAATTAAGGATCCATTTGACCCATTTTTTTAATCCATTTGAACTGTTTTACCCAGTTGGGTCAAAATGGGTCCAAAATATATCGAATAGGCTGAACGAGTTAAAAACGATTAAATGGATCGAAAATAGGTTGAATGGATCAAAAAATAATTAAAATGGGTTGAAAATAGGTAGAACGGGTCAAAAAATAGTTAAAATAGGTCTCAAATAGGTCGAAAGGGTTCAAAACAGTTAAAATAGGTCTAAAATATTTTGAATGAGTAAAAACGGTTAAAAATGATCTAAAATAGGTTGAATGGGTCGAAACACGATTGAAATGGATCAAAAAATGGTTAAAATTGGTCTAAAATAGGTTGAATGGGCCGAAAAATAGTTAAATGGATTTAAAATAGGTCGAACGGATAAAAAAAGTTGAAGTAAATCTAAAATAGGTTGAACGAGTAAAAAATGGTTGAAAATGATCTAAAATACGTTGAATGAGTTGAAAAACGGCCGAAATTGGTCTAAAATAGGTCGAACGGGTTGAAAAACTGTTAAAATGGGTCTAAAATTGGTTGAACAAGTAAAAAACGGTTGAAAATGGTCTAAAATAGGTCGAAAAGCGATTGAAATAGGTCTAAAGTAGGTCGAACGGGCCAAAAAATAGTTAAATAGGTCTAAAATAAATCGAATGAGTAGAAAAAAGGTTAAAATTAGTCTAAAATAGGTCAACTAGGTCGAAAAACGATTGAAATAGGTCTAAAATAGGTCGAACGGGCTCAAAAAATGGTTAAATAGGTCTAAAATAAGTCGAATGAGACGAGAAAAGGTTAAAATAGGTCTAAAATAGGTCGAATGGGTCGAAAAATGGTTGAAACGACTCCGTAATGTGTAAAATAGTTCAAAAAGGGGTCAAACGCTTCAAAACGATTGAAATTGGTACAAAATATACCGAAAATGAATAAAACGAATTAAATGGGTTCAAAATAAGGTAAACGGGTCAAAAAATGAGAATGGTAAATTTATGATAGAATTTGGATAGTGTAGCACCCGAGCGTGAGGTACCACATCCCCCGCACCGAGACCCGACCCGTATATGAAATCGAAGTCCATACACGTGCCAAATCCACGGCGAACGGGGACACAACACACACGCTATGCTAGGCGGGACTAACCCTTAAACCATTCAACTCAAGATAATATAAAATCAGAGTTAAAGTAAAACGCGGAAGCAAGAACGACATAGCATATATACAGTGAGCCACCAAGCTCCAAAATAGATATACAAAAGCATTCAGTTCAATGGCACTCACGGCCTACAAATCATGACGCTCCATGCTATACTATGATCATAAACAAAGTAGCAATAAGAGTATGAACATATGAGGCTGACAAGAAGTGCTAAACCTAAATGCAAGACCTAGACGACTTGTATTCCCGCCTAGCACTCCTATACCTGCACAAAACAACTGAAAACAACCGGGTTCAGTCTAAAAGAGACTGGTGGGTATAAAACGGGGCATAAGATATAATATCGCATAAATTAAACACATACATGCAAGCCCTAATCCCGTGTGAAGTTTGATAAGAATTTCCCAAGTGGTTAAAACAAAAGAAAACATCAACGGGATTACGACGTTCATATTCAGTCATAATTGTTCATAAGGGTTTATGGCCCGGCGAGTGGGCGTGCACAATCTCCAACCTACTCCTCGTGTAATCATAATCAATTATTCAATCATTCATTATCATACATATATCTTTTGTGCTCATACATAACATGATCATAATCATTCATATACACCTTCTTCCTCCGGGTGGTGGACGGGTTTGCAAGGCCCGACCACCTAATCATATCAATGCGGCTATGAGGTTCATGAGTCCTCAAAGCCCGGTTAGCGTTTCCTCGTCAAAAACTCCTTGACGAACTCCGTTTCGCCGTAGTTGGTTGGAACTAGTATATGGGATCCCCGTCAGCCATTGCTTCCATGGTTAGCCACATATACTAAGTCCCGGGGCCCGTGCAATCATAAATCATAAATATGTCTCGCCAAACATAAGGTAGGGTTTCATAAATAAAAGGGGTCATACGTTTGAAATCATTTACCCAAAATGACTCGATATATATAAATATACTATTTTGGCTTAAAACCTTTCACATAAGGGATATATCGGGTCACTTTAACTATTAGAAGAAAAACCCACCTTTTCAAAGCAAAAGAAAGGCACAAGCATCTCAATGCTCGCCCTCGTCTCCGACCAGACCCGAATCTGTGCAAAAGAAAAGGTATGAGACTCAATGACCACATATGACGCTCGACAATGAAGTGAATATGACATGAATGCATAAATGATCATATTATATCATGAAAATGTTCATGTGCACTATTAAGGAATTTAAAACATATAATCAAATCATTCGTTCATATATTTCATTCAATTTCATAAATTCATAAATTCATAACATTCATAATGCATATCAATTAATCCAAGAATTCATTTGATAATCATAGCAAGTAATATTCATATACACAATTAGGAATAAAATAAATAAAACGTTCAATTAATAGTCGGTAATTTAAATACGCGAAATAGAGATCAATTAATTCAACAATTGAATTAAATCAAATAATATTTAAAATATATAATAAACATATATAATATAATAAACATATAATACATATAATATACATATATATATATAGTATATGCAAGGAATATATTATAAAAACCATGCACTCACGTACACACACAAAGCACAAATACACAGCCATGCATATATATATATATATATATATATAGTACATTTACTACATATATAATTACTCACCCATGCATGTAATGTACACACACAAGTATCACAGCCATGCATTCACACGCACACACAACACAAATATATACATGCATGCAACAGTAACCCAGAAAAAAAAAACGCAGGCAAACAGTTCAAGAAAAACGGGGTGACACCCCCGTGTCACCTCCCAAGCCCAAACCGAGACACCCCCGTGTCTCGGTACAGCAACCTCAGGCCAAACTGCACCCCCGTTCCGCGCTGGAAAGGCAAGAACGACACCCCCGTGTCGCGCAGCAGCAGCCTCCCCTATTTTTGATAGAAAGCGCAGCAGCAACGAAGGCGATACACAAGCAAGAAAAGCAGCAAAACCAGGCATGAAAAGCTGCAAGAAACTCAGCTAAAACACATCCCACAAAGACAAGAAAATGACAGCAAAAAGCAAAGAGGATCGCAACAGTTTTGACAGCTGAAACTCAATCCAAAAACAAAGCAAAGCTTACGAGAAACAGGGCAAGAACGATTCACTTCATCTCCATCTATTCATATCAGTTTAGAACAACAAATACTCAGTCAAGCAACACCATTTCAACATATATATCAGTTCCAAACAAGCTCAATCAAGAAAAGGAAGCATACGTGACATTTATGGAAATTTTCTGAAAGTGTCATAAATGATAACTCATTAATACTTCAACCACCATGAAATCAATGATCATAAATGATATGAGGATGTCAAAATAATCATTCTCAAGCTTGGAATCAATCAAAACCATTAAGAATCGAATGAGATCAATAATTTGCCCAAAACTCTCCTATTTCGGAAACAGCCCAGAAATCATGAAACCATGCTCAAATTTGGGAAAGAAAGGATGAAGATGATCATAAATGAACATATATTACAACCCTAAGCTTACCTTGTTGATTGGAAGAAGTTTGGATGAGATTTGAGCTCCAAAATCTCTAAGGAATGAAGCGTTACGTGACTGCCAGAAATTCCAGTGACTTTGGCTGAGTTTTGGGGATTGTGTGAGGATTGGTTTCGTTAGGGCATGCTATATCCGGTTAGGGGGTTGAGTTAGGGTTCAATAGAATCAAACCATGGTTAATTTGGTTAAATTTTGAATGAGATATGGCTATTTTTGTACAGCAAGGTCAGTTTAGTCTCCGTTTCATTTTTCGGTTGAATTTCGGAGGTTCAAATGACTTTGGAAAAATATAAGGCTAAGTTTACTAAACTAGAATTTTCGTTACGAGTTCAGCGGAGTTGACGGAACTCGAATCCGAGTTCCCGAGCTCAAGATATAAAATTCGGAACCAAGGGTACGCTAAGTGCTCGTTAGCCCCCGATTTGGTTCCTCGATTCAAATTAAATTCGTTAACATATCAAATAAATTCGAAAACATAAACCGAGCATATAGACATGTTCATAACACATATATTTACGACATACTACAAATTCATGGCATTTCGATATCATTTCATATAAGAACGAAGCTCAAAATAACCAACATGCACATTTTATGCAATTCATGCACAAATCATAAATTCCATGCTCAAATTATAATTTCCATGCATAAATTTTAAATAAATAAATTAATTCTAATATTAAATAAATTAAATTAAGGTCACGTAATTAATTAATTAAAGCATGATTAATTAACATAACACTTAATTAGCATAATCATTAAATTAACAACATAATTAACATTAATAATTAAATTAGCAATAATTGAAATATATATGTATATTATAATACGAAATATTTTTAAAATAATAATAAATTAAAATAAATATAATAAAATAAAATAATAACAATTTATAATTAAATTAAATATAAAACACGTAAAAACAATTAATTCGCGCAAATTGGTAAACACATACGTCGTACCTTTACGTCCGAAAAGTCGGGGCGTTACAGATAGTATATGGGTAAATGGATATTGGGTATAATTTGGGTCTAGGTATGGTCTCATACCCATTAAAAGAATAAATTGGATTTGGGTCTGGGCCTGGGCCTGGGTAAAATATTTTGGTCTGGGGCTGGGTATTTCATGATTTTATTGGGCCTGGGCCTGGGTAATGCCCGCCCATTTACAGGCCTATCCATTACCGGTCTATAGTATAGTGAATATATACTACTCCCTTCGGTGGGTATATATTTGCGTTATACAAGATTAGACTTCTACAGATAGAATAAAACGCGGGAAAAGTCAGCTCGACCACGCCTCCGTGGAGTGTCTTGACCTACTCGTACGGACTTCTAGGTAATGGTACACACTTGATTAAGTAATGTATTAACCTCCCTTCGGAACTATGTTACATTTACTTAGAGGCCAAGGGTTGACGTGGTGGATTAACATTGTTCGGTAAGAGTTACCCAGATGACATGTTAATAAGGAGTAGTTCCTGCTTTTCTAAGCGGTTTTCGACCTCGCCTCCGGGGAGTCAACTGCGGTTAGGTAAGTCACCATTGCGTAAATCAAAATGTTTATGTGGATTTTGAAGCACCCGGAACGCGGGCCACCACATCCCCCGCACCTAAACCCGAACCCGCATATGAAATGGGAAGTCCATACACGAGCCCAAGTCTAAGCGAACGGGAGACCACACACTCAATAGGCTAGACGAAGTGAAAACTGTTGGGATTAATGCCCTGAAAATCCAATTATATTGTAAATATTTTGGATTAATAAAACTGAAATTATCGCAAGTTATGAGTATTTTACAAATTTAATAATTAATGACGTGTGATGGTATTTTTATATGAAATGTGTTTCATAGGAAAAGATTTTAAATACCAGAAGTCACATGTCATTAAAGTTCTAGTCGGTTTGATAAGAAGATGTTCTTGTCAAGACTATAATGTGTTATATAAGATGATTAGTCTTTCGTCATAGGGAAATGGAGTTTCCAATTATAACACATTGATGATTTTCAATGAGATTGGAAACATCGAACTGGACCACTGAGATTGTTCATTTTATACTGCTATCTAAAATGAACAGAATCTCGGAAGCATTAGACTCTTAATCCTGGCAGTGTTTCTACTTTAGGCATGTAGTGTTAATCACTGTGATGTACTCAGAAGTGAGGTCTCGGTAACGGGTGGCCAAAATACTTTGTACGTTCGGTGATTGCATGAAATGTGCTAAAGAGAAATATTGATCGAGGAATCTGTAGCCTTGCTGGAAGGTTAAAAGATATCCCTGAAATAGATTTGCAAAAAGTTCGAATTAAAACTTTGGCCAAAGTACTTCGTGTGTGCGTCACCGAAGTTGTATGTTGAATGTGTTTCACATACAGGAAATTTGAACTTAAGGCGAATCAAGAAATTTCAGATTGGAAGTGAAAAATAAATGATAGTAGTATTGATTTATTTTTCATGGATATCTGTACAGAGGAGTAAAATGCAAAATTATTCTAGATCGAGAAATTCGTGAATAATTTAATTAATTTTAGAGTTCAACAATATTTATTTAGTGGAATTAAATATTGCTAAACGGTAATCAATTATTGTCATGAGATGATAATAGATTGATCCGTTTGGAGCTAAGATTAATTAGTCCTGCAGGTCCCCCCACAAGCCCCAACGAAGATCAAAGCGAAAATATTAAAACGAGAGAGAGAAATGTTTTTTCAAAGTGTTTGAAAATAGCCAAGGAATTTATTTTGAGAAAATAAATTAAATTCCAAAGAGTTGGAAATGCACGAAATTTTATTTTGGAGAAAATAAAATTTTCAAAAAAAAAAAAAAAACTTTTTTTGCTGACGTGGCAGATGACGTGGCACGCCACATCAGCGGGCCAGCGCCAAGTGGCGCTGACTGGGCGGCAGCGTGTCTGACACGTGGACGATGAGGATCGTGCCACGTCAGCGAGAAGGAACGGCCCAGATCATGTTGACTGAAAAGTCAACGGGCCGTGGAAGCGGGTCGACGGGTCGGGTCTCCGGGCAGGGTCGGTTCATGGGTTAACCGACCCGGACACGTGGACGAATGATGATTCGCCACGTGGCAGCTGAGTCAGACCGTATGAACCGACCGGTTCATGGGCGAACCGGTCTGAACCGTCTGAACTGCGGTCTGACCAAACCGGACCGGACACGTGGCAGCTGCCTGATGCAGCGTGCGTGCCACACGCGCCAAGCACACGGCCGCCACATGGGCGGCGCGTGTGGGCGTGTGCGGACACGTGTCGGCGCGTGCCGCCCGGCGTTGGCTTCCTTACGGACTAAGCTTCCACGTGGCGGTGTCGGATTTGTCAACCGAGCTTGGCTTGCACGCCAAAAATTGGAAATTTGTTGCGGAGGTCCTCATTTTGGCCCTATAAATAGGGCATGCTCATGTTCATTTCAGAGCAACAATTTCCAGCTCCATTTTCAGATTTCAACAGCCATTTTTGGCACTCTCTCTCTTGGATTGATTAATCCTAATTAAGGATTAATCAATTACTTAATTAGGTGGTTATATAATTAATATATAATCCACTTAATTAATAGAAAATAGGGATTTTCTAAAAATAGAAAATAGGGTTTTTTCTGAAAAATATTTTCTCAAGTATTTAGGGAAAAACTGCCGGAGCCCACACTCTAATTTCGTAATCAGGGATATTGCGGGGAAGCTCTACCGGTTTCACGAGAAGATATCGAGGTGCTGGAAAAGTGCCGTTGATAGCCAATATTGCAGTACGGTAATACCGTTGTGCTGCCCAAATTATTATTTGCATATTGTGGTCATATGCTAGATGATTTAAAATTATGTTATCAATGTCTGTATATATTAGAGTTATGCTGCCCGATTTATTCCGCTGCTTTATTAAAATATTTTTCGAAATATTTTGATAACGAGGTTATGGCGAATTTTTTTGAATATTACGCTGTACCGTCACTCTACTTCGGGCCCGCCGCAACACCAACAACTGGTATCAGAGCGGGGCTCTGATTATATACTGGCATTGATAAAGCATAAGATGCATAATTTTAAATCTGATACTGTGCACGTAAATTCTGTCAAAGAAGGCTGGGTTTTAAGTGGGACCGTTGTGACCCCTCCAGTGTTTCTGGGAATTTGCGTGGAATGGTAATTTTCTGGGAATTGATTTCAATAATCTTCCTGGTTAATTGCCGAATCAGTAAATATTATTTAAATTATGTGATAATTTAAAACATATTTATTAAGGGGCCATAAAAATTTAAAGCGTGATAATTATGTGATAATTATTTGAAAGCATGCTTTTAATTTTAAAAATGGCATGATAATATGTGATATTATGTTGCTTTAATTATGCATGATTTATTTAATGTGATTAGATAAATAATGTTTAATAGAGATTAAATACGATGCATAATTGGATTAATATTTTTTGGCCTAAATTAATAAAGAGTTATTAAAGCCTTAAAATACTATTAAGATTATTTAATAATCCTAGTGGGAGCTTATTAATTAGATTAATTACTTCCAAAATTAATAAGACGCCAAAAGTGATTATTTAATAATCAAAGATAATCCACAAATTTTATAAAATTCAAGTGGGAGCGAGATGAAAAGATTTGGATTCTCACGGCCTCCATTACCCGTCTATAGTATAGTGGATATATACTACTCCCTTCGGTGGGTATGTATTCGCGGTATACGAGATTAGGCTTCTACGGATAGAATGAAATACGGGGAAAGTCAGCTCGACCACGCCTCCGTGGAGTGTCTGATCTACTCGTACGAATTTCTAGGTAATGGTGTACGCTTGACTAAGTAATGTATTAACCTCCCTTTGGAGCTATGTTACATTCACTTAGAGGTCAAAGGTTAACGTGGTGGATTAACATAGTTTGGTAAGAGTTACCTAGATAACATGTTAATCAAGATTAATTCTTGCTTTTCTAAGCAGTTTTCGACCCCGCTTCCGGGGAGTCAACTACGGTTGGATAAGTCACCATTGTGTAAACCAAAAATGCGTACGTGGATTTCATTTATTGGTTAGACACAAAAGAAGTAAAATACAGAATCATAACTTGCACCTTTTTAAAATATTTCAGTTTTAAAACAATGACGACCGCTAGCCCGCTTTAATCGATCCTAAGGGAAAATAGGCTTGAAGGGTCTAACTATGCTGACTGGAAAATGAATCTTGACATCGTGCTTGGTCACGAGAATCTGAAACAAGTGCTCACTGAACCTTGTCCGGGGGTACCGGAAACTACAGCCAATCAGGATATGAGAAATGCTTATGCCAATTGGATCAAGTCCAATGATTTGGCTAGGTCTTATATCCTGGCATCTGTCTTCAATGTTCTCAAGCATCAAATGCATGAGATGCCAACTGCTAGGAACATGATGGATCATCTCCATCAAATGTTTGGAGGGCAGAATCGAGCCAAGAGGCTCGAACTGATGCGAAGGCTGTTAGTTACCAAGATGTCTGAGGGATCACTTGTTCAGGATCATGTTATGAACATGATGGCTTGCCTGAACGAAATTGAAAGCCTCGGTGCTAAATTTGATGATCTCAGCAAACAGGATATGATCCTATGCTCTCTGCCAAAGTCATTCGACACATTCAGGCAAAATTATTCTACGAATAAATTGGATTTTTCTCTGCCTGAATTGATGAACGAACTTAAAGTGGCGGAGGGAGTGATGAAAGCTAAGGGAACTGTTCTCCTGGCTCAGGCGTCGACTTCCACGGCTCCAAAGGCCAACAAGTGGAAAAAGGGAAAAGGAAAGATTCCCATTCCCAAGAAAAAGGTTCAGAAGAAGAAAGGCAAACCCAGCAAGGGAAAATGTTTCCACTGCGGAGAGAATGGGCACTGGAAGAGGAATTGTCCAAAATACTTAGCAAGTCTTCCTGCTAAGCCATCTGGACAAGGTATATCGATATCTTGTTTAATTGAACTATGTTTAGTTGGAAGTCTACCAGATTCCTGGTGTGTGGACTCGGGTTCAACTAATCATATTTGCAATTCGTTGCAGGGGTTCAAGCTAACCAGAAAGCTTGAAGATGGCGAGATGCAGCTACTGCTCGGGGATAATATAAGTATATCTGTATTAGCAGTAGGGACTATAAATTTGTATTTTGATGATAGGGTTTTGGTACTGAAAGACACTCTGTATATACCGTGTGTTCGCAGAAATTTAATTTCTGTGAGTTGTTTAACAAATAATGGTTTCAGTGTTTGTTTTGAACAAAACTTTACCATTAAGCAAAATAAAAGGTTTATTTGCACTGGCACGGTAAAAGATGGTCTTTTCTTGTTATACCCCGATAACCCTAATTCCGAACTTAACACTGCTAAGCTTGACTTACCAACCAAAAGAAAAACTCCTATGCCTAATGAGGCGTACAAGTGGCATTTACGTCTTGGTCATATTAATCCAAAAAGGATCCAAAGACTAATTTCAGATGAATTGTTGAGTCCATTGGACTTAACAGAACTACCAGTCTGTGAATCCTGCTTGGAAGGTAAAATGACCAAGAGATCTTTTAAATCTAAAGGTAATCGAGCCACAGAATTGCTTGAGTTAATTCATACGGATGTGTGTGGTCCTATGAGTATTCAAGCAAGAGGAGGTTTTGAGTATTTCATCACTTTTAGGGATGATTACTCCAGATACGGATACGTTTATTTGATGAGATATAAGTCTGAATCTTTTGAAAAGTTCAAAGAATTCAAGGCTGAAGTTGAAAATCAAACTGGAAAACGTATCAAGGCACTTCGATCAGATCGTGGTGGTGAGTATCTGTCTACAGAGTTTCTAGAATTTCTCACTGCAAATGGGATTAGATATCAATTATCTGCACCGGGTACACCCCAGCAGAACGGTGTTGCAGAAAGGAGAAATAGAACTCTGATGGAAATGGTAAGATCTATGATGAGTCATGCTACCCTACCAAGTTCGTTTTGGGGCTTTGCACTCGAAACGGCGGCACACATATTAAACCTTGTTCCATCCAAGTCGGTTCCTAAAACACCAATGGAACTGTGGCGAGGGCGAAAGCCCAGTGTCTCCTATCTTCGGATATGGGGAACCCCAGCTCATGTGTTAAGGAAAATCCTGACAAGTTGGAATCAAGAACAGAGGTTTGCTTGTTCGTAGGTTATCCTAAAGGAACAAGAGGTGGTATATTTTACGATCCGAGAGATCACAAAGTGTTTGTGAGTACTAATGCTAAATATCTCGAAGATGATTTCGTAAATGACCACAAGGGTAGAAGCAAAATTGTGTTAGAAGAAATGACAACATCAGATTCTGTATTCCAAGAACCCGTAGTAACTGAAAATGTGTTAGATACATTGTTAGGAATAGTGCCCTAGAAAGCCGATTCGACGTAATCTGCTTTGGGACTTTTATTGTATCACAGACAATCTTTGAATAATATACGATTGATTATAGGCAAACACTTCTTTATATGCCAATACGTGTTTTGTGTGTTTCCATTACGTGCGCATGTATGAGAACTCCCCTAATCCTGATGACTTTAGGACTCTACCATTTAGGTGAAATGGTTCATGAAACGAGCCCTATATCACATAAGTCAATATTAGTAAAATACTCCAAGCCGATGAGTCCTACAGACAGTGGGAGTGTCAACCTGACTCCTCCAAGGCTTGCTCGTGGGATCACGCCCTTAAGAAGGACCACCTTGTTTCATGGAGGTGCAAAGTGTATAGTTGATACGTGCGTGATACATGAGGGTGCTTACTTTAATAAGTAAGTTCACTGAGGTGCCCCGTGTGAGAACATTCCTAAATGGGAAAGGAAGTTTCTATTTTAGGAAATGGAAACTTCCAGATTAGGAAATATCTCACGAGCCATTGATGTGATTAATTGAGCCTTATACTTGAGGTTCCTTGTCACTTTATGAATTAACTCTGTAGTCTTTGGTATAAGCTTTAAAGGGTATCGCCTTAGACAACTGATTCAAGGCTTATGCTGGGGCTGCACAAGTGATTCATGAAAGTGAATGAGAATCAAGAAAGGACCTACACTTGCATATGCAAGGTGATCTCTTATTGTGTAAGTCATTCATATGCCATATGGAGTCCTTGGCCAAGGCAGTAGATCAAGACATCAAGAAAAGGGCTTCTTCGATTGAGATCAAATGGATATGAAATGCACTTAGCTTTAAGACCGGATTATTAGGGTTCTGATTATTCCCTTGCCCTAGATCTTGGTTGAGAGATAGTAAGTAGGAGGATTGTATCTCACATGAATCAATGACTTAAAGGTTCTGTCGAATCCGAACATTCCAATTCAGCTAGGGGTTAAACACCTGTTGCTAGACTATGGTTGTTTAATCTGTGGACTGATTAATTAATTAGTGAATTAATTAATTAGGGTCACTGCTAATTGAATTGAGAACCTAGAGGGTCACACACAACAACTTGGTTACATGAGTTGAGGCTTTAAAATGATTAAACGAGTTAATCAAGCCAAGAGGGTTCCACACGTGTGAAACCACACGTGTGGCTCACGTGAGTGACACGTGTCATTGTGACACGTGTCACACACGTGTATAAATATATGTGTATATTTATTTATGTATTAAATAATTAATGTGATTAATTATTTAATAGACTCTGGTTTAATTTTGAATTAAAAAGAAAGTCTTATTTTGGAGAAAAATAATCTAGTTAATTAATTATGAATTAATTAATTATATAAAATAAGTTATTTATTTTAAATAAATAAAGTATAAAATTATCCAAAAATAGTTTGGATATTTTTAGCTCTCTTGAAAGTTGATTTGAATTAGAATTCAAAGTCAAAGTCAAAATTACTTGATGATCAAGTAATAGGAGAGAGAGAGACCAAAATCCTAGCCCATTAAGGACTAGGAATTTCGTCCCTCCCCTTTCTTATATATAGGGGAGCTCATGCTCCCCTTTAGAGCTAATCAAATTCTTTTGGTTCATGCGTTGAACACCATCCTTTCTCCAAGACAAACGAAACCCTAGGTTAAGCCTAAACACTAACTAGAGAACTAGCATCCTTACTAGTTAGATTGTAGCCAAGTTGGTGGACTATCTCTAGAGACTTCAAGTTAGAAGTTTTGAAGATTCGAGCTTTACCAAAAGTGGGGATTAAGCAAAACGATCAGAAGGGATGATGAAACGATTCTGAACCCGACGTGAAGCGAATGAAAAAATTGAACCAAAGAAGATGGCGAAAACCGTTCGTCCATATCCTGAAGGATGAATTTTTTCACGAGGGTTTTGTGACTAGCAGTTTTCTACTTTCGCAAAACTGGTTTTCGAAGGGAGTTTCAATCCTGCTTTTCTCGTTTCATGTTTCTTTCTTTATGTTATATTGTTAAGAACATCTCTAACATGAATTGAATCTAGGTTGGTGTGGATTGCTATCCCGACAATGGATTCTGAAGTAGAAAGAGACTTTCGAGGGACGGGTTGTCAAGCCGCGAGAAGAGCGTTCTTGGGTGGCTTGAAACGCTTCAAGAAAGAATAAAAGAAAAGTAAGTTTTCTATCTTTACGAATTTGGATACACGATTGCGAGTTCAAGATCCTTTTATTGGAAAAATTTTTAAATTCCGCTGCTTTCTGATTCGTGTTTTCCAACAAGTGGTATCAGAGCCACCTCGTTAATCGTGTTTCTGATTCGTCTCAATTAAACTGAATTTTGACAAATTCTTGAATCTGAATTACAGTTAGGTATTCTTGAATTTGTATCGTAATCTGAGCTTTTGAATCTGAGAGGTTTCCTGATAAATTGAGAAAATCGTTTTCTGAAAAAAGGGTTTTATTTTAGATTTATTAAAATCGCGATTTTGATTCCCGAATCGAGACGAAAATTTTTCTGAAAAATTTTGTACGGAAAACGGTGTGGGACGACGAGGACCAAGCGAGTTTGTCGCTCGTCGTCGCCGCACGCGGACGGGTCCGGACGAGGCCGGAACAGCCTGTGCGGGATCGCCCGCACACCCTTGTGCGGGACTGCCCGCACGCGTCCGCCCAGCCCTGTGCGGGACTGCCCAGCCCTGTGCGGGATCGCCCGCACACCCCTGTGCGGGACTGCCCGCACGCGTCCGCCCAGCCCTGTGCGGGATCGCCCGCACACCCTGTGCGGGACTGCCCGCACGCGTCTGCGTGGGGCTGTGCAGGATCGCCCGCACGCTTTCGGGCGGATGTGGCGCGATGCGATTTTTTGTGTTTTTGGCCCAAATTTTATTTTAAAATTATTTTAAAAATCTTTTTTACTGAAAATATTTTAATTTTGAAATAAAATTATAATTTGGGAATTTCGGGGATCAAAGTCAATTTTAATTTTTCGGGAAAAGTATAATTATTATTTTTTGAAATAATGATTTTAATAAAATTGTTAATTTTTTAATTAACTTGAATTTTATCATATTCTAGCTTTTGATTTTGAAATTATTCTTGAACAAGGAACTGTTTTTCAGATTACTTTGAGTTAGTCGAACTTAAAGTTAAAGGAATTTTAAATTTATTGGTAAATTTAAATTCTCGCAAAAGCATGTTAGGTGATCATGGGTTTAGACTTATGTATGGTTTTAATTTGTGCACATGGATGGTTTAAATTGGGGTTGGAGCCCTATAGTTGCGTTTTTCAATTGAGGTTGGAGCCTCACTTATGTGCGTACTGTTATGTGATTTATTATGTGGCTTTCCATATTACTGTTTTTGAGGCCGGGGTATGCCCCGTGTAATTGTCTAAGGCCAATATGAAGATTGAGCCTTATTACTTTATGTCTTTTTCCTTTTATTGTAATTTGAGAGTAGAGATAGGTGGTGAGGTTTTTTTTTCATTTTGGAGACAATGCACCCATGGAGTAAGATGGACCACATTCAAGTAACAAGGAGGCCATAAGTGAAGACCCCTCAAAATGTAAGGGAGGGGAATCTCAATTGTTAAATGTAATAGAGATAGGGCTCGTATTTTGTTACCGCTTTCCCTTATGTGATTTAAACTGTTTATGTGGCATGTATGTTAGAACTTGTGATTGTGGAGTGGCTCCCACATATCACGCATAAGATAGGTAGAACCCATGATCATTACATGTTAGTATCATGCTAGGACATGTTATCTGTTTATGTGCTTGTTTGAAATGCATTTAAGTTGTACTTGCATTAATCAAGACTAATTAAATTGGATAACATATATGTTGGTGAGGTCGAACCGAACAACTCTTCGGTTGATTCGAAAATTCCCATTAAATATTAAGCTCATTTCGAATAATAGGTATTTAATTCGAGATGCAAATTTTGAATTAAATTCCTAGCATTCCATCAATAGGTTTTAAGTTTAGTAAGTAAAGCTAGTTATTGTCCGCGAGTCGTGGGATAGCTAGTAGAGCTTATTAGTTCTTAGTTACCTAATTGATCATTTTAAATGATCAATATTTCGTGGTTAATTTTGGCAAGGGCGATGTCCGCGAGTCGTGGGTCGTTCGAACTAAGTTTTGATCATGATCTTATGATTGATGGGTCTAGCTTAACGCCTAAGTAAATATGGATGTCGCACGAGTCGTGGGTCTATATTGAAAGATAGGTGATGCAAAACAATTACTAAGAGTTATAAAGGTGTTAGAATTGGTAAGTTGTACCTACCTAGGGTTTTACTTAGAATGTCCGCGAGTCGTGGGTTCGAGGTAAAATGCTTAGGATCTTAGTACCCGTTGGGAAACGTGTTCCTCTTAGATCTTTGGGAATTATAGATCTTTGAAAAACAGTGGGAGCTACATTAGATTAAAGACCTTATCTTATGTATATCGTTATTATTCAGCATGCTCACCTAGTTCTCTGCTTAGCATTTAGGTTGTAGTTCTGTGATTCTCTACAATATGAAATGCAAACCCATTCTTATCCATCCTTAAGTCAAATAAGTTGACTAAGTCCTGACTAACTCTAAATGGCTTCGGATCCTAAAATTCATTTTAGAATCCGACTAGAGAAAGGCGTTCTCTAAAGGGTGAAGTTTTCAATTGTGAAAAGTCGACCCGGGCCAAAAGAGAAGCAATCTGAGGTGAATGGATTTTTCCAAACCACTTAAGAGCAATTGAACCACCTCATAAAATGTTACAATGTATAACATTATGGAATTATTCAATATTCCAAATGAGGAAACAAGTGCACACGAACAAGGTCTAAAGATCTTACTTGAAGATCTTATGGTCTCGATCATCAACCGAGAAAAGAGTTCTCTATGCACTGATTGCTTACATTGCTTCCACCATCATTCAAACCCTTTATGCTCAACTAGAATGATGCTAATGTAGCATAGTTAATCATTTAAGTTGATAATGGTTGAGAGCATCCTTAAGAAGGAACAAAAGGTTGTGATGGTTAATTCTTCTTCTAAACTCACTGAGTTAAAGGCCTGAAGGCCTAAAGAAGAAGAAACCCTTAAGAGCCCAATGGAGGGGCATGTAAGGGGTACGCCCAAAAGACACTAGAGATCAAATTGGACGTTTGCTTCTATGGTAGCAAATAAGGACTTTGAAAGGGAACTGCAAAGAGTATGAGTACTCTGAAATGTTACCTCGTTTAGCAATTCTACTAGGAATAGAATTCAGTAGTCTTGAGTCAATTCTGCATAATCCGTTGTGCAAAGACTCAAGGTACTAATGTTCTGAACATGCAACGAGATAACAAAAGTAAGTGAGATGACAAAGCTTCGAATTACTTTGGAACGTTGAGATATAAAAGGATTAGCAAGTCGGACACCTTAAGATCATTCTATGAAAATGAACCTATAGTGTTGACTTCCTGTGAATCCTGTCACGAGGGAAGCGTTCCTGAATCCCGTTTATAAGAAACATGGAAAGTTCCAAAATTATAGTGGATTTCGATCCATGCTGATGAGTGTAAGATGCTTAATGTAAGCACTAGATACAATCGTCAGTTTAATCATTATGAATGAATGTACTTGTTAAAGTACAAATTCGAAACTTATATGAAATTCTTAGAATTTCGAAAGGAGGTTAGGAACCGAAGTAGTCATAAGTTACAGGTAAATCGATATGATCGAGATAGCCAATATCTTAGCAACTAATTCCTTACTCACTTAGAGATAATAGGATTATCTCTCAGTAAACTAATTCGAGAACACCTTAGTGTTTCCGAATGAGGGAATGAAACCTTATAGGATATGGTCCATTCCATAGCAAGCTTTACTGACTTATAATCATTCTAGGAATAAAATCCCAGAATATGCAGTTAGAGATTTTTGAATTTTGCACCTTCCAAAATCAGTCCTTTAGTTGCACTATGCAATGTGGCATATTAAATTCCCTAATTATTCTTGTCCAAGAATTTAATGGAATCCTCTTAAGTGAAGAGGATAGTGGGAGACAAGCTTGAAACGAGTTCAAGTTTATACAACGATATTGGATATCAGTTTTGTGATTCCCTTGCACAAAGGTTGTTTGTCTCAAAGGAATGTACCTTTCTTAAGGAATCATTCCTATAGAAGAAGAAAGGCAAGCAAGCAGACCTCAAAGAAATTTGAGAAAAAATATCCATGCCACATATAGAAGAAACGAGCCCATCTGATAAAACTTAGCCAAATTTTAGAGTATGTACACGTATGAAACCATTCTCTTAAGATGTGTTTAGAACGCATTCCTAGATAGCCAAAAGGAGACACTGTCAGATTTGGAATCTGAGTAGTGTAAGCAAATCCAATATGGATTCCATATACTCAAACCAAGTTTTGACCTTGGTTGATCCACCTGATAGGATCAAGCTCGTGGAGCTTCGAGTAAATGGAAAGCATTACAACCTTCTTGACGGTTGAAATGCAAAAGTCCATTTGGATTGTGTTTACCGCATCCTCATATTCTGACTATGAGATATGAATATGAGAACTATCTTGTTCAATATGAGATTGAAAGAGACTGAAATAAGGTATTTCTATAAATCTCATATTCAGTGGGAGTATGCATAAGGTATGCAAATCCATAAGTCAATCTGTGGATTGATAAAGGCTTCTAGGAGTTGGACAATTCGATTCCACAGTCAAATCGTTTGACACAGATAGAAGTCGAATAAGTCTCAAAAGTGTACATATGATAGTTAGTGATGTAAGAGTCAATTTTGGTTCTTTAGAAGACGATATCCTTCTCATTAGGAATGCCAAGGATGACGTAAAGGTTACCAATTCTTGTTTAAGAAACAATTTGGCATGAAAGGTCTTAGTGATTATCCTAAATTCTCGACATTAAGATCTATAGAAGATAGATCTAAGAGAATAGATGGATTATCACAAAACGAGTACATAACCATGGTACTAAAAGGAGTTTAGTATGGACAATGGAACATCTCTTTTGAAGAGTATGTGTCCTAAGATAACTTTGAGAAAGTTAGAATGTCCAAAATCCCTTTAAGTGAAAGGGTGCATAATGTATGAAAAGTTATGTACTAAATTAGATATGGCGCAACACTAAGCGTAGTATGCCGAATCTAATATGACCTCAGAGAAGGTCATTAGATCTCTGTAAAGGATGTCCTCAGAGTACTTGAGAAGAAATGAGGATATGTATTAGTTTACAGAGCCCAAAAGATCTTATCGTTGAAAGGATATTTTGATGTAATTGTTGCATCAAACATAGATGATTATGAAATCATTGAAAGGGTACAACTTCTACCAGAATGGTAATGCAATGTGTTGGAAAAGGGGTTCCAAGGACGGACATTGCAAAACTCGACTATCGTAGTTGAGAACTTAGTCGTATTATATAACGCTAAGTTAAGTGTTTGGGTAAGAGACTCCATCTAACTGGTTAGATGAAGTTCCTAGCATGAAACAACTCCTTTATCATATTGTATGATAAAATGGATGGTTGCTCAAGTAAGAGAACCAAGACCTCACCAAGAGACTGAACACGTGATTACGAATCACTTTATAAGGGAAAGGTGTTTTCCTAAGAGATGTGTAAACAAGAGGGTCACATCAGTAGAGAATATGGCAGATCCACTTTGGAAACGCCCAAAGTCAATAGGCTCTCAAAGTGCATCTTGAGAAGATGGGACTTAGAGTACCTAAATGGCTTTTACGGGTAAGTGGGAGATTGTTAGGAATAGTGCCCTAGAAAGCCGATTCGACGTAATCTGCTTTGGGACTTTTCTTGTATCACAGACAATCTTTGAATAATATACGATTGATTATAGGCAAACACTTCTTTATATGCCAATACGTGTTTTGTGTGTTTCCATTACGTGCGCATGTATGAGAACTCCCCTAATCCTGATGACTTTAGGACTCTACCATTTAGGTGAAATGGTTCATGAAACGAGCCCTATATCACATAAGTCATGATTAGTAAAATACTCCAAGCCGATGAGTCCTACAGACAGTGGGAGTGTCAACCTGACTCCTCTAAGGCTTGCTCGTGGGATCACGCCCTTAAGAAGGACCACCTTGTTTCATGGAGGTGCAAAGTGTATAGTTGATACGTGCGTGATACATGAGGGTGCTTACTTTAATAAGTAAGTTCACTGAGGTGCCCCGTCTGAGAACATTCCTAAATGGGAAAGGAAGTTTCTATTTCAGGAAATGGAAACTTCCAGATTAGGAAATATCTCACGAGTCATTGATGTGATTAATTGATCCTTAGACTTGAGGTTCCTTGTCACTTTATGAATTAACTCTGTAGTCTTTGGTATAAGCTTTAAAGGGTGTCGCCTTAGACAACTGATTCAAGGCTTATGCTGGGGCTGCACAAGTGATTCATGAAAGTGAATGAGAATCAAGAAAGGACCTACACTTGCATATGCAAGGTGATCTCTTATTGTGTAAGTCATTCATATGCCATATGGAGTCCTTGGCCAAGGCAGTAGATCAAGACATCAAGAAAAGGGCTTCTTCGATTGAGATCAAATGGATATGAAATGCACTTAGCTTTAAGACCGGATTATTAGGGTTCTGATTATTCCCTTGCCCTAGATCTTGGTTGAGAGATAGTAAGTAGGAGGATTGTATCTCACATGAATCAATGACTTAAAGGTTCTGTCGAATCCGAACATTCCAATTCAGCTAGGGGTTAAACACCTGTTGCTAGACTATGGTTGTTTAATCTGTGGACTGATTAATTAATTAGTGAATTAATTAATTAGGGTCACTGCTAATTGAATTGAGAACCTAGAGGGTCACACACAACAACTTGGTTACATGAGTTGAGGCTTTAAAATGATTAAACGAGTTAATCAAGCCAAGAGGGTTCCACACGTGTGAAACCACACGTGTGGCTCACGTGAGTGACACGTGTCATTGTGACACGTGTCACACACGTGTATAAATATATGTGTATATTTATTTATGTATTAAATAATTAATGTGATTAATTATTTAATAGACTCTGGTTTAATTTTGAATTAAAAAGAAAGTCTTATTTTGGAGAAAAATAATCTAGTTAATTAATTATGAATTAATTAATTAGATAAAATAAGTTATTTATTTTAAATAAATAAAGTATAAAATTATCCAAAAATAGTTTGGATATTTTTAGCTCTCTTGAAAGTTGATTTGAATTAGAATTCAAAGTCAAAGTCAAAATTACTTGATGATCAAGTAATAGGAGAGAGAGAGACCAAAATCCTAGCCCATTAAGGACTAGGAATTTCGTCCCTCCCTTTCTTATAAATAGGGGAGCTCATGCTCCCCTTTAGAGCTAATCAAATTCTTTTAGTTCATGCGTTGAACACCATCCTTTCTCCAAGACAAACGAAACCCTAGGTTAAGCCTAAACACTAACTAGAGAACTAGCATCCTTACTAGTTAGATTGTAGCCAAGTTGGTGGACTATCTCTAGAGACTTCAAGTTAGAAGTTTTGAAGATTCGAGCTTTACCAAAAGTGGGGATTAAGCAAAACGATCAGAAGGGATGATGAAACGATTCTGAACCCGACGTGAAGCGAATGAAAAAATCGAACCAAAGAAGATGGCGAAAACCGTTCGTCCATATCCTGAAGGATGAATTTTTTCACGAGGGTTTTGTGACTGGCAGTTTTCTACTTTCGCAAAACTGGTTTTCGAAGGGAGTTTCAATCCTGCTTTTCTCGTTTCATGTTTCTTTCTTTATGTTATATTGTTAAGAACATCTCTAACATGAATTGAATCTAGGTTGGTGTGGATTGCTATCCCGACAATGGATTCTGAAGTAGAAAGAGACTTTCGAGGGACGGGTTGTCAAGCCGCGAGAAGAGCGTTCTTGGGTGGCTTGAAACGCTTCAAGAAAGAATAAAAGAAAAGTAAGTTTTCTATCTTTACGAATTTGGATACACGATTGCGAGTTCAAGATGCTTTTGTTGGAAAAATTTTTAAATTCCGCTGCTTTCTGATTCGTGTTTTCCACCATACATATGATGTACCAGATACAACATATGATGTAGGGACGAGTACACAGTAGCCTCGTCGTAGTGGGAGGATTGTCAGGGCACCTGACAGATACCTAGGATTAACCCAAGTGGTTGAATCTGACGTATCTGATCCTATCACATATGATGAAGCCATAAACGATATAGACGCTGACCGTTGGGTCAGAGCCATGGAATCTGAATTAGATTCAATGTATTCCAATAAAGTCTGGGAACTTGTAGAGGCGCCTGAGGGCATTAAACCTATTGGATGCAAATGGGTCTACAAGAGAAAAAGGGGAATAGATGGAAAGGTTGAGACTTTTAAAGCAAGGCTTTTGGCAAAGGGTTATACCCAGAAAGAAGGTATCGATTATGACGAAACCTTCTCGCCTGTAGCAATGCTTAAGTCCATAAGAATTCTCCTATCCATTGCCGCTCATTTTGATTATGAGATTTGGCAAATGGATGTAAAGACTGCCTTCTTGAACGGGCACCTTCAAGAAGAGATATACATGGCTCAACCTGAAGGCTTTATAGCCAGAAATCAGGAGCATATGGTATGCAAGCTTGATAGATCTATTTATGGTCTTAAGCAAGAGTCTAGGTCATGGAACATCAGATTTAATGAGGCAATTAAATCCTTTGGATTTATACAATTGCCTGATGAACCATGTGTGTACAAGAGACATCATGATAGTGTTGTAACATTTTTAGTTCTATATGTTGACGACATTCTGCTCATTGGGAATGACACAGGAATATTGTCAGCAGTTAAGATTTGGTTGTCAAACCAGTTTGACATGAAAGACCTAGGTGAAGCCAGTTATATTCTAGGGATCAGACTTTGTCGTGATCGTAAGAATAAGATGATTGGTTTATCACAAGCAGCGTATATAGATAAGATGCTGGCAAGATATAATATGGCGAATTCCAAGAAAGGTTCATTACCTTTAAGACATGGAGTTCATCTGTCTCGGGATCAGTGTCCCAAGAACCCAGAAGAGACAGAAGAAATGAAAGATGTACCGTATGCTTCGGCAGTCGGAAGCCTCATGTATGCCATGTTATGTACTAGGGCAGATATCTGTTATGCTGTAGGTCTAGTCAGTAGATATCAGTCAAACCCTGGACCCCAACACTAGATAACTGTAAAACATATATTGAAGTACTTGAGAAGGACTCGGGATTATATGCTTGTCTATCGCAGTGATGAGCTCATTCCTATTGGGTACACAGATTCGGATTTCCAATCTGATTTGGATTCTAGACGTTCGACGTCTGGATATATGTTTACTCTGGGAGGAGCAGCCGTAAGTTGGAGGAGTATTAAGCAAACTTGCATTGCTGACTCCACCATGGAAGCCGAATATGTGGCAGCTTCGGAAGCAGCCAAAGAGGCGTATTGGTTTCGGAATTTTCTAATGGATCTAGAAGTCGTCAAGGACGGACTTACGCCGATCACATTGTACTGAGACAATGCTGGAGCGGTGGCCAACTCCAAGGAACCTCGAAGTCATAAACGTGCCAAGCACATCGAGAGGAAGTTTCACATTATACGTGATTATGTGGAACGTGGAGAAGTGGCAGTGGTGAAAATTGGCTCAGTAAATAATCTAGCAGATCCCTTCACTAAGACTTTGGCGCAAAAGAGTTTTGACACTCATGTAGAAGGGATGGGCCTTAGATATGTAGCCAATTGGATTTAGGGCAAGTGGGAGATTGTTGGGATTAATGCCCTGAAAATCCAATTATATTGTAAATATTTTGGATTAATAAAACTGAAATTATCGCAAGTTATGAGTATTTTACAAATTTAATAATTAATAACGTGTGATGGTATTTTTATATGAAATGTGTTTCATAGGAAAAGATTTTAAATACCAGAAGTCACGTGTCATTAAAGTTCTAGTCGGTTTGATAAGAAGATGTTCTTGTCAAGACTATAATGTGTTATATAAGATGATTAGTCTTTCGTCATAGGGAAATGGAGTTTCCAATTATAACACATTGATGATTTTCAATGAGATTGGAAACATCGAACTGGACCACTGAGATTGTTCATTTTATACTGCTATCTAAAATGAACAGAATCTCGGAAGCATTAGACTCTTAATCCTGGCAGTGTTTCTACTTTAGGCATGTAGTGTTAATCACTGTGATGTACTCAGAAGTGAGGTCTCGGTAACGGGTGGCCAAAATACTTTGTACGTTCGGTGATTGCATGAAATGTGCTAAAGAGAAATATTGATCGAGGAATCTGTAGCCTTGCTGGAAGGTTAAAAGATATCCCTGAAATAGATTTGCAAAAAGTTCGAATTAAAACTTTGGCCAAAGTACTTCGTGTGTGCGTCACCGAAGTTGTATGTTGAATGTGTTTCACATACAGGAAATTTGCACTTAAGGCGAATCAAGAAATTTCAGATTGGAAGTGAAAAATAAATGATAGTAGTATTGATTTATTTTTCATGGATATCTGTACAGAGGAGTAAAATGCAAAATTATTCTAGATCGAGAAATTCGTGAATAATTTAATTAATTTTAGAGTTCAACAATATTTATTTAGTGGAATTAAATATTGTTAAACGGTAATCAATTATTGTCATGGGATGATAATAGATTGACCCGTTTGGAGCTAAGATTAATTAGTCCTGCAGGTCCCCCCGCAAGCCCCAACGAAGATCAAAGAGAAAATATTAAAACGAGAGAGAGAAATGTTTTTTCAAAGTGTTTGAAAATAGCCAAGGAATTTATTTTGAGAAAAGAAATTAAATTCCAAAGAGTTGGAAATGCACGAAATTTTATTTTGGAGAAAATAAAATTTTCATAAAAAAAAAAAGTTTTTCTGCTGACGTGGCAGATGACGTGGCACGCCACGTCAGCGGGCCAGCGCCAAGTGGCGCTGACTGGGCGGTAGCGTGTCTGACACGTGGACGATGAGGATCGTGCCACGTCAGCGAGAAGGAACGACCCAGATCATGTTGACTGAAAAGTCAACGGGCCGTGGAAGCGGGTCGACGGGTCGGGTCTCCGGGCAGGGTCGGTTCATGAGTTAACCGACCCGGACACGTGGACGAATGATGATTCGCCACGTGGCAGCCGAGTCAGACCGTATGAACCGACCGGTTCATGGGCGAACCGGTCTGAACCGTCTGAACTGCGGTCTGACCAAACCGGACCGGACACGTGGCAGCTGCCTGGTGCAGCGTGCGTGCCACACGCGCCAAGCACACGGCCGCCACATGGGCGGCGCGTGTGGGCGCGTACGGACACGTGTCGGCGCGTGCGGCCCGGCGTTGGCTTCCTTACGGACTAAGCTTCCACGTGGCGGTGTCGGATTTGTCAACCGAGCTTGGCTTGCACGCCAAAAATTGGAAATTTGCTGCGGAGGTCCTCATTTTGGCCCTATAAATAGGGCATGCTCATGTTCATTTCAGAGCAACAATTTCCAGCTCCATTTTCAGATTTCAACAGCCATTTTCGGCACTCTCTCTCTTGGATTGATTAATCCTAATTAAGGATTAATCAATTACTTAATTAGGTGGTTATATAATTAATATATAATCCACTTAATTAATAGAAAATAGGGATTTTCTGAAAATAGAAAAAGGGTTTTTTCTGAAAAGTATTTTCTCAAGTATTTAGGGAAATACTGCCGGAGCCCACACTCCAATTTCTTAATCAGGGATATTGCGGGGAAGCTCTGCCGGTTTCACGAGAAGATATCGAGGTGCTGGAAAAGTGCCGTTGATAGCCAATATTGCAGTACGGTAATACCGTTGTGCTGCCCAAATTATTATTTGCATATTGTGGTCATATGCTAGATGATTTAAAATTATGTTATCAATGTTTGTATATATTAGAGTTATGCTGCCCGATTTATTCCGCTGCTTTATTAAAATATTTTTAGAAATATTTTGATAACGAGGTTATGGCGAAATTTTTTGAATATTACGTTGTACCGTCACTCTACTTCGGGCCCGCCGCAACACCAACAAAAACATACTCAGAGCGCATGACAAATAAAACAAATAGCGGAAGCAAGGAGTTCTAGTAATATAAAATTCCAAAATTACCATATACATCAAGGGATCAAATAAACGTAGCCATAACAATTCGTATTTCCAAAACAAAATTCATAACATGATCAATTCATTAAATACAAGACCAAAATAAAATGCAATGCACCTAGCACGACCTATACCCTAAAGTGAGACTCGAACAACCCACTTCTCTGCCTAGCTCGTACTCAAAAGACCTGCAAGCTAAAAGTGGTAAAAGAGAGGTGTCAGTCATATCTCGACTGAGTGAGGGGGGTAACGCACACCCACACACTATAGGTATAAAGCAAAGTATATAAAAGATAAAGGTTATGAACCGGGAATAGGTTTTGTATACCAAATCATTTTCAAAGGACATTACATATCATATACGTATAAATCACATTAATGAAGACTCTATTCCCGTTCCACAATCCAACCATTTCATTAAGCTTGGTGCGTACGAGCATCCACCGTTACTTCTCATTACATTACATTATAAAACAAAAATCACATTCAATCCCCTTCTTCGGTGATAGAAGGGTCGGCCAACCCTAACCATCCATTATGTTAGGTATGGGTCGTGAGTTTCATGACGCTGATGCTCGAGGATTCCATCCCCCACCAAACCTACTAGTGGGTTCCGGGTTGATCCTTTGTAAGTGGAGACTGCGCTCAGGCTTAACCCGACGGCCCGCTGTCGTACCAGGCATCCTGACTCGCAAGCTCCGGGGCCCAACATTACTATTACATTATATTATCACTACATTCTCGCTCATTACAAATCATTAACATTACGTACATAAGCATTAAGCTTTCATAAACATTAAACTTTCATTAAAACATGAACTCATACATGGTTGTAGATATAGCCCTTTCGCAAGCCGAAACTTGATCACAAGATCATAAACATATCGTACATTACACATATTTAACTATATATATAATATATAGTCGCATGCGGGGCTAGAAAACGAGCATTTAAGGGTCTTAGGTCGCTTAACTAAAAAGAAAAGAACCTAAACCTCACATTTGAACAAAAGAGTGTCGTGTGGGTCGAGAAAACAACCCCGAACAACTTAAACTTCAGGTACGACTCCTCCCGGAAGCACCCCTGAGACAAACAAACGCAATACTAAAGACTTAGACTCAAATATGTAGCATAGAGATGCACGGCCATGCAAACGGATGCTATGAATGCAAGAAAATATCAAATGAACACTTAAACGTTTACAAATTTCATTTCACGTTTTCCCCTTCAATATCATAGCATAAATTTCATGTCACGTAAATTTCATATCAAATGAATCCATAAAATTAATTTAAGACATTTAAAATATAATATAACATGTTTACATAGCATATCGGTCATAAACAATTAAAAGAAGACATTTAAAGAGCATGAAATTAAATACGAAAATCATGCACGCGATATTGAATTATTCAAGGTCATAACATGTAGAAACTTGACAAAACAAATTCCATAATCAAAATCATAATATAACATACATTATATCACATTTACAACATAAAATATAACACACACATATACATATATATCAAGGTCATAGCATATAGAAGCTTGACAAAACAAATTCCATAATCAAAATCATAATATAACATACACTATATTACATTTACAACATATAATATAACACACACATATACATATATTGTTAGGAATAGTGCCCTAAAAGCCGATTGTATATCAGCTTTGTGCTTTTCCTTATTGTAATCACAGACAATCTTTGAATGAAATAACGAATTGAGGCAACACTTCTTTATATGCTCTTGTTTGGTATGCGTTTACTTTAGCTGTGCATGTATGAGAACTCCCCTAATCCTGATGACTTTAGGACTCTACCATTTGGGTGAAATGGTTCATGAAACGAGCCCTATATCACATAAGTCATGATTAGTAAAATACTACAAGCCGATGAGTCCTACAGACAGTGAGAGTGTCAACCTGACTCCTCTAAGGCTTGGTTGTTGTAACAGTCCGAAAACCCGCCTGTCGATATTGTCCGCTTTGGTGGGCTAAGCGACACCACCCTCACGGTTTTGTTTCTCCCGGCGGAATTTAAGCCCGAAGGCGCCCACCCAGGAAAAGGCCTCAACAGGGAAGAGGTATCCACCCCCTTATAAGGAAGGCTTCGTTCTCCTCTTCTTCCGATGTGGGACAAGCACTTTGAGCTTTACAGTCCACCCCCCCATAAGGGCCCAGCGTCCTCGCTGGCACACCGGACCGGGTCCCAGCTCTGATACCATTTGTAACAGTCCGAAAACCCGCCTGTCGATATTGTCCGCTTTGGTGGGCTAAGCGACACCACCCTCACGGTTTTGTTTCTCCCGGCGGAATTTAAGCCCGAAGGCGCCCACCCAGGAAAAGGCCTCAACAGGGAAGAGGTATCCACCCCCTTATAAGGAAGGCTTCGTTCTCCTCTTCTTCCGATGTGGGACAAGCACTTTGAGCTTTACAAAAAGTATTTTCCAACAATTCATATCAATTAACGAAGAAAATCAATGTAATGTACACGTTGACAATTAGTTCATATGTTGTTCGATCTAAACTGACTCAACATGACACGAGAACTCTGGTTTTGCAACTTGGAGTTCTGATACCACTTAAGGATGTAGCACCCGAGCGCGTGACGCCACATCCCCCGCACTACGACCCGACCCACATATGAAATGGATGGTCCATACACAAGTCAGATCAGAGCGAACGGGGACACAACACACTCACTATACTAGGCGGGAGCTAACTTTCGAAACCACTTAAGAAATATACAGAAACAATACCAGAGTGAAGTTACATGAGCGGAAGCATTAATATTACGAGTTAACAGCACCAAATCCCCTGTGTTTGTCTCAAATTGCAAGAAAACCCCACTCTTATAAAAATTAGTTCAAAAAACCCTATGTTATTTTATTTTTTGCACAACATCCCCTCTTTCCATCTGATCAACCATAAAATATTTTAACCCTAAAATACCCTTACATTAAATGCAAAAATGATATTAAAAAATATTCATATTATATGTATTAAAAATAAAAATATTATAATTACATTATTTTCAAAATATACATATTATATAAATAAATAAATAAATAAATATATAAATATTAATATATCTAATATATATATATATATATACATATATATATATATATATATAAATATTAACGTATCTAATACTATATTATATAAATAATATATCCAAACCAACCCCCCCCCCCGGGCTGCCCCCTCCCCCCTTCCCCTCCTCTTTCCCTTTCTTCTTCCCCAGCGTAACAATCCCGCCGCCCATTTTCTTTCTCCTTCCCCGCTGACGACCGCCTCCCCTCCAACCAACACCAGACGTCGTCGCCCTTCTCCTTCCCGATCCACCTCCCCTACCGCCGTCCCCCCACCCACTCTTTTCCTTCCCCCGATCCACCGCCGCCACCCCACTCTTCTCCTTCTTCAGATCCGCCGCCTCCCACACTCTTCTCCTTCCGCCGCCACCCCACTCTTCTCCTTCCTCAAATCCGCTGCCGCCCCACTCTTCTCTTTCCACCCACACCAGATGCCGCCATCCGCCAGAGTTGGACTTGGAGAGGTGGGGTTGTTTTTTTTTTTTTAATTATATTTATATTATATAAATAAATAACTTTTATATTATATATATCATTGAGGGTATTATTGATATTTCATCAAAAAAAATTCATTTCTACACGCAGTCAACGCGCGTGTAAGAAAAACATTAGGCATATAGCATTTTTCGTTTTACTTATTCTGCCTAACACAGGGTAGTACCGTACATTTTTCTCCTAATATTACAAGAGTATAACCAATGAACTCCCATGCTCGAATTTAAGCGACAAGTGTTATGAGTTTCCAATAGTTCCATTCAATGGCGGACACGGCCTAACAATTTAAACAATAAGCGCTCAATATTCATGAACAACAATTTAATGAGATGAATATAAGTGTGTAAGAAAAGCTATACACGACTCCAAGACTCTATGAACTCGAGTTCTCGCCTAGCACTCCAAAACCTATAAGAGAAACTGAAAACAAACTGGGTTCAGTGTTTAGGAGACTGGTGGGTATGAAACAGGGCTTAATACAATAATATTACAGAAATTAAATGTAATGTCCCACATCGGAAGTGAGGAGAACGAAATCTCTCCTTATAAGGGGAGATGGATACCTCACCCTGTGGACGCGTTCTGCGCTACGGCTGGGTTCTCCAGTGGGCGCAGGAACAAAACCGTGAGGCCGTTTCGATTAAGGGCGTGCAAAGCGGACAATATTCACAGGAAGGTGGTTCTGGGCTGTTAAATATGGTATCAGAGCCGGGGCCCGCCGATGTGCCAGCGAGGACGCTGGGCCCTTATGGGGGGGTGGATGTAATGTCCCACATCGGAAGTGAGGAGAACGAAATCTCTCCTTATAAGGGGAGATGGATACCTCACCCTGTGGACGCGTTCTGCGCTACGGCTGGGTTCTCCAGTGGGCGCAGGAACAAAACCGTGAGGCCGTTTCGATTAAGGGCGTGCAAAGCGGACAATATTCACAGGAAGGTGGTTCTGGGCTGTTACATTAAATATCCACACATGCAAGTTATAATCCCATGCGAGGTTTTGAAAGATTTCCCAAGTGTTTGAGAACAAAGAAAATAACGCTCGGGATTACAACAATCAAATTTCATTCATTCGTTCTTAGGTCATTACGTGAGCCCGACGAGTGAGCGAATTCTCCAACCTTCTCCTCATGTGTGCATTAACCATTCATACATTTCTTAACGATGACACAACATTTATTCATAATCGTTCATAATCATTCATTCATACATAATCAATTACCCCTTTTTCCTCCGGTTAGTGGATGGACTCGGCCAAAGACCCGTCAACCCATTCATTATGGCTAGTGGGGTCCAGGAAGCCCCAAAAGCTTGATTCCCATTCCTTGCTAATCTCCTAGCGAGAGCTGGTAACATCATCATTGTTTGTTGGAACTAGTGCACGGGGATCACCGTCAGCCCATGCTTCCCAGGATAGCCACCTACACTTACGGCCTGATTGGTATACATGAATGGAATGAGACAGGAAATGAATGAACTTTGTAATGGAATGAACAAAGGAATGAAATGACTTTATTATGGCATTGCTATGATTGGTACGCCAAGTAATAATGTTAGGAATGAAATAAATATTTTAAACTTATTTCATTAACAACAATAATAATAATAATAATAATAATAATATATAATTAAAAATATTTTTATATTAAATTTTTTATTTTGAGTAACTATATATTTATTTCATATATAAATATATTATTACTATTTTATACCGAATGTGTTATATATATATATATATATATATATGTGAGTGTGAGAGTGAGTTTGTGACATATATATATATATATATATATATATATATATATATACTATTTCTCTATTCATGCATAGATTATGTATTAATTATTTATTATATTTAATATATTTCTTGACATTTAAAAATAAATTTTAATATAAATGTCAAAATTCGTTCTTTATAAAATATTTGAATTTATAAAGTTTTATAAGTAAAATAATATTTTGAACCTGTTTTTTAAATGTATAATATATTTATATTTACATATATTTGATTTAATTTATTAAATTTTCAATGTGATTAATAGTATTTAATTTTTATTTATGAAAATAATAAAATATAATATGCATTTAACAAATATGTGACGAAAATATAAAAATAATAATAAATTTTAAACATTGGGAATGACTAATACCATGGGGGACCAAAGGAATGGGTAATCCCATGCTTGTGGGAATGGGCATTACCGCTGCAATGAGCATTCCTAACCATGTTTTGATACCAATCATGGGTTTAGGAATGGATGCGGTAATGGCCATTCCATTCCCACCCCATTCCATCATACCAATCATGACGTTAGTCTCAGGGCCCCCATTCATTGTGATTACTGATCTCGCCAAACATTGGGTAAGGATTTATAAAAGAAAGGCTTTACGTTAAAACATTAACTTTTTGAAAGACTATATATATATATATATATATATATATATATACTTTGGCCAAAATCTTGTACGTTAGGGTATATCGGGTTATTTCTTTAACTAATAGAAGAGAAACCCACCTAGCTACACCTTACCAAACAGGACCAAGAAGAAAAATAAGACTTGAAGATAGCCTATGAACCCGGCAGGTCTCCGCCCTGGAGTGAACAGTACATAAGACAACACGATGCATTCGTGAGACTCAAGACCCTAAATGAACCAAATATGAGGCACGACAATGCATTAACGTGATATGACATGCATAAGAAATAACAATTTGCTATGAAGATGTTCATGTGCACAATTAATGCCATTTAGTCACATAAACGAGCCTTTCATTCATTACACACGCAAATAAATCGTGTCCGTTAATTATCATTCTTTCATTCAATATCAGTCGTTCATTCAATATTCAATTCATAATACATTATAATACATGGTAACAATGCATATAAATCAATTAGAGGTGAAAGGAATTCATTAAACATGTAAAGAATGCATTGGTTGCAAGAAGAGTCATAATATAGCACTTAAACATTCATGCGTACAAGTCACTTTTACCTCGTAAATAAAGCCATAAAATTCACAAAAATATCATAACACCTCATTCAACAAGAATTAACATCATAGATACAATTTTGAAGCATAAGAGATCAATTTAAATGCATACAGAAGTCAAGGGAGTGAAAGGAACGTAAGGAAATGAATTTCTATAGAAGCTGATAGTTTTTGGAAACGCGCAAGCTGTAGAAAAATGGGAATATCTCGAGTTCTAGAATTTGGAATTACGTTTTGTTTTTTAGATATGAAACTAGACAAACAGGTCTTTCCAACGATATATGGCTTGAATTTTAGTTCAAAGCCATGTGAAAATGGCGTAAGCTTGAAGTGGAACGAAAGCAGATTTTCGGCGAAGTGGCAACATCAAAATTGACCGATTATATCTTACAATCAAGGAATGATTTTAATGTGATTCCAATAGGATATTATTCTACACTTCAAAAGGTTTAAGTGGTCAAAATTTCAGGTCAAACGGATCTCGTTTGAATAGGTAACGACGAACAAAACAATACATATGTGCAGGCATTGAGAGACACGGGGGTGTCTCCTTCCAAGAAGAAGAGGAGATGCGGGGGTGTCGGAGGTCAGTAGCTAAACGGAAAAAAGGAGACACGGGCATGTCTGGGGTCAGAAACCCATCTTTCGAGTCACTAGAACTGAAATTTGCTTCGTCGAAGGTCCAAACAACATCGAAAAGTTACGAGACTTATTCCATTGGATCCAAATCGTCAAAATGAGTCCAACGGAAAAGACGGATCTCGAATCCGATTTCCCGATCTCAAGATATTCGCAAAACAGTTCAAGGTGGCCTATTTTTTCAAATAGGTCCCTAAACTTTTAAAAAGTACCAAATAGGTCCAAGACCTATTTTTCAATCAAGTCCCAACATTTTAAAATCATACAATTACACCCCTAAAACTTGTATATCACATAATTCAAGAAATTAACATGCTAAGAAATTAAATTCATATCATATAAATTTATAAATCATAAGAATTCAACTTATATAAACACTTAGGGCATTTCTTTGCATTTTTAGTCTAATAATTTCAAATAAATCATATAAGTCATGGAATAAGAATTAAATTTCGAGAATATAAATCATTTAAGGTATGAAATTAAATACAAATACAGAAAACAAACTCACACGTGGCACGAACTTCCACATACAAAGACGCGGGGCGTCACACTAGCAATTTTACCTAATAAGACCAAAAAAAAGAAAATATTTAAAACAAAACTAAGCTTCCCAACTTCACTATTTCATCACAACTTCGAATTAATACTATTACTAGACCCTACAACAAAAAAACTTCCTGTGGGCAACTCTTCTGTCGGAAGCAAGGCGATGTGGCCACCAACCTCTGCCACAGCTGCGGCTGTGCGTGTGCCCTTGCCACCGGTCATGGCGGTCTGAGTGAAGCCGGGGCAAAAACAATTAACACTTATACCTTTTCCTTTGTAACGTTTGGCCAAAACCCTAGAGTATGCATTCAGTGCCAACTTTGAAATTGCGTAGTCAGTCCACACTTGGGGCCATCCTTGCATTTTCCATGTTCCACTCTTCACATTTTCAAGGAACAAATTCACCATCCCTTCTATTTGTTTTTCTGATAGATTTTCTTCATTTAGAAGCATTTCTTTTAATTTGGGATTCTTCAATTTCTGTCCAAGCATGACATTGGCATGTGATCACGGCATCATTTGACAAGGTTTAAGATTGTGTAAGTAATGCAAAACATATATGGAGATACTTGTAATTCTTTTTATTTAAGGACATGCATGTTAGATATATGGGACTTCTATCGATTCTGAATGATTTTTCTCTATTGCTTTCCATCGGAATATTTTAATTAATAGTCCAAGACGAATTTAATTTTCACGATTAATATGTTTGTCGGGAAAATATGAACTCTTGAGAGAATTGATGGCTGCATCAAAAGCACGACACTAGTACACAAATAATAATTCATAATAAATTAGTTGTAAACAGTTCCACATTTATCGAGCAAAGGATCAGATCCTATGTTAAAGTATTGACGATTATTGACAAATCTCGCAGAAGAGAATGTAAATGCAACGAGATAGAAATAAAGATGGGGAGCAAGTTCCCCTACTCTTAAAAGTCAAAGTGAGCACCTTTGTTTTAAATTCATTAATTTTAGAACGTATTCTCCCCCAACAGAATTCAAACCTAATTAAGGCCATCTAGTCTCACAAGTCACAACTATATATAGTACTTCTACTTTTCTTTCAATTATTTCATTTCGACACAAGTTGTAGATCCAAACATTCTCTAATTATGCTACGAATAATAAGCTTTAAACAATTTCCGCCGCTTATTTTACAATTATATAATCTTCACTTTATCTATATAGAACTTTATACCTATTGAACAATTAAGTTGTATTTATGCATGAAAAAAAAAAATTGCTACATGAATGATCGAATTGGTTAAAACAATGTACTTACATTTAAGAATCCAAGCCTTGAGCTAATATTAAGAATTCGAGCAGTGTTAGATGAGCGACGAAACAAAGGAAAGAGGGCCTCGGTCAAGAGTTTGGGGCCGTAAAAATTGGTTCTGATTACTGTCTCCGCCTCCTCCACTGAGTTTTCATGTATGTCGTTGAAAGATACAGCCGCATTATTTATCTAGAAGTATAAGATAAAAAGGAGTAAATATTCAATTAATTAAGAAGCTTACTCAAGTAGAATATAAATTTGTCATCTTTAGTCCAACGATTTCCTTGTTGTATTTTCAAATCTAATCCTTTTCACATTTACTTTTTCTCAAATTTAGTATATTTAAACATGTACAAAAAACATGTGATGACAAAAAAAATGAAATGTATAGAATTAATTAAAAAAAATCAAAATTTGTAGAGTAAAGAATAAACAAGAACCAATCCTAACACCTATCAACAATGGTTGGTTCAAGACTTCAAGTAGTTAATGGATTCATTCTCTAAGGTAAGGTCCCCGGTTCGAATTGTACTTGGGGGTGTGTGAGTAAAAAAAAAAAAAAAAAATCCTAAAACCAGTATCTTAGATGCACAGAGAAAGTCATACAGATATAACACGATATAAATATAATTTTTTTGTCCTCAATATATAACAAAAATCTGAAATAACACTATATAACAAAATAGTATATCCTTATAAGTTACTTATCTATAATGCATGGATACCGCATTAAAAAAGTAAAAAGATACGAATATAATGACACCGAATTCTCTATTTGAATATATATGTCCAATACAGTCCCATGTAAACAAAATTATATATATAAAAATAGCAGGTGCGGGTTGATGACGTATTAATTTAACTTTAGTTAATGAAGTAAGAATTCAAAGTAATAGTCAATAAAAAATGACAAAAGCGCAGTGTCAGCATTTCGGAAAAGGTCAAATCTAGCTTAGATTGTGAGTCGTAAGAGTAAGGAAGGAGGCGTTCATTGAGCCTTAACCTATTCAACCTTCCTAAACCAGAAAGATCTAATAATATGAACACACACTTAGCCAAAAATACCATTTTAATTAATCTGGAGTTTGCGCCCTATGCTTCAGATAATCTCAAATAACAAAAAACTAATAAACTGGCGTGGCCGGTAGCTCTGGATCATTCTATATATATATATATATATAACACCTAACAAAAAATTAAAACCATATATGAACACAAACAAAGCTATTAAATTAATAATATACACGCAAGCATATCGGAGTATCTAACGAATGATTCTTGCGTTATAATGTGCGGCGATTTATTTATTTTAGTCGATTTAATGACATGCAAGAACAGCTTCCAATGTAGAGATCGTACATATATTTTTGTCTCCTTTTCTTTTGGGGAGTTTTATTTGATTTATTATGAGTTTATATCGAGTCGAATTATTTGAATATAATTTTAAAAAAAAATTTCAAATACAAGACACTGTTTAAATTAATATAATATTGAATTAATAAACTACAATAGTTTTGTGATAATATTTTCTAGTTCATCTGTCTGTCTCTTTATGAGGTTTCAAATATGTAGTACGTTTTCATACATACATACAATATGACATTTTTCTATTTATATTACGAATCCAAAGCTGATCCGAAATTAATGCAGGACATCAACATACTTGATTCGTTTTTTAAATGATACCCGTACAATTTGGTCAACTATGTTTAGAAGGTATATTATTTATTAACCAATATCAAGGCAGTTAAAAATTCAAGATAATATTATCATTTTATTGATACAACCAACTGAACACTATATTATTCAAATGGATAATAATGAAAATATATATGTCTCCCAATCATGAGGCAAATTATAATTGCACCATTTCAAGTTGATTCCAGCTATTTGCTTTTTATACTTCCAGACACAGATATTATATGTGTGTGTGAGTTTACCTAAATGACATCAGATTTTCTTATGTATTTTATCTCTTATTTTATTTATTACAATCTCAATTTTTTTAATAAATGATTAAGATAAGGAAAGAATTCTTCTTTTTTTGTATGTGTGTTTTTTTTTCATAACATAATTATTTTATTTTACATATTCAAAACGCCTATCAATACACGCAACATGTGCACAGAAACGAAACAAATGATAAAACATGAAATTGAAATACGAGATCCAATTAGATAATAAATTAACGGGTATATATAATTAAGAAACTCACTAGTATATCCACCACTCCAAAGGCTTGTTGAAACCATGAAGCAAATATGTTGATGGAATTAGGGTTTGAAACATCAAGGCAAGAGAAATGCACAATATGGAGCCCTTCGTTCTTGAGGGATTCAACTGCTTTTAGTCCCTTCGCAGTGTCTCTGGCCGTTAGAACCACCGTTAACCCTAGCTGCGCAAGCTGTTTGACGAGGGCGAAGCCGATGCCTTTATTTGCTCCGGTAACTATGGCTATTGTATCCTTCGACCACCACCTAGAATTTAATCATATTAATTTGATTTCTATCTTGGAGAATTCGAAATATATATGAAAGGGTTTGACTTAAGTTATTTATTACTTAAATTAAACATGTGAAAACTTTTGTAAAATTCGTGATCAAGAGAAACAATTAAAGGAAATACGTACTTTTCATATTCCGGGTCAAAATTAGGATTTGATAGATGGGGTTATAACTTATAAGTTAGGGAGAAAGAAAAGTAAAATTACAAAAAATTACTATTTCTATGTAAAAGAATTACTCTTTAATTCTTAAAATAACTTTAAAGAAAATACCAATTAGGGCAAATAAAGTTGAGAGGGGCTTCGTTGCGCAATCACCCATCTATGCATATTTAATTACACACGACAATTTGACGGATATATAAGAACGTGTATTATTTATATTTGTCTTGAGTGGTTTAATAATCTTGCATTATAGTTTTAATTTGTTATTACATTATCAAAACGCAATAATATGTATTTTTATCTTATGTTAGATGTCTCATATATATAATACATTTTACCAATATATATATTTATATATATGAAAAATTAGTCTAACAAGTGGAGTTATCGATGGATCCCCTCATATATAAATCAACCGGAAACACCCAAAAGTTAATACAAAACAACATGCCCCACATATGACGCAAGATACTTAAGCCAAAATACCAAATTAAAATTGGAAGAAATAAGAGCACGACCGAAACATCACAATAATACAAATTTCTATTACAAATTGACTTAATCGGATCATATACGTGGCCTCATGAAGAAACTAATTAGGGAAGAGATTATCATGAAGAATTACCTCAATATAGGTTTGGATTTAGGAGCAACAACAACGTTGTCTGCTGGATCATAGCACGACATTTTTCGAAGATTTTGCAACAATGGCTTCTAAGAGAAATCTGATGGAGGAGATACAAACAACGTACATGTATTTATATGTCTAATTGTCTATATATAGTACATAAATAATGTGACATGAGGCTGGCAGATAAGGTGTGTTTTAAACTATACATGGGAAAGCCCAGTTTGAATAAAGTAGAAGATTTAATTTCTTTAGTGGAATCTGCCTAATTAACTCAAAATAATAAATTAAAAGAAAATTAAAAAAAAAAAACATATTAAATTGGGATTCGTTGTTTGGTATTAATGTGAAACTCTGATGATGCTCGTGGCTTGAATTATTTGTGTCTAGATGGTTCAAAGTGTTGAAGCTTTCTGCGAATCTTTCTTTAATTATCAGCACATGTGACGCATAGGTTTCAACTTTAATATCTTTTACTATATTTCAGGTTTTTATTTATTACCACGTGTTGCTTCACTCTTATTTGGGAAGTCAATTAAGATAGACTTTATGGCGTCTTATTTTCTAAAAATACTTTTGAAAGATTTATTGCAAACGTACTACTCTTTTCTGCTTTTTTTTTTTTTTTTAATTTTTTAATTTTGGTTTAAGGCAACCAAACGTTGTACTCTTGGTCTACAATGTTGGATTTTCTATTTAGTGATCTCACATATTTAATAAATTATATATAAACTATCTCATAATACGAGCCTAATTGAATGATCTACTTAAGATTTATTTAATTATATGGGCTTATAGAAATATTTGTTGAAGTATGGGTCATTTATATGTACTAGTGAGGTGAACGTGCGTTGCACGTTTATCATTTAATTTTTTTAAATAAATTTAGTTATTATATTTATTGAACAAATTAAGAGATTAAAAATATTTATTTTGATTAAATAAATATACACATACAAAAATATTTATATGAAATTTCTCTTTCAAATCATCTACGATAAGTAGAAATTCGAAGTAGAGAACATCCAAATAAATAAGCAATAAAAATATTTGAAATTTTGTTATTATATAAAAATATATATATTTAAGTGTATAGTAATTTGGCCAAATAATTCTCGCTTTTAAGCATAAGTAATAGTTCATAACTTTCAAATATATTTAATAAAATGAAAAGACATGTAAAAATTATAGAACAAAACCTAAAAGATCACCCAATTTTGCCGGTGGAGCATCCTAAACGTAGTAATCATCTTGAAACTTATGACCTATTCTCGTCAGTTTATCGGTCATCATGTTTCTTTTTCTAGAGATTTATTTAATTCAAGTTTCGTATGGCCTTTGGAGTAAACTTTATCAATTAAATTACATTTCTCATTTGTTCCATTTCAATATCCTTCATTGTTATCCATTTCATGACCATCTTCGAGTCAATACCCACTTTAGTCATCGAAAAGTGTCTTTCCCAAGTTAGTGTTAATACTCCGCGTAAGCTCAATAACTCCACTATATTATTTAAACTCTACTAAGATCCATAGCGTATCCTAACACCCTCATATTCAGCTGTCATCTAGAATGACGCCCCTGTCATCTCAATGATTCCCCTGGTTATAAAAGCTCACCTCAGAGTTTAGTTTCACCAATCCTTTCTCGGGTTTATTCCACGATAACTTAGTGCATATTTTTCTTTTATCTGTATTTTTTGTCCACACTGATTAGTGTTGATGTTTCATTAACTCTTTTATGTGGCGAAGAGTGGAACTTCTAAGTTTCATAACATTTTGATAGCTCCATCGGTTCCATATTTTTCAAAGATTTTAAAGCGTCAAGATCAAGACAATCCACGCATGATAATCAGATAACATATTACTCTGAATTTTATTATAAAAGCTCTCTTTGAGACCGTTCGACACTCGCATGCCATGGAAATTTCGTTCAGTTTGTGCATCAATAATCTTGTCTGACACCCGGAGTGCGAATGGACAACTTCTGAGCATGTGGTCCACATATTCATGTCCTATATAGCAGCGTGTACATACATCACTTTTTCTAAATTTTCTGTCATATTTCAGTACATTCATGAGCAAACTATCATGTTAGCAAGCCACAAGAAAATCTTAAACTTTTGGGGACAACGTAATTTTCAAATTCATTTCCAATTTTTCTCCCATGTCTCATCCGACACCATAAGTAGACTATAACCGATTTATAGGACAATTTGTCGTTAGTTGACCCAATCAAAACTCTCTTATCTCCGTTATCATGCAATGCAATTAGGACATTAAGTATCTCATCCACCACCTCCTTAGGCAATAACGTTTTCAACTTATGTAAGTTTCAGTTTTTATTTGTGCAATGGATTACATACCATCAGATCTTTATCCTTCTCATGAATCTTATCTCCAAAGATGTCCGCTAGTTTGCTTGTGATAACCATCTATCATTCCATAGAGACGTCCATTCAACTGGTTCTAACTATCCCCTTGCATGCTCAGGAAGCCATAAGTGGAAGCTTATGTTCAAGAATGAGAACATCCTAGCAGCAATAACCATCTTGAACCTTATGACCTATCCTCGCCAATTTATCCATCATCATGTTTCTTTCTCTCGAGATTTATTTAATCAAAGTTCCTCAAAATCTTTGGAGTAACCTTCGCCAATCAAATATTATATTTCTCATTAGTTGTTTTTGAGTATCCTTCATTGTTATTCATTTAACGACCGTCTCCAAATCAATCTCCACATTAATTTTTGAAAAGTATCTCTCCAAAGTTAGTTTTAATCCTTTAGGTAAGTTCAATAACTTTGCTACATTATTGAAACTATACCAAGATTCATAACATATCCTAGCATTCATCTCCAATTTCCATCTCGAATGATGCCCCATTTGGTGTAGTTATAAAAGCTTCAATCCGATTTTAGTTTTACCCATCACTTCTCGAATTTATTTCACGACAACTAAGTGCAGATTTTCTTTTGCCTGTGTTGTGTCCTTATTGATTATTACTAAGGTCGTAGATAACTCTTTTATGTGGCGAATAACAACATTTCTAAGCTTCATAACATTTTGATAGCTCCATCGGTTCCATGTTTTCCAAAAATTTTAGAGCGTCAAGATCAACACAACCCACCCAGGATATTTTAGGAACATATTATTCAGTATTTTGCTACTAAAGCTCTCTTTGAGCCCATCCGACACTCGCAAGTTTTCCCTAAATTTTCTATCATACTCCAATACATTTGTAAGCAAGCTATCATATTGGCAAAGCCACAGGAAAATCTTGAATTTTTGGGGTAAGGTAATTTTCAAATTCATTTAAAGTTTTTTCTTGCATGTCTCATCCGACGCCATAAGTAGAGTATAATCATTTTATAGGAGAATTTATCTTTAGTTGACACAATTCATTCTCTCTTATCTCCATTATCATGCAGCGCGTTAGGACACTAAGTACCTCATTCACCACCTCTTTGGACGGTGATGTTTTCAACTTATTTAGGTTTCAATTTTTATCTTTTCCAATGAGATTACATTCCATAAGATCTTTATCCTCCTCATGAATGTTATCTCCAAAGATGTCCGTCAGCTTACCTTGTGATAACCATATATCATTCCATAAAGATGTCCCTTCACCGTTCCCAATCCTCCATTTTTAAAATGGTTCCACCATCCAAGTGTTTTTAACTATCCCCTTCCATGCTCGGGAAACCCATAAGTCGAGGCTTATATTCGATCAAGAATGTTATCCCTTTTTAAATATTTTTTTGATGTATAACGTCATCTCCTTGTTAAGCATTCTTCATCCCGTTTTAGTTAGCATCACTATATTTTCTTTTGGGCTTCTCTAAAACCCAATCCACATTCTTACTTCTTTGCAGTCACCTTCTTTCACTCTACAAGATGGGTTCGTTCCTCGTTATATTAATCGCCTAAAGAAAGTTGTGCTTGAGTGGATCAAGTTTATCGTACATCTGATTAGGGAGCCAATTTGTGTGCATGTGGTTGATGGAGATCGAGATCGTGATGGACTTAATAAGTGTCATTCGTCAATAAATATTTGTCATTTTGGCTTTCTATCCCAAGAGATGCTTTTCGACTCTATTAATCACAATCGGGAAATGCTCATTATAATTACAACTAAAGTTCATTTGCACCCCCCAAATAGTTCCTTAAGTTGTCTGTATTTTCCATGCCCAGAATTCTACTAACCTACTACTTTAAATCATTTGTCATATAAGGTGCAAACAACACATGTGGTTTGTATAAGTTTAATTTGAGGCCCAACTCCTTGCAAAACGTCTCAACCACACTTTTAATGCAGTTTGCTCCATCCACGATAGGTTTGACTCCTAATATTAAGTCGTCCGCAAAAGGCAAGTGTGAGATCATGTATGTAGCACCCCGGACACGTGGAGGTGCCACACCCCCGCACTATAGGTCAATCCACACACGAAATGGGCGATCCGTGCATGAACCAACCCACAGCGAACGGGTGACAATGCGATAATTCAATAGGCTAGGCGGGATTACTACTACATGTAACAAAATAAAGCGGAAGCATAAACTATTATTACCAATCATTTCCATTTTCCAATAAACATATTCTAAAATTACATATCAATACATTATCATCTTCAACTAACAATAACAATAATAGTGAAATGCACGAACCACGGATGACACGACTACATGAACTGGACCCGACTCGACTCACTCCCGCCTAGCGTGCACCTGCAATACCTGAAAGGTGGAGGCGTCAGTCTGTGAAGACCGAGTGAGGGGTTTACATATATATTAGCGCATATAACATGCAAGTTATACTCTCGGGTAAAGGTTTATAAAAGATAATTATACAAGTTCCATAAAACATAGCTTCGCCCGAGAATACAACTGTCCATATTAATTACTTGTTCATTATCCTGCAATCAATCAATACATGGCCCCGGCGAGTGAGGGCGGTCTCCAACCTTACTCCAAATGAACATGGACATGCTTGCTTGTTTATTAATCAAGAGGTGATCATGCAATCAATTATCGTGCTACCGTGCAATAGTGTAATCAGGTAACATATTCATGGAGTAACAATCATGAAATAACCCGAGGCGCATCCGTGGTGCCGGACTCGTCCCCAGTCTCCTTCTCCCTCCAATGATGGGAAGGTAGCTAGCCTTCACCATCCACGACATATTGAGCAGAGGGTACATGAATCCCTAAGCCCGGAGCTCCTTCCTCCACTAACCTCCTAGTGGATTCAGGGGTGACCCCAAATGTGGTGAGGATAGCACCAGAGTTACCCGTCAGCCCTTGCTTTCCCGGTTGGCTCTAGTTACTACCCTCGGGCCCATCGTGAACGATCATGCTACTCGCCTAAACATGCTTGAAATCATGAACATGGACAATCTTGGCTTGCTTGCTTGAAACATGACTTGCGTGAAATAATATATGACTTGATAAAATGTAGCTATCAATCGTGGTCAATAGTTTATGGAAATTATAAATATAAATACCTTTTGGCCGAAATATCACATAAGGGATATACGGGTTCTATTGTAACTAGAAATTAAACCTCACCTGACAGGCGACACACGACTCGTGAATGCGTGAACGTGCTCATGAGCCACAATCTCCGCCCTGGAGAATAACTGGACAAGAAACGGGACAATATGCGTGCATGAGACCATAATTCAATCATATTATTCATATAATGACGCACGGCATAATCATACACGAGACATCGAGCAATACACAATGTAGCATGAAAACATGTTGTTTCGACATATAATCAATCATATAATAGCAATTCGGGATCAAATAGGCCATTGGAACGAGGGGACAAAATTGTAATTTTGTGCAGAATGTTTCTGCACTACCAGAGAGCTGGGAACGGCCGTTCCAGGTTCCAGTTCAAAGTGGGAAGGGCCGTTCCCGCTGTCGGGCTCCCCGAAGATGGGAACGGCCGTTCCCGTCTGTGAGACAAAGTGGGAACGGTCGTTCCCGTCCTCGCCGCCTGACACAAAGTTCAAATAATGGGAACGGCCGTTCCCCATTTACAAAGGGAACGGGAAGGGCCGTTCCCGAGTTACAGAAGCTGCAGAAAACAGGGGAAAGAACAGGGGATGCACGAAAACATCATCCAACCTCCCAAAACACTTACAATTCAATTCTAACAACTATAATTCGTGAGGGGGAGTATGTATACATGCTTAAGGAGCAATAATATTTAATATAAACACATAATCCAAGCTTTAATCATCAATATCTCTAACTTGAGCTCATATATCAAATTAACATATAACTCCATAAATCTCAAGAATCTTGCATGAAATTCAAGTCTACAGCTTAAGATCATGCTTCTAACAATTAAAGCACATAATAATCCATTCAACCTCAAACCCTAGCTCCAAGAATCAATACCAAGAATTCATGAAATATCAATCCTAATACCTTGGAATGAAATAATGGAAGAAGATGATGAGTATGGATGCTTGAGCTCGGATCGTGAATTTTCCTAGCAATTCTAGCTTGAAGATGATGATTTTCCAATTTCCCTTTCTTCTTGAATGAATACCGAGAGGGAGAGGATGATGGTTCTTGATGAATGAAATGGTGAGGAAGAGAGAGATGCATATATCGGTATATTTAGGGAAATATGCACTATTTCTGATTTAATCCCCCAACTTCATAAGTTATGCAATTAAGTGTATCAAGTTTGGAAAGTGTTCAATTAAGTCCAAAATGTTTTCATGCAATTTAGTCCCTCAAAGAGAAAGAAATGAACAATCAAGGACAATTATGTAATTAATACAATTTGGACAATTAATTCCTGTACAGTTAAATTCCATGCAGTACTAGGATTCTCAAATTGAAGAGAATATCATAAATTTTCACGCGATCATGTTGAAAACAATTTATAAAATTAATATAACACGTTTAAATCAATTAAACGAAAATAATAAAATAAAGTCCTAACGCTCCAAAACCCACACGTGTCGAGCGTACCTGACTGTCTGGAAATCGGGGCGTTACAACTCTCTCCCCCTTAAGAGAATCCGTCCTCGGATTCCATGTCCTGAATTTCTGAAATTAGTTGGCTCTTACGTGTTCATCCCACGCGGGTTAGCTACTCCCCGTCAGGGATTAGTTCGAAAGAGATCTTCGATCCAAAAGTTTCTCCAATGTGTGAAATCACGACCCTCAACTTTCCGGAGTATACTCACTCGAAAGAAGGTATAACCTTTCCACTAAAACAAATTGGCAAGTAGCTGAAAATATTGAGAGTGCCCCGACTCTCAAACAATTAACGAAAGAACCCCGTCTCTCAAGCAAGGAACAAGAGAACCCCGTCTCTTGACAACCCTGAGAGAATCCCCGTCTCTCACGCACACGAAATAAAATTCAAGCGAGCACTTAGGTACATACTTACAATTAATACACAAGGATCAGATAAAATTATCATTTACGCAAGTAATTGTTCACATAACAATTATTAATAAACAAGGAATCATATACAAGACTAACGAGTTGATAATAAACAATTAATAACAACAAAGAGTCATATATAGAATTAACAAAATAATGGTAATGATAAATAATAATGCATGTGGTATCCATGATTAGGTGTACCGTTCACCGAGGGCTGAAATTCTGGGACCAAATGAATTCGGTTGAATACTTGATTCTTTAGTTGAGATTTTCCCGCTTTGCACCGCTAAGGTTTGATATTCTCATTCTTGATAGCCATTTCTGCCGTTGTACTATTTTCTAATATAATCCGTAAATCATCATTAATCACCCAATCTTCAGACCCGTCTGAATTCCAAATTTGCCGGTTGAACCATTCTTGCACTGATTTTCACATTTACTCTCCGATTCCTGAATTGAGAACACCCTGAGATTCTGGTTAGAGTGTAATTGCCCGTTCAGGCTTGAAAGGCTGACTTTGCGTTCCAAGCAAGCTCTTGTCCAACGAGCAGAGAAAACAGGTGTTACCATTTCTCCGATCTCAGTACTTAAAGTAAACCTTTTCCCGAAGCAGCATTCCTGACTCCTTATTTGCAATCTGAAAGTTGAGCTCTTACTCCCTTAGTTAACAATACGGCGGATATTTGCAATAGAGGAATCAAGGTTGTCGTCCCGTGAGAGTAATTCAGCAAGCACACTTGCATAGATACATAAAAAAAATATCAAGTCCTAGTAACACATCTTCCATGTGATCCCTGAAATTTGATAACATACTCAACAATTCCACGAAATGTCTTGAAAGAGAGGATCACCCAGTCCTCCATCTTTCTGAAGCGTTTATAGTAGACTGATATATTTATGAAGGCGACCACAACAGCACGAATGAGAGCACCGTGTACCATCCCAGGCATCTCTAGGGTATAAGTAATAACTTCGTAAGAAAACTCTTGTCGGATTAAGCTTGGTTATCCATTTGCCCTCTACTTCCCACTTTCTTCCATTCCACTTATGATAAACACTCTAGATAGCAAGAGGGATCAAGATTCAAGATTTACTATCCAAATTTAGCCGGATCGGATCCCTTTTTCCATTTACTGAGTCAGATGCTATCCTGAGTTTGTCGAAGGATTGCAGACAGTGTACCCACTTTCCTGGAAATGATGATAAAACAAAGGTACTGTCGATGATGAGACTTTTCTTTGTGTAAGAGGGAGGAAGCTTAACTTATTGAAAACTTCTTTCACATGGTTCTGATAGAGGATTCCCGACTCTCCTGAATGTTGTTCAGCTTCCGATTTAATCCATTCCCAGACCGGCTCTCCCCCTTAAGAAAATGGAAATTTTCTTATCCTTTAGGTTCCTTCTGTCCTTTCCCACTTGCAAGCTTCTCTGCTAATTCAATTCCCGTAACCCTTTTCCTCGTCCTACTGGTCGTTGATCAAGAGTTTGATTGGTAGTTCGTTGCTAATCTCTCCTGTTAATGACACACCCGACTTGCAATTTCCCGACTGTCACCATCCTGCTTTGATATTAAAATTTTTCCAATATCCCACAATCACCTAATGCTTCCAGAGACTTGACATTTTTATAAGGGTAACACCCAAAACCCCAGATAGAAAAGTTCATGCTCCTATATACACTGAAATTCCAAATGCTGAGCAAGTCTTGAAGATTGAAAGACTCACGGAGCATTTATCTACTTTGAATTTATCACCATTCTCCAGTTTCCCAAAATTCCCAATATTTACTTCATACCCCGGCTCCTACTAACTTCCGAACCAATACTTCTCACCATCCCAAACATTTCTAAGCTCCAAACAACATCAGTTAACTCGTTTCCCAACCGAATACCCAATAATGCAGAAATCTCTTCTTTACATTCAAATTGATAGAAATGGGAGCAAAATTTGTGTCGAGCATCCGAAAGCCTATTGACAATAACCACTAAATAATGCATGATGATTAAAGTGCCCATGTTCATATTACCATCAATTTAAAACGCAACATATTAGAACAACTACATCATTTTGACACTATACGTATGAGTAAAGAAATGTGGATAATGTAGATAATTTAAACATGTATCCAAGGCATCAAATAGGGAATTTCAAATATAATTAGAACAACACTTATACATGAGAAACAATTTAATCAACAATTACGATGCACGTGCTTATGAATGCATTGAAGAACCTGGCACCGTAGAAATGTTAAACTCAATTCCGGTGTCCCTTCCTTGTTGACCAAATTACAAGCTTGGCTCGAATGGTTGATTGATCTCTTCAATCTTCAGAATCCTCCAGCCTTGATTAATATATTTCCCCAAAACCTATCACTCACAACTTGCTTTGCAAATAAATGCATGTGGGTGAAGCATGTTCGAGTCACTTAATAGTCACATAGTTGATGCTGACAACAAGAATTTAATATAAATTGAAACAGGTATTTCGTCAATATTTAAAATAATTACGTTGGCCATATAAATTCCAAACAATTCAAGATCACTCAATGGCAATTAATAGCATGAATTAATATAAAGTACAAGTTATCAAGTATTTCAGGTAATTCAAAGAATCCAAGTAGCCAAGTAATTTTCAAATAAAATGCAAGACTCTCAGATTATCAAGTAATTCCTATGCCGTACGACCTAGACTCGACATGACACGACACTAGAACCTCGGTTTTGCAACCGGGCTCTGATACCACCTCAGATGTAGCACCCCGGACACGTGGAGGTGCCACACCCCCGCACTATAGGTCAATCCACACACGAAATGGGCGATCCGTGCATGAACCAACCCACAGCGAACGGGTGACAATGCGATAATTCAATAGGCTAGGCGGGATTACTACTACATGTAACAAAATAAAGCGGAAGCATAAACTATTATTACCAATCATTTCCATTTTCCAATAAACATATTCTAAAATTACATATCAATACATTATCATCTTCAACTAACAATAACAATAATAGTGAAATGCACGAACCACGGATGACACGACTACATGAACTGGACCCGACTCGACTCACTCCCGCCTAGCGTGCACCTGCAATACCTGAAAGGTGGAGGCGTCAGTCTGTGAAGACCGAGTGAGGGGTTTACATATATATTAGCGCATATAACATGCAAGTTATACTCTCGGGTAAAGGTTTATAAAAGATAATTATACAAGTTCCATAAAACATAGCTTCGCCCGAGAATACAACTGTCCATATTAATTACTTGTTCATTATCCTGCAATCAATCAATACATGGCCCCGGCGAGTGAGGGCGGTCTCCAACCTTACTCCAAATGAACATGGACATGCTTGCTTGTTTATTAATCAAGAGGTGATCATGCAATCAATTATCGTGCTACCGTGCAATAGTGTAATCAGGTAACATATTCATGGAGTAACAATCATGAAATAACCCGAGGCGCATCCGTGGTGCCGGACTCGTCCCCAGTCTCCTTCTCCCTCCAATGATGGGAAGGTAGCTAGCCTTCACCATCCACGACATATTGAGCAGAGGGTACATGAATCCCTAAGCCCGGAGCTCCTTCCTCCACTAACCTCCTAGTGGATTCAGGGGTGACCCCAAATGTGGTGAGGATAGCACCAGAGTTACCCGTCAGCCCTTGCTTTCCCGGTTGGCTCTAGTTACTACCCTCGGGCCCATCGTGAACGATCATGCTACTCGCCTAAACATGCTTGAAATCATGAACATGGACAATCTTGGCTTGCTTGCTTGAAACATGACTTGCGTGAAATAATATATGACTTGATAAAATGTAGCTATCAATCGTGGTCAATAGTTTATGGAAATTATAAATATAAATACCTTTTGGCCGAAATATCACATAAGGGATATACGGGTTCTATTGTAACTAGAAATTAAACCTCACCTGACAGGCGACACACGACTCGTGAATGCGTGAACGTGCTCATGAGCCACAATCTCCGCCCTGGAGAATAACTGGACAAGAAACGGGACAATATGCGTGCATGAGACCATAATTCAATCATATTATTCATATAATGACGCACGGCATAATCATACACGAGACATCGAGCAATACACAATGTAGCATGAAAACATGTTGTTTCGACATATAATCAATCATATAATAGCAATTCGGGATCAAATAGGCCATTGGAACGAGGGGACAAAATTGTAATTTTGTGCAGAATGTTTCTGCACTACCAGAGAGCTGGGAACGGCCGTTCCAGGTTCCAGTTCAAAGTGGGAAGGGCCGTTCCCGCTGTCGGGCTCCCCGAAGATGGGAACGGCCGTTCCCGTCTGTGAGACAAAGTGGGAACGGTCGTTCCCGTCCTCGCCGCCTGACACAAAGTTCAAATAATGGGAACGGCCGTTCCCCATTTACAAAGGGAACGGGAAGGGCCGTTCCCGAGTTACAGAAGCTGCAGAAAACAGGGGAAAGAACAGGGGATGCACGAAAACATCATCCAACCTCCCAAAACACTTACAATTCAATTCTAACAACTATAATTCGTGAGGGGGAGTATGTATACATGCTTAAGGAGCAATAATATTTAATATAAACACATAATCCAAGCTTTAATCATCAATATCTCTAACTTGAGCTCATATATCAAATTAACATATAACTCCATAAATCTCAAGAATCTTGCATGAAATTCAAGTCTACAGCTTAAGATCATGCTTCTAACAATTAAAGCACATAATAATCCATTCAACCTCAAACCCTAGCTCCAAGAATCAATACCAAGAATTCATGAAATATCAATCCTAATACCTTGGAATGAAATAATGGAAGAAGATGATGAGTATGGATGCTTGAGCTCGGATCGTGAATTTTCCTAGCAATTCTAGCTTGAAGATGATGATTTTCCAATTTCCCTTTCTTCTTGAATGAATACCGAGAGGGAGAGGATGATGGTTCTTGATGAATGAAATGGTGAGGAAGAGAGAGATGCATATATCGGTATATTTAGGGAAATATGCACTATTTCTGATTTAATCCCCCAACTTCATAAGTTATGCAATTAAGTGTATCAAGTTTGGAAAGTGTTCAATTAAGTCCAAAATGTTTTCATGCAATTTAGTCCCTCAAAGAGAAAGAAATGAACAATCAAGGACAATTATGTAATTAATACAATTTGGACAATTAATTCCTGTACAGTTAAATTCCATGCAGTACTAGGATTCTCAAATTGAAGAGAATATCATAAATTTTCACGCGATCATGTTGAAAACAATTTATAAAATTAATATAACACGTTTAAATCAATTAAACGAAAATAATAAAATAAAGTCCTAACGCTCCAAAACCCACACGTGTCGAGCGTACCTGACTGTCTGGAAATCGGGGCGTTACAACTCTCTCCCCCTTAAGAGAATCCGTCCTCGGATTCCATGTCCTGAATTTCTGAAATTAGTTGGCTCTTACGTGTTCATCCCACGCGGGTTAGCTACTCCCCATCAGGGATTAGTTCGAAAGAGATCTTCGATCCAAAAGTTTCTCCAATGTGTGAAATCACGACCCTCAACTTTCCGGAGTATACTCACTCGAAAGAAGGTATAACCTTTCCACTAAAACAAATTGGCAAGTAGCTGAAAATATTGAGAGTGCCCCGACTCTCAAACAATTAACGAAAGAACCCCGTCTCTCAAGCAAGGAACAAGAGAACCCCGTCTCTTGACAACCCTGAGAGAATCCCCGTCTCTCACGCACACGAAATAAAATTCAAGCGAGCACTTAGGTACATACTTACAATTAATACACAAGGATCAGATAAAATTATCATTTACGCAAGTAATTGTTCACATAACAATTATTAATAAACAAGGAATCATATACAAGACTAACGAGTTGATAATAAACAATTAATAACAACAAAGAGTCATATATAGAATTAACAAAATAATGGTAATGATAAATAATAATGCATGTGGTATCCATGATTAGGTGTACCGTTCACCGAGGGCTGAAATTCTGGGACCAAATGAATTCGGTTGAATACTTGATTCTTTAGTTGAGATTTTCCCGCTTTGCACCGCTAAGGTTTGATATTCTCATTCTTGATAGCCATTTCTGCCGTTGTACTATTTTCTAATATAATCCGTAAATCATCATTAATCACCCAATCTTCAGACCCGTCTGAATTCCAAATTTGCCGGTTGAACCATTCTTGCACTGATTTTCACATTTACTCTCCGATTCCTGAATTGAGAACACCCTGAGATTCTGGTTAGAGTGTAATTGCCCGTTCAGGCTTGAAAGGCTGACTTTGCGTTCCAAGCAAGCTCTTGTCCAACGAGCAGAGAAAACAGGTGTTACCATTTCTCCGATCTCAGTACTTAAAGTAAACCTTTTCCCGAAGCAGCATTCCTGACTCCTTATTTGCAATCTGAAAGTTGAGCTCTTACTCCCTTAGTTAACAATACGGCGGATATTTGCAATAGAGGAATCAAGGTTGTCGTCCCGTGAGAGTAATTCAGCAAGCACACTTGCATAGATACATAAAAAAAATATCAAGTCCTAGTAACACATCTTCCATGTGATCCCTGAAATTTGATAACATACTCAACAATTCCACGAAATGTCTTGAAAGAGAGGATCACCCAGTCCTCCATCTTTCTGAAGCGTTTATAGTAGACTGATATATTTATGAAGGCGACCACAACAGCACGAATGAGAGCACCGTGTACCATCCCAGGCATCTCTAGGGTATAAGTAATAACTATTCAAGAACCATTGTTTCTGGGCAATGATCCCAAGTCAAAATGTCCTTCAAATTTTGATTCGGTCAATAAGTTGTATATTGCTACTTTGGAGAATGTAAAAATATATTGATAACTATTGGATCAATCTCATTTAGATTAAATTAAAAAAATTTGCATATCGTTTCTTGAACTCACACCAAATCTAACATATTGAAAATTTTAATCTAATCTTCAAAATTTTGTTACCATTACGCTTTATTCACATATATTTGTAAAGATATTTCACAGTCGTTCTTAATTTTGGTATGCATGTGCATATGCATTAAAATCAAGTGATTCTTTTTTTTAACCAACTATTCTTTATCTCTTTTTTATTTAATTTATCTCTTTTTTTATATTCTCTTTGTCATTTGATCTTGCATTCTATTTTTTTATTTGTATTCTTCTAGTAAGTATTAATTTGAGCAATATGTTGCACAATGTAATGGGCTAAAACTCGTTTTTTTTTTGTAGAGTGTTAATTTTTGAAATTAGACAAATACACACCTGATAATCTTTGTTGGTTGCTTATTTATTGTCTATTTTCAGAGCATTCATCTGATTCCTTCTTCTTCTCATTATGGCTGACAGATAAAAGAAACTTGTTTGTTTATCCCTAAATTTGAGCCAATTAATTCTCAACTCTTAAAGCCAAATAATCTCTTTTTGTTGCCATAGTTTGTTATATTCTGCCCTCAATTCTTCCTCCAAATCATTTGAATATTTACCTTGTTTGTCTCATGCATAATGCTTTAGAAATTCTTTGTATTTTTGTTTTATTTTTTTGCTTTTCGAGCACATTGAAAACTGTTCAAGAACCATTATTTCTGAGTAATGATCCCAATTCAAAATATCCTTCAAGTTTAGATTCGGCCAATAAGTTGTATATTGCTACTTTGGAGAATGTAAAAATAAATTGATAACTATTGGATCAATCTCATTTAGTTTAAATTAAAAAAAATTCCATATCTTTCTTGAACTGACACCCAATCTAATATCTTGAAATTTTTTATCTAATCATTCGGCCAATAAGTTGTATATTGCTACTTTGGAGAATGTAAAAATAAATTGATAACTATTGGATCAATCTCATTTAGTTTAAATTAAAAAAAATTCCATATATTTCTTGAACTGACACCCAATCTAACATCTTGAAATTTTTAATCTAATCTTCGAAATTTTGTTACCATTACGCTATATTAATTCTCGCATATATTTGTAAAGATATTTCAAGTCGTTCTTAATTTTGGTATGCATGTGCATATACATTAAAATCAAGTAATTCTTTTTTTTAAACCAACTATTCTTTATTTCATTTTTATTTAATTTATCTCTTTTTTATATTCTCTTTGTCATTTGATCTTGAATTCTATTTTTTTATTTGTAATCTTCTAGTGAGTATTATTTCAGATTTATGTTTATTTTTTTTATAATTGATTTTTTATATATAGTAGAAATAATTAAAAGAGTATATTTATATAAATGTTTAATCGAATATTGTAAAAATTATGTATAAAATTAGTTTATATCTTATTTTTATATGCACACATATTGAGTTTTCTTAGTATTCTTAATTTAAAGTAACTTTGGTCTGAGAACCTACAATTCTAAATTGTAGAATTAAGAAACCAAAAACGCTATTCATCTTTTGAAGTATTTAGTTTATATTTTATCATATAAACTAATGGAAGATTATATGGTTAGTTGGATTTAGATAATTAAAATTATATTAGTATTAGTTATAAAAATTATTACATTAGGATTAATTAATTTATTGAAAAATATTTTATGTAAATCATAAATTATATTATTTTGTTAATTAGATAAGTTTATAGAATTATAATATGATTATAATTTAAGATATGGATTTAGATAATTAGAATTATGGACTTATATAATTAGACTTACATTATGATTGATTTATTGAAAGTTATTCTACGTAACTTATTTAAATAATATTTTATTTTACATAATTACAAAATTTTATAAAGTGAATCAATTTGTTGTTTTTCAATTCATTAGATATATCTTATTATAACATTTTAAATTATAGGCCTCAAAATTAAAAAACAGGCAATTTATATTATAAAATTTGAATACAATTAATTAAAATTATAGAATTAAGAAACCAAAAACGCTATTCGCGCTTTGAAGTATTTAGTTTATATTTTATCATATAAACTAAAGGAAGATTATATGGTTAATTAGATTTAAATAATTAAAATTATATTAGTATTAGTTAATTAAAAATATTACATTAGGATTAATTAATTTATTGAAAAATATTTTATATAAATCATTAAATTATATTATTTTGTTAATTAGATAAATTTATAGAATTATAATATGATTGTATTTTAAGAAAGTTTATTGATTTAGATAAATAGAACTATGGACTTATATAATTAGACTTACATTATGCTTGATTTATTGAAAATTATTTTATGTAACTTATCTAAATAATATTTTATTTTACATAATTACAAAAAATTATTAAAATAAAGTGAATCAATTTTTTGTTTTTCAATTCATTAGATATATCTTATTATAACATTTTAAATTATAGGCCTTAAAATTAAAAAAAATAGACAACTTATAATATAAAATTTGAATACAATTAATTAATATAGTAATATTAAAACAATCCTTGTTGAACTATATATCTTTTCTAGGTAAGTTGGAGAAATTTTACTTCTACAAAGAGTCCTATTTTATGTTAATATGTGCTTTTTAAATATAATTAAGTAATAATCTATAACATGTATTTACATCATTATCCTTGACTAATAATTATTGAAGTAATTGTTGTGAGGATATTTTAGGCGATCCGTATTTTGTAAGAAACTATTCGTGCTTTTATAAGATATATAGAAAAACACGTGAAAACTTAATTATGATTGATGGACCCATAATTAAGGTGCCATACTTTTGGTTATATATTAGGGTTGTGGTCCCTAAGTCAGATACGTTCCTTATCTTCTTTTCTGCCCCATCCCAGAGAGAATTTAATTGACGGCGTATCGAGGCTTAGAAGACGTCAACCTTCGATTATTAATCAACCAAGGATTGCTATAGATCGAGGTACGCTTCCGCTTGTGTATTCTCGATGATTCCGACATGTTTGTTACGGTTTAGGGATTTTTCCTATAAATGGTATCAGAGTCACTCTCATATCGAAGGATTGAGATTTATTTTCGATTGATAACAAATAGATCGAAAATTATTTTGGTTATCGACTTTGTTTTTTCAATTTGTCAATTGACCAGTGAAATCGGAATTCGTTCAGACTAATTTTCGTTTTATGTATATTGTTGACGAATTGCTTGATTCCCGAATTTGGTTAAATTATTAATTATGAATCTGTGTGCAGAGGAAATACTTCTGTTATATACTCCTTACGTGGGAAATTAAAAAAAAAAATCCGTGTCGTCGTATCCGTGTCGTGTTGTGTCCGTGTCGACGTGTTCGTATCCGTATCCGTGTCCGTGCATCATAGATATTAGGTTATTGTTTAATAAAGTTTCTTCTGCCTGCTTGAGGAACAAATCATATGTCTTTATACATGTCTGAGAAATTATGTCAATTGATGATGTTTAATGATTGCATTGACAATTGTTAGTTATGCGCATGAATTTTTTCGCCTTTTTTTTTATAAAGGACGAAATGGATTATATATGTTTGCTATATGTGCACATACTTTGATATATGTATACTCTGGCGGGAATTCTTGACGGAAATTCATTGCTGCAATTTGGGGTTAAAATCTTTTAATGCCTTTTGGTGCAGATTATTTTAGCAATTATAATTACATTGCTTTTATTGTTTGCTAACTGTTTCCGTGAGGTGTATATGTTAAGATATGAATCATATATCAAATCAAACTTGGGTTAATTGATTATTGATTCGGGATTTTATTCCATGAACTTTATATGCATAATTCAGGGATTATGTTTCGGTAAATTTTGAAAATTAATTAGATTGAGCCAAATGTTGCCAAAGTAACCTCTTTTGGGCAAGATTTAGTTAATTTTCGCCAATTAAGTTATCTTTTGTTATCTATGCGAAATAATCAGCACAAAAGAAGATTATTTTGGCCAGATAATGATAGTCATGAATATTTGATACATTTGGTGTTAATTGTTAACATGCTTACAACGTGTCGGTCCAAGGAAAGGCATATTGTAAGGTCGTTGTTTTGGTTATCAATATTTTGATTATGTATAAGAGTACCACTTATAAATTATTATTTTTGTCCAAATACTAAATAATAATGTTGTGCTAGGTATCTCACTACAAGAAAACAGGCGAATTCCGAGGGAAATTTCGAGGGAATTCCGAGGGAAATCATTCCCTCGGAAAAAGCCTCCTCGGAATTGGTTCATATTTCCGAGGGAATTCCGAGGGAAAATCTCAATATTTATTTTCCGAGGGAATTCCCTCGGAATTCATTTGCCAATGCTATTCCCTCGGAATGTATTCTATTTTCCGAGGGAATTCCGAGGGATTTTTCCCTCGGAATCTTATATCTCGTTTTTTTTTTTTTTTTTTTTCCCGAGGGAATTCCCTCGGAATCTATAAATAAATTATATCATATATTTTCATTTTAAATATATATTGTACCTATTATGAAATATTTATTTACAAAATGCGAAATATAAATATATATCAAATCACAAAGCTGAAAATATAAATATAATTAAATATATAAAACCCAAGTCGTTGTTCTTACATCAAATAAAAAATGTATACTAAAATAACAATGTAGTAAAACAAATCGTCTACTGAAATAGACAAATACAGAAATAAACAAATTGAATTCCTAATAGATTCTATCATGTTCGATGAATAAGGCATCAGGAGTCCAGCTTTGATGTCTGTGGCATTGGCTATTGTAGCACCCAGAACGCTAGGCACCACATCCCCCGCACTATAGCCCCAATCCACATATGAAATGGACAATCCATACATGAATCAAAGCTATAGCGAACGGGAGACAATAAAATGACACAAGGCTAGGCGGGTACCCTCAATTAAAACCAAACCAACAATCAGAGTAACCCAAAAGCGAAAGCAATAACATTCATTAAATACTTATAGGTACCATATTTATTTATTTACTAATAGGTACCAGCAATTATACTATCAATACAATATCATCTCCAAAATAGATAACAAGGCATGATACAAAATATCCCAATCTATACATGAACAAAATGTGGGAATGAAGTGTGCTAGACCCAAATTTAAAGACCACTAGACTCTAAATTCCCGCCTAGCACGCCCTGCAAAACAACTGAAAAGTTGAGGTGTCAGTCCAACACAGACTGAGCGAGGGGTGTAATTAAATATAAGCGCACAGACATGCAAGTCATAATCTCGGGTAATAATTTTTGGAATACAAAAACAATTTAATAGAATAAAAAGGAATACTATTGCCCGAGGTTACAACTAATTCAATTTCAATTTAACCAATTCAATACAATAAATTTGTGGCCCGGCGAGTGGGGCAATTCTCCAACCTTACACCGACTGTGTACAATCAATCAATCAATCAATTACTCAATAATTAGGTGATCATGCAATTCATTACTGTGCACAATTAGCAGTTTCAATAACACCTTCTTCCTCCGGGTGATGGTGGGATTGCAAGGCCCCACCATCCAATCAATCTGGGCAGAGGGTACATGAATCCCTAAGCCCGGAACTCCTTCCTCCTCTAATCTCCTAGGGGGTTCAGGGGTTATCCCAATTGGTGAGGATAGCTCTCGAGTTACCCGTCAGCCCATGCTTTCCCGGTTGGCTCGAGTCACTACCCTCGGGCCCACAGTGCAATTCAATACTCGCCAAAACAATCAATCAATCAATCAATTCCTTCAATAGTTCGATAAAACATTTGAAAACCAATCTCCTTTGAAAACTATAATTATATAGATAAGTTTTGGCTTAAAACTTCACATAGGGTGGTATGGGTCCTATGTATCTAAAATTAAACCTCACCTGAACGACCCAAAAATAACCAAGGAAACAGCTCACGGGGCCTGCTCCTCGTCACCAGGAAGCTGGTCTGTGCAAGAAAGATAAATGTCCGTGAAACACGACTCAAAATGTACCAAATATGACGAACGGCGGAAATGCAACGAGACGAAGGGAAAAATACAATGTACCATGAAAATATTGCGTTTCGACATGTATTCAGTCATATAATAGCAATTAGGGGTCAAAGAAGCCGTCGGAATGAGGTGCTAAAAATGCAATTTTATGAAGTGAATTTTGGACACTTTCTGGACTCTGGGAACGGCCGTTCCGGCTTCCCTTTGAAAATGGGAAGGGCCGTTCCCATGGCGTACAGAAACGCGCTAGCGTTTTCTTAAAAAGGGAAAACGTTTTAGCTGGGAACGGCCCTTCCGGCTTAAAGGCCAAAATGGGAACGGCCGTTCCCAGTCTCGCTGGCCTGACTCAAAATCATGGGAACGGCCGTTCCAGTTTTGAACTGGGGTTGGGAAGGGCCGGTCCCAAAATACGTGAGCAGCTGAATATGCAGAACAAAACAGGGCAGCAACGAAGCAAAGCTCAAACCAACAAAAATGGCTTCAAGCCCAGATGAAATGCATAAATTTGATGCAACACACATGCTAGCATACATATAGATCAATAACAACTCATTTAAACACTCATTTCAATGTTAGATCATCAATAATCCACCAATCCAAACCCATATCAACACTCATGCCCCAAGTCCATAAATCACAAGTTATATGCATCAAACTTGAGCTCAAAGTTCACATACATATTTCCAACAACCAATACACAATTTAATTAGCACATAACAAAGCCCTAACTATACCACATATTCAAGAAAATCATCCATTCTCCATAAATACCTCAAATGTAAGAAATGAGAGACAAGATGAAGATATGGTGTTGATGATGCTCCAATGATCACAAAACCCACAATTATGATGCTTGAATGATGAAATCTCCTCTCTTGTCTTGCTAGGGTTGTCTCGGTTGGAAGGGAAGAAAATGGAGCAAAGATGAAATGTGGTATGTGATGTGAAGACAAGGTACGTGAAATGCTGCTAATGAGAGGACAAAAATGGCAAATTTTGCTATTAAGTCCTTTCACTTAGTAAGTTATGCAATGAGGTTCAAATCCAATATTAAATGATCAATCAAGTCCAATGCAATTAGATCCCTAATTCATGAAAATGATCAATTAAGGCCATAAAATAATTAAATCACATTCGGGAAAATAATTCACATAGCAATCACGTTCAATGTATCCGATAAATATGATATGATATGAATTTTCAATAAAATGCCAAAAATATAATTTTATAAAATTATGTCATGCTATGGAAAATTAAAGAAATGAACAATTAAAAAAAATTAAAATCTAACTCTCAAACGCACACGTGTCGATCATACCTGAATTGCCGAAAGCTGGGGCGTTACAATCCTCCCTCCTTAAAAGAATCTGGTCCCCAGATTCACTGATCGGAAGGGAACAACTCTGGATGGAACCGTCTCATTTTGTCTTCGGTCTCCCACGTGGCTTCTTCGGTCTTATCACTTCTCCAAAGAACCTTAACCATGGGAATCTTCCGGTTTCTTAATTCCTGAAACTTCTTATCCAAAATCTTAACCGGTTTCTGAACAAAGGTAAGGCTCGGTTCCAATTCCACTTCTTCAATAGGAATGATCTCGGTTTCATCGGGGTAGTATTTCCTCAGCTGAGACACGTGAAATACGTTATGAATCCCCGTGAGGCTCGGTGGTAGGTCCAATCTGTAAGCAACTTCTCCAATTCTTTCCAAAATCTCATAAGGACCTAAATAACGGGGTTTAAGTGTACCTCCTTTCCCAATCCGAGCAAATCCTTTACGTGGAGACGCCTTCAAGAATACCCGATCTCCAACCTCAAACTCGAGATCCCTTCTACGACGATCGGCGTAGCTCTTCTGTCTGTCCTGAGCTGATTTCATCCGTTGTTTTATTAATTGGACTTTCTCAATCATAGTTTCAACGGCCTTGGAAGGTTTTTCCAATTTCTCACCTTTCTTAACCCCTTCTTGCTTAGTCCATTTCCACTCTTCCAAGTCGAAGAACAACGGAGAACGACACTTCCACCCATAAAGTAGCTCATACGGTGCCATTCCAATCGAAGCTTGAAAACTGTTGTTGTACGCAAACTCAATCAAAGGTAGCTGATCATGCCAAGAAGACTGAAAATCCAAAGAACAAGCTCGAAGCAAATCCTCGAGATACCTTATTAATCTCTCGGACTGACCATCCATCTGAGGATGAAAAGCTGTACTAAACTGGAGCTTCGTACCCAAAACCGCTTGCAATTCACGCCACAACCTCGAAGTGAACCGTGGATCTCTGTCAGAAACTATACTAATCGGAATCCCGTGAAGTCTAACAATCTCCCGGTTATAAAGCTCGGCTAGCTTGCGAATCTTATACGACATCCGAATCGGCAGAAAATGTGCAGACTTCGTCAAACGGTCCACAATCACCCAAATCCCATCAAATCCACCTTTCACCTTAGGTAATCCGGATACGAAATCCATCGTCACCTGTTCCCACTTCCACTCAGGAATAGGTAACGGCTGAAGAAGACCTCCCGGTTTCTGATGCTCGGCCTTCACTTTCTGACAAGTGAGACAATGCCTCACAAACTCGGCCACATCTTTCTTCAATCCATACCACCAATAATATTGCCTTAAATCCTTATACATCTTGTTCCCTCCGGGGTGGATAGAATAAGCTGATCTGTGAGCTTCCTCGAGCAATACCCGTTTCAACTCTTCGGGTACAACCACTCGGTTCTTGAAACGAAGAAGACCGGTTTCATCGAACCCGAATGGACACTCCGGATCAGCTCTTGCCTTAGCTACCAATTTCTGAACTTCCAAATCCGTACTTTGAGCCTCAAACAACCTGTGCTTCAAATCCGACTGGACCGAAATGTTAAAAACTCGAGCCCTTAGAACAATTGGCTCGATTCCACTACTTTCACCCACTTCCAAGCTCGACACACTAACCTTCCTACTCAGTGCATCGGCGACCACGTTGGCTTTGCCAGGATGGTACTTGATCATGCAATCATAATCTTCCAACCTTTCCATCCAATGCCGTTGCCTCATATTCAAATCCTTCTGAGTGAATAAATACTGGAGGCTTTTGTGGTCGGTGAAAATCTCGAAAGACACCCCGTACAAATAATGTCTCCACTTTCCAAGTACAAAGACTATGGTGGCGAGTTCAAGATCATGTGTCGGATAATTCTTCTCATGCTCTTTCAACTTTCGGGATGCATAAGCAATTACCTTACCCTTCTGAGTCAACACACATCCCAAGCCCTCCTTAGAAGCATCCGTATAAACAGCATATCCTTCAGAACCTTCCGGAAGGGCTAACACTGGAGCAGACACTAGCTTCTATTTCAAGAAAGTGAAACTCTTCTCACAATCTTCACTCCAATCAAATTTCACATTTTTCTTCGTCAACCGGGTTAAAGGAACCGCTAACTTGGAGAAATCCTTAACAAACCTCCGGTAATAACCTGCCAATCCCAAGAAACTCCTGATCTCTGATCTCCGGAAGGGCTAACACTGGAGCAGACTCTAGCTTCTCTTTTAAGAAAGTGAAACTCTTCTCACAATCTTCACTCCAATCAAATTTCACATTCTTCTTAGTCAACCGGGTTAAAGGAACCGCTAACTTGGAGAAATCCTTAACAAACCTCCGGTAATAACCTGCCAATCCAAAGAAACTCCTGATCTCTGAGGCATTCCTAGGTTTCTCCCACTTCAAAACTGACTCAATCTTGGAAGGATCGACTTCCAAACCATTACCCGAAATCACGTGACCCAAAAAGGACACCCTGTCAATCTAGAACTCACACTTGCTGAATTTGGCAAACAACTGATGTTCCTTCAAAGTCCTCAATACCAACTGAAGGTGTCTTGCATGCTCCTCGGCAGACTTCGAGAAAACCAGGATATCATCAATAAAAATGACCACGAACTTATCCAGAAAAGACCTGAAAATCCTGTGCATCATATCCATAAAAGCTGCTGGGGCATTGGTCAAACCAAACGGCATCACAACAAACTCATAATGCCCGTACCGAGTGTTAAATCCTGTCTTAGAAATATCCCCTGCTCGGATACGCAACTGGTAGTATCCTTATCTCAAATCCAATTTCGAATAGACTTTCGATCCCTGAAGTATGTCAAATAACTCCTCAATATGTGGAAGATGATACTTGTTCTTGATCGTCATCCGGTTCAACTCCCTATAGTCTATACACATTCTCAAGGTTCCGTCCTTCTTCTTTACAAACAAAACCGGTGCACCCCAGGGAGAAGAACTCGGTCTAATATACCCAATCTCTAAAAATACATCAAGTTGAGTCTTCAACTCTTTCAACTCGGCCGGAGCCATACGATACGGAGTCTTGGAGTACGGCTCTGCATTAGGGTACAAGTCGATCACAAACTCAATTTCCCGTTCTGGAGGTAAAGAATCCAATTCCTCAGGAAAGACCTCGGGAAACTCCTTCACTACTTTCGTTTCTTCCAGCTTACTTTGATCCTTGGGTTTGTTGAGAATATAAGCAATGAAACCCGTGGCTCCCTCTCGAACTAACTTATGAGCTTCTGAAAAAGAAAGTAAAGGTACAGTCTTGGAACTCCAACCCACTACCAAATCTGATCCCAACTGAACCCTCTTTGCCCTGCAATCAACTGTGGCAGAATGTCTGTACAACCAATCCATGCCCAAAATGGATCCATAGCAAGTCATCGGCAGCTTAATGAAGTCTGAGAAGAAAACTCGGCCCTCGATGCTCACCGGAACCTCTCTAAACACCCGATCAGATTCTAAACTACCACCAAACGGAGTACTAACCACATAACATGCAGAAGAACAAGTAACAGGCAAAGGCAAAGAAACAGATATAGCACTCGAAAGAAAGGAGTGAGTAGCTCCCGGATCAAACAAGGTATGAATGTTCATACCATGTATGCAAATGGTACCTTCAACTACCGCGACTGGATCAATATCAGCATCCTGCTGCTCACCCTCCAAAGCATAAGCACGAGCCCTGATCAGTGGTCTCGGTGCTCCCGGTGGCCGCATCCTGCGATCCGGACATCCGTCTACCAAATGTTCGTCACTCCCACAAAGCAAGCATAAACCCAGACGTATCCTGCAGTTATCATAAATGTGCGTCCTCTGACCACAGAAGGTACAAGCAGGCCTCTCGGGTGGTGGTGGCAAAGCTGGAGCAACTGGAGCTCGAATCACTGGTCCTGCTGGTCGGGGCTTCTTCCCTGGGCCCTGTGGAGCTGGAGGTGGAGAAGAATAAACCATCGGCCTCTTGCCTGAAGCAGAACCCGAACCTGAACCCTTATACCCTGATCCGGCACCTCTGAAACCCGATCCAGAACCTTTGAATCCTGATCCAGACCCTGAGCCCGAACCTGAACCTGAACGATAAGTAGACCGCCTCGCATTCACCGAATCCTCAACTAACAATGCCTTCTTGGTAGCCTTCACCCAAGTACTCGTGTTGACCGCCTCAATCGCTGCCTGAATATCCGGTCTAAGGCCCTGAACAAACTGCATCGCCTTATGGAAATCGTCACTCGCTATATTAGGAGCATAGCGGGACAATCTCTCAAACTCGGCGATATACTCTGAGACCGATCTGCTTCCTTGCTTCAGTTCTGTAAATTCCTTCAATCTTCGAGTGCGAGAAGATGAAGGAATGAACTTGTTTCTAAACTCTCTGACAAACACTTCCCAATTCACTTCCTCGCCTGCAGCCTCTAGCACAATCCGGGCACTCTCCCACCATGAATAGGCCTCACCCTGGATCAAAGAAATAGTACAACGGGCCTTCTCCTGGGACTCACAACGAATGAGCTCCCAAATCCTCTCAATCTCCCTAAGCCACTGCTCGGCCTGAATATCATTCCCTTTATAAAACTTGGGAGGATGCTGGTTCTGAAACTCCCTAAAAACAGCTGAAATCTGTGCCCCTGGCTGTGGTGGTGGAACTGGTGGTGCTGGAGGAACATAATCCCGAACTCTCTGATTAATAAGACCCACCACTGCGTTCATAAAATCCTGTGGCTGAGCCTGAGGAGGTGGAGGAGGAGGTGGTGATCTCTCCCGACGATGATGACGATGATGTCGATGTCTAGGAGAACGATCACGATGATGTCTATCGCGAGCCATCCTGAAATCAAGTCACTATTGTGCATGTTCGATTTGTAATGCCAATGTGTGCAAATAATTCAAGATTGCACATAAATTCAAAATTCAACAATTCACCCCAAATTCGAGTGAATTCAAAGAAGTCAAGTAGCTTCAAGTATATCAAATAACGATGCAAGACTCTCAAGTTGACAATTAGTTCCTATGCCGTGCGACCTAGACTCACAAGACACGACACTAGAGACCCGGTTTTGGAACCGGGCTCTGATACCACCGTAGGATGTAGCACCCGGAATGCTAGGCACCACATCCCCCGCACTATAGCCCCAATCCACATATGAAATGGATAATTCATACATGAATCAAAGCTATTGTAATAGCCCGGATCGAGGCCTGGTCGTAATCGATAAGCCAAGGGTATCGTAAAAGCGTTTATAGACCCTGATCCATATTTAAAATACTTCATACATTGCATCTTTAAGTGAAATACGTGCTCTTTTCTGATATTATGATATTTCGAGGGAAAGTCGGCACCAAAACCCTAAAGTACTATTCATTTCCCGAACCACTACTGCTCCGTTTTGTCAATGAAATTTTAAAGGATCAAAACTCATGATTTTTAATCATTCAAACTTGTTTTCCAAGTCCCGAGAACTTTTTATGAATTTTTGAAGTAATTTAGGATTTTCTTTTAAAGTTACTATTCACCGCCGAAATGAACTTTTGATCGGTACACCGTTTACCCCTCAATATTATACTTAAAACGACCCTTGAATTATTTCATGAATTTTGATATGCTTTTCAAACCCTAATTCCGACCCTAGCTCGAGTAGTAAACGAAAACGTTTATCAAATAAGTTACTATTCATTTCAAGAATTATAATTTTTAAACCGTACATCCGATTTTGACGTATGAGCAGTCGTTTCGAAGAAAATTTTATTTCCCGAACTTTGAAAACTTTTTCCACCCTCGCAGCTGCTCGTTTGAAGGTGAAATGACCTAAATACCCTTTTTCTACCATTTTATTATCTTTAATTACATATAGTACACCGTGTGGTCCCTAGATTAAATACTAATTAAATGTTAGCCCCTAATTGCATCTATAAATAAGACCATTAGCCTCAATTCTTTTTCTTGTCCACTGGCAGCCGATTTCCAACATTGAATAGGTAAGTTTTTCTTTTTCTTTTATGTTTTAGTTTATTTATTTTATGTTTTATTTATATTTTAGTTTTAGGTTTTAGTTTTGTTATATTTTAGATTATTATATGCTTTGTTTTGTGTATAAATTATGTGTTTATATCATGCCCTAATTTCATGCTAGATATATAATTGTTTAGATTATAGTATATAATTTAATTGTTTAATAATATATAATTTACAAATTAAATGTTACATGATTTAATTATGCTACAAATTTAATTATGTGACACCTATTGTAGCACCCGGAACGCTAGGCGCCACATCCCCCACACTATATTGAATAGGTAAGTTTTTCTTTTTCTTTTATGTTTTAGTTTATTTATTTTATGTTTTATTTATATTTTAGTTTTAGGTTTTAGTTTTGTTATATTTTAGATTATTATATGCTTTGTTTTGTGTATAAATTATGTGTTTATATCATGCCCTAATTTCATGCTAGATATATAATTGTTTAGATTATAGTATATAATTTAATTGTTTAATAATATATAATTTACAAATTAAATGTTACATGATTTAATTATGCTACAAATTTAATTATGTGACACCTATTGTAGCACCCGGAACGCTAGGCGCCACATCCCCCGCACTATAGCCTCAATCCACATATGAAACGGGCAATTCATACATGAACCGAAACTATAGCGAACGGGAGACAATAAAAAAACTCAAAAGCTAGGCGGGGACCCTCAATTAATACCAATAAACAATTGGATCAATAAAAATGGGAGCAATAACATTCAATACTTATAGGTACCATATTTACATATTTATTAATAGATACCAACATTTCATACAATACAATATCACCTCCAACATTAGATAAGGCATAATACAAAATATAAGAAGTATCAATACATGAACCAAAATATGAGGTGAAATGCTAAACCCGAATAAAAGACAAGCTAGACTCTAATTCCCGCCTAGCACGATCCTGAAAAACTGAAAAGTTGAGGGGTCAGTCCAACACAGACTGAGCGAGGAGAATAAATAAATATATGCGCAATTACCATGCAAGCTATAATCTCGGGTAAGTTTTCATAAAAGAAACAATATAAGTTCAAATATTAAAGTAATTCTCACCCGAGTTTACAACTAAATAATTTAATAATTAAATCACTATCAATTCAATACGTGGCCCGGCGAGTGAGGGCAATTCTCCAACCTTTCTCCAAAAGTGTACAATTCATGCTTGATTCAATTATCAGGTGATCATGCGATTCAATTATAGTGTAGTAGTAGAGTAGTGTATTCAATCAATTTAATAAATGAGTGTAATCAATGCAATAACCCGAGGATGGCCCGTGGTGCCGGACCCATCCCCAGTCTCCTTCTCCCTCCAATGATGGTGGGCTTGCAAGACCCAACCATCCAATCATGGTGTACGTCGGGAACATGACTCCCACGCACGGGATTTCTTCCTCCACCAAACCTCCTGGTGGATTCAGAGGTGATCCCACAATGGTGAGGGTAGTGCAGGAGTTACCCGTCAGCCCTTGCTTCCCCGGTTGGCTCAATACAATACCCTCGGGGCCCAACGTGAACAATAGTTACTCGCCAAAATATTCAATCAATCAATCAATCAATCCGTTCAATTCATGAAATCCCTTGTAAAACAATAAGATTTGAAACTATAAATATATATATACTTTTTGGCCGAAAACACACATAGGGTTGTAAAGGTTCTAAGTATCTAGAATTAAACCTCACCTGACGAGCGACGGGACAAGATAAGGCTACAAGACAAAGCCCACACGATCCATGATCTCCGCCCTGGAGAAAAACTGGACAAGAAAGGAAATATGGGAACCCGTGAGACATGACTCAATATGAGACCAAGTAGGACGCACGACAATGCTCATGTAAATAAATAAAACCAAGCAATCCATTAACACTAAGCATGTATAAACACCAATTAATACCTAAGAGTTGAAATTACTAACAAGAAATCATCTATTCATATTATTCAATTATTTCAAGTTCAATTCTTATAAGGCATGAAGTCACACAATAACGTTTGATCAATTAAGTACCAAGAAGTGTCAAGTAGGAGCATACTTATCAATTAATCAAGTAGATATATCACATAATTCACATATGGGAGCCAAGGGAGTGAAAGGAATGCAAGAAGAGAGGTTTTGATGAAGTAAAACAAAAACGGACAATTTCTGAAAATGCGCATGCTGTAGGAAAACTAGAATATCTTGAGAAATAGAAGTTGGAATAAAGTTTTGCTTATTGGAAATGAAACTAGACACATAGGGCTTTCCGAGGATATATGGCTTGTTTTCTGGTTCAAAGCGAGGTGAAAATGGCGTAAGTCCAAAGTTAAGCGAGTGCAGTTTGTCGGGAAAGCAGCGACACCAAACATAATTGATAATATCTCACAAATGGGAAAAGATATTGAGTTGATTCCTATTGGAAGTTATTCTAGACTTCAAGATCTTTCCGTAGGTTCAAAATTCAGGCCAATCGGAGTTCAAACGACGTCGACACGGCCGTGTCAAGATTGGCCTTAAAGCTGACACGGCCGTGTTGAGAATGAACTAGGTTGGACACGGCCGTGTTGAAGCAAATTGGGCGAAAAAACAGGGGAAAACAGGGTATACTTATGGGAAATGGCTCCCAAGCCTTCCCAACTCCAAACCAAGGTAAGAATCAACCCAAAACCATCACATAACACGCATATAACTTATATATATCAATTAGGCATCAAATACTCCATGAAACATGCACCAAATCATCAAGAATTTAACCACAAAACCCCATATATTTTCATGTCTTCCAACTCTCATAATATGCAAGATTTCATACAAGCTTTGAGGTTTAATGGTCCTAAACATGCTTCTATCCATGAATACACAAGAAATCATAATATACTCATCAAACCCTACTAAAGCTTGGATTCATTGATCCAATCAAATTCTCCAAATTACCTTGAAATGAAAGAAAGAAAGGATGAAGTGATGGTATGATGATGATGCTCCAACTTATGCACTTTCTTCCTTGAATTAAAGCTTGAAATGATGAAAGATCTCTTCTCCTTCTCTTCTTGGTGTTTGTCCCGTGTTTTAGTGTGTGTGTGTGTGTGGGATTTGATGAAATGAAATGAAGAGATGAAATGTTAAGGATATTTTAAAAGTCTTCCACTCAAATGCATGAATCATCACTTTTTGCAATGAAGTCCTTGAAATATATGAATGCATGCAATTGGGTTTCATTTCATAGCAAATGATCATTTAAATCCATGCATACTAATGTAATTAAATTCACATTTTTAAAGAAAGATCAATTAAGGTCACACATAAACAATTAGGCACGTTAACAATTAATTCACGTAAATTTCATGTTAATGATAATTTCATGGAAATAATTAGTAATATAATATCACAAAATATCATGTAATGTATAATTGAAAATTAGGGCGTTACAACTCTCTGCCCCTTAAGAGGACCTGGTCCCCAGGTCCATACTCGAGTTCTAAATCTTAAAGCAAGCGGTGAGAGAGCCCTGTCTCTCAAGCAAATAATGAGAGAACCCCGTCTCTTAAACAAGCAATGAGAGAACCCCGTCTCTCAAACACAAAATAAGAGAACCCCGTCTCTCAAATAAATAATGGGAGAACCTCGTCTCCCAGACAAGCAAGACGACAAACTAAGCTCAAATAAATAAACATTCACACAGTTATCACGTAAGGAGCAGGTAAGAAATATCAATTAGTTATACAAAAGCAATTAACATCTCGCAAGGGATTACATACGCCAATAATAAAATATGTCATGCACGTGATATGCATGTTTAGAGGTACCGTTCACCATTGTTTTAAAACACTTCTATAGTAGTGATCCGTTTCAACACTTGATTTGATGTTTTAGATTCCTTTACCCGTGGGGTGCTACCGGAAGATGTCCGATGTACTCAATACTTCCATGACCACTCGGTCTTCATTCTATAATTGATTCCCTTATCTTTACTAGCCATTACAATCCGTTGCTCCGCTCTTGAGTGTGTGCTTACCTGTAGCCTGAGTAACTCACTTTCCTTCACGAATTGTACTCAGTTCCTCAATTACTAGATATAATCTTTAATAACTCTTATCATAATCCTCAATCTTGATAGTGTCTCTGGTTTATTACGGGGAACAACCAACAATCCATTTTCCCTTTTGTTCCAATTAAGTTTTTTTTTTTTTTTTTTTTGGGTATTCTACTTTCACGCTCGGTTAAATTAACTCTTACTTTATCCATCAAGGAATGTGATAGTTTGATCGGCATCAACTATTCGATACTCTCCCTTACCAAATTTTCCTTGAAGTTCTCTCACGACTCCATCATCTCCAAGGTAAGAAACGGGTTATATAGAGAACTCAATCCGCTCAATCAAAAAGTTAAATTCATGTATGTCTGAAGGTAAGAGTCCAATGATATTAATCCTTCAACCCAAGTTGTCATCGATTAATCTTCACTCTACCTTATCGTTTCAAACCCTAGACCCTTCTTAAATATTCACCTTCAACTATTGAAGCATCTACCTCTTCTAGTATTATTCTGGAAATTTCGCCGAGTGCTACTTCTCCCACCATTTCTTGAATACCCATTTCCAGTTCTTGAAGTGATTCTTCTTCTTGAAATTATTTTCAAAATTGCCCTCATCCTGATCTTGGAGATCATCAAACATCTCAATCTTCTAATTCATTCCTTGTTGCTACTTCCAAGAAACCCCGTTATTTGTAACTCTTGCATCATGTTGCTCCTATTAAAAGTAATCCGTTTGAGTCCATCCATAGTTTTGAAGTCATTTCCCCTGGTCGACTCTCCCCGTTAAGAATGACTATTCTTACACGTTGGCTCGTAACATGACTTCTTCAATTGAAAATTTTCAATTCCTTATATTTAGCTTCCTTGATATAAATTATACCAATCATGCCTCTTGTCCGAAAAGTTTCTCATGTTTAGCTTTGAGGCGATTGGTAGGAATAACAATCCACTTCCTCCATTCTAACTCCCCGGCTACTTTTCTCGGCCTCTCACTAGCTCTTTCCCTTTTGGTCCTCACTTTGCAACCCAATTTCCATATCATACTTCGGTTGTGTTTCGGTTGAAGTAGTGCTTGATACATGAGGTGGAGAGATTTTCTATCAAGAAAACACTTAAAATGCATGTTGGATTAAGATGCTAATACATGTGACACTCTTTAAACAGTTAAAGATACGACATATTGAAGAAATTATGTCAATTAAAGATATATGCACGTGTAAATAAAAGATACTAGATAATTGAATACGATGTATGATGCACGTGCTTATGGATGCGTTGAACCTGTCACCGTGGTAGTGATAAGCTTTAACCCGATATTTGTTCCTTGTTTGTTGAATCATAACTTGTCCCGAATGGTTGATCATTTATTGTTTTCCCCACGGTCTTCCAATTCTTCATAATTCTCTATCATCAACCCATCCATTTCCATTGCCCGGGATTAAAAGTTCTTGAACCCAATTCTTCACCACAATTATCTCCTCGATCGAAGTTTCCTTGTATCACTTATATAGCCTTATAATCCGAGATTGTAATTCTTGAATTCAAATTCTTTTCCACTTATGAAGTTAATATCCTCACTTCTCTCAAGGGACTAATCTCCCATTGTTGTCCCGACTTCCTTTAGGCGTTATCTCGGTTGAAGTTCTCTCAATTTACTATTTTTGAACTTGAATTGGTTGTATGACTTGTCTTTCTTCACAGGTTTCATTTGTTGCTCCATATCTCCCACCTTGCGCTCACAACACGACAATTCGGCTTGGATCTGGAAAATAAACTCCAACACGTCCAAAGATAAAACCTTTAGCATCTTGACTTTCCATGAACTTGAAACTATCGGTGCTCTTAACTTCCTCCAATTCACCTACTTTCTTTTCCCGAAATCCGAAGTCCTAAATTCGCCCCTTCTTCTTCTTACCCAAGATTGACTGCTAATGAATTGATTTACTTAAAAGTTCTTCCTTAGTGATCCGTATTACCCATCATCCACCGATTCTATTTCATTCGAACCTTCTTTGACGACCTTCATTGCTTATCCCTCAACAAGCCTATTTTGCCTTCAGTTCTCTTGAAGGTCATCGCCTTTTGTCGATTTGAAGCTCGAATCTAAATACCTCCAAGATTTCCTTTGTTCCATCCCTCGGTTTGCACAACCCCGTTGAGTTTGGTTGACTAACTCAACTTTCGATGTGGCATGGTGTATGTATTAATCTTATGATGACTTAGCATCATCTACCCCAACTCCACCTCTTTGAACTTCTTCAACTTACCTAAAGCTGGTAGGTCATCCCACAACTTGATTTTCAATTCCAATAGTAGAAAATCCTCAATTTGCCCCTAAAATCCTAACCTTAAGTCCCTATTACCCTCGAGGCCTCCTTGGTGATTGTGGCCTTGAAACTTAAAACACTTTCGAGATTTCTTCACTTTGCTTCTAAAATTAATTCGTTTATTCCGGACCTTATCACTCGAACCATAATCCATTAGAGAGAGAACCATAGCTCTTGAATTCTTGTGTGAAGTTTCTCGGTGCATTCCTTACTAGAAAAAGGAGCTTGCGATAAATTGAGGTTGTCGTAGAAATTGGTCGTGGTTTGATATAATCTTCATAACCTATAACTCAAAATTAATTCAAAGCTAAATGCATGCGGTTAGTACATGCTCATGTCACATAATTAGCATTTAACCACATATTTGATGCAAAACGCAATAATTAATTCACCTATATTAAAGAAAACACATCAAACATATAAATTCCAAGTCATAGAAGATCAATTAATCCTCAAGTAGTGACATGTATTAATAAAATGAGCAAGTTATCAGGTAGCTCAAGAATGTTCAGGTAAGTTCAAATAGATTCAAATAAGTTCAAGTAGTTCTAAATAAGATCCAAGACTCGCAATTATCAAATAATCCTATGCCGTTCGACCTAGACATGACACGACTCGACACTAGAACCGCGGTATTGCAAACCGGGCTCTGATACCACCTAAGATGTAGCACCCGGAACGCTAGCCTCAATCCACATATGAAACGGGCAATTCATACATGAACCGAAACTATAGCGAACGGGAGACAATAAAAAAACTCAAAAGCTAGGCGGGTACCCTCAATTAATACCAATAAACAATTGGATCAATAAAAATGGGAGCAATAACATTCAATACTTATAGGTACCATATTTACATATTTATTAATAGATACCAACATTTCATACAATACAATATCACCTCCAACATTAGATAAGGCATAATACAAAATATAAGAAGTATCAATACATGAACCAAAATATGAGGTGAAATGCTAAACCCGAATAAAAGACAAGCTAGACTCTAATTCCCGCCTAGCACGATCCTGAAAAACTGAAAAGTTGAGGGGTCAGTCCAACACAGACTGAGCGAGGGGAATAAATAAATATATGCGCAATTACCATGCAAGATATAATCTCGGGTAAGTTTTCATAAAAGAAACAATATAAGTTCAAATATTAAAGTAATTCTCGCCCGAGTTTACAACTAAACAATTTAATAATTAAATCACTATCAATTTAATACGTGGCCCGGCGAGTGAGGGCAATTCTCCAACCTTTCTCCAAAAGTGTACAATTCATGCTTGATTCAATTATCAGGTGATCATGCGATTCAATTATAGTGTAGTAGTGCAGTAGTGTATTCAATCAATTTAATAAATGAGTGCAATCAATGCAATAACCCGAGGATGGCCCGTTGTGCCGGACCCATCCCCAGTCTCCTTCTCCCTCCAATGATGGTGGGCTTGCAAGACCCAACCATCCAATCATGGTGTACGTCGGGAACATGACTCCCACGCACGGGATTTCTTCCTCCACCAAACCTCCTGGTGGATTCAGAGGTGATCCCACAATGGTGAGGGTAGTGCAGGAGTTACCCGTCAGCCCTTGCTTCCCCGGTTGGCTCAATACACTACCCTCGGGGCCCAACGTGAACAATAGTTACTCGCCAAAATATTCAATCAATCAATCAATCAATCCGTTCAATTCATGAAATCCCTTGTAAAACAATAAGATTTGAAACTATAAATATATATATACTTTTTGGCCGAAAACACACATAGGGTTGTAAAGGTTCTAAGTATCTAGAATTAAACCTCACCTGATGAGCGACGGGACAAGATAAGGCTACAAGACAAAGCCCACACGATCCATGATCTCCGCCCTGGAGAAAAACTGGACAAGAAAGGAAATATGGGAACCCGTGAGACATGACTCAATATGAGACCAAGTAGGACGCACGGCAATGCTCATGTAAATAAATAAAACCAAGCAATCCATTAACACTAAGCATGTATAAACACTAATTAACACCTAAGAGTTGAAATTACTAACAAGAAATCGTGTATTCATATTATTCAATTATTTCAAGTTCAATTCATATAAGGCATGAAGTCACACAATAACGTTTGATCAATTAAGTACCAAGAAGTGTCAAGTAGGAGCATACTTATCAATTAATCAAGTAGATATATCACATAATTCACATATGGGAGCCAAGCGAGTGAAAGGAATGTAAGAAGAGAGGTTTTGATGAAGTAAGACAAAAACGGGCAATTTCCGGAAATACGCATGCTGTAGGAAAACTGAAATATCTTGAGATATAGAAGTTGGAATAAAGTTTTTCTTATTGGAAATGAAACTAGACACATAGGGATTTCCGAGGATATATGGCTCGTTTTCTGGTTCAAAGCGAGGTGAAAATGGCGTAAGTCCAAAGTTAAGGGAGTGCAGTTTGTCGGGAAAGCAGCGACACCAAACATAATTGATAATATCTCACAAATGGGAAAAGATATTGAGTTGATTCCAGTTGGAAGTTGTTCTAGACTTCAAGAGCTTTCCGTAGGTTCAAAATTCAGGACAATCGGAGTTCAAACGAAGTCGACACGGCCGTGTCAAGATTGGCCTGAAAGCTGACACGGCCGTGTTGTGCAGAAATATTCCTACTCGAACTGCCAACACGGCCGTGTTGAGAATGAACTAGGTTGGACACGGCCGTGTTGAAGCAAATTGGGCGAAAAAACAGGGGAAAACAGGGTATACTTACGGGAAATGGCTCCCAAGCTTTCCCAACTCCAAACCAAGGTAAGAATCAACCCAAAACCATCACATAACACGCATATAACTTATATATATCAATTATGCATCAAATACTCCATGAAACATGCACCAAATCATCAAGAATTTAACCACAAAACCCCATATATTTTCATGTCTTCCAACTCTCATAATATGCAAGATTTCATACAAGCTTTGAGGTTTAATGGTCCTAAACATGCTTCTATCCATGAATACACAAGAAATCATAATATACTCATCAAACCCTACTCAAGCTTGGGTTCATTGATCCAATCAAATTCTCCAAATTACCTTGAAATGAAAGAAAGAAAGGATGAAGTGATGGTATGATGATGATGCTCCAACTTATGCACTTTCTTCCTTGAATTAAAGCTTGAAATGATGAAAGATCTCTTCTCCTTCTCTTCTTGGTGTTTGTCCCGTGTTTTAGTGTGTGTGTGTGTGTGGGATTTGATGAAATGAAATGAAGAGATGAAATGTTAAGGATATTTTAAAAGTCTTCCACTCAAATGCATGAATCATCACTTTTTGCAATGAAGTCCTTGAAATATATGAATGCATGCAATTGGGTTTCATTTCATAGCAAATGATCATTTAAATCCATGCATACTAATGTAATTAAATTCACATTTTTAAAGAAAGATCAATTAAGGTCACATATAAACAATTAGGCACGTTAACAATTAATTCACGTAAATTTCATGTTAATGATAATTTCATGGAAATAATTAGTAATATAATATCACAAAATATCATGTAATGTATAATTGAAAATTAGGGCGTTACACCTATTATGACATGTTATATGTTACATTTAATTATAATTTATTCTTACTTAGGTAATTTGATATGATACATGATTTAAATTGTATTACATGTTACATGTTACATTTAATTTATAATTGTTAGAGTAGTGCCCTAGAAGAGCCAAATAGTTTAGGCCTCTTTTTGTAAACTACTCTTATTAGCAGCAATTTGTGACATTAATGAAATAATAAATGTAACGTTTCATAGTCGTTTAATTCTATGTGGCCAATTCATCATATCTCATTCAAGTTTATTAATTACATATTATAATTGTTTGTGTATGGATGAAACCCCAAGGTCACATTAAGCTACGGGACTTGACCTCGCATAGGGATGGAGGTTATGAAACAAGTCTCTATGGTGTGACCTAAACCAACTCCAAGTCGAAGAGTCTAATAAGCACGGGGATGTTGACTTGACTCGTTTGAGACTTGCTCATACGACGTGCCTTTTAGAAAGGTTACTTTGTTTCATAAGTATTGAATGTAGAGACATTCACACGCGTATGGGGGTGCTTGTTAGGGAACAAGTACACTGAGGATCCCGACAGGAACACCTCAATGGGGTAAGGCTTTTACACCTTAATGATGAGGTTGGTTCCCTAGTTATGGTAGTGTCTAAATGGTCCTTAGACTTGAGGCTCCATTGATGCTTTGTGCATGACAAGGGCAATGTTTGATATGCGCCTAGAGATTCATGGGTTCCATGAATCTTGTTATGGTTGTATGTTGGTATTGTTCGAATCATGTATGGGGGCATATGAGAGGCCAACATAGAATCTATCGCTCGTCTAAAAGAACGAGTGAATCACCCATGAGTTCTATTGTAGCACATTCCACTTAAATCCTTGCGCAAGGTAGTGAGATCTAAATTAGGAAATGGGTTTCCTAGAGTGTTAGATCAAATGGAATTGCTATTAGAATTAATTCATAGCATTAGGACTAATAGGGTTCTATTATTCCCATGCCCTAGGTCCTAATCGGGGATTAGACGATAGAAGGATTTTATCTCACGGTATCCATGAGACTGAAAGGTTCACAACATAAACTTCACCTGTTGGATGGGTGGTCATGAGCTTGTCACTAGACATCGATCATGATCTGTAGGTACTGATTAATTAAAAGGAGTTTTAATTAAACAGTGATTAATTGAAAGAGTTCAATTAAATCAATAAGATAAAAGATTATCTGAAATACCACATTAAGAATGTGGGCCTACTACTATTCATTGGTGAACCTAAGGGGTCACACAATGACTCGAATTGAACAACAAGATTATCTAAAGATCAATAGAGATTGATTGATGAATTAAAAGAGTTTAATTTATGAGAGAGTAATTAATTAATAATTGTATTAATTAATTTATGCTTAATTGTTAAGCTATTGAGAATAGATGTTAAAGAGTTAACATTAATTTAAATAAGTGTATTTAAATTAATTGGACTTGAAATTTAATTAGGAGTAATTAATTTTTAAGTCCACCAATTTAATTAGATGTTGGACTTTTGATTTAATTATTGTAATTAAATTAAGTCCACTAATTAAATAAATATTGGGCCTTTTAATTTAGTTAGTAGTAATTTAATTAAAGCCCATTATATCAACTTGCTTAGCCCATAGGGTTTTTGACCTAGGGTTAAGCATATAAACAGATTTGTGAGAAGAAAGAAATCATCGTTGTTTTTCTTCTTCTCTGCTTTCTCTCCAAGTTTCTCTCTTCTCTCTCTTTTCTCAATACAGTATTGAGAATACTATTAGATAATCAATATCTAATTAGTGTTCTAGTGTGCTAATTTATTAGTTATTCAATTACGAGTCGTGGACTACCTTAGAGGAATTCCGCGTGGGATTCTTGGAAGAAAATCGGATAGAAGAGAAGCGGGTAGGTTTTGGAAAACCTTCTAGTCATCGTCATCAATAGGAAGCGAAAGAGGTATTTGATCCTTCTTTGGTTTAAATCGTAAATCTTTAATCAAAGGTGATCTTGTTTGGAATTCCGATAAATTGGTTTTATAATCCCTAAAAATTTTTAATTTTCGCTGCGTTAGGGTTGACGAATTCCAACAGTGGTATCAGAGCCATACTTTGATTGATTTACGATTTTTAGTTCCTTGTATTAATTTGATTAATATTTTGATGCGTGTCATGCTTGTTTTAATTTGAGATTCGTTTGGGCATGAGTTTTAAAATTTGAAGAAAAGTTCTTGTTTTAAAACTATATGAAAATTGTGAGATTTTGTGGAAATTGGAAAAAGGACTGTTTTTCATGATTTCATAAAATTATGATTTTTTTTATTTGTATTTTATTTTAAAATAGTTTTAAAATAAAAATAAAAAAAAAAGGGGGAAAGGGGACTGCACTGTGCAGTCCCGTGCACAGTGTGTGCGTGTGTGAACATGGTGGGGGCAGTGGCTGCTGCCTAGGGCAGCAGCATATTTTCAAAAAAAAAAAAAAAAAAAAAAAAAAAAAAAAAAAAAAAATTGTTTTTGCTGGGATTCGAACCCAGCTCTAGCCACATGCCTAACACCACTCACACCATTTAGGCTAGTTGGTTTGCTGGATACTTCTTACCGAAAATATATGTATTAATTTAGGAGTTTCGTTATGACCAATTGGGGTGCCTAATTAGTTGGGCAGTTTTATGGCAATATTCATTTGGCCTACAACTGCCTTAGTTTTAAAATTATTTTAAAACTAAATCCTTTTAATTAATTTTGTAAAATTGTTTTACTTGAAAATTAATTAATTTTGCCCAAAATAGAATTGTTAAAATAGAAGCATGATTTTATTAGATAGAGATCTAATGGGAATTAAATTGGATTAGAGAATTCAATTTAATTAAAATTGAAGGATTAATTTAATTAGTGAATTAAAAGATAATCCTTGGTCAATAAATAATTTTAGAAATTATTTAAAGACTTTAAATCGCATAATGACTATTTACTTGGTAAATTTATTTTATGTTATGCATTGGATGTACGGTTGGATCAATCATGGGCTTTATTTGCGCTATGTATGGTTTTATTTTATTTATGCATTTTGATATTGGTTTTAAACGAGAGCCTGCGAGCCTCTTATTCAATTGTTGTAAGCATTGTTTTTATTTTCTCCCCCTTAAAATGTAATCCCCCTTTATTTTGTAAAGAGAGTAGTTTTAGGGTGAGATCCCTAATTAGATTAGGAGATGGAGACACAAGATGGAGCAAGCAACGGAATAAGAAGTCCATCAAGGCCCCAAAAGTGTTTGGGTGCAATTATTTTGATGTAATAGAATAGGGTTCTATTTAAGTGCTCTCTTTGTGTGTGTAATTCCGTTTGATGCATGAATAGAACCATGGTCCATAAAATGGCTATTATGGACCATGCATAGGAAGCCCATGATTATCCTTTTTTGTAGGAGCATGCTAGGTTTTTATTATCTTGTTATGAATGTTATCTTTATGTGCATAAATGTGTTCATGCATTAAATAAGATAAAATAAGATAATAATTACAATTGATGAGTCTTGGTGGAATTTTCGAAATTCTCAAACCCCGAACCGTCTTAGATAGTCTCAGACAAAATAAATATTAAATCCAAATGGAAATTGAAGGATAAATTTCGATTTTATAAATTTCCAAGCATTCCGTCAATAGAATTATTTGTTTTAGAATTAATCGAATCATTAAGTATTGGCCACGAGGCGTGGGATACGAAATGACGAGATTAATTGAACTAAAATAATTCTTTGCATAAAAGATGCAATTTTTCAAAGTCAAAATTATGGTATTGGCCACGAGGCGTGGGATATTCATAATGGCGATGGAGAAATCTTATGGATTGATGGGTCGGATTTAAATACTAATTAGTATAGATGTCGCACGAGTCGTGGGTCTATATGAAAGGTAATGCAAAATAATATTAGGAGTTGTATAGAGATACAATTGATGATAAGATCGTCTACCTTAAGACTTAAAGTCGGATGTCTCACGAGTCGTGGGTCCGATGATAAGTGCTTGAGGATCTTAATACCCACTATTTGAAAAAATGTGATTTTTCTAAATTCTATAAAGGGGGTCAAAGGAGTTTGATTAAAATAGTGGGAGACTACATTTGATAAAAGTCCATATCATTTGTAATTGTGATTATTTCATATCCGTCACTCATACTACGTTTTCTGCTTACATGTAGATTTTCTGCTAAAATCGTGATGTCTAAAAATCCACTTAGTGCTATCCTTGAGGCCAATAAATTGACTGGCTCGAATTATGCTGATTGGCTTCGCAATCTCAAGATTGTCTTGGATTCTGAAAAGAGGACCTATGTATTGACACAGTCTCCTCCCGATGTCATACCTGATGAAATGGCAGCCGATGAGAGGGAAACAGCTCTCAAGTGGCAAGAAGATGATCTACAGGCTAGATGTCTAATGCTTGCCACTATGTCTCCCGAGTTGCAGAGGCAGCATGCTGAGATGCGCCACTCGTCAGAGATCCATCTTCACTTGGAACAGATTTACAAGCCCATCAATAGGATTGATCGATTCGCGGCATCTAACGAGTTATTCTCACTCAAGATGGCTGAGGGATCAAGTGTTCATGAACACTGTATTAAGGCTTTAGGCCTTATTGAAAAGCTTGCAAGTCTCGAGGTGATCATGGATAATGAGCTTTACATAGATTTGATCTTAACCTCTCTGCCACCTTCGTTCAAACAGTTCATAATAAACTTCAATATGAATGGAGCTAAAGTCTCAGTTGAGGAACTGATGAACATGCTCGTAACTGCCGAGCGAACTATGAAGAAGGATAAGGCTGTTTTCTTAGTAGGTTCATCTTCATCCCAAACTAAGGCTGCAAAGCTTAAGAAGGGCAAAGAAAAGAGTTTCCAAAAGAAGAAAAAGACCCTTAAGCCCACCGGTGGGGTTAAGAAAGCGAACACTAAGAAAAAGACCAATCAAGATGAGGATCAGTGCTTCCATTGCAAGAAACCAGGGCATTGGAAAAGGAACTGTAAGGAGTACTTAGCTACCCTGACAAAAGGTATAAATCTCATCGAAATTAACCTTTCATTCAATTCTAATAATTGGGTATTAGACTCTGGATGCGCTTCTCACATCTGTAATACGTTACAGGGAATGAGCATCGTCCGTGAGGTTGATGAAAGAGAACATGTTCTTCGAGTGGGCAATGGAGCAAGAGTTGCAGCAAAGGCCATAGGACATGTTAGGTTAATGTTAGGAGATGGTTTTATTTTAGTATTGAACAATGTTTTATTTGTTCCAGAGTTAGTTAAAAACATTATTTCCATTCCTGTACTAGACTTGGAAGGTTTTTCCTTCTCTATTACTAATGCTATGTTTTACATTTTGAAGAATGGTTCTTCACATGCATTAGGGTCTTTACAAAATGGTTTGTATTTAACTAATACTAATTTAAATCTCCTAAATGTCGAACGAGAAAACAAACGAAAATCAAATGACCAAACTTCAGCAAAGATTTGGCATGCTAGACTTGGACATATCTCCAAGAATAGGCTTCTAAAGATGGTTAACTTAGGATCATTCAGTACGAATGATCTAAACGAGTTAACCACTTGTGAATCCTGTTTAAAGGGAAAGATGACTAAGTCCCCTTTTAAAGGGCATGTAGAGCGAAGCCAAAATCTTTTGGATTTGATCCATACAGATGTTTGCGGACCACTAAATGTTAGTACCCGAAACGGCTGTAATTACTTCATCACATTTACTGATGATTTCAGTAGATATGGGTATGTGTACCTGATGAAACATAAGTCTGAGGCCTTTGAGAAATTCATAGAGTTTAAGACAGAGGTTGAGAACCAAACAGATCGCAAAATTAAGGCTCTTCGATCAGATCGAGGTGGCGAGTATTTAAGTGATCTCTTTATTGGTTATTTGAAAGACAATGGGATTATCTCACAATGGACTCCGCCCGGGACTCCTCAGCTGAATGGGGTTTCCGAGCGACGAAATCGGACTTTATTGGATATGGTCCGATCCATGATGAGTTTCACGGATCTTCCAGTATCGTTTTGGGGCTATGCCCTTGAAACGGCCGCGAAGATAATTAATTTAGTTCCTTCCAAATCTGTGCCCGAAATACCATATAAGATGTGGTTTTCAAAACCCCCTACTTATTCATACCTTAGAGTTTGGGGATGTCCCGCATACGTCAAAAGACTAGTGGGAGACAAATTGGATTCCAGATCCAGTTTGTGTAAATTTGTAGGATACCCTAGAGAGTCTGTGGGTTACTATTTTTATGATCCCTCGGAACAAAAGGTGTTTGTTTCGAGGAATGCCGCTTTTCTAGAAAAAGAGTTTCTAGTTGAAAAGTCAGACAAGATTGCAGAACTTACTGAAGTTCAACAAGAACCTACAAATGATCAAGCAATGGAACCTCCCTCTTTCCCATAACAAGAAGTAAACACAAGTCCTCACAGATCCACGAGAATAATTAGACTGCCAGACCGACTCAATTTACTAACTAAAACCGGTCAATCGGATAGTGATCCGAAATCATATGATGATGCAATATCGAATAGAGATTCGATGAAAAGACGGATGTGAAAATAACTTTTCTAAATAGAGATTTAGATAAAGATATTTATATGGAACAACCGAAAAGGTTTCATATCCAGTGGGAGCGAACAGAAAGTCTGTAAACTCCAGAGATCCATATATGGACTCAAACAGGCGTCTAGAAGTTGGAACATCCGTTTTGATGAGACAGTCAAATCGTTTGGCTTTATCAAGAACGAGTATGAACCATGTGTTTACAAGAAAATTAGTGGGCGAGTCGTACAATTTTTGGTGTTGTATGTAGACGATATCTTACTCATTGGGAATGAGAAAGATGTGTTGCAAACAACAAAGACTTGGTTGTCTACTCAGTTTTCCATGAAAGACTTGGGAGAAGCTTCCTTTATTCTCGGTATAAAAATCTATAGAGATAGATCACAGAGATTAATAGGTATGTCCCAAGTTCAGTACATAGACAAAGTACTGAAACGGTTCAGTATGGAGGAATGTAAGAGAGGATTCCTGCCAATGAGACATGGGTTGATCCTCTCTAAATCAATGTGTCCTAACACTGAAGAAGAGAAGGATAGGATGTCTCGTATACCCTATGCATCTGCAATAGGGAGCATAATGTATGCTATGTTATGTACTAGACCTGATGTCGCATACGCTTTGAGCGTTACAAGTCGATTTCAATCAAACTTTGGTGAGAGTCACTGGTCTGCCGTGAAATCCATCCTTAAGTACTTGAAAAGGACTAAGGATTTATTTCTTGTATATGGCGGAAAGGGAGAACTGAAACTAGAAGGATACACCGACTCAAGCTTCCAGTCGGATGTAGACGACTTTAAATCCACGTCCGGATTTATATTCCGGTTAAATGGTGGTGCAGTAAGTTGGAAAAGTTCCAAACAGGAAACTACTGCCGACTCCACTTGTGAAGCGGAGTATATAGCTGCATCAGAGGCAGCGAAAGAAGGTGTGTGGATGAAAAACTTCATCCAAGAGTTGGATGTAGTGCCTAGCATTGCTGACCCGGTCGTTGTCTTCTGTGACAATAACGGAGCTATTGCACAATCAAAAGAACCAAGAGCTCATCAACGGTCAAAGCACATCCTAAGAAGATTTCATCTAATTAGAGAAATCGTAGAAAGAGGCAACGTTATCGTGGAACGTGTACCCTCGGCAGAAAACGTAGCAGACCCGCTTACTAAACCTCTTAGCCAAAAGGTCTTTGAAGGACATCTCCAGGAGATGGGTCTTAAGGCTATGAGAAATTGGCTCTGAGGGCAAGTGGGAGATTGTTAGAGTAGTGCCCTAGAAGAGCCAAATAGTTTAGGCCTCTTTTTGTAAACTACTCTTATTAGCAGCAATTTGTGACATTAATGAAATAATAAATGTAACGTTTCATAGTCGTTTAATTCTATGTGGCCAATTCATCATATCTCATTCAAGTTTATTAATTACATATTATAATTGTTTGTGTATGGATGAAACCCCAAGGTCACATTAAGCTACGGGACTTGACCTCGCATAGGGATGGAGGTTATGAAACAAGTCTCTATGGTGTGACCTAAACCAACTCCAAGTCGAAGAGTCTAATAAGCACGGGGATGTTGACTTGACTCGTTTGAGACTTGCTCATACGACGTGCCTTTTAGAAAGGTTACTTTGTTTCATAAGTATTGAATGTAGAGACATTCACACGCGTATGGGGGTGCTTGTTAGGGAACAAGTACACTGAGGATCCCGACAGGAACACCTCAATGGGGTAAGGCTTTTACACCTTAATGATGAGGTTGGTTCCCTAGTTATGGTAGTGTCTAAATGGTCCTTAGACTTGAGGCTCCATTGATGCTTTGTGCATGACAAGGGCAATGTTTGATATGCGCCTAGAGATTCATGGGTTCCATGAATCTCGTTATGGTTGTATGTTGGTATTGTTCGAATCATGTATGGGGGCATATGAGAGGCCAACATAGAATCTATCGCTCGTCTAAAAGAACGAGTGAATCACCCATGAGTTCTATTGTAGCACATTCCACTTAAATCCTTGCGCAAGGTAGTGAGATCTAAATTAGGAAATGGGTTTCCTAGAGTGTTAGATCAAATGGAATTGCTATTAGAATTAATTCATAGCATTAGGACTAATAGGGTTCTATTATTCCCATGCCCTAGGTCCTAATCGGGGATTAGACGATAGAAGGATTTTATCTCACGGTATCCATGAGACTGAAAGGTTCACAACATAAACTTCACCTGTTGGATGGGTGGTCATGAGCTTGTCACTAGACATCGATCATGATCTGTAGGTACTGATTAATTAAAAGGAGTTTTAATTAAACAGTGATTAATTGAAAGAGTTCAATTAAATCAATAAGATAAAAGATTATCTGAAATACCACATTAAGAATGTGGGCCTACTACTATTCATTGGTGAACCTAAGGGGTCACACAATGACTCGAATTGAACAACAAGATTATCTAAAGATCAATAGAGATTGATTGATGAATTAAAAGAGTTTAATTTATGAGAGAGTAATTAATTAATAATTGTATTAATTAATTTATGCTTAATTGTTAAGCTATTGAGAATAGATGTTAAAGAGTTAACATTAATTTAAATAAGTGTATTTAAATTAATTGGACTTGAAATTTAATTAGGAGTAATTAATTTTTAAGTCCACCAATTTAATTAGATGTTGGACTTTTGATTTAATTATTGTAATTAAATTAAGTCCACTAATTAAATAAATATTGGGCCTTTTAATTTAGTTAGTAGTAATTTAATTAAAGCCCATTATATCAACTTGCTTAGCCCATAGGGTTTTTGACCTAGGGTTAAGCATATAAACAGATTTGTGAGAAGAAAGAAATCATCGTTGTTTTTCTTCTTCTCTGCTTTCTCTCCAAGTTTCTCTCTTCTCTCTCTTTTCTCAATACAGTATTGAGAATACTATTAGATAATCAATATCTAATTAGTGTTCTAGTGTGCTAATTTATTAGTTATTCAATTACGAGTCGTGGACTACCTTAGAGGAATTCCGCGTGGGATTCTTGGAAGAAAATCGGATAGAAGAGAAGCGGGTAGGTTTTGGAAAACCTTCTAGTCATCGTCATCAATAGGAAGCGAAAGAGGTATTTGATCCTTCTTTGGTTTAAATCGTAAATCTTTAATCAAAGGTGATCTTGTTTGGAATTCCGATAAATTGGTTTTATAATCCCTAAAAATTTTAATTTTCGCTGCGTTAGGGTTGACGAATTCCAACAATAATATGATCATACTTATGTAACTTAAATTGTTGCATGACTTATGAAATGTTTCATGTTATTTAATTATGTTATATGATAGGAATTATGTTACATTTATAACATGTTACATGTTTATACTATAGGAATAATTATGTTATGAATTATAATATATGATCATATACCACATGTTTCCCTAACCAATTGATATAAGTTGTAGTATACATGTATAAAATACGTATACATATTAGTTTTCCTACGTATAATACGGTATGTATTTTTGTATAAATACCAAATGTATTTTTAGTATAAATACTTAATGTATTTTCATAAATACCAAATGTATTTTAGTATAAATACTTAAAGTATTTTCGTATAAGTACCAAACGTATTTTCGTATTAATACTATATACCTACCGTATATATACCGTACGTGTGAACAGTACCTTTGACCGAAACAGTACCTTTGACCGAAACAGTGCCTTTGACCAAAATAGTAACTTTGGCCGGAATAGTAACTTTGACTTTGACTTTATATCAACGGACTCATTTTGACGAGACGGATTCAACGGCGAAAGCCTTTTTCACAAATTTTCAAATCGGGAATCAAAATTAAGCTTTTCAAACCAAACTCTTACTCAATTGAAGTTGTTTCAAAATCCTAAGCGTGATATTTGATTTTACGTTATAATCTTTCGTGTAAGATTAATCATTTGTCTGAATTCTTTTTCTGATAAGGGTGATCCTTCTTGAGCAATGTTCTTTCTTACCAATTATGTGATTTATTACGTGAAATCGATCATGCTTTCATGATGTATTATGGTATTAATGATTATCAGATTTTACCATGAGATTTCGTTACATGTTATGACATGCTTCGATAAAGTTTTATCCTGATCATATGATATCATTATGTGCTATTGAATGTTTTGAGGTGGTTTCAACGTGCTTCTGTGACTATATGGTTTGAGGATAGGAACTTATAGTTATTCACCACTTACAGGTGAAGTTTGGATATACTGAGGCTCCGGTATTATTGCATAATACCATTTTCTGTAGGTGAGGTTTAAATCTATTTTCAATTGGAACCATGAAAATATGTATGTATGCAAAACGTTTGAAAACAACCCCTAAAGGTTTTAAAGATCCTTGTTTTCAAAGATAAACGTTTCCCTTCTTAGGGCACTGTTTCATTTTAAAGATACTCTGTTTTGTTTAAAGATAATGTTTTCTGATATTCCATTTGTTTAAAGTTGTACCGTTTTGATTAACGAGCAATGAGTAATGTTTTGGATTTCTGTTCTGATCAACGTTTAGTTTCTGGATTTTGTGTGCTTTATGCACTTCTGAAATTTTGGACAATGCAAGCTTTGGATATACTGTTCTGTTGGGCCCTGACGGTATGGTTGAGTAGTAGACCGGGAGGCGTGCGCCAATGGCTACTATGATACTGGTCGTCGTACAGACCTTGATGATGGTTTAATCGGAGGTTGGTTATTCCACATCGAAGGTCCGGAGAGGTGAATGTAATTCCTCCCATTCCTGTTTACATCACCACGGGGTAGCTCCCTCGGCGCGACAACTGGAGGAAGAAGGATGGTGCATGTGATTATGGGTATCGGGATCCTAACCGGTCTCGATACCAACTCTGTTAATGTTTTTGGGAGTAAAGGTTGGAGAACGCCTAGCTTGCGGGCAAATTCTGTTTTTAAAGACTGGTTCATATTTTGAAGAATATACCCAATACCTTATTCCCGTTTTGTAAAGTATATATGAACCGGAAACTCTGATGTGTGTTCATGTGTGTGCTTTCTTGGAAATCCTGTTCCAAAGTAATGTTTTGAAGTTCCATTCTGAAATAAAGTGTTAAAGTAAAGTTTTGAAATTCAGTATTAAAGTACCGTTTTGAAGTAAAACCTTTGCTGAAAAGTCTAAAGTTTTAAGTATTTATCTTGTTTCAAAGTTATGCCTCACTTAGTCCCTTTGACTAACACCTCTGCCCCGTTTTCTAACCTCATGGTTTCAGGTTCTGCATTTGCTGGTTGGTTAGTACCTTGAAGCATAGGAAATCTTCTGTTGTACTCTTTTGGTCAGGTTCTTTTGAACCGTCTTAAATTCCACTCACTTGTCGTTATCATATTGCTCTGTTAGGCCTTAATCAGCTTAGTCTGTTGTATCCTTGTTATTGTTTCCAAAAGTTTTAAATTGCCCATATTTCTACTGTAATGTTTTCTTCTAGTACTCTGATCTTAAAATGTTTTGTCCGTTCGCCGGCGTGCTTCATGGGTGCTAGGTCTCCTAGCCACTTGAGAGGTACGACGGTGCGGGGTTGTGGCCCCTTCGGGGTGCTACCACTATAGCGAACGGGAGACAATAAAATGACACAAGGCTAGGCGGGTACCCTCAATTAAAACCAAACCAACAATCAGAGTAACCCAAAAGCGGAAGCAATAACATTCATTAAATACTTATAGGTACCATATTTATTTATTTACTAATAGGTACCAGCAATTACACTATCAATACAATATCATCTCCAAAATAGATAACAAGGCATGATACAAAATATCCCAATCTATACATGAACAAAATGTGGGAATGAAGTGTGCTAGACCCAAATTTAAAGACCACTAGACTCTAAATTCCCGCCTAGCACGCCCTGCAAAACAACTGAAAAGTTGAGGTGTCAGTCCAACACAGACTGAGCGAGGGGTGTAATTAAATATAAGCGCACAGACATGCAAGTCATAATCTCGGGTAATAATTTTTGGAATACAAAAACAATTTAATAGAATAAAAAGGAATACTATTGCCCGAGGTTACAACTAATTCAATTTCAATTTAACCAATTCAATACAATCAATTTGTGGCCCGGCTAGTGGGGCAATTCTCCAACCTTACACCGACTGTGTACAATCAATCAATCAATTACTTAATAATTAGGCGATCATGCAGTTCATTACGGTGCACAATTAGCAGTTTCAATAACACCTTCTTCCTCCGGGTGATGGTGGGATTGCAAGGCCCCACCATCCAATCAATCTGGGCAGAGGGTACATGAATCCCTAAGCCCGGAACTCCTTCCTCCCCTAATCTCCTAGGGGGTTCAGGGGTCATCCCAATTGGTGAGGATAGCTCTCTAGTTACCCGTCAGCCCATGCTTTCCCGGTTGGCTCGAGTCACTACCCTCGGGCCCACAGTGCAATTCAATACTCGCCAAAACAATCAATCAATCAATCAATTCCTTCAATAGTTCGATAAAACATTTGAAAACCAATCTCCTTTGAAAACTATAATTATATAGATAGGTTTTGGCTTAAAACTTCACATAGGGTGGTACGGGTCCTATGTATCTAAAATTAAACCTCACTTGAACGACCCAAAAATAACCAAGGAAACAGCTCACGGGGCCTGCTCCTCGTCACCAGGAAGCTGGTCTGTGCAAGAAAGACAAATGTCCGTGAAACACGACTCAAAATGTACCAAATATGACGAACGACGGAAATGCAACGAGATGACGGGAAAAATACAATGTACCATGAAAATATTGCGTTTCGACATGTATTCAGTCATATAATAGCAATTAGGGGTCAAAGAAGCCGTCGGAACGAGGTGCTAAAAATGCAATTTTATGCAGTGAATTTTGGACACTTTCTGGACTCTGGGAACGGCCGTTCCGGCTTCCCTTTGAAAATGGGAAGGGCCGTTCCCATGGCCTACAGAAACGCGCCAGCGCTTTCTTAAAAAGGGAAAACGTTTTAGCTGGGAACGACCCTTCCGGCTTAAAGGCCAAAATGGGAACGACCGTTCCTAGTCTCGCTGGCCTGACTCAGAATCATGGGAACGGCCATTCCAGTTTTGAACTGGGGTTGGGAAGGGCCGTTCCCAAAATACGTGAGCAGCTGAATATGCAGAACAAAACAGGGCAGCAACGAAGCAAAGCTCAAACCAACAAAAATGGCTTCAAGCCAAGATGAAATGCATAAATTTGATGCAACGCACATGCTAGCATACATATAGATCAATAACAACTCATTTAAACACTCATTTCAATGTTAGATCATCAATAATCCACCAATCCAAACCCATATCAACACTCATGCCCCAAGTCCATAAATCACAAGTTATATGCATCAAACTTAAGCTCAAAGTTCACATACATATTTCCAACAACCAATACACAATTTAATTAACACATAACAAAGCCCTAACTATACCACATATTCAAGAAAATCATCCATTCTCCATAAATACCTCAAATGTAAGAAATGAGAGACAAGATGAAGATATGGTGTTGATGATGCTCCAATGATCACAAAACCCACAATTATGATGCTTGAATGATGAATTCTCCTCTCTTGTCTTGCTAGGGTTATCTCGGTTGGAAGGGAAGAAAATGGAGCAAAGATGAAATATGGTATGTGATGTGAAGACAAGGTACGTGAAATGCTGCTAATGAGAGGACAAAATGGCCAATTTTGCTATTAAGTCCTTTCACTTAGTAAGTTATGCAATGAGGTTCAAATCCAATATTAAATGATCAATCAAGTCCAATGCAATTAGATCCCTAATTCATGAAAATGATCAATTAAGGCCATAAAATAATTAAATCACATTCGGGAAAATAATTCACATAGCAATCACATTCAATATATCCGATAAATATGATATGATATGAATTTTCAATAAAATGCCAAAAATATAATTTTATAAAATTATGTCATGCTATGGAAAATTAAAGAAATGAACAATTAAAAAAAATTAAAATCTAACTCTCAAACGCACACGTGTCGATCATACCTGAATTGCCGAAAGCTGGGGCGTTACAGCTATAATAGAGAAATCCAGGTCTGAGGCAGCAACTGTTTCAATATTTATGATGAACTTCTGGAAAAGGAAAAGAAAAAAAACTGTTAGCAAAACATCAAATTACTTAAACATGTAACCTAAATGTCCAAATCAAGCTTAGTTTGAGCGGTAACAGTGTTTGGTATATATATCCAACTAAATTGTTTATGTATTTAATAACTGAAACATCAAAGAACATAGAAGTACCCTATTGGCATTTGTGCATTTGTGAAGTAAATACATACTATAAAACTGATTCAAATAAGAGTCATAAAATGTCCTCAAACAACCAAAACAAGTAGATTCAAGATTTGCACCAGAATTGCAAATACCCCACTATTGTTGTACTTAATAAATAAAACCACGATTGCTACCAAAAAAATAAATTCACTAGTTAAACCACGAGATATTAATGATGCACTGAAAAGCAGATTTCATTTAGCACTAAGAATTGAAGTTAACTTACACTTATGACTTCTGGCACGTATTTTACAGCAGCTTGACCTTGAAGCACGCCATCCAGGCTTCCAAGTGCAGATTCTATTGAAGCGACACATGATGAGAATGTTATACCAGTACTTTGAAGACTATAGTCCTAATTTTCTTATTCAAAGCCTGGTTTGGAGGAGAAATTGTGATAACAACATCATTTGGAGGTTTGGAGGAGAAATTGTGACTTCAGGTCATCCTTTCCATTAGCTTCCATATTTTGACTCAAAAAGTTACCTAAAACCTGGAAACAGTGGAAAATAAACTTTATAAACTAAAATCACAGTTCAATGGATTATATTGATAGAATTTCATCATGAAATTTCAGCAATATCAGTGAGATTACATGAGCACCATTTCATAAAAAAAAGTAAGGTAAATAAATAGAAAATCAGAAAGCAAACCAAAAAATGTCATGCTTCATTGTTTAACCACCAGCAAATGATATTTGATGCAACATAGTTCATACTGTAATGCAAGAAACTTAACAAGCTGTATCTACTCATCACCTTATCTCAAAAACAAAAATATTAATTATAATAAACAATTTCTTTTAGTATAAACGTGGTTCTATTTGCAGTAGTGTATTGACACTAGTAAAACAATATTAGGATAATACCCACAGGCTCAAAAGTCATGCAATGTACATAAAACCACAGTCCGTTGAAAACCCTGCTGCGAACTAAGTCCGCTCAATCTTCAACAATACGCATCCAATATAATCCAGACTTAATAAAACGGCCAGGAATAATAAATTCTCTCAAAAGCAAAACAGATGTGTGCATAACAAACAAAACATCCATGTGCTTCCAACAACACCTGACAAAAATACCTAATTTTTTGGTAGCAACCATGGTTTGATTTATTAAGTACAAGAATAGTTGGTTATTCCATATTGCAACATCTCCATCATCCCTTCATTTGCCTTCACAAATACCCCATTGCAGAGAAATAAGCTGTCGGCATTGCAGACATTAAACTTGAAATATATTAAATGCAACAACTCCATCCACATGTACGGAATTCTGTAGTAATGGCAAGCAAGAAAGCACTAGAATAGCTATTTTTCCCATCCTAATTCATATTAGAGAGAGAACTATTTACAGATGCCAAATGCAAACTTTTTAATTTAAGAACAATAACTGAAGAAAGATTATCTTTGGCATTTAGTACCTGAATCGTTGTTCTTCCTCTTCTTCAATACCAACTCATGTATGTAATTCAGAGCCGACACCGACGTCTCCTCCGCCGCCAGGAAAGTAAATGATCAGCTAATTCATTGAAAACCTTCATGTAGTAGCAGCTAAAACTGGGTAGGGGAAGTAGGGGAAATGCAGCGGCTACAGGACATGAAATGAAATGAAAATAAGGCATAAATCCATACAGAAACAGCAGCATTCAAGTACACATACTACTCTCTTCTAACCAGTTATTTAGAACTCCGAACAGATCGATGAATTCTGATTTTATTCGCAGGAGCCAGTATGAATCATAGCAACTGTTTCCTTGATTTGGGGCAAAAAGAGAAGCTAAAATTGTAAAGAGAAGAATCAGGATATGAAAGTGAAAATTTCCCATTTATAAACTTTCTGAATGACAAGGAAAAAGAAAAATCTGAGGGATGTTGGCAGCAAAATTATACAGGTATTCTTCATGGATTTAAGCAAATATTTTAAGGATGTTTTCACCTTTTAACCTTTTTAGAGAGATTTTGCTAAAAGTTGGGATACTTTTTCTGGTTGTCTGAAGGAAATGATAGAAGTATGGAGCATGTTTTAGTTGCTTTTGAGGTGAAGAAATGAAAGAAGATAAGATAGTGTAATGTGGAAAAAAGAAGTTGGAAAAAAAAAAATGAAGAAAAGTATGGAAGAGACCCTCACACTTCACCCTAATTCTCCACGAGCTTCTGCATCAGCTTCACCATTTTTACACCACATCAATTATCAATACAATATAGATAGATATAGATATAGTCATATAAATATAGATAGAGAATAGAGTTGCCCTTTTTTTTCCATGAAAACGTACATTGATTTCTGGAACCTTAGTTGTTGTAGGCTTGTAGCTAATTAAAAAAAGATTAATAATAAGGATGACAAGGAATTGTTGGTGTTTGTTTAAATGATACAATCACTAAACTCAAATAATCTTTAAACCAAACCGTCGAATTATGTCATCCATTAATACAGTTTCAAAATCAAGAGGAAAATTGCTAAACATACACACAATTACAAGAAATTATGACACATAACACTAAGAAACCTTTTTTCAATTAACAATTGACTAAAGTAATTTTGGAATCAATAATTAGACCTTCCCCGACTACTCTGAGCTGCAAAATCACAATATTTCCTTCATAACAGATTTATATTCAGATTTCCAACACAGGCTCAATTTCAGTGATACACATCGAGAGAAAGAAGGCAGAAAATACCTCACGAATATCAGCCAAAAGCTTGGTTTCTCCTTCAATCCGGCAAAGCTGTGCTCCTCGATTTCAAACTTCTTCTGCTAAATCTACTAATTCCTTGACTTCTCATATGTGTGTTCCCTCTGTAATGCAGACAATTAGAACAAGAAAGAACAATCAACTGAAAAACATATTACTACAGAACGAATTTGATGCTCAAGAACTTTTCCTGAAAACATGTCAATAGAAGAACAAACTCACACAATGGCCATAAAGAGGCAGCTCACACCAAAAGAACAAACCAACAAAATAAAAACGGAAGAACTTTCTCTATGCAATAAACCTTTGACACTATAAATTACGAAGAACTTATCTGAAACATACAGGAGAAGGAGTTTCTCCTTGACTTCAAGCTTTCTTGTTCTCAATCTGAACCGTTTCTACTGTTGAGGTCGCAGAACCAGCAGCAATATAGAAGAGAAAAGGAGAGAGTTCTTCAACGAGAGATTAATAACTACAAATCCCGCAGAATGAAATCCCCAAAAATGAAAAACCCATAACAAATCTCACCTGAAACAAGTCTATTCACGCTCATAACCCCTCCGAGATTCAAGCTTGTCGCAGAATTCGATGGAGTTGACAATGGCGGGATGCAATGGCGCCGCGGTAAGCTTAGGGTTTTCAAGGAGTTTGCCAAATTTTGGGGATAAATTTCGGAGAAATCACATTTATTTTGTATATTACATAAATCTTAAGTTCAATTCTGGAACACGTTTATTTTGTATATTGCAGAAATCATAAGTTGCTGAACACGTTTTTTGTTTCCTTCTTTATTTCGTTTATTTTGTTTTCAATTTAATAACACATAATATTGTTTTATTAATAAATAAAATACAAAGAATCCCTTGAATAACATTTCCGAGGGAATTCCGGAATTTGGCATAAAATAAAATTTTGAAAAATTGAAAAACATGTTTTTAATTGTACAATTTAATAAAATAAAGTATTATTTGTTCATAAATTAAATAAAGAAAATCTCTTCCTACAAATATATAAAAACGGAATTCGATTTCATCTTAAATAATATTAAACATGAACATATGCATTAACGATATCACCCGAAATCCTAGTCGATAGTTTGATTACGTACATATATGTATATATATATAACTTACAATTTACTATTTTAATATGTAACATTATCTTTCTTAATTCACTTATGATATTTATAATTGTCGTGGATGGTAATTTGTTTTAATAAATTATGAGATGCTCTTTAATTTAAAATGCCTACCGAATGTTTGATTACATACGTAGAACCATCAATTCACTCATTTAATAACTAAAATTATCTTACTTTATTCACTAATTATACATATAATTATCATGGATTGTATTTAAAATCAACAAATTATTTTATAGTGTTTAATTTTAAAAAATAAAATTACAAATTCCGAGGGAATTCCGAGGGAAAATGGTTTTCCCTCGGAATTTCGAAAAACCTAAATATTAAAAAAAGAGAAAAAATTGTTTTTAAATATTAAATGTAATAACATGATGTTTTCGTTGTTAGTAAATTAAATAAGAAAAAAATCTCTTCCAAAAATATGTGAAAACGAAATTTGATTTCACTTTAAAATAAAACGAATGTACTTAACGTTTTGATATCGTTCGAAATACCTACCGAATGTTTTATTACATACGTAGAACCATCAATTCAGTCATTTAATAACTAAAATTATCTTACTTTATTCACTAATTATACATATAATTATCATGGATTGTATTTAAAATCAACAAATTATTTTGTAGTGTTTAATTTTAAAAAATAAAAATTACAAATTTCGAGGGAATTCCGAAAAATCTAATTATTAAAAAAGAGAAAAAATTATTTTTAAATATTAAATGTAATAACATGATGTTTTCTTTGTTAGTAAATTAAATAAGAAAAAAATCTCTTCCAAAAATATGTAAAAACGAAATTCGATTTCAATTTAAAATAAAACGAATGTCCTTAACGTTATGATATCTTTCGAAATACCTACCGAATGTTTGATTACATACATATAACCATCAATTCACTCATTTGATAATTAAAATTATCTTACTTTATTCACTAATTATACATATAATTGTCATGGATTGTATTTAAACTCAACAAATTATTTTGTAGTGTTTAATTTTAAAAAATAAAAATTACAAATTCCGAGGGAATTCAGAGGGATTTCCAAGGGAAAATGGTTTTCCCTCCGAAATCCCTCGGAATTCCGAAAAATCTAAATGTTAACAAAGTGAAAAAATTGTTTTTAAATATTAAATGTAATAAGATGATGTTTTCGTTGTTAGTAAATTAAATAAGAAAAAAATCTCTTCCAAAAATATGTGAAAACGAAATTCGATTTCAATTTAAAATAAAACGAATGTACTTAATGTTTTGATATCGTTCGAAATACCTACCGAATGTTTGATTACATACGTAGAACCATCAATTCACTCATTTAATAACTAAAATTATCTTACTTTATTCACTAATTATACATGTAATTATCATGGATTGTATTTAAAATCAACAAATTATTTTGTAGTGTTTAATTTTAAAAAATAAAAATTACAAATTCCGAGGGAATTCCGAGGGAAAATGGTTTTCCCTCGGAAATCCCTCGGAATGCCCTCGGAATTTCAAAAAATCTAAATATTAAAAAAAGAGAAAAAATTATTTTTAAATATTAAATGTAATAACATGATGTTTTCTTTGTTAGTAAATTAAATAAGAAAAAATTCTCTTCAAAAAATATGTAAAAACGAAATTCGATTTCAATTTAAAATAAAACGAATGTCCTTAACGTTATGATATCATTCGAAATACCTACCGAATGTTTGATTACATACGTATAACCATCAATTCACTTATTTAATAATTAAAATTATCTTACTTTATTCACTAATTATACATATAATTGTCACGGATTGTATTTAAACTCAACAATTTATTTTGTAGTATTTAATTTTAAAAAATAAAAATTACAAATTCCAAGGGAATTCCGAGGGATTTCTGAGGGAAAATGCAATTCCCTCGGAATTCCCTCGTAATTTCGAAAAATCTAAGTATTAAAAAATGGGAAAAAATTATTTTTAAATATTTAATGTAATAACATGGTGTTTTCTTTGTTAGTTAATTAAATAAGAAAAAAATCTCTTCCAAAAATATGTGAAAACGAAATTCAATTTCAATTTAAAATAAAACGAATGTCCTAAACGTTATGATATCGTTCGAAATACCTACCAAATATTTGATTACATACGTATAACCATCAATTCACTCATTTAATAACTAAAATTATCTTACTTTATTCACTAAAAATTAAATAAATTCTAATTTTCCGAGGAAATTTTCCCTCGGAATATTCAAGATTTGAAAATATGAAAATTTCCGAGGGAATATATCCCTCCGAAATCCCTCGGAAAATAATTTTAATTTAAAAATTATATAAGTTTTACTATTCCGAGGGAATTTTCGAGGGAATTTCCCTCGGAAAACTGAAGATCTAAAAATGCGAAAATTTCCGAGGGAATATATCCCTCGGAAATCCCTCGGAATATAATTTTAATTTAAAAATTAAATAAATTATAATTTCCCTCGAAAATTTCCCTCAGAATTCCCTCGGAATATTCAAGAATTGAAAATATGAAAATTTCTGAGGGAATATATCCCTCGAAAATCCCTCAGAAAATAATTTTAATTTAAAAATTATATAAGTTTTAATATTCCGAGGGAATTTCCGAGGGAATTTCCCTCGGAAAATTTAAGATATTAAAATGCGAAAATTTTCGAGGGAATATATCCCTCGGAAATCCCTCGGAATATAATTTTAATTTAAAAAATCAATAATTTCTAATTTTCCGAGGGAAAATTCCCTTGGAAAATAGTTTTAATTTCAAAAATAATTAAGTTTTAATGTTCCGAGGGAAAAGTCCCTCGGAAATCCCTCGGAAAACTTGGCGGCTAACCTTGGCGCTAAAATTTCCGAGGGATTTTCGAGGGAATTTTCCCTCGGAAATTAATTGGGTGAATTCCCTCGGAAATTCCGAGATTCGCCTGTTTTCTTGTAGTGTCTTGACATGGGCCCACTAGCCCATATATATTGTGATTTTGGTTTAATCTTTGTATATGCATGTTTCGATGTTTAATTAATTGTGAGCATATTATTTTCTTTTATAGTGTATTCTATATCTGCCAACTTGAACAACATCCCTGAGCTTAATGGTTCCAATTTCGAGCAATGGAAAGAGCATGTTATGATTATACTTGGTCGTTCGGATCTCGATCATGCATTAAGGTTTGATCGCCCTGCGGATCTCACTGATACTAGCACTGTTGTACAGAGATCCGCATACGAGAAGTGGGAGCGATCAAATCGCATGAGTTTGATGATCATGAGGTGCTCAATTCCGGAAGCCATAAGGGGGTGATATTCCTGACGAAGAAAATACCAAAAGTTTCCTGGACCAAATAGCAAACCGATTCAAAACTAATGGAAAGGTTGAGACAAGCACTACTCTTAGTAAGCTCGTTTGTATATGGTATAAAGGTAAGGGAAACATAAGGGAAACATAAGGGAGTACATTATGGAGATGTCCAATCTTGTGACAAGACTTAAGGGCTTAAAGTTTGAGGTGTCGGACGACATACTTGTGCACTTGGTCTTGATCTCACTTCTTGCACAATTTAATCCATTTAAAATCTCTTACAATACTCAAAAGGAGAAATGGACTCTCACCATCAATAAGAGGAAAAGGAATAAGGATAAGGAAACTGCAGAATTTGGGACAAGCCAACCTAAGGTGCAAAACAAACAGAATTCGGTTATTTTCTGTTACTTTTGCAAGAAACCTAATCACATAAAGAAGGATTCTCCCAAATACGTCGCTTGTCGTGAAAAGAAAGGTAGACTTCTCAACTTTGTTTGTTCAGAAGTTAATTTGGCTTTAGTACCTAGTGACACCTGGTGGATAGATACGGGTGCAACTACTCACATAAGTGTCACAATGCAGGATTGCCTAAGATGCCGAGTACCAACTGATGCTGAAAGATACATGTATGTGGGGAATGACAATAAAGCTTTAGTGGAAGCTATTGGTGTTTTTAGAATTCATTTAAATACTGGATTTTATTTGAATTTGGAAGATAAAAATTATTATGCTTTCAACCTAGAAAGGTATGTTTCGGTATGCGTGCTAAGTCTGCATAAATCTGAGTTTATGCCTTAAGAGACGTGTGATTCAAGATTTGTTTGATAAGTCTCCCTATATGTATACTATCACGGGAAAATGTTTTGGCGTGCAAAAACTAACCCCGGGTTTACGAACATCGCTTCTACTATATGCTGTGTTCTGTATATATGTATAGCGTGCGTGCGTTAGCCCCTCACTCAGTCTTTGGACTGACCCCTCCCCCTTTATGTTTTTAGTGTGCAGGTTTCGGTTTGGGTTCACGTTGGAGTTTATGCTAGGCGGCGGTGTGTCGTGTCTTTTGAGTCTGTGTCTGTACGTTTCAGTTTGTTAAGTATTTTGTTCTGATTTCTGATTCTTAAATTCCATATAAGATATGTCACATGCATGTTTGAAATTATGAACTGAATGTAAGGAATTCGGGACAGGTTAGGATAGGTGCTCGGATTAGATGAACCCGTTGTGATTATATGATTATTCGGGACAGGTTTCTAGGGCCAGTTGAACCCGTCTTGTTGTGTAAATGTTCGGGACAGGATAGGACAAGTTCGATTGATTAGTTGAACCCGTGTAGATGATCTTGACTTCTGTATTGCTCAATATGGTTTTTTTTGTACTAAAGTTTTTTTGAAAGTTGGTATTTTCGCCTGGCTTTCGCTGTCATGTTTCGCATATTCTCTTTTGTTCAGGGTTAGTTACCGCCTAGCTAGTGTGTGTGTTTTTGTTAGTCACCCGTTCGCTATAACTTGGTACATGTGCGGACTCTCCATTTCGTACACGTATCGGGTCATAGTGCGGGGGTGTGGTGCCCCACCGCTTGGGGTGTTACATGGCCCATACGGAGCAGAGGATATCCGTGCAAAAGAATAAGCTCGGTACGAAATTCAAAAAGAAAGCTAGTATGACTGAGCTTAAATGGAGGATCGGGAAAAAGGCTGGGGAAAGAGCAAGGTTCGGAAACTCCGGCGATATATCAATCAATCAATATGAGAAGTGGGCAGAAATCAAGCCTCAATGGAATGGACCTAGCCAAGTGTGGGATTGCCGTTCTGCTAGGCTTCCCCGCTATGTAGATGGGCGCCCCGACCGCTGCTTGGCGTGGGGTAGCATAAGTCGTTTCCAGTGAAGAGGTGAGTGGTTTTCGAGAATCTGCCATCTCGAGGACTGAAATGTTTTGAGTAGTATAAGGTAGTTGAGGATTTTGTGCTACAAAAATAGGCATAACCATAGGAGAAGGAATCGTCACTAGCGGTTGTTTTGGTGCCGTAGACTATTTGTCAAAGTTCCCATAACAGGGTGGCACTGCACCATAAGGATGAGAAGTCTTATTCTCTAACTCTAGAAGATAGATCCATCTGCTGCTTTGATAGCATAGGTTCCTCAAACTCTTGTTATAGAGCTTTCTAATGGATTTTTCGTCTTGCTTATTGACATGTTTATGTTCTGTACAGACTGAGGTTCTAAAGACAAATAAAGTTTTATTTGATTGAATACTCTGACAATAAGGATTTTAGCTTTCTATTGTTGTAGCACCCCGGAGCGAAGGGCATTACATCCCCCGCACCATCTCTGACACATGTAACGAAATGGGAACTCCACATACGCACCAAGCCATGGCGAACAGGTGACAAACAAAAATACACAACCTAGCTAGGCGGTCTAGACCCTCAAATTAGAGCTCGCATCAAACATAAAATAACGGAAGCGATTAAATACAAATAATAGCATGTTCGAATTCATCATATCATGTCCATCATACATAACTTATACAAATTAAATACAAGACAAGTATACAAATCTTATCCCAGGCCAGAGTCTAAGTATCGAACTTGTACATATTTCAAAATTAACAAAATGCGTAAAATAAATGAAATACAACGCATGTGACTCGAGCTATCCTTAAACAACGACTCAAGGATAACCGCCTAGCTAGAACCTCCAAAAACACCTACAACTTAAATGAAAAGGGGGAAAAGAGAAACAAAAACGAGGGTCAGTCCTAAAGACTGGTGAGGGGGCTAACACACACCCCCATATAGACGTATAGAGTACAACACATAACAATTCGAAAAGAATCCACGAACCGGGGATGGTTTTTACAAGTTAAGTCATTTCCCGTGATAATAGATATATATATATATAGAAGAGGTTAAAGGCAAAAGGCCAAACAACCAATTTTAACTATTTAAGAGTCCATTCCCGTCTCATATATAGATTCATACATAATCACACAAACTCGGGGAGTACAAGTTTTTCTTCCAAACTCCATTCATAAACATAATTAATAATCAAAACTAAAATCATAAACCATCCTTACTCTGGGTGACAGAAGTGTAGCAAGCCGTAGCTATCGGTTATAATTAAAATACGTGTCAAGGATTAATTACTTCCTTGCACGTGGGGAAACCACCGTCTCAAGAGAACCACCCTTCCTCATACTCCTAAGGTTAGATGAAACTCTGAAAGGAAAGTGTTGATGGGGGAGCTAGCCGACCCCACGGCCGTCCCGAGATGCAATACCACTCTCCGGGGCCCATTTCATAATTCAAAATCATAGTTTTCATAAGCTTATCTTTCAAAGCTCAAACCTCGCTACACACTCACACATATTCAAAGCTTTTCAAATGAAGATCAATATAGAGTTTATATACATATAAAAGCCTTTTCAAAGTGTTATACATAATGGGACGAGCCCTCAAAATACATATCATACACATATTTATCATATAATATACATAGTTTGCATGCGGGCTTCAAAACATATAGGCTTGTAGGTCATATTATCTAAAAGGAAGAAAACCTCACCTTTCCAACGTAGTGGAGCAAAAGGATATAAAACGGACGTAAACGGACACTTACGGGACCTCTTCGTTACCCACGGGACCAAGCTTTGAACAAAGGAAACAACAGAGGATGTTCTTAGACTCAAAATGTACCAAATTGACGCTCGGCGAAAGCGTATGATGCATAAAATGCATAAGAAATGCAACAATTAAGGCATATGCGTTCATATATCACGTATTTCATATTAAACGGATCCATAAATGCAATACTATGAAGGTAGCACATAATTTGACATGCTATCATTCCACTCAAGTCATAAGAGAAACGAGAGATTAGCACATTATGCAAATAAACAAAGTTCTAACTCATTAATGCACATTGAAAAGCACTTAAGTCACTAAGGAGCACATGAGAGCATAAATAAAAAATGAGCATCTAAAATCAATCATAAATTCATATTATACAAGGTAACACATAATACAACATGTTATCAATGCATCCATATTCTTGCATGCATGCACGTACGAAGACATATAGAGCATGTTAGGTCATATATATTACGTATAAAAACACCGAATTCCCGTAATAAATTCATAACAAATCATATAACACATAATTCATCAAGTACATAATGCAGAAGAAGTGAAAAATGAGAAAGAAGTTCACGAAAAATGCAAACGAAGCGAAAACAACACAACACACAAGTACAACTCAAAACTAGGGCAAAACACGGTAGCCGCCATGACCCAAAAATGACCTGAAATGCGGTCGAGACAAGAGGAAAAATAGGTCGCAGCCGCAACCAAAAGTGAACTGGTCGACATCGCGGCCACGACCACTGGCGGCAGTAGGGCAAAACGTGATTTTCAGGCCAAAAACTCCACAAAACATCATCCAATTCAAGCCATCTTCAAGATAACATGTTAAGGCAAGCATAGGATACATAATTCATCCAAGAAAAGCTCAAGAACATGACCAAGCAAGCCACATATCAAGAGATGGATGAAGGATGAAAAATTCCCTTTCTTCTTCATGCATAACCTTCAAGTTTTTCTAATAAAAACTTAAAATTCCTAAACCATCATGCAATCTAATTTCATAGAAGTGAAAATGGATGTCTTAAGTTCATATATGATGTATCAAATCCAAAGGAAATGCAAGGAATCATACAAATTCATCAAGAAGTTCCAAACCCTCACTATTCACCAAATATTCCATATCTCACTCATTTCTCCATGGATTTCAGAAAATAAGGTGTAAAATTAAATAGGAAAGGATGTATATAACATTCGTGGACTTACCTTTCAAATTTGAGGAATCGGATGAGTATCGAGCTCAAAACTTGAAAAATCAATAGTGTTCTCTTCTCTTCTCTTGGGATTTCGGGTTGCAGATGAAAAGAGCCCTTTTTCCTTCTATTTTGACATTTGTAACGAAGTTAATGACTGATATGGAGATAGGGGGTTAAGTCAAGGATATGTGGGCCCAAGAATCACTCAATTTGGTCAAGAAATGCTCAAGTTATAGCTAAAAGAGTACAAAGGGGTCCAAGTTGCCGCGAGGCTCGGTTCGGTTCGGTTCGGTAAACTTTCAAAGGTCCAAACGGGATTATAAAATTACAAATTTAGGTTATATGACTTCCATTCTTCATTATGAGTACCACACTTCTTTCGGAATTCAAATCCGAATTCTCGACCTCAAGTTGTGGCGCCCGGAACCCAAGGTGCAATAAAACTAGTTAGGCCCTCGAGTCCCTCACAAATCCCGTTTTACAAAACGAGCCAGGAACCAAAATAAATGAACTCTAAAACATGTAAAGATCATGCAAACACGTTCATAACTCACATATTTCACGTATACCAAGATTTCACAAAAATCGGAATTAAATCCGGACACGTAAAAAGAAAATTCCGAGGCACGTAGTCATGAACATTAAAACTCAAGTTATAAGTTAAACAAATAATTAAAATTAATTTGAAATGATCACATATTCAATAAAATAACACATATTTGCATAATTAAATAATTTAAAAGCGTAATTAACAATCTCATTACAATGTACCTGTACGGCCGGAGGAGCGAGATGTTACAATTGTGGTTTTGCATTAAGTATTTGAAAGTGCTTTGGGACTCTTTGAGTCATAAGGTAGGACCAGTTGGAAATAGGCATGTCTAAGATCACTTTAAATGTAATTCCCATGCTTCATGCCATGCTTTTGATCTATGTCATTGATTGTGTTAGTATTGTGACCACTGTTCGGTTTAGTTACGAATTATGTAACGAAAGCTGCTTTGATCCTATAATAACATAATTGATGGACCAGATTTTTTGGAAATATTTCAAAAGTAGAGATAGCATAAGGTTGTGCACACTAAGGTTTAAAACTATATACAATTATATGGAACCATATGTGGACCAAGTGGGAGATTGTTGGATTTTCTATTTAGTGGTCTCACATATTTAATAAATTGTACGTAGTCTATCTCATAATACGAGCCAAATTGAGTGATCTACTTAAGATTTATTTAATTATATGGGCTTACAGAAATATTTGTTGAAGTATGGGTCTTTTATATGTAGAAACCCATGGACATTTAATTATGATTGATGGGCCCATAATTAAGGTGCCCTACTTTTGGTTATATATTAGGGTTGTTGATACGAACCCCACGTACTTTCCGTGAAACCCAATACTAATACTTGGAGTTCTAAGAATCTGATCGTCTAAAGGTAACGGGCGTTACCGATCTTCCTAAGAAAAGGGGTAACGGGCGTTAACCCCTGTCGGCCAAGACGCCTGTGTCCATTAACGGACGGACGTTACCAAAAATAACTGATGAGGTGTAACGCCCGTTACCTTTAGTATCCAGTGCGTTTGATCTCATTAACGGGCGTTACCAAAAAATAACAACAATGGTGTAATGCCCCTTCGTATAATTCCGCCCAAAACTTATTTAAAATACGAACACATAACTAATAATGCTCAATCACGTCAATTAACTGAAATTAACGCATAGTATTCAATCAAATCACAGTTCACCTATAACGATTCATATCAACAATTCATTCTTCTCAAGAAAGACAATCAAACCATGCACAAGCATATGAACAAATTAAATGGACCTCACGATTGACAATGATGCTCAAATCGCGACCCTTGTACCATCAAGATCTTGGCTACCTAGTAAACCATCACGTGACCTGCAACGAGAGAGATAACTCAATTATTACGAGAAAACGAGGACGACAGAAACGAAAACAACGGAAACAAAAACAAAATAAAAGAAAAGAAAAAGGGAAAAGTTAGTTCTAAGTTATAGTCGTTAGCTTGACTGCAGGAACCAATTTCGGATTAGTAATTCCCAACCAATGTGTCACAAGGAGTGACCTCGTTCTTCTTACTCACAAACCCAGAGCTTGATCTCCTACTATCTAAATCCAGAACATCCTTCATTCTCGCTCTCTGAAACTTCGTTTCTCTCTGCCAATCAACTGCATCTATTTACTCTGTAAATAGAGTCTCTCCGACTAGCGTATCATTGACAACCTTAATCATGCAACACTTATCTGGAATTGCGGGTGGTGTGCTGGAACCAAAGTTCCTGAACTCCATTCTTTCATCTCCTATTTTGAACGTGAGCCGTCTATTCTGAACATCAATATCTGCTCCAACCGTAGCCAGAAACGGTCTTCCAAGTATCAATGGCATCCTCTCATCGCTCTCAATATCAAGAACTACAAAATCAGTAGGAATGTGAAATTTTCCAACTTTTACCAAAATGTCTTCCAAAATTCCTGTCGGATATTTCACCGATCTATCTGCTAGTAGAAGTGTCATATTCGTCGACGTGAACTCCTTCACTCCTAATTTCTTGCAAGTAGATAATGGAATTAAACTCACACTGGCTCCTAAATCACACATAACATTATGAAATTGCAAAGAACCAATAGTAAGGGGAATTGAAAAACTCCCTGGATCTTTAAGCTTCGGAGGAAGCTTATGCTGAATAATAGCACTGAATTCCTTAGTAAGTATCACAGTAGTGAAGTTGTCAGGCATCTCCTTGCTTGGAATCACCTCTTGAATCACTTCTTCCTCCAAATTCTCATTCTTAAAATCAATTTTCTCTTCAGCCTTCTCAAGTACTCATTTTTCAAGCACAACCTCCTTAACATCTAGACTTACACACTCGTTCGGACCTTCTTTATCTCTATTATCTCCTACAAATATGGCCAGGCATTGCTCCTTCGGATTGTTTTCAGTTTGGCTTGGTAGCATTCCTGAGCCCCTCAAATTCAAAGATTGGGCAATCTGGCCAATCTGAATCTCCAAAGTTTTGGACTGATTTACCACTTGATCTACTTGGGCTTCCAACTTCTGATGCCGACACGTAGACACGGTTATGAACTTTTCAAACGCGACCTCCCAACCCTGCTTTTGCTCCTGCTGAGGTGGTGCAACATTATATTGTGCTGGTGGTCGTGGTTGAAATTGCTGCCTAGGTTGGAACTGTGGTCTGGGTTGGGGTGGTTGTTGAACATTCAGATTATTAGACCACGACAAATGAGGGTTGTTCTTCCATCCTGGATTGTAGGTGTTTGAGTAGGAATCTTTTGCGTCCCCAAATACGCTACAACCCTGCACTGTCGCACTTCCCAGCCGGATGTGAGACCTAGCACCTGAGAGGCACGCCAGCGAACGGACGATGCTATATGATATCAAAGTAAGAAAACATGGTAGCGGAATTTGAAACACTTAAAACAACAGCTTATGTTTGGGGCAGTAAATAAAAGAATTTTGAATGATTTGAAACTTATGAAAACTTAGAAGCAATAGAGTTATTCATGATCTAAGAGTATGATATTGTAGTAATATAATAACTATACAATATTATAGTCTAACTTGGCTTAGTTAAGAAACCTGATCTAATATGCACAAGATAATGGACTCTCTATGCTTCAAGATACCCGCTAAGGAGCGATGACAATACCTGAAATCATGAATTTGAAAGGAGCGGGGGGTTAGTCAAAGTGACTAAGTGAGGGGTGGTTGAGTGATACTATAAAACTTTAGAATTTTTACCAAGAAACTTTTATTTGAAAGGATCTTTAATAGTAATTGAATAAGAGTAAAGTAATAATTTTGAGAGTAATGAGAAATCAGTATACATAGCCGGATTAACCAAGAAACTCCTTGGTCAGTATCCGATAATAGGAAAATACTATAACAATATAAATATTGGGTTCATATTTATTTGAAGATAAAGGGGTAGAGGGATTATATGCTATACTTTTTAAGAAAATATGAACCCCTTTGTGAAACAATATGGTGCCCGCAAGCTAGGCATTCTCCAACCTTAACTCCTTAAAACCAAGAACATTCGTAACGACATTGATCCAGATGTCGTTACTCAATAAAAAGAAATACAACGTTACCATCCTTCTTCCTCCGGTGTCACCTCAGGGAGCTACCCCTAGTGACGATATACATGAATTTGGGAGGGATGTACCTTTTCTTGTCACTTGATGTGGAATAACTAACCTCCAGTTAGACCACCACGAAGATCTAGTTGGCGGCTGGTATAATAGTAGATCTCGGCCCATGCCTCCCGGACTACTACTTCTACCAAGACCACCGGGCCCACAATAAGAAAATATATTTTGCTTGCATTTAACGATACTCGATAAACGGTAGCATAGTACTGAGATATTTTAACGTGAAATACTTTAATTTCTATAAGAAGATGAGAAAACATGAATACTTTAAAATGATTGATTTTGTATACTAGAACAATATAAGTTGATATTAATGTATTTTTCCCAAAAGGTTAGTATCATTTATAAAGAGGTAAAACTTTGATCTGTATTAGGGTAGGCCATAAAACATTTGATATATATAGACTCATGATCCTAGTTGAAAACATTTAACCTCACCTACTGTAACCAGGTATTATGTAATAATACCGGAGTCCTAGTCCGTCCAGATCTTCACCTATGAGTGGTGATCAACTATAAGTTTCTATTCCATAACCAATACTAATCACATAGACAAGTTTCCACAATAAAGCATACCATAGCATGAAAGGTGATCACATAAAAATATTTCGGTAATATACAACTTTAACATTCAAACAAGACTTATAAAATAAGGTCCATTATTATATCAAGTAATTACTAATCAAATTAGGAATCTCAATAAGCTTCTATGTTATAAAAAAAGTTCATAAAGAAATCTTATTTTGGAAATGATATTTGAAAATATCTGATTTGAAAAGCCTAAATGAATATCTTTATTTGAAATAAAAATCCTAATTCTTTAATGTTTGAAATCTTGAACGTTTTGAATTTTAGTATAATAATATGAAACGTTTAAATGATCTTTGAAACTTTAATTTTACTCGGTAAACCCTTATTTTCACCGTTTAAGTGAATTTCTTTAATTAATTAGGTTTTATGAAATCTTTAACTTAATTAAATATTTATTAATCACATCATGATCCTAATTATAATATTTGAAATGAAATTTAGGATTTAATTTGACAATGTAGGTTATATTTGGAAAATGTTTCACAATTATTGATTTTTGGAAAATTCGGATAAAATCCTTATTTAAAAAATTCCAAAACTAATTTTATAATTAATTTAATATAAATTTCAAAATTATCAGAATATGGGTTGACCAAAAAGTCAAATTTACAATTAAAAACATTTACTATTCAATTTCTTATGAATTAATCACTTTATAACATAAAATCGAACACGCATACTCACACACTATCACACTTGCACCTAAAATCATTTAAGAGCAACATGAACATTTTCTTAAGTCCATTTGAATATTCAAAGAGGGTGTGTAACATGCTTGATCATATTCATTATAACATAGAATTTGAAGCATAATAGCAAGATATACAAATTTTCTATGAAAAATAATTCTAAATAAATTATCCTAGGCATGAATTTAATCAAACAAGATCATGAATACTTAAACATATGAATATACTATATCATAGAATAATTCATGCATTTAATTAAATAAAATTCACATATATTATCATATTTTTCCTAAACTAGCATAAATAGCATATATTTCATAAAATAAATTCCTAGAGCATAATTTAATTTAATCTAAGCATGATACTACTATTATTATACTAAGAACATAATATAAAGTATGAAATAATAAAATAAAAAACACCTTAGCCTAGGGAGAGAGAGGAGTGGCTTGTGAGGGGGAGAGAGGGAGTGAATTTTGTGTAGTCTTGGAAATGAACTTGGAGGGGTATTTATACTTGGGATTTAGGAGTTATGTTGCAATTCCTAAGAGTTTAGGGGAGATGTGGATGCTTCATGACCTAAACAAATGCTTGGTAGCTATGTAGGAAATGTGGTTGTCTCACATTTTAAACAAATACTTGGAAGCTATATAAGAAATGTGGTTATATTACATTCATTTATTTAAACTTTCTAGAAGGCCTATGTTGTCATGGATGATGTCATGTTGAATAAAAGTAAATGTAAAATGGTACAAAATTTATTCAAAAGTCGAGAGGGGAAAACTTGAAGTAGTAAATTAATGAAAGAACGAGTGAAAAATAATATTCGTTATGATTATAAATATGAAATATTTAGAGTTTTCTGTTATAAACTATGAACGTTAAAGATGATGAAAATCATGAGAAATTTATATAAACGAAGCTATGATGAAGTTTAAAGGTTGGAAAAATTATGATAGTTTAGAGAAAAATTCAAGAAACGTTTTAAGTAAAATTTCGAATATTGAATGAAAGCTAATTATTTAAAATAAAATGATATTTATAAAATATGCTACGGTTGGAATCAAGTTTTGGTAAATGTACGAAAATTCATAAAATAATTCAAGGATCGTTTTGTCTATAATATTGAATATCAAAGAGTGTACGGATAAAAAGTTGTTTACGGTAAGAATAGTAACTAGGGTTTTGAAGTGATTTTCGATACTACTTGAGTTAGAATAGGAATTAGGGTTTGTGGATGATATCAAAATTCTCAAAATGATTCAAGGATTTATTTGATTATAATATTTGATAGGAAAAAGTGTTCCGAGAAATTCCTAATTGTATGGAATAAATAGTGATCAAGGGACCTAATGGTAATTTTGATCAACAATTTTTGTAAAGAGTTTCGGGTCATGGAAAACATATGTAAGTGATAGAAAAATATAAGTTTCATGCCTCTAAGGTTCTACGAATGAGATAAGAGGATATCGTTTAGTGGATAAACAATGACATGGGGATAAAATCGTAACTCCGATGTTAAATTTCCGAAAATGATTTTAAAACAAGAGATGTGAGTTAAGGTATTCAAGAAATATAGATTTGAGTTTTTTAGTATTCTATTGAGGAAATGGAGGCTTGAAAATGAATAGTAATATGGGGTTTTAGTTGAGATCTCTCCCAAAGTCACATAATAGCACGTAAGAACAACTTAAAACACATAGAAATGTGATGCATGAACAACATTAGACGGATCAAAGTCTATAAACGCTTTCACTTTCTTTCAAGGCTTACCAATTCTAACTAGGCCCTGTTTAGGGCTGTTACAGGATCATTTGCTGGTTTGAAGTTATTTGCGTAGTTCACCTGCTCTTGCACCTGTTCTCCTGCATTGGTATGAGGACACATATTAAAATCATGTGGACCACAACAGATTTCACATGTTACCTGGACTGGTTGGGACAGTATCCCAACTACATTGACAGTTAGTTGGTCCAATTTCTTGTTAATCTAACTCTATGACTCCTATTTGCACCTTCACTGGTTACGAATGGCTCCTTTCATGCACAAAAACATGGTTCTGCGATATATTATCTAATAACTCAGTAGCAACTGCTTCAAATTTGGCTAAGAATGCTCCGCCAGCTGCGGCATCCATCGCTCCTCTAAAGGTAGGGGATATCCCATTGTAAAAAGTCTGAATCAATAACCAACAGGGAATTCCGTGATGTGGACACTTCTTCTGCAAATCCTTAAATCTCTCCCAAGCTTCATAGAAAGACTCTCCATCCAACTGCCTGAAACCTTGGATATCTTTCCTGTACTTCGTGGTTTTGCTAAGTGGAAAGAACTTTGCTAGGAAAGCCCGAGATAATGCTGCCCAAGTCTGAAAGGATTCATTTGGGACAGTACTCAGCCATGCTTTAGCTTGATCCCTAAGTGAAAAGGGAAAAAGCCTAACTCGGATAGCATCAGTAGTGACATTACTAATTTTGAAGGTGTCACAAACTTCCAAAAAATACTCGAAGTGTGAAGTTGGATCCTCCAAAGATAATCCTGAAAACGGATTATTCTGCAACAAATTTATGATAACTGGTTTAATCTCAAAGTTGTTTGTTTGAATCAGGGGACGAGTTGCAGTCTGAATTGCTCCAGCTTGCGGTACGTTATAATCTATTATAGCCGGTGGTGGTGGTGGGTCTGCTTCAGCCATCGGTAAAGCAATTGGTTTCTTCTCCTTCTTATGTCTTCTCCTAATAACACTCAGTGTTCTCTCAATTTCCGGATCGTATGGAACTAACTCAGGATCTTGAGATCTTCGCATGCACTGTAAAACCTGCACAAGGAAAAAAAAATTTCTCAGTCCAATTCTACAGTGACAAGGATAATGAACACAAAATAAAGTAATAGTCTAAAGCACTAGATCAAAATAATTGAGTACTATTGACTTAAAACGCCTTCCCCGACAACGGCGCCAAAAACTTGTTGTAACGGATTTTACTACAGTTAAAAACCAATCGTGCAAGCGTACACTAACATACTCGTAGCACAATAGGATCGAACCCACAGGGAAGGGAAATCAATCACTATTCTCTATTTCTCTCTAATCTAAAGACTTAAACAAAGCAATGGTTATTTCTATTAATGTACTGATGCAAAAATTAACAAATAACTAAACTAAAATTGCAATTAACAACTTAAACACGCGAATTAACTTCAGTAAACTAAACAGGTAGGGGAAAAGCTTTGAATCGTACAATCAAGAGTTAATGTGATTCTCGTTTGACAAGTGTAATTCTACAACCTAGTCACTTATATTTGAATTACCCTCTGTCGAGGTATAACCAAGTGCTTAATTAGTGTTCAATGTTGCTCTCGCAATCACCAATAGTTAATTAAACCATAGGACCATGACTAGTGTAATTCAATATTCTAGCGGCTCGACATGGAATAAGATTACTGTTGTATAAGCTAGGACCAAATCTCTTTGTACCCTACAACTTACAAGTATTGAAAACCCTCTAAATTACCATCACTCTTTCGATGTATAGGTTATTACGACACATGGTACGGGTGATCAAGCCATCGCAAGTCGGTTCAAACCAGTTTTCAAACTAAGAATTAACACAAGTCATTCAGGCATCTCATCAAACATCCATCATGCAATCATCACGACTTCCCCCTAGCCCTAGGTACTTAGCTACTCATAATTGAAGCAAAAATCATAAAACTAAAGGAAATTGCATTAAAATAAAACATCGTCAAGGAATCTAAACAAAGTCTAACAATTGAACTCATAAACATTCAGCAATATTCAAAAACAAAACTAGCATATGAAACTAAAACTAAAATCTAAGGAATTCGTTTGGAAATTAAAGCAACAATAAAACTAAAGATTGTTCTCGGAATTCAATCCTATCGTCTTCTCGAATTCTCTGAAAATATTCTGCACTTCTGAGTCTTCTTCCAAACCCTAGGTCTTGACTTGGAAAAGAAACTCTTTTTCTCTGTCTAACTCTCTCTGAACCTCCTCCTGTTCTCCTCATCTTCTTCTCTAAAGACTCCAAAACTCACATATATAGCAGCCCTAGGAGATTTCTCGCCGCCCTAGGTAATGGGCATTACCTATATTTGCCTTGCTCCTGTTAACGCCCGTTAATGACCTGAAATCGCAATAACGCTTTTACTGGTAACAGGCGTTACCAATTTTCTTCTATATAGGGGTAACGGGTGTTACCCCTCTGTTCTCGCCAAAACCTCTCCTCCTGTTGCCAGTAACAGGAGTTACTCCTTATGTTCTACTAAATGGTAACGGGAGTTACCACTTTTTCTCGAAAAAATGCGTGAAATCGCTCTACTTCGTCGTTTCGTAATTCTAACTCTAGTAACACCTGAACAGAGTCAAATAAACACATAAACGCATCAAACGGCACCAGAATATAATCTATTTAACGCTTCAAATCATGCAATTTCTACACACAACAACTATCAAGTCACGACCCTCAACTTCCTGGAACCTAAACACTCGAAAGAAAATCTAACCTTCCCCTAGAACAGGTTGACAAGTAGCAGGTAATAATGAGAGTACCCCGACTCTCAAGCAAACAACAAGAGAACCCCATCTCTCGCGTAAGTAACAAGAGAACCCCATTTCTCGCACAAGTAACAAGAGAATCCCCGTCTCTCACGCACACAAAATAAAATTTAAGCGAACAAAGTGATACATTCTTACAAATAGCACGTAAGGGAGCAGGCATACAATAGCAATTACTTCAACTATTAGGCAAATAAAAGCAAATTAATGACTAACAAGGAATCAAATGTAACAAAAATGAAATATAGGTTGCATGTGATATGCATGTTTATATATACCGTTCACCATTGGTTGGGACTCCTTCATTGTGGTAGTTCGGTTAACCGCTTGCTTCTTTAAATTATTTCCTTGGTCGGCTCTCCCCTTAAGAAAGAAAATGAAAATTTTCTTACTTAAGCCTTTTGAAATCTGAATCGGGCATTCAATTGCTCAAACTTTACTTAATTCGGCAAACTGGATTGATAGTTGTAGCGGTAGAGATAGGAAGAATCTACTAACAATAAACACTAATAATGCATACCGATTAAAATGTCGATGCACGTGCCACACTTAGAAAAATTTAAAATGCAAAATGTAACAACTAATTTCACAAAGTTCAATTAGGCACATTGATCATGTAATTTGCTAAGGCACATAAGGTCAATTAATCGACAATTAATAGCAGGAATCAATGCAATGCATAAGTCACCAAATAATTCCTACGCCGTTCGACCTAGACTTGACACAACACGACACTAGAACCTCGGTTTTGCAACTGGGCTCTGATACCACTTAAGATGTAGCATCCCTATATGTAGAGATGTCATACCCCCGCACTATAAGTCGATCCACATACGAAATGGATAGTCCGTACATGAACTAACCTATAGCGAACGGGTGACAAAAAAAGAAATAAGCTAGCTAGGTGGGACTAACCCTCAATCAATTACCATAATGTATAAGAAATAAAGTGGAAGCCTGCTATATGATGGATCACTTTCCAAATAAACCATATTCTAATCTCACATATCAATACATTATCATCTCTTAGAATACATAACATGAAATATTAATGCCAAAGATAACAATACATGAAAGTGTAGTGCCCTAGACTCCACTGAATGACAGGACACGACTCTGACTCCCACCTAGCACGCACCTGCAAGAACATGAAAGGTGGAGGAGTCAGTCTATGGAAGACCGAGTGAGGGGCATAGATATATATTAGCGCAGATAACATGCAAGTTATAACCTCGGGTAAGGTTTCATAACTAAAAGCAATATAAGTTCAGAATACAATACACTTTGCCCGAGATTAGAACTATCCATATTAAATACTTTAATCACTTTCATGCTTTCAATCAGTGGCCCTGGCGAGTAAGGGCAATTCTCCAACCTAACACCAATAGTGAACATTACATGCTTGTTTAATTATCATGTGATCATGTAATTCAATTATAATGCACACGTATCAATTTGATGAACTCTTTTACTCCGGGTGATGGTGGGTTTGCAAGGCCCTAACCATCCATTCTAAGTACGTCAGGAACATGACTCCCGCGTATGGGATTCCTTCCTCCACCAAACCTCCTGGTGGATTCAGGGGTCATCCCAATGATGAGGGGAGTGTAGAGTTACCCGTCAGCCCTATGCTTTCCCGGTTGACTCATACACTAACCCTCGGGCCCAAAGTGCTGTCAAGCCACTCGCCAATACACAATCACGATCTAATCACGCTACATGTATTGCTTTGCATGAGCCTGGCTTGCTTGCAATCACTTGAACGATTCAATCACGGTACATGCATTGCTTTGCATGACCATGAGTTGCTTGCTAATCACTAGAAAGTTCAGAAATGATTATATATATATATATATATATATATATATATATACCTTTTGGCCCAAAAATTCACATAAGGGTTATGTAGGTTCTATGTAACTAGAAATTAAACCTCACCTGGCAGGCGACACGACGACTCATGGATGCATGAACGTGCTCATCGATCTGTAATCTCCGCCCTAGAGAATAACTGGATAAGAAACAGTACATTGTGTATTCATGAGCCAATAACTCAAGAATGTTACCAAATATAACTCACGGCGTAATCATGCAATGAAACGTCATGCGTTATCAAATGTAGCATCTAATAATCATATTATGGCATGATATTAATCATATAATAGCATGTTGGTGTCAATTAAGAGATTAGAAAAGGATTTGGAAAACTCAATTTTATGCAGGGGTCGCGGTCGCGACCATTTTTGCTTTATTTTTGGTCACTGGTGCGACCTAATTTTTCATGAATTTTTTGTATAATTTCTCAAAAAGTCGAAACTTGGCCAAATTTGGGTAGCGGCCGCGGCCTGTTTTAGGTGTATTTCAGGTCGCGGGCGCGACCTACTGTTCTGCCAGATTTATGAGTGGGTCGCGGGCGCGACCAGATTGGTGTGTGTTTAGGTCGCGGTCACGACCTACAGTCATGCTAAAAATAAAACAGAGCAGAAAACAGGGGAAGCTCGGCCAAACACCAAAATCACTTCAAAACATAAATTTTCAAGTTCGAAAACATGTGATTTCTGGTAATTCTAAAGTATACATGTTGGTAACACAATAAAGCTTAATATAAACACTTAAACTCTCATGACCGTCAAGAATCAACAAGTTCAACTCATATACAATTCCATGCTATATCTTCAAATTCTTCAAGAATTCATGCATCAATCCATGGAAAATTCATGTATTCATGTAATAACCAACAAGTAATCCATTTATTCAACAAATTCCTAACCCTAGCATCATCACTCCATTATCAAGAGATCATAAATATATCATTTACATGCACTTGAATGGGAGAAATGGAAGAAGATGATGAAGATGTATACTTGAGCTTCAAAAGCTTGAATTTTTTTGAAAAATTTGATTGAATTTAATGAAATCTCTTTCCCTTTTCTCCTTAGATGAACCGAGAGCAAGAAAGAAGAAAATATGTTGGTGCTTTTTGATGAAATGAACTTGGAAGCATAGAGAAGTCATGAAATAAAGGATGGATGGTTTTAAGAATTGGTCAATTAGGTCCATGAAAGTCTATACAATTTAGTCCTTGAATTTAAAATAATGATTACTTAAGGACAATTTGGCAATTAAATCACTTTCGGTAATTATTTCACGTAACAAGTATTTTCAAGTCACGTAATAATTCTCACATTGTAACGAATTTCATATATTTTCACATGAACACATTGAAATATAATCCATATAATTTTCATTAAATGTAAGAATTTAATAAATGAAAGGATTAAAATAAATCCTAACTCTCAAAATCACACATGTGATACGCGTACCTGAACGTCTGGAAAATTGGGGCGTTACAGTTAGCCCTTCCGGAAGGTTCAGAAGGGTATGCTGTTTATACGGATGCTTCTAAGGAAGGCTTGGGATGTATGTTAACTTAAAAAGGGAAAGTAATTGCTTATGCATCCCAAAAATTAAAAGAGCACGAAAAGAATTATCCGACACATGATCTTGAGCTTGCCGCTGTAGTCTTTGCACTTGGAAAGTGGAGACATTATTTATACGGGGTGTCTTTCGAGATTTTCACTGACCACGAAAGCCTCCAGTATTTATTAACTCAGAAGGATTTGAACATGAGGCAACGACGTTGGATGGAACGGTTAGAAGATTATGATTGCACTATCAAATACCATCCTGGCAAAGCCAATGTGGTCGCCGATGCACTTAGTAGGAAGGCTAGTGTATCGAGCTTAGAAGTTGTGAAAGTAGTGGAATCGAGCCAATTGTTATAAGGGCTCGAGTTTCTAATATCTCTATTCAGCCGGATTTAAAACACAAATTATTTGAGGCTCAGACTAATGATTCAGAAGTTCAGAAATTGATATCTAAGGCCAGAGCTGATCCGGAATGTCCATTCGGGTTCAATAAAACTGGTTTTCTTCGTTTTAAGAACCGAGTGGTGGTACCTGAAGAGTTAAAATGGGTATTGCTCGAGGAAGCTCACAAGTTGGCTTATCATGTCTACCCCGGAGGAAACAAAATGTATAAGAACTTGAGGAAATATTATTTATGGCATGGATTGAAGAAAGATGTGGCCGAGTATGTGAAACATTGTATCACTTGTTAGAAAGTGAAAGCCGAGCATCAGAAACCGGGAGGTCTTCTACAGCCTTTGCCTATTCCCGAATGGAAGTGGGAACAGGTGATGATGGATTTTGTGTCCGGGTTACCTAGAGTGAAAGGAGGGTTCGACGGTATTTGGGTGATTGTGGACCGTTTGATTAAGTCTGCATATTTTCTTATAAGATTCGCAAGCTAGCCGAGCTTTATAACAGGGAGATTGTTCGACTTCACGGGATTCCGGTTAGCATTGTTTCAGATAGGGATCCGAGGTTCACTTCGAAGTGGTGGCGAGAATTACAAGAGCTTTTGGGTACGAAGCATCAGTTCAGTACATCATTTCACCCACAAACAGACGGCCAGTCCGAGAGATTAATAAGATATCTCGAGGATTTGCTTCGAGCTTGCTCTTTAGATTTTCAGTCTTCTTGGCATGATCAACTACCTTTGATAGAGTTTGCTTATAACAACAGTTTTGAAGCCTCTATTGGAATGTCACCGTATGAGCTACATTATGGTCGGAAATGTCGTTCTCCGTTGTTCTTCGACTTGGAAGAATGGAAATGGGCTAAACAACAAGGCGTTAAGAAGGGTGATAAGTTGGAGAAACCTTCTAAAGCCGTGAGAGAGATGATTGAGAAAGTCCAGCTAATTCAAGAACAGATGAAATCAGCTCAGGACAGACGAAAGAGCTACGCCGACCATCGCCGTAGGGATCTCGAATTTGAAGTTGGAGACTGGGTATTCTTGAAGGCGTCTCCGCGTAAAGGATTTGCTCGGATTAGGAAAGGAGGTAAGCTTAATCCTCGTTACTTAGGTCCTTTCAAAATTCTTGAAAGAGTTGGAGAAGTTGCCTATTGGTTGGACCTACCACCGAGCCTCATGGGGATTCACAATGTATTTCACGTATCTCAGCTGAAACAATATTACCCCGATGAAACCGAGATCCTTCCAGTTGACGAAGTGGAATTGGAACCAAATCTAACCTTTGTTCAGAAACCGGTTAAGATATTGGATAAGAAGTTTCAGGAATTGAGAAACCAGAGAATTCCCATGGTTAAGGTTCTTTGGAGAAGTGATAAGTCAGAAGAAACCACGTGGGAAACCGAAGACAAGATGAGACGGTTCCATCCAGAGTTGTTTCCTTCCGATAAGTGAATCTGGGGACCAGATTCTTCTGGGGGGGGGGGGGGGGGGGAAGAGATTGTAATGCCCCAGCTTTCGGCTTTCAGGTAAGTACGTCACGTGTGAGTTTTGAGAGTTAGAATTTAATTTAATTTGTTCATTTCTTCAATTTCTACATTCATGACATAAGTTTATAAAATTTCATTTCAAGTGTTTTTCTGAAATTCATATCAAATTGATATTTATGGCATAAATTGAATTTGAAAGAAACGTGAATTAATTCCCGAGCATGATTTAATATCTTCTATGTCCTTATGTGAGCATTTTCTTGAATTTGGGGACTTAATTGCATGAATCTTGCATTGGACTAAAGTGATCATTTATTATGGAATTGGACTCAATTGCATGACTTAATAACTTGAAGGATTTAATAGCAAATTGGAGCAATTCTTTCTTCCTTATAGCGGCATTGACGTACCATCTCTTCCATTTCATATAAACACATCATACAACCTTTGCTCCTTGCTTCCTTTTTCCACCGATCCAAACCCTACCAAGAAGAGAAAGGACTTCACCAATTCAAGCTATATTTTGAAGAAATTGTGAACTTGGAAGCTTGATCATCATATCTATCCATCTCTTTTCATCTCTTTTCATTTGAAGGTAAAGAGTGTGATTTATATGTATTCTTGAAGTGATTATGTGAGACTAGGGTTATGGTTTGAGCTTGTTTAATTGTGTTGAGCCAACAACCTCAAAAACCCTGTGTTATTCGAAATGATCACAAAAAACCCTGATAAAAAAAAAGTACTTTAAAAAACCCTCTGTTTTTTTAAATAAACTCACCGCCCCCTAACCCCATTTGGTCAACGAAAAATTGTAAAATACCCATAATACCCTTATGTACTGTACCAGTTATATAAATATATATACATATAATATATATACTTATTTAATATCTAAAAATGCATATTAATAAATTAAAATTAACAAATTTATAAAAATAGTATATATATAAACTTATTTAATATATAAATACATATTAAATAAATTAACAAATTCAAAAAAAAATATATATATATGTGTGTATACATATATATAAACAATACATATTAATTTATATATATATTAATAAATAAAAATTAATTTTTAATAGTATTATTATATAATATACATTTTACATATTAATAAATTAAAATTAACAAATTTATAAAAATAGTATATATATATATATATATATATATATATATAAACTTATTTAATATATAAAAATACATATTAAATAAATTAAAAAATTCAAAAAAATAATATATATATGTATATATAAATATAAACAATACATATTAATAATTATATATATATATATATACTAATAAATAAAAATTATTTTTTAATAGTATTATTATATAATATACATTTTACTAGATACATATTATTTAAAAATAATAATTATATATCATATATTATATGTATGTAGTATATTACATATATTATATGATAGATCATAATATAATAAAAATATATATTAATAAAAAATTATTTTATCATAATGAATAAAAATATATATAAAATATAATATATTATTATATAACATAGTATATAATATATATTATATGTATGTAACCCCACCCCCCCCCCCCCCCCCCCCCCGGGAAACCAACACCCCACCCGATTACACCCTAAAATTCCTCCCGCCGGCAAACCAACGCAGCAACATAGCACCCAACGAAATCTCCATTGCACCACCACCGCCGGTAACTCGTAGCACCACCACCGCCGGTCCACCATCATCATCTCTCTCTTTCTCTCGTTATCTCTCCGTGCAACACCGCCGCCGCCTCACCTCTCTCTCTGTGCAGCACCGCCGCCGCTCCAGCACGAGCACCACCGCCGCCGCCTCACCTCTCTCTCTGTGCAGCACCGCCGCCCCCTCACCTCTCTCTCTCTCCACGCAGAACCGCACCAGCTAGAGCATCGCCGCCGCACCAGCACAAGAACCACATCCAAAAAATCCCAGATCTGGACATTAGTTTTAAAATTCCAAAACTTTAATTTGTGTTTGTGCAATTTTGTGTGTATATATGTGCGTTTGTTTGTGTTAGGCGTGTGTTTTGGGTGTAGTTCCTCCGTCAGATCTCCTCCGCCACCACCCTCGCCGCCATCGGTAAGTTTTTCTTGCCTCCGATTCTCTCTCCCTGCAACTTCGGATCGTTTTTTCAATTTCCCATTCTCAGCAAATCTCTCTCTCTTTTTCGGATGTTGGATGTTGGTGGTGATGCTCAGATTTTAGATGCAAGAATTTGAGCATCGACGGTGGTTATGGATGGTGGTGGTGGTGCTGCGTTGATTCAATGGTGATCAGTGGTGTTTCGATTTGGCGGATCTAACATTGGTGGTGGTGGTCGGCCAAAAGTAGGCTGTGGTAGTGGTTGCGGGCTGGCGGTGGTGGTGTATCGCTGATGTGGTGGCGCCGACGCCGGCTGTGAAGGCGATGGGGGCTGGAGGTTGGGGATGATGAATTCAATACATGTATTTGAGGGGGTAAAATAGTCATTTTATTTGAAAAAGTGGAAAAAAATTCAATCTCAACCGCAGTCAACGCGAGTGTATTGCACGTTCTTGTTCTAGGGTTTTTTGCATATATTTTAAAAAACATAAGGTTTTTAGAAGTACTTTTTTTTTGTCAGGGTTTTTTCTGCTACATTCGTGTTTCATAGGGTAGCTGGATGAAAATTTCCCAATTGTGTTTTAGTTGTTGGAGATATGAATGCTTGATCATGGCTTAAATTTGATGCATATATTGTGAAGTTTATGAACTTGGAGCATAAGTTGATATATGGGTTTAAATTGATGATTGTTGTTGATTTGAGCTTGGAGAATGTGTTTTTATTGGATTTTATTGAATTATAAGTATGCTAGTATATTTATTTCATGATTGGTATACATTTGAGCTTGATATTTGATCATTTGTTGGTTTTGGAAATTGGTTCGAGCATGCCCCTGTTTCTGCTCTGTTCTTGCTGCAACTGCATAACGGGAATGACCCTTCTCGTCCCAGTTCATTCTGGGAACGGCCGTTCCCACTCCTGACAGCTGGTGCATGAGAATGGGAACGACCCTTCCCATTTTGGCCTGTGGCCGGAACGGCCGTTCCCAGTCCCAAAAATTTACAAAAACTTACAGACGCGCGGGATTTGTTCGGGGAGCCGGGAACGGCCCTTCCCATTTCCAGTTCAAAACCGGAACGTCCGTTCCCATGCTCCAGGGGGTTTCATGAATTTTCTGCATAAAATATAACTTTCCAAATCGGATTTTAAGGTCAAAATTGATTGATACATGTTATTATATGCCCATTTTATACATGAAAATGATCATATCATTCCATAAATTGTCAATGCACATTATATTGTTCATGATCATGCCGTTCATCCTAATTGGTACATTTGAGTCGTGTCTCATGGACAATTATCTTTCTTGCACAGACCAGCTTCCTGGTGACGAGGAGCAGGTCCCGTGAGCTGTATCCTTGTTTGTTTTGGTCACACAGGTGAGGTTTAATTTCTAGATATATAGAACCTTTACAACCTTTATGTGAATTTTGGCCAAAATTTATTAATATATCTATAGATTTTCATAAACCTCAAATGCTTTCAAACTTCACCGAGTCTACTGTACTGAATTGACCATATTTTGGCGAGTATACTGTATTGTACTGTGGGCCCGAGGGTAGTGGCTTGAGCCAACCGGGAAAGCATGGGCTGACGGGTAACTCTAGCGCTATCCTCACCATTTTGGGATGACCCCTGAATCCACTAGGAGATTAGTGGAGGAAGGAGTTCGGGGCTTGGGGATTCATGTACCCTCTGTTCACACTGACTGGATGGTTGGGCCTTGCAAACCCAGCATCACCCAGAGGAAGAAGGGACTTAAACTACTACTGAATGTACTGCACTGTAATAACTTGCTTGATCACTTAAAATATTGATAACCTAATTGTTGTACACAGTCGGAGTAAAGTTGGAGAATTATCCTCACTCGTGGGCCACTGATTGACTGAAATTGAAATAATTGTTAAACTTGATTGTTGTAACCTCGGGCGATATTATATCTTATTTTCTTGAATTGTATTGTTTTTCACAAAATATTACCCGAGATTATAACATGCATATGTATGTGCGCTTGTAATTATATACCCCTCACTCAGTCTGTTGTAGACTGACGCCTCAACCTTTCAGTTTTTCCAGGTGCGTGCTAGGTGGGAATTAGAGTCGAGTCTTACCTTTAATTTGAGTCTAACACACTTCACCTTCATCTTATGTTCATGTATTGATACTTATGGAATATTGGCATGTTTATGGAAATTTTGGGAAATGATAAGATTTCGTTAACCAATCAACAATCACCCAAATACCATCGTAGCCACCTTTCACTCTAGGTAATCTGGATATAAAATCCATTTTCACCTCTTCCCACTTCCACTCGGGGATAGGCAACGGCTGTAAGAGACCTCTCGGCTTTTGATGTTCAGCCTTTACTTTCTGACACGTTAAACAACACCTCACAAAATCGGTCACGTCTTTCTTTAATCCACGCCACCAATAAAATTTCTTCAGATCCTTATACATTTTGTTTCCTCCCAGGTGTACCGAATACGCCGATCTATGAGGTTCCTCAAGTAACACCTTTTTCAATTCATCGGGTACCACCACTCGGTTCTTGAAGCGAAGAAAACCAGCTTCATCAAACCCAAATGGACTTTCCGGATCCTTTCTTGCTTTAACAACTAGCTTCTGAACTTCTGGATCCCTACCTTGAGCCTCAAACAATCTAGATTTCAATTCCGGTTGAATGGTGATATTGAATACCCGAGCTTTTATCACAATAGGCTCGATCTTACCACTTCCTCCCAACTCCAAATTCGAAGTACCAACTTTTTGGCTTAATGCATCGGCAACTACATTAGCTTTCCCGAGATGATACTTGATCACACAATCATAATCTTCTAAAAGTTCCATCCATCTCCGTTGCCTCAAATTAAGATCTTTCTGAGTAAATAAATATTGGAGACTCTTATGATCCGTAAAAATTTCAAATGTTACTCCATACAAATAATGCCTCCATTTACCAAGTGCAAATATTATCGCGGCAAGCTCAAAATCATGTGTCGGATAGTTCTTTTCATAATCCTTCAATTTCCGGGAAGCATAAGCAATAACTTTACCCTTTTGAGTCAAAACACATCCCAAACCTTCTCTAGAGGCATCCGTGTAGACTGCATATACTTCTAAACCATCCGGAAGAGTTAGAACCGGGGCTGAAACCAATTTCTCTTTCAAAATATTAAAACTCTTTTCACAGTTTTCATTCCACTCGTATTTGACATCTTTCTTTGTTAAACGAGTCAAAGGGGTGGCAATCTTGGAGAAATCTTGTACGAACCTCATATAGTAACCCGCCAATCCTAAGAAACTTTTAATCTCAGAGGCATTCTTTGGACTCTCCCACTTCAAAACTACCTCTATCTTAGAAGGATCCACTTCTAATCCGTTCCCTGAAATAATATGGCCCAAGAAAGAAACTCGGTCGATCCAAAACTCGCACTTACTAAATTTTGCAAATCATTGGTGTTCCTTCAAAGTTTTCAACACAAGCTCAAGATGCCTTGCATGTTCCTCAACCGACTTGGAGAAAACCAAAATATCGTCAATAAAGATCACAACAAACTTGTCAAGAAACGGTCGAAAAATTCTATGCATCATATCCATAAAAGTGGCGGGAGCATTCGTCAAACTAAAAGGCATAACCACGAATTCATAATGCCCATATCTTGTATTGAAGCCTGTCTTTGGAATATCCTCGGCTCGGATCCTTAGTTGATAATACCCTTGTCTTAAATCAAGCTTCGAATACACTTTTGATCCTTGGAGTATATCAAATAACTCCTCGATGTGTGGAAGAGGATACTTATTCTTAATTTTCATCCGATTCAATTCCCGATAATCAATACACATCCTCAAGGTACCATCTTTCTTCTTCACAAATAATACCGGTGCTCCCACGGGGATGAACTCGGTCTAATATATCCGACTTCCAAGAGCCCCTCAAGTTGCACCTTTAACTCCTTTAACTCTATCGGAGCCATCCGATATGGAGTTTTAGAATACGGCTCAGCACTCGGATACAAGTCAATCACAAATTCTATCTCCCTTTCCGGTGGCAATGAATCTAAATTTTCCGGAAACACTTCGGGAAACTCCTTAACCACTTCTGTCTCTTCTAACTTCATCTGATCCTTGGATTGGTTAAGAATGTAAGCTATGAATCCCGTAGCCCCATCACAAACCAATTTCCGAGCTTCCGAGAAAGATAATAAAGGCACGGTTTTAGAACTTCGACCCGTTATAATTTCTGAACCCAACTGGACTCTCTTAGCCCGACAATCAACAGTAGCACAGTGCTTGTAAAGCCAATCCATACCCAAGATAGATCCATACCGAGACATAGATAATTCAATGAAATCCGTGGAAAAGACCCGACCCTCAATACTTACCGGCACCTCTCTAAAAACCCGGTTAGTTTTTACACTACCACCAAAAGGAGTATTTACAACATAATAAGTAGAGGAAAGAGTAACACATAGAGGTAATTCCATAGAAATATCACAAGAGATAAAAGGGTGGGTAGCCCACGGATCAAACAAAGTATGTATGTTCGTGACATGAATGAAAATGGTACCTTCAACAACAGCAGCGGGGTCCACATCTGCATCCACTTCCTCGCCCTCCAAGGCATAAGCACGGGCTCTAACAAGCGGCCTCTGACCCCCAGGCGGTGGATCCCCCTTTATCTGGATGCGTATCCACTTTATGATCGACCTTCCCACAAATCAGACAAAGATTCAGGTGATGCCGGCAATTCTCGTAGGTATGGGTAGGCCACCCACAATAAGAACATCCCGGTTTCCCGGTAGATGGTGGTGCGGCAGGAGTAACCCGGGGAACTTTCTGAACCGGTACTTGTGGCACTTGAGGCCTGAATTTCTTCATTGGACCCTTAGACTGCGGTGGAGGGTTATCATAGGTGATTGGCCTCTTCCCGGTATTATAATTCGGCCTTAATCCCGAGCTGGAACCCTGACTCGACCTATAAGTAGATCTTCAAGCATTTACCGAGTCCTCCACTTTCAAGGCCTTTTGGGTAGCCTTCTTCCAAGTACTAGTATTAACAGCTTCTATTGCAGCTTGAATGTCCAGTCTTAGACCCTGTACGAATTGCATAGCCTTATGAAAATCATCACCGGCGATGTTGGGTGCCTATTTGGACAATCTCTCAAACTAAGCTATATATTCGGCCACCGATCTATTCCCTTGTTTGAGCTTCGTTAACTCCTTAAGTCTCCTAGTGCGAGATGAAGGAGGAATAAACTTGTTCTTGAATTTCCTAATGAAAACCTCCCATGTGACTTCTTCTTCTGCGGCATCTAAAACAATCTTGGTGTTTGAGCTTCGTTAACTCCTTAAGTCTCCTAGTGCGAGATGAAGGAGGAATAAACTTGTTCTTCAATTTCCTAATGAAAACCTCCCATGTGACTTCTTCTTCTGCGGCATCTAAAACAATCTTGGTGCTTTCCCACCAAGAATAAGCTTCTCCTTGGATTAGAGTGAGGGTACACCTAGCTTTCTCTCGAGTCTCGCAAGGAATAAGTTCCCAAATTCGTTCCACCTCATTAAGCCATTGCTCGGCTTGCATGTCATTTCCCTTAAAGAATCTAGGTGGACGTTGGTTTTGGAATTCCCTTAAAATAGCTGAAATTGGGGCTGGTGGTGCTGGTGGTGTAGGAGGCACATGATCTCTTAGTCTTTGATCAATAAGTTGAACCATAGAGTTTAAGAAGTCTTGAGGTTGAGCTTGAGGGGGTGGAGGTGGAGTTCGATCACGATGGTGATGTCGATGACCGGGAGAATGCTCTCTGCGAGGCCTTCCACGAGGCATCCTGAAATTCAAACAATGTACATGCAAGGTCGATTAACAAGTATGAATAAATGTAATTAATGTCCATAGAACACGTAAGTCACATAATTCAAATAAGGTTAAATAGTTTCAAATAAGATGCAAGACTCTCAAATAATCAATTAATCCTATGCCGTACGACTTAGACTCACAAGACACGACACTAGAACCGCGGTTTTGCAACCGGGCTCTGATACCACCTTAGGATGTAGCACCCGGAACATTAAGCGCCACATCCCCCGCACTATAGCCTCAATCCACATATGAAACGGTAATTCATACATGAACCAAAACTATAGTGAACGGGAGACAATAAAACTCAAAAGCTAGGTGGGTACCCTCAATTAATACCACTAAACAATTATATCAATAAAAGCGGAAGCAATAACATTCACTACTTATATGTACCATATTTACATATTTATTAATAGATACCAACATTTCATACCATACAATATCACCTCCAATATTAGGTAAGGCATAATACAAAATGTAAGAAGTATCAATACATGCGCTACAATATGAAGGTGAAGTGCTAGACCCGAATAAAAGACAGGCTAGACTCTAATTCCCGCCTACCACGAACCTGCAAATGCTGAAAAGTTGATGTGTCAGTCCAACACGGACTGAGCGAGGGGGTATAAATAAATATTTGCGCACATACATACAAGTTATAATCTCGTGTAATAATTTTGGAAGATAACAACACGATTTAGAAAAGAAGAGATAATATCGCCCGAGGTTACAACTAATCCATTTTACCAATTCAATACAATCAATTTGTGGCCCGACGAGTGAGGGCAAATCTCCAACCTTTCACCGACTGTGTATAATACTTTAATTTATTAGTGGATTAGGTGATCACACAACAATTCCGTGCACAATTAGCAATTTCAATCAATAAATCCTTCTTCCTCCGGGTGATGGCGGGCTTGCAAGACCCAGCCATCCAATCATGGTGTACGTCTGGAACATGACTCCCACGCACGGGATTTCTTCCTCCACCCAACCTCCTGGTGGATTCAGAGGTGATCCCACAATGCTGAGGATAGTGCAAGAGTTACCCGTCAGCCCTTGCTTTCCCGGTTGGCTCAATACACTACCCTCGGGCCCAACGTGAACAATAGTTACTCGCCAAAAAAATCAATGTGTTAATCAATCCATTTTCGTGAAATCAATTGAAAATCATAAGGTTCGAAAACTATAGATATATAGATACGTTTTGGCCGAAAATCACATAAGGGTTGTAAGGTTCTATATATCTAGAATTTAAACCTCACCTGAACGACCCAAAATAACCAAGGAATCAGGTCATGGAGTGTGCTCCACGTCACCAGGAAGCTGGTCTGTGCAAGAAAGACAACTACCCGTGAAACGCGACTCAAAATGCACCAAATAGGACGAACGGCGAAAATGCAATGATCATGATATGCATATGTAAAAGATAAGATTATGTTGATGTGTACTATTAGGAAATTAACTCATATAATCAATTAACCCAAATAACAATTAATACGTGACCAATATATATAACCCATGCACGTATAGTAGCATGCAACCAAAATATGCATGAAAAAAGAAGGTGACACGCCCGTGTCACCAACACAAGGCAAACCATGACACCCCCGTGTCACGGTACAGAAAAACCAAACCATCATGCACCCCCGTGTCACACAGAATAGGGTAAAGCTGAGACGCCCGTGTCAACTGTGCGTAACAGAAAAACAGGGCAGAAAATAGGGGTTTTCCATGCAAAGCCAACCCAAACAATTATATTTCCAAATTCTAACCACAACAATGTTGAAACACCTCATATATGCATCATACTTCAAGTATTCATCAATTCAATCAAGAAATAAACATCAAAGTGGTAAAATCAAACTTGAAACCCTCATGTATGAACATGCTTCCAATCTTCATGAACTTCAATATATCCATGCAACTTCCAATTCTCATGATCCTAACATGCTTATAACTCCAAATATTGCAAGAATTCATTGCATAATTCATGAACCCTACTTCCATGTCAAACAAGAAATTCATCCAAGTTCATGCCATACCTTAAATTCAAGCAAGAAATAAGATGAAGTGGAGAAATGACGATGAGGATGCTCCTAGCTTCAATGATCCTTCAAGAATTTAGCTTGAAATGAGATAAAATTTCCTCCTTGTCCTTGGTGTTGTAATCGGTATTTAGTGTGTGTGTGTGTGGAAATTGGGTGAAAATGGAATGAAGTAGAATGCAATGGAAGAAGAGATGATATATCCAAAGTCTTGAAAGAATAGACATGAGTCACCATATTTTGCACATAAGTCCTCCTAATATTTGAATTCATTCAATCAAATTTCCTCTCTACACAAAAGATCAAGTATCTCCAATTTCCTTAATGCAATTAGGTCCATAAATTTATACAAAGGGTTAATCAAGGACATTTAGTGCAATTAGGTCACATATAGCAATTAGTTCATATAATTCACATAAATGACAATTTATATAAATGCATAGAGATGTAATGTATATAATATGATGAAGGTTGTAAATAATTGAATGAAATGATTAAATTAAATTCCCCCAACTCCCGAAGACCCGCTCGTGGCGTGCTTACCTGAACTTCTGGAAATTGGGGCGTTACAACTCTCCCCCCCCCCCTTAGAAGAATCTGGTCCCCACATTCACTGATCGGAATTAAATAACTCTGGGTGGAACCTTTGCATCTTTTCTTCCGGCTCCCAAGTCATTTCATCAGTCACATCACTCCGCCATAACACCTTGACCATAGGAATCCGCCGATTTCTCAGTTCTTGATATTTCTTGTCCAAAATCCTAACCGATTTCTGAATAAAGCATAGATTCGGTTCTAACTCAACTTCTTCAACGGGGAGAATTTCTGTTTCATCCGGATAATATTTTCTTAATTGAGATACATGAAAAACATTGTGAATTCCAGTAAGATTAGGAGGTAGATCCAATCCATAAGCCACTTCTCCAATTCTCTCAAGAATCTCGAACGGACCCAATTAACGAGGATTAAGCTTTCCTCCTTTTCCAATATGAGAAAATCCCTTTCTTGGAGATATTTTCAAGAAAACTCGATCTCCAACTTCAAACTTAAGATCCCTCCAGCGAATATCGGCGTAGCTTTTCTGCCTATCTTGTGCAGGCTTTATCCGTTGTTGTATGAGCTGAACTTTCTCAATCATGGCTTCCATAGCTTTAGAAGGTCTTTCAAGTTTCTCCCCTTTCTTCACCCCTTCTTGTTTCGTCCATCTCCACTCCTCTAGATCAAAGAATAATGGGGATCGACATTTTCGCCCATAAAGTAACTCATAAGGAGCCATGCCGATAGAGGATTGATAACTATTGTTATAAGCAAATTCAATCAAGGGGAGTTGGTCACACCATGAATTTGAAAAATCTAAAGCACACGACCGGAGCAAATCCTCTAAATATCTTATCACCCTCTCAGATTGACCATCGGTTTGGGGATGAAAAGTCGTGCTAAACTAAAGCTTTGTTCCCAAAATATCTTGTAATTCTCGCTACAACTTAGAAGTAAAGCGGGGATCTCTACCCGAAACAATACTCTCTGGAATCCCATGGAGGCGAACAATCTCTCTATTATAAATTTTGGCCAACTTTCTAATCTTGAAAGACATTCGGACCGGTAAGAAATGAGCAGATTTCGTTAACTGATCAACAATCACCCAAATACTGTCGTAGCCACCTTTCACTCTAGGTAATCCGGATATAAAATCTATTGTCACCTGTTCCCACTTCCACTCGGGGATAGGCAACGGCTATAAGAGACCTCTCGGCCTTTGATGTTCAGCCTTTACTTTCTGACACATTAAACAACACCTCACAAACTCGGTCACGTCTTTCTTTAATCCACGCCACCAATAAAATTGCTTCAGATCCTTATACATTTTGTTTCCTCCCGGGTGTACCGAATACACCGATCTATGAGCTTCCTCAAGTAACACCTTTTTCAATTCATCGGGTACCACCACTCGGTTCTTGAAGCGAAGAAAACCAGCGTCATCAAACCCAAATGGACTTTCCGGATCCTTTCTTGCTTTAACAACTTGCTTCTGAACTTCTGGATCGCTACCTTGAGCCTCAAACAATCTAGATTTCAATTCCGGTTGAATGGTGTTATTGAATACCCGAGCTTTTATCACAATAGGCTCGATCTTACCACTTCCTCCCAACTCCAAATTCGAAGCACCAACTTTTCGGCTTAATGCATCGACAACTACATTAGGTTTCCCGGGATGATACTTGATCACACAATCATAATCTTCTAACCGTTCCATCCATCTCCGTTGCCTCAAATTAAGATCTCTCTGAGTAAATAAATATTGGAGACTCTTATGATCCGTAAAAATTTCAAATGTTACTACATACGAATAATTCCTCCATTTACCAAGTGTAAATATTATCGCGGCAAGCTCTAAATCATGTGTCGGATAGTTCTTTTCATAATCCTTCAATTTTCGGGAAGCATAAGCAACAACTTTACCCTTCTGAGTCAAAACACATCCCAAACCTTCTCTAGAGGCATCCGTGTAGACTGCATATCCTTCTAAACCATCCGGAAGAGTTAGAACCGGGCCTGAAACCAATTTCTCTTTCAAAATATTAAAACTCTTTTCACAGTTTTCATTCCACTCGTATTTGACATCTTTCTTTGTTAAACGAGTCAAAGGGGCGGCAATCTTGGAGAAATCTTGTACGAACCTCCTATAGTAACCCGCCAATCCTAAGAAACTTTTAATCATTCTTTGGTCTCTCCCACTTCAAAACTGCCTCTATCTTAGAAGGATCCACTTCTAATCCGTTCCCTGAAATAATATGGCCCAAGAAAGAAACTCGGTCGATCCAAAACTCGCACTTACTAAATTTTGCAAATCATTGGTGTTCCTTCAAAGTTTTCAACACAAGCTCAAGATGCCTTGCATGTTCCTCAACCGACTTGTAGAAAACCAAAATATCATCAATAAAGATCACAACAAACTTGTCAAGAAACGGTCGAAAAATTCTATGCATCATATCCATAAAAGTGGCGGGAGCATTCGTCAAACCAAAAGGCATAACCACGAATTCATAATGCCCATATCTTGTATTGAAGCCTGTCTTTGGAATATCCTCGGCTCGGATCCGTAGTTGATAATACCCTTGTCTTAAATCAAGCTTCAAATACACTTTTGATCCTTGGAGTATATCAAATAACTCCTCGATGTGTAAAAGAGGATATTTATTCTTAATTGTCATCCGATTCAATTCCCGATAATCAATACACATCCTCAAGGTACCATCTTTCTTCTTCACAAATAATACCGGTGCTCCCCACGACGATGAACTCGGTCTAATATATCCGACTTCCAAGAGCCCCTCAAGTTGCACCTTTAACTCCTTCAACTCTGCCGGAGCCATCCGATATGGAGTTTTAGAATACGGCTCAACATTCGGATACAAGTCAATCACAAATTCTATCTCCCTTTCCGGTGGTAATGAATCTAAATTTTCCGGAAACACTTCGGGAAACTCCTTAACCACTTCTGTCTCTTCTAACTTCATCTGATCCTTGGATTGATTAAGAATGTAAGCTTTGAATCCCGTAGCCCCATCACAAACCAATTTTCGAGCTTCCGAGAAAGATAATAAAGGTACGGTTTTAGAACTTCGACCCGTTATAATTTCTGAACCCAACTGGACTCTCTTAGCCCGACAATCAACAGTAGCACAGTGCTTGTAAAGCCAATCCATACCCAAGATAGATCCATACCGAGACATAGATAATTCAATGAAATCCATGGAAAAGACCCGACCCTCAATACTTACCGGCACCTCTCTAAAAACCCGGTTAGTTTTTACACTACCACCAAAAGGAGTATTCACAACATAATAAGTAGAGGAAAGAGTAACACATAGAGGTAATTCCATAGAAATATCACAAGAGATAAAAGAGTGTGTAGCCCCCGGATCAAACAAAGTATGTATGTTCGTGCCATGAATGCAAATGCTACCTTCAACAACGGCAGCGGGGTCCACATCTGCATCCATTTCCTCGCCCTCCAAGGCATATGCACGGGTTCTAACAAGCGGCCTCTGACCCCCAGGCGGTGGATCCCCATTTATCTGGACACGTATCCACTTTATGATCGACCTTCCCATAAATCAGACAAAGATTCAGGTGACGCCGACAATTCTCATAGGTATGGGTAGGCCACCCACAATAAGAACATCCCGGTTTCCCGGTAGATGGTGGTGCGGCAGGAGTAACCCGGGGAACTTTCTGAACTGGTACTTGTGGCACTTGAGGCTTGAATATCTTTATTGGACCCTTAGACTGCGGTGGAGGGCTATCATAGGTGATTGGCCTCTTCCCGGCATTATAATTCGGCCTTAATCCCGAGCTGGAACCCTGACTCGACCTATAAGTAGATCTTCGAGCATTTACCGAGTCTTCCACTTTCAAGGCCTTTTGGGTAGCCTTCTTTCAAGTACTAGTATTAACAGCTTCTATTGCAGCTTGAATGTCCAGTCTTAGACCCTGTACGAATTGCATAGCCTTATGAAAATCATCACCGGCGATGTTGGGCGCATATTTGGACAATCTCTCAAACTCAGCTATATATTCGGCCACCGATCTATTCCCTTGTTTGAGCTCCGTTAACTCCTTAAGTCTCCTAGTGCGAGATGAAGGGGGAATAAACTTGTTCTTGAATTCCCTAATGAAAACCTCCCATGTGACTTCTTTTTCTACAGCATCTAAAACAATCTTGGTGCTTTCCCACCAAGAATAAGCTTCTCCTTGGATTAGAGTGAGGGTACACCTAGCTGTCTCTCGAGTCTCGCAAGGAATAAGTTCCCAAATTCGTTCCACCTCATTAAGCCATTTCTCGGCTTGCATGTCATTTCCCTTAAAGAATCTAGGTGGATGTTGGTTTTGGAATTCCCTTAAAATAGCTGAAATTGGGGCTGGTGGTGCAGGAGGCACATGATCTCTTAGTCTTTGATCAATAAGTTGAACCATAGAGTTTAAAAAGTCTTGAGGTTGAGCTTGAGGGGGTGGAGGTGGAGTTCGATCACGATGGTGATGTCGATGACCGGGAGAATGCTCTCTGCGAGGCCTTCCACGAGGCATCCTGAAATTCAAACAATGTACATGCAAGGTCGATTAACAAGTATGAATAAATGTAGTTAATGTCCATAGAACACGTAAGTCACATAATTCAAATAAGGTTAAATAGTTTCAAATAAGATGCAAGACTCTCAAATAATCAATTAATCCTATTCCGTACGACTTAGACACATAAGACACGACACTAGAACCGTGGTTTTGCAACCGGGCTCTGATACCACCTTAGGATGTAGCACCCGGAACGTTAAGCGCCACATCCCCCGCACTATAGCCTCAATCCACATATGAAACGGTAATTCATACATGAACCAAAACTATAGCGAACAGGAGACAATAAAACTCAAAAGCTAGGCGGGTACCCTCAATTAATACCTCTAAACAATTATATCAATAAAAGCGGAAGCAATAACATTCACTACTTATAGGTACCATATTTACATATTTATTAATAGATACCAACATTTCATACAATACAATATCACCTCCAATATTAGGTAAGGCATAATACAAAATGTAAGAAGTATCAATACATGCGCTACAATATGAGGGTGAAGTGCTAGACCCGAATAAAAGACAGGCTAGACTCTAATTCCCGCCTAGCACGAACCTGCAAAAGCTGAAAAGTTGAGGTGTCAGTCCAACACGGACTGAGCGAGGGGGTATAAATAAATATTTGCTCACATACATACAAGTTATAATCTCGAGTAATAATTTTGGAAGATAACAACACGATTTAGAAAAGAAGAGATAATATCGCCCGAGGTTACAACTAATCCATTTTACCAATTCAATACAATCAATTTGTGGCCCGACGAGTGAGGGCAAATCTCCAAACTTTCACCGACTGTGTATAATACTTTAATTTATTAGTGGATTAGGTGATCACACAACAATTCCGTGCACAATTAGCAATTTCAATCAATAAATCCTTCTTCCTCCGGGTGATGGCGGGCTTGCAAGACCCAGCTATCCAATCATGGTGTACGTCGGGAACATGACTCCCACGCATGGGATTTCTTCCTCCACCAAACGTCCTGGTGGATTCAGAGGTGATCCCACAATGCTGAGGATAGTGTAAGAGTTACCCGTCAGGCCTTGCTTTCCCGGTTGGCTCAATACACTACCCTCGGGCCCAACATGAACAATAGTTACTCGCAAAAAAAATCAATGCGTCAATCAATCCATTTTCGTGAAATCAATTGAAAATCATAAGGTTCGAAAACTATAGATATGTAGATACATTTTGGCCGAAAATCACATAAGGGTTGTAAGGTTCTATATATCTAGAATTTAAACCTCACCTGAGCGACCCAAAATAACCAAGGAATCAGCTCACGGAGTGTGCTCCACGTCACCAGGAAGCTGGTCTGTGCAAGAAAGACAACTGCCCGCGAAACGCGACTCAAAATGCACCAAATAGGACGAACGACGAAAATGCAATGATCATGATATGCATATGTAAAAGATAAGATTATGTTGATGTGTACTATTAGGAAATTAACTCATATAATCAATTAACCCAAATAACAATTAATACGTAACCAATATATATAACCCATGCACGTACAGTAGCATGCAACCAAAATATGCATGAAAAAAGAAGGTGACACGCCCGTGTCACCAACATAAGGCAAACCTTGACACCCCCGTGTCACGGTACAGAAAAACCAAACCATCATGCACCCCCGTGTCACACAGAACAGGGCAAAGCTGACACGCCAGTGTCAACTGTGCGTAACAGAAAAACAGGGCAGAAAACAGGGGTTTTCCATGCAAAACCAACCCAAACAATTATATTTCCAAATTCTAACCACAACAATGTTGAAACACCTCATATATGCATCATACTTCAAGTATTCATCAATTCAATCAAGAAATAAACCTCAAAGTGGTAAAATCAAACTTGAAACCCTCATGTATGAACATGCTTCCAATCTTCATGAACTTCAATATATCCATGCAACTTCCAATTCTCATGATCCTAACATGCTTCTAACTCCAAATATTGCAAGAATTCATTACATAATTCATGAACCCTACTTCCATGTCAAACAAGAAATTCATCCAAGTTCATGCCATACCTTAAATTCAAGCAAGAAATAAGATGAAGTGGAGAAATGATGATGAGGATGCTCCTAGCTGCAATGATCCTTCAAGAATTTAGCTTGAAATGAGATAAAATTTCCTCCTTCTCCTTGGTGTTGTAATCGGTATTTAGTGTATGTGTGTGTAAATTGGGTGAAAATGGAATGAAGTCGAATGCAATGGAAGAATAGATGATATAATCCAAAGTCTTGAAAGAATAGACATTAGTCATCATGTTTTGCACATAAGTCCTCCTAATATTTGAATTCATTCAATCAAATTTCCTCTCTATACAAAAGATCATGTAGCTCCAATTTCCTTAATGCAATTAGGTCCATAAATATATACAAAGGGTCAATCAAGGACATTTAGTGCAATTAGGTGACATATAGCAATTAGTTCATATATTTCACGTAAATGACAATTTATATAAATGCGTAGAGATGTAATGTATATAATATGATGAAGGTTGTAAATAATTGAATGAAATGATTAAATTAAATTCCCCCAACTCCCGAAGACCCGCTCGTGGCGTGCTTACCTGAACTTCTGGAAATTGGGGCGTTACACAATAAATAATTAATTGAGAATTAATTAATTTATTGAATCTTGACTTTTAGCTTTAGGAAAGTTGAAAAGTCTAACTTCCTATGGTACGAGAGAGACGATTATTCTTTCTAGACTTGGATAATAAGTTAGGAACTTATTTTCTCCAATTAAATAAATTATTAAATTAGTTAATTTGTGAGCAAGAAAAGAAGTCCAGTAGTTTTAGAAAAACCCTAGGGAATTCGAATCCCCATTGTATAAATAAAAGGGTGGGGCTTCTCTTATTCTTTAGACCAACACTCACGAAGTGTTAAGTTTTTGAGAAAAATAAATGAAAAGTTTTCAAGAGCAAAACCCTAGCCATTAACACAAGTTATAGAACTAGCATTCTCACTTGCTTGATCGTGTTCTAGGACTGGTGTGGATACGCTTTAGAGGATCGCTGCTTTGGGATCTATTGAGAACCGTTCGAGGGACATTTTGCTTGAAGGGTGTTTAGTAGGCGGTACTGACATCACTAGAAAGCTTCAATCAACGCAAGTTTCTAAACACCCTAAGATACGATACGAGAATTGCAAGTCCATGATCAATCTTTTGGAAAAATTTTAAATTTCCATTGCGTTTCTGCTCTAGTTTTCCAACATAATCATGATCTTATGATTGATGCGTCCGGCTTAATGCCTAAGTAAATATGGATGTCACACGAGTCGTGGGTCCATATTGAAAGAAGGGTGATGCAAAATTATTACTAAGAGTTCCATAGAGATGGAATTGGAAAGTTGTGCCTACCTGAGGCTTTATTGAGGATGGCCGTGAGTCGTGGGTCCAAAATATAATGCTTAGGATCTTAGTACCCACTAGGAAAACAAGTTTCCTCTTAGATCGTTGGGATTTTAAGATCTTCTAAAAACAGTGGGAGCTACATATGATTAAAAGACCTAAATCCTGTGTATTACATTATTATTCAACATGCTCACATTTTCTCCCATTAACATTTAGGTTGTAGTTTTGTGATTCTCTACAATATGAAATGCAAACCCATTCGTATCTGTAACACCCGAGCGTAAGGTACCACATCCCCCGCACCGAGACCCGACCTGTATATGAAATGGAAGTCCATACACGTGCCAAATCCACGGCGAATGGGGACACAACACACACGCTATGCTAGGCGGGACTAACCCTTAAACCATTCAAACTCAAGACAATATAAATCAGAGTTATAATGAAACGCGGAAGCAAGATCAATACATATTATGTACGATGAGCCACCAAGCTCCAAAATAGATATATAGAATCATTCAAGTGTTCAACGGCACGCACGGCCTACAAAATCATAACCCTCCATGCTATGTTCATATACAAAATAGAAATAAGAGTATAAGGGTATGAAATGCTGAAAAGAAGTGCTAAACATAAATGCAAGACCTAGATGACTTGTATTCCCGCCTAGCACTCCTATACCTGCACAAAACAACTGAAAACAAACCGGGTTCAGTCTAAAGAAGACTGGTGGGTATAAAACGGGGCATAAGATATAATATTGTAGAAATTAATCACATACATGTAAGTAATAATCCCGGATGAGGTTTTAAAGTGATTATCCCAAGTGGGTGAGACAAATGAAGGCATCATCGGGATTACTACTATCATATTAATCATTAAGGTATTCCTGGCCCTGGCGAGGGGGCGTGCACTATCTCCAACCAACACCTTGTGTATTTATAATCAATTATTCATTCATTCATTATCATACATATAACTTTTGTGCTCATACATATCATGATCATAATCATTCATATACACCTTCTTCCTCTGGGTGGTGGACGGGCTTGCAAGACCCGACCACCGGTTCATACATAGGCCAATGGGGGTACATGAATCCCCCAAGGGCACTCAGCTCCCATTCCTCGCTAAACCTCCTAGCGAGGGCCGGTATCACCGTAGTTTGATTGGGACTAGTATATGGGATCCCCGTCAGCCCTTGCTTCCTCGGTTAGCCACATATACTAAGTCCCGGGGCCCATTCAATCATAATCATGTCTCGCCAAAAACATAAGGTAGGGTTTCATAAATAAAAAGGGTCATACGTCTGAAATCATTTACATGAAATGACTCGATTTTATATAATATACTAATTTGGCTTAAATCTTGCACATAAGGGATATATAGGGTTGTCGTAACTATTAGAAGAAAAACCCACCTTTTACAAGCAAAAGAAAGGCACAAGCGTCTCAATGCTCGCCCTCGTCTCCGACCAAACCCAAATCTATACAAAAGAAAGGTATGAGACTTAAAATGACCATATATGACGCTCGACAATGAAGTGAATATTACATGAATGCATAAAAGATCATATTGTATCATGAAAATGTTCATGTGCACTATTAAGGAATTTAAGACATATAATCAAACCATTCGTTCCTTCATTTCATTCAAATTCATAAATTCATATCAATTAATCTAAAAATTCATTTAATATTCATAACACATAACATTCATATTTACAATTAAAATAGGATAATTGAAACGTTCAAGCGATAATCGATAAATTAAATACGTGAATTAGAATTCAATTAAATTCTAAAATTGAATTAAATCAAATAATATTTAGAATACATATATAATAAACATATATATATATATATACATATAATCACACGTACACACACACACACACATATATATATATATATATATATATATATATATATATATATATATATATTATACATGCATACAAGTAACATTTCAAGGCCATGCATGCAAAATATCTAAGTATATTTATATAACATGCATGTAAATTAAATATGACCACAACAACAACTAATTACAATAGCCATGCATGCAATTGAGATAAAAGACCATGCATACACGCAGTATATATATATATATATATACACAACAATGCACACATGCATGCACATCAAATGCACCCCAAGCCTGCACCTGTAATTTACACCAACACAACACATATATATATACATACACACATACGGTATCCCTAAAGATCAGCAGCAGCAACACAACTGGACAACAGACACACCCACACAGCAGCAAGAAAGGAAAGAAAAGAAGGAAGAGAAGAGGCACAACAGCAGGGGAGGAAGAAAAGGTACAGAAGCACGCAGCAGCTACCCGCTCGGGTAGCCAAACCTGCACCAAACTCCCCGGCCGGGTAGGGAGTACAGAATGTTTATGTAATAGGAGTACCCGGCCGGGTACTTCCAAGAGAAAACTCTCCCCGCCCGGGGAGAGTGTTACAGAAGCAGGAACAGACGCAGCAACCAAGAACGAAAAATAGGGGAGGAAAAAGGGGAGTATATCCAGGCCAAAAACAGCTCAAACTTTGTAACCAAATCAAGCTAACAATTAAGGTGATAAAGGACTACAAACACACAACAACCAATCCTGGAATTAACCCTTAAACATGCAGCAAAACTGAGAAGGAAAAGGGTGACAATTCATGCGTGAAAACAGGGCATGAATAAACGAAAACAGGGCAGGCTGATATGTGCACAAACAACTATCAATACAGCTGCAATTAAGATGAAAATGAGCAGCATTTGACGTCAAAATAGCTCCCAAAAACTAGCAGCAGTTCAATACGTGGAGAAGGGCAAAATCCAGTTTGAAGTTTAAGCAATACATATTCATTTTATTGATGATATCTCACCAACCTCTTAACCAACAATTAATACAAGTATACTCTGTCATAAATGAACGAAAATGATCATCTATATATCATCGAAACACATCAGAGATCAAAGAAATTCAAGAAGTCAACAAAACACTCAAAAACGTAACTATTGATTCCAATCTTAAAACCCACATGAAATCTGACTCAAATTTAGAAATGAATAGATCAAAATAACCAGAGAAGAGTGTAGAAAATAATCCTAACTCACCTTGTTGATTGGATGAAAGTTGATTGAGATATGAGCTCCTAAATCTCAAGGGTTGCACAGTTATGGGAAGAACTGGGCTGCAGAAGCTTTGGATGAATTTTCTGGTTTGTGTGATGTTTGGTTCGAGATGGGGCAGTTGAGGGCTGATAGAGGGATGAACTAGGGTTAAAAGGCCACCAACCATAGTTAATTTGGTTAGGTTTTGAACAAGTTATGGCCTATATAGTGAAAGGTGGTCATTTTGATGCGGTTTCGTTTTTCGGTTGGATTTCGGAGGTTCAAATGATTTCAGAAAAGTATATGGCTTAGTTTATTAAACTCAAATCTTCGATACGAGTTCAGCGAAGTTGAGGGAACTCGAATCCGAGTTCCCGAGCTCAAGAAATCACGTACGGAACCAAGGGTGCGCTAATTGCTCATTAGCCCCGATTTGGTTCCACGAATCAAATTAAATTCATTAACATGTCAAATGAATTCTAAACCATAAACCGAGCATATAGGCATGTTCATAACACACATATTTACGACATACTACAATTTCACGACATTTCGATATCATTTCATATAAGAACGATGCACAATTTAAATGACCATGCACAAATTCAAAAAATTACACACATTATAAGTTATAACTAACATTTAAAATTCTACAATTAAATAAATTCTTGTCAACGTATATATAATAGAAATTAATTAATTAATATGGTTAAAGCATGATTAATTAGCATAACATTTAATTAACATTAATCATTAAATTAATAAAAATAAAAGAAATATATATATACTTAAAATAACGAAATATTTTAAAATAATATTAAATTAAAATAAAATATAATAAAATAAAATAATAACAACTTATAATAAAATTAAATATGAAACACGTAAAAACAATTAATTCGTGCAAATTGGTAAACACGTACGTCGTACCTTTACGTCTGAAAATTCGGGGCGTTACAGTATCCATCCTTAAGTCCAACAAGTTGACTAAGTCCTAACTAACTCTAATTGGCTTTCGATCTTAAAATTCATTTTAGATTAGAGAAAGGTGTTCTCTAAAAGGGCGAGATTTTGAATTACTTGAAAATTCGACTTGGGCCAAAAAGAGAAGTAATCTAAAGTGAATGGACCTTTCCAATCCCTTAAGAGCAATTGTACCTCAAAAACGTTATAGGATATAACATTATGGAGTTATTCCATATTCCAATGAGGGTAGAAACATGCACACGAACGAGGGCTAAAGATCTTATTTGAAGATCTTGTGGTCTCGATCATTAACTGAGAAAAGAGTTCTCAATGCACTGATTGCTTATATTGCTTCCACCATCATTTAACCCTTTTAATACTCAATCAAAATGATGCCATTGTAGCATAGTTAATCATTTGATTGATCATGGTTGAGAGCATCCTTAAGAAGGAATAAAAGGTTATGATTGGTTAATTCTTCTTCTAAACCCACTAGGTTAAAGGCTTGAAGGCCTAAAGAAGAAGAAACCCTTAAGTGCCCAGTAAAGGGGCATGTAATGGAGCACGCCCAAAAGATAATAGAGATCAGATAAGGACGTTTGCTTCTATAACAGCAAACTAAGGACTTTAAAAGGGAACTGCAAAGAGTATGGGTACTCTAATTTGTTATCTCGTTTAGTAATTCTACTAGGAATAGAACTCACAAGTCTTGAGTTGATTCTGCATAATCCGTTGTGCAAAGACTCAAAGCACTAATGCTCTGAACATACAACGAGATAACAAAAGTAAGTGAGATGACAAAGTTTCGAATTGCTTTAGACACGTTAAGACGAAAGGATTAGTGAGTTAGATATCTTAGGATCATTCTACGAAAATGAATCTAGAAAGTTGACTTTTCTGTGAATCCTGTCTTAAGGGAAACGTTCCCAAAACCCCGTTTATGAGAAACGTGGAAACGTGTCGAAACATTTAGTCAATTTTGATCCACATTGATGTTTTGTCTATTGCTTCGATGTAAGCACTAGAAACAATTATTATGAATGATTGTACTTGATGAAGTACAAATTCGAAACTTATATAAATTCTTAGAATTTTAAAAGGAGGTTAGGAACAGAAGGAGTCATAAGTTATAAGCAACTCGATCTGATCGAGATGGCGAATGCCTTAGAGACTAATTCCTTTGTCATCTTAGAGATAATAGTAAACAAGTTCGAGAACACCTTAGTGTTTCTGAATCAAAGAACAAAACCTTATAGGATATGGTTAGTTCCACAACAAGCTTTACTCGCTTATATTCATTTTCGGAATAAACCCCTAGAATATGCAGTTAGAGATTTTGAATCTAATACCTTTGAAAACCAATCCTTTAGTTGCACTATGCAATGTGGTATACTAAATTCCCTAATTATTCTTGTCCAAGAATTTAGTGGAATCCTCTTAAGTGAAGAGGATAGTGGGAGATAAGCTTGAAACGAGTTCAATTTTATACAACAATATAGGATATCGCTTCTGCGATTCCCTTGGACAATGGTTGTTTGTCTCAAGGAATGTACCTTTCTTAAGGAATCGTTCCTAGAGAAGAAGAAAGGCAAGCAAGCAGACCTCAAAGAAATTTGAGGATAAATATCCACACCACATATAGAAGAAACGAGCCCATCTGATAAAACTTAGCCAAATTTTAGAGTATGTACACGTGTGAAACCCTTCTCTTAGGATGCGTTTAGAACGCGTTCCTAGAAAGCCGAGGAATTACTTAAAGAGGAGACACTGTCAGGTTTGGAATTTGAGTAGTGTAAGGAAGCCTTGAAATCCGAGATGGATTCCATATACTCAAACCAAGTTTTGACCTTGGTTGATCCACCTGATAGGATCAAGCTCATTGGGCTTCGAGCAAATGGAAAGCATTACAACCTTCTTGACGGTTGAAATGTAAAAGTACATTTGGATTGTGTTTACCACATCCTCATATTCTTACTATGAGATATGATAAATGAATATGAGAACTGTCTTGTTCAATATGAGATTGAAAGAGACTAAAATAAGGTATTTCTATGAATCTCATATTCAGTGGGAGTATGCATAAGGTATACAAATCCCTAAGTCAATCTTTGGATTGATAAAGGCTTCTAGGAGTTAGACAATTCGATTCCATAGGATAGTCAAATCGTTTGACACAGATGGAAGTCGAATAAGTCTCAAAGTGTACCTATGAAAGTTAGGGATGTAAGAGTCAATTTTTGTTCTATAGAAGACGACATCCTTCTCATTGGGAATGTCAAGGATGACGTGAAAGTTACCAATTGTTGTTTAGGAAACAATTTGACTTGAAAGATCTTAGTGACTATCCTTAATTCTCTAAATTGAGATCTATAGAGATAGATCTAAGAAAATAAAAGGATTATCACAAAACGAGTACATAACCATGGTACTAAAAGGAGTTTGCTATGGACAATGGAACATCCCTTTTGAAGAGTATGTGTCCTAAGATAACTTTAAGAAAGTTAGAATGTCCAAAATCCCTTTAAGTGAAAGGGTGCATAATGTATGAAATGTTATGTAATAGACTTGATATGGCGCAACACTAAGCGTAGTGGGCCAAATCTAATATGTCCTTAGAGAAGGTCATTAGATTTCTGTAAAGGATATCCTCAGAGTACTTGAGAAGAAAAGAGGATATGTATTAGTTTACAGAGCCCAAAAGATCTTATCAGTGAAAGGATATTTTGATGCAATCATTACATCAAACATAGATGATTGTGAATCATTGAAAGGATACAATTTTTGCCTCACTGGCAAAGCGACGTTTGGAAAGGCATTCCAAGCACAAACGCTGCAAAATTCTCAACTTTTGTAGTTGAGTACTCAACCGTATTAAAAACCGCTAAGGTAAGTGTTTGGGTAAGAAACTCTATCTAACTAGTTAGATGAAGTTCCTAGCATGAAACAACTCCATTATCATATTGTATGATAAAATGAATGGTTGCTCAAGTAAGAGAAACAAGACCTCACCATGAGACTGAACACGTGATTATAAATCACTTTATAAAGGAAAATGTGTTTCCTTAGAGATGTGTAAATAAAAGGGTTACATCAGCAGAGAACACAGCAGATCCACTTTGGAAACGCCCAAAGTCAATAGGCTCTGAAAGTACATCTTAAGAAGATGGGACTTAGAGTACCAAAATGGCTTTTACGGGCAAGTGGGAGATTGTTAGGAATAGTACCCTAGAAAGCTGATTCGTCGAAATCTACTTTAGGACTTTCCTTGTGTCACAGATAATCTTTGAATAATATACGATTGATTATTATCATAGGTAAACACTTCTTTATATGCCAATACGTGTTTTGTGTGTTTCCATTACGTGCACATGTATTAGAACTCCCCTAATCCATAAGGCTGTTAGGGACTTTGCCATTAGGTGAATGACACATGAAATAAGCCCTAACTCAAGCATAGATTAGAAACCACTCCAAGTCGATGAGCCCAACAAATAGTGGGAGTGTTAATATAGCTCGGTTGAGACTTGCTCGTAGGGTTTCGTCCTTAAGAAGGAGCATACTGTTTCATGGGGTGTAAAGTACATAGCTAATGCGTAGACAATACACGAGGGTGCTCGTTATTAAAATGGGTACACTGAGGTGTCCCGCGTGATAAGATTCCTAAATGGGAAAGAAAGTTTCTATACCTAGAAATAGAAACTTCCAGATTAGGAAATATCTCACAGGTCAATGGCGTGAGTAAATTAATCCTTTGACTTGAGATTCCATTGATGCTTTGTAGGCTAACTCTGTAGTCTTAGGTATAAGCTTTAAAGGGTGTCGCCTTAGACAACTGATTCAAGGCTTATGTTGGGGCTACACAAGTGGCACATGGAAACATATGAGAATCAACAAAGGACCTACACTTGCTGTAATGCAAGAAGATCTCTTATTGAATAAGTCGTTCATATGCCATCCTAAACCCTAGGCCGAGGTAGTGGATCAAGACATCAAGAAAAGGGTTTCTTGGATTGAGATCAAATGGATATGAAATGAACTTAGCTTTAAGATTGAGATTAGTAGGGCTCTCATTATTCTCATACCCTAGATCTTAATCGAGAGATGGGTTGGTAGGAGGATCGTACCTCACAACTATCATTGACTGAAAGGTTCTTTCGAATATATATTCATTGTTCGGGTAGGGGTCACACACCTGTGGCTAAGCTATGGTCGTGTGATCTGTGAACTAAGAAAGCATATTAGTCTCAATGCTAACTGAAAATGAACCTAGGGGGTCACACACAAATACCGGATTCAAAGGGTATGGAAAGAAAGATCAAGTAGTTGATCAAAACGAGACCACACGTGTAAATGTACACATGTGGCACGTCAGAGAGTGTTTGGGGCGTGTGTCCAATTGAATAATTGGACCATATGTTAATTAATTGGGGAATTAATTATAAAGCCCAAATATAATTAATTAGGAGAATTAATTATAAATCCCTAATATAATTAATTATGAGAATTAATTATAAAGCCAAATAAAATTAATTAGAGAATTAATTTTAGCTCGTTAGAATTAATTAAGAATTAATTCTAAAGCTCTTCATGAAATTAATTAAGAGAATTAATTTTAAGTATTCAATTATTTAGTTATTTAATTGTTCTAATTTGATTAGAATAAATAAATAAATAAATATTAAATATCTTCTATTTATTATTCTAGTAGATATTAATTCTAATATGATTAGAATAAATATTATTGGAATAAGATATTAATTATTATTAGAATAATTAATATTCCTAATTTGATTAGGAACTCTTTTTCTAGAAGAATAGATATCTTATTTTGAATAAAACTCCTATTACTTGGAGAGAAAGGAAATAGAAGAAAAGTCAATGTTGGAATCCGATTCCAATTAGGGTTTGGGGTTCGAACCCTAGGCTATAAATAAGCCAAGGGGTTCGAATTTATCTCTTACGCGTGACTTGGGATTCATGCCCAAACTGCATGGCTTCAAGAATTTGGGAGAATTCTCTTGCTCTCTTTCTTCTCGTTTTATGTTTCTTTCTTTACACATGTTATATCGCTAGCACTTTCCCTAACATGATTTGAATCTAGGTTGGTGTGTATTATTACTCTAGAGGAAAACCTACTTTGGAATCTAGTAGAAAGAGTCTTTCGAGGGATGAGGGTTGCCATTACCGCATGAAGTGCTTTGACGGTGGCTCAAAACTTGTCAAGAAAGCGACGATTCTTGTTAGTTCTTAAATCTCTAAGATTAGAAATAGAAATTGCAAGTCCGATCTTGTTTTTGGGAAAATTTTTAAATTCCGTTGCGCTTTCTGATCTCGTTTTCCCAACAGAAGAAGATATTGGAGCTCCGGTTACTATGAGAGGCCTTCGCGCAGAATTTGCAGGATTAAGGGCTGATTTGACCACCGTGATCGAGAGAGTTGAGTATCTAGCACATTATGTGGATGAACAATTTGATGCGTGGGAGGCTCAGTTGGAGACGAAGTTTGAAGGGTTCTGTGCTCGTGTTGATCAGTATTTTGGAGGACCCCCATCACCCTGATTCTGTTATTTTTATTTTTCTCCCCTGATTTTTAGATATTATTTTTAGGCACATTCGTTGATATGTTTGGATGATTTTGGTATGCTTATTTCTTTTCTTTGTTTTGAACTCCATTTTTTATGCAATGTGCCTCTTCTTACCTCGAAGTTGTGTCTTGTGTGTTGATTGTTGAATGCATGTTGGTTGTCAATTGCATTTGCAATTGATCCGTGTTTTGTAGTCACATATTTCAGGTTTTGGAGGCTTTGCTAGCACGTTGCCGGATCCTCATTCGATAAGGGACATTTCTTGAACTTTAATTCTTTCTTTTGCATGAGGACATAACAAAGATTAAGTGTTGGGGAGCAGTCTAGGGATGCTAGGAGTTTTTATCGAATATTTGCATGATTAGATGTTTTGTTACACTTGGGAATTGCTAGGAATTGAAAAATGTTGAGAATTTTGAAAAATTCCCCCGTTTAGAACTTTTTCTTCGAGTTTGATTGTTGAATTGATGCTAGAACGAGTTAGGCTTTTTTAATTAAGGAAATTTTGCATGAGATTGGATGACTTAGTATGTTAGTATGCCCTCTTATTTTAAGCACTCGATCCCCCGTTTAGAACTTTTTCTTCGAGTTTGATTGTTGAATTGATGCTAGAACGAGTTAGGCTTTTTGAATTAAGGAAAATTTGCATGAGATTGGATGACTTAGTATGTTAGTATGCCCTCTTATTTTGAGCACTTCGAACGTTGTAATGTACTTTGATTAGAAAGATGAATTGATGATTTCCAAATAAGTCTATGAATTGATTAGGATTCATTTTAGTCCTATTGAGGCGAAATTTTGAGTTAATGAAAGATTAAGGAAGTGAAGTAGGCAGTCGTTGTCGGAGGTTATTAAGCCTTTAAATTTGTAGCCGTTTTTCACTAAATAACGTGATCTTATTGACCCCGTTGAGCCTAATTGTTGTGCAAAGATTTTTGTAGCCACATTATAAGCCTAATGCACGACAAAATAAACAACATTGATAATTCAACACCAAGGCTTGCTCATTTGATTTTATATTGAATGTCTATCTTTTGACCCCTTTTGAATGTTCCTATGTTTGAATTTGAGAGATTCATGAGAAGAAAGAAATAGAATGAGAAAAAGTGTGAAAAAGAACAGATATGAAAAAGAAAAGCAAGAGCAAAAAGAAAAGAAAAATATTTAGGCAAAGTGTGGGATTGGAAGAGGTGGGATACAAATGTCTAAGTGTGGACGAAACTAGTGTTTCAGGGCTAAAGAAGAGTGTCGTATTTTAGATTGAATGATGTAAGCTTGGTGAGTAGTCACTTCATCCAAATTTCCATAGCCTTACCCGAAGCCTACATTACAAGCTCGAAAGACCTACCGATCCCGAGTCTCGAGTTAACTCCATTAGTGGAGATAGGTGCGAAGAGTGTATTCCGAAGTTGATGATTAGAACTAAGGCGAAAATTGTGAATTTGTCATTCTAGTTATTGTACATTGTTTCGTTCGAATTCACACACTACAGAAAGGTAAACTTTTCATACTATGTTTGATGATCTTGTGTCATGAGTACTTGATTTGATTTGCTAGACTTGTTTAGGCGAAGGTTCGATGATTGCTTTGAGGATGAGGTTTGATGGGGATGTGTTTTCTTTATTTTCTTATTAATCGAGGATGAGCAATAGGTAAGTGTGGGGGAATTTGTTGAGTGTGTAATTCGTATGGATTTAAGTGTTAATTAGAGTATATTCTTGTGTCGTTTGATGCGTTTATGTGTTTATTTTGCTCCATTTAGGTGTTTTTTGAGTTGGAGATAAGAAACGGCAAAGCAAGACGAATTCACGCGTTTTTTGAGGAAAAAGGAGTAACTCTCGTTACCCCTTAGAAGAACAAAGGTGTTAACCCCATTAACAGACACAGGAGAAACACTTTTGGCGAATCAGAGGGGTAACGCCCGTTACCCTTGGGCAGAGGAAAAGTGGTAACGCGCATTACCACTTATAAAAGCGTTATTGTGATTTCAAGGCAGTAACGGGCGTTAACGAGGTTTGCACATAGATAGGTAACGCCCATTACCTGGGGCGGCAAGACAGAATTTTGGGCAGCTATTTAAGTGTGTTTTGGAGTCTTTTTTAGAGGGGGGCTTCTTCCGTTCGTAACCTAGCCTGAGGAGAGAAGTTCTGGAGTTTTGAAGAATTGTTCAAAGAATTTCGAGAAGACAAAAGGATCAAGTTCTTAAACAATTTTGGTTTTTCGGTTTATTTACTGCTTTAATTTCTCAAATTAATTCCTTTAAGTTTGGTTTTAGTTAGTTTGCATGTTAGATTTGTTTTTCCAAATTCTTACTAAATGTTTATGTGTTTAATTTTGAGACCTTATCTTGGTTTGATGAACATGAATTTCCTTAATGCACTTTATTTTAGTTTTAGGAGTTTTGCTTTAATTATGAGTAACTAAACCCCTAGGGCTAGGGGAGTGATGATGAATGTATAATATGTGTTTGATATGATACTCGAATCACTTATGCTAGCTCTTAGTATGAAAACTGGTTTGAATTGAATTGTGAAGGCCTGATCACCCTTTGCATAATGTAGGATTACCGGAGAATTGAGAGGTTAATGGTAATTGAGATGGTTTTCGTAACTAATAGATTGTACGAATGCAAAGAGATTTAGTTCTGGTCTATACAACTATAAATCTTATTCCATGTCAAACCGCTAGAATAGGAATTGCACTAGTCTTGGTCTTGTTGGTTTAATTAATACATTGATGATTGCGAGAGCAACATTGAGCTTAATTAAATACACGATTATACCTTGAGTGAGGATAATTCATATATAAGTGACTAGGTTGTAGGATTGCACTTGTCAAACAAGTATTATACTGAATCCTGAATGCATATGTCATTACTTCCCTACCTATTTAGTCTACTGAGTTTAATCCGTGTTTAAGTGTGTTCTTTGTGTTTTCTTAGAGTTAATTACTTCAATTTTATTCTAGTAGTTAGATATAACAACTTGAATTCATTCGGTCTTTAGATAAGAAAAAAGTGTTGAGTAGTGATTGATTTCCCTTCCCCGTGGGTACGATCCTATATATTAAGTGGACACTTGCACGATTGGTTTTAACTTAGTGAATCTAAACCACAACAGAAGCAGGATTGAATTGTCATTTAAGTAGTGGATATCGAGGATTTCAATGTTCAATGCTTTGGGTAGAGGAATCTCCAACATCAAATCAAGTGTTGAAACGGACCACTATCATGGAAGATTCCTGAACAACGGTGAACGATACATCAAACATTCATGGCATACGCGTACATGTAACTTAAATTTGGATAATTTCATGATGCTAAGTGTTTTGATCGTTGATTGTATTCATTGCTTTTGTAAGACTAATTGGTGTATTTGATCTCTTCTACCTGCTCCTTAAGTGACGGTTTTGTGTGAATGTTTATTTATTTGTTGTATTGGGGTTGTTGCTGTTGGTTGAGAGACGGGGTTCTCTCGTTGTTTGTTTGAGAGACGAGATTCTCTCTTTGGTTGAGAGACGGGGTTCTCTCGCTGTTTGGTTGAGAGACGGGGCTCTTTTATCGCTGCTTGCTACTTGTTTAAGTTGCTCTAGGGACAGTTTAGAATTTCTAGTATTTAAGCTTCAATGAGTTAAGGGTCGTGATTTAACAACAATTGAAGACCCCTAGTTGCTTAAAGACCTTTTCTGAACTAATTCCTGACGGGAAGTTGCTAACCCGCGTGGGATGAACACAGGAGAGTTGCTTAAGAGTCCAGAACTCGAGGCAGTGGACCTGGGGACAAGGTCCTTTTAAGGGGGAGAGATTGTAAAGCCCCAAATTTTCTAGTCGTTCAGGTACGCGCACCACGCGTGTGAGTTTCGAGAGATAGGATTTATTTTATTCGTTTATTTCTTAAGTTGCGCTTTTCATGATATTTTGTTCACTTTATTACTAAATGTTTACGTGATATTATGTGAATTTATCACCAACTTGTGAATTATGTTATTAATCGTATGTGATTGATACGTGAATTAATTGACGAACATGACTTAATTATCTATATGTCCCTAATCGATCATTTTACAAAATTGAGGACTTGATTGCATGAGTATCTCATTGGACTAAATTGATCAAATGACAAAGTTTAATCCTTGATTGCATTAACTTAAATTCCTTATGGACCAAGTTGTAATTTCCCTTTCTCTTCCCCCTACTTTGATCGATATAATACATATACATACATATACATACATTTTGTTCTCCATTCTTCATTTCATCCAAGAGCCAAAGCAAGACATCTCCCTCTCCTTTCTTCAAGTTCGAACCAATCAATGAAGCTAGGAGCCAAGCTTTTCATCCAATTTCTCTAAGGAATCGAGCTCCATACCTTCATCTCTTCTTTTCACTTCATCTCTTCATTCATCCAAGGAAAGAAATTATATATATCTTTGGTAATTCATGAGGGTTGGTTAGGGTTTGTAACTCTTTTAGATTCCATGATTTAATATGAAGCTTGTTTGATGATTTGAGTTGATTTCATATAATTATAACTTGAATTCATGAAGTTTAGTGCATAATTGATCACTTGATTTCATAAGGGATTTATATTGGAAATTTCATGAATCAAAGCATGGTTCCTTGGATTATATGAAGCTTAATTGATATATATGAACCATATACATGTTATATGTTAGTTTTGAGTTGAATTCTTGCCTTGGTTTGTTGTGAGAGTGGCTTGGGAGCTAATTTCTGAGTTTTTCCCCTGTTTCCCCTATTTTCCCGAAGCTGTAGGATCCCAGCCGGGATCCATTTTAGTGTAAATTCAATCCCGGCCGGGACGTTTTTAACGTAGCCCCATTGCACTAGGATCCCGGCCGGGATGCATTTTAGTACAAATTCAATCCCGGGAGGGACGACGACCCTACCCTGCTCCAATTGCTCTGATTTTTCATGTGAAGCAATTAATTGAAGTTTAGAGTATTCTCCTTTTTACGTCTTGTCAATATCAGTTCCGACGAGTGAGATATGATGGTTTTAATTTGGCGCCGCCAAACTGTCGCGAATCTGCGTTAACCCAACTTTGGATCTAGGCCATTTTCATTCCTCTTTGAACTAGAATATGAGCCATATATCATCGGAAAGGTCTATTTGTCTAGTTTCATACCCAACAAATAAAATTTAATTCCAACTTCTAAAACTCAAGATATTCCAGTTTTCCTACAGCTTGCACGTTTCCGAAAACTGTCAACTTTTACCAAACTTTGCCAAAACCTCTCTTTTACATCCTTTTCGGTTCCTCCCGTATGTGACTTATATGAATTATATGCTTGCTTAAGTGATAATTATGCTATTAATTGACACTTCTTGGTCCTTACTTGCTTAAGTTGATTGTTTGAATCTGTGCTTGATATATGAATTGAATTTGTTTGAGTAATTGAACGTATAATTATGATCACACCATTCCATGACATTCTTATGATTTGTTGCATATGGAATCATCTCATGACATGTTACACCATTTCATTAACATTGTCGTGCGTCCTATTTGGTATCAATATTGAGTCTTATCTCACGAGTACACGTTGTTCTCTTTCTTGTACAGTTCATCTCCAGGACGGAGATATCGTGATCTAATAGGCACCGGCATAACTCGTGTCCTTGTATTGTTGTCTTCCAGGTGAGGGTGTCTTCGTTCTAGTTATTTATTAAACCCTAAAACCTGCATGAATGATATTTGGCCTAAAAACCATATTTATACTTATATTGTTTTCAAGAACGAATCGAGTAACCATTTATCGAAATGGAACCTATTTTATTGTTATTTATTGACCCGTTCCTGTTTTGGCAAGATATTATACTGCACACTGATTTAGGGCCCTAGGACTTGTGTATTGAGCGAGTCGGGGAGGCGTCGGGCCGACAGTAAGCTCTTGAACAGTTCCACACTGTTGGGATGACCCCTGAATCCACTAGGAGATTGGTGGAGGAAGGAGTTTCGGGCTTAGGGAGTCATGCACCCTATCCTCGCTGTGACTGGATGGTTGAAGGCTAGCTAACCTTCCCATCTTGGAGGGAAAAGGTGATCTTGGGGGAATCCGGCACCACGGGTTACCCAAGGATTATTGTCTGGACTGATTGCATTGATTGATTACACCATTGCACTAATTGCATGGTATTGCATTGATTGAATTGTATGATCACCTTTAAACATTGAAACCTATTGTTGTACACGGTCGGAGATTGGTTGGAGATTGTGCACGCTCACTCGCCGAGCCACTGATAGCCTGAAATTGTAATTAATTGTCTAAATTGATAGTTGTAAAGTCCGAACAATTACTAATTGATTTCTTGCCTTTTATGGAAATATCTTTACCTAAAACTTTGCTCGGGATTTACAGCTTGCATGTGCATGTTTCTATATATACGTATACCTCCTGCTCACTCTGTCTTCTAGAGACTAATCCCTCTTTTCCCCTTTCTTCCAGGTTCTTTACAGGTGGTTGCTAGGCGGAGTTAGATTCTTCGTGTCTCGGTCCGAGTCATGCACTTGTACACTCACTGCATATTGTGTTTAGTTATTGTATTGAATTTTTTATTGGACTAGTGTGTTATTTAATGAATTGAATTGAATTCGGGGCAGGCTTAGGACATGTATTTTGTTTAGTGGAACCCGTATTTACTTTTCTTTTAGAGTTACTTTGATTGCCTTGATATTTGTTACTTAATTTGTGACACCCCGCTCGTCCGACATATAAGGTACGTTACTTTTCAACCTCTTTATGTGATTAATTATGTGATTTTGTGTTTTACGTGGCCCTATTTTGAACTCTTTTAGAGTTTAGGGGCCTATTTATATTTTTCTCTTTTAAGGGGTTTTCCGGTCATTTCTCGTTCGGTTGAGAGTTCGACCTTTTTCACCGCTGCTTTGCGTTCGGGGCATCGAGACGAGTCCGTAGACTCTAAGTTTGCCCTATTCTGACTTCGTTAGCCCGTTCTTCCGACCGTTTTCGTGTACGAGGACCCGAGATATAATACCTCGAATCCTCGTAATTCGTGCAAAACGTTCAGACCTCAGCTCTCTCCTTCTCTCTCGCGACAAACAGCCTTTGGTCACTGTTCACACACAGTTGAGGTGTAAAAACATACACAAGCTCGTTCTTGCTCGTTTCTCGACGGAATTCGACGTGTGAATAATGGAAATTTATCAGCTCGACGAGCCCGTCACGATGATACCAAAATCATGGCCTGAAAACCAGCGGAGGTGGCGCTATGGCGAGTTGCAGGCGGCGGCGGTGGTGGCGCAAGTTTCAGCCGCGTTTCGCGGCGACTTCCAGCGACGATTGTTCGACACGCGCCCCCTGACTTGAGAGAAGACTTCCGGGTGCATTTTTCTGTGTAGGCGGCGCCTCCATCGGGGTGGCGAGGAATGCGCACGCGCCACCCAAACCGGGCGGCGTCGGGCGGAGTTACTGTCGCGCGGTGGTTCCGCGCATTCCGGCGAGTTTTCAGACAACCCTTGATGCTACCCTAGCGTTTTCGACGTCCTGAATCTATTTCCGGCCTCAAATCAGAGTGAATCGCGGCGGAGATGGTGTTTTCCGGCAAGGCGCAGTGGCGGAGCTTAGCGGTGGCGGTTCGGCCTTTTCCGGTGGGTTTTGGTGACGGGCCCTTTACGAAAGTTGCTCATCTCAGTGAGGCCGAGCTATTCGTGTTGGTGGCGGCTCAAGAACCGGCCGGCGACGGTGGACCGGTGTCAGACCGGTGGCGGACCGGCGGTCCTTTTTTCGGCGGTTTTTCCGATGACTTGGCTAGGGGCTTTTGAAGGGCTCGTTACAAGCTTTCCAACGGTATGCCCGGATTTCAGTTTCATTTTACGGTTTGCGTTTAATTTTAGTTTTTGTCGTTGGGATTTAGTTCGGTTTTTCGTCAACGAAGTCTGGTGTGTTTGGTATTTTCTGAAATTGGTTGAGGGCTTTTGTCTAGCAGGCCGAGCCGTACGTTTCTGTCCTTCCGGGGATTTTTCCGACCACCGGAGGTGGTGCTCCGGTGGCTGCACGTGGCGGTCCGATAGGCTACGGTGGCGGAATTCCGGCGACTTTCGGACGGTAGGTCCGTTTCGTTGTGGTGAGTCCAACGCCACTTTCCATTCGTCAATCGGATGCTCGGTTGATTTGTTATGAATTTTTGAAGTTATGGTATTTATTTTCGGTAATTGTTTTTAATTGTATAATGTGATCATGTTTGAGCGATAAATGGAATATGAGTTTTATGATACTTAGAAGTATGCTATGATGTATGAAAATTTGATTCGTGATTTATTGAATTTATTTGTCTCGTTTTACGCCTATCTAATTGAGAATAATTATTGTTTGAGGGGATGTTAGTGTAATTTTAGAAACTAATTTGATAATGGGATTACATGAAACTTGAGAAATAAATTATGAAAAGATACGTCGTATTTAATTTAAATGAATTACTTAAGTATGTTAATTGTTAGTATATTATAAATTAGGCAATTGTGGATTTATGAATAGAATTGGAATGCAATTTGTGTTTATTTGTCTCGAGACCTAATACTTGATAAGAATTAAATTCCTAATGCTTTGATTATTTTATGTAATTAATGTTAAGAATTTTATAAGCTATGCATCTCTTGATATGTAATATGAATTATAATATGACCTGAATGACTTGAGTGAATAGATATGGATTATATGTTGCATCATTTGTATTCGTGAGCAGGGTCGTGCGTCTTTGTGGTTGTGATTTGAGTCTGAGTCTTGGGTTCTGTGTGTTCAGTTGATCAGGGTTTTTTCAGGAAGTGTTTGTTGGTTGTTTGGGTTCCAGTGGGACTTCTTAGCTTGTGTTTCCGTTCTCGTCGGTGTAAGGTGAGGTTTTAGGATTTCTTTTTAGTTAAAGCGACCTATAACCTTCTGTGCTCGTTTTCAAGCCTGCATGCGATTATTCTATTATATTTATATAATAAATATGTGTTTATACGATACGTTTATGATTGTGTCATACGGTTAAAGGTTTTTCGAACTATATATGTACGAGCATATGTAAGCTTGAAATGTTTTGCAACGAGGCTATGCTCCAAACCGTGTGTCTTTATACCAGCTGCGGATTAGGATGACACGGAGAGGTACGTTTATAGCATATGCTAAGTTGCAAGGTATGGTATGCTCTGATAAGGTACCTAAGTGTGATTTTGATACGATATGATAAGTTTGGTATGTAGCGAGTGATGATCTGTTCTGATATGCTATGTTCTGGTGTGTTGGGCCCCGAGACGTGGGTAAGGGAGACCCGGGACGGCCATGGGGTCACCGGTTATGACCCCTGTGCACGTTCTCATCTGAGATATTCACGTGCGACCTATGGAGGTTGGAAAGGCGTGGTATCTTGAGCCCTCGGTGGATAACCGGGGAAGGCACAGTGTGGGTTCGCTACCCCGTGTGTGTTTGTATCTGTATGAGTAGTGAGGGTTTGCTCCCCGAACTACATGGTGTTGGGGTTGGATTGTTTATGATATTTGTTGGTTTCTGATATGATACGTATGATTCGATATGGAAGTAAGGTAGGAGACCCGTACTCGCCGGGTATATGAATATGATTTGTTATGTTGATTATGAAACGGGATAGGAGCTTTCTATTTTGATATGATACGATTAAGCTCAGTATGTTATAGTTTGGATAAGATAAGACATGTATAAGTTTGGTTCGAAAATTGTACAAATACGATTTGAAAATGGTTTTGGTATGCAAAACCCTAGTCCCGGTTCATAATCTTTCTTGTGATACGTGCTCTGCTCCTTATTATGTATAGTGTGTGTGAATTCAGCCCCCTCACTCAGTCAGTGGACTGACCTTCGCCCCACCTATGTTTTTAGTTTGCAGGTGTAAGTTGTTGGAGTTCGAGCTAGGCGGCTTTGAGTCGGGTCTGTCGAGTCTGTGTCTGTCTGTTTGATTTTTGTTGATTACTTTGTTCCGAATTATGTATGAAAATTATGTATATAGTATGTTCTGTACAAGTTGATGTTTATGCTTTGATTATATGAATTTTCGGGACAGGTTAGGACAGGGTATGGATTAGTTGAACCCGTCTTTGTTGTATGTTTGAATTCGGGACAGGTTAGGACAGGTTCGTGGAATTAGTTGAACCCGTTTATTTATGTTCGTTGATTAAAGTTTTTGTTAGTTCATATTTTGCATCGCTTTCGCATTCGAGTTTTTGCATATTTTACCTGTACAGGGTTTAGGTACCGCCTAGCTTAGGTTGGATTTTTCGTTTGTCACCGTTCGTTGTGACTTGGTGCGTGTGCGGACTTTCCATTTCGTACCAGATGTCGAGTCATAGTGCGAGGGTGTGGTGCCCCACCGCTTGGGGTGCTACATAATTGCTTTGCTTCCGCACATTTGTTATTGTTGAATTGTTCCAGGGTTAGAATCCACCTAGCTAGGACAGTCTTTTTCATTGTCTTTTGTTCTCTCTGAGTTTAGTTTATGTATGGATTATTCCATTTCATATGTGGACCAAACTCACTGTGCGGGGGATGTGGTGTTCCCGTCGCGGGTGTTACACCCGATCTTTCAAGTTCTTCCATATAGTTTTTCGCCATCTTCAAATCTTGTTGGAGATCTAAATATACTTGAAGTCTTCTCACTCTTGCACTAAAAGGAATGTAAGTATTGTGGAATTCCCAGACAAAGTTCTCACACGTGAGCTCTTCTCCGGACCTTGCTAACTCCTATCTCACTTCCTTGAGCAAAATTAAAGCATGGCCTTGAATTAACCGGGAGGTGCAAATCACCTTATCTTGTGATGTCCCTGATAAAGTATCCCATATCCATGAATTTTCGGTGACCCATTGTTCGGCCTTCACATCATCACCCCCGAACCACACTGGAGGGTTGTAGTTTCGAAACTCTTGATAGATCAATGGAAATCGGTCTTCTCCCATGGATATGTGTTGAGATGTCATCGTGAATAAGAAACGCAATTCAAGAAAATATTGATGCATTGGGAAAGTTTAGTGCATGTTCGTGTAAACAATTATTATAATTAAAATCAAATAAGTCACATTAGGATGAAAGTGAATGCAAACAATCACATTATCCTAAGCCGAACGACCTAGACGGACACGAGACGACACTAGAGCTCCGGTTTTGCAACCTGGAGCTCTGATACAACTTTAGATGTAGCACCCCTGTAATAGCCCGGATCGGGGCCTAGTCGTAAAAGGTAAGGCAAGGGTACCATTAAAGCGTTTATAGACCTTGATCCATATTTAAAATAGTTCATGCATTGCAGCTTTAAGTGAAAAACGTTCTCTTTTGTGATATTATGTTAATTCGAGGGAAATTCGGCACTAAAATCCTAAAGTACTATTCATTTCCCGAACCACTACTGCTCCGTTTTGTCAATAAAATTTTAAAGGATCAAAACTCATAATTTTTAATCATTCAAACTTGTTTTCCAAGTCCCGAGAACCTTTTATGAATTTTTGAAGCAATTTAGGATTTTCTTTTAAAAAGTTATTTTTCATCACCGAAATGAACTTTTGATCGGTACACCGGTTACGCCTCAATATTATACTTAAAACGACCCTTGAATTATTTCATGAATTTTGATATGCTTTTCAAACCCTAACTCCGACCTTAGCTCGAGTAATAAACGAAAACGTTTAACGAATAAGTTACTATTCATTTCAAGAATTAGAATTTTTAATCCGTACATCCGATTTTGACGTATGAGCAGTCGTTTCTAAGGAAATTTTATTTCCCAAACTTTGAACACTTTTCCCACTCTCGTAGCTGCTCGTTTGAAGGTGAAATGACCTAAATACCCTTTTTCTATCATTTTATATTTACTTTTGAAAGTAAATCTATTTATTTCTTAAAATTACAGAAAGCACACCGTGTGGTCCCTTAGGCAATTAATAATTTCATTTAAGGCCAAATTACTCCTATAAATAAAGACCCTTGGCAGCATACTTTCCCTTGTCCAGCAGCTTTCGAATTCACCATTAATAATTTTATTTATGTTTTGTTTTAGATTATTATATGATTTATTTTTATGTATGAATTATGTATTTATATTATGTTTTGAATTCATGAATTACATGATTTATATTTTATAAATTATAGTTTATAAATTAAATGTTACATGATTTAATTAGGCTACAATTTAATTATGTGACAACCATTATGATAAATACATGTTACATTTAATTATAGTTTGTTCATACTTAGGTAATTTGATATGATGCATGATTTAATTATGATACATGTTACATGAATTATAATATAAGCTATAGTTTTAATTGTTTCATGTTTGATTAATTGTAACCCTAACCAATCGATATATGTTATGTTTATACGTATAATATACATATGCGTATTTGATCTCTCTATGTATAAATACGGTATATATTTTTGCATAAATACCTAGTGTATTTTAAATAAATACTTAAGTATTTTCTTATAAATACTAAATGTATTTTCATATAAATACAATAAGTATTCTTGTACAAATACTGTATAAATACCATATGTATTTTCGTATAAATACTAAACATATTTTCGTACAAATATCGTATAAATATAGTATAAATATCGTATACCTACCATATAAATATAGTATAAATACCGTATACTTAAATAGTAACTTTGAACATTGACCGTTGGCTTTGACTTTGACTTTATATCACCAGAATCGTTTTGACGAGATGGATTTAACGGTGAAAGCCTTTTTCGCTAATTCTCAAAATCGGGGAGTAAATTAAGCTTTTTAAACCGAACTCTTACTCAATTGAAGTTGCTTCAGAATTCTAAGTATTATATTTGACTTTACGTTATAATCTCTCGTGTTAGATTAATCATTTACCTGAATCCTCTCTCTGATAAGGGTGTTCCTTCTCGAGCAATGCTCTCTTGTAAATTCTATGGTTCTCTATTTAAATTCCACTATTCAATCATACATCATTGATCTGTTCCGGGACTTAGTTCCTTAAGCTCATAGTAGTGTATCACTTACAGGAGTTAAGACCAAGAGGTGGGATCCCAAGGGCACTGCTTGATCCCTACTTTCTGCCAACTACCTATCTATCTAAATAAGTAGGTGAGGTTTAAACTATTTTAAACTGGAATCATGAATATATATACGTATACAAATGATTTCAAATTCAGATTCAAAGATATTTATCATTTAATTTAAATATTTTCCCTTTTGGGACAATGCTTCCATTTTAAAGTAATAATTTCTGATATACCGTTCTGTTCACAGTTATTCCGTTTTGATTAAAGATCCAATTTCTAAACTCTGCGTGCTCTATGCACTTATGATATTCTAAAATGCAAGCTTCTGAAATTCTGTTATATTGGGCCCTGACGGTTCGGTTGATCAGTAGACTGGGAGGCACGCGCCAATGGCTCCTAAGATACTGATCGCCTCCTGTTGATCATGATGATAACTATAATCGGAGGTTAGTTATACCACATCATGATCGGGAGAGAGGTAGCTCCCTAGGCACGACAACCGGAGGAAGAAGGATGGTGCATGTGAATTGTGGGTATCGAGATCCTAGTCGGTCTAGATACCAACCCTGTTAAATATTTTGGGAGTAAAGGTTGGAGAACGCCTAGCCTGTGGGGAAATTCATTTTTGAGATCTGGTTCATACTTTCGAAAATATACCTTTATCCTATCCCTTTTGTAAATGTACGCATGAACCAGCACCCCTGATGTGTGTGCATGTGTTTGATTACTTGAAAATCTTGATTAAAGAAAAAGATATAAAACTGTATTTCGAAAGTAAGTTTTGAATTAAAACACTTTCATAATCCCTAAAGTTTTTCTAAGTACTTAATATATTTACAAGTTATACCTCACTTAGTCCTTTTGACTAATCCCTCTACCGTTTTCTAACCTCATGGTTTCAGGTTTGAAGCCAGGCGCTTTCTAGAGGTATCTTGAAGCTTTAGGAAGTCTTTTGTTAGGTCATGACTACTAGTTGCTCTTTTGTTGTCTTGCATAATCTTGGCTGCATCTACCTATATGTTTATATGTTTTGTTCTGGAAGCATGTTCAGGTTGTATCCTGAAACATTACTGAATTCTGTTTAAACTTAATGTTTCCCCACTTGTTTAGTTTAAGTTATCAATTGTATGATATTATATGCCTAAGTATTTCTTTAGTTAAGATCATGTTATCTGTTGTTGCATACATGTTTTTAAAAGTTTTAAATTTCTATAACTTCCGCTGCTTTATTAACACCCTTAAAGCTCTGTTTATTATTGAGTATGTCCTTTCGTCGAGGTATCTCTCGAGTGTTAGGGTTTTCTAGTTACTTGGGATGTACATCGGTGCGGGCTTGTAGCATTGGGGGCATTACAGCTTAGGTGGTATCAGAGCCTCAGGTTTAGTAAGAAGAGGCTGAACCTAGGCTCAGTGCTTGGAGGATTGTTTTGGGATTCATGGCTCTATACACTGGTATTTACTTCTACCTTTTCTCCTGTATAGTGATGGACAGACAGATTTAACAGCAGGATAATGATGAGTTCTTTGAGGAGTATGAGGCTCCTCGGACGTTAGTTGTTACGCGTAGGGGTGGTGCTAGGTTCTATACTTGGCGCAGGTCTCAACTGGGAGGTCGTTCAGGGTATTCATACCCCAATAGGACAGTTCACATGTTGGAGACTGAGCGGGATGCATATTTCCAGGATAGCCAGCGAGCCCGAAAGATCTGACTTGAGGCTATTCGCTATCACGATTTAGCATTGCAGCACGCGACGGACAGGGATCTTGCGAGGCAGCAGGCTGCAGAGAGTGAGAGGTTGGCTGCAGAGAGCGCTATCCGCATAGCAGAGTTGGAGGTAGATTTGGTTGCTATGACACTGGATAGGGATGCTTCTATGGAGATTCATCAGCATTACAAGGCATGGACGAGGGTTCATTTACAGGATGCCTATCAGTTGACTGAGGAGGTTATGGGTAGAGCAGTTAGTGAGCCATCCGAGGCTGATGTGCCGATGGAGGATGAGTTTGATGGTGATATCGCAGAGGAGAGCTCAGGAGGAGCTAGAGGAGGGGATATTGTTGCTGTTTCTGATGACACTGGAGATGCTGAGGATGGTCAGCATGGACATGATTGAGCCTAGATAGTTGGGGCTTTGTATATAGATGCAGCTATGACAGTATATAGTGTGTGATGCAGTATATATATAGCAGATGATGCAGTATACAGCTGATCTGTAGGGGTGACTTATGGTTGAGGGACATGTATTATACCCAGCAGGACCCTCACTTTTTGGGACGTATGTGATAGCCGTGATGTAGTATGGCCGATAGTTAGGCTGACACTTGACAGTTACAGAGGGGATGTGTATATACTCACGGGGATCCCCACTTTTGATAGATCACGACGTATGATGATAGATGATTTTGGAGAGCTGGGCTGTATGGGAGCAACTCGACTTAGTTTCGGGTCCTCCCTATTTTGTTTTTTTTTATATGGCCTCTATACAAAAGCTTTTCAAAAATCTTGCATATACATCATATCATCCTTTGCGGCTTTATTCATATAAGTTACATGTTACTGCTTTCCACATATGTCATATCATGAGTTTAGAGATGCTTCAAGATACCAGTAGGGCTGTCAGTAGATCATGCCATTTCATTTCTTGCATCCACATACATGAACACTCTCATGGTTACCTATGGATAATATTTGTTTGCTTGGTCACTTGTGATTCTGTGGAACAATGATTATATGATTCAGTGACTAATTTTTAAGTGATTTTCTGGTAATGGAATTTGATGGTTATGTGAGATAATATTTTTATCATTCTTAATATCATGTATCATATATATGTCCTGGATGTTGTAAATACAGTAACATCATGCCACCAAGAAGAGTCCAACGTGGACGCCTTCCACCACCGCCACCAGCAGGAGGATTTCCCCCTCCACCACCGATGCCACAAGAACAAGCTGACATAGGGGTGACCTTGAGGCAGTTTGCACAAGCTTACAATTCTGCTAATGAGAAGAGACTTGAGAAGTTTCTCCGAATAAACCATCAAAAGTTCTTTGGGGAACCTAATGATTTGAAAGCTGAGAACTGGATTGCAAGTCTGGATAAAATCTTTGAAGCTATGAACATCCTACCTGAGGATAGAGAGTGAGTTCAGTTTGAGACCTTCCTTCTGGAAGGGGTAGCACTAAACTGGTGGAAGCATGTTAAGGAAGTTTGGATAGAGAATGGGATAAGGTATGGTTGGTTTGAGTTTGAGCAAGTATATTCCACAAGTTGCTAGAGATGCTCGGGAGTCCGAGTTTATGAATCTTGTACAACGGACACTTCCGGTAGATGAATATGAGGCCAAGTTTGTAAGGTTGATCCAGTATGCACCACATATCCTGCATGACGAGAGGAGGAAAACCAAACAATTCATTGATGGACTTAAGCCGGAACTGCGCTAGGCTTTGGCACCTCTAAAAATTAATGAAAACACCCAGGCGGTTGATACGGCCTTGAGTACTGAGGAGGCTCATAGGGAGATTCGGATGAATGTTACTCGTGGAGGACCACAGTAGCCAAGGCCACCTCAAGAAATCAAACGTCCAACAAATCAGGCGAACTTTAAGCAAGGAAAGAAACTTATGAGGACATCGCCGCAATCACGACCACCATAAGCACCACCAGCCCCTCAGAATGAGATTGAATGTGGATATTGTCATAGGCTGGGACACACTTAGGAGAATTATAGGAAGAAAGCCGGTCAATGCTTCTTCTGTGGAAGCCCTAATCACCACTTGGGAAATTGCCCTAAGAAGAACAATAGACAGGGATATCAGGACAAAGGCAAAGGTAAGGCGGTGGTGGGAAAGTCGAACAAGCTACTGGTTAAAGGAAGGGCTTATGCCCTAGATCGATGTGAGGAGTTAGATCCTTCAGCTGTCGTGGAAGGTACATTATATGTTCTTGACACGACAGTTAAGGTCTTATACGACCCTGGTGCCACGAGTTCATTCATTTCATTGAATTTATGTGCGCCTTTAAAATTTTCACTTGAATACTTGCCATATCTTTTCGAAGTAAGTTCTCCTTTAGGAACTTACCTCATAACCGATCAATTATATAAACGCTGCCCTATAAGAGTGGGTAATCAGTTTTATCCGACGGATCTTAGCACACTTCCAATGACGGGATACGAAATCATACTGGGTATGGATTGGCTCTATAAATACCATGCTAAATTGGATTGTTTAAAAAAGGAGGTCATCTTAGGAAAAGATGAAAGTTGGACACCAGATGGAAAGGAAAAGCAGTCATCAATAGTCTCTATAATAGAGGCCAAGAGGATGATTCAAAAGGGAGCTATAGGGTTCATTACCTATCTCTTGAACAGACCAAAAGATCAAAACAAATTGGAAGAAGTTGAGATTGTTAATGAGTTCTTAGTGGTGTTTCCTGAACACCTGGATTCTTTACCACGAGATCGTGAATTGGAGTTCGTAATTGAGATAGTTCCGGGAGCCGAACCATTTTCCAAGACACCATATCAGATGGCACCTGCTGAACTTCAAGAGTTAAGAAAGCAACTTGATGAGTTGATAGAAGCAGGTTATATTCGACCGAGTATATCACCTTGGGGAGTACCTGTACTATTTGTCAAGAAGAAGGATGGATCCCTGCGACTTTGTATTGATTATCGAGAGCTCAATAGAATGACCATCAAGAACAAGTATCCTCGTCCTCATATCGAGGAGTTATTTGATATACTCCATGGATCTCGAGTGTACTCCAAGTTAGATTTGAGACAAGGATACTATCAGTTGAAGGTGAAAGCGGAAGATATCCCCAAAACAGCTTTTAATAGTCGCTATGGACATTTTGAGTTTGTGGTGATGCCATTTGGATTGACGAATGCCCCGGCTACATTTATGGACATGATGCATCGGATTTTCCGACCATTCCTCGACAAGTTTGTCGTAATCTTCATAGATGATATTGTAGTCTTTTCCAAGACACCAGAGGAACATGCAGAGCATCTTCGATTGGTGCTAGGCACTTTGCTGGATCACAAGTTATACGCAAAATTCAACAAATGTGAGTTTTTGTTGGAAAAAGTCACATTCTTGGGACATATCATATCGGGTTCAGGGGTCGAGGTTGATCCCTCGAAGATTGAAACAATTATGGACTGGGAACAACCAAGGAATCCTTTAGAAGTGAGAAGCTTTTTGGGACTCGTCGGCTACTATAGGAGATTCGTGCAAGACTTTTCAAAGATAGCTGCACCACTTTCAAGATTAACTAAGAAAGAAGGGAAGTTCGAATGGACAGAGAAGTGCGAACAGAGTTTCCAAGAATTAAAGAAGAGGTTGATGATAGTACCAGTACTAGCATTACCAGATGGAAAGGAAGGTTACACTGTCTACACTGTGATGCCCTATCCGATCGTCCGTACAGGTACAACGTCACGAGTGTGTCTCTTTATGAATTTATGTGATTTAATTCCTTAATATGTGCTTAATTCCAACTTTAATTGAATTATGTGATTTAATTGACTCGAATGCGTAATTGTAAAATATGAATTCTTGCATGGCAACTTGGAGTTTCAAGAACTAATGTGATTTATGACTTGTAAAATACTCTTTTTTTGGAAATTTTGGGCCTAATTTAAATTAGGTAACTTTGGGTGCGTCGGAACCGATATGAGCTCTGAAATTTGAGTTTGAATTCTGACACCACCATTGGACTTGATTTGGTGATTCGAATCCAATGAAATTGATTTCTTCTTTTTCGCAAACCGTTTGGACATTAAACCTTTTAAATATGACCTAATGGGCCGAAAATCACTTATTTGGGCCTAAACCCTAATGAAACCTTTAGCCACCATATATATACTTTGAAACCCTATTCTAGCTTCATTTCAAACATCATTTCTAACAACTTATATCATTCATGGAGAGCTTCAAAAGAGGATGAAGATCTAAGACTTTCCCATACCTTCAAGAGCTCATATCTCCCTCGTTTCTTCATCATTTCAAGAGCCAAGGTAAGCTATGAATTTCCCTTGATGTGTATTTCATTTTTATCCTTGAATCTTAACATTAAATTGAATGTATGAGCTTGTATGAAGAAGTCTTGTGAAAATGGTGATTTATGCCCAACTTGAAGAATATGACCTATATGATGAATCCTTGAGTTCTTGAGCATGAATATGAGTTCTCCATGTTGAATATGTGCTACAGTTGCTGATGGTATGATAGGGAGTGAGTTTGAGTGCATCTTGCCATGGTTGAAGCTTGAATTTTATGAAAATGGGTTGTATGAGTTTTGGCCAAAATCACCTTTCTTCTTGAGCTAAATTGATATTTATGTGATGAGCATGATTTATGTAATAATATATATGATTTTCGTGGAATTTTTATGGTTTAATTGGTGTGAAATCGGTCATTTTCGGCCATGGTTGTCTCCTTCCCGAAACTGTGAAGTTTCTGTATAAACTGAACCAGATCTGAGGCTGAAACAACCATTCCCGATTGGCCTTGGTGCCCGGAACGACCCTTCCTACCAAGGGCTGATGTCAACAAGTGAGAATGGGAAGGGTCGTTCCCGTTTTAGCCTTGAGATTGGAACGGTCGTTCCCATGCTCGTTGGGTGGCTTCTGGGAGTGACCGTTCCCATGCTTAGTTATGCATGAGAATGGCCGTTCCGGAGCTACTGTTACCCTTTGCACTTGTCTTTTCCGTGTTTGCTTGATCCATTTGAATTACTTTATGACTTATATGCTTTAATATGTTTTCAAATGCATTGTTAAACCTGAATACTTCGTTAATTGCATGATTTGGTGGAATATGTGGACTATGCTATGTGACCTATGTGTACACTTCATTTCCATATTACATATCATTCATCTCTTGGTATGCCGTGTGCCTGGCTTGGTTCATATAGAGTCTAAGTCTGGGCTTCTGTATGTCTTATCACAGAGTTTGGTGGTGCCGGTGGGCCCGAGGTTTAGAGTGTTTAGCCCTTCACACTCTCAGACTCTACTTTCACGAGGTGAGGTTTAGGATTTGTATAGTTATCGACCTATGACCTTTATGTGCTGATTTCTATCCCCGCATGCGAGTATATCTTATATATGATCTAGTATATGTTGGATATGATATGTTTATGACCTTGTGATTCACTTTTTGGTTCTGAAGAGTATATATGTTGGTATATGTAAGCCATTTTGGAAAATGCTGATATGTTATGATTCTGTAGCGAGTTGGCCACGAAATATTAGCATATGTATGTATGTTATGTTATGTGGATCCAGAAGCTGGTACGAGTAGAGACCGGTACGGCATAAGGCCGTTGGATAAGCCACTGTGCTAGTTCCATTTGCGATATCATTGCGCGACTTAGGGAGATAGGGGAGGCGCGATATCTTGAGCCTTCGGTGTACAGCCGGGGAGGGCACCTGTAGGTTCGCTACCCCTTGTGAGTATGATTGTTCTAGATAGTTAGGGCCAACGCAAGGCTCTTCCATCACTGGAGTTGAGGAGGGATTTATTTCTGTATTTTCGCTTTGTTCTATTATGAGGAGTAAAGATTAGAAGCTCGTACTCGCTGAGCATATGTTATGATCTGTTATGGGATTTATTTTTGTATTTTCGTTTGGTTCTATTATGAGGAGTGAAGATTGGAAGCTCGTACTCGCCGAGCATATGTTATGATCTGTTATGAGAATTATGAATCGGGATAGAGTCTTTCTGAAAATGCTTTCTAAACTTATATTTATTTTTGTTATTTTGAAATGTTCTAGTATGCAACACCTATCCCCGGTTCATGAGTCCACCCTTGTGTTATGTGTTATACTCTATTTATATATATTGTGGGTGTGCGTTAGTGTAGCACCCCGGAGCGTAGGGTCACCACATCCCCCGAACTCTGACCCGACACATATACGAAACGGGAAATCCGTATACATGCACAAGTCAAAGCGAACGGGAGACAGACAAACACTCCTAAGCTAGGCGGATTCTAACCCTTATGAAATGTACATTCAAGTATCAAATTACAAACACATGCGGAAGCATAATATTTCAAAACGATTTACACACACGAGCCCATCACAGACCATAACTGAGCAAATATCCAACATATACCAAGTTTATTCCAAAACTTCCAGCCCGATAGTGGCAATTTAAAACTTAACATCTATGCTGGTAAGGCTACAATATGTACATGATCAAAATGTAGAGTGTATGCAAGTACAACCCAAAGACTCGACTTAGACGAACATGAACTACTCAATGCTCCGCCTAGCTCGACCAAAGCACACCTGTACCTGCCAAACTAAAAGATGGAAAAGCAAGGAATCAGTCCACGACTGAGTGAGGGGTTAACCCACGCACGCTATAGATATAACAGAGCAGAGCATGTATCAAAATTCGAATGTTCATGAACCCAACGATGGTTTTTGCATACCAAAACATTTTCTAAAAGCCAAAAGATACATACGTATACAAAAGAAATCAAAATCCGATTCAGTCCATCCTTGTTTCAGAAACTCAAAATAGAACAGAGCTCAGCGAGTACGAGCCTTCAAACCACATCCGTCAACACGCCTAAAAAATACAAGAAAAACAGAAATCAAAACACAATCCCGCCATCACGCCATGGAAAGGAAGGGAGTGCACCCTAATCCTTTCAGAAACACGTATACACATCGAGACCGGGGCTCATGACTCCGACCCGCTCCTTCGATGGGGTTACCACCGGCTCAAGATAACTGACCTGTACCAAACCTCCTGGAAACAAGCAAGTAATCTCAAATGAAGACTATGCACAGGGCACGGTCCTTCGGGCCCAATGCACGAATTATACACAAGTATCAGGAACGCACTTGCCATATCTTTCAATGGCTTATCTCGCAATAGTACAGATATCACATTTTATCACTTTCAAGAGTTACCACTTCTCAAGATCAAGGCATACATAGGCCCAAAATTATACACGTATCAAATAAAACCTTAAAGAGTGCAAATATCAGAAGTATACGTACATATATAACGTTAATACATAGCTATTCAGGTCGGAAACAATCATATAAGGGTATTAGGGCATAACTAAAACACACCTAACCTCACCTTTGACAAAAGAGTTCCAAAGAACAACACCGGGCACGGAAAATGAGACTAACCCTCCGGATCGAACCCTCCTGGGATCATCTCTGAACAAACAAAGAGCAAAACATGACGAAGACTCGATCATGACCCACTTAGACGCACGGCAATGAAAAATGAATGCATTGGAATGCAAGAATTGAAATGCACTTGAACAAGGGTTTCATTTAGGTATGCCGGGCTACGAGGAAGCAAGTCACAGAGCATATTTTCTCCTCATATCATAGCACCATAATCTGAACCGTACATAATTACATAATTTAACATGTTAGGAACAAGTTCGGTATGGAAAACTCATGAAAGAAATGGAAGAGAAGCTCAAATGAGGCTTCGGTTGCAAATCTAGCAAAAGCTGGCAGTTTTCTGAAAATGACCAGGCTGTAGGAAAATCAGAATATCTTAAAATTAGAAGTCCAAATTCAGTTTTGTCTTTTGGAAATGAAACTAGACACACACATCTTTCTGAAAATATATGGCTCAATTTTTTATTCCAAGCGGATCAAAACAGTTTATTATTTAAAGTTGGCTGAACCCAGGATTTCGGCAGACTGGCGACACCATTTTTTATTGGGCATATGTTACTCTCCAGAATGAATTTTAACAAGCCGTAAAAAGGAGAGTGTCCTAGACTCAACGAAGTTTCAGTGGTTACAAATGAAGGCAATTCTAAGATGTTTTTCTTGGGTAAAAGATGCGAGAAAGTCACTGCAGAAACTATGAAACAGGGCAGAACAGGGGATTCTCTTGTAGGTTCGGTTTCTTCTTGTTCCAGGCCTCAAAACTTGAATATCAGGTCCATAACTCATACATAAAGCATCTATAATTTCATGTAATGTAACATGCTGCAAATAAATTTCAGTTCATGCAAGAATTATGCAGTTTATACACGTAAAAGTCACACAACGGTCATGAACTTTCAACAAGTGTACAAGAATCTCCAATTTCTCACATAACTCTACATATATCTGAAATCCTAAGCTCCATATCCAACTCTTAGAAGCTAAACCTTTCTGATATGGAGGGGGAAACATGATGAGAAACTTAATCCTTACCTCCCTTAACTGAATACCGAAGATGGAAAGAGATGGAGGATTGCTTCTTCACTTGCCTTCAATTATGTTCTTCAAATTTTTGCAAGAAGAAAAGGGGCTGTCCGTGAGGGGAAAAGAAGAAAATAGGTGTGTATGGCTGCTGCTCCTTCCTTTAACGTGAGGAGAAAAGAAGAAAAATAGGTATAGAATGGCTGCTGCTCTTTGATTTAACGTGAGTAGGGTGAGAAGGAAAGGAAGCAAGGAGGTGATGATGCCTTTGAAGTTAGGAGCTGCATCCACTTACTCAAACGTGGAAGAAAAATGCAAGCAAGTAGGTGATGAGGCTGAGATTAAGGCTGCTATGTCTTGCTTAAATGTGAAGGAAAGAGTGGAAGCAAGTAGGTGAATAATCTAGACTCAATTCCAAGAGATAACCGATCGAAGTGGACCAGTTTTAGGGCGTCGGGGTCGCAAACGGTTTCCGAAAATTATGAAATTAACGTCATTCATCTCAAGACATCAAAATGAATTAAATGGCAAAGACGGATCTCACATAGCTCATCCCGAACTTAGGTTAAATCAAAGAATTTGGAAGTGATCTATTGACGTTGTTATCCCGAAACAAGCTTGCTAGGGTTACATTCGTTCTAACGGATTCTTCGTTCGAACTTCCCACGACCCTAACACTTGCTAAACTAAACCTTTAGATGAACGGGGCGTCACAACCTCCCCCCCCCTTAAAAGAACCTGGTCCCCAGGTTCACTGCTCTGACCTGAATAATTCCGGATAAAGCTTCCTTATCTTTTCTTTAGTTTCCCAAGTGGCTTCTTCAGACTTCTGATCTTTCCATAACACTTTAACCATTGGGATTTGTCGACTTCTTAACTCTTGCATTTTTCGATCCATGATTCTCACTGGTTTCTTCTTGATGGTTAGGTCCGGTTCAAGCTGTACATCTTCAATTGGGAGAATTATTGATTCATCGGGATAATATTTCCGGAGCTGTGAAACATGGAATACATTATGAATGCCGGTCATTTTCAGATGTAAGTTCAATCTGTATGCAGTTTCTCCAACCCGTTCAAGGATTTCAAAAGGTCCAAGATAGCGGGGATTAAGCTTTCCACCTTTGCCAATACCGCTGAATCCTTTCCTTGGAGATGCTTTCAAGAAAACCTTGTCTCCGACTTCGAATTCCAGGGGTCTTCTTCGGCGATCGGCGTAACTCTTTTGACGATCTTGGGTCGCTTTCATGCGTTGTTGAATTATTTGGATTTTCTCAATGGCTTCTTCAATAACCTTTGGAGATCTAGCTCGTTTAACACTACCTTCCTTGGTCCAACGCCAATCTTCCAGATCCCAAAAGAGAGGCGATCTACACTTTCTTCCATACAATGCCTCATATGGGGCCATGCCAATTGATGCTTGATAACTATTGTTATAGGCAAATTCCACTAAGGATAAGTGCTCGTCCCAAGATTCTTGAAAGCCCAAAGCACAGGCTCTGAGCAAGTCCTCAAGATACTTGATAAGTTTCTCTGATTGGCCATCCGTTTGGGGATGCGATGCAGTGCTGAAATTGAGTTTAGTCCCCAAATATCTTTGTAGATCTTGCCATAAACTAGCTGTAAAGCGCGGATCTCGGTCTGATACGATACTAACCGGCACGCCGTGAAGTCCCATGATCTCTTTACAATACAACTTGGCTAACTTTTCTACTTTGTCGGACATTCTAACCTTGAGAAAGTGAGCTGATTTGGTTAAGCGATCCACAACTACCCAAATCCCGTCGAATCCTCCTTTGACCCTCGGTAAACCAGATATAAAATCCATAGTCACCTGTTCCCATTTCCACACTGGTATAGGAAGTGGTTGTAAAGTTCCTCCCGGCTTTTGATGTTCGGCTTTCACCTTTTGGCAAGTGAGGCAATGCCTTACAAAGTTAGCAACATCTCTCTTCATACCGTTCCACCAATAGTACTGCTTTAAATCACTATACATTTTAGTTCCTCCGGGATGAATAGAATAGGCTGAACGGTGTGCCTCTTCAAGAACGAGACGTTTAAGTTCTTCTGGAACACAAACCCTGGTCTTAAACCGAAATAATCCCATAACATCGACCCCAAATTTTGACTCTAGGTCATCTCTTACCCGTAAAATTTGCCTCTGAATCCACGGATCTCTGGCTTGAGTATCTAATAGCATTTGTTTCAACTCTGGTTGCACGGTAATGTTTGCTAATCGGACTTATGAAATCAAAATCTCGGAATCCTTACTTCTCGAACTAGCCTCGATGCTCGATATATTCACTTTCCTGCTCCATGCATCAGCGACCACATTAGCTTTGCCTGGGTGGTACTGAATAGTACAATCATAGTCCTCAAGAAATTCCATCCAACGTCTTTGTCTCATGTTAAGCTCCTTTTGTGTGAAAAGAAACTTGAGACTTTTATGGTCAGTGAAGACTTCAAACGTAGCGCCATAGAGATAGTGACGCCACTTTGCTAAACCAAACACAACAGCCGCAAGCTCAAGATCATGAGTAGGGTAATTCTTCTCATGCTCTTTTAGTTTCCTCGAAGCATAAGCCACTACTCGACCGTTTTGCATTAGAACGCATCCAAGCCCTTCTTTAGAAGCGTCTGAATACACCGCATAGCCTTTGGTACCCTCGGGTAAAGTAAGAACAGGTGCTGAAGTTAATCTTTCTTTCAGGGTTTGGAAGCTCCTATCACATGCATCACTCCAGTCAAAACGGGTCTCTTTCTTTGTTAATCGGGTCAATGGGGCTGTGATCTTCGAAGAATCCTTCACAAATCGCCTGTAGTATCCTGCTAATCCGAGAAAAGTTCGAATTTCGGAGGCATTTCGCGGTTTCTCCCACTGCATAACGGATTCCACCTTTGATGGGTCAACTTCCACTCCATTACCTGAAATGATATGACCCAGGAATGCAACCCTGTCGATCCAAAACTCGCATTTACTGAACTTCGTAAACAACCTATGCTCTCTGAGGGTTTCCAATACTCTTCTTAAATGTTGCGAATGCTCTTCTATGGACTTTGAATACACTAAGATGTCATCAATGAAAATAACCACAAACTTATCAAGAAACGACCTGAATACTCGGTGCATCATGTCCATGAATACCGCTGGAGCATTCGTCAATCCAAAAGGCATGACTATGAACTCATAATGTCCATAACGGGTGTTAAATCCCGTCTTAGGTATGTCTTTCTCCCGGATATGCAACTGATAGTAACCTTGCCTCAGATCAAGCTTTGAATAGACCTTAGACCCTTGCAAGAGATCAAACAACTCCTCAATGTGTGGTAGTGGATACTTGTTCTTGATAGTCATCCGATTCAGCTCACGGTAATCGATACACATACGCAATGACCCGTCTTTCTTTTTCACAAACAACACTGGTGCACCCCATGGGGATATGCTCGGTCGAATGTAACCACAAGCTAAGAGCTCATCCAGCTGCGTTTTCAACTCCTTCAATTCTGCAGGAGCCATTCTATATGGAGTCTTCGCAAACGGTTCCGCACCGGGATGTAAATCGATAACAAACTCAATATCTCTTCTGGGTGGTAGCGAACCTAACTGCTCAAGGAACACATCGGGAAACTCTTTCACAACCTCTGTTTCTTCTAGTTTATCCTGATCCTTCGGTTTGTTGACAAGATAGGCCACATAACCTCTTGCTCCATCCCGTAATAATTTATTTGCCTCCATGAAGGAAATGAATGGACCGGGCTTCACTCTTTCACCCGAAAATACCATCGAACCCAAAGAAATCCTCTTCTCATGACAATCTATGAGGGCTCTATGACGATGTAACCAATCCATTCCTAAAATTACACCATACCTTTTCATCGGCATCTCGATCAAATCCGCCAGATAGGTTTTACCTTCAATACTCACCGGGCACTCACGAAAAACTCTATCGGTCACCAAGCTTCCTCCAAGAGGAGAGCTAACCACATACATATGCTCGACACATAAAGCAGGCAAGGATAATGAAGCAGCTATATCCAGGGCAATGAATGAATGAGTTGCCCCGGGATCAAACAATGCATGTAATGTGATTCCATGTATGCAGATCGTACCTTCCACAACAGCAGTAGGATCAGGGTCGGCGGCATCCTCTTCACCTCCCAATGCATAAGCCCGTGCATGAATTGCAGCCTTTTGGTTCCCAGAGGGTCTGGACTCTAGGCTCTTATGAGGGCACTGATTCAACATATGGTCCGACGAGCCACATTTAAAACATTTCTTGAGTCTTTTCCTACACTCATCTGCTGTGTGAGTCGGACCATGGCAATATGAACATTCCGGTGGAGCTGGGGTAGACATTGGAATAGGCCCTGGGGGTCTAGGTTTCTTGCCCTGGGGTCTTGGTACTACAGCTGACTGATACACTGGCCTCTTTCCAAACTTCAGAATCTGACCCGAACTCGATGCCGGTCCCGAATGATATGCCCTTCTTCTAGTCACAACTCTTTCTTCAACCTTCAAAGCTTTCTCAGTCACCTTAATCCAGGTGCTTGTATTTGCAGCCTCAAGAACATCCTTCATATCTTCCCGAAGGCCCTAATAAAACTGGATTGCCTTTTGTGGATCATCACTAGCAATGTTCGGAGCATATCGGGCCAACCTGTCAAACTCATTAATATACTCTATCACAGTCCGGTTGCCTTACTTTAGGTCCATGAACTCTCGCAACCTTCTGTCCCGAGCCACCAGTTGAATGTATTTATTTTTGAACTCCCGGATGAGCACCTCCCAATTGATTTCTTCGCCCGAGGCATCCAACCTGGTTTTTATGTTCAACCACCAACTATAGGCTTGCCCTTGAATGAGTGAGGTAGTACACCGGGTTTTTTCCTGGGAACTGCAAGGAATGAGTTCCCAAATCCTTTCTATCTGAGTAAGCCACTCCTCCGGTTGCATATCATTCCCTTCTTCAAACCGGGGAGGATTCAGTTTCCAAACTCCCGATAGATGGCAATGATTTGCCCCACTTCATTAGCTATGAGAGGAGGAGCAGGAGGATCTTGCTGACGAGGCGAATGATCCCGATGATTCCTACGGCCAGGCGACCTGTCATGATGATGTCTACGGTCTGGCAACCTGTTACGATGATGTCTACGGTCTGGTGATCTGTCACGATGATGTCTACGGTCTGGCATATCTAGAATGCACAAATGAGAAAAGAAATAGATGCATGTTCATTAGTGTATGTTTATGAATGCTAGTAAATAAGAAATTAAATAGGTAAGAAATAAAATAACATCAAAGAATGGCACAGAGGCACATAATCCTAAGCCGTACGACCTAGACCAACTCGACACGACACTAGAGCTCTGGTTTTGCAACCTTGAACTCTGATACCACGCAAGGATGTAGCACCCCGGAGCGTAGGGTCACCACATCCCCCGAACTCTGACCCGACACATATACGAAACGGGAAATCCGTATACATGCACAAGTCAAACCGAACGGGAGACAGACAAACACTCCTAAGTTAGACGGATTCTAACCCTTACAAAATGTACATTCAAGTATCAAATTACAAACACATGCGGAAGCGTAATATTTCAAAACGATTTACACACACGAGCCCATCACAGACCATAACTGAGCAAATATCCAACATATACCAAGTTTATTCCAAAAGTTCCAGCCCGATAGTGGCAATTTAAAACTTAACATCTATGCTGGTAAGGCTACAATATGTACATGATTAAAATGTAGAGTGTATGCAAGTACAACCCAAAGACTCGACTTAGACGAACATGAACTAATCAATGCTCCGCCTAGCTCGACCAAAGCACACCTATACCTGCCAAACTAAAAGATGGAAAAGCAAGGAATCAATCCACGACTGAGTGAGGGGTTAACCCACACACGCTATAGATATAACAGAGCAGAGCATGTATCAAAATTCGAATGCTCATGAACCCAACGATGGTTTTTGCATACCAAAACATTTTCTAAAAGCCAAAAGATACATACGTATACAAAAGAAATCAAAATCCTATTCAGTCCATCCTTGTTTCAGAAACTCAAAATAGAACAGAGCTCAGCGAGTACGAGCCTTCAAACCACATCCGTCAACACGCCTCAAAAATACAGGAAAAATAGAAATCAAAACACAATCCCGCCATCACGCCATGGAAAGGAAGGGAGTGCACACCAATCCTTTCAGAAACACTTATACACATCGAGACGGGGCTCATGACTCCTACCCGCTCCTTCGATGGGGTTACCACCGGCTCAAGATAACTGACCTGTACCAAACCTCCTGGAAACAAGCAAGTAATCTCAAATGAAGACTATGCACAGGGCACGGTCCTGACGGCCCAATACCGTTCCAGGCTCCCTTACCCATAGCCTTCGGGCCCAATGCACGAATTATACACAAGTATCAGGAACGCACTTGCCATATCTTTCAATGGCTTATCTCGCAATAGTACAGATATCACATTTTATCACTTTCAAGAGTTACCACTTCTCAAGATCAAGGCATACAAAGGCCCAAAATTATACACGTATCAAATAAAACCTTCAAGAGTGCAAATATCAGAAGTATACGTACATATATAACCTTAATACATAGCTATTCAGGCCGGAAACAATCATATAAGGGTATTAGGGCATAACTAAAACACACCTAACCTCACCTTTGACAAAAGAGTTCCAAAGAACAACACCGGGCACGGAAAATGAGACTAACCCTCCGGATCGAACCCTCCTGGGATCATCTCTGAACAAACAAAGAGCAAAACATGAAGAAGACTCGATCATGACCCACTTAGACGCACGACAATGAAAAATGAATGCATTGGAATGCAAGAATTGAAATGCACTTGAGCAAGGGTTTCATTTAGGCATGCCGGGCTACGAGGAAGCAAGTAACGGAGCATATTTTCTCCTCATATCATAGCACCATAATCTGAACCGTACATAATTACATAATTTAACATGTTAGGAACAAGTTCAGTATGGAAAACTCATGAAAGAAATGGAAGAGAAGCTCAAATGAGGCTTCGGTTGTAAATCTAGCAAAAGCTGGCAGTTTTCTGAAAATGACCAGGCTGTAGGAAAATCAGAATATCTTAAAATTTAGAAGTCCAAATTCAGTTTTGTTTTTTGGAAATGAAACTAGACACACACATCTTTCTGAAAATATATGGCTCAATTTTTTATTCCAAGCGGATCAAAACAGTTTATTATTTAAAGTTGGCTGAACCCAGGATTTCGGCAGACTGGCAACACCATTTTGTATTGGGCATATCTTACTCTCCAGAATGAATTTTAACAAGATGTAAAAAGGAGAGTGTCCTAGACTCAACGAAGTTTCAGTAGTTACAAATTCAGGCAATTCTAAGATGTTTTTCTTGGGTAAAAGATGCGAGAAAGTCACTGTAGAAACTATGAAACAGGGCAGAACAGGGGATTCTCTTGTAGGTTCGGTTTCTTCTTGTTCCAGGCCTCAAAACTTGAATATCAGGTCCATAACTCATACATAAAGCATCTATAATTTCATTTAAGGTAACATACTGCAAATAAATTTCAGTTCATGCAAGAATTATGCAGTTTATACACGTAAAAGTCACACAACGGTCATCAACTTTCAGCAAGTGTACAAGAATATCCAATTTCTCACATAACTCTACATATATCTGAAATCCTAAGCTCCATATCCAACTCTTAGAAGCTAAACCTTGTTGATATGGAGGGGGAAACATGATGAGAAACTTAATCCTTACCTCCCTTAACTGAATACCGAAGATGGAAAGAGATGGAGGATTGCTTCTTCACTTGCCTTCAATTATGTTCTTCAAATTTTTGCAAGAAGAAAAGGGGCTGTCCGTGAGGGGAAAAGAAGAAAATAGGTGTGTATGGCTGCTGCTCCTTCCTTTAACGTGAGGAGAAAAGAAGAAAAATAGGTATAGAATGGCTGCTGCTCTTTGTTTTAACGTGAGTAGGGTGAGAAGGAAAGGAAGCAAGGAGGTGATGATGCCTTTGAAGTTAGGAGCTGCTGCCACTTGCTCAAACGTGGAAGAAAAATGCAAGCAAGTAGGTGATGAGGCTGAAATTAAGGCTGCTATGTCTTGCTTAAATGTGAAGGAAAGAGTGGAAGCAAGTAGGTGAATAATCTAGACTCAATTCCAAGAGATAACCGGTCGGAGTGGACCGGTTTTAGGGCGTCGGGGTAGCAAACGGTTTCCGAAAATTATGAAATTAACGTCATGCATCTCAAGACATCAAAATGAATTAACTGGAGAAGACGGATCTCACATAGCTCATCCCGAACTTAGGTTAAATCAAAGAAGTTGGAAGTGATCTATTGACGTTGTTATCCCGAAACAAGCTTGCTAGGGTTACATTCGTTCTAACGGATTCTTCGTCCGAACTTCCCACGACCCTAAAACTTGCTAAACTAAACCTTTAGATGAACGGGGCATCACAGTTAGCCCCCTCACTCAGTCAGTTGACTGCCTCCTCATTTTATCATTTAGTTGCAGGTTTCTTTTGTCTTGAGCTAGGTGGATGTGAGTCTTCAGGGTCACACTTGTCAGTCTAGTGGTATTAGGATGCATTTATCACATACTCTACTTATGTTATGTATTCATGTTTCACATTTGGAGATAATGTTTTATGTTTTGCTCAGACTTGTACCCGTGTGCGGTTCGTAAACTAGTACTTGGATAATGTTGGATATTTTGTGATACTTATGCTGGTTTATTATGTTGGATTTTGAATTGATATTCGGGACTAGGTATCTATGCTAGTTAAACGCATCACCTATTATGTATATTGATATTCGGGACTAGGTATCTATGCTAGTTGAACCCATCATCTATTATATATGTTGATATTCGGGACTAGGTATCTTTGCTAGTTGAACCAGTCACTCGTTTGGTATGTTGATTTAATTGGTTCCGCTATATGTTGATTATTGTTTAAATTACTTCTGCGCTCTGAGGTTATTGAGTTAGATCTGCCTAGCTTAGAGTGTGAGTTGGTCTCCCGTTCGCTACGATCGGATTCGGGCATGGACTTCCTATTTCATGACCGGCTCTGGGTCCTAGTGCGGGGGATGTGGTATCCTCCGTCTGGGGTGCTACATATACTGATACCTCGAAAGGAGGATTGGGTAGTGTTCTAATACAACATGGAATGGTGATATCTTATGCGTCAAGAAAGCTTAAACCACACGAGGCTAACTACCCTACACACGATTTGGAGCTAGCAGAGATTGTCTTCGCCCTTGCCAAATGGAGACATTATCTTTATGGGGTTACATTTGAAGTCTTTACGGATCATCAGAGTTTGTGTTACTTATTCACTCAAAAGGAGTTGAATATGCGACAAATGAGGTGGATGGAGTTTCTGGAAGAATATGATTGTATAATTAAGTACCATCCAGGAAAAACTAATGTGGTAGCTGATGCACTAAGTCGAAAGGCTAGTTTAGCACTGATCACAGGAGATTTTACAAAGAGCAGAAGGGAACCTGTACAAGTGATATCGAGAGCTTTTTTTTTTTTTGACAAAGTGATATCGAGAGCTAGATTGGCTAACATAGTCATTGTGTCAGCACTAAGAGAGAAAGTTTTAGAGACACAAGCTACAAACAACTGGATTAAGAAATGTTTAAATTCCAAGGAAAAGGATGACACCACAAAATTCAGAAAAGATGAAGATGGAATCTTGAGATACAAAGGTAGAGTTTGTGTGTCGTTTGAAATTCGAAAGGAAATATTGGATGAGGCACATAAAACACGATATACGATACATCCTGGAGGGACAAAGATATATAAGGATCTCAAGGAGCATTTCTGGTAGAATGGAATGAAAAGAGGCATCGCTGAATATGTCAAGAAATGCTTAACTTGTCAAAAGGTTAAAGCAGAACATGAAAAGCCAGGAGCAAAATTACAATCATTACCAATTCCTACATGGAAATGGGAGCAGATAACTATGGATTTTGTCACCTGGTTACCTAGGGTTAAAGGAGGACAAGACAGCATCTGGGTCATAGTCAATAGATTGACCAAGTCATCGCATTTTCTGCCGGTAAAGACCACGGATAAGTTAACACCTTAGCGAAGTTATGCCGTCAGGAGATTGTGAGATTGCACGGTATACCAGTAGTAGCACCCCGGAGCGCAGGGCACTACATCCCCCGCACCATAGCCCGACACGTGTAACGAAATGCAAACTCCGCACACGCACCAAGCTATAACGAACGGGAGACAAACAAAAACTCACCTAGGTTAGGCGGTCTAGACCTTAATTCAGAGTGCGCAAGATAACAAAACAAACACGGAAGCACCAGGATTCAAACAATCCAACATTCATGCTCGGAATAAAATAAAATATGTGAAATATAGCGAGACCACTTATATAATTAATCACATGTTCGAAATTTAAAACATAACTTATACATGTAATTCCAAATTCAACTCATATTAGCATATACATAACCTCCAAAAGCTTAAAAGTGTGAAATAACTAAATAAGATGTATGAGACTCGCTAGAAACTTCAAGACTCGTAAGAAGACCGTCGCCTAGCACAAACTCTCCAAACGGGTACCTACAACTCAAAGAACAAAAGGGGAAACAAAAAACAACGAGGAGGGCATCAGTCCTAAAGACTGGTGAGGGGGCTAACATACACACACGTACATATACGTAAGAGCATAACATATTTAAAATTAGAGTGTTCATGAACCGGGGAATGGTTTTTGCATTCTAAAACATTTTAACCCGTGTTAATATATATAAGGAAAGGAGTTTAAGGCCGAAGGCCAAAATCAACCAATTTTAGAAATTATAAGTCCACTCCCATTTCACGAACCATAAGCAAAAGCAAAACACACACACAACTCGGCGAGTACGAGTTTTCCCAACCAACCTACTCCATATCATAAGCAAAATGCAAAGGCAAAGCAAAGTCCATAAATCAATCCAACCTTCTCAGTTTGGGGATGAGAGAAGCCCCTCTCAACCCTATCTCTTGGAAAAATACATGAGTATGGGGATCATACCCGCTCCTTCGACGGTCGCTCCCACCGTGTCATGGGTGGACTCTTTTACTTGTGCAGCGGAACAATTTTTCACCCGTGAGGCTCCCTCAGGTTCTCCAAAACCTTCGGTCCGCCTTCCATCGTCGAGTCTTTATGATGACCCTTGCTCTTCTTAGCGTCATTTGCGCACTAGAGAGAGCTTCTGATTGCTTACTCGTGCCGCACTCTGTGTTCGGTACTCGCCCATTCATGTTCTACAAGCTAGCATGCTTGTCATAAATCCCACAATCTCGGGTCCCAACAATACATCTCTTGATGGCACGAGAGCATTCATGCTCCGTCTCGGCATGGAGGGTTGCTAGCGCGCCCAACATGCAATCCTCGTGCTCGTCGCTCGCTTGGGACGCTTCCGTCTTAGGTACACCTCGGTGCCCTTCGCTTGCTTCTCGCCCGAGTAGGGCAACTCATACGTCCAAGGCTCATTCAACTTGCCTTCATACCCACTACGTGTGCGTGAACCCTTCGCACTTACCCACAAGTTAGTTCACGGGACTTTGGAGAACTTGTCCCGATCACTCAATCGACCTTGAGGTGTTTCTCGGGTCTAGCAACAAAGGGACCACCCATTGGGCTTAGCGGGAACTCATGCATAACCTATGTGGCCTAACTGATGCCCAACGCGGACCCCACCATCCTACGCAGCTCATTTTGGTTCCCAAACCGCCCGAGAACACTAAGTTCCTCTTCTAGGTTCCTAGTGCTGGCCCATTCTAGCTGCCCTTGCCGGCATGGTGCACGATTAGTGCCATCACAGCATGGGGAGGGCTGGCCGATGCTCACCAATGCATGCCCCCCTTATAATACTCTTAAAAACAATTTCCATTGTTCCTACAGTAGACATTCAAGCTAGTCGAGCAGCGCGATTTTTGCATAAATCCCGCATTCGACCTCCAAATCACCCGCCGTTTTCGCTCAAATGAAGCTCTTAACTTCAATAATCATACCACCCACTTTCAGCCCCGTCTGAGACTCCATCGTTCGGGAATTACCCTCGCAATATGCTGAATTTCTGAAACTGCCCCTTTATGACAGCAGATTTTTGTCAAGGCTTGTTCATTGCTCAAACGGTGTCCAAATGGCTTGAAACTTTAAGGAGACCGTCCAACACATGAGGGAAGCTGCCCATAAAATATCTATGGGAAATTCTTTCATTAATCCCTTTGGTAAGAGTAATTTCGGCTTGCCCCGCATTGTCGACCGCCTCCCGGTCGCACCACAACTCCAAAGCCCAAACGGACTCAGAATGACCCCAAACTTGGTGGAGATCATCTTCTTACATCAAGGAATACGCTTGTCGAACAGTATTCGGATCCCACTTCGTTAAGGATATCTTCCACAAAACACCGACGGGACGATATTCCCGAATCACCCGCAACTAAAGCCTCAAAGTTATAGCCGCAACCTTGTACTCCAAGTGCCACCCATAACATCCACCCCCACTCGATCCGTTGACGTCCTCGTCAACACGTACTCGTCACAACAAGTGCGCCGTGCCAACTCACTGTAGCACCAGACGGAGTATCTCCAGAACAACAGTTCCAAGGCACCTTCTGTGCCACACATCGGAAGCTCGCCATATGTTCGCTCCCCAAACTTGTGCTTTCTGCACGCCATGTGGCTAGTAGCGGCTTCCTGCTCGCTACGTCCGCCTAACCAACTATGTACATCCGTTGTACGTCGCAATCACGCCCACCCCTGTGGAGCGCTTTAGAGGGGTAGAACCGTTGAAGGGACATTAACTTCCACTATATTCACCAAGAATATAGTACACAGATGCGGGTGTCCACCAAGGACCCCGGAGAATACACTGCTGCGGGCGTCCATCATGGACCCCAGAGAATACACTGATGTGAGCGTCCACCAAGGGCCCCGGGGAAAGCAAGGCAAATCTACCTAGAATTGCAAAGGGCGACCGAGACTTCTTAGTGCAACCACCCTCGGTTAGCATACCCGCAAACACCAAACCCCACTCAAGGACGACCAAGGCTTCTTAGTGTTGCCTCATCTTAGGCACCGACATGCATACCTGTGAACGTCCAAACTTCCACAAGGACTGTCTGGTGATCAGCCGGCTCGCAATTAGGTGTGCTGTGAACCCATAACGGTCGTTCCGCTATTACCACACGCTACCCTCAGGTACAAAATGGCTCCACGCACCGGCACAAACACTGGCTCCTCCACAGCTCAGTGTGCAAAGATTAGGTAGACGGACTGTGTCGCGCGCCACATCCTCCCCCACTCGAGTCGTTGTCGACCCAAAAACACTCGGATAACAAGGCCTCTCGCCTGAAAGTCGTATGCGGTGTAAGGTACATACCGACTTAGAATCCAACTCAAGAGCCCGAAGATCAACCACTGTACGAATGTCCCTTTTGTAAACTCTTCCACCACAGAGCCCATAATATGGTTTCCAAATCCCCTCAAAGAACACTTGCATTCACCCAAGACGTGCAATCTCTTCCACTGAGCAAGCACTCCCACAAAGCGGGGACTCGATCCTTCGACTTATCGGCCACAAGATATCCTGGCGTGTACTCCGTTTGATTAGCAGCGTCATAGTCCTCAAAATCACCGCCCCGAATCACAAGCACCTCGCGTGCAACTGGTGTACCTAACGTTTTCTCAACTTCATCCCCACAAAGTCCCCTTCAAAAACTCCTAGGCCACAGAGCCCATATACGGCTTTGAAATAATCTCAGGGAACGTCCACATAATTATCCATGATCGGGATAATCAACCAACTCGGAACTCCCCCTCTGGGTAAAGTCCCTACCACAACAATGGCCTCGCGCCATGATAGCTTCCTGACTAAACGAATTTGTAGCACCCGAGTGAAAGGTACGAAATCCCCCGCACTGAGACCCGACCCGAATATGAAATGGACAGTCCATACCCGAGCTAAATCACGGTCAACGGGGACATACACACACACTATGCTAGGCGGGACTCACCCTTGAACCATAAAATCAGAGTAAATAATAAAGCGAAAGCAATAAATGATCATGATATAAACAATGAGCATTCAAGCTCCAAAAATATAGATCATTTACAATATTCGCATGCCATCACGGCTCAAAACATGTACGCTCCGGTCATAAGGGATTATAACAACTCGTTTCCATTGGGTCTTTTGTTGCCCGGCGAGTGGGCATGCATTATCTCCAACCAACAACTTGTGTAAATCATTAAACGTTCATTCTTTCTTTCTTTTCATGCATTACATTCTTTCGTACACATTCATTATCATTTACACCTTCTTCCTCCGGGTGATGGGCAGGTTTGCAAGACCTAGCCATCCATTCATTGACCAAAAGAGGTTACATGACTCCCTAGATGGCGCTCAGCGTCCATTCCTCGCTAACTCCAAACGAGGTCCGATTACGCCATTATTGGTTGGAACTAGTATAAGGGTTCACCGTCGGCCCATGCCTCCCCGGATAGCCACTCACACTAAGTCCCTGGGCCTCATTCTGTGTATTCATTCATTTCTCGCCAAACATTTGGTGGGGTTCCTAAAATAAACGCTTTACGTTGCAATCATTTACTCTGGAAACGACTCTATATACATATAATAAATTTTGGCCGAAAACTTTGCACATTAGTAGTATATAGGGTTATTTAGCTAAATATTAGAGAAACCCACCTTAGAACGGCAAAAAGAAGAGTATAAGAACCTCACTAACCGGCCTCGTCTCCAACAGGACTGAAATCTGTGCAAGGAAAGTGAAGTCAGACTCAAAATGACCATATAAGACGCTCGACAATGTAATGATCATGATATGAATGCATAAAAGATGATATTATGTCATGAACACGTTCATGACCTATTAATGCATTTAAATCATATAAACAAGCTATTCATTCATTCAAGGAAGCGTTCATATTCATTCAAGTTCAATCCTTACACATTTCATAACAATTCAATTCAAGAATTTCATATAACGATCATATCACGTACTATATCACGTTTACAATTAGAGAATAGAAAAATAAATACATTCAAATCAAGATCGGAAATTAGATAAGAACATGAAATAGGTAACAATTTAATTTCCATAATTCAATTAAATCAAATTATACTTAATATCTAATAAACATATATATATATATATATAAATATATATACGTACACTACCATGCATGCACTAACATATATATATATATATATATATATATATATATATATATATATATATATATATAAACATGCATAAAACATTAAATCACATGCATGCAAATATTACAAATATCAAATGCATGCATACACAAATATATATATACACGTATGTATGCATGCACACTCATACATAAAACATTAAACATGTTCAAAACATTTCACCAAGAATAAACACAGAACTTAAATCCATAAACAAAGCATATCAATGCATATCATTTAGAATCTGAATCATGAAACCTAAGGCACAAAGGGTACCCGGTCGGGCTTTTTCATGCCTAAAATCTTCCCGCCCGGGGAGATGCATTACAGACGCAGAAAAGGCAAACAAGCTTCAATCCCCTGTTTTAAAAGCAAGACCACACAGCAGTAGGTAGCAGGGAGCTAAAGTAATAAATTCAGAAGCAAAATGGTACAAAAGCTCCAACAAACTAACCCAAAACGAACATCAACTGAGTAAAGAAATAGGCAACAGCTGACAGCAGCAGTTCAGCCAGAAACAGGGCACAAAAAGGAAGCAAAACGGGCACAAAAAGGAAGCAAAACAGGGCAACAACCATTCCACTCCTTATGCAACATGATCAGATATGTATGTGCATCAAACAAGGCAAAAAGGAGCAGCAAATGACAGCAAAAACAGTCCCAAAACGCAGCAAGAGCAGTACATAACTTAAGGAAGGAAATGAATTCAAGTTTCAACCAAATTCTTCAAGGTTCATTAATGGAATCTCACCAAACTCTTAACCACCAACTAATACAAGTATACTCAGCAATAAATGAGAGAAAAGGATCACATATAAAGCATCAAAACAAGTTCTAAACCATAGGAAGTGAAGAATTCATCATTTCTCCATTTAACCTAACTATTCACTCATATCATCAAAACTCCATGAAAACTAACTTAAAATTAGGGATGCATGATTCAAAATGATCATAAATGAATGTATAATACAACCCTAAACTCACCTTGTGGATTGGATGAAGGTTGGAAGAGATTTGAGCTCCAAAATCTCCAAGGATTGCAAGGTGACGGGAAGAAACTGGAAATCAGGGGTTTTTGCTGAAATTTCTCTAAGTGTGAGGGTTGGTTCGGTTTTGGGTGGTTAAGGCCTGATTGAGGGTTGAACTAGGGTTCTAAGGAATCCAACCATGGTTAATTTGGTCAAGGTTTGTGAAAGATATGGCCATTTTAGTGAGATGTGGCAGTTTTGACGAACGTAACACATTTCGGTTGCATTTTGGAGGTTCAAATAATTTTGGAAAAATATGAGGCTAAATTTATTAAACCCGAATTTTTGTTACAAGTTCAACGAAGTTGACAGAACTCGATTCCGAGTTCCCGAGCTCAAGACATCAGATACGGGACCAAGGGTGCGCTAATTGCTCGTTAGCCCCCGATTTGGATTTCAAGAACAAAATAAATTCAAAACTCATGCAAATGAATCCAAAAACATGAAACGAACATATATACACATTCATAATACCTATATCTCCAACATATTAAATTGTCACGAAATTTTGATATCAAATCATATAAGAACGAAGCGCGTTTATAACACTCATGAGCAATACATTTATAAGTTCATAATATTCCATAATAAATAACAAAAATTAAATTCATTTTTAAATATGAATCAAAGCGCACGAATTAAATATAAATTTAATATTAATAAAATTAAAGATATAATTATTTAATGTTTTAACATTTAATTATAAAATTAAATATACAAAACACTTATAAACAATTAATTCGCGCAATTTAGTAAACACATACATCATACCTGTACGTCCGAAAAGTCGAGGTGTCACAACCTCTCCCCTTAAAAGAATCTATCCTCGGATTCACTGATTGGCCGGAAATAACTCTGGATGAAATCTTTTCATCTTATCTTCCGTCTCCCACGTAGTTTCTTCCGTTTTGTCACTTCTCCATAAGACTTTAAATAGGGGGATTTTCCGGTTTCTTAGTTCTTGCAATTTTCGATCCAAAATCTTAACCGGTTTCTGAACGAAGGTGAGGTTAGGCTCAAGTTCCACCTCTTCAACGGCTAGGGTGTCGGATTCATCCGGGTAATACTTCCAAAGCTGGGAAGCATGAAATACATTGTGAATTCCGGTTAGACTAGGCGGTAGGTCCAAACGGTAGGCCGTATCACCAATTTTCTCAAGAATCTCATACGGTCCTAAATACCGAGGATTCAATTTTCCTCCCTTACCAATCCTTGAAAACCCCTTTCGTGGGGAAGCTTTTAAGAAGACCTTATCACCAATCTCAAACTCAAGATTCTTTCTTCGGTGGTCTGCATAACTTTTCTGTCGATCTTGAGCTGCTTTCATCCGTTGTCTGATTACTTGGACCTTATCAATCGCCTCTTGTACGGCCTTAGAAGGCTTTTCCCTTTTCTTCCCTTGTTTTACACCTTCCTATTTGGTCCATTTCCATTCTTCTAAATCACAAAACAACGGAGACCTACATTTCCGTCAGTAGAGAGTTCATAGGGCGCCATTTCTATTGATGTTTGAAAGTTGTTATTATAGACAAACTCAATCAAAGGCAATTGCTCGTTCCACGAACTTGGAAAATCCAATGCACATGCTCTCAACGTATCCTCCAAATATTTAATTAACCTTTCTAACTGCCCATCTGTCTGAGGATGGAAAGTTGTGCTGAATTGAAGCTTTGTCCCCAAGTTCCTCTGCAATTCTTGCCAAAATCTAGAAGTGAACCTGTGACGCCCCGAGTTTTTCACACGTACAGGTAAGTGTTACGTGCGTATTTACATTTAATTATACGATTATGTATTTTGAGTTGTTAATTGAATTCGTTTATAAATTGATGTATTTGTTTAAAATTTTCTTATGATTGTCTATATGAGCTATGAATATGTGATCAGACTTGTGAAAATGTGAATTCCGTGAATGTGGTGTTAATTGAATAAAATTACGTGTTCCGTGTAATCCGTGGGCTTGATTGTAATGTATTTGAATGTTTGGACTCAATTGGAAATTGAGATTGGGCTTAATTGCCACTTTTTGAAAGTTTAGGGACCTATTTGTATAATAGGCCACCCTGAACGGTTTTCGCGATATCTTGAGCTCCGGACCTCGAAATCGAGATCCGTAAACGGCGTTGAACTTGTTTCGACGATACCTATCCATTAAATAGGACCTCGTATCCTTTCGACATCATTTCAACCTTCGACAATGAACCATTTCATAACCTCGACGTTATAACTTGTTTGAACCTTTTCTTAAACGAACCGGACTTGGACCAACCCGTATCCTACCCATTTTCTTACTAGATATCAGCAATTGCTCCCTTTTCCTCCCCATTTCATCGATCAAATCAGCCAAGGCAAGAGCAAGGAAGAGAAGCCAAGAAACCCTTGTTTTGATCAAACCAACTTTGAGCTCAAGATCATCCAATCCTTCATCTTCTTCCAAGGTAGGATATGTACTGTTTTCTCCTTGTTCTCCTCTCCATTTTCTCCCGATTGTATCTTGTTTTGAGTTGGAGGAGCATGTGGTATGAAGAATAGCTTAAAAATGAACAAATGATATGAATTATTGGTTTCATGTTTTTCCTTGGTTTAAAGAGAGGTTTGATGCATGAAAGTTGATGTTTGAAGCTTCCTTATCATTTCCTTATGCTTAGATTTCATGTTGGTGGAGTATTTTATGAGTTACCATTGTTGAAGCTTGAAACCTTCATGGATGAAAGCTTGTTTTGGGTGGTCATTTGCCAATTTTGAGAAGGAATTCTATATATATGAATGAGTTATGTGATTTGCATGAATTTTGTGGCATGAAATCATGTTTAGGTGTGGTTTGAGAGCTTCTTGGTGGCTACCCTGTTTTTCTAAGCTTTTCCCTCTCGTAACAGAGCTGCTGCTTTGTTATTTCTTTCAAAACGACGAGCTGACACGGCCGTGTCAGCTTTGAACTGAAAATGGACACGGCCGTGTTGGGCTATCGACTTTGAATTTTTTCTGATTTTTACCTCGGACACGGCCTTGTCCAAATCCTTTGAAAATGTAACACGGCCGTATCAAGCCATCGACTTTGAATTTTTGGATTTTTAAACCTCGGACACGGCCGTGTCCGTTTCCTTTGAAAACTCAACACGGCCGTGTCATTTGAAATGGCAGCCTTGGGAAGTCTCTTTTCTTGCTTGAATTGCATGCGTGGCTCGTATTGGTGAATAATACTGAACGTGACTTCAATTTAAGCTATGTTTATGATTGTTATATAAATGAAAGTATGAAAGAATGAACATTAAGAACGGGAATGAATACGATTTTATCGTATATTGAACGAAACTTGGTGAATTATATGTTTAATAGAATTCTATGGTATTCATGAGCATATTTGGACATGTTTTATGTTTCAAGCATTCCATAGCATGTCATTGTATTGCCGAGCGTCTTCTATGGTTGTTTTGAGTCTCACTTCACCTGTCTTGCACAGATTTTGATTCAGTTGGAGGCGAGGCCGACCCGTGAGGCTTTTGTGTATTCTTTTTGTCTACCAGGTGGGTTTTTCTTCTATTAGTTAAAATATAACCCCAAACTACCTAATGTGTAAGTTTTGAGCCAAAACTATATATGGGTATATAGCGAGTTTTAACGAACAAATGTCTTCAAATGAAAGCCTTTATTATGTTACCCTACCAAATGTTTTGGCGAGAAAGAAAGAATGAATGTTATGCACGAATGGGGCCCAAGGACTTAGTGTGAGTGGCTATCCGGGGAGGCATGGGCCGACGGTGATCCCTCACATTAGTTCCATCAATTTAACGGCGTAACCGGACCTCGTTAGGAGTTAGCGGGGAATGGACGCTGAGCGCCATCTGGGGAGTCATGTAACCACTTTTGGTCAATGAATGGGTGGTCGGGTCTTGCAAACCTGTCACCAACCCGGAGGAAGAAGGTGTAAATGTTAATGAATGTGCACAAAAGAGTGATTGCATGAAAAGAATGAAAGAATGAATGTTTAAATGATTTACACAAGGTGTTGGTTGGAGATAATGCACGCCCACTCGCCGGGCCACTAATGACCTAATGTTAATGAGTCGTTATTATCCCTTTTGATGATTTCTATTCACCCGTTTAGGAAAGTTTTAAACACCTCACATGGGATTATAGCTTGCATGTGGTTGTTTAATTACCGTCATATATTCTATTTATGCCCTGTTTTATACCCACCAGTCCCCTTTGGACTGAACCCGTTTCATTTTCAGCTGGTTTGTGCAGGTGTTGAGGGAGCTAGGAGGGAATACGAGTCCTAGGTCTTTCATTCGTCTCTAGCCCTTATATTTTGGTGTTGCACTAGCATACTCGTACTTTTGGTTATTGTATATGAATGTTGTTTTGGGCCGTGATGGCACGTGTATGTGGTTTATGATTTGGAGCGTATTTGTATTGGATTAACCCCGTGAACTTAACTGTTGGTACATAGAGCATAGAGCTCAATATATGGAATAACTGTTGGTACCTAGAGCATATAGCTCAATCTATGATATATGACTTATTGCTTCCGCTTTTCCCATTACTCTGCTACTTTGGTTGTTGTGGTTATTAGGGTTTAAGTGATAAGCTAGTCCCGCCTGGCTTAGATGTGTGTCCCAGTTCGCTATGACTTGACACGTGTATGGAAATCCATTTCATATACGGGCCGGGTCATGGTGCGGGGGATGTGGTACCTTGCGCTCGGGTGCTACAACCTTCAGTGGTATCAGAGCTTAGGGTTGCTAAACCCGGGCTTTCGTGTCGTGTGAGTTGTCTAGGTCGTTCGGCTTAGGAACTACTTGACCATGTGCTGAGAGGTATATACCTCTCTCTTGTGCTTGATTGATTTAAAATTTTGGATTTTGGTTGAATTAATTACATTATCATGCATGAGCTAAGCCTAGCACGCATTTCAGTATTTGTTGACAGGATGCCTCCACGTAGACACCGCGATAGATCTCCAGGACGACGTCACCATCGTGATCGTACTCCTACACCTCCACCTCCACAGCCACCGCCGGTAGAGGCCTTTGTTAATTCAGTTATCAACATTATAGACCAGAGGCTTCGAGATTATGTACCACCGGCACCTCCGGCACCACCTGCACCTGCTGTACCGCATGAGGCACCGATTTTTGTTATACTTAGGGAGTTTCAGAACCAAAGACCTCCCAAGTTCTTTAAGGGAAATGATGCGCAAGCGAAAATGTGGTTGAAAGAAGTCGAGAGGATATGGGAGCTCATTCCATGTGAGTCCCGAGAGAAAGCTCGATGTACTTTTACTTTGATACAAGGGGAGGCCTACTCTTGGTGTGAAAGCACACGGATCGTATTGGAAGCAGCTGGAGAAGAGATTAACTGGGAAGTCTTTTCAAGGGAATTCAAGAACAAATTTATTCCTCCCTCCTCCCGTACTCAAAAATTGAGGGAATTCACCGAATTGAAGCAGGGATCGAGATCTGTGGCCGAGTATATTTCGGATTATGAGAGATTGTCTTGCTGTGCACCAAATATAGCGGGTGATGACTTTCATAAAGCTATGCAGTTTGTTCAGGGACTGCGACCAGATATCCAGGCAGCTCTTGAGGCGGTTAACACGAGTACTTGGGCGAAGGCTACTTCTAAAGCCTTAAAGGTTGAGGATTCTGCAAATGCTAGGAGACCAACTTATCGCCAGGGACAAGGGTCAGGATTCGGCTCGGGATTTAACAAAGGGAAGAGGCTGATGAATTTACCAGCTCCAACCCTAAAAGGACCTTTCAAGAAGCCTAGAGAAGGAGATCAGATTGCACCCATTCCACGACTACTTCAGGCTCCACCGGCTCCTAAGGGATCTCGCAATGATCAGCCTCCGTGTACTTATTGTGGATGGTCAACCCATTCTTACAACAATTGCCGAAAGAGATTGAGATTGTGCTTCATATGTGGAAAAGAGGATCATATGGCTTTTTCATGCCCGGACAAGACAACAGGGTATCAAGCTGGAGCTCCGAGATCGATGGTTCAGGCACGAGCTTATGCCCTTGAGGGTGAGGAGCAGAAAGTTGAAGCTGATCCAAATGTTGTGGTGGAAGGTACCGTTTGCATTCATAACACGAGCATTCATGCATTATTCGATCCTGGTGCCACTCATTCTTTTATATCTTCTGATTTATGTGCGCCTCTGTGCTTATCTGTTACTTGTTCAAATTCTTGTTATTATGTGAGTTCGCCTCTTGGAGGTAGTTTGCAGACAGATCGGGTTGTTAGGGGTTGTCGAGTTTTGATAGAAGGGAAAGATTATCCGACAGACTTCATCGTGATGTCTATGAAGAGGTATGGGGTAATCTTCGGGATGGATTGGTTGTATCAGCACCGGGCCGAAGTGGATTGCTTTAAGAAGAAGATAAAATTGGGTGATGAGTTGATTGGAAAAGTTGGGTCGAAGAATATACCTCTATTGTCGTTTTTGGAAGCTCGTAAATTGGTAAAGGATGGAGCCACGGGATTTATAGCCTATCTCCTTAATAAACCAAAGGATCAATCAAGTTTTGAGGAGACGGCTGTAGTAAAGGAATATCCCGATGTATTTCCAGAAAATTTGGGTTCTCTACCACCGGATCGGGAGATTGAATTAGTTGTTGATTTATATCCAGGATCAGAACCTTATTCCAAGACTCCTTATAGAATGGCTCCGACAGAGTTGAAAGAGTTGAAGGTTCAGCTAGAGGAATTACTCAAGATTGGTTATATCCGACCGAGTTCATCTCCGTGGGGTGCTCCGGTTCTCTTTGTCAAGAAGAAAGATGGGTCGTTGAGAATGTGTATAGATTACCGGGAGTTTAATCAGATGACTATCAAGAATAAGTACCCGTTGCCCCACATCGAGGATTTATTTGATATGCTGCAAGGTTCAAGGGTTTATTCGAAGCTGGATTTAAGGCAGGGCTACTACCAGTTGAAAATCCGGGAAGAGGATATACCAAAGACAGGATTCAACACCCGGCATGGGCATTATGAGTTCGTAGTGATGCCGTTTGGATTGACAAATGCCCCTGCAGCATTTATGGATATGATGCATCGGATTTTTCGGCCTTATTTGGATAAATTCGTTATAATCTTCATTGATGACATTCTCGTGTATTCAAAGACTCCAGAAGATCATGCTAGGCATCTCAGGTTGGTATTGGAGACGTTAAGAGAACACCGGTTATATGCAAAGTTTAGTAAGTGCGAGTTTTGGATCGACCGGGTTGCTTTTCTAGGCCATACTATTTCGAGTAAGGGTTTAGAAGTTGATCCTTCAAAGATTGAGACAGTTACTCAATGGCAAAGTCCGAAGAATGCTTCTGAGGTAAGAAGTTTCTTGGGATTGGCAGGTTATTACCGACGGTTTGTGAAGGATTTTGCAAAGATAGCCGGTCCTTTAACTCGATTAACTAAAAAGGAAGCAAAATTTGAGTGGGACGAGGCATGTGAGGCGAGTTTCCAACTCTTTAAGGAAAAATTAACCACTGCACCGGTATTAGCACTTCCCGAGGGCACTGAAGGATACATGGTTTATGCGGACGCCTCAAAAGAAGGGTTGGGATGTGTTTTGATGCAGAAGAGTAAGGTGATAGCTTATGCTTCGAGGAAATTGAAGGATCATGAACAGAATTATCCCACTCACGATCTCGAGCTTGCAGCAGTGATCTTCGCTTTGGGAAAGTGGAGACACTATCTCTACGGAGTTTCTTTTGAGATCTTTTCCGACCACAAGAGTCTTCAATATTTGTTCTCTCAGAAGGAATTAAACAAGAGACAAAGGCGTTGGATGGAGATGTTGGCGGACTATGAGTGTACGATTCGTTACCATCCCGGAAAGGTTAATGTGGTCGCGGATGCACTCAGCAGGAAGGCTAGTGTGTCTAGTGTGAAAGTGGAAGTTGGAGAAGAATCTGAGTCTTTCAAGCTGAGAGCTAGTATTCAGAATATCACGGTTCAACCGGACCTTCAGCAAAGATTGTTTAAAGCGCAAAGAGTGGATTCCGAGGTTCAGAGGTTAGTGCTGAAAGCTAGAAATGATTCAGAGAGTCCGTATGGGTTTGATGACACCGGGCTTCTAAGGTTCAAAACCAGAGTTGTGGTTCCGGAAGAATTGAAACGGTTGATATTGGAAGAAGCTCATCGATCAGGGTATTCGATACATCCCGAGGGCAATAAGATGTATAAGGATTTCAAGAAATTTTATTAGTGGAATGGACTTAAGAGGGATGTGATCAATTTCGTAAGGTATTGCTTGACTTGCCAGGTTGTGAAAGCAGAACATCAGAAACCATCGGGGTTACTTCAACCGTTACCTATCCCAGAATGGAAATGGCAGCAAGTGGCGATGGATTTCGTTACGGGTCTTCCACGAGTGAAAGGTGGTTCGGATGGAATTTGGGTAATAGTGGATCGATTAACGAAATCGGCACATTTTCTGGCTATTAGGATGTCGGATAAGGTGAATAAATTGGCTAAAAAATATGTTGATGAAATTGTGCGACTTCATGGTGTACCGGTCAGCATTGTATCAGATCGGGATCCGAGGTTCACTTCTAGGTTTTGGCAAGAATTGCAAAGGAATCTGGGAACAAGGCTTCAATTCAGCACAACTTTCCATCCTCGGACAGACGGGCAATCCGAGAGATTAATCAAATATTTGGAGGATATGTTGAGAGCATGTGCATTGGATTTTTCGAGTTCGTGGAACGAGCAATTACCTTTGATTGAGTTCGCCTATAATAACAGTTTTCAAGCATCGATAGAAATGGCCCCATATGAAGCTCTCTACGGATGAAAGTGCAGATCACCGTTGTTCTTTGATTTAGAAGAATGGAATTGGACGAAGCAAGAAGGTGTGAAACGAGGGGAGAATAAAGAAAAACCTTCTAAGGCCGTGCAGGAAGCAATTGATAAGGTCCAAATAATCAGACAACGGATGAAAGCAGCCCAGGACCGACAGAAAATCTATGCAGATAAACGAAGGAAGAATCTTGAGTTTGCAGTTGGGGATAGAGTGTTTCTGAAAGCTTCACCTCGAAAAGGATTCACTCGAATTGGAAAGGGAGGAAAGCTAAATCCCCGATATTTGGGACCTTATGAGATTCTGGAAAGAATTGGAGATATAGCCTACCGTTTGGACCTACCCCCGAGTTTGACAGGAATTCATAATGTATTCCATGTGTCTCAGCTTCGGAAATATTACCCGGATGAATCCGAGATCTTATCCGTTGAAGAAGTGGAACTTGAGCCTAACCTTACCTTCGTTCAAAAACCGGTTAGAATTTTGGATCAAAAATTTCAAGAATTAAGAAACCGGCAAATCCCACTAGTTAAAGTCTTATGGAGAAATGATAAGTCGGAAGAGGCTACGTGGGAGACGGAGGAGAAGATGAAAAGATTTCATTCCGAATTGTTTCAGGACGATAAATGAATCCGAGGACGGATTCTCTTAAGGGGGAGAGGTTGTGACGCCCCGAGTTTTTCACACGTGCAGGTAAGTGTTACGTGCATATTTACATTTAATTATACGATTATTTATTTTGAGTTGTTAATTGAATTCGTTTATAAATTGATATATTTGTTTAAAAATTTCTTATGATTGTCTATATGAGCTATGAATATGTGATCAGATTTGTGAAAATGTGAATTCCGTGAATGTGGTGTTAATTGAATGAAATTACGTGTTCCGTGTAATCTGTGGGCTTGATTGTAATGTATTTGAATGTTTGGACTCAATTGGAAATTCAGATTGGGCTTAATTGCCACTTTTTGAAAGTTTAGGGACCTATTTGTACAATAGGCCACCCTGAACGGTTTTCGCGATATCTTGAGCTCCGGACCTCGAAATCGAGATCCGTAAACGGCGTTGATCTTGTTTCAATGATACCTATCCATTAAACAGGACCTCGTATCCTTTCGATATCATTTGAACCTTCGACAACGAACCGTTTCATAACCTCGACGTTATAACTTGTTTGAACCTTTTCTTAAACGAACCGGACTTGGACCAACCCGTATCCTACCCATTTTCTTACTAGATATCAGCAATTGCTCCCTTTTCCTCCCCATTTCATCGATCAAATCAGCCAAGGCAAGAGCAAGGAAGAGAAGCCAAGAAACCCTTGTTTTGATCAAACCAACTTTGAGCTCAAGATCATCCAATCCTTCATCTTCTTCCAAGGTAGGATATGTATTGTTTTCTCCTTGTTCTCCTCTCCATTTTCTCCCGATTGTATCTTGTTTTGAGTTGGAGAAGCATGTGGTATGAAGAATAGCTTAAAAATGAATAAATGATATGAATTTTTGGTTTCATGTTGTTCCTTGGTTTAAAGTGAGGTTTGATGCATGAAAGTTGATGTTTGAAGCTTCCTTATCATTTCCTTATGCTTAGATTTCATGTTGGTGGAGTATTGTATGAGTTACCATTGTTGAAGCTTGAAACCTTCATGGATGAAAGCTTATTTTGGGTGGTCATTTGCCAATTTTGAGAAGGAATTCTTATATATATGAATGAGTTATGTGATTTTCTTGAATTTTGTGGCTTGAAATCATGTTTAGGTGTGGTTTGAGAGCTTCTTGGTGGCTGCCCTGTTTTTCTGTGCTTTTCCCTCGCGTAACAGAGCTGCTGCTCTGTTATTTCTTTCAAAACGACGAGCTGACACGGCCGTGTCAGCTTTGAACTGAAAATGGACACGGCCGTGTTGGGCTATCGACTTTGAATTTTTTCTGATTTTAACCTCGGACACGGCCGTGTCCAAATCCTTTGAAAATGTAACACGGCCGTGTCAAGCCCTCGACTTTGAATTTTTGAATTTTTAAACCTCGGACACGAATTTTTGAATTTTTAAACCTCGGACTTTGAATATGTTTATGATTGTTATATAAATGAAAGTATGAAAGAATGAACATTAAGAACGGGAATGAATACGATTTTATCGTATATTGAACGAAACTTGGTGAATTATATGTTTAATAGAATTCTATGGTATTCATGAGCATATTTGGACATGTTTTATGTTTCAAGCATTCCATAGCATGTCATTGTATTGCTGAGCGTCTTCTATGGTTGTTTTGAGTCTCACTTCACCTGTCTTGCACAGATTTTGATTCAGTTGGAGGCGAGGCCGACCCGTGTGGCTTTTGTGTATTCTTTTTGTCTACCAGGTGGGTTTTTCTTCTATTAGTTAAAATATAACCCCAAACTACCTAATGTGTAAGTTTTGAGCTAAAACTATATATGGGTATATAGCGAGTTTTAACGAACAAATGTCTTCAAATGAAAGCCTTTATTATGTTACCCTACCAAATGTTTTGGCGAGAAAGAAAGAATGAATGTTATGCACGAATGGGGCCCAGGGACTTAGTGTGAGTGGCTATCCGGGGAGGCATGGGCCGACGGTGATCCCTCACATTAGTTCCATCAATTTAACGGCGTAACCGGACCTCATTAGGAGTTAGCGGGGAATGGACGCTGAGCGCCATCTGGGGAGTCATGTAACCCCTTTTGGTCAATGAATGGGTGGTCGGGTCTTGCAAACCCGTCACTAACCCGGAGGAAGAAGGTGTAAATTTTAATGAATGTGCACAAAAGAATGATTGCATGAAAAGAATGAAAGAATGAATGTTTAAATGATTTACACAAGGTGTTGGTTGGAGATAATGCACGCCCACTCGCCGGGCCACTAATGAGCTAATGTTAATGAGTCGTTATAATACCTTTTGATGATTTCTATTCACCCGCTTGGGAAAGTTTTAAACACCTCACTTGGGATTATAGCTTGCATGTGGTTGTTTAATTACCGTCATATATTCTATTTATGCCCTGTTTTATACCCACCAGTCCCCTTTGGACTGAACCCGTTTCGTTTTCAGCTGGTTTGTGCAGGTGTTGAGGGAGCTAGGCGGGAATACGAGTCCTAGGTCTTGCATTCGTCTCTAGCTCTTATATTTTTGTGTTGCACTAGCATACTCGTACTTTTGGTTATTGTATATGAATGTTGTTTTGGGCCGTGATGGCACGTGTATGTGGTTTATGATATGGAGCGTATTTGTATTGGATTAACCCCGTGAACTTAACTGTTGGTACATAGAGCATAGAGCTCAATATATGGAATAACTGTTGGTACCTAGAGCATATAGCTCAATCTATGATATATGACTTATTGCTTCTGCTTTTCCTATTACTCTGCTACTTTGGTTGTTGTGGTTATTGGGTTTTAAGTGATAGGCTAGTCCCGCCTGGCTTAGATGTGTGTCCCAGTTCGCTATGACTTGACACGTGTATGGAAATCCATTTCATATACGGGCCTGGTCATGGTGCGGGGGATGTGGTACCTTGCGCTCGGGTGCTACAGAACCTCAGATCCCGATCTGATACAATGCGAACTGGAACTCCATGAAGTCGGAAAATTTCATCAACATACTTCTTAGCTAGCTTAGTCACTTTATCCGACATCCGAATAGCAAGAAAATGTTCCGATTTTGTCAACCGATCCACAATCACCCAAATTCCATCTAAACCACCCTTCACTCGTGGAAGACCTGAAACGAAATCCATCGCCACTTGCTGCCATTTCCATTCCGAAATAGGTAACGGTTGAAGTAGCCCCGATGGCTTCTGATGCTCTACTTTCACAACTTGGCAAGTCAAGCAATGTATTACGAAGTTGATCACATCCCGCTTAAGTCCATTCGACCAATAAAACTTCTTTAAATCCTTATACATTTTGTTTCCCCCGGGATGTATTGAATACCCTGACCGATGAGCTTCATCTAATATTAACCGTTTCAACTCTTCCGGTATAACTATTCTATTTTTAAACCTTAGAAGCCCGGTGCCATCGAACCCAAACGGACTCTCTGGATTAATTCAAGCTTTCTGCACTAATTTCTGAACCTCAGAATCCACTCTCTAAGCTTCAAATAATCTCTGCTGAAGATCCAGTTGAACGGTAATATTCCAAATACTAGCTCAGCTTGAAAGACTCAGGTTCATCCTCAATTTTCATTTTAACACTTGACAAACTAGCTTTCATACTAAGCGCATCCGCGACCAAGTTGGCATTTCTGGGGTGGTATCGAATTATACACTCATAATCCGCCAACATCTCCATCCAACGCCTTTGTCTCTTGTTCAACTCCCTTTGAGAAAACAAATACTGGAGGCTCTTGTGGTCGAAAAAGATTTTAAAAGAAATTCCACAAAGGTAGTGTCTCCACTTTCCCAAAGCAAAGATCACAACTGCAAGTTCGAGATCATATGTGGGATAATTTTGTTCATGATCCTTCAGTTTCCTCGAGGCATAGGCTATCACTTTACCATTCTGGATCAAAACACATCCCAACCCTTCCTTCGAGGAGTCCGTATAAACCGTCTATCCTTCAGTGCCTTGAGGAAGTACTAATGCCGGTGCAGTGGTCAACTTTTCCTTCAAGAGTTGAAAACTCACTTTACATACCTCGTCCCACTCAAATTTAACTTCTTCTTAGTCAACCGAGTTAAATGGGCGGCAATCTTTGAAAAATCCTGCCCAAATCATCGGTAATAACCTCCCAAACCCAAGAAACTTCTGACCTCGGAAGCATTTTTCGGACTTTGCCACTGAGTAACTGTAATGCCCCAACTTTTCCGTATTCTAATATGACGTATGTGTTTACTAATTTGCGCGAATTAATTAGCTATAAGTGTGTTCTATATCTAAATTTCATTATTTAATTGTTAAATATGTGATTAATTGAAATATATGCAATACGTGAATTGGAATGTATACGATTACTTGAACCACTTGTGCATGAATAACTTATGTGTTCCCTAATTGCGCATATAAATTATTATAATTACGTAATTGTATGATTTACTTTTATTATTATTTGAATAAGAGAATTATTATTGTACAAACTGGATTTAATTGTTACGTGAATTAATTGTCGAACGTGACTTAATTGCTTATATGTCCTTAAGTGAATATTTCTTTAATTAGAGGACTTAATTGCATAGCATTGAATGGATCATCTTTTATAAAATTAGAACTTGATTGCATTACTTAAGTAGCTTGAGGACCTAAAAGCAAATTATTCTTTATCATCCATATATTTAGAAGCATCATGTAATCTCCATTTCATTTATCATATTTCGTACAAACACATTTGTTCCTTGGCCTCTCATTCACGATCAAATGTCAACAAGAAGGGGAAATTTAAGTTCATCATTTTCAAGCTCAATCTTTGGAGGAGTTATGAACTTTGAAGCAACATCATCACAACCATCTCTCTTCTTCTCTTTTTCACTTCAAGGTAAAGATGAGAATTTGAGTGAATTCTTGAATGAATTGATGAGGTTAGGGTTTTAATTTGATTGAATAGTTTGTGTTTTAGTTGGTGAAAGTGTGATCATGAGTGGATACCATAAATTCTATGCAAGAAATTGTAGGTATATTGGAATACAAGGCATGAACTTGTTGGGGTTTGATGTTGATGAATCTTGATGATCAAAGTATGTTTGCATGGATTAAATGTTGCTTAATTGATATATACAAGTTATATACATGATATATATTGATTTGGAGTGATTTAATTGCTTTGGAGGGGATTAGGAGCCAAATTTCGTGCTTGCCCTGTTTCTCCCGAAGCTTTTGCTACTGCTGGAGTGGTGGTCGCGCCCGCGATCGTTCCGTGACCATTTCTGGTCGCGGCTGCGACCAACAACTCGAGAACTGGCCATTTTTCAGTCGGCCCGACTGATTTTCAGTGCAATTTTGTCACAGCTGCGACTCCCTTGTCCGAATTCCGTTTGACCTAATTTTTAAACCTAAGGAAACCTCTTGAAGTCTAGAATATTTTCCAATTGGAATCACCTCATTATCTTTTCTAGTTTGTGAGATATGATCAATTCTTTTTGGTGTCGCCACTTTACCAGAAAACTGTTTTCATCCAACTTGGGGCCTACGCCATTTTCACCTCGCTTTGAACCAGAAAACGAGCCATATATCACCAGAAAGGTCTTTGAGTCTAGTTTCATACCAAACAAGCAAAACTCAATTCCAACTTCTATAACTTATGATATTCCAGTTTTCCTACAGCGTGTATGTTTTCGAATGTTGTCGGGGTTTTGTCCAACTTCACCAAAACCTCTCTTCTTGCTTTCCTTTCACTCTCTTGGCTCCCATATGTGAATTATATGATATATTTATATAAGTTTATGAATTTTGTATTATGAATTCATTATGCAAACTTGAAAAGAAAGTGTAAACGTTTAAGTGCTACAATGTGACTCTCTTGGCAATAAATGTATTCCTTATGTGTTTAATGGATTCCATTCACCTTGAAACAAATGCTTTGTTAAAATGTGTTATGAATATGTTGTATTATGTAATGCCTTTGCTATGAAAATATAATATGGATATGAGTTATATGTACATGAATTACATTTCTTATTTGCATGAACATAGAATGAATTAAACATTGAACGGATAAATGATAATGAATGAGCATGATTTATTCATGCATGGAGTAATTAAATCATTTATATATCTAAGTTGCTCTATTTGTGCAGATGAACATCCGCATGAGTCATTGTTAACTCTTACGCATGTCATACCACGCCAATGCATCACCATGCGTCATATGTGGTTCATTTAGAGTCTCGAGTCTCACAAACCCACCGTGTTATCTTTTTACAGTTTTCTCCAGGTCAGAGACATACCGGGTTCATAGGACACTTTCAAGTCTTCTTGTCTTCTTGATTTTGTTCGGTAAGACGGGTACAGGTGGGTTTCTCTACTATTTATTTAAATGACCCTATATACTCTGAATGTGTAAAGATTTCAGCCAAAAGTATGTATGCATATAGAGTCATTTTCGTGAGTCAATGATTTTAAAGTAAAGCCCTTCTTTTATGAACCTACCAAATGTTTTGGTAAGAATGAATAAATGAATGCACAGAATGGGGCCCAGGTACTTGTTGTGAGTGGTGACCCGGGTAGGCATGGGCCGACGGTGATCCTTCACACTAGTTTCACCAATGAACGGCGTAACCGGACCTCGTTAGGAGTTAGCAAGGAATGGATGCTGAGTGCTACCTAGGGAGTCATGTTCCCCTTTTAGTCAATGCATGGACGGTTCAGGCCGATCACCCGGAGGAAGAAGGTGTAAATGTTCATGAATGTGCACAAAAGAATGTAATGCATGAAAGAAAGAAAGAAAGAAAGAATGTTTAATGAACTACACAAGGCGTAGGTCGGAGATAATGCATGCCTACTTGCCGGGCCACGAAAGACCTAAAGAATGAAAAATGAATGTTATAATCCCTTTTGATGACTTCCTTATTTCACCCACTTGGGAAATGCTCTAACAACTTCATTTGGGAATATAACTTCCATGTCAATGTTTAAATATTGTCTTATACTACTTATGCCCTGTTTTATACCCACCAGTCTCCTATAGACCGAACCCGGCTTTGTTTTCAGTTCTTTTCCAAGTTTTGGGTGCTAGGTGGGATTTTAGGTCTGTCAAGTTCTGTGATTAAGTCCGAGTCACACCACACGCATTGTGTATATTGATTATGTTTTACAATAAACGTACGAATTGTTATGATTTCATTTTATTGATTGTTGATTATGGATTATGGTAATTGCTATGGTACGTGAAAGAATTGTATACATTTGATATAGACCCTACTTGATTAGTAACATAGTACCTATGTTTTCGTTTATATTTTATGCATTGAATGACGTGGTATGGACATTAGTCCCACTTAGCTAGACTGTTTTTTTATTTGTCTCCCGTTCGCTATAGTTTGGTTCATATATGGGTTGTCCATCTCATATGTGGATTGGTCTATAGTGCGGGGATGTGGTATCTTTGCGCTTCGGGTGCTACATCTTAAGTGGTATCAGAGCCCGGTTGTAAAACCGGTATTTTCGTGTCGTGATTGAGTCAGTCTAGGTCGTACGGCTTAGGAATTACGTGACAATGTGTGCATTGCATCGATCTTGAGTATGAAATTATCTTCCTTTTGAATCTCGTTGAATTATCTGTTGTATTCTTACATTGGATCAGTTCCTTTCGTGTTGAATACGTGCCATGAGCATGCCCTAATCGTATGTATGTACTCTTGAAATAAGTTATGAATTACAGGTTATGAAGATACTATCAAACCACGGACAAGTATCACGCTAACAACGCCCTATTGCAAGTTCTTTTTGAGGAATAGAAGATAAGAAGGATGCACCGGGGATGAATATAGAGAATTCTAGATGCATGGCTTTCATAGATGGAGTTAGAGTTAAGGGTTAAGAGTTGGAATAGAGGTCCACTTTGGAGATGCAAGGGTAGAGAGACACTTGATTAAATAAGAGTTGTTCGGGGAATGTTAATGACTTCGAAGATTGGCATATGCGGCTCTCCTACATAGGATGCGATAATCGGATTCAACTAGATCATTCAATCTAAGGAATAAAGTGAATGAATCTTGGAGGTATTTTGGTTCAGGGTTCGGATCATTGAAGAGATATTGATAATGAAGAGGGTCAAGGTAAAATAGGTCCGGTAGGAGTTATGTACCAAGGGATATCAAAGAAGAGTTTTTAAATAAACCTATTGATTAGAAATCGAGTTGTAGGAGTCAAGATCGGGAAGAGTTCGGATGCGGGTGCTCTAGATTTTGATTAAGATGGAAAACGAGTCAGAAGAGGATTGGAAGGAGCCAAGTAACTGGAAAATACAAATTAAGTTCATTTTCCAAATCCAATCTGAATTGTCGTGTTGTGAGGTTGAATTGGGAAATATGGAGTAACGAATGGAAACAGTAAAGAAAGGCAAAGATTTTTTGGAAGGAAATCATGCGCTCAAGTGGAAGCAATTGGAAAACAAGTTCAATTCGCCAATCCAAACTCATAAAGGACGAGTGCGGGAATCTCGATCAAGATGTAGAAGAAATTCGTATGTTAATTCCGTGGATGTAGAAGAAGTTTGAGATAGAAAAAAAAATGCAATTCCGGACCGTGGAAGGTACAAGTTGATGCACAAGGACTTATGGAAATCTTGAAGACCGTGGGAAAGACAAGAAATGATCAACACGTTAAAGTAAGCCGTGGTCATAAAAATGAGAACAAGCTACTGAGTTAACCACTTGTCATCTTGGTGACAGGTTCAAAGCATTAATGGCACGCACATCATATTTTACATCAAATTATCTAATTTTCCTTAGTTGTACCTGTGCGTGCATCTCTATTTGATCTCATCACTCTAATATGTTGCATATTTGCTTGCTGCAAGCCTGACACGTGCATTGACATCTTTACCCCGACATGCATTTAGTGTTTATTTGATAGGAAGTTCCTTCACCTCACTTATCAAGTATCTCTCCGACTAACCACATCTAAGTTAAGAGGAAAAGAACTAATGGGATGGCACATGACAAGGAAGATGACTTCGGTAAATAAAGAACTTCAAGTAAGGGATAGGTTTGTGGAAAGGAACTCCGAAGGAAAAGGGAGACTAGATTTAGCTTCGGGGTGTTTGGATCGAACAAGAATAGAGAAGGGGGTTTGGATTATCAAGAGAATTGAAAGGGAAGTTGAAAAGTATAATCTTTGGGTTGCTATGTTCGTTAATTTCGATGAAAGAAGGATCGATGGAGCTCAAAGTGTAACGATAGAAATTTTAAAGGGGAGAGCATACCCAAGACGCAAAATTGAAACTTGAAGTTGTGGCCAAAGAATAATTAATAGAGATAACAGAAATGCAATTAGGGACGATCTGGGAATTTTATTATGGTGAACGGAGATGAATAAGACGACTTTAAGGGTTGGCCATCAAAATGAGAGCTAAGCCACTAAATTCGGGTTGAAGATTTTCACGGGGAATAGAGAAGATAGCTCGTTGAATCTTTCTACGTATGTAAGTCGATTTGAAGATAAAGGAGTTATGAAGGAGTTTAGGAAACTCCTAAGCTGAGTTGTCAAGAGGGAATCAATTCAAGTTATCATAGAAAGGGATGTTGTCAATAAAGCTTGGTTCAATGAGTTCGGAAAGAGATTTAAGAAGTGGCAAAACCGGCAAGGATGAACATTGGGAAATCTAAATCAAACTTCAAGAATCATCAAGAACATCCTATCTTCGATTAAAGAATTGTAGGGGCCGAATACCAAATTTCACCTTAGAGGTTTAAAGAAATGAAAAGGGTAAATTGAATAGAAGATAGGAGGAGATTGCGTGACATGTATATATTAAGGTTGGGAATGAACTTTTAAGGACGCCAAGGGTAGTTATCTTTAATGGTATGTTAGGCTTTGATATGGGTAAAGAAAATAGCTATGGATCTGATTTCGGGACGGACGATCTAACAGTATATGGGAGGTCAAGCTCGGTTACTTCAAAAGACTTGGTTTGGTTGAATGAGATTATGGGAAATGATGAAAAATTCGAAGAGGATCTATCATGGCTTCACTGGGACATACTGAAGAAATTAACGACAAGGCAAGTACTGCACTCACTTTCCGGGCAGATCATGCATTGGACAACAAAACTCACAATTCTAAATTATGCAACTACGATGAACGGTACATGAAGCATCCATGATACATGCATCCATGCAAATTTAATTTAAATAATTTTTATGTTATGTTCTTTGATTCCTTATCATGTTAAATTACTTGGAGTCATTGATAATCAACGTGGATGATATCTGTTACCTGCTTTGGGTGTCTTACATGACTTTAATTATGGTTTCGAGTTGCGTTGCTCGGGAGTACTGGAGACTTCCTTGCTTTATTTTTGTTTAAGAGACGGGGTGCTCTCATTGTTTGTAAGAGACGGGGATTCTTTTATTTTTGTTTGAGTGACGGGGTGCTCTCGTTGTTTGTAAGAGACGGGGATTCTCTTATTTTTTGTTTGAGAGACGGGGTGTTCTGTTTGCTTGCGAGAGATGGGGTTCTCTCATTGTTGCTCGAGAAACAGAGCTCTCTCCTTGTTGCTTGTGAGAGACGGGGAATCTCTTATTGTTGTTTGGTCGAGTAGTGAATCCGAGGACGGATTCTTTTAAGGGGGAGAGATTGTAATGCCCCAACTTTTCCGTATTCTAATATGACGTATGTGTTTACTAATTTGCACGAATTAATTGGCTATAAGTGTGTTCTACATTTAAATTTCATTATTTAATTATTAAATATGTGATTAATTGAAATATATACAATATGTGAATTGGAATGTATACGATTACTTGAACCACTTGTGCATTAATAACTTATATGTTCCCTAATTGCGCATATAAATTATTATAATTACGTAATTATATGATTTACTTTTATTATCGGTAATAACCTCCCAAACCCAAGAAACTTCTGACCTCGGAAGCATTTTTCGGACTTTGCCACTGAGTAACTGTAATGCCCCAACTTTTCCGTATTCTAATATGACGTATGTGTTTACTAATTTGCGCGAATTAATTAGCTATAAGTGTGTTCTATATCTAAATTTCATTATTTAATTGTTAAATATGTGATTAATTGAAATATATGCAATACGTGAATTGGAATGTATACGATTACTTGAACCACTTGTGCATGAATAACTTATGTGTTCCCTAATTGCGCATATAAATTATTATAATTACGTAATTGTATGATTTACTTTTATTATTATTTGAATAAGAGAATTATTATTGTATAAACTGGATTTAATTGTTACGTGAATTAATTGCCGAACATGACTTAATTGCTTATATGTCCTTAAGTGAATATTTCTTTAATTAGAGGACTTAATTGCATGGCATTGAATTGATCATCTTTTATAAAATTAGAACTTGATTACATTACTTAAGTAGCTTGAGGACCTAAAAGCAAATTATTCTTTATCATGCATATATTTAGAAGCATCATGTAATCTCCATTTCATTTATGATATTTCATACAAACACATTTGTTCCTTAGCCTCTCATTTACGATCAATTGTCAACAAGAAGGGGAAATTTAAGTTCATCATTTTCAAGCTCAATCTTTGGAGGAGTTATGAACTTTGAAGCATCATCATCATCACAACCATCTCCCTTCTTCTCTTTTTCACTTCAAAGTAAAGATGAGAATATGAGTGAATTCTTAAATGAATTGATGAGGCTAGCGTTATGATTTGATTGAATAGTTTGTGTTTCAGTTGGCAAAAGTGTGATCATGAGTGGATACCATGAATTCTATGCAAGAAATTGTAGGTATATTGGAATACATGGCATGAACTTGTTGGGGTTCGATGTTGATGAATCTTGATGATCAAAGCATGTTTGCATGGATTAAATGTTGCTTAATTGATATATATGAGTTATATGCATGATATATGTTGATTTGGAGTGATTTAATTGCTTTGGAGTGGATTGGGAACCAAATTTCATGCTTGCCCTATTTTTCCCGAAGCTTTTGCTACTGCTGGAGTGGTGGTTGCGCCTGCGACCGTTTCGTGACCATTCGGCCGCGACCAACAACTCGAGAATTGGCCTTTCTCACTTGCGGCCGCGACTGATTTTCAGTGCAATTTTGTCACGGCCGCGACTCCCTCGTCCAAACTCTGTTTGACCTGATTTTTGAACCCAAGGAAACCTCTTGAAGTCTAGAATATTCGCCAATTGGAATCACCTCGTTATCATTTCTATTTTGCGAGATATGATCAATTGTTTTTGGTGTCACCACTTTACCAGAAAACTGCTTTCATCCAACTTCGGGCGTACGCCATTTTGACCTCGCTTTCCACCAGAAAACGGGCCATATATAACCGGAAAGCTCTTTCAGTGTAGGTTCATACCCAACAAGCAAAACCCAATTCCATTTCCTATAACTCAAGATATTCTAGTTTTCATACAGCGTGTACGTTTCCAAATATTGTCGGGTTTTATCCAACTTCACCAAAACCTCTCTTCTTGCTTTCCTTTCACTCTCTTGGCTCCCATATGTGAATTATATGTTATATTTATATAAGTTTATGAATTTTGTATTATGAATTCATTGTGCAAACTTGAAAAGAAAGTGTAAACGTTTAAGTGCTACAATGTGACTCTCTTTGCAATAAATGCATTCCTTATGTGTTTAATGGATTCCATTCACCTTGAATTGATACAAATGCTTCGTTAAAATGTGTTATGAATATGTTGAATTATGTAATGCCTTTGCTATGCAAATCTAATATGGATATGAGTTATATGTACATGAATTGCATTTCTTATTTGCATGAACATAGAATGAATTGGACATTGAACGAATAAACGATAATGAATGAAAGAATGATAATTTATGAGCATGATTTATTCATGCATGGAGTAATTGAATCATTTATATATCTAAGTGGCTTTATTTGTGCATATAAACATCCGCATGAGACATTGTTAACTCTTACGCATGTCATACCACGCCAATGCATCGTCGTGCGTCATATGTGGTTCATTTAGAGTCTCGAGTCTGACAAACGCACCGTGTTGTCTTTTGTACAGTTTTCTCCAAGGCGGAGACATACCGGGTTCATAGGACACTTTCAAGTCTTCTTGTCTTCTTGGTTTTGTTCGGCAAGAGGCGTACAGGTAGGTTTCTTTACTATTTAGTTAAATGACCCTATATACTCTCAATGTGTAAAGATTTCAGCCAAAAGTATATATGTATATAAAGTCGTTTTCGTGAGTCAATGATTTTAAAGTAAAACCCTTCTTTTATGAACCTATCAAATGTTTTAGCGAGAAAGAATGAAAGAATGCACAGAATGGGGCCAAGGGACTTGGTTTGAGTGGTGACCCTGGGATGCATGGGCCGACGGTGATCCCTCACACTAGTTCCACCAATGAACAGCGTAACCGGACCTCGTTAAGAGTTAGCGAGGAATGGACGCTGAGTGCCATCTGGGGAGTCATGTTCCCCTTTTGGTCAATGCATGGATGGTTCGGGCCGATCACCAGGCCATCACCCGGAGGAATAAGGTGTAAATGTTCATGAATGTGCACAAAAGAATGTAATGCATGAAAGAAAGAAAGAAAGAATGAATGTTTAATGAACTACACAAGGTGTTGGTTGGAGATAATGCACGCCTACTCGCCTGGCCACGAAAGACCTAAAGAATGAAAAATGAATGTTATAATCCCTTTTGATGACTTCCTTATTTCAGCCACTTGGGAAATGCTCTAAAAACTTCATTTGGGATTATAACTTGCATGTGAATGTTTAAATATTGTCTTATACTACTTATGCCCTGTTTTATACCCACCAGCCTCCTATAGACTGAACCCGACTTTGTTGTCAGTTCTTTTGTAGGTTTTGGGTGCTAGGTGGGATTTTGGGTCTGTCAAGTTCTGTGATTAAGTACGAGTCACACCACACGCATTGTGTATATTGATTAAGTTTTACAATAAACGTACGAATTGTTATGATTTCATTTTATTGATTGTTGATTAAAGATTACGGTAATTGCTATGGTACGTGAAAGAATTGTATACATTTGATATAAACCCTACTTGATTAGTAACATAGTACCTATGTTTTCGTTTATATTTTATGCATTGAATAACGTGGTTTAGAGGTTACTCCCACCTAGCTAGATTGTTTTTTTATTTGTCTCTCGTTCGCTATAGTTTGGTTCATATATGGGTTGTCCATCTCATATGTGGATTGGGCTATAGTGCGGGGATATGGCATCTTTGCACTTCCGGTGCTACAGTAACCGTCTCAATCTTTGAAGGGTCTACTTCCAAACCCTTACTTGAAACAACGTGGCCTAGAAAAGCAACCCGTTCAATCCATAACTCACACTTACTAAACTTTGCATATAACCGGTGCTCTCGTAACATTTCCAATACCAATCTAAGATGTCGGGCATGATCTTCCGGAGACCTCGAATAAACAAGAATGTCATCAATGAAAATTACCACGAATTTATCCAAGTAGGGACGGAAAATCCGATACATCATATACATAAATGCTGCAAGGGCATTTGTCAAACCAAAAGGCATCACTACAAACTCGTAATGCCCATACCGGGTGTTAAATCCTGTCTTGGGAATATCTCCATCCATGATTTTCAACTGATAGCACCCTTGTCTTAAATCCAATTTTGAATAAATTCCTGAACCTTGCAGCATATTGAATAAATCCTCAATATGGGGCAACGGGTACTTATTCTTGATAGTCATCCGATTAAGTTCTCGGTAATCTATGAACATTCTCAACATCCCGTCTTTCTTCTTAACAAAAAGAACCGGAGCACCCCACAAAGATGAACTCGGTCAAATATACCCAATCTTAAGTAATTCCAAGAGTTGAATCTTCAATTCTTTCAACTCTGCCGGAGCCATTCTATAAGGAGTTTTTGAATACGGTTCTGATCCCGGATATAAGTCAATCACAAACTCAATCTCCCGATCTGGCGGTAGAGAACCCAAATTTTGTGGAAATACATCAGGATATTCCTTGACCATGGCAGTCTCCTCAAAACTCGACTGATCCTTAGGTTTATTAAGGAGATAAGCGATAAATCCCGTAGCTCCATCCCTTACTAACTTGTGAGCTTTCGTGAAGGATAAAAGTGGTACCTTCTTCGACCCTGTAACATCCCGCTCGTCCTAGAAATAAGGTACGCCACTTCTCAACCTTTTTATGTGTGTTTAATTATGTGACTTTGTGCTTTGCATGGCCCTATTTTGAACTCTCTATGAGTTTAGGGGCTTGTTTGTTATTTTCTCTTTTTAGGGGTTTTTCGGTCACTTCTCGTTCGGTCGAGATTTTGACCCCTTTAACACGTTCGGGGCATCGAATCGAGTCCATAGACTCTAAGTTTGCCCAATTCTGACGTCGTTAGCCCTTTCTACCGATCGTTTCTTCGTGCGAGGACCGGCATAAATATCTATCTTCATCGTTTTTCGTGCCATAACTGAGCTTCAGCTTCCTCTGTCTCTCTCCCGCGATCAACACTGTACACACACACTCGAAGGTGTATTTTAACACACTTGTCCAAACTTGCTCGTTTCTCGACGGATTTCGATGAACCAATAGTGCTTTTCGACGAGCTCGACGATGCGGTCTCAACCGTGCCAAGATCATGGCCCGACGACAACCGGAGGCGGACCTTTTCACCGATTTTCAGACGCACAGGCGGGGGGGTGGCGGAGCCGCCGCTTCGCCGCCCATTCGCGGCGGTTTTCGGCGACGATCTCGAGACACGCGCCACGGACCCAGTAAGAAGATTCCCTGTAACGCCCGATTTTTTCATTTGAACTAATGTGTCATTTTGTTTATAAATTATGTAATATAATTATTTAATGATATGATTAATTGTTTGAAAATGTTCCTATTTGACATTTAAAACTATAAAATTGTTGTTATTTTTAACTTAATTTGATATTTAGTGTTTAACTTCTTAATTAAGGTTACATGTTACCATAAATATTTCAGTAATTTCGTTAAATAAATTTCAACATGTTATTAGTTGTCTTTTGTGACGCCCCGTCTCTTCGGCATTTCAGGTACGACGTCACGAGAGAGTTTATTTTAGTATTTTGTGAATTATGTGATTTAGCATGCTTACGTGTCAACGTGGGATTTAATTTAATTATGTGTGCTTTAGAATTTAATTAATTGTCTTGGACTCAATTGTCCAATAATTGTAATTTAGGGACCTAATTATAATTAGGACGTTTGGGCCTTCGTGGCTATTTGAGCTCGGGAATTCGAATTCGAATTCCGACCCTATAGTTGAGTTCGTTTCGATGATTCGGATTCAATGAATTACCCTTTTAATTTCTAAAGCCATTTGATAGCCCTATCATTTTAAATCCGATCCGCGTGGACCGGATACCGTTTGAATCTACCCGTTTTAACCGACCCGTCTGACCAGCCCCAAAAGGGGCCAGCCTTTCTCTCTCTCCCACTCTGATCGATCAGCAGCAAGGAAAGGAAAAGAGAAGCATTTTTCCCATTTTTGGCCAAGAAGCCTTGAGCTCGGGTTTGGGAGATCCAACCGTCCGATCAACGACCTAAGGTAAGATTTGTGACCCTTTCGTTACGTGTTTTAATTTATCGTCTCTTTCGTGCCCCGGATATGTGTTATATGGCTAATTGGGGAAGATGATAAATAGTAACCGGGGTGTGAGTTTTGTATAATCTAGGCCGTTTTACGAGTTCTAATTTGGAAATATGTGACCTACGTGTCGAGCATGCTTTATTGTGTTATTTTCGTGTGTTTTGGTTGTGGTTTGGCTGCTGTTGCTTTGTTGTTTGCTTCCCCGTCGCCATTTTTGGAGCTTCTGCTGTTTTTCAGCTGTTCCAGGTGGGAACGGCCGTTCCCGTTTATGCCTTGTGGTGGGAACGGCCCTTCCCGCGCTGGCATCAGTGCCGAGTGTGGGAACGACCGTTCCCTGTTTGTGCTTGGGCTCGGAACGGCCGTTCCCGTTGTCCAGTAACTCTGGAGCGTGTGTGGGAACGGCCCTTCCCGCCTTGGGCGAGGCCGTTCCCAGCTTCTGTTGTGTGTGTGTGTTTGTTTTTCGGTTATTATGCTTCGTTATGACCTCGTTTCGCTTTGTGAGCTTTATTACTTCAATTTAATTGCATGTTCTAGGGTGATATTGTATCATATGCTTTAATATGCTCGTGAAATGTGAATTATTGTTAATGCATGCTTGTTTTATATTGTATACGTGAATTATGACTTCATGCCAATCATGAGCATACGCCGTGCGTTTATTTGGTTCATTCTCGTGTCTAAGTCTTGTTTTGTATTCAGTTTGTTCAGGTACACCCGGGGTGGTGTTTTGTTGGCCGTGTCGATTCCGGGGTGGATCAGTTGTTGTGTCTTCGGCCTCTTCGGTGTCAGGTGAGGTTAGGATATAGTTACACCTTATTGCAATGTGCTCGGTTTTGAATGCATGTGATTTAATAAGCCTTATATGTATATAAATAAGTGTGAAATATGTATTTGTTGAATATGCCTCGAGTTTGCAAGTATGTTAAGCAATGTACGAGCCTATGTATGCTTGGTTTGGAATGATTTGTTATTATTTGCCACGTGAAGCTATACTTCTTACCGTATACTTCTCATGAGCCATGTTTGGCAAGGACCGAGTTTGATTGAAATGGGAAGTGGTAGGTATATGTATATACGTATTAGTCTGTCTGTCTGTCTCTGTTGTAGCGGGTTCTGATATGATATGTGTTTGATGGGCCCCGGAGCTATGGGTAAGGAACCCTCGGGACGGTATAGGGCCGTCGAGGTTCAGCCTGTGCATAGTCTCCATCTGTCTGCAGAGGATCACCCCTGAACTCACTAGGAGGTTTGGAGAGGGAAGGAATCCTGAGGGTTTGAGTACTCGCAAGGCGCTCCCCTCGTTTGTCTGGATGGTTTGGGCGTATACACCCTTCCATCACCCGGAGTTGAGGATGATATGATATGATTTGATATGTATGTAAGTTTTATGTTTTGATTCTGATATGATATGTTATGAGGAGATTGGGGGAGTCAGAGCTCGTACCCGCCGAGTTCTATATGATATGATATGTATGTTCTGTTAAGGTTTATGAAACGGCGATAGATTCTAAGTTAAATAAAAAGGGAGTTTTATAAGATAAGTTAAGTTTTGAATATGTTAAGACCTAATAGGTTTTGCTAAGTTGTTCGGTAAGATAAATTGGTTTGTTTGATTTGCTAGGTAAGCCCTTTATATATATGTATATCACGGAAAATGATTTAGTGTGCAAAAACTATCCCCGCGTTCATGAACATTATGAGTTTGATATGTGCTTTGCTCTTATATATATAGTGTGAGTGCGTTAACCCCTCACTCAGTCGAGTTAAGACTGACCCCTCCCCTTTTTCCTTTAGTTTGCAGGTTTTGCTTGGAGTTCGTGCTAGGCGGAGTGTGTCTGTCTTTTGGAGTCTGTTCCGTGTCTTTGTCTAGTAGGTGGTCTTGCATTCACATTTCTTTAATTTGGCTTATGTATAAGATATGTTTGTATACGCTATTTGGAATTTAATTATGAATTGATATGTATATTTCGGGATTAGGTATTTATGCTAGTTGAACCCGTCAACTGTTTATGAATGTCTGTTTATTGCATGGCTTGTTTCGCTTCCGCATTCTCGTTTTGGTTTGAGTTTTGCTTTCAGGGTCTAAGTTCCGCCTAGCCTAGGTGTGAGTTTGTCAGTCTCCCGTTCGCCACTGTTTGGTTCATGTACGGACTCTCCATTTCGTATGTGGATCGGACTTTGGTGCGGGGGATGTGGTGACCCACCGTGCGGGTGCTACATCCTTAAGTGGTATCAGAGCCCGGTTGAAAAACTGGGGTTCAGTGTCGGGTCGTGTCTGTCTAAGTCGAACGGCATAGGACAATTTGATTATGTGTGCATTTGCATCACAATTTGATAAGTTATGAATTTGAATTTCAATACTTTGTTGAATTTATATTACGTGATGCATTGCATTTCTTTGATGCTCTACTTGATTTACTATGTGACATGAGCACTTACTAATTGACACGCATATATATTGTAGTTGCTGAGTTTTTCAGGGTACCACCGAGTCAACAACCCTACGGTTAACCTTCTCAACTAACTCCGTGATCTCAAGGACAATCTTTTACCAAAGTACTAGTAATGAATCCGATGGCTATGATGTACCAAGAATTCCTAGCATTCAAGCCTCCCCAATTTCGAGAAGGAGATGATGTAAAGGCTGAAGATTGGATTTCGGAGATAGAGGGAATTTTTGAAATATGGCCACGCAACTCTCAGGACATGGCTCTCCTTGCTACATTTCTTTTGCAAGGACAAGCAAGACAGTGGTGGAAAAGGGTTGCTCAACAACTAGAGACTACGAACGAAGAGTTGACTTGGGAAGTATTTATTCGAGAATTCAGAAAGAGGTTTGCACCGGTTATTCTACAAGAGCGAAGACTTGAAGAATTTCTCGCCTTGAAGCAAGGAGATAGGACTGTTATGGAATATATGGAGGAATTTGAGAAATTGGGCATGTATGTGCCCCACATTACGGGTAATGAACAAATGAAGGCCAAATATTTCATGGAAGGTCTTCGGGATGAATTAAAGGAAGCCGTAATTGCAAAGGATACGACCACGTGGGATAAAGCTACAAAGAAAGCATTAAGAGTCGAAACTTGGATCATGACAAGGGGCAAGGAAGAAGAGGTATCGGGGTCTAATGTTGAGTCGGGTTTATGCTCAAACTTGCAAGTGGAAAGAGAATTTCGTCAACATGGAACTCGGGCTAAGAGAATTCGAGGAAAGAAACACAAGACCGGGAATACTTCCAGGTTGGGGAAAAGGCCCCAATTATGTGCTTATTGTGGAGGAACCACTCATACCTATGAAGCATGTTGGGACAGATTGAAGAGGTGCTACATTTGCGGGTCAACAGAGCACAAGATTTCTGAGTGTGATCGACCGAGAGCTAACAAGCAAAAGGCACGGGATCAACGACTTCAAATTGGAAACCAACAAAAACCCGAAAGTTGAGGTAATTGCATTCATGGCACGAGCATTCATCCTCCATTTTAAATATTACAATTATTTATTTTCGTGCCTTAATTGTTAATTGCCATTAATTGTTATTCATTATTAATTGTTGTTAATTGTTGATGCCACTATGTGTTTAAGTGACGATTAAGTGATGCATCTCATTCGCACTTTGACTCAACATGCATATTTAGTGTTTTATTTTAGGATATTTCTTCATTCAAGTTACCAAGTTGTGTTCAATGGGAATTGGAAGAGATGGGTTGGATAGGGAACAAAATTAAGGATTTCTTTTGGAGATCGGGTTGAGTTTATGGAGACATGGAAAATATGATAAAGAAGAACGATTTGAGAGGTCCCGGTACCAAGTTGAAGAATTTAGGAATTGGGGTATATTTTGAAGAGAAATTAAAGATTTGAGGTAGCTTATTTCGCCATGCACAAGGCATGATTTGTTTTGGAATTCGGATTCAATAATAATGAAGGAAGTTAATTCTTGAAAATAATTAGAAGAAGACATCAAGATTCTCTACCGATGGAATTTAAACAAGAATAACAAGAGTAGAACAAGAGATCAACTTGGGATTTGGGAACAATTACAATCAATTACAACATTGGGGAAATGGTAACCGCTTCTCATTTAACCCTAAGGGAATCGATGCTACACTTAAAAGATTTTATGGGAAGGAAACTATAATTTTAGAGCAAGAGTTTATCTCGGGATTTTGGAACAAATATGAGTAATGTGCGTCTCGGCCTGCTCAACAAAAGCCCTCAATCAATTTCAGAAAATGCCAAACACGCCGAAGTTCGTTGACGAAAAACCGAACTTAAATCCTAGTACGAAAACTGAAATTAAACATAAACCGTAAAACGAAAATGAAATCCGGGCATACCGTTGGAAAGCTTGTAACGAGCCCTACAAAAGCCCCCAGTCAAAACCCGGAAAAAGTCACCGGAAAATCGGACCGCCGGTCCAGGCCCAGTCCGCCACCGGTCTGCTGCATCCGGCCGGTTCTTGGAACGCCGTCGATGCCATCCGCTAAGTTTCGTCATTGCAAGCAACTTTTGTGAAGGGTTCACCACCACAATCGGCCGGGAAGAGGGCCCAAGTCGCCGCCGAAGTTCCGCCGCTGCACCACCGCCGATTCGGCCATCTCCGCCGCGATTCGCTCAAAAAGGAGGCCGGAAATGGAACGGGAAGGGTCGAAAATGTAGGGTAGGGTAGCGGTTGGCCGGCGAGAGTCGCCGGATCGCCACCGGCGAAGAGGTGGCGTAAACCGCCACCTTCGGACCACCCCTGCACCGCCGCTGGTCAATTTCAGGCCACGAAACTGGTACGGTTGTGACGGGCTCGTCGAGCTGATAAATTTCCACTATTGGTTCGTCGAATTCCGTCGAGAAACGAGGGAGAAAGAGCATGTGTGTGTTTTCACACCTTCACTGTGTGTGAATAGTGATGGATTGCTGGAGAAGACGGTGAAGGCTGAGTCTGCTGTTCTGGCACGCAAAACGAGGAAACTCGAGTATATATCTCGGATCCTCGTACTAAAAAATGATCGGAAGAACGGGCTAACGAAGTCAGAATTGGGCAAACTTAGAATCTACGGACTCGTTTCGCTACCCCGGACGCGTTAAAGAGATCAAAGAAGTCAAAATCTCTACCAAACGAGAAGTGACCAGAAAACCCCCCTAAAAGAAGAAAATTACAAAAAGGGCCCTAACTCTAAAAGAGTTCAAAAGAGGGCCACACAACGCACCAATCACATAATTAAACACATAAAAAGGTTGAAAGGTGACGTACCTTATTTATCGGATGAGCGGGGCGTTACAATCTTCCCTCCTTCAAAAGGACCTGTCCTCAGGTCCTACTGTTGGACCGAAGAGCTTCAAACTGAAATTGTATCGATCTATTTCCCGAAATTGCTTAGCATCATAGCCCTGGTTGTGAAGTTTACTCCCCTTATTTGTATCAACCTCTTCAGAGTCTGGTAGTCAAAAAGAACTACTCGAACACTTGGCCGTTAGTCACTTCAAAACTCGTTCGACCGCTACTAGTCCATTGCCTCGTCACTTGTTAACCTTTGTCTATCCAGGCGTAACGCAAACACGACAAACAAGAGAGAATCCCATCTCTCAACACACAAGTGAGGAAACCCCGTCCCTCAGCACACACAAAAGAGAGAACCCCGTCTCTCGGGCACAGAATTGAGATAACCCCATCTCCCAGCCTAAGTCTGTCAGATTCCACATCCTTCCAGACATTCTAGTTTGAGAAAATCCAGTATTTCTCAAACTCCTAAATCCAAGAGAATCCAACATCCCTCGAATACCTAAGTACAAGAGAATCCAGCATCTCTCGTGCACAGAAAACAGAAAGAATCCAGCATCTTTCTAACACATAGACAGGGAGAATCCACATCTTCCTGGCACGTAATCAGAGAGAATCAAATCTGCCTTTCACTCAAGCACACAAGCAGAAGCAAGGTTCACAATAATCAACACACACTCCACTGGCTAGGGTATCACATAATAACAAAATTTTAAATATGTAAACGATGCATGTATGCTCGTGCGATGGATGCTTAGTGTACCGTTCACCGTAGTAATGGAATTGCTGTTGTGACTTTACTTCTACGATTTGGATAGTCTTATCTCCAGCTGGATTGATTCCCAACTTGTCTTTCATATCTTTAGTATATGTTTGACTAAGAAAGTCAGACCCTTGGTTGATCCTATTCTCGATTCCATTCGGATCCTTACTCACAGTTATCTTCTGCAATTAACCGAGCACTAGTTTATTCCGCTAACGATCAGAACATTTATCTTTGTACCAGGTTCCCTATATTATCTTTGGCCGTACACGAATCTTAAACTTTAACTCCCACTTCATACATTGTCACTAACTGGTTAAATTCTTTGTTGAAGATTTGGTCATCTGGAACTAGTTGACATCCTTCTTAAAGGTGATAAATTTTATGACCAATTTCCTTTCTTGAAACTAATTTAGGAATCCATCAGAAGTTCCCTGATAGTATCATCATCCTCACTGTCTGAATCACGTACTTATAAATTCCCAAACGGACCACTCTCTTCGATGCCTTATGAAGATCTTCATCCCGGGTATATTAACTTAACTCAAACTTTGAAGGTTTAAACTGATAACGCCGCCTTATTCTTTTCCTGTTACTATCATTAGGTCATTCATGTCCGTGAGAAGTATCTTCCTCGAGCACAACTGTGAATTTAAATTTCATGTCTAGTCGTGCTCTTCCCCATAAGAACTTTTATTCCAACTCCTTAGACTTTTTCTACCACTTCTCGGATCAAAACACCTCAATTTCTTCAACTTAACTTCCTCGGTATAAGTGGTTCTAATCACGCCACTTGTCTAGTGATAGTCCTCACATTTCCTTTGAAGCACTTAGTAGGAATGACAACCTGCTTCTTTCGTTCCCACTTTCGATTCTATTATCCCAAACCTCGGAATTTTCCATTTCCTTTTTAACCAACCAGTGCAACCCTTCTTTTCTTGATCCCAGCAAGAATCAGTCGGAGTATCACTTGATAAATAAGATGTGGGGAATTCCTAACAAGTAAACACTAAAATGCATGTCGGGTTAGGGTACCAATGCAGTATCACATTTGTAAACAATTAAAGATGCAACACATTGGAACAATTATGCAAATTAGAGATGCGCATATAAATAGAGAAATTTAAACAATTAAAGCGATGTCTGATGCACGTGCTTATGAATGCATAGAACCTGTCACCGTAGTTGTAAACTTTAACTTGGCATATTTCTTTCTTTCTCAAATTGCAGGTTTGTCTTGAATTAATTGTTCCCCTATTCTTTACCCACGGTCTTTCAAATCTTTAAAGTTCCCGTGTATCAACTTATGGATCTCCCAAGTCCGAGATTGAAATCTCTTGAACCCGAATTCTTCAACACCCATGAAGTTGGTATCTTGACTTCTCTTGAAGAATCAATCTCCAATTGTTTACATTTGAATACATAATTTCCCTCCAATAGTTCTTTGTCTTTCTTTATCGTTTCCATTTGTTGCTCCAAAGCTCTTAATTAAATCTCACAACTCGACACTTCATCTTGAATTTGGAAGATGAACTCATATCCGGCCGAAGATAAAATCCTTAGCATTGTCATTTTCCATGAACCTATACTTACCACGTCGACTAATTTTCTTTAATTCTTCTCAATTCAACTCCTATCTCATCTCAATTCTGAAGTATGTGAATTCCCTCTTCGTAGTCTCTTCATCCTTTTTCATCGATCTAAATCCCAAGCTATATTATTCTTCATATTTTCTTTCGCCTCTTTCTCGAGTTAGATGGTCTTTACTGCTTCTCAACCACGAACCTACTTTACTTTAATTCTTTTGAAGGTCATCGCCTCCACGTTGATAGAAACCTCGAATCTAAAACATCTTTGAGATTTTTCTTCTTTGGAATCTGGTTGACAAATCTTCGTAATGTAAGCAAACATGTTGATCTCGTGAAACCAAATCATTATACACCACAAATCCCGTCTCATCATGGATTCACCATCGGTAATAGAGCTTGCAAACTTCTCCTTCGAATTGACCCCTTATTCTGGACTTTGTCACTCGAGCCCTAACCTCATTTTAGAAAAGTTTGACTCTTAAATTTCTGTAGAAATCCCCAAGGCATTCCTTACAACTTCCGAGCCAGAAAGAAGAGCTTGTGGTAGCCTGTGGTTGTCGTAAAGATTGGCCGTGGTTTGATATTGTCTTCATATCCTATGAATCACAGCTCATTTTGAAAATAAATGCATGCGATTAGTATATGCTCATGCCACATAATTAACACCAAAAGAATGGATTCAATGCAAAATGCAACAAATAATCTAATAAAGTTTGAAAAAAAAATCACAATTCAGTGTTCAAGAATGATGCAATGCACACATTGACAATTAGTTCTTATGCCATGCGACCTATACTCGAGACAACACAACCCAGAGCACCGGTTCTGAACCTGGTAGCTCTGATACCACCTAAAGATGTAGCACCCGGGACGATAGTCACCACATCCCCCGCACTATGAGTCTAATCCACATATGAAATAGGCAGTCCACACATAAATCGGACTCACAGTGAACGGGTGACATTCAAAAGAACAGTCCTGACTAGGCGGAAGCTAACCCTGGGACAATCAACAAAAACCAAAATGCGGAAGCAAGGAAATCATTTATGTAATATCCATGAAATAAATGAAATCCAATACGAATATAAATACGGGGTTCCACTAATCAGTACACCTGTCCTAACCTGTCCCGAATCAATATCAATTCAATAAGGGCACACCGGCCAACAATAATAAATCAATATAGTACTTAAAGACAATATTATTTGCAGTGAGTGTAAATGAGTGAGACTAGAACAATGACTCGACAATCATAACTCCGCCTGGTAACCAACGCCTGCAAAAGAAACTGGAAAAAGGGGGAAGGAGGGGTCAGTCTCTAGAAGAGTGAGTGAGCTGGAGCGATAAATATCATATAGAAACATGCACATGCAAGTCATAAATCCCGAGCAAGGTTTTATTTAAAGTTAGTTCCCAAAAAGGGCAAAAGAATGACTAAGCAATGCTCAGACTTTATGACTATTCATATTAAATTCATTAAGTTCATAAATCATACTCAATCAATAAGGCTCGGCGAGTGAGCGTGCACAATCTCCAACCAAACTCCGACCGTGTACGATAAATATCATTAATACATTAAATAGGTGATCATGCAATATATCATAATACACACAGATCACATATCATGTCCTGAATATATTCGTTTGGGCAATCCGTTTCCCGGCCTTCCCGGACGGTGCTTATCAATCGTATCATAATCAATCAATCAATCATAATCAATCATATATAAGTTCCAACCGTCTTCCTCCGGGTTGGTGGTGGGTTTGCAAGGCCCGACCACCCAATCATTGACCAAAAGGGGTTACATGACTCCCTAGATGGCACTCAGCTCCCTTTCCCCACCAATCTCCTGACGAGGTCCGGTACCGCCGTTCAATAGTGGGACTAGTGTGAGGGTTTACCGTCAGCCCTTGCCTCCTCGGGTCCCCACTCACACCAAGCCCCTGGGCCCCATTCAGTGCAATCAATCAATCATTCTTTCTTTTCTCGCCAAAACATTTGATCCATGAGTAACATAACATATTTCATCATTATCCATTTGAAAAGGGGTTGACTCGATAAATATTTACTCGATCAATCAATATTTACTCGATGACTCCACTGTGAAAATGGTATATGTATATATATATATATATATATATATATATAAGGTTTTGGCCCAAAACTTATCACATACGGGTTGTAGGGATTGATATGTAACTAGAACGAAAACACACTCACCTGGAATACCACGAGACAAAAAACAAGAGCAATACGGGTGCCTATTCAATTTGGAAGTCTCCGCCCTGGAAACAAACTGTACAAGAGAAGGAACAATGGGCACTTGTGAGAATTGACTCAATATGAAACCACATAGACGCACGGCAATGCTAAACACATGATATGAGAGGTATAAGAAGTAAAATGATGTTATGGAGTTACATAATCAAGTAATTCGTTCAAGTACATTCCATACATGAGGGTTTCAAGCCCAATCATTTCATATCTTTCATAATTCATAGCAAATCAAGTCATGAACTTCATATAACATTTATAACTCAAGTATATCAAGTTTACAATTATAAAATAAATTAAATAGACTCATTCAAATCACTTAAATCTCACAAAGTCGCATATCAATTCCAACTATATCAATTTTATATAATTCACACATGGCATACTGAATTCATGTATCACTAAACGGATTCAATTACAAGGATACCTAATTAAATCAAACAATATTCATATTGTTTACAAAATTACACATACACCCCTTCAAGTTAGACAAATAGCTCAAATACGGCATATCGGAGTTCAAATTACAAATCAAAGCAGCAACATATATCATAGTTTATTTAATACATGCTTTCCTACACATTGGAATTCATATTGATCGACAAATCAAGCAATTGACAATTCATTGCAATTAAAACAATTAATTTCAATTAAATAGAAATATATAAAATAAATCACAACAAATCAACCGGGCATCCGATTGACGAACGGAAAGTGGCGTTGAACTCACCACAACGAAAGGGACCTTCTGTCCGAAAGTCACCGGAATGCCGCTACCGTTGCCGGCCGAACAGCCACCGGCCGCCACCGGAACACCGTCTCCGGTGGTCGGAAAAATCCTCGGAAGGACAGAAACGTGGGTCTCGGCCTGCTCCACAAAAGCCCTCAATCAATTTCAGAAAATGCCAAACACGCCGAGCTTCGTTGACAAAAAATCGAACTTAAATCCTAGTACGAAAACTGAAATTAAACGTAAACCGTAAAACGAAAATGAAATCCGGGCATACCGTTGGAAAGCTTGTAACGAGCCCTACAAAAGCCCCCAGTCAAAACCTGGAAAAAGTCGCCGAAAAATCGGACCGCCGGTCCAGGCCCGGTCCGCCAACGGTCCGCCGCCGTCGGCCGGTTCTTGGAACGCCGTCGATGCCATCGGCTAAGTTTCGTCATTCCAAGCAACTTTTGTGAAGGCTTCACCACCAAACCCGGCCGGGAAGAGGGCCCAATTCGCCGCCGAAGTTCCACCGCCGCGCCACCGCCGATTCGGCCATATCCGCCGCGATTCGCTCAAAAAGGAGGCCGAAAATGGAACGGGAAGGGTCGAAAACGTAGGGTAGGGTAGCGGTTGGCCGGCGAGAGTCGCCGGATCACCGCCGGCGAAGAGGTGGCGCAAACCGCCACCTTCGGACCACCGCTGCGACGCTGCTGGTCAATTTTAGGCCACGAAATTGGTACGGTTGTGACGGGCTCGTTGAGCTGATAAATTTCCACTATTGGTTCGTCGAATTCCATCGAGAAACGAGGGAGAACGAGCATGTGTGTGTTTTCACACCTTCACTGTATGTGAATAGTGACAGATCGCTGGAGAAGACGATGAAGGCTGAGTCTGCTGTTCTGGCACGTAAAACGAGGAAACCCGAGTATATATCTCAGATCCTCGTACTAAAAAACGATCAGAAGAACGGGCTAATGAAGTCAGAATTGGGCAAACTTAGAGTCTACGGACTCGTTTCGCTGCCCCGGACGCGTTAAAGGGATCAAAGAAGTCAAAATCTCTACCAAACGAGAAGTGGCCGGAAAACCCCCCTAAAAGAAGAAAATTACAAAAAGGGCCCTAACTCTAAAAGAGTTCAAAAGAGGGCGACACAACGCACCAATCACATAATTAAACACATAAAAAGGTTGAAAGGTGACGTACCTTATTTATCGAATGAGCGGGGCGTTACATGGACCCTTATCGAACAATCACGCCTTGAGAAAACAGGTTAACTCGTTAAAACGAGCCACCACTTAATTCTCACGAGATCTTCTTAACCTTAGCAAACTGGAGACAAAGTCCTCGGCCATTTGCCCCCACTTCCAAATAGAATTCGATAGTAGTTAGAGAATCCTACCGGTTCTTGATGCTCAGTCTTCAACCGATGGTGCTTTAGACTGTGCTACACGAAATTTGCAAGGCCTTTTCTCACTCCATTACACCTACCGGTTCTTCAAGTCCTCGAACAAACTCGAACCAAGAGTGGGGTATGTCTCGTGATCTTGCACTTCTCGAGGCATAGACTACACTCTTCTACTAGGAACCTACAGCGAAAGCCTTCATTTGTGCCTTGACTGTAAACGAAGTAGTCTCAAGTACCCTCAGGTAGGCTAAAGTCGGTACCAAATGTAACTCACTTCGACCGCCCCTTCCCACTCTGAAATCGTTCCTCTTCTTGCCAAAAGAGTCAACGGTTTGGCAATCTTATGGGAAAAGATCACCTAATGTACCCCGTTAACACGAGAGACTTCTAACTCTAAGCCAATTCTCGGTTCTTCTACACGGATGCGTATTTGGTTATACCCTTCCTAAAACCCAACTCGGCGCGTCCACGGAACTCTGGAAAAGAACGATCAACTCCACGAAATGAGCAAAAAGGGTATTTCTCTTCCACTGTTAACCTGTGTAGCTCATGGTAGTTTATACTCATCTTAAAGTACTCCACGAAGAAGTACTCAAACGGATGAAACTACCTTATCAGAGCTCATCGAACTACGTGTTGAGCTCCAACAACCATACTAGAGTCATCCGGTGGGGAATCTTCGAATAAGTTTCAACTCCGGGATAAAGATCACGACAACCTCAATGTCCCTATCAGGTGGTAACGAATTCCGACCTTTAAGGAAACATCGAGAAAGTCTTTCTTCGATCTTCGTCTCGTCAAGCTGGGCTCGATCCTTGGGTTAACCCAAAAGGAAGCCACGTTGCTTGTCGCACCATCCCGGATTAAGCAACCGCTTCCCACGAAGGATATGAACGGGTTAGCCTTCAATCTATTACCCGAACATATCATTCAGCCCCGAACGGACCTCGTAAAAGCAGCCACTTGCTCAGCACAACGCTCGAACCATAAACCCACACCTAAGGTAACTTCGTACCCTACTAGGCGCCTTCAAGCCAAACCGTCGGGCAACTCGGCCCTCACAACTCACCAAACACTCTCGGGCACTCAACTTTACCAAACTCCCTCCAAGAAGAGAGTTTACACCAAGGCAACAACAACACAAGCAACAACAAACTCAAAGAAGCAACGGAACAAGAAAAGAAACAAACAAATGGGTTTTCCCGAGATTAAAATATGCATGAGTGAGATGACATGAATGAAATTACCTCAATTCCCAGGTACCCTTTAGCCTCTGATTCGAAGCCTTTGGTTCCGTCTTCTTTGTTTATTAGCCCTCGAACGGTCACAATCGGGAAGCTTGTGCTGTGGAAACCCACAAGTGTAGCATCTCCTCAACCTAATCCAACATCCCTCAAATGTATGGTTGGTTCCCCCGCAATGGGCACACGGTTGGAATTCTCTCTTCAATCGAGGGGTCTTCCGGGACATAGGGTTCTTGTCAGTTCTTCTCTCAATTTGGTTACCATGTTGAAATGATCTTTCCTCCACTTGCAAATTGGAACATGAACCTAGCCCAAATGGTTGTCCCTGTAGCGCCCCCACTTTGCTGGTAGAGAGCAGCGCCCTAACCCCCGCAATGAAGCACCCCTCAAGTAATGGTGTGAGCCATCACTCAAGAAATACCCCAGCGAACGGCATGTCCATTAACGATTAACAATAACAGTGTTTAACAATGTGGCTTATGCAGCGGAAACTCAGAGTATTTTAAAACTTTTCAAAACACGTGCGTGGTGGCATGTAAACAACCAAGAACATATCGATCGGTAAGAGAGACTTGGCATGTCAGAACAGATAACATGTTCACATTTTGATATCCCAGTAGCAGAGTTCAAGGTATCAATATCAAAGTAGCAGCAAGAGTATTACAAAAATATTAAAGCAAGGTATCAATGCAGCCATATAACATATGCAAGACACAAAATAGATTAATAAAGTAAAGTCCTGACTCAACAAAATGAACACTCTAGACCTTCAAGATACCTCTAGACTGCGGCTGCAAGACCTGAAACCATGAGGCCAGAAAACAGGTAGAGGTATTAGTCAAAGTGACTAAGTGAGGGATATCTTTAAAAGAAAGTACTTGAAGTAAATGTTTGAAGTAAAGTTCATAAGGTAAAACCTTTAATGCAAAGCTTTAATAAAGAACTTAAGAATAAGTTCAAGAGATAAAACCCTTTGATGCAATGCTATAAGAAATGAGAGTTTTCAAAACACTTTCATGAATGCTGTCACACGCGCACAGATATGTTATGATTTGGTTCATATGATTTTAATAAAACGGGATAAGGGTAGGGAACAAATTTGCAAGATATGAACCAACTTTATGAAACCATTGATGCCCGCAAGCTAGGCTTTTCCATCCTTACTCCAGAAAACATGACCATTAATAGGGTGTCGGACTGAGATCAACAACACCCTAACACATACACACATGCACCATCGTCTACCAAGTTTCACTTCGGGGAGCAACCCCTAAGTGACCATTAACCATTGATTTGCGAATAGATTTACGGTCCATTCCCGACAATTGTCCTGACTTAACCAAACCTCCTGATTAAAGTCGGTGTCAATCGCCTAGTGTGGCGGCCGGTATTAGTGATGTCGTTGGCGCTCACCTCCCGAGCATCACCTCTACACATAACCGTCGGGCCCATACCATTAACCATTGATTGCTTGCACCATTGATGACATCCAAAATAAATCCGAATGTATGAACCATTGAACATATGCATTGAACCATTGAACCATTGATGCAATACTTTGAAAACATGAACCATTTATGCATTACTTTGAAAACATTGAACCATTGATGCATTACTTTGAAAACATGAACTATTGATGCATTACTTTGAAAACATGTGCCATTGATCATTGAATAACGAATAGGATTGGGTTCTTTGAAGAATCATCCCTTATAAAGGGTATTTCAAAACGAGAATGTAAAGCACAAGGCTTAGAGTTTCAAAACGATTGAATCATTAAGTATTCATGGTTCCAGTTGAAAACATTTTTAACCTCACCTATTAATAACAGTAGGTAGGATAGATTATGAAGTGCCCTGGGGATTCCAGTGCTCAACCTTAACTCCTGTAAGTGTGTACTAAGGTGAGCTTAAGAACTAAGACACACTTCTATAATGATGCACATAAACATATAAAACAAGTACAGAACATGTAATGACAAGAGAGTAATACCATTTAAGGTATTAGAGAAGGATAACACACAAAGGGATCCTTAAAGTGAGTTATCATTAACGTGGGACTATGATCTAAGTATAACCGATTAGGAATTAATCAAATTATGAATCCTAAACGTATATCTTAGGGTTATAAAATAAGTTCTCGAAAGAAAACACATTTTGAAATCACATTTTAGACCCCGGATTTGAAAACCCTAGGTGCAAATGTCTATTAAGAAAGCACAAGTTTTAATTCACTCTTACTATTTAAAAGCACTATTGAAAATTACTATTCCAGATTACTATTCACGGATTACAATTCATAGGTTACTATTCACTTGTCGGGTCAAAGGGTCGGGTCAAACCCACACACTAAACACACACTCATGCACACACACTCACACACTCACACACACACCGCATGTACACATACACACCCTAATTCAATTATGATCTTGATTATAACCTATAGTTCAAGTTCATGTTATTCTAAGCAAGTGTGATCTAGGGTAAAGGCATAACATATGGTTAACATGTAACGCCCCAGTTTTTTTAGGCAGTACAGCATGACGTATGTGTTTACCAAATTGCGTAAAATAATTATGATACGTGTTTTATATATTTAATTTTATTTCAATTATAATTAATGTTAATTATGTTAATTATGTTAATCATTATATTTTAAGTTTTATTAATATTAACTTATATAATATTAAATGTTAATGCGCTAATTGAACTTAATTAGTGAATTCGTTATTAATTCATAATTGATGCATGCATGTATTTATAAATTATATATACGCATTTAATTTTATATTATTTGTAAATGTTATGAATTTTATTGTTACATTGTTTATGAGCCACATTTACGTGTTTCGTTTCTATATGAATTGATACCGAAATTTTGTGCAAATTTAATATGTTGGACTTATATGTGTTATGAATATGATTATATGTTCGTTTCACGATTTCGGTTACATTTGATTGAGTTTCGAATTTATTTTGTTTGTGGAATCCAAAACGGGCGTTAACGAGCAATTAGCGCACCATTGGTTCCTTATGTGATATCTTGAGCTCGGGAATTCGAATTTGAATTTCGTCACCTCCGTTGCCTTCGTATCGATGATTCGGAGACAAGGGAACAAGCGTCATACATTTTTGAGATCATTAAGACCTCTGAAATCCAACCGTAACGAACAACTCGTGCAAGAGTAACCCTTTTGTTTACTAGTCTTCATGGTGGGACCCTTTAATCCAACCTAAACCTAACCATACTTTAACCCATGACTTGTGTACTAGGGTTAACCCCTTTCTCCTCCCTTTTACCATAAAAAACCGAGCCAAACCCCCCCTTATTTTCTGCAGCAGATCGAGAGAGAGTGGAGAGAAGAAGAAGAAAAGAGAAACCCTTGGCCTTGTCATTTTTGAGCTCAAATCACTTCCTTTCTTCTCCATATCTTGAAGGTATTTATATTTATGTATCCTCTACTCTTTTATACATGATTTCATCCATTTAATACTTGCTTTCCATCAGATTTGATAAGGGTTTGGGCTAAAAGCGTGAATAGGACTTTTTGGGGGTTTTTGCTCTAATGACCTACTTAGTTGTGTAGCTGATTTCCTTGCTTATAAATGATTATATGAGCTTTTCTCTTGGCCTATTTGTTTCCTAACTGATAGTGTATGATGTTAGGATGATTTTCTCTTTAGACCCTTTGCTGAAATTATGAGATATAGAGCTCCAAACTTAGAGATCAAACTGTCTCCCCTGTTTCGGACTGCTGTATGGAATTATGTTTTGTTGCTAGATCAAATGGCCTTCATTTCGTTTGAATTTGCGTGGAGATAATGTACACTCATTGTTTTATAATTTAGAATTCATATTGCAAGCCTTTGGATCCATTTTAAGCCCCAAAACCGAAATACATGACCTGTTCTTATGCATGATCCATGACAGAACTGGACTGCTGCTGTTGCATTTTTTGGGTGGTTTGTTGGTCAACCTAATGTGCTCCAATTTGTGTCAATTTGCATATACATGGAATATATTAGTTTCTTATCATGTTAGTATTCATTCCCTAAAGTTTCAGCTTCAATTTCAGCCCCTAAGTACTTGATCATGGCATGATTGAACCAAATCGGGCTCATATGTGCGGTTTTGGCGGGCCAGACTTGCTGCATGGTTTCGGTGCTCTTAACGTGTGATTTGGCCTTTTCACTCTAAATGAAATATGATCCACACATGATAAATATGTTTTTTGTCAAGTTTCATAAGATTTGAAGTTGATTTGGTATGCTTTTGGACTGATTTTGAATAAGGTTTGTTTTGCCGGTAAACCTTGTTTTCATTTTCGGCCCTGTACCGAGACACCCCTGTGTCTCATTTGCTTTGAAATGTGAGACACCCCTGTGTCATGCACTTTTAGCATGTCTGTACTGTGACACCCCCGTGTCTCGGGTTACTTAAGTTGAGGGACACGGGCGTGTCCCTCCCCCTACGCAGTTCTTATCTTTTCCTTTTCGGTTTTTGATTGTTTCACCTCTTTAAGGCCTTTATCTTCATTTGTGATGAACTATGAACTTGTTATACTATGCGTTGGGAGTATTGTGGTTTAATTTTATAACATTTGGATGAGATTTAGTCATGCTTTTGCTGAATGCCGTTTATGTACGTTTTTTGGCGTTTGTGATTTCCGTAACCCATTTCCCTTATCATATGATTTGCTCTTGTTTTCAAATTTTGGAAATATGTTATATTATGTAATATGATGTATTTAGTATAGTTTTGTGAAAGATTGAATACGTTTGACTGTGTGTTGAACTTAATTTACTGCAATGCTCTTATTTGCCTAAATGTCGGATCTTGTGCTCTGAATTTGCATCATATGCACCCATATGACATGGCCGAGCATCCTATTTGGTTCATATTGAGTCTCCTCTCACTGGTACACATTGTTCATTCTCTTGTACAATTCGTTTCCAGGGCGGAGACTTCCGAATTGAATAGGGACCCGTGTTGCTCATGCTTTATGTCTCGTGGTATTCCAGGTGAGGGTGTTTTCATTCTAGTTACGTATCTGTAACATCCCGCTCGCTCGTCCGTACAGGTACGCCACTTCGAGACTTTTATATGTGCATTTAAATTAATTTAATCATGCAAATACGTGTTATTTTAATGATTATGTGATTATTAGAATTTATTTGAATTAATTGATATATTTATAAAATTGAATATTTAAACGTTTTTAAGTTTTTAAACTTGTTTTTAATTCGTTTGAGTTTCAACTCGTTTCGAAATTTCGTGAAAATTTGATATGCATGAATTATACGTGTTATGAATTCATTTACGTGCTCGTTTTAGTTTTTCGGACTTGTTTGATATGGTAACGCACCATATTTTATTTGTTGGGGACATGGGAGCCTAACTAGTTTTAGCGCGTCTCGTGTTCCGAAATTTATATCTTGAGCTCGGGAATTCGGATTCGAATTCTAGAAGTGACGCCGGACTCGTAACGAAGATTGGGAACTAAGGAACCTAGCCTTGTATTTTTCTAAGCCCGTTTGATCCTCCGAATTTCGCCCGAAACGTGATCCTCGCGCAGGATTTCCACCCTTTACCGTTTTGCCCGTAATTTATTTGTTTCTTGACCGAATGACCCGATTCTTGAACCTATTTCTTCTTAAAACACCCACCTACCCCCCCACTTGATCATTTCTCCCTTTTCAGCAGCCAAGGACCGAGATTGAGCAGGAGAAGAGAAGAGAGCAAGGGTTTCCCGTCACTATTCACCCAAGCCGGATTTTGAGTTCGGTCGACCTCCATTCTTCATCAAATCGAAGAGGTAAGCACATATTATTGATGTACATCTTCTCCCCTTTCATTTGAGACCTCTTTTGCTTGCATTCATGGTGTTTTGGGGCTGTTTTGGGTGAGCATGTGAATAGTTACGGGTTTGTTTTATTTTGGTGATTTCTTGCTCGTTTTTTATGCGATTCTTGATCCGTGAAGTGCTACGTGATCCTTGTTGTATGCTTGATCTATTCCTTACCTTGTATTTCATGTGTGTACCGAATTTGGAGCTGCACCATTGATGAATTCTTGAGTTTTGATGCTTTTGTGCTGAAAATTGCCCTCCATGCCTTTGCCGATTAATTGCTTGATGTTTAGCTTGAGTTGCTGCGTTTTCCTTGATTTCTTTGTTGCATTACTTGATCTTAATCATGCCCAAGCCATGGCTGCCCTTCCCCTGCTCCTCTCCATGCCAAACGCTGTTGTTGCTGTTTTAATTTCGCGAAAGAAGGGCCAACACGGCCGTGTCCGATTCCTTTCAAAAGTTGACACGGCCGTGTTGAGCTCTCGAGTTGGGGCTTCTAATTTAAATAAAAAGTGACACGGCCGTGTCACCTTATGCCTGAAAACCAACACGGCCGTGTCATGATCTTGAAATTGATTTTTGTATTTCAAAAGAACGCAGCAGTAGCCGTGCATGGTTGAGAACTTCATTTGTTTTCTTATTTCATTTATATGGGTGCATGTGAGTGTTTATTAATTGAATTATGTTAAGGTTTAATTTACATGCATGCACTTTCCTTGTTAATGGTGTAACGTGTGCATATATATATATATATATTTATCTCATACATAGTCTGAATTTGTGCATTTGTATTTGAGTGTGTATGTGAGTACCGTAAGTGCATATGTATATAATATACTAGTACATGCATGTGTAATATTACTTAAATAAATATATGAGATGCATGTTATATTACTTAATACATGTTGTGTATATATATATATATGTAATATATATATATGTGTAATGTATTTTAGAATATGCATTTAAGTATTAAATTAATTAATGCGAATCTTATTTGTTAATTTCCCTAATATTTCCTTGGAATTATGATCTTAACTGGCATATATGATATGAATTCGATGAATAAATACATATATGAATTATGGATGCCCGTGGTATGATATTAAATGACGTAACATGAATTTGTTTGACGTGAAACAAATTGGTTTCTTGGATTAATTGAATGATACTTGGTTTATTACTCCAATATACCTAAGTGTGAATTTATATGAAGTGCATTGAATCATTAGCATCCATATGCATTTGCCGAGCGTCTAATTGGTTCATTTTGAGTCTAAGTTTGTCTTTCGATCTTTGTTTTGTTCTTAGGTTCCTTTCGTGGTTGAAGAGGTGGTCTCTTAGAAGGGTTTGAGTTCGTTTCGTCGGTTTGGTCGGCAAGGTGAGCTTTCTTTCTTTTAGTTATTATGACCTACAACCCTATATGTGATTTCAGGCCCGCATATGACCTATACGTATATATATACTTAGATACGTGTTCGATATGTAATTTGTGGGAATTGGCCCTTTTGTTATAAAACGTTTGAAAACGCTTTTATGTATAAGTAAGTTATTTTCGTTCTTTTATTTTGAAAAGGGTTGGCGTGTGTTTGTGATAAGTTTTGGCGAGATAAGCTTTTTGTGATCAGTGTATGTTTGGGCCCCGGAGTTTCGTATAGTGGAGTCCCGGGATGGCGGCGGGCCGTCGGGTAACTCCCGAGTATGGACTCCACTTCGATAGGATCAACCCGAAACCCACTCGGAGGGAGGTGGGGGACGGAGTCCTTGGGACGTGAGTGTCATGAAACTCACATCCCTGACGTATCGGCGTGGATGCGAAGGGTGGCCACCTTTCCATCCCATGGAGTAAGGAGGTATGTGTTTGTGTTTGTTTTAAGTCTGCATGTGTTAGGCTTCGAGTTTTGCTTTGAGAAGGAGATTAGTTGGAACTCGTTCTCGCCGAGTTACTAGGATAAGCTTTGTTTCCTTTTTGGATATGTTTCTGGCAATGATTCATGAAACGGGTGAGGACTTCTAATTCTTAAAATTGGATGATTTTAGCCTTCGGCCCTAAACCTTTTCTATGTATATGTTATCACGTGTTAAAATGATTTGGATTGCAAAAACCACGCCCGGTTCATGAATATTCTAAGATTCGAATATGCTATGCTATGCTTTGCTCTATATTTATGTACGTGTGTGTGTGTTAGCCCCCTCACCAGTCTTTAGGACTGACCCCTCTTCGTTGTTTCTTTTTCCCCCTTTGCTTCTTGAGTTTGCAGGTGCAGGTCTTCGGTTGGTGCTAGGCGGTGGTCTTTTACTTTGAGTTGTTCGTGTTATGTAGGAGAGTCTTTGCATCCTTGCATATTTACTTTCCAGTTTTGGTACTACGTATAAATATGTATAAGTCTGGTACTATGTATAAGCTTTGCATGAGCTATGATTCGGAATTTGAGCTTCTGTTATATGATTCTTTTGGCCTTGGATAGGCATAAATTGTATAATTTGTATAAGTATTGGCATGTATGTTTGTATTTCGCGATCCTGGTTGCTTCCGCATTTGCTTTTGTTTCTTTGCGCACTCTGTTTTGAGGGTCTAGACCGCCTTGCTAGAGCGTGGGTTTTTTTTTGTCTCCGTTCGCTGTAGCTTGGTGCGAGTACAGATTTCCATTTCGTTACTCGCATCGGGCTACGGTGCGGGAAGATGTGGTGCCCTTCGCTTCGGGGTGTTACATCTCTAAGGTGGTATCAGAGCTCTGGGTTGCAAAACCATGGCGCTAGCGTCGTGTCGGGTCTGTCTAGGTCGTTCGGCTTAGGATTATATGATTGTTTGCATTCATTATCATCATTATATGATTTATTTGATTCTAATTGTATTAATAGTTCACATGAACATATATTAAACCCTGCACGCATCGATATTTTGGAACCATTTTTCTTATTTCAGGATGACTTCTTCATATCAACGTACATCATCAAAAGGAAGACAAGAGAAACGAGTGTCTTCGGTCTCTAAGAAGTTTGAAGATTTTGATCCATCGAAGTGATTTGGAGATGACAGTATTGAAGCCGAAGAGTGGCTCTCCAAGATGTTGTGGATTTGGAAAAAGTTATCCGGGAACCTCGCAACAGAAAGTAAAGCACACTTCCCGCTTACTCCAAGGTGAAGTTTCAAATGGTTCAAGGAAATAAGATAAACTCCAAAGAGAACCGGGGAAGATCTGAATTGAAAGAGGTTTATCCGAGGATTTTGTTCCGAGTACTTTTCTCTTAATGAATTGGTTAGAAGACTCCAAGGATTCCTTGATCTTGAGCAAGAAGTGAAGATGATGGACGATCTTGTGATGGAATTAGAGAGTTCGAGAGCTAACCAAGATTGCCCCTAGGTCTGAAGATATATACAAAGGCGTAGAGATGAGATTCAACAAGGTTTCCAAAGTTTACCGGTGCATGAATGGTCCGAGGAGGTTAGAGGAGTGGTTCAAGAGGAAAGGGATAAGCAAGGGATGAAGTCTCACACTCTTAATGTGGGACATGATCAAGAATCGAGCTCAAACTCAAGCAAGAGACTTATGTTCCGAGGGAAAACCTAAGAGCTTCTAGATGTCGACTTCATGAAGAAGAAGTAGAAGCATCAACCACCAAAGATGAATTTGATACCGCCTTCGTGGGAGATAATTCACTGCTCTTATTGTCAAGGGCCGAACCATACCGAAGAAGTTTGCCAAAAGGGATTTAGGAGGTGTTACAAGTGTGGAGAACCAGGGCATAGGGTGAAAAGTTGCTCAAAGACTAAGAATTCAAGGATTATCAAGAGGCGATTCCAAGACTCCAAGTCCAATCCGAGTTGATACAATTGAAGAGGAAGAACGGGATGCGAAGCTCAACACTACCACCATGGTGAAAGGTACATCAAGCATTCGTGGCACTACATACATGCATTTTATTTCAATTTGTGTTGCTTTCCTTCCCTTGTTGTTTCTTTGTGCTTGTATGTCCTTGTTGTTGCTTGCTTGTTTGTGGTTCCCCTCTTCTTTTCTCTTCTGTGTTGGTTTTTTCTCTTTTAGAGAGAGAGTTTGGTGAGGAGTTTGTCGAGTGTTTGGTGAGTTGCGAGGGTCGAGCTCATCTGGTGGTTGTTCTCGCCCGGTGGTTGATCTTGAAGGCGCCTAGTTCGTGCCAAGGTAACCGTGTTACCGTAGGCATTGGTGTTGCTTTTAGGAGGTCCGATCGGGGCTCAACGATATCTACGGGTGTTAGATGGAAGGCTAACCCATTTATATCCTTCGTAGAAGTGGTTGGTCATTCCGGGAAGGTACAACGAGCTTTGTGGCTTGCCCTTAGGGTGACCGAAGGGTCGGGCCAAGCCTGGAGAGACAGGGATCAAAGTAAGACTTTCTTGACGTCCCTTGAGGGTTGGAATTCGTTACCGCCCGATAAGGATATTGAGGTTGTCGTGATCTTTATTCCGGAATTCGACCTTGTTTGAAGATTCCCTACCGGATGACTCTAGCGTGGTTGTCGGAGTTCAAGACGTAGTCAACAGGCTCTTAGAAGATAGTTTCATCAATTCGGGTGCTTCTTTGTGGAGTACTTTCAATCCTATCTAAGAAGAAGATAGGACTCTAAGATGAATACAAGCTATCGTGAGCTACACGGGTTAACCGTAGAAGGAGAATACCCTTTTATTTGTTTCGAGAAGTTGGTGGTTCATTCTTCTTCAGAGTTCGTGGGTGGCTCCAGGGGTGTTTTCAACAAGGGTATTGTCGACTACGCATTCCGGTAGAAGAACCGAGAATTGCCTCAGAGAGTTTAAGTCTCTAGTGTTATCGGGATTCGACAAGAGGTTTGTCTTTCCATAGGCAGCCATCCCGTGACATGAAAGACAAAGAAGAGGCACGGTTTGAGTGGGTAAGGCTTTGAAGAGAGTTGCCCTCGGTGGTTGTTTTGCTTAACCAAGGGTACTCAAAAACTCCTCCGTTACAATCGAGGTATTAAGGAAGGCTTTGGTTGTGCGTTGCTAACGGAGAGTTGAAGCCTATGTCACTAGAAGTGCTTGTTCACGAGACAAATTCCACTCATGGTGCGAAGACATGAAGAACCGGTAAAGGTGTTTTGGCACAAGAAAGATATTGTGGACTTTGTGTAACAATGTCAAGGTGTCATCGGTTGAAGATGGAGCATCAAGAACTGGTAGGATTTCCCTAACTACTTTCGAATTTTGATCGGAAATGGGAGCAAACCGAAGTTTACTAAAGCCAAGGTGATTTACTCGAATTTGATGGGTAGCACCGAGTTACCGGGATATGAGAAGTAATGTCCCGAGGATTGTCTACGGCTTTCTTGGATCAGAGTAGCGCAGCGGAAGTGTGGAGTTTAGTTCAACTCGGAGTCGTTCAAGATCTTGCTGTAGGACCTGAGGACAGGTCCTTTTGAAGGAGGGGAGTTTGTAACATCCCGCTCGCTCGTCCGTATAGGTACGCCACTTCGAGACTTTTATATGTGCATTTAAATTAATTTAATCATGCAAATATGTGTTATTTTAATGATTATGTGATTATTAGAATTTATTTGAATTAATTGATATATTTATAAAATTGAATATTGAAACGTTTTTAAGTTTTTAAACTTGTTTTTAATTCGTTTGAGTTTCAACTCGTTTCGAAATTTCGTGAAAATTTGATATGCATGAATTATACGTGTTATGAATTCATTTACATGCTCGTTTTAGTTTTTCGGACTTGTTTGATATGGTAACGCACCATATTTTATTTGTTGGGGACATGGGAGCCTAACTAGTTTTAGCGCGCCTCGTGTTCCGGAATTTATATCTTGAGCTCGGGAATTCGGATTCGAATTCTGGAAGTGACGCCGGACTCATAATGAAGATTGGGAACTAAGGAACCTAGCCTTGTATTTTTCTAAGCCCGTTTGATCCTCCAAATTTCGCCCGAAACGGGAGCCTCGCGCAGGATTTCCACCCTTTACAGTTTTGCCAGTAATTTATTCGTTTCTTGACCGAATGACCCGATTCTTGAACCTATTTCTTCCTAACACACCCACCTACCCTCCCACTTGATCATTTCTCCCTTTTCAGCATCCAAGGACCGAGATTGAGCAGGAGAAGAGAAGAGACCAAGGGTTTCCCGTCACTATTCACCCAAGCCGGATTTTGAGCTCGTTCGACCTCCATTCTTCATCAAATAGAAGGGGTAAGCACATATTATTGATGTACATCTTCTCCCCATTCATTTGAGACCTCTTTTGCTTGCATTCATGGTGTTTTGGGGCTGTTTTGGGTCAGCATGTGAATAGTTACGGGTTTGTTTTATTTTGGTGATTTCTTGATCGATTTTTATCTGATTCTTGATCCGTGAAGTGCTACGTGATCCTTGTTGTATGCTTGATCTATTCCTTACCTTGTATTTCATGTGTGTGCCGAATTTGGAGCTCCACCATTGATGAATTCTTGAGTTTTGAAGCTTTTGTGCTGATAATTGCCCTCCATGCCTTTGCCGGTTAATTGCTTGATGTTTAGCTTGAGTTGCTGCGTTTTCCTTGCTTTCTTTGTTGCATTACTTGATCTTAATCATGCCCAAGCCATGGCTACCCTTCCCCTCCTCCCCTCCATGCCGAACGCTGCTGTTGCTGTTTTAATTTCGCGAACGAAGGGCCAACACGTCCGTGTCCGATTCCTTTCAAAAGTTGACACGGCCGTGTTGAGCTCTCGAGTTGGGGCTTCTAATTTAAATAAAACGTGACACGGCCGTGTCACCTTATGCCTGAAAACCAACACGGCCGTGTCATGATCTTGAAATTGATTTTTGTATTTCAAAAGAACGCAGCAGTAGCCATGCATGGTTGAGAACTTCATTTGTTTGCTTATTTCATTTATATGGGTGCATGTGAGTGTTTATTAATTGAATTATGTTGAGGTTTAATTTACATGCATGCACTTTCCTTGTTAATGGTGTAACGTGTGCATATATATATATATATATATATATCTCATATATAGGCTGAATTTGTGCATTTGTATTTGAGTGTGTATGTGAGTACCGTAAGTGCATGTGTATATAATATACTAGTACATGCATGTGTAATATTACTTAAATAAATATATGAGATGCATGTTATATTAATTAATACATGCTGTGTATATATATATATATGTAATATACATATATGTTTAATGTATTTTAGAATATGCATTTAAGTATTAAATTAATTAATGCGAATCTTATTTGTTAATTTCCCTAATATTTCCTAGGAATTATGATCTTAACTGGCATATATGATATGAATTCGATGAATAAATACATATATGAATTATGGATGCCCGTGGTATGATATTAAATGACCTAACATGAATTTGTTTGACGTGAAACGAATTGGTTTCTTGGATTAATTGAATGATACTTGGTTTATTACTCCAATATACCTAAGTGTGAATTTATATGAAGTGCATTGAATCATTAGCATCCATATGCATTTGCCGAGCGTCTAATTGGTTCATTTTGAGTCTAAGTTTGTCTTTCGATCTTTGTTTTGTTCTTAGGTTCATTTCGTGGTTGAAGAGGTGGTCTCTTAGAAGGGTTTGAGTTCGTTTCGTCGGTTTGGCGGCAAGGTGAGGTTTCTTTCTTTTAGTTATTATGACCTACAACCCTATATGTGATTTCAAGCCCGCATGTGACCTATACGTATATATATACTTAGATACGTGTTCGATATGTAATTTGTGGGAATTGACCCTTTTGTTATAAAACGTTTGAAAACGCTTTTATGTATAAGTAAGTTATTTTCGTTCTTTTGTTTTGAAAAGGGTTAGTGTGTGTTTGTGATAAGTTTTGGCGAGATAAGCTTTTTGTGATCAGTGTATGTTTGGGCCCTGGAGTTTTGTACAGAGGAGTCCCAGGACGGCGGCGGGCAGTCGGGTAACTCCCGAGTATGGACTCCACTTCGATAGGATCAACCCGAAACCCACTCGGAGGGAGGTGGGGGACGGAGTCCTTGGTACGTGAGCGTCATGAAACTCACATCCCTCAGGTATCTGCGTGGATGCGAAGGGTGGCCACCTTTCCATCCCATGGAGTAAGGAGGTATGTGTTTGTGTTTGTTTTAAGTCTGCATGTGTTAAGCTTCGAGTTTTGCTTTGAGAAGGGGATTAGTTGGAACTCGTTCTCGCCTAGTTACTGGGATAAGCTTTGTTTCCGTTTTGGATATGTTTCTGGCAATGATTCATGAAACGGGTGAGGACTTCTAATTCTTAAAATTGGTTGATTTTAGCCTTCGGCCCTAAACCTTTTCTATATAAATGTTATCACGTGTTAAACTGATTTGGATTGCAAAAACCATGCCCGGTTCATGAATATTCTAAGATTCGAATATGTTATGCTATGCTTTGCTCTATATTTATGTACGTGTGCATGTGTTAGCCCCCTCACCAGTCTTTAGGACTGACCCCTCTTCATTGTTTCTTATTCCCCCTTTGCTTCTTGAGTTTGCAGGTGCAGGTCTTCGGTTGGTGCTAGGGGGTGGTCTTTTACTTTGAGTTGTTCGTGTTGTGTAGGAGAGTCTTTGCATCCTTGCATATTTACTTTCCAGTTTTGTTACTACGTATAAATATGTATAAGTATGGTACTTTGTATAAGCTTTGCATGAGTTATGATTCGGAATTTGAGCTTCTGTTATATGATTCTTTTGGCCTTGGATAGGCATAACTTGTATAATTTGTATAAGTATTGGCATGTATGTTTGTATTTCGCGATCCTGGTTGCTTCCGCATTTGCTTTTGTTTCTTTGCGCACTTTGTTTTGAGGGTCTAGACCGTCTAGCTAGAGCGTGGGTTTTTGTTTGTCTACGTTCGCTGTAGCTTGGTGCGAGTACGGAGTTCCATTTCGTTACTCGCATCGGGCTACGGTGCGGGGAGAGATGGTACCCTTCACTTCGGGGTGTTACAGTATCAATCCTTACAACCCTTATGTGATAAGTTTTGGGCCAAAAACCTTATATATACACATACCGTTTTCAAAGTGGAGTCATCGAGTAAATTATTATCGAGTAACCCTTTTCTAATGGATTATGAATGTGTTATGTTTCTTATGAATTGATATGTTTTGGCGAGATTATGCAAGTATGATATATATTCACGGGCCCAGGGACTTAGTACATATGACTATCCGGGGAGGCATGGGCCGGCGGTGGTCCCATGTGCTAGTTCCACTATATTTTACGGTGATACCGGCCCTCGCTAGGAGGTTTAGCGGGGAATGGGAGCTGAGTGCCCTTGGGGGAGTCATGAAACCCCATTGGCCTATGTATGGACCGGTGGTCGGGTCTTGCTAACCCATCCACCACCCGGAGGGAGAAGGTTGGAACTTATATTATGATTATGACTATGTTATGATTGATAGGCACCGTGCGGGATGGTCGGGACACGGATTGCCCAAACGAATATGTTTTAGGATATGATATATGATTTGTGTGTATTATGATATATTGCATGATCACCTATTTAATGTATCAATGATATTTGTCGTACACGGTCGGAGTTTGGTTGAAGATAATGCACGCTCACTCGCCGAGCCTTTATGTTTATGTATGAATTATGAACTTAATGAATTTAATATGATTAGTCGTAAAGTCCGAGCATTGATTAGTTATTCTCTTGCCCTTTTGGGAACTAACTTTAAATAAAACTTTGCTCGGGTTTTATGACTTGCATGCGCATGTTTCTATATATATATCGCTCCTGCTCACTCAGTCTTCTAGAGACTGATCCCTCTTTCCCACTTTTCCAGTTTCTTTTGCAGGTGTTGGTTACTAGGCGGAGTTAGAGTGTCGAGTCATTGTTCTAGTCTTACTCTCTTACACTCACTGCATACTACGTTGTTTCTAAGTATTGTATTAACCTATTATTGTTGGCCGGTGTGACATTTATTAAATTGATATTGATTCGGGACAGGTTAGGACAGGTGTATTGATTAGTGGAACCCGTATTTATATTCTTATTGGATTTCATTTATTTCTTTCATATTGTATGAATGATTTCCTTGCTTCCGCATTTTGGTTTTTTGTTGATTGTTCCGGGGTTAGCTTCCGCCTAGTCAGGACTGTTCTTTTTTTGTCACCCGTTCGCTGTGAGTCCGATTCATGTATGGACTACCTATTTCATATGTGGATTAGACTCATAGTGCGGGGGATGTGGTGCCTATCGTCCCGGGTGCTACATCCTTAAGTGGTATCAGAGCTTAGGGCTGCAAAACCCGGGTTCTCGTGTCGTGCGGGTCAGTCTAGGTCGTTCGGTATAGGAACTTTGTGATAATGTGTGTATTGCATCGATCTTGGATTGTCCTTCTTTTATTCTTGTTGAATTACCTATTGCATTTTATATTGGATCCGTACCTTTCGTGTTGAATATGTGCCATATGCATGTACTAATCGCATGCATATACCTTCGAAATGAGTTATGATTTACAGGTTATAAAGATAATATCAAACCACGGCCAAGTTTCACGATAAAGACGATCTATTGCGAGTTCTTCCTGAGGAATGGAAGATAGGAGGGATGCACCGGGGAGGAATATGGAGAATTCGAGATGTGAGGCCTTCCTATATGGAGCTAGAGTTCAAGGGATATCCGTAGAAATAGGAATTGATTGGGAGATATTTATGACTCCAAAGGTTAACATATGCGGCTCTCTTACATAAGAAGCCATAATTGGATTCAACGGGATCGTTTAACCTAAGGAATGAAGTAAATGAACCTTGAGGGTAATTTGGTTCAGGGATTCGGATCATTGAAGAGGTACCGAGGACTGAGAGGAGTCAAGGTAAAATAAATTCGATGGGAATTGAGCACCAAGAGTTGTCAAAGAAGGGTTTCCAAATAAACCTGAAAATTAGAAATCGAGATTGTGGAGGTGAAGATTGAGAAGAGTTTAAATTTAGGTGCTCTGGATTTCGATTAAGATAGAAACGAGCAGGGAGGAGAGTAGAGAAAGGCAATTGACGGGGTAAATACAAATTTAGGGAAGGTGGTGATATTGAGGAGGACGGGAATTGAGTTCGTTTCCTAAATCCAAGTTAAATTGCTGAGTTGTGAGGTTGAATTGGGAGATATGGAGCAACAAATGGAAACGGTAAAGAAAGGCAAAGACTCTTTGGGAGGAAATCATGTGCTTAAGTATAAGCAATCGGAAAATGAGTTTATTTCACTAATCTAACTCATAAAGGATAAGCACGGGAGTCTTGATCACGGTGATGACGAGAAGTAGGGTTCAGAATTACATTACGGTTCAAGTTTGTAAGAGAATTTGGGCAATGTTGAAGGGTGATTCTCGGGGAGAAATGCAGAGGCCAATTCAGTGGATGTCGAAGAAATCCGGGATCGTGAAATTGTACTTCCAGATAGTGGAAGATACAAGTGATGCAAAAAGATTCATGGAAAACTTGAAGACCGTGGGAAAAGACAAGGCATGATTAGCAAGTCAAAGTAACCTCATGATTGGAGGAACGAGGAAAAGCTACCGAACTAACAACTTACTATATTGGTGACAGGTTCCAAAACATTCATGGCACGTGCATCATATTTCGCGTCAAATTATTATTTTCTTTACTTATGTTTGTGTGCGTTTTCCTATTTGATTTTGTTGCTTTAATGTGCGGCATATTTAATTGTTGCAAGTATGCCACGTGCATTATCATTTTAACCCGACATGCATTTTAGTGTTTATTTGATAGGAAATTCATTCATCTCACTTATCAAGTATTTCTTCGATCGGCCCACATTTGAGTTAAGAAGAAAAGAAATAATGGGATGGTACGTTACAAGGAAGGTGATGTCGGGAAAATAAAGAATTTCAAGTAAGGGATAGGTTATTGGGAACGGGAATTCATAAGGAGAAGCGAGTTTAGAGTTGATTGTGGGGTGTGTAGATCAGACAAGAACAGGAAAGGGGTTTCGGATATTAAGCGAATTAGAAGGGAAGTTAAAAGCCAAACTTTGGGGTTCTTTTTATTAAAATCCTCTCTAATGGAAAATTATTCATCCAGAATTTCGACAAAAGAAGAATCGATGGAGTTCAACACGCGACAATAGAAATTTAAGGGGGAGAGCTCGACCGAGAAACAAATTGGAAGATTGAAATGGTGCTCGAAGAAATATTGTCGTAAGAATAACGGAATTGCAAACTAAGGAAGACCTGGAGGTCCTAATGGTGTGATCAGAAATAAATAAAAGAACCTTAACAGTTAAACGGTTAAAGTGAGCGTTAAGTATTAAGTTAGTGTTGAAGGCCACCACGGGATATTGAGGAGATGGTTTGTTGAGCATTTCTATACATGGGATTTAAATTTTGGAAAATAATGGAGTGGTGGAAGAGCTTCTGCGAGACCATTAATTCGCCTCATGGAACAGAAATTAAATCAAACTAATATGTTCGTGACGGCAACCATAGAGGGTAATTTGACTAAGGATTAGAGGAATTCGAGCATCACATAACAAAATAAAACCATACTGCATCGCTAGTCGTTTTTTTTTCCCCATAACAAGTTAGAAGGAATTTGAGCAGAAAGGAATCAGAAAGAAGTGACTATGGAAGGACTTGATCTGAATCTCAAGAAGTATCAAGGGAGTTTTCCCTTGATTATAAATTTGGGTAGACCGAAATTTAATGCACGCTTAATGGCTTTAAGAGGATGAAGGGATGAGTAAACGATCCACGAAGAGATTAATCCAAAATTTTGGAAACTGATGGTTACAATCCGGTTTGGAAAGAAGTCTTCAAGAAGGCTGTGATCATTAATCAAAAAGGTTATTGAATTTCAGAGGTTTCACCAAATTATAGAAGGAAACGCGAACCGTGAAGAAGACCGGTCCGAAATCTGAAGATGTAGGGTAAAACTCGTTTGGAAGGGCAGGTTGATTGGACCAGGGTTAACGTATAACCGAGAAATGGAAGAAGGTGGACACATTGAAGATATTAAAGACATGTCAAGAGTCGAGCTAGCTTTTGGGTTCAGACCATACCTTGGGACCAGGAAGGCTTTGGGTTTCAAATTCATTTCCACGGTGAACGGCACCTCAGACATCCATGGCATATGCATACACGCATTGTTAATTTAAATAATTTTGATAATCTGTGATTTGTTTCTTTGAAGTATTAATTTTGGTTGTATAATCGATTTTAGATGTAAGTAAGTGATGATGGTTCCCTGGCTTTATGTGATTGTTTTGACTAAGTGGCCGTAATTGGATATTTTGATGTTTTCTCCTTGTTGTTTGCTCTTCGTTGTGGTTGTATCTTGTAATTTGAACTTCTTTACCTGTTCGAGAGACGGGGTTCTCTCGTTGTTGCTTTTGAGAGACGGGGTTCTCTCATTGTTGTTCGAGAGACGGGGTTCTCTCGTTGTTGCTTTTGAGAGATGGGGTTCTGTCATTGTTGTTTGAGAGACGGGGTTCTCTCCTTGTTGCTTGTGAGGAACGGGGTTCCTTCATTAATTGTTTTCAGACAGATAGTGAATCCGAGGACGGGTTCTTTTAAGGGGGAGAGGTTGTAACGCCCCAGTTTTTTTAGGCAGTACAGCATGACGTATGTGTTTACCAAATTGCGTGAAATAATTATTATACGTGTTTTATATATTTAATTTTCTTTCAATTATAATTAATGTTAATTATGTTAATCATTATATTTTAAGTTTTATTAATATTAACTTATATAATATTAAATGTTAATGCGCTAATTGAACTTAATTAGTAAATTCGTTATTAATTCATAATTGATGCATGCATGTATTTATAAATTATATATACCCATTTAATTTTATATTATTTGTAAATGTTATGAATTTTATACCCACATTTACGTGCTTCGTTTCTATATGAATTGATACCGAAATTTCGTGCAAATTTAATATGTTGGACTTATATGTGTTATGAATATGATTATATCTTCATTTCATGATTTCGGTTACATTTGATTGAGTTTCGAATTTATTTTGTTTGTCGAATCCAAAACGGGCGTTAACGAGTAATTAGCGCACCATTGGTTCATTATGTGATATCTTGAGCTCGGGAATTGGGATTCGAATTTCGTCACCTCCGTTGCCTTCGTATCAATGATTCGGAGACAATGGAACAAGCCTCATACCTTTTTGAGATCATTAAGACCTCCGAAATCCAACCGTAACTATCAACTCGTGCAAGAGTAACCCTTTTGTGACTAGTCTTCATGGTGGGACCCTTTAATCCAACCTAAACCTAACCATACTTTAACCCATGATTTGTGTACTAGAGTTAACCCCTTTCTCCTCCCTCTTACTAGCAAAAACCGAGCCAAACCCCCCCTTATTTTCAGCAGCAGATCGAGAGAGAGTGGAGAGAAGAAGAAGGAAAGAGAAACCCTTGGCCTTGTGATTTTTTACCTCAAATCACTTCCTTTCTTCTCCATATCTTGAAGGTATGTATATTTATGTATCCTCTACTCTTTTATACATGATTTCATCCATTTAATACTTGCTTTGCATCAGATTTGATAAGGGTTTAGGCTAAGAGCATGAATAGGACTTTTTCGGGATTTTTGCTCTAATGACCTACTTAGTTGTGTAGCTGATTTCCTTGTTTATAAATGATTATATGAGCTTGTTTCTTGGCCTATTTGTTTCCTAACTGATATTATATGATGTTAGGATGATTTTCTCTTTAGACCCTTTAATGAAATTATGAGATATAGAGCTCCAAACTTAGAGATCAAACTGCCTCCCCTGTTTTGGACTGCTGTGTGGAATTATGTTTTGTTGCTTGATCAAATGGCCTTCATTTCGTGTGAATTTTCATGGAGATGATGTAAACTCATTCTTTTATATGTTAGAATTCATATTGCAAGCCTTTGGATCCATTTTAAGCCCCAAAACCGAAATACATGACCTGTTCTTATGCATGATCCATGACAGAACTAGATTGCTGCTGTTGCATTTTTTGGGTGGTTTGTTAGTCATCCTAATGTGCTCCAATTTTGTGTCAATTTGCATATACATGGAATATATTAGTTGCTTTCTTGTTAGTATTCATTCCCTAAAGTTTCAGCTTCAATTTCAGCCCCTAAGTACTTGATCATGGCATGATTGAACCAAATCGGGCTCATATGTGCGGTTTTAGCGGGCCAGACTTGCTGCATGGTTTCGGTGCTCTTAACGTGTGAGTTGGCCTTTTCACTCTAAATGAAATATTCTCCTAACATGATAAATATGTTTTATGTCAAGTTTCATAAGATTTGGAGTTGATTTGGTATGCTTTTGGACTAATTTTGTATAAGGTTTGTTTTGTCGGTAAACCTTGTTTTCATTTTTAGGCCTGTACCGAGACACCCCTGTGTCTCATTTGCTTTGAAATGTGAGACACCCCCGTGTCATGCACTTTTAGCATGTCTGTACTATGACACCCCCGTGTCTCGGGTTACTTAAGTTGAGGGACACGGGCGTGTCCCTCCCCCTGCTCAGTTCTTGTCTTTTCCTTTTCAGTTTTTGATTGTTTCACCTCTTTAAGGCCTTTATCTTCATTTATGATGAACTATGAACTTGTTATACTATGCGTTGGGAGTATTTTAGTTTAATTTTATAACATTTGGATGAGATTTAGGCATGCTTTTGCTGAATGCCGTTTATGTGCGTTTTATGGCGTTTGTGATTTCCGTAATCCATTTCCCTTATCATATGATTTGCTCTTGTTTTCAAATATTGGAAATATGTTATATTATGTAATATGATGTATGTAGTAGAGTTTTGTGAAAGATTGAATACGTTTGAATGTGTGTTGAACTTAATTTACTTCAATGCTCTTATTTGCGTAAATGTCGGATCTTGTGCTCTGAATTTGCATCATATGCACCCATATGACATTGCCGAGCGTCCTATTTGGTTCATATTGAGTCTCCTCTCACTGGTACACATTGTTCATTCTCTTGTACAGTTCGTTTCCAGGGCGGAGATTTCCGAATTGAATAGGCACCCGTGTTGCTCATGCTTTATGTCTCGTGGTATTCTAGGTGAGGGTGTTTTCGTTCTAGTTACATATCAATCCCTACAACCCTTATGTGATAAGTTTTGGGCCAAAAATCTTATATATACATATACCGTTTTCAAAGTGGAGTCATCGAGTAAATTATTATCGAGTAACCCTTTTCTAATGGATTATGAATATGTTATGTTTCTTATGAATTGATATGTTTTGGCGAGATTATGCATGTATGATATATTCACGGGCCCAGGGACTTAGTAAATGTGACTATCCGGGGAGGCATGGGCCGACAGTGGTCCCATGTGCTAGTTCCACTATGTTTTACGGTGATACCGGCCCTCGCTAGGAGGTTTGGCGGGGAATGGGAGCTGAGTGCCCTTGGGGGAGTCATGAAACCCCATTGGCCTATGTATGGACCGGTGGTCGGGTCTTGCTAACCCGTCCACCACCCGGAGGGAGAAGGTTGGAACTTATTTTATGATTATGACTATGTTATGATTGATAGGCACCGTGCGGGAAGGCCTGGACACGGATTGCCCAAACGAATATGTTTTAGGATATGATATATGATTTGTGTGTATTATGATATATTGCATGATCACCTATTTAATGTATCAATGATATTTGTCGTACACGGTCGGAGTTTGGTTGGAGAGAATGCACGCTCACTCGCCGTGCCTTTATGTTTATGTATGAATTATGAACTTAATGAATTTAATATGATTGGGCGTAAAGTCCGAGCATTGCTTAGTTATTCTCGTGCCCTTTTGGGAACTAACTTTAAATAAAACTTTTCTCGGGATTTATGACTTGTATGCGCATGTTTTTATATATGTATCGCTCCTGCTCACTCAGTCTTCTAGAGACTGACCCCTCTTTCCCACTTTTCCAGTTTCTTTTGCAGGTGTTAGTTACTAGGCGGAGTTAGAGTGTCGAGCCATTGTTCTAGTCTTACTCTCTTACACTCACTGCATACGACATTGTTTCTAAGTATTGTATTAACCGATTATTGTTGGCCGGTGTGCCATTTATTGAATTGATATTGATTCGGGACAGGTTAGGACAGGTGTATTGATTAGTGGAACCCGTATTTATATTCTTGTTGGATTTCATTTATTTATTTGATATTATATGAATGATTTCCTTGCTTCCGTATTTTGGTTTTTTGTTGATTGTTCCGGGGTTAGCTTCCGCCTAGTCAGGACTGTTCTTTGTTTGTCACCCGTTCGCTGTGAGTCCGATTCATGTATGGACTGCCTATTTCATATGTTGATTAGACTCATAGTGCGGGGGATGTGGTGCCTATCGTCCCGGGTGCTACATAAGAAGTCTAATTAAATCATAAAATCAAGTTATGAAACACTATTCTATCTTAGGTTATAACATGTGACAGTATTCAAGTGTGTAACATATGATCAAGTATTATTCCATTAATCCATATCATATCATAAGCTCAAGTCATAACATATGAGTCATGTAACATTGTAACAATGTAATAACATATCATAGACATAAGTCATAGCATATCAAGACCATTAAACATGTAACATATATCAATTCAGACCATATAGTAACATGTAACAAGTTATGATATAATTGATCATAGGTTACTATTCCATTGCCTAACATGCTTGAACATAATTAAAATATCATAAACATGCATTAATAATCATCATATAACAGCTCCACAACATGATCATACCATATACAAAAGCAATTCATAACATTTCATAGCATATACTAAACAATTAAATCATAATTCACTACTAACAAACTTATCATAAAAACTATATAATAATAGCATAAAATAAAATCCTATATGTCTTAGGGAAGAACCGAAGACCCAACCTAAACATAATATAAACATACCATAATATAAAAACATAAACTAAACTAAAACATAACATAAAATAAAACAACATCTAACCTAGCAATTGGGGGGGAGCCTCATGGCAAGAGGGGGAAAGAGGGAGGAAGAAAGGGTGTTGTTAACACAACATTGAGCAAGGAAAATGAATGGCATGACGGCTCTATTTATATTTGTTGGGAAGCCCCTCACCTTGTAATAAAAGTATAAGTAAGGGTAGGAGAGCAAAATATTAAAGCTTCTCATGTAAGCTAATTTAGTCTTGGAAGAAGAACAGGGTTGGCAGGGGAATTTCAGTCATTTTTAACACCTAAAACCCGAGAATAAGTTGCTGGAAGTTAGCTCACTCTGTTGGCACAAAAATTAGCTTCGAAACGCATATTCATACGTCGAAATCGGATTTACCGCTTAAAAGATACATTCATTTTAGTGAATAAAAGTTTTGAGCCCGAAACTCAACACGAGTGAAAAACGACTTTCGAGAATGATTTTCGAGTACGGATTGTTTCCAAAATTCAAGAAATAAATCGAGAAGCATTTTGAGTCCAATATCGACTCTAAAACGTTTTACCGATAAAAAGTTAAAAACGTAGAATGAATAGTGAATTCTTACGTACAAACGTACGCTTTAAAATTTCGAGCTAGGGTTTGAATCAAGAGTTGTAAAAACATCTCAAAAATCTTGAAATAGCTCGAGTAATGCAAATCCTGAGGGAAAACATTTAGCCTTCATCTGATCATCGTTTGTAATATGTGGTACGTATGCGCCCATCCTCTCAAACTCCTCCAAATATTCCATAACTATCTTGTGTCCTTGTTTAACGGTGGGAAATTTTTCGATTCTTCGGTTTTGTAAAATGGTCGGAGTGTACCTCTTTCTAAATTCCTGGACGAACACATCCTAAGTCAATTCTTCACTCGAGGCCTCTAATTATTGAGTGACTCTTGACCACCACAACTTCCCTTCTCTTGTAGAAGTAGGGTACCAAGGCGGACCATGTTTTGAGGGTTACATGGCCACACTCGAAATATACTCTCTATCTCCGAGAGCCATTCCTCGGCCTTAATATCATCACCTCCTCGGAATCGTGGAGGGTTGAAAGTTCCAAACTCCCGGTACAAGGTTGCTATCGGATTCAGAGGTTGCACCGTAGATGAAGATGGCCCTTGATTCGGTTGGAATTGTTGAAACATTACGGTCATGAACTCTTCTATATTAAAAGATGGTCGAGGATATTGATGTGAAGGTTGACCGAAGTGTTGTCGATGCGACGACATCCCGAAAATCTCAATAATTACAATTGATATATGTGCATGTCGATTAGTAAGTGCATGTTCATGTGACTAATAAACACAAATAATACAAATAATTCACATAAAAGTGGGAGTGAATGCAAACAAATACATAATCCTAAGCCGAACGAACTAGGCAAACCCGACACGAAACTAGAGCTCCGATTTTGCAACCAAGAGCTCTGATACCACTTTAGGATGTAGCACCCCGGAGCGCAGAGCACTACAACCCCCGCACCATAGCCCGACACATGTAACGAAATCGGAACTTCGTATACGCACCAAGCTACAGCGAATCGGAGATAAACAACATCTCTCCTAGGCTAGGCGGTCTAGACCCTAATTCAGAAAAAAACTAAAAACAAATGAGAAAGCACCAGGATTTCAAACATAAACCCGTATACATGCTCAACATAAAAATAAACATAACATGCTCACCCAGGGCCAAATAAATTATACAAGTGTCAAAATGGAATTCTAAATCATATCTTGTACATGTTTATACATAATACCAATACGGAAAAGTAAAGATGTAAGAGATACAAAAGACTCGACTAAAGGACTCGAACAACTCAAACGAAAGACCGCGCCTAGCACGAACCAACACCTACACCTGAAAACTTAAAGAAACAAAGGGAGAAAAGAAAACAACGAGGAGGGGTCAGTCTTGAAGACTGGTGAGTGGGCTAACACACTCACACGTACATATACATAAGAGTAAAGCATATTTAAAATTAAAAGTTCATTAACCAGGGTGTAGGTTTTGGAATCTAAAACATTCCAGCACGTGATACTAAGTATATAGAAAAGAGTTAAGGCCGAAGGCTAAAATCAACCAAATTTTAGAAATTAGGAATCCACTCCCGTTTCACGAACCAAGTTCATAATCAAATTCACACAACTCGACTAAAACAAATTTTAGACCAACCTAACTCCTTTGATAATCAAAATCGAATTCAAATTTCAAATAAAAACAAAATCAAACACACATACCTCTTCTCCAGGTAATAGCAGGGTGGCCTACCCTAACCATAGTTCTAACAGTATGGGTCGTGAGTTTCGTGATGCTCACGCCCGAGGATTCCACCCCCCCACCAAACCTCATGGTGGGTTCCGCGGTTGATCCTTTAAGTGAAGACCATACTCGGGAGTGACCCGACGGCCCAACATAGTCCCGTTTTGCACAAATATCCGAGGCCCAGTTCCAACTTTCAAATTTCAAAATTCATAATTCTCAAAAGTCAGACTTATCTTTCAAAGTCATAACTCGCTAGTTCAAAACACGCACACCAACCCTTTTCAAATCAAACAAATGAAAATATAACTTCGTATATATATAAAAGCGTTTTTCAAAGGTTTCATAGCAAACTGGCCAATTCCCACAAAATACATATCAAACACGTATCTAATACATATATATATATATATATATATATATACACGTAGGTCACATGCAGGCTTCAAATACATTTATGGTTGTAGTTCATAATAACTAAAAGAAAGAAACCTCACCTTGATGAATAGACCGAACGAAGCGGATGAAAACACACCTAAGAGACCACCTTGTTACCCTCGGGACGAACCTCTGAACAAAATAAATGACAAAAGACATACTTAGACTCAAAATGAACCACTTAGATGCTCGGTAAATGCATATGAATGCAAATGATGCATATGAAGTGCAACAAGGAAGCACTTAGCGCATATAAATTCATATCGATTCATTAAACACATATTTTACGTCAAATGGACTCATAAAATTCATATAAACATAAAACATCATATAGCATGTTAGCAATGCATGAAAGTCATAAAAGGAGCAAAGAAATAACATGCGAGGTGTAGCACCCGAGCGTAAGGTACCACATCCCCCGCACCGAGACCCGACCCGTATATGAAATGGAAGTCCATACACGTGCCGAATCCGCGGCGAACGGGGACACAACACACACGCTATGCTAGGCGGGACTAACCCTTGAACCAATCAGTGCAAGAATCATAAAATCAGAGTTAAATAAAATTCGCGGAAGCAAGAACTACATAGCATATATACAATGAGCTAACGAGCTCCAAAAATAGATGTACAAAAGCATTCCATAATCAATGGCGCTCATGGCCTACAAAATCATAACGCTCCAAGCATAAACTATGATCATATACAATAGCAACAAGAGTATGAATGTGAGACTGAAAGGAAGTGCTAAACATAAATGCAAGACCTAGACGACTTGTATTCCCGCCTAGCACTCCTAACCTGCACAAAACAGCTGAAAACAACCGGGTTCAGTCTAAAAGAGACTGGTGGGTATAAAAACGGGGCATAGAATATATAATATCGCAGAAATTAAACACATACATGCAAGCCCTAATCCTGTGTGAAGTTTGAAAGGAATTTACCAAGTGGTTAAAACAATGGAAAACATCAACGGGATTACGACGATCATTTTCATTCATAATTGTTCATAAGGGTTTAAGCTCGGCGAGTGAGCGTGCACAATCTCCAACCTTCTCCTCGTGTAACCATATCATAATTATTGGTTGTCATACATATCTTTTGTGCACATACATAAATGATCATAATCATACATATACACCTTCTTCCTCCGGGTGGTGGACAAGTTAGCTAGACCTGACCACCGGTAAATACATAGGCCAATGGGGGTACATGAATCCCCCAAGGGCACTCAGCTCCCATTCCTCGCTAAACCTCCCAGCGAGGGCCGGTATCACCGTAGTTTGGTTGGAACTAGTATATGGGATCCCCGTCAGCCCTTGCTTCCTCGGTTAGCCACATATACTAAGTCCCGGGGCCCGTTCAGTAATAAATAATAAATGTGTCTCGCCAAACATAAGGTAGGGTTTCATAATTAAAAAGGGGTCATACATTTGAAATCATTTACCCAAAATGACTCAATTTATATAAATATATTATTTTGGCTTAAAACTTTGCAGTTAAGGGATTTATAGGGTTGTTTTAACTAATAGAAGAAAAACCCACCTTTACCAAAGCAGAAATAAGGCACAAGCGTCTCAAGGCTCGTCCTCGTCTCCGACCAAACCCGAATCTGTGCAAAAGAAAAGGTATGAGACTCAATGACCACATATGACGCTCGGCAATGAAGTGAATATGACGTGAATGCATAAATGATCATGTGCACGATTAATAAATTTAAAACATATACTCATGTATTCGTTCATACATTTCATTCAATTTCATAATTTCATAAATTCATAACATTCATATAATTTTCATCAATTCATAAGTTTACAATATTCATAATATTCATAAATTCATAATATTTAAAACATTTATAATGCATATCAATTAATCTAAAATTCATTTAAGAAGCATGACACATATTATTCAAATTCACATTTAGAAATAAAACAATTAAAACGTTCAATCAAAAGTCGATAATTAACTACGCGAAATGGAAATCAATTAATTTCAATAATTAAATTAAATCAAATAATATTTAAAATATATAATAAATATATAATATAGCATATAATATATAATATACAATATATATAATATATTCATATATGTACGTACATACTCACACACACATGCATGCATAACTATATAAATATAACATGCAATATATATACACTATATAAATTATACACATGCATGCAACACATGCATATAATATATGTACTATATATTACATATATTTAATTATAACCCATGCATGAAAAATTATATAATATATACATATATATATATACACGTATGCATGCAACTTCAACACAAAACCATGCACACAATTCACAGCCATGCATGCAACATACACACTTGTACAAAAATGCATAAATATGCAGCAGCAACCACACAGAAAACAGGAAAGAAGATGCAGCAAAAGGCTAGAAACAACAGCAGCAACAATTCCAGAAACGCGGCAAGGACTCAAGCAAAACGGGGTGACACCCCCGTGTCACCCACAAAGCCTGGACCGAGACACCCCCGTGTCTCGGTACAGCAAGTTCAGGCCTTGCTGCACCCCCGTGCCTCGCCGGAAAGGCAGCAATCGACACCCCCGTGTCGTGCAACAGCAACCTCCCCTGAACTGGACATAAAACGCAGAAACAGGGCAGCCCCTCTCGCATGAAATGCAGGCAACACGAGCAACAAAACAAGGCATGATTTACGGCAAAAACTCATCTAAAACACACCTCAAGAACCCACGAAAATGACAGCAAAAGCATGAAGGTTCACGGCATTCCTGACAGCAACAAACTCACGCCAAAACAGAGCCACAACTCGAAAACAAACAGGGCAAGAACGACTCACTTCAACTCCACTCAACCATACCAGCTTAGGCCACCAAATACTCATCCAAGAAACACAATTTCAACAAGTAATTCAGTTCTAAGCTAGCTCAACCCATAAATGGAAGCGTACGTGACATGAAGTGAATTTTCTGAAAATTGTCATAAATGATCTCTCATATATTTCTCAACAAACACGAAAGCAATGATCATAATTGATATGAGGATGTTAAAACAATTATTCTCAGGCTTGGAATCAATCAAAATCATTGAGAATCAAAAGAGATCAAGAATTTACCCAAAAACCTTCATTTTCGGAAAAATGGCCAGAAATGAAGAAGCCATGCTCAAAATCATGAATGAAAAGATGGAAATGATCAGAATTAAACATATAATACAACCTTAAGCTTACCTTGATGATTGGTTGAAGTTTGGAGAAGATTTGAGCTCCTAAATCTCCAAGGGATGAAGGGTTACGGGTCTGGAGAGAAAACAGTAGCTTTGGCTGAGTTTTGGGGATGGTATGACGGTTATCTCGGTTAGGGCTTGATATGTACTGATAGATGGTTGAGTTAGGGTTAAAAGGAATCAAACCATGGTTAATTTGGTTGTGGTTTGGATGAGATATGGCTCAATTAGTGCAACAAGGTCAAGTTGGTCTCCGTTTGGTTTTTCGGTTGGATTTCGGAGTTTCAAATGATTTAGGAAAATTATAAGGATAAGTTTACTAAACTCGAATATTCGTTACGAGTTAAGCGGAGTTGACGGAACTCGAATCCGAGTTCCCGAGCTCAAGATATTAAATCCGGAACCAAGGGTACGCTAAGTGCTCGTTAGCTCCCGTTTTGGTTCCTCAATTAAAAATTTAATTCGTTAACCTATCAAATGAATTCAAAAACATAATTTGAGCATAAAATCAGGTTCATAACACATATATGTACGACATATTACAAATTCGTGGTATTTCAATATCATTTCATAAGAGAACGAAGCACCAAAATGAACAACATGCATATTCCAAACAATTCATGCATAAATTTAAAATTCCCAAGCAATTCATGCAAATTTTCATGCAAAATGAAATGAAACTCATGCATATTAAATTCCCATGCATAAATGAAATGAAATTTCATGCAATAATAATTCCCATGCAAAATATGATTTTCATGCATAAATAAAATTTTCATGCAAATATATTAATTTGCATGCATATATAAAATCTTCATGCATGATTACATATTGTACGTAAAATATATATATATATATTAATAATCAATTAATTAATTAAAACATGATTAATTAACATAACATATAATTAGTATAATCATTAAGCTAATAATAAAATAATTAAACATATATATATATATATAATACGAAACATATATATATAGAATTAATAATATTAAAATAAAATAAAATAATATAATATGATAAAATAATAACAATTATAATAAAATTAAATATAAAACACGTAAAACAATTAATTCGCGCAATTAGGTAAACACATACGCTCTACCTTTACGTCCGAAAAATCGGGGCGTTACAATCTCTCCCCCTTAAAAGAATCCGTCCTCGGATTCACTGCTCGCTCGGAAACAGCTCGGGATGAAACCTTTACATCTTATCCTCCGTTTCCCACGTAGCCTCTTCGGTTTTATCACTTCTCCGGATAACCTTGACTAATGGAATACGCCGATTTCGAAGTTCCTAAAACTTTCGATCCAATAACTTAATCGGCTTCTGAACGAAGGTGAGATCCGGTTCTAATTCCACTTCTTCAACTGGTAGAACCTCGGACTCATCTCGATAATACTTTCGGAACTGTGAAACATGAAGCACGTTATGAATTCCAGTCAAATTCGGAGGCAAGTCCAATCGCTAAACCGTATCCCCAGTCTTTTCTAAAATCTCATATGGTCCCATATACCCAGTGTTAAATTTTCCTCCTCGTCCAATCCTTGAGAATCCTTTACGTGGGAATGCCTTTAAGAAACCTTATCTCCAATCTCAACCTCCAATTTCTTCTTCCAAAGACCTGCATAAATCTTTTGTTGATCCTAAACAGCCTTCAGCCGTGGTCTAATTATCTGAACCTTATCAATAGCCTCTTGTACAGCCTTAGAGGGTTTTTCTTCTTTTCCCCTCTTTTAATCCCTTCTTGCGTGGTCCAATTCCATTTCTCCAAGTCCAAGAACAACGGTGATCGACATTTACGTCCGTAAAGAGCTTCATAAGGGCCATTTCAATCGAGGCTTGATAACTGTTGTAGTAAGCAAACTCAATTATCTGTAGCTGCTCATTCCACGAACTTTGAAAGTCCAATGCACATGCTCTCAACAGATCCTCCAGATACTTAATCAACCTTTCTGATTGTCCGTCGGTCTGAGGATGGAAAGCTGTGCTGAATTGAAGCCTTGTTCCCAAACACTTCTGCAATTCTTGCCATAACCTTGAAGTAAACCTGGGATCCCGATCCGAGACAATACTAACAAGTACACCCTGGAGCCTGATAATCTCATCATTGTATCTCTTAGCCCACTTATTCACTTATCGGACATTCTGGTTGCAGGAAAATGAGCGGATTTCGTCAACCTGTCCACGATAACCCAAATTCCATCAAAACCTCCTCTCACTTTTGGTAATCCTAAAACAAAATCCATAGCTATCTGTTCCCATTTCCTATCCGGGATAGGCAATGAACGAAGTAGCCCTGATGGCTTTTGATGTTCTGCCTTAATCACTTGACAAATCATACAATGTTTCACAAAGTTGATAACATCCCGTTCTCATCCAATCCACCAATAAATTCGCTTAAGATCCTTATACCTCTTGTTCCCTCCGGGATGTATCGAATACCCTGACCGATGGGCTTCCTCAAGAATAATCCTATTTAATTCTTTCGGGACAACAACTCTATTCTTAAATCTTAGAAGTCCAGTATCATCAAACCCAAACGGACATTCCGAATCAGCTCGAGCTTTCCCAGCTAATTTCTGAACCTCGGGATCAATTCTCTGAGTATCAAATAACCTCTGTTTAAGATCTGGTCGAACCGTAATATTCCGAATACTAGTCCTCAGTCTGACAACTCATTCTCATCTCCAATTTCCACTTTCACTTCGGACACACTGGTTGTCCTACTAAGTGCATCCACGAACAAATTAGCTTTGCCGGGATGGTCTCGGATTGTACACTCATAATCCGTCAAAAGTTCCATCCAACGCCATTGTCTCTTGTTTAATTCTTTTTGCGAGAATAAGTATTGGAGATTCTTGTGATCGGAGAAGACCTCGAACGAAACTCCATGAAGATAGTGTCTCCGCTTACCCAAAGCAAAGATCACTGCCACTAATTCCAAATCATGAGTGGGGTAGTTCTGTTCATGCTCTTTCAGTTTCCTTGAGGCATAGGCGATCACTCTTCTATTTTGCATCAATACACATCCCAAACCTTCCTTTGAGGCGTCCGTAAAAACTGTATATCTTTCTGTACCTTTGGGAAGTGCTAATACAGGAGCGGTGGTCAACTTTTCCTTTAAAAGTTGAAAACTATCCTCACATGCCTCGTCCCACTCAAACTTAACCACCTTCTTAGTCACTCGGGTGAGAGAAGCTGTAATCTTCGAAAATCCTGTACAAATCTTCGATAGTAGTCTGCCAACCCCAGAACTTCTTACTTCTGAAACATTTTCGAGTTTTGCCATGGAATAACCGTCTCAATCTTAGAAGGGTCTACCTCCAAACCTTTCCTTGAAATAATATGACCCAAAAATGCTACCTGATCAATTCAAAACTCGCCTTCGCTAAACTTAGCATACAATCCGATGCTCTCTTAAGGTATCCAACACAATCCTGAGATGCCTAGCATGATCCTCCGGAATTCTCGAATAAACTAAGATGTCACCGATGAAGATTACCACAACTTATCCAAATACCATAAAGCAGCCGGAGCACCCCAAATGGGACGAACTTGGCCGTATATATCCAACTTTGAGTAATACCTCTAATTGAATCCTTAAACTCTTCCAAATTAGCCGGATATTCTTTCCTTCAATCAAAACTGAACACTCCCGAATCAACTGATCTGTCTGAAGACTACCATCCAATGGCGAACTCACCCAACAACAGAAGGAAAAGCAAATAACAAGCAAGCACAGAATAGCAACTAAGTCACAAGAAATAAAAGAATGCGTGGCACCCAAATCAAAGAGCGCATGAATGCTCATGTTATGTATGCATAGGGTACCTTTTTTCACAGCTGTGGGATCAATCTCGGCATCTTGCTCTTCACCTTCAATAGCGTAAGCACGAGCCGGGATCATTGGTCTTTGAACTCGTCTTTGATATCCGGGGTCTTTATAGGGGCAAGTATCCGCCATATGGTCGCCTTTTCCACATATAAAGCACAAATTCAACCTCCTCCGACAGTTATAGTAATTATGAGTTGGTCCTCCACAATGTGTACAAGGAGCTTGAGCCAACCTCACCTCACTCGGACCTTGTCGATCCCTCGTTGGTGCCATGGATAGAGCCTTTTGTCGAGTCGGTGCGGCCTGAGAACCTTGTCCTCCAAACCGAGGTTTCTTAAATGGACCCTTAGGAGGCGGACTAGCTTGAATCATCGGCCTCTTTCCCGAATTCGATCCGGATCCTCTTCCCATAGGAGCTCTAACAACCGGATCCTTCTTTTTGATTTCCTCCCCTTGCGTAGTAGACTGTCGGACTCTAGATATCCTCTCTACTCGAATCAACCAACCCTCCGAGACCGAATCGTCGATAGGACCAGAAAATCGAGGGGGATTGTAGCTCAGAAACACCTCATGAGGGTCTCTATTGTTATTATGATTTGGTGGAGGAGCTTGTTGTTCTGCCTGTTGTGGTGGGGGAGCTTGAGCCCTCCTATGCTCGACATAGTTGAAAACTGCTTCCATAAAATTCCCCATATCCATCGGTGGTGCTTGTGGTTGGGGTGGAGGCGTAGGAGATCGATCATGATGACGACGATGTCCGGGAGATCTCTCACTATGTTTACGTGGAGGCATCCTGTTCAAGAAACACTAAAATGCATGTTATTTTTAGTCCATGCATGCAAGTGCAATTAATTCGATCAAAATTCAAGATTTAAAGCACACAAGCACGTAAACAATGCATATGCAACACATTAACAAGTTGTTCCTAAAGCCGAACGACCTAACTGACTCAACACGACATTAGAGCCCGGGTTTTGCAACCCTAAGCTCTGATACCACTTAAGGATGTAGCACCCGAGCGTAAGGTACCACATCCCCCGCACCGAGACCCGACCCGTATATGAAATGGAAGTCCATACACGTGCCGAATCCGCGGCGAACGGGGACACAACACACACGCTATGCTAGGCGGGACTAACCCTTGAACCAATCAGTGCAAGAATCATAAAATCAGAGTTAAATAAAATTCGCGGAAGCAAGAACTACATAGCATATATACAATGAGCTAACGAGCTCCAAAAATAGATGTACAAAAGCATTCCATAATCAATGGCGCTCATGGCCTACAAAATCATAACGCTCCAAGCATAAACTATGATCATATACAATAGCAACAAGAGTATGAATGTGAGACTGAAAGGAAGTGCTAAACATAAATGCAAGACCTAGACGACTTGTATTCCCGCCTAGCAGTCCTAACCTGCACAAAACAGCTGAAAACAACCGGGTTCAGTCTAAAAGAGACTGGTGGGTATAAAAACGGGGCATAGAATATATAATATCGCAGAAATTAAACACATACATGCAAGCCCTAATCCCGTGTGAAGTTTGAAAGGAATTTACCAAGTGGTTAAAACAATGGAAAACATCAACGGGATTACGACGATCATTTTCATTCATAATTGTTCATAAGGGTTTAAGCTCGGCGAGTGAGCATGCACAATCTCCAACCTTCTCCTCGTGTAACCATATCATAATTATTGGTTGTCATACATATCTTTCGTGCACATACATAAATGATCATAATCATACATATACACCTTCTTCCTCCGGGTGGTGGACAAGTTAGCTAGACCTGACCACCGGTAAATACATAGGCCAATGGGGGTACATGAATCCCCCAAGGGCACTCAGCTCCCATTCCTCGCTAAACCTCCCAGCGAGGGCCGGTATCACCGTAGTTTGGTTGGAACTAGTATATGGGATCCCCGTCAGCCCTTGCTTCCTCGGTTAGCCACATATACTAAGTCCCGGGGCCCGTTCAGTAATAAATAATAAATGTGTCTCGCCAAACATAAGGTAGGGTTTCATAATTAAAAAGGGGTCATACATTTGAAATCATTTACCCAAAATGACTCAATTTATATAAATATATTATTTTGGCTTAAAACTTTGCAGTTAAGGGATTTATAGGGTTGTTTTAACTAATAGAAGAAAAACCCACCTTTACCAAAGCAGAAATAAGGCACAAGCGTCTCAAGGCTCGTCCTCGTCTCCGACCAAACCCGAATCTGTGCAAAAGAAAAGGTATGAGACTCAATGACCACATATGACGCTCGACAATGAAGTGAATATGACGTGAATGCATAAATGATCATGTGCACGATTAATAAATTTAAAACATATACTCATGTATTCGTTCATACATTTCATTCAATTTCATAATTTCATAAATTCATAACATTCATATAATTTTCATCAATTCATAAGTTTACAATATTCATAATATTCATAAATTCATAATATTTAAAACATTTATAATGCATATCAATTAATCTAAAATTCATTTAAGAAGCATGACACATATTATTCAAATTCACATTTAGAAATAAAACAATTAAAACGTTCAATCAAAAGTCGATAATTAACTACGCGAAATGGAAATCAATTAATTTCAATAATTAAATTAAATCAAATAATATTTAAAATATATAATAAATATATAATATAGCATATAATATATAATATACAATATATATAATATATTCATATATGTACGTACATACTCACACACACATGCATGCATAACTATATAAATATAACATGCAATATATATACACTATATAAATTATACACATGCATGCAACACATGCATATAATATATGTACTATATATTACATATATTTAATTATAACCCATGCATGAAAAATTATATAATATATATATATATATATATACACGTATGCATGCAACTTCAACACAAAACCATGCACACAATTCACAGCCATGCATGCAACATACACACTTGTACAAAAATGCATAAATATGCAGCAGCAACCACACAGAAAACAGGAAAGAAGATGCAGCAAAAGGCTAGAAACAACAGCAGCAACAATTCCAGAAACGCGGCAAGGACTCAAGCAAAACGGGGTGACACCCCCGTGTCACCCACAAAGCCTGGACCGAGACACCCCCGTGTCTCGGTACAGCAAGTTCAGGCCTTGCTGCACCCCCGTACCTCGCCGGAAAGGCAGCAATCGACACCCCCGTGTCGTGCAACAGCAACCTCCCCTGAACTGGACATAAAACGCAGAAACAGGGCAGCCCCTCTCGCATGAAATGCAGGCAACACGAGCAACAAAACAAGGCATGATTTACGGCAAAAACTCATCTAAAACACACCTCAAGAACCCACGAAAATGACAGCAAAAGCATGAAGGTTCACGGCATTCCTGACAGCAACAAACTCACGCCAAAACAGAGCCACAACTCGAAAAAAAACAGGGCAAGAACGACTCACTTCAACTCCACTCAACCATACCACTTAGGCCACCAAATACTCATCCAAGAAACACAATTTCAACAAGTAATTCAGTTCTAAGCTAGCTCAACCCATAAATGGAAGCGTACGTGACATGAAGTGAATTTTCTGAAAATTGTCATAAATGATCTCTCATATATTTCTCAACAAACACGAAAGCAATGATCATAATTGATATGAGGATGTTAAAACAATTATTCTCAGGCTTGGAATCAATCAAAATCATTGAGAATCAAAAGAGATCAAGAATTTACCCAAAAACCTTCATTTTCGGAAAAATGGCCAGAAATGAAGAAGCCATGCTCAAAATCATGAATGAAAAGATGGAAATGATCAGAATTAAACATATAATACAACCTTAAGCTTACCTTGATGATTGGTTGAAGTTTGGAGAAGATTTGAGCTCCTAAATCTCCAAGGGATGAAGGGTTACGGGTCTGGAGAGAAAACAGTAGCTTTGGCTGAGTTTTGGGGATGGTATGAGGGTTATCTCGGTTAGGGCTTGATATGTACTGATAGATGGTTGAGTTAGGGTTAAAAGGAATCAAACCATGGTTAATTTGGTTGTGGTTTGGATGAGATATGGCTCAATTAGTGCAACAAGGTCAAGTTGGTCTCCGTTTGGTTTTTCGGTTGGATTTCGGAGTTTCAAATGATTTAGGAAAATTATAAGGCTAAGTTTACTAAACTCGAATATTCATTACGAGTTCAGCGGAGTTGACGGAACTCGAATCCGAGTTCCCGAGCTCAAGATATTAAATCCGGAACCAAGGGTACGCTAAGTGCTCGTTAGCTCCCGTTTTGGTTCCTCAATTAAAAATTTAATTCGTTAACCTATCAAATGAATTCAAAAACATAATTTGAGCATAAAATCAGGTTCATAACACATATATGTACGACATATTACAAATTCGTGGTATTTCAATATCATTTCATAAGAGAACGAAGCACCAAAATGAACAACATGCATATTCCAAACAATTCATGCATAAATTTAAAATTCCCAAGCAATTCATGCAAATTTTCATGCAAAATGAAATGAAACTCATGCATATTAAATTCCCATGCATAAATGAAATGAAATTTCATGCAATAATAATTCCCATGCAAAATATGATTTTCATGCATAAATAAAATTTTCATGCAAATATATTAATTTGCATGCATATATAAAATCTTCATGCATGATTACATATTGTACGTAAAATATATATATATATATTAATAATCAATTAATTAATTAAAACATGATTAATTAACATAACATATAATTAGTATAATCATTAAGCTAATAATAAAATAATTAAACATATATATATATATAATACGAAACATATATATATAGAATTAATAATATTAAAATAAAATAAAATAATATAATATGATAAAATAATAACAATTATAATAAAATTAAATATAAAACACGTAAAACAATTAATTCGCGCAATTAGGTAAACACATACGCTCTACCTTTACGTCCGAAAAATCGGGGCGTTACACGAGGCACATAAACGAAGTATAAAGGCATGCATGCACGTAGGGGATGTTGGAAAACACGAAAGAGTTGACCAGCGGAAGTTTAAAATTTTTCTACAAGTTTAATCATTGTCTTGCAATTTTCATACTGTAACGTTCAGAATAACAAGAAACTCACTTTAATTGAAGCTTTCTTGTGATATTATTAGCACCTAACAAACACCCTTCAAGCGGAAAGTCCCTCGAACAGTCCTTCGAATTAGACTCCAAAGTAGAAGGCCTCCAAAGCGTATCCACACCAGTCGTAGAACACGATCAAGTAAGTGAGAATGCTAGTTCTATAACATGTGTTAATGACTAGGGTTTTGCTTTGAAAACTTTTCTTTTAATTTTCTCAAAATCTTAACACTTCGTGAGTGTTGGTCTAAAGAATAAGAGAAGCACCATCCCTAGTATTTATACTAGGTTGGTTCGAACCCCTAGGGTTTTCAAGAACCAATTAGATTGTTTTCTTGCTCACTAATTAACTAATTTAATTATTGATTTAATTGGAGAAAATATGTTCCCAACTTGTTCTCCAAGTCTTGCAAGAATATTCTTCTCTCCCTTACAACAGGAAGTTGGACTTTTCAACTTTCTTAAAGTTAAAAGTCAATATTCAATAAATAAATTAATTCCCAATGAATTATTTATTGGGTTAAGTTTATTTGAGAATACTCTTAACAATTAATTCAATAATTAATTAAAAGACTAAAATTAATTAATTACAATTTAATCAATTAATTTCTAGAAAAGAATTCACGTGTGAAATAAACCACACGATGAAGCCACGCAACAGCCACGTGTACATAACACGTGGCAGCTACCTAGGCTTGCGTGACATGTGGCAGTCAGGTGTCATTGACACGTGGCTCCGTTTACCTCAACTATCTTGATCCTTTGTTAATCATATTAACATCCTACTATAACCCTCGTGTTCTGGCATTTGTATGTGACCCTTTAGGTTCATTATTCGATTAGCAGTGACAACAATTAATTAATTCCCTAATTAATTAATCACTTCACAGATCACACTACTGTAATCAAGCAATGGGTGTGTGACCCCTAACCGAATAACGAAATAAATCGAAGAACCTTTCAGTTAATGACAATCAGTGAAATACGATCCTCCTACAACTCCATCTCTCAATCAAGAACTAAGGCATAGGAATATTCTCAAAGCCCAAATATTCTTGATCTTTAAAGCGAAGTTCGTTTCATATGCATTTAGACCTCAATCCAAGAAAACCCCTTTTTCTTGATGTCTTGATCTTTTATCCAACTTGGCCAAGGGTTTAAGTTTAATAGACTACGAACAACTCAATCAGTAAGATATCATTCTTGTTCTTAACAAGTGTAGGTCCTTTGTTGATTCTACTAATTCTACATATGCCACTTGTGTAATCCCAACATAGGCCGTGGTTCAGGTGTCTATATGGCGACAGCCTTTTGAGCTTATATCAAAGATTACAGAGTTAGCTCATATGAGACATTCCAGAATCTCAAGTCTAAGGATTAATGATGTGACACCCCGACTTTCAGACCGTACAGGTATGACGTATGTGCGCGATTTATATTATTTAAATTCATATTCTTTACTCTTTTAATTCTTATTTTCTATATTTCTTATGAATTCGAATGATTCTTATTTGAGTATGTACGTATTTTGTATGGATTGATTCGGTTTGCTCGTTATATGTTTTCGAAATTATTTGTTGAACTTTTGAATTATTTGTTTTGTTTGGAACCTAAAGGAGGTTAAAACGCTTAAAGCGCACCTTGGGTTCCAATGTGTGTATTTTGAGCTCAGGAATTCGGATTCGAATTTCGTCACCACCGTTGAACTCGTTTCGATGATTCGGGTTCGATGGACTAAGCCTCATAACCTTTTAAGCTCATTTGGTAATCCGAAATCCGACTGGAAACTTACCTCGCTCTTATATGACTACCTTTCACCTATTTGCACTTTGGTCCCTCAACTCTTGACATATTACCTTGAACCTTGGCCCCACACTCCACCAAAACTCAGCATATCTATCTCTCTCACTCTCATTATCGGTACAAGCAAGAAAAAGGGAGAAAAGTGGAGCACTTTGGAGCTAAACCCTTCAACCCGTCACTATTCATCCCAAGGAGGTTTTGAGCTCTAATCTCCATTTTTTTCCAACTTCTTCAAGGGGTAAGTTAGTATTTGATATGTACATGATATTATGGTCATTTTGAGCTATTAATTCCATGCTTTGAGCTAGGTTTGATGTATGTATGGAGCTTGGCATGTATTTGGAGGGTTTGATGATCACCTTGGTTTTATTGAGTTAAGCTTTGATTTGAAGATATATATGTGATTTCTTATGCCCCTAACATGATAATTTGGTCTTGCTTTTGAATATGGATGAGTGTGGTGAGAGTGTCCATTAATGGAATTCAAATCCTTGCATAAGAATTCTTTAGATATTTGATGATTCTTGAGCTTTTACGATGATTGGGTGATTATATGTTGAATATGAAGTAATTTGCTAGGATTTGCATGAGTTTTGTGGCTTGAGGTGGTTGCATGTTGTTGCTGCGTGCTTGCCCTGCTCCCTCCCCTGTTTTTCCCACAGAGTTACTGTTGCTGCTGTTATTTTTTTCCGAAGAAGACAGGCCAACACGGCCGTGTCAGCTTTGTGCATGTTTTGGACACGGCCGTGTCAGCCTCTCGACTTGGAGCAATTTATTTTTATAAAACCGGACACGGCCGTATCCATTTTGAACTAAAACTCAACACGGCCGTGTCAGCCCCTCGAATTAAGCTTCTGAATTTATTTTAACCGGACACGGCCGTGTCCATTTTGAACTAAAACCCAACACGGCCGTGTCATTTGAAAATATGGCGGCGGCAATTGCTCGTTTTATCGCTTCATTGTTTTTCTTTGTGATTTCTTTCTTCGTTTATGACGGGTATGCAATGTTAGCTGGTTATATTACGCGTTATGTGCTTTGTTTTGAACTTATGACTTTATTTGCTATGAATTGTGTGAATAAGAATTGGTAAGATTATTGGTCACGCAATTTCATTTCATTTGCATTCTTTGCATTCATAAGCATTTCCGAGCATCTATTTGGTTCATATTTGAGTCTAAGTCTCGGGTCTTGCTTTCTTTTGTGTTTCAGAGCCTCTTCCGGTCGCGCAAGAGCCCGAAGCTTATGTGGTCGGTTGCCGTTTCGATCCTATCTTTTGTCTCCTTTTTGTTAAGGTGAGGTTAGGAATTAGTAGCTAAATATCCTATGGCCTATAATATGATGAATTTTTCCCTTGAATGCGGATATGGTACATATATCTAGATACGAGTGCTTAACTTATGTTTATGATTTTATGGAATAACTTTGGTCTCTTGGGAACAATATATGTACGAGTATATATAAGCTTGATTTTTAAAGCTCTTTTAGTATGTTTTGTTATGTTGAGCGAGTGTGCCCTGAAAGATGGGATTTTTGTTTTGAATTGGTTTGTGGGCCCTGGAGACGTGGGTAAGGAAGGCCCGGCGCGATCGCGGGGTCGCCGGGTTTAACCCCTGTGCACGTTCTCATTTGAGATATTCACGTGCGACCTTGGGAGGTTGGGAAGGAGTGGTATCTTGAGCCTTCGGTGGATAACCGGAGAAGGCATAACGTGGGTTAGCTACCCCGTATGTTTTTTGGTATTGTAGGTGCTAGGGTTTGATTCCCGACACACCATGGATGTAAGGGTGGATTTATGATTTGATATTTATGTTTAGAGGAGTAAGGGATAGTCCGTTCTCGCTGGGCTTTTATTTATGTTTTGACCGATGGATTATGAATCGAGATAGATGCTTTTCTTACTATATATTAATTTCGGGAGATGGTTTTGGTGTGCAAAACTCTAGCCTCGATTCATAACTATCACTTTTGATTTGTGCGGTGCTCTATAAGTATTTATGGTGTGGGTGTGTTAAGCCCCTCACTCAGTCGAGTTGTGAGACTGACCCTCTCCTTTCCCTTTCAGGTGTGCCGAGCTAGGCGGGGAAGTGCGTCGAGTCGAGTCGTACTTAGCCGTTTAGGTCGAGTTGCATTCATTTTCTTGCCTTTTGTTTACACTTTCTATGTATTTGATTTTATAACTTGTCTTTTGGAGAATTTCAACCGATAAATGTGTATACTCGATCTTTTGGGCTGTGAAGCCATGTATATGATGTGTATGATTTTATACTTATATGTCGAGCTTGTTTGGATCCTGTTTTTGCTTCCGCGTATTTGTTTAGTGTTTGCGCACTCTAGTGTTGTTTAGCCCCGCTTAGCCTAGAGTGTGAGTGTAGGTCACCGTTCGCTTAGACTTGGGTTCATGTATGGAAACCCATTTCATATGTGGATTCGGGTTTAAGTGCGGGGGATGTGGTGGCCCGCTGTTCCGGGCGTCACAAATGAATCACGTCATTGACCTACGAGATATTCCCTAATCTGGAAGTTTCACGAAACTTTCTTTCCCATTTAGGAATGTTCTCACATGGGACATCTCAGTGATGAAGTTCTTGTAACAATCACCCTTATGTATTATGAACGCATCATCATATGCACTTATCACTCCACGAAACTGAGTGATACTTCAAAAGGACATAATCGCACAAGCAACTCTCAGCAGAGTCAACGTCGACACTCTCACTGTCTGTCGGACTCGTCGACTTGGAGTAGTTTCTAATCCTCGTCTATGGAGTTAAGAACTTGTTTCATGTACCGTTCACATAACGACAAAGTTATTAACGGCCTCATCGGATTAGGGGAGTTCAATACATGTAAAACACAGTCAACCCAAACAGACATAAATAAGCACATAAAGAAGTGATAGCCTATGAACAAATAATCTCGTTTATTATTCAAAGACTGTTTGTGATTTCACAAGGAAATAGTAAAACGAACATCTACTTTAAGGGCACTATTCCTAACAATCTCCCACTTGCCCGTCAAAGCCACTCAGGTGTTAGTCTAAGACCCATCTTCTGAAGATGTTCTTCGAAAGCCTGCTGACTAAGGGCTTTAGTAAGTGGATCTGCCATGTTCTCTATCGATGTGACCCTTTCAATTTGCACATCTGCTCTCTTGATGATATCACAGATTAAGTGATACTTCCTCAAAATGTGTTTGGTCCTTTGGTGAGATTTTGGTTCTCTTGCTTCAGCAACCGCCCCGGTGTTGTCACAAAACACTGTAATCTTTAATGCTAGGAACTACACCCAGCTTGTGGATTAAGTTTCTTACCAAACACCTTCCTTAGCATCATCGTTTGCAGCTAAGTATTCGGCCTCAGTGGTCGATTCTGCAGTGGTCACTTGCTTGGAACTTTTCCAACTCACTACTCTGCCATTCAGGCAGAATATGTATCCTGACATGGATTTAAAGTCATGCATGTCTGATGCAAAGCTTGCATCACAGTATCCTCTAATTACAAGATCTTGCGGGTCTCCGTAAACTAAGAACAAATCCTTAGTTCTTCGTAAGTACTTAAGGATGTTCTTTATAGCAGTCCAGTGACCTTCACCAGGGTCATATTGGAATCGGCTAGTCATGCTAAGTTCATAAGCCACATCCGGTCGAGTACATAGCATCGCATACATTATGCTTCCTATAGGTGATGCATAAGCAATTTTGGACATCCTGGACTTTTCAAGTTCAGTCTTGGGGCACAGTTTCTTCGAAAGAACTGTTCCCAGGCCCATTGGAAGTTTCCCACGTTTGGAATCTTCCATACTAAATCTCTTTAGTATTTTATCTATGTAAACCGACTGTGATAATCCTAACAGTCTCCTAGATCTATCCTGATAGATCTTTATCCCGAGAATGTAGGATGCATCACCAAGATCCTTCATCTCAAATTGGTTCGATAACCAAGACTTTGTTACTTTCATGTCATCCTTCGCATTCCCAATGAGGAGGATGTCATCTACATAAAGTATCAGAAATTGAACCGAGGTTTCCAATTCTTTCTTGTACACGCAAGACTCATTTGGATTTTGAATAAAGTCAAACGATTTGACTGCTTCATCAAATCGAATGTTCCAATTCGTAGAAGCTTATTTCAATCCGTAGAATCATCTTTGGAGCTTACAAACCTTTTGTTCGCTCCCACTGAATGTGAAACCCATGGGTAGCTCCATGTAAATGTCTTTGTCAATGTTTATATTGAGAAAGGAAGTTTTCACATCCATTTGCCATATCTCATAGTCATAATATGCAGCAATGTCAAGCAAGATCCGAATGGACTTTTGCATTGCAACCGGGGAGAAGTTTCATCAAAGTCTACACCTCGTCTTTGAGTGAAACCCTTACCAACTAATCTTGCTTTAAAGCCTGCCACATTTCCATCTACTCCAAGCTTGCGCTTATATATCCATTTGCACCCTATAAGCCTGATTCCATCAGGTGGATCAACCAAGGTCCAAACTTGGTTAGAGTACATGGAATCCATCTCGAATTTCATTGCTTCTTTCCACTGTTCAGAGTCCGAATTTAACAGTGCCTCCTAATAAGTTAATGGATCATTATCCATTTGAGATGTTTGGTGGAGAAAACCATACCATCTCTCTGGTGGTCTAGGAATGCGTTCAGAACGTCTTATTTGAGGAGGACTTTCACGTGTATCACTCTCTGCGATCAGCTGAGGGATGTTATTCTCCGAACATGGCATGGGACCTTGGTCTCGAACCTCTTCGAGTTCTGTGATCTTGCCTTTCTATTCTTTAACGAACGAGTTCTCAAGAAAAGTAGCATTTCTTGACACAAAGACCTTTTGTTCAAGAGGATCGTAGAAATAATATCCTATTGACTCTTTAGGATATCCTACAAAGTTGCATAAGCTTGATCTACCTTCAAGCTTATCGCCCACTGGCCACTGTCCTCTTCACGTAAGCAGGACAACCCCAAATTCTTAAGTAAGAATAATTAGGGATTTTGCCAAACCACATCTCAAATGGGGTTTTGGGTACAGGTTTGGAGGGAACAAGATTCAGAATCTTAACTGCTGATTCTAAGGCATAAACCTAGAATGAAGGTGGCAATTCAGTGAAGCTCATGATGGAATGAACTATATCAAATAAGGTTCTGTTCCTTCTCTCCGAAACTCCATTTAATTGAGGAGTTCCCGGAGGAGTCCACTGAGAGATAATTCTATTATCTCTGGGATGACTAAGGAATTCGTCACTTAGATACTCGCCACCTCGATCAGATCGAAGTGTCTTAATCTTTTAACCAGTTTGGTTCTCAACCTCCTTCTGAAATTCCAAGAATTTCTCAAAGGCTTCGGATTTATACTTCATTAAGTACACATAACCAAAATGACTAAAGTCGTCTATGAAGGTTATGAAATACCGATGATTGTTTCTCGTGCTTACACTAAGTGGTCCACAAACATGAGTATGGATTAAATCCAATACTTTAGTGGCACGTTCCACTTTACCATTATAGGGAGTTTTGGCCATTTTTCCTTTAAGACATGATTCACAATGAGTTAACTCTTTAAGTTCATTACCATAGAATGATCCTAAATTAGTTAACTTAGCAATCCTATCTTTAGAAATATGTCCTAAACGTGCATGCCATAAAGAAGCCGAGATCTTGTCATCTCTTTTACGTTTGTTTAATTGTTGTATATTCAGAATATTGGTGTCTTTAGTTGTATAAAGTCCATTAGATAATGTACCAAGCAAAACAGAAGTTTTATTCTTCTTAAGATAAAAGTTCCCATTTCTAGAAAATGTTTCAAAATCGTCACAATCAAGTATTGGAATGAAAATGATATTACGAATAATAAAAGGTACATAAAGGACTTTGTTCAAAATTAAAGTAAAGACACCTAAATCTAATCTACACGTTCCAATGGCTTGGGCTTGAACGATTGATCCATTCCCAACCTTCAAGACGCATTCTCCTTCTTCAAGCTGCCGGACCTCATTTAGCATCTGTAGATCATTACAGATATGATATCCACAGCCGGTATCAAGTACCTAAGAATTAGAATCAATAGATAGATTTACTCCAACAATAAATGTACCTTTCTTTAGAGTATCCTTATACTTTTGGCAGTTTCTCTTCCAATGCCCTTTCTTGCCACAATGATGGCAAACATCCTCTTTCTGATCCTTTCTCTTCCTGGCCTTTCTCTTTTTAACCCCTCCTTCGGGTTTAAGAGATCCCTTCTTCTTGGGAGCTTTCGTCCCTTTGCCTTTGGAAGGCCCAGAAGAGGAGGTGACCATCCTTACTTTGCGATCCTTCCTGATCGTGTCTTCAGCAGTCACAAGTTGACTAATCAACTCTGCTACAGTAGCATGAGGATGAGTCAAGTTGAAGTTTAGCACAGAAGGATTGAATGATGGTGGAAGCGATGCGAGCAACAAATCCACAGCGAGTTCTTCACTCAGTGGCATTTCCATGGAGGTCAGTTTCTCGTTCAAAGCAAGAAACTTCAGACCTTGCTCATGGACACTTGTACCTTCTTTCATTCTAAGATGAAAGAGCTCCTTAGAGGTGTTGGACCTTAGAACACGCTCTTTGGGGCGGTACAATTGCTCGAAATGGTCGTAAATCTCCCAAGCTTTGTCTATTGACTCGTGTTACCACTGCATGTCGGGGGACATGGTGGCCAACATGAGGCAACGGGCTTGAAGATTCTCTTCAGACCATTTCGGAATCGCGTCCCTTTCAGCCCGAGTCGGAGCCTCGCCTTCAGCGACAGACTCTCCCTCGAAGAGAACATATCTTCTCTTTTCAGAATATAAAACTATCTTTAGATTCCGAAGCCAATCAGAGTAATTGGGCCCCGTCAACTTGTTTGATTTGAGGATGGATACCAAAGGGTTTTTGGTTGCCATTTCAATTGTAGAGAATCACAGAACTACAATCTAAATGGAAAAACAGAGAAGTCATGAGCATGCTGAATAATAACGATTACATATTATCAAGTTCTTTAGAAATATGTTTTCCTACTGTTTTTAGAAAGTCTAGAAATCCCAACGACTTTAGAAGAAACTTATTTTCTCAATGGGTACTAGGATCCCAAGCATTCTCAATTTTGGACCCACGACTCGTGAGACATCCAAAGGTCTAAGAATCTTTAGGTATGTACGAATTGCCAATTCCATCCCCATGGAATTCCTATTAATATTTTTGCATCACTAATCTTTCAATCATGGACCCACGACTCGTGACACATCCATATCTACTTTAGTGTTGAGCAGGACCCATCAATCATAAGATCTCAACCAAAACTTAGTCCGGAACGACCCACGACTCGTGAGACATCGCTCATTCTAAAATGGTCAAGAAATATTAATTATTGAAAATAATTAATCAGGAAACTAAGAGTTAATAAGCTACACTAATTACCCCACGACTCGTGACATAGCAATTAGTTTCACTTATTAAGTCTTAAATCCTATTGATGGAATGCTAGGAATTTTATTACCGTGATAAAACACCTATTTATTCGAATTTTGCTCAATATTTAAATGGGATTTTCGATTGACCTCACCATCATATAATGTTATCCAAAATTTAATTATCTTGTTAATGCAATTTCACATAATATGCATCATAGAAGCAATTAGCAGATAACATGTCCTAGCATGATACTAATTATGTGATGATCATGGGCATCCTATCTTATATGTGATTTTGGGAGCTACTCCAAAATCACTAGTTCTAACATTCATGCCACATAAGACAATTCACATCACATAGGGGTACAGAATTTAATGGAAAAACGCCCTACCTATTACATTAATAGAAACCCTCCTAAACATTTTGAGGGGTCTTCTTATGGCCAGCGTTCTTCAAGTGCTTCTTGTGGACCCTTCTTATTCCATGGGGGCTTGTCTCCAAAATGAAAATAAAAACCTCACTTCCTAAGTTCTACTCTATTTACATAAAGTAATATGGCTCAATTTTCATATTGCCTTACAACTAACTTAAGTAATTTGAATATAGTTCATTATTCAAGAATTTATTCAAAATCGAATCACCGGATCTAGACAAAACAACAATTAATTCAAAATTAAAATTTTGTCTAAAATATCATTCAAAGTGATATTTATTATTTTCTCAAAAAATTAGAACTTGAATTTTAATTCACAAAATCCCAAATTTTATAATTATTTCAAATAAATAATTTTGTAAAATTAAAATCCAATTTTAAAATAAAATTAGATTTTACAAAACGGGATTTTACGAAACTTAGAAAACACGAAACGAAAAACCAAAACCCGAGAACCCTACGCGAGGCGCGAAGTGTACGGACGTTGCCGGCATCGTCCCGCCAGGCCCACGCGGAGACCGCGCTCGCTGTGCGCGCAGTCCCGTGTAGCCTTGTGCGGGATGGTGCGGCGGTGGTGTACGGGATGCGTGCACAGCACCTAGGTATGCGCGCGAGGCGGGCTGACGGAGCGGAGCTGCGTGATGCAGCCCCATGCGCGGGCGAGGCGTGCAGTCCCACACGTGATGCGTTCGGGTAAGTCCGATCCCATTTTTTCGTTTCAAAATTTCAACAAATTCAGAATCAAATTTCGAATTAAAATAGTTTAAATCAGTCTGAGTCAAAACAGTTTAAAACTAGATTAATTAGGAAACAATTTTTCGCAAAATTTTCAAGAAACAGTTTTGATCCGGCAGATTGGTTTTCAAACTAAAAACCAAGAATACATAACAAATACCCAAATTCAAGAATTTTCATTAAAATTCATAAAGTAGTAAAGATACAATACGAACGTTGCAAGGTGGCTCTGATAGCACTTGTTGGAAAACACGAAAGAGTTGAGCAGCGGAATTTTAAAATTTTTCTACAGGTTTAATCATTGTCTTGGAATTTTTGTACTGTAACGTAAGAAATAACAAGAAACTCACTTTAATTGAAGCTTTCTTGTGATGTTGTTACTGCCTAACAAACACCCTTCAAGTGGAAAGTCCCTCGAACGGTCCTTCGAATTAGACTCCAAAGTAGAAGGCCTCCAAAGCGTATCCACACCAGTCTTAGAACACGATCAAGTAAGTGAGAATGCTAGTTCTATAGCTTGTGTTAATGGCTAGGGTTTTGCTTTGAAAACTTTTCTTTTATTTTTCTCAAAAACATTACACTTCGTGAGTGTTGGTCTAAAGAATAAGAAAAGCACCATCCCTACTATTTATACGGGGTTGGTTCAAACCCCTAGGGTTTCCAAGAACCAATTAGGTTGTTTTCTTGCACACTAATTAATTAATTTAATTATTGATTTAATTGGAGAAAATAAGTTCCCCACTTGTTCTCCAAGTCTTGCAAGAATATTCTTCTCTCTCCTACAATAGAAAGTTGGACTTTTGAACTTTCCTAAAGTTAAAAGTCAATATTCAATAAATAAATTAATTCCTAATTAATTATTTATTGGGTTAAGTTTATTTGAGAATAGTCTTAACAATTAATTCAATAATTAACTAAAAGACTAAAATTAATTAATTACAATTTAATCAATTAATTTGTAGAAAAGAATTCACGTGTGAAATAAACCACACGGAAAAGCCACGTGTACGTGACACGTGGCAACCACGCAGGCTTACGTTACACGTGGCAGTCACGTGTCATTGACACGTGGCGATGCCCATGTGTATTACTCCATTTCGATCAATTATCTTGATGCTTTGTTAATCATATTAACATCCTACCATAACCCTCGTGTTCTGGCACTGGTGTGTGAGCCTTTAGGTTCATTATTTGATTAGCAATGATAATAATTAATTAATTCTCTAATTAATTAATCACTTCACAGATCACACAACCGTAATCTAGCAATGGGTATGTGACCCCTAGCCGAATAACGAAATCAATTGAATAACCTTTCAGTCAATGACAATCAGTGAAATACGATCCTTCTACAACTCCATCTCTCAATCAAGAACTAAGGCATGGGATTATTCTCAGAGCCCAAATTTTCTTGATCTTTAAAGTTAAGTTCGTTTCATATCCATTTAGACCTCAATCCAAGAAAGCCCCATTTTTTTGATGTCTTGATCTTTTATCTACCTTCGCCAAGGGTGTAAGTTTAATGGACTATGAACAACTAAATCAATAAGAGATGATTCTTGTTCTTAACAAGTGTAGGTCCTTTGATGATTCTACTAATTCTACATATGCCACTTATGTAATCCCAACATAGGCCGTGGTTCAGGTGTCTATATGGCGACACCCTTTTCAGACTATATCGAAGATTACAGAGTTGGCTCATATGAAATATTACAGAATCTCAAGTCCAAGGATTAATGAATCACGTCATAGTCCTGTGAGATATTCCCTAATCTGTAAGTTTTAGGAAACTTCCTATCCCATTTAGGAAAGTTCTCACGCGGGACATCTGAGTGATGAAGTTCTTGTAACAATCACCCTTATATATTATGAACGCATGATCGTATGCACTTATCACTCCATGAAACTGAGTGATCCTTCAAAAGGACATAATCACACAAGCAAGTCTCAGCAGAGTCAATGTCGACACTCCCACTGTCTGTCGGACTCATCGACTTGCAGAAGTTTCAAATCCTTGCCTATGGAGTTAAGAACTTGTTTCATGTGTCGTTCCCATACATGCAAAACACAGTCAACCCAAACAGACATAAACAAGCACATAAAGAAGTGATAGCCTATGAACAAAATCATCTCGTTTATTATTCAAAGACTGTTTGTGATTCCACAAGGAAATAGTAGAGCAAACATCTGCTTTAAGGGCACTATTCGTAATAAGAGAACATTTAGAGCATAATTAAAAAACAAGCAGTTAAGACGGGCCACAAATTCATAACATATAACCTAACACATAATAAGACATGTTAACATAGCATATAAATCATAAACGATGCATAAAAACCAAACAAAGCACGAACGAAATAAGAAAATAACAACCAACAACGAGATGAAGGTAGCGGCCGCGCCACCTTTTACAAGAACCTTATTTTCATCTTATCCCATTTCTTTTAAGTTCTTATTTTCTAAATTTCATGGAGATTTGAGCATGCAATGGATCATTTGATGAATAGTAAGGGTTAAGGCCAATTTGAAGATTTTGCTTGAATCTTTGTGTTCCTTTCTGAATTGATGCATCATAAATGATCCCAAGACTTCCATTAATGTTTATATGAACTTGTAGCAGGTGTTAGTTGCATATATTGAAGGATTCTATTAATGTTTTGTATGAAAATGAAAGATATAAATATGATTAATCCATTTTCGTCCCTTCCTTTGCATATAGCTTCGGTTTTAGCATTAAATATGGCATGAAAATGATACATTTTGTTGCATAAAGTTATCTTAGCTTGTTGGTTGAGATTGGGATTGGTCGCAGCCGCAAAACAGAGCATACTACAGAAGAAGTCATAGAAAACCAATCCCAATCTCTACCAACAAGCTAAGATAACTTTATGCAACAAAATGTATCATTTTCATGCCATATTTAATGCTAAAACCGAAGCTATATGCAAAGGAAGGGACGAAAATGGATTAATCATATTTATATCTTTCATTTTCATACAAAACATTAATAGCATCCTTCAATATATGCAACTAACACCTACTACAAGTTCATATAAACATTAATGGAAGTCTTGGGATCATTTATGATGCATCAATTCAGAAAGGAACACAAAGATTCAAGAAAAATCTTCAAATTGGCCTTAAACCCTTACTATTCATCAAATGATGCATTGCATGCTCAAATCTCCATGAAATTTAGAAAATAAGAACTTAAAAGAAATGGGAGAAGATGAAAAACAAGTTCATGGACTTACCTTTCAAATTTGAGGCGAATCGGAGGAGTATTGAGCTTGATATTGCTAAAGTGAATAGTATCTCTCTCCCTCCTTGGAATCTCGGTTTGCTGCTTCTTTCTTCTCTTCTCTTAGGTTGAGTCCAAAATAAGGGACAACGGGGTGAAAGAGGGTTAATTTAGGGTCATAATGGTTCAAATATGGGGTGATTTGGTTTTGAAACGGGTCAGATATGAGCAAAACGGGCAGGGTGGCAAATCTATCACACGGGGCTCGATTCGGGCAAAATACGGGGGTTCAAAAGGGCTTACAAAAATACAAAACTAGGTTCCTTAGCTTCCATTCTTCATTATGAGTCCGAAGCTTCTTTCAACATTTGAATCCAAATTCCCGAGCTCAAGTTACACTAACACAAGGAGCGCTAAAATGAATTCGGCCCTCGAGTCCCTAACAAATAAAACGGTTCAAGAACCGTATCAAACGAGCTCAAAACATAAAATGAACACAGAAACGATTTCATAAATCATATATTTCATGTATAACATGTAGTCACAAAAATTAAAAATAAGTACGGGGTCAAACGAATTAAAACGGAATCAAACGGGGCAATGCGTTCCAATATTCCAACATAAACTTAATAAATAATTCAAATAAATTCAAGAATAACATGTATTTACATAAATAAATAAATAAAAAGCACAATTAACACTCTCGTTACGACGTACCTGTACAGCCGGATGAGCGGGATGTTACAAGTTTTACGTGATATTAACTTGAACGGTTTAAGTGGTACCTTCTTGCACTTATTTGCATATATTGCATTCACGAGCATCGCCGAGCGTCTATTTGGTACATAATTTAGTCTAAGTCTCGGATATTGTGTTATTTTTTTATAGAGTCACTTCTGAACATCGTCGAATCCGTCATATACCATTTTCATAACCTTTAACCGTATTCATAAGATCATAAACTTAGCTTATAAACACATTTTTAACTGTATAATAAGTATATAGTCGCATGCGGGAGAGAAATCAACACATATTAAGCCATAGGACAATTAACTAAAAGAAAGAATCCTAAACCTCACCTTATAGCAAAAGAGGTAGAAGACGGAGACTTAGACTTAGACTCGATATATGTACGAGCATACTTAAGCTTATGTTTTTAACGCTTTATGTACTTTTATGTTATGGTATGTGCAAGAAAAGCCTTGAAACATGGGAATATGGTAAGGTATGGTATCTCGGGCCCTAGGAATTGTCCGTAAGGACACTCGGGATGGCAAAGGCTATCAAGGTTAAGCCTGTGCAGAATTGCCACACGAAGTTCTTGCACGCGACTCTTGGAGGTTGAGAAGGCATAGTTCTTTATGCCTTCGGTGAATTGCGGAGAAGGTACAATCTGGGCTCGCTACCCCATGTACAATGATAATGTAGATGGAGAGGGTTGATTCCCGAACACCAATGGAGTGATGGAGGATATGTTTATGATTTTGATTTTTTTGATCTGTTATGAGGTGTGAAGGTGCAGGCCCGTACTCATAGGGCATATGGTTTTATTTATGTTATTAATGGATTATAAATTGAGTTAGGCTTTCTTTTATGTATTATATGATATGTTCATGAAAATGATTTGGTATGCAAAACCCTAGCCCCGATTCATGACCATCCCTTTGATATGTGCTATGCTCTATATATATACGTGTGTGGGTGTGCGTTAGCCCCCTCACTCAGTCGAGTTAAGAATGACCCTCTCTTTTTCTCTAGTTGTAGATTGCTCGAGCTAGGCGGGGAAGTGCATCGTCAAGTCGTACTAGTTCGTTTAGGTCGAGTCTGCATTCACATGTCGCAACTTTTGGATACTTTGGGATATGTATTTGACTATGGATTTGAAATATGATACTATGGTGATACTTGATGTATTTTAGGACGTGTGGGCCATATATATATGCTTGTAGGGCTTGTGTAGAGCTCTTATTTGGATCCTGTTTGATTGCTTCCGCTTTTTGATTATTTCTTTTGCATGCTCTGTTTTGCCTTAGCCCCACTTAGCCTAGTGTCTAAGTGTAGGTCCCCGTTCGCTTAGACTTGGGCTCATGTATAGACTTCCATTTCATATGTGGGTTCGAGTTTAAGTGTGGGGGATGTGGTGTCCCATCGCTCCGGGCGTTATGTTTTTCTTGCTTACTTCAAAATGTGGGTGAGAGAAAGAGTGAGGGATTAGGTTGGTTGAGTTAGGGTTCAAAAACGGGTCGAATATGAGTTAAAACAGGATCAAATACGGCTAAAACGGTTAGGGTAGGGCATTCGGTGCATGCTACCCGGTTCTCTAAAGTTTCGAAGGTTCAACGGACTTAAGAAATTATGAGGCTTCTTCTATTGGATCCGAATCATCAATATATGTCCAACGATGGGGTAGGAATTCGAATCTGAATTCTTGAGCTCAAGTTATGACACTCAGAACCCAAGGTGTTCTAAATGCTCTTTATGCCCTTAAGTCCCTAATTCACCAAAATGGTGCAAAACCTCAAAACAAGTTCAAAAACATGTAATAGGCACATAAACGAGTTCAAAATTCATATATTTTATGCATATCATGTAGTCAAAAAATTTAAAATCAAATTCAATGTCGAACGGGTCAAATTCGGGGTCAAAGAGACAAAACGATCAAAGTTCCACGTACAAGTTCAAAGTATACGTTCAAGAAATAATTCATCTATCTCAAGAATATCATATAAGTACATAAATAAATAATTTAGATACACAAGTAGCACACTCGTGACATCATACCTGTACGGTCGAACGGACGGGGCATCACAACCTCCCCCCTTAAAAGCTCCTGGTCCCTAGGTTCTCTTTTGGGGCCTGGAGCAACTCCGGGAACTCAGCTCAACTCCATGCTTCGGCTGCGCCATTTTGATTTTGTTTTCAAGTCCATTCTCGGATTTTCAAATCCCGTCACAAGACTTCCACCAAAGAAACTGCTAAAGCTTAGACTCTAACCTCTGCCAAACTTAAAACTCCAACCAGTTGCTCATGAACGTCGGACCTAGCTCAAGCAGCACCTTTGAACTAGGAGATGGTAGACTCCTTGGGATATCACTTCCTTAGTTGAGGAATAAGAAAGACTTTTCCTATCCTAGAAAACTTGCTGGGAAAACCAACCGGAGAGCTACTTCCCTTTTATTCTCCCAAGAATCTCAAGGGTCTAAGTAGCACGGGTTAAACTTCCCGTCTTACCAATCCGACCGAACCCCTTGTAGGAGATGCTTCTAAGAAGTTTTGATCCCTAACTTCGAACTCTAGGGTCTTCTCTCCGAACAATGAAGCTCTCGAAACCTTGTCGAACAACCACGCTATGAGAAAATGGGTTAACTGTAGCACCCCGCACAGTGGGTCATCACATGCCCAGCACCTAAGCCCAAACCACATACGAGCTAGGAAACCCTTACATGAACCAAACAAAGGCGAACTGGGAGACAAACAGGCATACACCTAAGCTAAGCGGAATGTAGACCCTGCCAGATAAAACAACCACCAACCATATGCGTATGCGGAAGCCAAACATTCATTCAAAATAGTAAAGCACAAGCAACAGGTGATGGGTTCAGCTAGCATAGATACCTAATCCCCGAATTTAACAATAATCATAAATGCAATTGGGTTGGAATCTGTCCCTAGAAACCTGTCCCGAAATTCAAATACATAAAACAAGAATGCTTACAACAACATATGTTCATACTTGTACTAATCCGAAACATGAGAAATGCAACGGACTCAAAAGAACAAAGACTCGAAAGATACATAGCATCACAAAATTGATCAAATTTTAGCAAGCACATAAGAAGTAGTTAATACAATTAATCAAGATACATATCATCACGAAATTGTTCAAATTAAAGTTGCATGTATGTATATGTCATGAATGTTCGATGTACCGTTCCACAAAGAATTAGAATTGATGATGATCTCGTGGCTTGTGTGAATGATTTAAACTATAATTAAGTTGTTTCTCGGCTTCTCTCTTATAGCCTTGGCACGTGTTCGGTTCTTAATGACTCGATTCTCAATCACTTTTATCAAGTGTTTGGAGGGTGCTCTCGACTATAATCCGATCAACCCGCTTTTCCTAATGAGTTGCAATTGTGCCACTAAGAGGTGCCAAGTTGCTCGAACCACTCTTTTAGGAGCTCGAATTTTTACATTTTCCAATTCTTCACGACAAGTTGTATTCCACCAACTCGGATACTCGAGCTAAATTCTCATCAACTCAAGTTAAAATTTTTTACCTTGGGAAGTACCTTTGAGTCATCATGGAGAACTACCGATGACCTGGAAGCTCGACTTGTTCATCTTGTATCACCTCGCAAATATCCCATCTTCCACGTTTGGTTGAATTGACTCTCATTTCTATCATCACGAAATATGATAATTTAATCGGATATTCCTTTACCCGATATTTTCTCCACCATTTTCGTAGTTCGTTCAAGTCCTCATTAACCTTGGTATCCAAAACTTACAACATAACCTCAACCCTCGCATTGGTCTTGGGAGATTGAGTTCATACCCAGACATCATGAGAGATTGGTGGCCTTGATTGGTTTCTATCGATCATCCCTTTCCTTCTTGTCACCACGATTTCTCAACATTCCTTGAACTTGCTTTTTATCCATTCAAGTACCCATTCTTTTCTAACAACTCCTTGAAGCTCTTAATCCTTTCGGCCTTAATTGTTCCTCGATAACCAAAATCTCCAAATTATTCCTTTTAACTTTGGTAGGGTCTCGTGTCTTGTTAATCCTTGCATTTTCGTTGTTCCCATTAGAAGTACTACTTCATCCCAAACTTGAATTTAAATTTTACTCCTATGTTATCTGTAACATCCTGATCGTTCGGATTTCCAGGTATGCCGTAACGAGAGGGTTATATGCGTATTTAAATTATTTAATTATGTAATTGAGTTTTATTTTAATGCTTATATGATTATTTGAAATTATACGAAATTATTTGTTTATATTATGAACTTGAACTTTGAACGTTTATGCGTATGTGCCTCGTAATTTGCTCGTTACGTGCCGGAATTCAATTCCGACTTTTGTGAAATTTTGGTATGCTTGTTATATGTAAGTTTTGAATGTGTTTGCTAGCTCGGTTTTTGTTTTTGAGTTCGTTTGATACGGTTCTTAAACCGTTTTATTTGTTAAAGGACTCGAGGGCCTAACTCGTTTTAGTGCGCCTTGGGTTCCGATTCGCGTAGCTTGGACTCGGGAATTCGAATTCGAATTTCGACACCACCATTGAACTCGTTTTGGCAATTCGGATTCATTGGAACTAGCCTTGTATTTTGCTGAAGCCGTTTGCACCCCCTTTGGCATAAATTCGATCCGAATGGACCAGATCTTTTTAACCCTACCCGTTTTAGTCCCTTTATGGGACTGAAATCAGTCCCATTTCTCCCCATTTGTTATGTGAAACAAGAGAGAGAGAGAGAGAAGAAGAGAAGCTCCAAGCCCTAACCTTCAAGAGCTCAAGTTTGACCTTGTTCTTTGCCTCTTCGACGATCCGAGGTAAGATTATTACTCGTTGCAACGTGAACTTTCTTTCTATCCGATTATTTTCTCTTCAATCCTTGTATATATGAAGCATGAGGAAGATGATGAATAGTATGATTGAATGAAAATTTGATTCCATGTCTGCATTATTGAATCATTTGATCTAGACTTGAAATATGATGTTCTTTGGAGTTAATAAGATGCGTATTTGTTAAATTTTGAGTTGTTGGATGAAGTAGGAGTGTTCCACCATTTCTGGAGCTTAAAAGATTGAAAATGGCAACTTGTTTAATCCTTGTTTTCATGCCTTCTAATTGAGATATGTAGCACCCGAACGCAAGGTACCACATCCCCCGCACCGAGACCCGACCCGTATATGAAATAGAAGTCCATACACGTGCCAAATCCACGGTGAATGGGGACACAACACACACGCTATGCTAGGCGGGACTAACCCTTAAACCATTCAAACTCAAACCAATATAAATCAGAGTTATAATGAAACGCGGAAGCGAGAACAACATATAATATATACAATGAGCCACCAAGCTCCAAAATAGATATACAAAATCATTCAAGTACCCAAGGCCACACGGCCTACAAAATCATAACGCTCCATACAATGATCATATACAAAAGAGCAATAAGAGTATGAGATGCTGAAAAGAAGTGCTAAACATAAATGCAAGACCTAGATGATTTGTATTCCCGCCTAGCACTCCTATACCTGCACAAAACAACTGAAACAAACCGGGTTCAGTCTATATGAGACTGGTGGGTATAAAACGGGGCATAAGATATAATATTGCAGAAATTAAACACATACATGCAAGCCCTAATCCCGTATGAAGTTTGATAAGAATTTCCCAAGTGGTTAAAATAAAAGAAAACATCAGCGGGATTACGACGTTCATATTCATTCATAATTGTTCATAAGGGTTTATGGCCCGGCGAGTGGGCGTGCCCAATCTACAACCTACACCTCGTGTAATCATAATCAATTATTCATTCATTATCATACATATCTTTTGTGCTCATACATATCATGATCATAATCATTCATATACACCTTCTTGCTCCGGGTGGTAGACGGGTTTGCAAGGCCCGACTACCTAATCATATCAATGCGGCTATGAGGTTCATGAGTCCTCAAAGCTCGATTAGCGTTTTCTCGTCAAAAACTCCTTGACGAGGTCTGTTTCGCCGTAAATTGGTTGGAACTAGTATATGGGATCATCGTCGGCCCTTGCCTCCCCGAATAGCCACATACACTAAGTCCCTGGGCCCGTACAATCATAACCATGTCTCGCCAAAAATCATAAGGTACGGTTTCATAATTAAAAAGGGGTCAAACGTTTGAAATCATTTACCCGAAATGACTCGATTTATATATATATATACTATTTTGGCTTAAAACTTTTCACGTAAGGGATATATCGGGGAGTTTTAACTATTAGAAGAAAAACCCACCTATTACAAGCAAAAGAAAGGCACAAGCGTCTCAATGGTCGCCCTCGTCTCCGACCAAACCCGAATATGTGCAAAAGAAAGGTATGAGACTCAAAATGACCATATATGACGCTCGGCAATGAACTGAATATGACATGAATACATAAAAGATCATATTGTACTATGAAAATGTTCATGTGCACTATTAAGGAATTTAAGACATATAATCAATCCATTTGTTCATTCATTTCATTCAAATTCATAAATTCATATCAATTAATCTAAGAATTTAGTTAACATCATATCACACAATATTCATATTCCCAGTTAGAAATAAGATAAATGAAACATTCAGTCAATAATCGATAAATTAAATACGTGAATTAGAATTCAATTAAATTCTAAAATTGAATTAAATCAAATAATATTTAAAATATATAATAAATATATATATATATATATATATATATATATATATATATATAAATATATATACCATACATGCATGAAAATAATATTCCAAGGCCATGCATGCAAAATGAATTACAAAGCCATGCATGCAGTTGAAATGAAAGCCATGCACACACACAAAATACACCAATCACGCACACCCTTATGCATGCACAGCAAACACACATAACACTCATGAATGCAAACACTACCATGCACATAAAGGACATATATATATATATATATATATATATATATATATATATATATATATATATATATATATTACACACACACACCTGCTGACCAATGGAAGAACAGCAGCAACAACACTCCAAATTAAGCTAACACACACACGCAGTAACACAAGGAAGCATCGGCCCAACAACAAGAAAGGAAAAGAAAGATAAAGAAGCAGTAGAAGGGAAGAAGAAAAGAACAGAGAAGCAGAGCAGGCTGCAGCGTGAGTAGCCGGCCGGGTACTCTCCAAGAGAAAACTCTCCCCTCCCGGGGAGAGTGTTACAGAAACAGCACAGACGTAGCAACCGTAAACGGAAAAACAGGGGAAGGAAAAATCAAGGAAAGGAGCAGGCCAAAACATACACATAATTTACAATCAATTTATGCCAACACTCAAGGTAAGAAGGGGCTTCAATACTCAGCAAAATAGGCATGAATGAACCTCAACAAATGCAGCAAAACTGAGAACGAAAAGGCAGCAACTCCAGCGGGAAAAAAACAGGGGAAGAAGAGGAAAGAATAGAGCAAGCCTAGACATGATCAAACAACCATCAAAACAGCTACAAATAAGCTAAAAATGAACAGCATTTGACATTACAACAAGTTCCAAAAGCTTAGCAGCAGTCCTGTACGTGAAGGGAGGCAAGATCCAGTTTGAAATTCAATTAATACATATCCATTTCATTGATGATATCTCACCAACCTCTTAACCAACAATTAATACAGGTATACTTAGTCATAAATGAAGGAAAAGGATCATATATATATCACCGAAACACATCAGAGATCAAAGAGATTCAAGAAATCAACAAAAGACTCAAAAACCTAACTATTCACTCTCAAGCTCCAAACCTTATGAAATCTGAGTCAAAATTAGGGATTAAAGGATGAAAATAACCATAGATGCATGTACAACATAATCCTAACTCACCTTGTCGATTGGATGAGAGTTGATTGAGATTTGAGCTCTAAAACCTCAAGGATTTGCACAGTTACTGGAAAAACTGGAAGATGAGGGTTTGGCTGAAATTTCTGGTTTTTGTTATGATATATCTCGGTTAGGGGTGGTTATGGGATAAAAGAGGATTGAACTAGGGTTAAAAAGCCACCAACCATAGTTAATTTGGTTAAGTTTTGATCAAGTTATGGCCAATATAGTGAAAGGTGGTCATATTGATGCCGTTTTGTTCTTCGGTTGGATTTCGGAGGTTCAAATGATTTCAGAAAAATATGTGACTTAGTTTATTAAACTCAAATCTTCAATACGAGTTCAACGAAGTTGACGAAACTCGAATCCGAGTTCCCGAGCTCAAGATATCACGTACGGAACCAAGGGTGCGCTAATTGCTCGTTAGCCCACGATTTGGTTCCACAATTCAAATTAAATTCGTTAACATATCCAACAAGTTTGAAAATATAAACCGAGCATATAGGAATGTTAATAACACACTTATTTACCACATACTACAATTTCACGGCATTTCGATATCATTTCATATAAGAACGATGCACAATTGAAATAACTATGCACATATTTATACAATTCATGCATATTAAAAATTAATCAAATAAATCAAATTCTAATATTAAATAAAATTCAAGTCAACGTATTATTATAGAAATTAATTAATTAGGTTAAAACATGATTAATTAGCATAACACTTAATTAACAATATAATTAACATAAACCACTTAATTAACATTAAACATTAAATTAACAATAATTAAAGAAATATATATATATATATATATATATATATATATATATATATATATACACTTAAAATAACGAAATAGGTATAGATAATATTAAATTGAAATAGAATATAATAAAATAAAATAATAACAATTTATAATAAAATTAAATATAAAACACGGAAAAACAATTAATTCGTGCAAATTGGTAAACGCATACGTCGTACCTTTACGTCCGAAAAGTCGGGGCGTTACAAGATATGTGTTAGAGCATGTATATGTGAACTTATGCCTTGAATTTGATGTGTTTTGGTTGAGTGTTGCTTGAGTTTTGTGCTTTGTTGCCTTCTCCCGCGAGTCCCTTGCTCTTTCTGCGTTTTTTTAGGGTCTGGTCATGATCCAAGGCCATGGATTTGGCTCCACGAGTGTGGATTGTGAGGTAGGGACTTGGGTTTTTCGACCAGAGAATCCACGGGCGTGGATTTTTGTACTTGGAAAAATCCACGGCGTGGATCCTCCCCTGTTTTCTGTTTTAGTTTGTTTTGCTCCGTTGACCCTTCATCCGAACTCCGATTAACCTGATTTTTTAACTGATGGAAACCTATTGAAGTCTAGAATATTCTCCAATTAAAATTTCCTCATTATCATTTCTCGTTTGTGAGATATAATCAACTCTTTTTGGTGTCGCTACTTCTTCGGAAATCTGCATTCATCCAACTTCGGGCCTATGCCATTTTCACCTTGCTTTGAACCTTGATTCGATCCTTATACCATTGGAAAGGTCTATTTGTCTAGTTTCTTATCCAAAAAACGAAACTCAATTCCCACATCTCAAACGCAAGATATTCTCAGTTTTCCACAGCCTATACGTTTTGAGAATTTCCAGTTTTTTACCTCTTTTCGCCCGGAGCCATCTTTTTGTGTTTTCTTCCCTTTTGCTTGTACTTTTCTGACTTGTAACTTGTTATATCTTGTATTTGTGTGTGTGATTGATCTCATATGTTATGATATGCGTGTTATATGAAAATTACGAATTCGTTTAATGTGATTTATTAGACTTATGATGCGATATGAGCGTGTATGCATTATGTTAATTTGTTAAGCTTCATACTCATAACTTGCATTTATACATATTCGTTGAGCATCATTATGGTTCATTTTGAGTCTAAGTTTATCTCTTGTTCTTTGTTTTGCTCTTAGGTTCGTCTCGTTGTTGAGGAGGATGTTCTTTAGTTTGCTTTTGGTCCGTTTTGTTCGGTTTGGTCGACAAGGTGAGGTTTTCTTTCCTTTTAGTTATTATGACCTAAAACCCTATTTTTATTTCGAACCCGCATGCGACTTATATATGTATATATATAGCTATGTATTTGATACGTATTTTATGGGATTTGTCCCTTTTGTCATGAGGCTTCGAAAAATGCTTTTATATGCATCTAAGCTTTATTTTAATTTACTTTGCAAAGTTTTGGGAAGTGTGATTGTGTATAAGCGTGATTTGACGTATGTATAAGCTTCGTTTGATAAGTGTAAGTGTAAGGTTGGGCCCCGGAGAAGTGGTATGTGATCTCGGGTCGGCCATGGGGTCGCCGGGCTCTCTCATCAACACAACTCCATTTACGAGAGACTTGGCTCAACCTCGGGTGGTCGAGGGGAAAGCGGGTTCTCTTCTGCCGACGGGTGCATGTGTCATGGCCCGCCGAAGGAGCGGGCGGGATCCCCCGACTCATGTTATGTATTTATGTGGGGGTTGAGAGGGGCACCTCTCTTCCCCAAACTGTGTGGAGGTGGGATTGATTTATGATTCATTTTGTTTTCGCTTTGCCTTTGCCTATGAAGTAAGTGGGTTAGATTTCGAGCTTTCAGTTCAGTATGTTATGCTTTTGTTATGGTTGTGAAACGGGGGCGGATTTCTAAACTCTAAAACTGGGTTGATTTTGGCCTTCGGCTTCAAACTTCTTTCTTTATATATCTATTACCACGGGTTAAAATGTTTTAGCATGTAAAAACCGTGCCCGGCTCATGAACCCTTTCTGCTTTGTATATGCTTTGCTCTTATGTATATGTATATGTGCGTGTGTTAGACCCCTCACCAGTCTTGTAGCACCCGGAGCGCGGGCGACCACATCCCCCGCACCTAAACCCGAACTCGCATATGAAATGGGAAGTCCATACACGAGCCCAAGTCTAAGCGAACGGGAGACCACACACACACTAGGCTAGGCGGAGCTAAAACAAACTCAGAGCGCGCGATAAATAAACAAATAGCGGAAGCAAGGAGCTATAGAAATATAAAATTACAAGATTAACATATACATGGTGATCAAATATACGAAGCCAAACGATACGTATTTCCAACATAAACTTCATAACATGATCAATACATTAAATACAAGACAAAATGAATGCAATGCACCTAGCACGACCTAAACCCAAAAGTGAGACTCGAACGACCCACTTCTCCGCCTAGCTCGTGCCCAAAAGGCCTGCAACCTAAAAGTAGGAAAAGGAGAGGTGTCAGTCATATCTCGACTGAGTGAGGGGGCTAACGCACACCCACACACTATACATAATAGAGCAAAGCACGTAAAACATAAAGGTCATGAACCGGGAATAGGTTTTTGCATACCAAATCATTAGCAAAGGACATTACATATCGTATACGTATACAATTCATATTCCTTATCAAATACATTAACATAAAGTCTCTATTCCCGTTTCATAATCCAACCATTTCATTAAGCTCGGCGAGTACGAGCATAGATCCCATCCTGGGCTTCTCATTACATTACATTACATAAAACAGAAATCACATTCAATCCCCTTCTCCGGTGATGGAAGAGTCCGTCGACCCTAGCCATCCATTACATTATACATTCCTCGAGGGGTGATTAACCCACACGAGTGCCATTATACATTCCTCGAGGGGTGATTAACCCACACGAGTGCCATTACATTATACATTCCTCGAGGGGTAGCTAGCCCACACGAGTCCTCCCCGGTTCATTCCGAAGGCATCAAGAGCACCACGACTTCCCCAACCTCCCTAGGGTCGTATGTAGTACCTTGGATGGAGAACGTGCACAGGGGTCATAACCGGCGACCCCATGGTCGTCCCGGGTCCCCCTTACCCACATCTCCGGGGCCCAACATTACCATTACATTACCTTACCTTACCTTACCTTTCATTTCATTGCATTCTCGCTCATTACAAATCATTAACATTACGAACATTAGCATTACACTTCCATAAACATTAACATTCATTAAAACATAAGCTTATATATGCTCATAGATATAGCCCTTTCGAAAGTCAAAACTTGATAACAAGATCATAAACATATTGTACATTACACATATTTAACTATATATATAATATATAGTCGCATGCGGGTTAGAAAACAAACATTTAAGGGTCTTAGGTCGCTTAACTAAAAGGAAAAGAACCTAAACCTCACCTTAGCAAAAGTAGAGACAAGAAACGGGGCAACCGGCAAAGAACCACCTAAACCTTGGGCTTAGCAATGTCCGGAAGCGGCTCTGAAACAAAAAGGGGATAAAACCCGAGACTTAGACTCAAGTATGAACCATATAGACGCTCGGCAATGCTTATGCATGCAAATGAAATGAAATGAATGCATACTTAAGTCATATGAGGGCATACAAGGCAAATACGAAAAAAAACATCAAAATTAGAAGCATAAAAAAATAGGTATAATTCATAACCCGAAGCTTAAAATCTCAAATAATAAGTTCACATATTTATGAATATTAAATGAACCATATGAAGCAAAGAAACGCACGCGAAACACGAAAAAAAACAACTGAAAAATAAAAAGGGGGGTCGAGGTCTCTACCAAATTTGCACACAAACTGGTCGAGACCTCTACCTGCAAGTCGTAGCGAAAAAAACAGGTGGTCGCGACCTCGACCAAAACAGTAGCAAAAACGGTCGCGGCCTCGACTGCCTTGGCGAGAACAGGGCAAAGTTACGTTTGCAAGCCAAAAATCACCCCAAACCAACATTAATCAAATCCCAACTCAACATAACACATATTAGGATGAAAATACGACAAGAAAACATAAAATTCATGGAATCTTTAAGCCTAAGTATGAAGATAAATGAAGAATCAATGCAAGAAATACACACAAGTTCATATGTCACCAAAAACTTTAAAAACCCCAAAATGAAAACCAAGGAATTCTAGCTTCTCATGCAAAACTCAGCTCATACATATACATATGGATGTCTTAGGACCAATAAAGATGCAAAGCTTCCAACAAAACTCCAAGAGATCACCCAAATTTCATCAAATAGCCAAAACCTACATTATTCACATAATTCTCCAAACTCAAACAAAATCACATTCTCAAGAGAAAACAATCGGTAGATAGATGGAGGATGTCGTGGAGAGTTCGGAACTTACTTTGGATCGAAAATTGATCAAGAAATGGAGGAGATATGGTGATTCAAAGTGACCAAAGCTTGGGAGTAAGGGGAGAGCTTTAAGTCTTGGACCGGTTCGGTTCAAGGGGGTTCGGTTCGGTTCAAAGTTTCCCGGTTCAATTGGTTTGGTTCAAAAGGTGTTGGGTTCAAGTCCAAAATTATCATAAATTCAATATAATCAAATTTCACATAGGTTCAAATAGATTTAATTAGAACAAGTAAGAAAATTATAAGAAATAAAACGACAATTAAATCACATAATTCACGTAAAGTATAGAATTAAACTCTCTCGTGACGCCGTACCTGGAATGCCGAAGAGGCGGGGTGTCACAAACTCTCCCCCTTAAAAAGGACCTATCCTCAGGTCCGGCTTGGGACCTCAAACCACTCCGGATACAACTTGTCATCATCTCATCGATCTCACGAGTTGACTCTTCGATTTTCGACCTCTTGCCTTCTTTGATCTTGCACCTCAAGTCTTACCTCTTCCCGATGGCTCTAACAGGTTGACAAGGGAAGCTCGACCCTCAAGCTTACCGAACACTCCCGTCAAAGAAATCTCACTAAGAACTCTCAAAAGGAACTCATAACAAGGTCATGCGCAAGTAATAGGGCGTACAAGAGAGTGAAAACAAATATAACAACAATCACAACAATGCATCCCGAAAATAAATGCATAAATGGTCTTGGGATCGACCAATGCGTGTGATGTTATGCCATGAATGCAATTGTACCTCCCACCGCGGCATTTTGATTAACCTCGGCTGCTCTTTCTCCTTCTCCCCTCAAAACATACGCCCGAGCTTGATTCGCGGGCCTTGGATTTCCTCCCGGCACATATTCCGGCCTCTTTCGTGGGCATTGATCTAACATATGCTCCGGTGACCCACATCCGAAGCACTTCCGGTGAAGCTTCCAACAATTCTCCGACAAATGGTTTGTTCGATGGCAATGTACACACTCGGGACCCTTGATAGCCAAAGGAGGATTTAGATTTGTCGGTTTGGGTTGCTTGTTTTGAGGATTAGGAAGTGGATGAACTTCGTACACCGGTCTCTTTCCAAGATTTGATGGAGTATCCGAGCTAGAGCTTTGGCCGGTGTGTGAACTCTTTCTTCTCATAACCACCCGGTCTTCAACTCTCAAAGCCTTGTCCGTCACTTTAGCCCACGTGCTAGTATTTGAAGCTTCTAATGCATCCTTCATATCCTCCCGAAGCCCTTGGAGAAATTGGGAGGCCTTACTCTCCTCGTCATTTGCAATACTAGGGGCATAGCGTGAGAGTCTCTCGAACTCGTTTATCTAGTCCGTCACCGACATCCCTCCTTGCTTGAGGTCCATAAACTCTCCCAAGTGCCTATTCCGTGTAGCTTTCGGGATATACTTGTTCTTACACTCTTGGATGAACACTTCCCAAGTGATTTCTTCCCCGGAGGCCCCTAATTTCCCTTGAACACTTAACCACCAATTATAAGCTTGTCCTTGTATCATGGTGAGGGTGCATTGAAGTTTCTCATCCGGTCTACAAGGTATAAGATTCCATATCCGGTTTGTTTGGACCAACCATTCTTCGGCTTGAATATCATTCCCACCAATGAAAACCGGTGGGTTTTGATTCTTGAATTCCCTGAGGGTGGTTGTAATAAGAGCTCCTCCATGATTACCGATCGGCGGGGCATTATTCCTTTCTTGGCTACGTTGCTCTAAAAATATCGCGAGCCTTTCCATAAAGTTCCCCGGATCCATTTGCGGTGGTGGTGGGTTGTTATTCCCTTGTTGAGGAGTGTGATCCCGATGATGACGATGCTCGGGAGATCTATCTCGACGATGATATCTTCTTGGAGGCATATTTCTGCAAAAGTTCAAGAATTTCCAATATATATGCGTGCGGGTCAATTCATGTTCATGTGCACAATTAACAAAAAGATAAACAAATGAGCACATAAAATCACATAACCATGTTATCCTATGTCGTACGACCTAGATAGACTCAGTACGACACTAGAACTCTGGTTTTGCAACCCGGAGCTCTGATACCACTTTAGGATGTAGCACCCGGAGTGCGGGCGACCACATCCCCCGCACCCAAACCCGAACTCGCATACGAAATGGGAAGTCCATACACGAGCCCAAGTCTAAGCGAACGGGAGACCACACACACACTAGGCAAGACGGAGCTAAAACAAACTCAGAGCGCGCGATAAATAAACAAATAGCGGAAGCAAGGAGCTCTAGAAATATAAAATTACAAGATTAACATATACATGGTGATCAAATATACGAAGCCAAACGATACGTATTTCCAACATAAACTTCATAACATGATCAATACATTAAATACAAGACAAAATGAATGCAATGCACCTAGCACGACCAAAACCCAAAAGTGAGACTCGAACGACCCACTTCTCCGCCTAGCTCGTGCCCAAAAGACCTGCAACCTAAAAGTGGGAAAAGGAGAGGTGTCAGTCATATCTCGACTGAGTGAGGGGGCTAACGCACACCCACACACTATACATAATAGAGCAAAGCACGTAAAACATAAAGGTTATGAACCGGGAATAGGTTTTTGCATACCAAATCATTAGCAAAGGACATTACATATCGTATACGTATACAATTCATATTCCTTAACAAATACATTAACATAAAGTCTCTATTCCCGTTTCATAATCCAACCATTTCATTAAGCTCGGCGAGTACGAGCATAGATCCCATCCTGGGCTTCTCATTACATTACATTACATAAAACAGAAATCACATTCAATCCCCTTCTCCGGTGATGGAAGAGTCCGTCGACCCTAGCCATCCATTACATTATACATTCCTCGAGGGGTGATTAACCCACACGAGTGCCATTATACATTCCTCGAGGGGTGATTAACCCACACGAGTGCCATTACATTATACATTCCTCGAGGGGTAGCTAGCCCACACGAGTCCTCCCCGGTTCATTCCGAAGGCATCAAGAGCACCACGACTTCCCCAACCTCCCTAGGGTCGTACGTAGTACCTTGGATGGAGAACGTGCACAGGGGTCATAACCGGCGACCCCATGGTCGTCCCGGGTCCCCCTTACCCACATCTTCGGGGCACAACATTAAAATTACATTACCTTACCTTACCTTACCTTTCATTGCATTGCATTCTCGCTCATTACAAATCATTAACATTACGAACATTAGCATTACACTTCCATAAACATTAAACATTCATTGAAACATAAGCTTATATATGCTCATAGATATAGCCCTTTCGAAAGTCAAAACTTGATAACAAGATCATAAACATATTGTACATTACACATATTTAACTATATATATAATATATAGTCGCATGTGGGTTAGAAAACGAACATTTAAGGGTCTTAGGTCGCTTAACTAAAAGAAAAAGAACCTAAACCTCACCTTAGAAAAAGTAGAGACAAGAAACGGGGCAACCGGCAAAGAACCACCTAAACCTTGGGCTTAGCAATGTCCGGAAGCGGCTCTGAAACAAAAAGGGGATAAAACCCGACACTTAGACTCAAGTATGAACCATATAGACGCCCGGCAATGCTTATGCATGCAAATGAAATGAAATGAATGCATACTTAAGTCATATGAGGGCATACAAGGCAAATACGAAAAAAAACATCAAAATTAGAAGCATAAAAAAATAGGTATAATTCATAACCCGAAGCTTAAAATCTCAAATAATAAGTTCACATATTTATGAATATTAAATGAACCATATGAAGCAAAGAAACGCACGCGAAACACGAAAAAAAACAACTGAAAAATAAAAAGGGGGGTCGAGGTCTCTACCAAATTTGCACACAAACTGGTCGAGTCCTCTACCCGCAAGTCGTAGTGAAAAAAACAGGTGGTCGCGACCTCGACCAAAACAGTAGCAAAAACGGTCGCGGCCTCGACTGCCTTGGCGAGAACAGGGCAAAGTTACGTTTGCAAGCCAAAAATCACCCCAAACCAACATTAATCAAATCCCAACTCAACATAACACATATTAGGATGAAAATACGACAAGAAAACATAAAATTCATGGAATCTTTAAGCCTAAGTATGAAGATAAATGAAGAATCAATGCAAGAAATACACACAAGTTCATATGTCACCAAAAACTTTAAAAACCCCAAAATGAAAACCAAGGAATTCTAGCTTCTCATGCAAAACTCAGCTCATACATATACATATGGATGTCTTAGGACCAATAAAGATGCAAAGCTTCCAACAAAACTCCAAGAGATCACCCAAATTTCATCAAATAGCCAAAACCTACACTATTCACATAATTCTCCAAACTCAAACAAAATCACATTCTCAAGAGAAAACAATCGGTAGATAGATGGAGGATGTCGTGGAGAGTTCGGAACTTACTTTGGATCGGAAATTGATCAAGAAATGGAGGAGATATGGTGATTCAAAGTGACCAAAGCTTGGGAGTAAGGGGAGAGCTTCTCTTCCTTCTTCTCTCTTGTTTAACGTGGAAATGGGGGAAGAAGAGGGTTCAAGGCTTTAAGTCTTGGACCGGTTCGGTTCAAGGGGGTTCGGTTCGGTTCAAAGTTTCCCGGTTCAATTGGTTTGGTTCAAAAGGTGTTGGGTTCAAGTCCAAAATTATCATAAATTCAATATAATCAAATTTCACATAGGTTCAAATAGATTTAAATAGAACAAGTAAGAAAATTATAAGAAATAAAACGACAATTAAATCACATAATTCACGTAAAGTATAGAATTAAACTCTCTCGTGACGCCGTACCTGGAATGCCGAAGAGGCGGGGTGTCACAAGTCTCTAGGACTAACCCTCGTTATTTCTGTCTTTTCCCCCATTTGATTTGAGTTTGCAGGTACCTGTTTCGAGGATTTTGGAGCTAGACGGTTGTCTTTGAGTCGTGGTTGAGGATAGCTTGAGTCTCATGCATTGTATTTCGCTTTCTTTCTGTTTTTTGCTAAGTCTTGATAAATGTATAATTTGCTTCTTAGTTCTGTCCTGGGTTTCAGTTTTGTATATTTGCTTTATATCTAAAATTGTATAAATTTTTATGGAGAACAAGATATGATATGTCCTCGCACACTGTGAGTTTTTATTTGTTGGCTTCCACGATTTTGTTTCTTGCGCACTCTGAGTAGGGTCTAGACCGCCTAGCTTAGGTTGGATTTTTATTTGTCACCCGTTCGCCATGGCTTGATGCGTAGGCGTAGTCCTCATTTCGTTTCACGTGTTGGGCTATGGTGCGGGGGATGTGGTGCCCTTCGCTCCGGGGTGTTACACTATCCTCTCCCCCTTAAGAAATTCCATCTTAGCTTGTTGAACTTACTCCTTCATTCCCTTGACTAAAATTATTGATTTTTTTTTTCAAATTTATCTTGCTTCAATTGAATAATCCTTTCGCCCATATTCACTTTAAAATGATTGGTGAGGATAGCGACCAATTCTCTTATTCTCCCTTAACCAATTCCCCATATTTTTCTAAATATCCATTGCATCCTTGTCTATCTCGTGATCCATAGATTCATTCTTCACCCAAACTCTACTTGTTCAAGATAGTCCGTGTAGTACGAGGTGAAGAAGACTTCCTATCAAACAAACACTAAACTATACATGTTGGGTAAGAATGTTCGATGCATGTCACATATTTTCAACAATTAAAGTATGTAACACACTTAGACAATTATTTCAATTAAATGGATATAAAACGAGATCAAAATAATTAATATGCCGTATGATTTATGTGCCATGAATGCAAGTACCTTTCACTTTCGTGGCAATCCTTAGCTCGGCAATTGGTCTTTTGTTCTTGGATTCGTTGATCAACTCTCTTGTGGCACCCGGAGCGCGGGCCACCACATCCCCCGCACCTAGACCCGAACCCGCATATGAAATGGGAAGTCCATACACGAGCCCAAGTCTAAGCGAACGGGAGACCACACACTCTCTAGGCTAGGCGGAGCTAAAAACAAACTCAGAGCACGCAATAAATAAAACAAATAGCGGAAACAAGGAGTTCTAGGAATATTAAAAATCCAAAAATTAACATATACATCAAAAGATTGAATGTACGTAACCCTAACAATTCATAACTCAAAAGCCAAAATTCATAACATGATTAATTCATTAAATACAAGACAAAATGAGTGTAATGCACCTAGCACGACCTAAACCCAAAAGTGAGACTCGAACGACCCATTTCTCCGCCTAGCTCGTGCTCAAAAGACCTGCAAACTAAAAGTGGGAAAAGGAGAGGAGTCAGTCATATCTCGACTGAGTGAGGGGCCTAACGCACACCCACACACTATACATATAGATAGCAAAGCATATAAAAGATAAAGGTTATGAACCGGGAATAGGTTTTGCACACCAAATCATTAGCAAAGGACATTACATAACATATACGTATACATTGCATATTCCTTAACAAATACATTAACATAAAGTCTCTATTCCCGTTTCATAATCCAACCATTTCAATAAGCTTGGCGAGTACGAGCAGAAATCCCATCCTGGGCTCCTCATTACATTACGTTACATAAAACAGAAATCACATTCAATCCACTTCTCCGGTGATGGAAGAGTCCGTCGACCCTAGCCATCCATTACATTATACATTCCTCGAGGGCGATTAACCCACACGAGTGCCATTACATTATACATTCCTCGAGGGGTAGCTAGCCCCCACGAGTCCTCCCCGGTTCATTCCGAAGGCATCAAGAGCACCGCGACTTCCCCAACCTCCCTAGGGTCGTACGTAGTACCTTGGATGGAGAACGTGCACAGAGGTCATAACCGGCGACCCCATGGTCGTCTCGGGTCCCCCTTACCCATATCTCCGGGGCCCAACATTACCATTACATTACCTTACCTTACCTTTCAATGCATTCTCGCTCATTACAAATCATTAACATTACGAATATTAGCATTACACTTCCATAAACATTAAACATTCATTAAAACATAAGCTTATATATGCTCATAGATATAGCCCTTTCAAAAGTCAAAACTTGATAACAAGATCATAACATATTGTACATTACACATATTTAACTATATATATAATATATAGTCGCATGCGGGTTAGAAAACTAACATTTAAGGGTCTTAGGTCGCTTAACTAAAAAGAAAAGAACCTAAACCTCACCTTTGAACAAAAGTGTAGTGTAGTGCGAGAAAACGATCCCAAACAACTTAAACTCCGGTCAGGACTCCTCCTGGAAGCACCCCTGAGACAAACAAACGCAATACTAAAGACTTAGACTCAAACATGTACCACTTACACGCACGGCGATGCAAATGGATGCTATGAATGCAAGAAAATATCAAATGAACACTTAAACTTTAACAAATTTCATTTCACGTTTTTCCCTTCAATATCCTAGCATAATTTCATATCGATATCATAACACATCACTTAATCATTAATCAATATCATAGGATAAGCTTAGAAGCAAAAGAAACCACTTAGTGTCAAAGGAATAAAAGAAAGGTACCATTTAAAAGTTCAAATTCAAATCACGTAAAATTCATATAAAATGAATCCATAAAATTAATTTAAGACATTTAACATATAATATGACATATTCACATAGCATATAAGTCATAAGCAATTAAAAGAAGGCATTTAAAGAGCATGAAATTAAATACAAAAATCATGCACGTGAGATCCAATTATTCAAGGTCATAACATATAAATTTAATATAACCATTTCTATAATTAAAATCAAAATAATAATATACATTACATTATAAATTTATATTCATTCACGTATACACACATTCACAAAATGTAATCATATATATATAAATGTAATCACATATATATATATATATACACGTATATATACATATAGCATACAACTATATACATATATATATCATATATAACACATATTATATTACATTTAATATATAATATAACATATATATATATATATATATACACTCACGTACACATGCAACCACATGCACAAATTCATGCATTATAATTATATATATATATATATTGACAAACACACATGTACACACCAACACCCATGCATGCACAACTCCTAGCCATATATATATACATATCATATAAAACACACACACAAACCATGCATCAAATATTTATATGCAGTCATACCCACACGTAACATGCACCTTTGCTTGAAATAAGGAAATGAAACGAAAACAAATAAATTGGCAAAGGAATTAAAGCATTCACGTACACTCACACACATGCACATGCAATCTAACATTAAAGAACAAGCAGCAGCTACCAATTAAATCAAGGAAAAGCAGCAGCCATGGATCCCTTTTTTTAAAACCATTTCATGGACAAAACATACAAGCACGCAGCAGCACCAGTTCGGCAACAAAAGCAGCAGCAGTTTAGGCATGAAACAGGGTATGATGCAGCAGTAACAGAGCAGCAAAACTGAAGAGATTTCAGTCCATAATTCAAACACAGCAGTAGCGGCAAAACTGACAGCAACAAGGAGCCATGACAGCAGTTTATTTTATGTACAAATTCGGCCAAAATGCAACTGAAACAAAGGGATAAAACAGGGCAACAACGCAGCACAGCAGGGGCAGTAGATAGTACAACATATCAGGTCCAAAACTCATGCATTTCCTATGCTAAAACATCAAAATTCAGTCACCAAATGAGCAGCAACAAGAAGCAGCGTGTAGCAGTCCATTTCAGCCCCAAAACCACTCATTTTCATCATGAAATTCAAAAGCATTAATGGCATAATTTAATACACTCAACTACCATGAATTTCATGCAAAGAAACAAGATATAAAAGCATAAATGAACTCACTCTCTAGCTTAGAAGTCAAGATAAACACATAGGAGCATGTATTCAAAATTTGAATAAAAACCTAACTATTCAACATCTATGGCATAATCATGGCTTCTCTAACATAAAATATGATTCATGTAAGGCAAAATAATCACAAGAACAAGAAGATTAGGAATCATACCTTGATCTTCAAGAAGGAGCAAAGAATCGGAAGCTTTTGAGCTTAAAAGGTATAAAAATGGAGGTTCTCTTCTTTTTCCCTTTTTGGAGCTTATTTCCTTGCCTCTTTCTTGGGGAAATTCGTGCAGCAGTAGTATGGGAGGAAGAGAGAGAGATTAGGTTGTAAAAAGTCTAGAAAATGATGGGGATTAGGTCTCCTAGCTCAAACATAGGCCATAGGTGTGTTTCAAGGTACGAGTGGCTAAAATCTACTCCGTCGGGGGTCGAAACGACATCGAAAAATTACGAAACTTGTTCCATTGCGTCCGGGTCGTCGAAAGGAGTTGAACGCCGAAGACGGGGCTCGAATCCGAGTGCCGTAGCTCACGATATAAATTAAAACGTGCACACATGTACTAAAATGACTCATTTTTCAAATGAGTCCAAAACTTTCAAAAACTTGCAAATAGGTCCAAATTCGAATTTCCAATTAAGTCCAATAATTTTAAAATCATACAATTACACCCTTAAATCACGTATTTCACATAATTCACGAAATTAGCATGCTCGGGAATAAAATTCACATATCATAAATTCATAATTTACAAGAATTCACATCATAATCTAAATTCGGGCATATTCTTGACATTTAAATCACATATTTCATATTATTTCAAATAATTCATATAAGAGAACAATTAGAAATAAATAAGAATGCATCAAATATAAATGAAAATAAATACAATTACGGAAAATAAACTCACACATGGTACAAGCCTGTACGTGCGAACGAGCGGGTGTCACAAACTCTCCCCCTTAAAAAGGACCTGTCCTCAGGTCCGGCTTGGGACCTCGAACCACTCCGGATAGAACTTCTCATCGATCTCACGAGTTGACTCTTCGATTTTCGACCTCTTGCCTTCTTTGATCTTGCACCTCAAACCTTATCTCTTCTCTATGGCTCTAACAAGTTGACAAGGAGAACTCGACCCTCAAGCTTACCGAACACTCCCGTCAAAGAACTTCTCACCAAGAACTCTCAAAAGAACTCACAACAAAGTCATGCGCAAGTAATGGGGCATACAAAGAAGTTAAAACAACAACCAACAACAATCACAATAATGCATCCCGAAAATAAATGAATAAATGGTCTCGAGATCGACCAATGCATGTGATGTTATGCCATGTATGCAAGTGTACCTTCCACCGGGGCATTTTGATTAATCTCGGCCACTCTTTCTCCTTCTCCACCCAAAGTGTACGCCTGAGCTTGAATCGCGGGTCTCGGATTTCCTCCCGGCACATAATCCGGCCTCTTGTGTGGGCATTGATCTAACATATGCTCCGATGACCCACATCCGAAGCACTTCCGGTGAAGCTTCCAACAATTCTCCGACAAATGGTTTGTTCGATGGCAATGTACACACTCGGGACCCTTGATAGCTAAAGGAGGATTTAGATTTGCCGATTTGGGTTGCTTGTTTTGAGGATTCGGAAAAGGATGAATTTCGTACACCGGTCTCTTTCCAAGAATTGAGTGAGAATCCGAATTAGAACCTTGGCCAACATGTGAATTCTTCCTTCTCATAACCACCCGATCTTCAACTCTCAAGGCCTTATCCGTCACCTTCGCCCACGTGCTAGTATTTGAAGCTTCCAATGCATCCTTCATATCCTCCCGAAGCCCTTGGAGAAATTGGGAGGCCTTACTCTCCTCGTCATTTGCAATACTAGGGGCATAGCGTGAGAGTCTCTCGAACTCGTTTACATAGTCCGTCACCGACATCCCTCCTTGCTTGAGGTCCATAAACTCTCTCAAGCGCCTATTCCGTGTAGCTTTCGGGATATACTTGTTCTTAAACTCTTGGATAAACACTTCCCAAGTGATTTCTTCCCCGGAGGCCCCTAATTTCCCTTGAACACTTAACCACCAATCATAAGCTTGTCCTTGTATCATGGTAAGGGTGCATTGAAGTTTCTCATCCGGTCCACAAGGTATAAGATTCCATATCCGGTTTGTCTGGGCCAACCATTCTTCGGCTTGAATATCATTCCCACCAATGAAAACCAGTGGGTTTTGATTCTTGAATTCCCTAAGGGTGGTTGTAGTAAGACCTCCTCCATGATTACCGACCGGCGGGGCATTATTCCTTTCTTGATTTCGTTGCTCCAAAAATACCGCAAGCCTTTCCATAAAGTTTCCCGGATCCATTTGTGGTGGTGGTGGATTGTTATTCCCTTGTTGAGGAGAGTGATCCCGATGATGACGATGCTCGGGAGATCTATCTCGACGATGATATCTTCTTGGAGGCATATTTCTACAGAAATTCAAGAAATTCCAATACATATGCATGCGGGTCAATACATGTTCATGTGCACAATTAACAAAGAAATAAACAAATAAGCGCATGAAGTCACATAACCACGTTGTCCTACGCCGTACGACCTAGACAGACTCAACACGACACTAGAACTCCGGTTTTGCAACCCGGAGCTCTGATACCACTTTAGGATGTGGCACCCGGAGCGCGGGCCACCACATCCCCCGCACCTAGACCCGAACCCGCTTATGAAATGGGAAGTCCATACACGAGCCCCGGGAGACCACACACTCTCTAGGCTAAGCGGAGCTAAAAACAAACTCAGAGCGCGCAATAAATAAAACAAATAGCGGAAACAAGGAGTTCTAGGAATATTAAAAATCCCAAAATTAACATATACATCAAAAGATCGAATGTACGTAACCCTAACAATTCATAACTCAAAAGCCAAAATTCATAACATGGTTAATTCATTAAATACAAGACAAAATGAGTGTAATGCACCTAGCTCGTGCTCAAAAGACCTGCAAACTAAAAGTGGGAAAAGGAGAGGAGTCAGTCATATCTCGACTGAGTGAGGGGGCTAACGCACACCCACACACTATACATATAGATAGCAAAGCATATAAAAGATAAAGGTTATGAACCGGGAATAGGTTTTGCACACCAAATCATTAGCAAAGGACATTACATAACATATACGTATACATTACATATTCCTTAACAAATACATTAACATAAAGTCTCTATTCCCGTTTCATAATCCAACCATTTCAATAAGCTTGGCGAGTACGAGCAGAAATCCCATCCTGGGCTCCTCATTACATTACATTACATAAAACAGAAATCACATTCAATCCCCTTTTCCGGTGATGGAAGAGTCCGTCGACCCTAGCCATCCATTACATTATACATTCCTCGAGGGCGATTAACCCACACGAGTGCCATTACATTATACATTCCTCGAGGGGTAGCTAGCCCACACGAGTCCTCCCCGGTTCATTCCGAAGGCATCAAGAGCACCGCGACTTCCCCGACCTCCCTAGGGTCGTACGTAGTACCTTGGATGGAGAACGTGCACAGAGCTCATAACCGGCGACCCCATGGTCGTCCCGGGTCCTCCTTACCCACATCTCCGGGGCCCAACATTACCATTACATTACCTTACCTTACCTTTCATTGCATTCTCGCTCATTACAAATCATTAACATTACGAATATTAGCATTACACTTCCATAAACATTAAGCATTCATTAAAACATAAGCTTATATATGCTCATATATATAGCCCTTTCAAAAGTCAAAACTTGATAACAATATCATAACATATTGTACATTACACATATTTAACTATATATATAATATATAGTCGCATGCGGGTTAGAAAACGAACATTTAAGGGTCTTAGGTCGCTTAACTAAAAAGAAAAGAACCTAAACCTCACCTTTGAACAAAAGTGTAGTGTAGTGCGAGAAAACGATCCCAAACAACTTAAACTCCGGGCACGACTCCTCCTGGAAGCACCCCTGAGACAAACAAACGCAATACTAAAGACTTAGACTCAAACATGTACCACTTACACGCACGGCGATGCAAATGGATGCTATGAATGCAAGAAAATATCAAATGAACACTTAAACTTTAACAAATTTCATTTCACGTTTTTCCTTTCAATATCCTAGCATAATTTCATATCGATATCATAACACATCACTTAATCATTAATCAATATCATAGGATAAGCTTAGAAGCAAAAGAAACGACTTAGTGTCAAAGGAATAAAAGAAAGGTACCATTTAAACGTTCAAATTCAAATCACGTAAAATTCATATAAAATGAATCCATAAAATTAATTTAAGACATTTAACATATAATATGACATATTCACATAGCATATAAGTCATAAGCAATTAAAAGAAGGCATTTAAAGAGCATGAAATTAAATACGAAAATCATGCACGTGAGATCCAATTATTCAAGGTCATAAAATATAAATTTAATATAACCATTTCTATAATTAAAATCAAAATAATAATATACATTACATTATAAATTTATATTCATTCACGTATACACACATTCACAAAATGTAATCATATATATATAAATGTAATCATATATATATATATATATATATATATGCACGTATATATACATATAGCATACAACTATATACATATATATATCATATATAACACATATTATATTACATTTAATATATAATATAACATATATATATATATATATATATATACACTCACGTACACATGCAACCACATGCACAAATTCATGCATTATAATTATATATATATATATTGACAAACACACATGTACACACCAACACCCATGCATGCACAACTCCTAGCCATATATATATACATATCATATAAAACACACACACAAACCATGCATCAAATATTTATATGCAGTCATACCCACACGTAACATGCACCTTTGCTTGAAATAAGGAAATGAAACGAAAACAAATAAATTGGCAAAGGAATTAAAGCATTCACGTACACTCACACACATGCACATGCAATCTAACATTAAAGAACAAGCAGCAGCTACCAATTAAATCAAGGAAAAGCAGCAGCCATGGATCCCTTTTTTTAAAACCATTTCATGGACAAAACATACAAGCACGCAGCAACACCAGTTCGGCAACAAAAGCAGCAGCAGTTTAGGCATGAAACAGGGTATGATGCAGCAGTAACAGAGCAGCAAAACTGAAGAGATTTCAGTCCATAATTCAAACACAGCAGTAGCGGCAAAACTGACAGCAACAAAGAGCCATGACAGCAGTTTATTTTATGTACAAATTCGGCCAAAATGCAACTAAAACAAAGGGATAAAACAGGGCAACAACGCAGCACATCAGGGGCAGTAGATAGTACAACATATCAGGTCTAAAACTCATGTATTTCCTATGCTAAAACATCAAAATTCAGTCACCAAATGAGCAGCAACAAGAAGCAGCGTGTAGCAGTCCATTTCAGCCCCAAAACCACTCATTTTCATCATGAAATTCAAAAGCATTAATGGCATAATTTAATACACTCAACTACCATGAATTTCATGCAAAGAAACAAGATATAAAAGCATAAATGAACTCACTCTCTAGCTTAGAAGTCAAGATAAACACATAGGAGCATGTATTCAAAATTTGAATAAAAACCTAACTATTCAACATCTATGGCATAATCATGGATTCTCTAACATAAAATATGATTCATGTAAGGCAAAATAATCACAAGAACATGAAGATTAGGAATCATACCTTGATCTTGAAGAAGGAACAGAGAATCGGAAGCTTTTGAGCATAAAAGGTATAAAAATGGAGGTTCTCTTCTTTTTCCCTTTTTGGAGCTTCTTTCCTTACCTCTTTCTTGGGGAAATTCGTGCAACAGCAGTATGGGAGGAAGAGAGAGAGATTAGGTTGTAAAAAGTCAAGAAAATGATGGGGATTAGGTCTCCTAGCTCAAACATAGGCCATAGGTGTGTTTCAAGGTACGAGTGGCTGAAATCTGCTCCGTCGGGGGGTCGAAACGACATCAAAAAATTACGAAACTTGTTCCATTGCGTCCGGGTCGTCGAAAGGAGTTGAACGCCGAAGACGGGGCTCGAATCCGAGTGCTGTAGCTCACGATATAAATTAAAACGTGCACACATGTACTAAAATGACTCATTTTTCAAATGAGTCCAAAACTTTCAAAAACTTGCAAATAGGTCCAAATTCGAATTTCCAATTAAGTCCAATAATTTTCAAATCATACAATTACACCCTTAAATCACGTATTTCACATAATTCACGAAATTAGCATGCTCGGGAATAAAATTCACATATCATAAATTCATAATTTACAAGAATTCACATCATAATCTAAATTCGGGCATATTCTTGACATTTAAATCACATATTTCAGATTATTTCAAATAATTCATATAAGAGAACAATTAGAAATAAATAAGAATGCATCAAATATAAATGAAAATAAATAAAATTACGGAAAATAAACTCACACGTGGTACAAACCTGTACGTGCGAACGAGCGGGATGTCACATCTCTTGCTTACCCACGGTGGTCTTCTAAACTTCCGTGATTTCCTTGCATCCATCCATGCTTCCAAGATCCGTATTTGTTGTTTAATTTCAATCTTCTATACCCGAACATCTTGATACCTCAATCCTTCCCAAAACCAATTTCCAAGTTCCTTTTTACTTCCTTGTACCCCTTATGAGACCCCAAAATCTGAAGTTGTCACCTTGATCGTAGTCTGCTCATTTCCTTCTTCGTGAGTACATAAGGATGAATGAATTTGGCTTCCATCATGATCTCATTTGTTCCATTTCAACCCGGTTATCGAACTTGAATGTCAATTTGGGTACCTTGACTTCCCATAGATTTATGTTGATTACGTCGTTGCTTGGTTCCTTTCTTGTCGCCTTCATGAATCTAAAATTGGTCGGTCTCCAACCCAATCCGAGCTTTATTTCAACCTTCAAAGTATTCCAACTCATCTCTTTCTTCTTGATTTCTTATTTTAACTTTAAGGTATTCTAACCCGAGCTTAGATTCTGATCTTAGCTTCGACCCTAACCATCTTGATTTAGCCATTCAATTCCCGTAATGCAGTTCTCTTGAAGACTCCCATTTTTAATCTTATTTCGATCATCACCCAAGGATTAAATTTATTTAGACATCCCCTCAAAGATCCCTAGCTCACTTGCTTCTCAAACCTCGACTCTAACACCTTCAAGATTCTTTTCCCTTAATCATTTATATCGAACGATCCTTTGTACTACTAAGTCGATCCCAAGTGAACATCTTGTAATTTTCTCACTTGCTCGTACATTAAAGCCTTGAATCTTGATATCTTTAGGGTTTTCTTCACTTTCCTCTCGAATTAAACGAGCCTCTTGGTCCCGGTTGATCAACTCCGTTTGTAATGTAGGTACGTGTTGATCTTGTGAACGATAAACGTCACGCACCCATACCATTGCTTTATCCAAACCAATCTTCATGCCCGATTTGATTCCCAGCTAACCTTGACTCCCATCCTATATCCTTGCCATACAACCACCAATTACCCAAATCCTTCTAAATCTCCGGAGCCTTTTTCAATTCATCCATACCCAAAAGAAGTGCTTTTGGTAATTTGTTGTGATCTTGGAAATTAGCCATGGTTTGATGTCGTGATAGAAACCTACAAATCATAACTCAATTCGACTATAAATGCATGCGGGTTAGTGAATGCATATGTCACACAGTTAGCACCAAAAACACGTATTAATGCAAAATACAACAAATAATTCAACAAAATTCAAATTAATCACTTTCAACACTATATTTTTTTCATATCAAGTATCAATAACAGTGCTCATGTTCAATGTGGTGCACACATTGACACATTATTCCTGAGCCGTTCAACCTATACTTGACATGACACGACGCTAGAACTCCGTTTTTACAACCTGGAGCTCTGATACCACCTTGGGATGTAGCACCCTCAACGAAAGGCACCACATCCCCTGAACTACAAATCAAGTCCACACATGAAATGGATAGTCCATACATAAACCGGACTCATAGCGAACGGGTGACAAAATAAAACAATCCTGGCTAGGCGGAATCTAACCCTGTACCAATTAATCACAAATTCTAAAATGCGGCGCGGAAGCAACAATTTCATGCATAAATTCCAACAAAAGCTACAAGTCCATCAATTTCATAAACGTAAATTAAATCCAACATGTATCCTAACAACGGGTTCAACTATGCATGCCACCTGTCCCGAATCAATAATCAACAATAATTCATAATTGTCACATGGGCCCAAATACAGAAAGGAATTACAATTAAATCATAACAATGTAAAATGTGACTCGAGTGTACAAGTAACTCGACAAGAGAATTAAAACTCGACCTCCGCCTAGCAAACCTGCAAGAAACTAAAAAGTGGGAAAGAGGGGTCAGTCTCTAGAAGACTGACTGAGCAGGAGCTATACATATATATGTAGAAACATGCACATGCAAGCCATAAATCCCGAGCAAGGTTTTATTCAAAGTTAGTTCCCACGAAGGGCAAGAAAATAGCTAAACAATGCTCGGACTTTACGACTAATTCAAATTAAATTCCTTCAGTTCATAATTCATGAATAACCATAATGGCTCGGCGAGTGAGCGTGCACAATTCTCCAACCAAACTCCGACCGTGTATAATGTACATGATTTAATACTTTGAATACGTGATCATGCAATACACAATAATACATGCGAGACTTATACATGGGACATGAGCGCTTGGGCAATCCGTGTCTCGGCCTTCCCACACGATGCATAACAATAATCATAATCATGTGCATAACCATAATCATAATCATAAAATAATTTCCAACCTTGTCCCTCCATAATAGTCGGGCCAGCAGACCCGAACCATCTCATTACAATATTGAGACGGGGCTCATGACTCCTACTCGCTCCTTCGATGGGTTAACCATAGGCTCAAGAATAACTCACCATCCACACTACACGGTCGCGTGAGAGATTCTCAATGGGTACTTTGTGCAATAGCTTAGCTATACGTCGGCCCGATGCCGAACCGGTCTCCATTCACACATTTCCCCTGGGCCCAATACATGTGCATGATCAATGTGCATAATCTCGCCAAAACATTCAAGTTGTGAGAACATAATAATAATTCATTTCATAATCTTTGAGAAAAAGGTTTACTCAATAAGAATTTACTTGATGACTTTACGTTGAAATCAATATGTATATATACTTTAGATTTTTGGCCAAAACTTATCACATAAAGGTTGTAGGGTTTGATACGTCACTAGAATGAAAACACCCTTACCTGGAAGATGATAACATAAGAACACAAGCTATACCGGTGCCTATTAGATCACGATATCTCCGTCCTGGAGAAGAACTATACAAGAGAGGGAACAATGTGTACTCGTGAGAGTAAACTCAATATGAAACCAAATAGGACGCACGACAATGTTCATGAGGTGGTGTATCATCTCATAACATGATTAAATATGAAATAAAGTATAAGAAGGCCATGGAATGGTGTGATCGTGTTCCTATGCTCAATTACTCAAGCGAATTCAATCCATATATCAAGCATTGATTCAAACAATCAAACTTAAGCAAGTAAGGACCAAGGAGTGTCAAATAAGAGCATAGTTATCAATTAAATAAGCATGTAATCCATACAAGTCACATACAGGAGCCAAGGAAGTTAAAGGAATGCAATATGAGGGGTTTTGGTGAAGTTTGGTAAAAACGGACAATTTTCGAAAATGCGTAAGCTGTGGTAAAACAAGAATATCTTAAGTTCTAGAAGTTGAAATTGGGTTTGCTTTGTTGGATATGAAACTAGACAAGTATACCTTTCTGATGATATATGGCTCGTGTTCTAGTTCAAAACGAGGAGAAAATGGCGTACACTCGAAGCTAGGTGAATGCAAATTTCCGATAAAATGGCGACACCAAATTAAAATGGTTATAACTCACAAACTAGAAAAGATATTTAGGTGATTCCAATTGGAGAATACTCTAGACTTCAACAAGTCTGTATTTTAAAACTCAGGTCAATCAGATCACGTTTGAGGGGGTAAACGTCCATTTGAAAAATGCATTGAAAGTAGAAACAGGAGTTTGGAAACTGTCTGTCACGACAGTGGGTACCTAAACGGGCATTTGGCAAATGAACTGGACGACCACACGGGCGTTTGCGAAGGCTCTGTCCGAAAAATAGCAGGGGAAAAATAGGGGATTCACGAGAATTGGCTCCCAAGCCACTCTCACACCAAACCAATGTAAGAAACACACCAAAAGCATTCACATAACATGTATACAGCTCAAATATACCATTTTGGCCACATTTAATCTAAGGAAACATGCTTTAATCATCCAAATTCATCCAACAAATCCCTAAGAGTACTATGATCATATATGCTCCATGTTTCTTGAACTCAAGCTAAATATGCATGAAACTAACTCACAATTAACATACATGCTTCAATTTAAGTCATGGAATTCAAAGAATCATAAAACCCTAGCAAAACTCCATGAATTCATCAAAAGATATGCATGATCTTACCTTGAAAATGGAAGAAATGGAGGGGAAAAGAGATATGATGGTATGAAGCTTGAACCCTTGAAGAAGAATGGATGAAAACTTCGCTTCTTCTTGTTTGGCTTGGATCGAGATATGAGAGGAAGGGAGAAAGAGATGTTTTGTGCTTGTTCTTGTATGAAGGATGAGGAAGAAAATGTATGTATGTATATGTGTATATAAAATGTATGAGTAAAGAGATATATATGTATGTATACATTGTAAATAATTAAAGTTGGATGAAAAGTCTTGATATTAAAAGTTAATTGCACTTAAGCCCTTACCTCTTAGGAATTTACAAGTTAGAGATGCATCAAGTTGGCATTCATGGCATAGATGAATATATATATATATATATATATATATATATATATACATATAGTGCTCTAGAAGAATATGATGAAATGAAGTTAATATATATACATGTTATGCTAAAGCACTTAAATCATGCTCGGGGAATTTAATACACACTCACGTAATTGAGTTCACGAAAATTAAAAATTTAAATCGTATAATTGTAGGTATTCAATCAAGGAAATTAAATAGCGCAATTAGGTAGCAAAAGGAATTAAATAAATCCTAAAACTCAAAACTCACACGTGTGGCGTGCGTACCTGATTTGTCGAGAAAACGGGGCACGAGATTTATGTATAGCTCCTGCTCACTCAATCTTCTAGAGAATGATCCCTCTTTCCTTTTTCCCAGTTTCTTGCAGGTGTTGCTAGGCGGGAGTCGAGTTTTAGCTTTCTTATTTCGAGTCACACTTGTACACTCTAGTCATATTTACATTTTATGACTTTAATTGTATCTTATTATGTATTTGGGCTTGTGTGCCAATTATGTTTATTAAATATTGACTCGGGACAGGTTGCATGCTTGGTCGAACCCTTATTAGGATGCATGTTGGATTTTATTTATGTTTATGATACTAATTGGGCTTGTAACCATTATTAAAATTCATGTTTAATTATTGGTTTTGCACCGTGTTTTGGCATTTTGATTTAATTGGTACAGGGTTAGATTATGAGCCAGGGTCAGTTTCATTTGTCACCTGTTCGCTATGGGTCTGGTTCATGTATGGACTACCCATTTCATATGTGGACTAGACTTATAGTGCGGGGGATGTGGTGTCTATCGTCGCGGGTGCTACATGCATGGTTTGTGTATGTTTGTATATAATATATATATATATATATATATATATATATATATATATATATATATATATATATACCATATATACATATAGTATAATACATATGTATATTTATTATACTATGTGGTATATATGTAATATATTATACGTTATGAATTACGTATTGAATTATTTTACTAAGTCTTGTATATTATGATCTTAATTAATTCAATCTTACGTGCATGAGTTTAGTGCCTCTTATTCGTTTAACTTTTACTTTATAAGCAATGTAAACGTGTTATATTATATGATAAATGTCTTGAATTAATTTTATGGATTCATTTGATACGAGATTTGCGTGATATGAATTTTAACGCTACAAATGGTACCTTCTTCCACTTCATTTGCATACATCGCATTCATTTGCATCGTCGTGCATCCAAGTGGTTCATGTTTGGGTCTAAGTCTTTAGTATTGCATTTGTTTGTCACCCGGACCCGAAGTTTAAAGGTTTCGGGGTTGTTTTCTCGCACCACTACATATTTTGTTCAAAGGTGAGGTTTAGGTTCTTTTCTTTTTATTTAAAGCGACTTAAGACCCTTAAATGCTCATTTTCTAGACTGCATGCAACTATATATTTTATATAGTTAAATATGTGTAATATATGATATGTTTATGATCTTGTTATCAAGTTTTGGCTTTCAAAAGGGCTATATCTACGAGCATATGTGAGCTTATGTTTTTAATGAAAGTTTAATGCTAATGTATGTAATGTTAATGGTTTGTAATGAGCGAGAATGATTTGTAAAGGTAATTTTGGGTCCACGGACACTACGGGAGGGCCGTCGGGTTAAACCTAAACGTGGTTTCCCTCCGAGGTATTACGCGTGACCCCGGGAGGTTGGGAAGGCGTGGTGCTCTTGATGCCTTTAGTATGAAGCCGGGGAGGACTCGTGTGGGCTAGCTACCCTCGAGGAATTTATAATGGTACCCGTGTGGGTTAATCGCCCCTCGAGTAATTTACTAATGGATGGTTAAGGGTTGGCCGACCCTTCCATCACCGAAGTCAGGGATTGAATGTGATTTGTTTCATGTAATGTAATGAGAAGTAACGGTGGCTGCTCGTACTCACCGAGCTTAATGAAATGGTTAGATTATGGAACTAGAATAGAGTCTTTACTAATGTAATATATACGTATATGATATGTAATGTTTTATGAAATATTTTGGGTATGCAAAACCAATTCCCGGTTCATAACCTTTATCTTTCACGTGCTTTGCTCTATATATGTATAATACGTGGGTGTGCGTTAGCCCCTCTCACTCCATCGAGATATGACTGAAACATCTCCTTTCCCACTTTTAGTTTGCAGGTCTTTTGAGCACGAGCTAGGCGGATAAGTGGGTTGTTCGAATCTCACTTTTGGGTGTAGGCCGTGCTAGGTGCATTGCATTCATTTTGGACTTGTATTTAATGAATTGATCATGTTATGAATTTTGTTTTGGAGATATGAATTGTTATGGCTATGTATATTTGATCACTTGATTTATATGTCGATTCTAGAATTTTATATTGTTAGAACTCCTTGCTTCCGCTATTTGATTATTTGTTGCGCGCTTTGGTTTAGTTTTAGCTCCGCCTAGCCTAGTGTGTGGTCTCTCGTTCGCTTAGACTTGGGCTCGTGTATGGACTTTCCATTTCATATGCAGGTTTGGGTTTAGGTGCGATGGATGTGGTGGCCCGCGCTCCGGGTGCTACAGGGATCAAGTATGAGACAAGAAATCACGAAACAAACGAATAGAAAACAAAACGAAACAAGAACATAAAGCTAGCAAACAAGGGTAACGGAGCTTACACTTCTGTAGAATAAAAGTGGTAACTCCCGTTACTAGAGGCAGGAGCCTCGCCCCAAAACATAAGCCTAGGGTAACGTGTGTTACCCTAGCAAAAAGGAACTGGGGTAACGGGCATTACCCCAGGTAGTAGCCAACTCCTTCACGCAATGAGGAGGGTAACGGGTGTTACCCTCATAGGAACACTAAGTAGTAACGGGCGTTACCAGCCCCAGGAGTCCAAAAACTACATCTTCTTCACCCTGCTTCACGAGGCAAACAACAAAGAAGCAAAAAGGCAACAAGAACACCAAAATCCCAAGCTAGAAATAAAGTTAAATGCTTATAATACTCAAGTAGTTGATCAAGCTTCATATATTCAAGCATATCTCCAAGAAATTCATGCAAAATCCCCAACTTCATAACTTCAAAACCAAGCTCATAAATGAAGAGAACAACCTAGCTCAACTACCATGGAATTAATTCATACAAAGGAATTAAATTCACTCCTTAGAGTAACATGCAAGCTCCATAAATACAAAAAAGCAAGATATGATCATAATCCCAAAATTCTCATAAACCCTTCCTATTCATGTGGTATGCCAAATTCCATGAAACCCTTACTTAAAAGATGATTCATATGAAGAATGAGATGTACAAAACTAAGGAGAGTTCAAATATATCCTTACCTTGAAGAAATGGAGCAAGAAAAGCTAAAGGCTTGAGCTGAAGGTGATCAAAAATGGAGGGAATGACCTTGGAGCTTCTTCTCTTCCTTTCTTCTCCAAGTGGTTCGAATAGTTCATGGCGAAAGAGAGAGATTGGCTGATTTGAGTGATCCAAAGTTAAGGGTAGGTGTAAGGGGTAGGTCTCAAGTGGTCTCTTAGGCACCTCACAGGTAGGTAGGATCGAAATCTGCATCGTTGGGGGTCAAAACGGCATCGAAAAAGTTCAAGGCTAGTTCCATTGTCTCTAAATTGTCAATTCGAGTTTAATAGAAAATACGGAACTCGAATCCGAGTTCTCGAGCTCAAGTTACGAGGAAATGACTCAAAATTGGCCAATTTGCAAAATGACCCAAAAGTTGGAATAAAAATTCAATTGAGTCCAAACCAAAACAAACAAGTCCAAAACAAGTTTAAAACATACAATTAAGTCCAAGAATAATATAATTCACGTATTACACGAGTTAGGCATGCTCGGGTTCAAATTCCAATTCTCAAAACTCAAATAATCGAATCAAACGTTCAAATAAGGCATATACGTATCAAATACCTTAAATAATCGAATAAGAATTGAAAGAAGATATATATATATATATATATATCTATATATGTCATATAAAATGCATCAATTAGTAAGAAAAAGAATGTAAGTACAAATTTTAAACTCACACGTAGTACCAACCTGTACGTGCGGACAGACGGGGTGTCACAACCTCTCCACCTTAAAAAGAACCTACCCTCAGGTCTGATCCGGGGTCTCGAATAACTAGGGGTACAAGGATCTCATATTCTCTTTAATTTCCCAAGTAGACTCCTAAGATTCCTTATCTCTCCAAAGAACTCTGACCAGGGGAATCTGCCGGTTCCTTAACTCCTGCATCTTCAGGTCCTGAATCGCAACCGGGTGCTTTTCTATCATCAAGTCTGCCTTTAGCTGTACCTCTTCAATAGGGAGAATAGTTTCCTTATTGGGAAAATACTTATACGAAGCTGAGAAACATGAAACATATTATGTATCCCAGTCAAACTTGGCGGTAGGTCCAACTTATACGTTGTTTCTCCAATCCGTTCCACAATCTCAAAAGGCCCGCGGTATCGTGGATTAAGTTTTCCACCTTTACCTATTCGAACGAAGCCCTTTCTAGGAGATTCCTTAAGAAACACCCTATCTTCGACTTCCAATTCCAAGGGCCTTCTTCTCTTATTGGCATAGCTCTTCTGATAAGCTTGAGCTACCCTCATTCGTTGACGGATCTTATGAACCTTCTCAATGGTTTCGACAATCTTTTCTTCAAGTTTTGATCTCTTGAGCTTGTCCTCTTCGGTCTATCTCCAATCTTCTATGTCCCAAAATAGAGGAGACCTGCACTTTCTCCCATAAAGTGCCTTGTCTAGGGCTATCTTGATTGAAGCCTGATAACCATTGTTATAAGCAAAATCAACCAACGCTAGGTGCTCATCCCACTGATTCTGGAAATCTAACACACACGCCCTAAGCATATCCTCCAAATACTGAACTAATCTTTCAGATTGTCCATCTGTTTCAGGATGAAAGGCGGTGCTAAACTTGAGTCGGGTGCCGAAACACTTCTGAAGATTTTGCCAAAAGATCAAAGTGAACCTTGGATCTCGGTCTGAAACGATACTAGCCAGAACTCCATGTAGCCTGACAATCTCCCGAACATTTATTCGGCTAGTTTTGGTACCTTGTCGGACATCCGAACCTTAAGGAAATGGGCTGACTTAGTAAATCTATCCACAATCACCCATATCCCATCATACCCTCCTTTAACTCTAGGCAAGCCGGACACGAAGCCCATTATCACTTGCTCCCACTTCCATTCAGGAATAGGAAGTGGTTGGAGAGTCCCTCCCAGCTTCTGGTGTTCTACCTTCACTCTTTGGCACGTTAGACATCGCTTCACGAATTTCGGGACATCCCTTTTCATGCCACTCCACCAGAATTTCTCTCAAATCCCTGTACATCTTGGTACCTCCCGGATGGGTAGAGTACCCTGAGCGATGTGCCTCCTCAAGTATAAGTTTCTTGAGCTCTTCTGGGACACACATTCTTGCTTCAAACCTCAACAAACCTGTTTCATCAACCCTAAACTTAGAACTCAGATCATTTCTTGAACGAGCAACCAATTTATGAATCTTTGCATCTAAATTCTAAACTACCAACAATTGTTGCATCAAATCCGGCTTAACTGTAAGATTAGACAACCAAGTCCCTGAAACCAAAACCTCTGAACCCGAACTCGAAGAACCAGCTTCCATATTAGCCACACTTGCCTTCCTACTCAAGGCATCGGCTACTACATTTGCCTTACCAGGATGGGACTGGATTTTGCAATCATAATCCTCTAGTAACTCCATCCAACGCCTCAGTCTCACGTTCAAATCCTTTTGAGAAAAGAGATACTTGAGGCTCTGGTGATCAGTAAACACCTCGAAAGTTACACCGTAGAGATAGTGTCGCCACTTCATCAAAGCAAACATAACAGCGGCTAATTCGAGGTCAAGGGTGGGGTAATTCTTCTCATGTTCCTTCAATTTCCTTGAAGCATAAGCTACCACTCTACCATTCTGCATCAAAACACACCAGAGACCATTCTTGGAGACCGCCTAACCTTCAGTACCCTCGGGTAGGCTAAGTACCGGTACCGAAGTCAATCTCACCATCAGAGTCTAAAAACTTGCTTCACACTTGTCATCCCATTCAAACTTTACCTCCTTCTTAGTTAATCGGGTCAACGGGGCCGCAATCTTTGAGAAATCCTGAACGAAACTACGATAATACCCTGCTAACCCAAGAAAACTTCTAATCTCCGAGGAATTCTTCGGTCTCTCCTAATGGAGCACGGTTTCAATCTTGGATGGATCAACCTCAATTCCATTGCCTGAAATGATATGACCAAGAAAGACGACTCTGTCGATCCAAACTCACACTTGCTGAACTTAGCATAAGGCTTATGTTCCCTTAGAGTTTGGAAGACGATCCGAAGATGTTGTGCATGCTCTTCAGCAAGCCTCGAATACACCAGAATGTCGTCTATACAGATCACCACGAACTTATCAAGGAATGGCCTGAACACTCGGTGCATCATGTCCAAGAACACAGCTGGGGTATTTGTTAACCCAAATGGTATCACAACTGTAACGCCCCAACTTTTCTGCATTCTAATATGATATATGTGTTTACCTATTTACGCAAGTTAATTGGAAATAAGGGTTTCCTTTATTTAGATTTCTTTATTTAATTGTTAAATATGTGATTAATGGAAATATATGCAATAATTGAATTGGAAGATGTATGATCACTTGAACCACTTGTGCATGAATAACTTATGTGTTCCCTAATTGCGCGTTTAAATTATTATAACTATGTAATTATATGATTTACTTTTATTATTATTTGAATAAGAGAATTATTCAAAATTGTTTGAATTAAATCCATATGATTATTTGAAATACTTTTGCATGTGTGATTTGTTTGCGTGTCGGTTCTATATGATTTGAATTCGAAATCTCGTGGAAATTTAATATGTTGGAGCGACGTGTGTCATGAATATGTATATATGATCGTTTTACATTTTCGGGTTCATATGGTTGCATTTTAAATTTATTTGATATGTTCGGAACCAAACGGGGGGCTAACGAGCACTTACCGCACCCTTGGTTCCGTATGTGATATCTTGAGCTCGGGAACTCGAAATTGGGTTCCGTCAACTCCGTTGAACTCATAACGAAAATTCAGGTTCAATGAACTTAGCCTCATATTTTTCTAAGTCCATTTGAAACCTCAAAATTCAACTGACAACCGAAACGAGTGCAAATCCACCACCCTTTATTAAAAATGCCATAACTCATTCAAACCTTGACCAAATTAACCATGGTTGGATCCTATGAAACCCTAGTTAAGGCCACTAACACCCCATACCAGCCCCAAACCGAACCATACTCAGAAAACATGAGAAATATCAGCCCAAATCCCCCACTCCAGTCCATTCCCGTAACCTTGCCAAAGCTTGGAGATTCAAAGCTCAAATCTCTTCCAACCTTCATCCAATCCACAAGGTAAGCTTAGGGTTGTATTATACATCCATCATGAGTCATTTTGATCCAGTCATCCCCAATTTTGAGTATGCTTTCATGAGTTTTTGGAGAAGAAGATGAATAATTAGGTTATGGTGAAATGTGTTGATCTCTTTCATTCCTTAATGGTTTTTCTTGTTTTAAATCATGAATATCACTGCATAAAATCCCTCTTTCCAATTATGGTCATGTATTATGTGTTAGTTGAAGGTTTTGTGAGTTGCTATTAATGAGATTTTGAAGAAAATCTATAAATTGATCACTTCAATCTTCATCTCACGGTTGAGCACTTTGGGAGCTTGTTTATATGTTGAGTTGGAGTTGTTATATTGCATATATGTTTCCTTTTCATACCTGAACTTGTTGGTTGGAGTTTGGCTTTGATTCTGCTCTATTTTCATGGCATTTTGTTTCTGGAACGAGAAGGGTCGCGGCCACAATTGAACCAAGAACAAACTTCGTAGCGGCCGCGACTCCCTTACAATTTTGGAAGTCTTCAGGTCGCGCCTACGACCTGAATTGTATGCATTTCTGGTTGTGGCCAACATCCCAAATTGGCCAAGTTTCGAGTTCTTGTAAAATTGATCAAAATTTGATTTTTGCATGGGTAGCGGCCGCTACCATTTCATGAAGGAAATGGGTCGCGGCCGCGACCCTCACGTTAACTGCATGGAATTTCATATTTCAAATGTTATTTGCATGGCTTCTTTGGCTCGTTTTTTATTCAATCACTTCATTAACATGTCATATAATTTCTTATCTTATGTGTTGTGAAGTTTGGCAAGTTTTCGTTGAACATTTTCCGAGTTATGGCTCCATATGTCTTTAGCGCTCCCAATGTGTGCATGCATGGAATGTTGCTCTTAAAGATGAACCCTAATTACTTCTTATTTCTTATTTTATGACTTGTATGATAGGTATACATGTTATATGACGTGTTATGTTCGTTAATTGGAATCCTTGGATTGATTTGGCTTGATATATGAAGGATATGAAATTGAACGAATTTAAATGATACTTGTATGCTTTGATGCTCCATGTTTGAACCCTAAGTGACATCTTACTCCTTCGTATTGGCCTGTATGAATTGTATACATGTTATGCTATGTGTTATGTATGTTATTCGAATCCCTTGAATTAATTTGGTATGATTTATGAAAGTCATTAACTCATATGGATATGAACGCTTCTTGAAAGGAATGAAGGGCTTGTATACATGTCTTCAAGACATTAATTGTGCACAAGAATGTTTCTATAACATGATATCATATCTTATGCATTTATAACTAATGTAATCCCTATCATATATGGCTTCTGACTCGTATTAATGTAAGATATGGAAGATAGCAAACGTATGAGAATGAATCCAATCGTATTGGACTTTTTGATAAGTTACTTGAATCTATGACCTCATGGCATGAATCATGTTTCCTTTGTATCTCACATCATGATCAATATATTATCGTGCGTCATATTTGGTTCATTCAGAGTCTTGAGTCTCACGAATTCATTGCATTGTCCTTTGTACAGTTTTCTCCAGGGCGGAGATGTCGGGTTCATAGGTTATTCTCAAGTCTTCTTTCTTCCTTAGTCTTGTCCGGTACAGTGTAACAGGTGGGTTTCTCTTCTATTAGCTAAAACAGACCCGATATATCCCAATGTGTATATTTCAAGCCAAAGGTACTATATATATATATATATCGAGTCGTTTTCAAGGAGTCTATGATTTTGATTGTTAAACCCTTTTCTTTTATGACTACTTACCGATTGTTTTGGCGAGGACATGATTGATTGATTGCACGGGCCCAGGGACTTGGTACACGTGGCTATCCGGGGAGGCAAGGGCTGACGGTGATCCCGTGTACTAGTCCCACATCGTAGCGATGATACCGGCCCTCGCTAGGACTTTTAGCGGGGAATGGGAGCTGAGTGCCAATTGGGGAATTCATGTAACGCCATTGGTCATTGATTGGGTGGTCGGGTCTTGCTAACCCGTCCACCACCTGGAGGAAGAAGGTATAATTGTTAATGCCTGAACGAATGATAATGATTGAATGATCGAAAGAATGAAATGAGTGTTGCATGATCGCTAATGAAAACAGTTTTGCACACACGAGGTGTAGGTTGAAGATCTTACCCCCCCTTCCCCCCGTGCAGGGCTCACGTTTTGACCGATTGAATGATTGAATTAAATTGATTGTTGTAATCGTTTTCTTTTGTTTTCACCCACTTGGGAAATTATTCCAAAACCTCGTGCGGGAATACAACTTGCATGTGTGGGTGTTTAATTTCTGCAGTATTATATTAATATTATACCCATCAGTCTCCTATAGACTGAACCCGGATTGTTTTCAGTTTTCTTGCAGGTTTGGAGTCCTAGGCAGGAAGTCGAGTCTGTTAAGTCTTTCGGTCAATCAGAGTCGGTTCATATGCATATTGTACCATGATTTGTTAAGTTGAAGAATGTAGGATTTGTATTGATTCTTACTACTATCATGAACCCGTATAGTTGATGTTTATGATTTCATTGAATTTCGGGACTACGTACTTATGTTAGTGGAATGGTCTCTATGATAATATAATCTATTGGATTTTGTCCCACTTCCGTAATTTCATTTATTTTATTGAGATTTTTTTAATTGGTTGCGTAAGTTTAGTTCCTGCCTAGCCTATGGAGTGAGTGAGTCCCCATTCGCTGTGAGCTAGGTTTATGTCTGGACTTTCCATTTCATTCGTGGATCGGGCTCATAGTGCGGGGGATGTGGCGCCTCCCGGTTGGGGTGCTACAACAACGAACTCAAAATGCCCATATCGAGTATTGAACCAGGTCTTCAGAATATCCTCCTCCCTAATACGCAACTGATAATAATCCTGCCTCAGCTCTAACTTGGTGTATAGCTTGGAACCCTGCCGAATGTCGAACAACTACTCGATGTGAGGTAAAGGGTATTTGTTCTTCACAGTCATCCGGTTCAACTCGCGGTAATCTATGCACATCCGTAATGTTCCATCATTCTTCTTGACAAACAAAACGGGAGCACCCCACGGAGAAGTGCTCAGACGGATGTACCCGCAAGTTAAAAGCTCATCAAGCTACGTTTTCGACTCCTTTAACTCTGCAGGAGCCATCTTATAGGGAGTCTTCGAGGAAGGCTTTGCTCCGGATAGAGGTCTATTACAAACTCGATGTCCCTATCGGGCGGTAGAGAACCCAACATCTCAGGGAAAACATCGGTCATACTCTTGCACGACCTCTGTCTCCTCAAGTTTGGCCTGATCCATAGGTTAATTCAATACATAGGCCACAAAACCTGTCGCACCGTCCCAGACCAGTTTACTCGCCTCAACAAACGAGATAAACGGGCTCGACTTCATCCTCTCGCCCCGTAAACATAACTGAACCAAAGGGAACCTTCTTCTCACAACAATCCATCATAGCCCCACGCTCAAACAACCAATCCATACCAAGGATTACCCCGTACCTCTGCATCGGCATCTCTACCAGTTCAGCAAGGAAAACACGACCCTGGAAACTCACCGGACACTTCCGGTACACTCTACAAGTAACCAAACTTCCCCCGAGAGGAGAACTCACCACATAATCATGTGCACATAAGGATATAGGAAAAGACATAGAAGAAGCAATGTCCCAAGAAATAAGTAGCCCTGGGATCAAACAATGCATGCAATGTAGTGCCATGAATGCTAATTGTACTTTCAACAACGGCATTAGGATCGATGTCCACAGCTTCTTCTTCCTTCCATCCCAAAGCATGGGCCCTAGCTTGGATAGCAGGCCTTTGATTACCTCCCGCGACATGTCCCTGTCTCTTATTTGGGCAGGTACTTAACATGTGATCCAGTGGCCCACACCCATAACACCTCTTAAGCAATTTGAAGCAATTTTCCATGAGGTGATTTCCTTAACAATAGGTGTATTGAACCTTAGACGGAGCCGGAAGTGCCAAGGGTTGATTCGATTGGTTGAATCCCATGGGTCGGGGTTGCTTGTTTTGAGGCTTCGCTTGTGGAAAAACTTGAAATGTTGGCCTCTTTCCGAATTTATTAGAACTCTCTGAGCTAGACCCGTGCCCAGTATGTGTGCTTCTTCTCCTTAATAGCACCCTATCTTCAAGCCTCAGAGCTTTATCCGTGACGTTAGCCTAGGTACTTGTGTTAGCAGCTTCCAAAGCATCTTTCATATCCTCACGAAGACCCTAGAGAAATTGAGAGGCTTTAGCTTCATCATCGTTGGCAATATTTGGGGCATAGCGGGCAAGCCTTTCTGTAACACCCCGAGCGAGAGGCGCCACATCCCCCGCACTAGAGTCCGACATGTGTAACGAAATAGAGAATTCGTACACGCATCAAACAATAGCGAACGGGAGACAAACAAACTCACTCTCTAGCTAGGCGGCCTAAACCGTCAATCAAAGTGCAAAGAAGAATAGCGGAAGCGATAAACAACACCTAATCAAAGCCCAAGATCACATACATACATATCACAAAGTTAGGAGTTCACAAGATCAACCACAATTACACAATGCCCAACCCGGGCCAAAAATAATCCAAGTATCAAAGTATTCTTCTCCAAATTCATAATACATAATTCTGTAATTCAAAAATACTAGGAAATAAATCACTACAATGCAAATGTAGACCCGAGCTAAGACACAAGTAAGACCCAAAAGACAAACTTGCCGCCTAGCTCAACTCCAACGAAACCTGCAACTCAAAGAAGGGAAAAGAAAAGAAACAACAACGGGGGTTAGTCCTAATGACTAGTGAGGGGGCTACACACGCACCTAATAATACGTATAGAGCAAAGCACTTAACGAAAGTCATAAAAAGATCCATGAACCAGGGATGGTTTTTGCAAGCTAAATCATTTCCCGTGATAATAAATATATAGAAAAAGGGGGTTAAAGGCTAAAGGCCAAAACAACCAATTTTAAGAATTTAAGAATCCATTCCCGTTTCATAGATCCTACAATTTCACACAACTCGGCGAGTACGAGTTAATCCTCCAACTTCCATAAACAAAGACAAATTCATAGCAAAATCATAAACCATCTTCTCCGGGTGATAGAAGGGTTGACGGCCCTAACTATCGATCAAAGTCTCACGAATCAAGGTTTAATTACTTCCTTGAACCTTCGACGATTACTTCCGCCGGCTCAAGAGAAACGCCCTTCCTCAAGCTCCTAAGGTTAGGCGAGACTCTCAAAAGAGAATGTTGATGGAAGAGCCCGGCGACCCCTCGGCCGTCCCGATATACCATACCACTCTCCGGGCCCAAAACATAGTTCAAAATCATATTTTCCAACAAAGCTTATCTTTCAAAGCCAAATTCTCGCGTACACACTCACGCGAATCAAAGGTTTTCAAATCGAAGGCAAAATATTTTATATACCTATACCAATCATTTTCAAAGTGTTATAACAAATGGAACAAGTCCTCAAAGTACATATCATACACGTATTTAACGTATAATATACGTAACTCGCATGCAGGATTCAAAGCAATTAGGGTTTTAGGTCTTAATATCTAAAAGAACAAAACCTCACCTTCCGGACGTGTAGTGGTGACAAAAGGAAGTGAAACGGACGCCTAAAGATCAACCTCGTCGTCAACCGGAGGGTCAACTGGACAAAACAAACAACAAGGGATCCACTTAAACTCAATATGAACCAAATCTACGCTCGGCAAATGCATATGTATGTTTATGATGCAAATGAAATGAAATGAATTCAAACTTAGGTCATATGAGAGCATACATTGCATATAAGATCATATATCACAAACGAAATCATAAAACGAGCCAAGAATTCATAACATAAAGCTTGACACATAATATAACATGTTAGAAGAGCAAGGGAAAACAAACTAGGGTTGGGAAAGCGAAAAGAAAGCGAAATAAAACAAGAAAACGAAAGTTTGGGGCAAAGGGAGTCACTAACCTAAATCCACCCCGGTGGATTTTTTTCAAAGAGAAAATCCACCCCCATGGATTTTTGGGTCAGAAACTCCCAGGAGTGTCTGCCTCAAATCCACCCCGGTGGGTTTTTTTCAAAGAGAAAATCCACCCCCATGGATTTGAGGCAGAAGCTAAAAAACTTGAATTTCAGCCCCAAAAGTCACCAAAACTCAAAGCCAACCAAACCAACATCAAGTTAACACATGAAGGAGGATTAAAATAGCACAAATTCATGCAATCCAAGCCATAAAAACGCAGCCACAATGATCAAAACAAAGCTGGCAGAAAACTGGAGCAGAATGAGCAAAAGTAGCAGCAGCAAAAACACCAAGTTAGGAGTTGAATTAAGAGCTAAAAGCTTGCAAAAACATAGAAAACATATCAAGCTATCCAAATACTACATAACCAAGTCATAAGGCACGAAATGGAATGGAAAGAACCAACCAAAAAGCTAAAAAATCCTGACAGCAACAAAGAAAGAAAGGAGCAGATTTTAAAACCAAGTTTTAAGCTCCAAACTCAACTCAAATCCAAAAGGTTTCTAAAGACAAATCCTTCCTAACTCACATACCAAGTGTTATGCATCAAAAAGGAAGAGAAATAAGCTCCAATACTCAGTCTATAGAACCTAAAACAGCCACAAACATCAATCATATCAAAAGAGCAAAAATCCCTTCTTAGTCCCTATTCATACAACCTCCCAAACCCTTACAAAATCTAAAGCAAAACAAGATTAAAATGGATTAAAACATGCAAAGAAGGGTGGAGAACACAAAAATATAATTACCTTTAAGAAATGATGAAGAAAGGAGATGATTTGAGCTCAAAATCAACAAAAGGGAACAAGGGTTTTCTCCTTTCTCTTTCCTTCTTCTCTTGCTGCTGAAAAACGTGAATGAGGGGGGGTTTGGTTTCGGTTTTCAGAGTTTAAGGGGGAGAGGAAAGCTTAACTCATGGATACAAAGTCAAGGTTAAGGTTGAGTTGAGTTAAGAGGGTCCCACAAAGCTAGGTTAGGTCAAAACATGTCTTTTAGGTGGGAGATGCTTGTTTCGGTCGAATTTCGGAGGTCTTAATGAACTTAGAAAAATGTGAGGCTTGTTACATTGAACTCGAATCGTCAAAACGAGTCCAACGGAGGTGACGGAATTTGAATCGAAATTCCCGAGCTCAAGATATGCTGCCCGGAACCCAAGGCGCGCTAAAAGCGTTTAAAGCCCTATAAGTTCCGTCTCTAAAAACGAATCAAAAAGACAAACCAAACAAGTCTCGAAACATAAAACGAGCACATAAACACGTTCATAACTCACGTAGTTCACACATAACAAAAATTCACAAAAATCGGAATTGAAATCAGAGACAAAACGAACAAGATACAAAGCATAAAAGGTTAAACGTTTAAATAAATCAATTCCTTGAAACAAATAATTAGCAATTAAGCACTTAAACAATTAATAAATATCAAATAATCTCATAATTAAATAATTAAATTGCGCATATAATCGAATACCTGAAAGTCTGAACGATCGGGATATTACACTTTCAAATTCATTGATGTAATCCATCACAGACATACTTCCTTGTTTGAGATCCATAAATTCCCTCAAGCGCCGGCTCCGTGTAGCTTTTGGGGTATATTTGTTGTTGAATTCCCGAACAAACACCTCCCAAGTTATCTCTTCCCCGGAGGTCTCTAGTTTCCCTTGAACACTCGACCACCAATTGTAAGCTTGGCCCTGAATCATTGTAAGAGTGCATTGCAGCCTCTCCATAAGCCCACAAGGTATGAGATTCCATACCCTATTAGTTTGCACTAGCCACTCCTCGTCTTGCGCATCATTACAACCAACGAAGACCGGTGAATTTTGATTTTTAAACTCCCGAAGACTAGCTGTAATAAGATTTCCTCCATGATTTCTGGCCGGAGGAGCATTGTTTCTCTATCTGTTTCTTTGTTCAAAAAATACCGCAAGTCTTTCCATGAAATTACCCGGATCCATTTGTGGTGGTGGAGGTGGATTATTGTTCTCTGGTTGGGAAGGATGATCCCAATTCCCAATGATGGCGATGTTCGGGGGACCTATCCCGGCGATGGTGTCTTCTCGGAGACATAATTCTACAAAATCAAGAGATTCCAATTCATATGCGTGCGGGTCAGTACATGGTCATGTGCACAATTAACAAAAGATTACAATTAAGCACATGAAATCACATAACCACTTTGTCCTAAGCCGTACGAGAGCTCCAATTTCGCAAACGAGAGCTCTGATACCACTTTAGGATGTGACGCCCGGAGCGGTGGGCCACCACATTCCCCTCACCTAAATTTGAACCCACATATGAAATGGACTTCCATACATGAGCCCAAGTCTAAATGAACGGGGACCTACACACACACACACACACTAGGCTAAGCGGGGCTAAGACTCGAACAGAGTGCGCAAACAATCATACAAATATGCAGAAGCAACAAACAGGATCTAAAAGAGCTCAATATGTAATGAGCATTAGCATATACATAGCCTCACAACCCAAAAGATCGAGTATGTACAACAGGTATTCATAAGTCTCCAAGATATACAATCCAAATATCAAATACATAAGAAGAGTATACAAAAATTGGAAATATGTATGCAACTTGACCTAGACTCGTAAGTACTACATTACTCGAAGAACTTTCCCGCCTAGCTCGAGGCAACCTGCAACTGGAGGTAGGAAAAAGGGGAGGGTCCGTCAAAACTCGACTGAGTGAGGGGGCTAAAAGTACACCCACACCAAAATACATATAGAGCATGGAAATTATCAAAGGTGATGGCCATGAACCGAGCTAAGGTTTTTCATACCAAAACTGTTTCAAAAGCATAATATATAATAAATTAAGAATCCTAACTCAATTCACAACCATCAAACAAAACAAAACATATGTCCGGCGAGAACGGACCTCCTTTTAGTTCTCATAACATAACATAAAACAGAAATCATAAATCAAATCCAACCCCTACAACCTTGGTGTTTCGGGAATCAAACCCTCTCCACCAACAGTACATATACACAAGAGGTAGCTAATCAACATTGTGCCTTCCCGGTTATTCACCGAGGGCACAAAGTATCACGCCTCCTCAACCTCTACGAGTCGTGCGTAAATACCTCAAATGGAATCATGCCCAGGCTTAACCCAATCGCCCTTGCCGTCCCGGGCGTCCTTACACATAATTTTGGGGCCCAACATACCTTACCAAATCCAATTTTCCCATGTTTCAGGGCATACTAGCTCATACATAACATAAACGAATAAACAAATTCAAAACATAAGTTTACATATACTCATACTTATATCAGTTTCATAAACTTTAAAATTATTCATATGATCATAAACATATCTTAAACACACATATTTAACTATATATAAGAGATATAGTCGCATGCGGAGTGAGAATTCAACACATATTAGGCCATAGGTCGCTTAACTAGAAGAAAAGAATCATAAACCTCACCTTATAGAAAAAGGAGTAGAAACCGAGCCAAAAGAAGCAACAACCACCTAAATTTCAGGTTCTTGCATGTCCGGAAGAGGCTCTTAAATAAAAGAATACAATACCCTAGACTTAGACTCAATTATGAACCAAATAGACGCCCGACAATGCAAATGAATAAAATGGATGCATATGAAATGCATATACGTATCTCTTAAAGCATATCAGACCAAATCTTGTTCAAATCATATCAAATAATTCCATGAATCGAATACAATAAAGCTAAAGCATATTATAACATGTTATTAGCATCTAGGAATCAAGTACGAGATAAGAAATCACGAAACAAATGAACGGAAAACAAAACGAAACAAGAACCCAAAGCTAGCAAACAAGGGTAATGGGGGTTACACTTTTGCAGAACAAAAGTGGTAACTCCCGTTACCAGAGGCAGAAGCCTCGCCCCAAAACATAAGCCTAGGGTAATGGGTGTTACCCTAGAAAAGAGGAACTGGGGTAATGGGCGTTACCCCAGACCGTAGCCAACTCCTTCGCACAAGGAGGAGGGTAACGGGTGTTGCCCTCACCAGAACACGAAGTAGTAACGGGCGTTACCAGGCCCAGGAGTCCAAAAACTCCATTTTCTTCACCCTGCTTCATTAGGCAAACAACAAAGAAGCAAAAAGGCAAAACGAACACCAAAATCCCAAGCTAGAAATGAAGTTAAGTGCATACAACACTCAAGTAGTTGATCAAGCTTCATATATTCATTCATATCTCCAAGAAATTCAAGCAAAATCCCCAACTTCATAACTTCAAAACCAAGCTCATAAATGAAGAGATCAACCTAGCTCAACAACCATGGAATTAATTCATATAAAGGCATTAAATGAACTCCTTAGATCAACATGCAAGCTCCATAAATGCTAGAAAGCAAGATATGATCATAATCCCAAAATTCTCATAAACCCTTCCTATTCATGTGGTATGCCAAATTCTATGAAATCCTAACTTAAAACATGATTCATATGAAGAATGAGATGTATAAAACCATGGGGAGTTCAAATATATCCTTGCCTTGAAGAAATGGAGCAAGAAATGCTAAAGGCTTGAGCTCAAGGTGATCAACAATGGAGGGTATGAACATAGAGGTTCTTTTCTTCCTTTCTTCTCCAAGTGGTTCGAATGGTTCTGGGCAAAAGAGAGAGATTGGCTGATTTGAGTGATCCAAAGGCAAGGGTAGGTGTAAGGGGTAGGTCTCAAGTGGTCTCATAGGCACGTCATAGAGGATCGATATCTGCGTCGTTGGGGGTCAAAACGGCATCGAAAAAGTACAAGGCTAGTTACATTTTCTCCGAATCGTCTATCGCAAAGATAAAACTTGAATCCGAGTTCCCGAGCTCAAGTTACGAGGAAATGACTCAAAAGTGGCCAATTTGCAAAATGGTCCAAAAGTTGGAATAAAAATTCAATTGAGTCCAAACCAAAACAAACAAGTCCAAAACAAGTTTAAAATATACAATTAAGTCCAAGAATCATATAATTCACGTATTACACGAGTTAGGCTTGCTCGGGTTCAAATTCCAAATCTCAAAACTCAAATAATCGAATCCAACATTCAAGGCATATATGTATAAAATACTTCAAATAATCGAATAAGAATTGAAAGAAGATATATATATATATATATATATATATATATATATATATATATATCATATAAAATGCATCAATTAGTAACAAAAAGAATGCAAGTACTAAATTTAAACTCACACATAGTACCAAGAAACTCCTTGGTTAGTACCCCATAATAGGAAAATATTATATCAATAACAATACTGGGTTCATATTTATTTTAAAATAACGGGATAGGGGGTTATAGGCTATACTATGAGAAAACATGAACCCTTTTTAGAACATATAATGCCCGCAAGTTAGGCGTTCTCCAACCTTTACTCCTTAAAACCTAGATTATTCGTAACGACATTGATCATGTTGTCGTTACCAATGAAATAAACAATACAATCCCTTTTTCCTCCGGTGTCACCTCAGGGAGGTACCCGTAGTGACGTATGCATGAGTTTGGGAGTTACGTACCTTTTCCCGTCACTTAATGTGGAATAACTAACCTCCAGTTAGACCATCACCAAGATCTAGCTGGTGACTGGTATAATAATAGTCATTGGCGCTCTCCTCCTGGTTTATTACTTCTACCGATACCACTGGGGCCCACAATAAGAAAAGATATTTTACTTCCATTTAACAGTATTAGATAGATGGTGATGTGGTACCGGAACATTATAACGTGAAATGCTTTGATCTTTATAACAAGACAAGATAATATGAATACTTTAAAATGATTGATTTTATATACTATAATAATATAAGTTGATATTAAATTATTTTCTCAAAAGGGGTAAGACTTGAACTGTATTAGCGTAAGACATAAAATGTTTTATATATATATAGACTCATAATCCCAGTTGGAACCTCGTACGTGCCACGTGTGCATGACACGTGGCATGTAATGTCTCAAATCGGAAGTGAGGAGAACAAAGTCTCCCCTTATAAGGGGAGATGGATACCTTACCTTATGGACGCGTTCTGCGCTACGGATGGGTTTTCCAGTGGGCGCAGAAACAAAGCCGTGAGGGTAGTCTAATCCGGTTCCCACCTAAAACGGATAATATTCACAGGAAGGTAGTTCTGGGCTGTTACATATGGTATCAGAGCCTGGGCCCACCGGTGTGCCAGCGAGGACGCTGGGCCCTTAGGGGGGGGGTGGATGTAATGTCCCACATCGAATGTGAGGAGAACAAAGTCTTCCCTTATAAGGGGAGATGGACACCTCACACTGTGGACACGTTCTGCACTACGACTGGGTTCTCCAGTGGGCACAGGAACAAAGCCGTGAGGGTGGTCTAATCCGGTTCCCACCTAAAGCGGACAATATTCACGGGAAGGTGGTTCTGGGCTGTTATATGGCAGCCACACAGTGGCTAAATGACACGTGGCAGTCATGTGCCCTTGACACGTGGCAATGCCCACGTGTTACAATCTCCATTTTTTATCAACAATTTGATCCTTCGTTAATCATATTAACATCCTACCATAACCCTCGTGTTCTGGCATTTGTGTGTGACCCTTTAGGTTCATTATTCGATTAGCAGTGACAGCAATTAATTAATTCCCTAATTAATTAATCACTTCACAGATCAAACTACCGTAACCTAGCAATGGGTGTGTGACCCCTAGCTGAATAACGAAATGAATCGAAGAAGCTTTCAGTCAATGGAAATTTGTGAAATACGATCGTCCTACAACTCCATCTCTCAATCAAGAACTAAGGCATGGGAATATTCTCAGAGCCAAAATATTCTTTATCTTTAAAGTTAAGTTCGTTTCATATCAATTTCGATCTCAATCCTAGAAAACCCTATTTTCTAGATGTCTTGATCTTTATCCACCTTGGCCAAGGGTTTAATGTCTAAAGGACTACGAACAACTCAATCAGTAAGAGATCATTCTTGTTCTTAACAAGTGTAGATCCTTTGTTGATTCTACTAATTCTCCATATGCCACTTGTGTAATCCCAACATAGGTCGTGGTTCAGGTGTCTATATGGCGACACCCTTTTGAGCCTATATCAAAGATTATAGAGTTAGCTCATATGAAACATTATAGAATCTCAAGTCTAAGGATTAATGATACGCGGGACATCTCAGTGATGAAGTTCTTGTAACAATCACCCTTATGTATTATGAACGCATCATCGTATGCACTTATCACTCCATGAAACTGAGTGATCCTTCAAAAGGACATAATCACACAAGCAAGTCTTAGCAGAGTCAAGGTCGACACTCCTACTGTCTGTCGGACTCATCGACTTGGAAAAGTTTCTAATCCTCTCCTATGGAGTTAAGAACTTGTTTTATGTGCCGTTCCCATAACGACAAAGTTCTTAACGGCCTCATCGGATTAGTGGAGTTCAATACATGCAAAACACAATTCACCCAAACAGACATAAATAAGCACATAAAAAAGTCATTGCCTATGAACAAAATCATCTCATTTATTATTCAAAGACTGATTATGATTTCACAAGGAAATAGTAAAGCAAACATCTGCTTTAAGGGCACTATTCCTAACAAAAAAGTTGTTTACGGTAAGAATAGTAACTAGGGTTTTGAAGTGATTTCCGATACTACTAGAGTTAGAATAGGAATTAGGGTTTGTGGATGACATCAAAATTCTCGAAATGATTTAAGGATTTATTTGACTGTAATATTTGATAAGAAAAAGTGTTCCGATTAAATTTCTAATTTTATGGAATGAGTAGTGATCAAGGGACCTGATGGTAATTTTGATCAACAATTTTTGTAAAGAGTTTCGGGTCCTAGAAAGCATATGTAAGCTACTATTAAGGTTCTACGAATGAGATAAGAGGATATGGCTTAGTGGATAAACAATGACATGGGGATAAGATCGTAACTTTGATGTTAAATTTTTAAAAATGATTTTAGGACAAGAGATGTGAATTAAGGTATTCAAGAGACACAAATTTGAGTTTTTAGGATTCTATTGAGGGAATCGAGGCTCGAAAATGAATAGTAATATGGGATTTTAGATGTGATATCTCTTAAAGTCACACAATAGCACGTAGGAACAACTTAGAACACATAGAAATGTGATGCATGAAGAACATTTGATGGATCAAAGTCTATAAACGCTTTTACTTTCTTTCAAGGTTTACCAATTCCAACTAGCCCCTATTTAGGGCTGTTACAACATATATTCGTACTTATACAGAATTCAAATCTTATGAAATGCAATAGACCCAAATGAACAAAAGACATGATAGACTCCAAGGACTTGACACACGCCGTCTAGCTCGAACTCCACACAACACCTGCACGCTAAAAACAATGGGGAGGGAGAGGGGTCAGTTACACGGACTGAGTGAAGGGCTACCCACACACACAGGGGTAATCCGAATCAAACTTGGAGACTACGCTCAGGCTTATCCCGATGGCCCGCTGCCGTCCCAAGCATCCTGACTCATAGACTCCGAGGCCCATCATGCCAGAACAGATCATACCATATCAGAGCATACCATAACCTGCTACAGAACTTAACGTAACATAACTTACATAACATACCTTACCTTTCAACAAATATACTTTACATACCTTTCTTTGTCAAATCCATAACATATCCAAAGCTTGCAGCACTCGACTCATAAGAGGCACACGGTTTGAAGCATAGTTTAATGTTGCAAATCATAACAAATCTTAGCAAAACAGAACGAGCATACATAGGCTTTTACATAGTGTTTCAAACTTGAAAAGGCTTTGCAAAGTCATAAACATACATATTTCGCACATATCTACTTATACTTAAGGTTATAGTTCGCATGCATAGAAAACAACAATGTTTAATAGGGTTTAACTATAACCTAACCTCACCTTACACCAAACGAAGCCGAAGACAAGACATCTGATTCACCCCGGAATCAACTTGGCCGATAAAACACCACCCCGGGCGCACCTGAACAAACTGAACATAAAATACAAGACTTAGACTCAAAATGAACCACATAGACGCACAACGGATGCTTAAGCACTCGAGGGTTGCAATCACATAGGTAAAGATCATATTCATATCAATTTCATGCAATAGGAGACATTAAATGGCTCAACATGTTCATTTATAATCATATAACACATTCATGTGGACAATTAATGCATATCCCAAGGTAGAGATACATAACAAGGTGTATAGGTGCTTTGTGCAAACAATTCACATTACTTAAGCAACATAAAATGCATATAGGGACAAGTACATACACATAAACATGATATAATAAGTTATGAATAAGTTTGGAGGTGGAAAGATACGAGAAAAAGGGAATAAAAACACAAAAAGGGGTTCCGAGTGAAATTGGACCAAAGCTGACAGTTTTCCGAAGTGCACAAGCTGTAGGAAAAAGGACATATCTTTAGTTTGAGGAATATAAATTAAGTTTTTCTTCTTGTGAATGAAACTAGACAAATGAATAATTCTAATGGTATATGGCTCGAATCGTGGTTCAAAGGGATCCAAAAATGGCGTAGGTTTGAATTTGTACGATTGTAGAATTTGGGGAAAGTGGCAACACCAATTTTCAATGTTTATATCTCCCAAACCAAAAAGAATTTTAATGTGATTCCAATTGGAGAGTATTCTACACTCAAATAGGTTGATCATGTCCAAATTTTAGGTTAAACAAAGCTCGGATGAAGGGTCCATGGCCTGGGAGATTTTTCCATGCCCGGGGACACTGTGCAGAAACTCACTGCAGCGGGGACCATTTCAATGTAAAAGTTCCCCGCCCGGGGAACTGGTTCAGGCGAGAAAAGAAGCCCAGCAGCAGGAGTACACACGGGAGAAAGCAACAAGCACCAAAGCCACATCAAAACTTAACCAATCCAAGCAAGAATCAAGACACAAGTTCATATACACATGCTCTATCACATATATAAATTTTAAAGTATGAAATCAAGTATATATCAAGTTTCCATTGAAGCTCTTACAAATGTTTGATGTTAGGAGCAAGGAACAAGAAAAATTCCAACAAATAAATGAAGAGGGAGTTCATACAAGCAACATACTTCAATCTTGGAGCATATAATTCACATTTGAAGACATTAGAAGCAAATTTCATATTTTTCACACTATTCATCCTCTTCAAGAAAGTCATAGATTCAAGCACTTAAAACAAGATTCAATCGGGAGAAATCGAAACACTCAAAGATAGGAATTCAATGCTTACCTCGGATCGTTGATCGGGAGAGAGAAGGAGCCAAAATCTTGAGCTCAAAGACTGGGTGAATTGTACCACCCCACACGTGAGGCACCACATCCCCCCGCACTATGTCTCAACACGAGTAACGAAATGGAAAATCCGCACCCCGTATCCAACCATAGTGAACGGGAGACAAACAAAATAACCTTCCTAAGCCAGGCGGAACTTAGACCCTGCACTGATAACCAATCAACAGAACATAATGCATCGTAAAACTAAGATTCAAACACACGAACCATAAAACAGACTTGGGCTCTTCAGGCCTCTTTTAAAATCATAACAAGCCCAACAAGGCAACACAATAACAATTACATAAGGTTCAAGTTCATAATGACACAGGGTCGAATCATACACCATTTAAATACATAAGTGAATGCAGAGACGCTACTAACTTAACTTGACCGACTAGAACTCAACACAACCCCGCCTAGCTCGAACTTCATAGCTATACCTGCACGCTAAAGTGTTGGGGAGGGAGAGGGTCAGTCTCTAGAAGACTGAGTGAGCAGGAGCAATATACATATATAAAACATGCGCATGCAAGTCATAAATCCCGAGCAAGGTTTTATTTGAAATTAGTTCCTAAAAGGGCAAGAGAATATTCAAGCAATACTCGGATTTTATGACTAATCATATTAATTCATTACGTTCATAATTCATACATAAACATAAGGCTCAGCGAGTGAGCATGCATCATCTCCAACCAACTCCGACTGTGTACGACACATGTCATTAATACTTTAAACAGGTGATCATGCAATATATCATAATACACGCATATCATATATCATTTCATAAAACATATTCGTTTGGGCAATCCGTGTCCCGGCCTTCCCGCACGGTGCATATCAATCATAATATAACCATACTCATAAAACAAGTTCCAACCTTCTTCCTCCGGGTGGTGGACGGGTTTGCAAGGCCCGACCACCTAAACATATCATTGTGGCTATGAGGTTCATGAGGCCTCAAAGCCCGGTTAGCGTTTCCTCGTCAAAACCTCCTTGACAAGGTCCGTTTCGCCGTTAAAATAATGGAATCAGCACATGGGATCACCATCGGCCCTTGCCTCCCCGGATAGCCACATGTACTAAATCCTGCACCCGTGAACATAACATACATGCATAATCTCGCCAAAACATATCATATTTCATAATTCATTTGAAAAGGGTTTACTCGATCAATATTTACTCGATAACTTGACTTTAAAAGTAACTTATATATATACACAAGGTTTTGGCCAAAGCTGGTCACATAGGGTTGTAGGGTTAATATGTAACTACAACGAAAACACCCTCACCTGGAATATGGCGATACAAGGATACGAGTTACCGAGTGCCTAGTTGATCAAGATTCTCCACCCTGGAGATAAACTGTACAAAAGACAACATAACGTGTTCGTGAGACTCGAGACTCCAATGAACCATATGAGACGCACGGCATGCAATGAACATGATATGAATACGTAAAAGATGATATTATATCATAAAATGTTCATGTGCACTATTAAAGTCTTAAAGACATAAATATTCAATTCATTCATTCAAAGTCATAATTCCACATTTTTAATCAATTTAATTCAAGAATTCAAGTAGGAGCATAGAACGTATTAAATCACATTTAAAATTAGAAAGTAAACAATTAAACGCATTCAATTTGAAATTGGAAATTAAGTCAAACATGAAATAGGTAACAATTAAATTCTAAAATTCAATTAAATCAAATAATATTTAATACATAATAAACATATATATATATATATATATATATATATATATATAATTATATATATATACACGTACATCAATTCCCATGCATGTAAATATAACAATAGATATATATTTATATACTATATAAAGATGCATGCATAATTATCTCAACAATTACATATAAATAAACATGCACACGTACCACTCCATGCATGCAAACTAACATGCATCAATTACAATCCTCATGCAGTTTCATGCAACAATTACCAATTCTATGCATGTAACAATTAAAACACTAGATATATACATATAGCAAGCAGACGTACTAACATGTAGGTAATTCCATAAACACAACAATCTCATGTATGAAACATATATCCCAAAGCTTAAGGTACGAATTCAAAAGGTGACACGCTCGTGTCACCAAGATAGAACAAACCAGGACACCCCCGTGTCCCGGTACAGAGATCTCAAGCAATTGTTGCACCCCCGTTTCATGCTTAAAGGAAAAAGGATGACACCCCCGTGCCATATGCATGCGGCAGCCCCTGTTTTCTAGCTTAAACGCAGCAGCAACTAAAGCAACATTTAGGCAAGATATGCAGAAACTAATGGCATGATATGCAACAACAACTCAGGCCTAACAATGCACAAAACTGACAACAACAAGAACAAGAAGACGCAGCAGCTGACAGCAACAATTTCAGTCCCAAAAACAGAGCAAAAATCCCACGAAAAACAGAGCATATTGATCTCATTAATCCCCAACATGTTCAGGTAAGCTAAGCCATCAAAAATACGGCGAAACAACTCCAAATTAACATATAAGTCAGCCCCAAGGAAGCTCAGACGTGAGACGCAGGCACACACGACCATTTCATGAAATTTTCTCAAAGTCTCATAAATGATATCTCATGAATACTCTTACTACAAGATAATCAATGATCATAAATGAAAAGAGGATGTCAAAACAATCATTTTCAAGCTTGGAATCACTCAAATCCATCAAGAAATGAATGAGATTAACAAATTTGCCCCAAACCTCTTATTTTTCAAATTCAGTCAGAAACCTTACGAAACCATGATCAAAATTAGGGATGAATGAATGAAAATGACTCATATTGAATGTACATAACATATCCAAGCTTACCTTGTGGATTAATGGAGGTTTGGCAGGAGATTTGAGCTTGAATCTCAAGGTAGTGCTTGAGCTACGGGAAAACTGGGAAGCAGGAGATGTTTGGGATATTTTCAGCAAGTGGGAAGGGTTGTTTCGGTTTGGGGGATTTATGGATGAATAAATGGTTGAGTTAGGGTTCCATAGAGTCTAACCATGGTTAATTTGGTCAACAAATGAATAAGTTATGGTCATTTTAGTGCATCAAGGTCAGTTTCGTCGCCGTTTCATTTATCGGTTGGATTTCGGAGGTTCAAACGGCATTAGAAAAAATATAAGGCTAAGTTAATTAAACTCGAATCTTCAATACGAGTTCAACGAAGTTGACGGAACTCGAATCCGAGTTCCCGAGCTCAAGATATCAATTACGGAACCATGGGTGCGCTAAGTGCTCGTTAGCCCCCGATTTGGATTCCAAAAATTCAAATAAATTCAAAACTCAATCAAATGAAACCGAAATCATAAAACGAACAATTATCCATATACAAGACACGTATAAGTTCAACATATTAAATTTGCACGAAATTACGGTATCAAATTAAACAGAAACGAAGAACGTAAATGTCACTCATACGCAATGTATCAAAAGAATTCATAATATTTACAATAATATGCAATTAAATTCGTATATAATATATTATAAATAATAATAATGCATGCATACGTATATATATATAATTTATAATACATGCATGCACTACTATATTCGTGCACATGTACACAATTAACATATATATATATATATATAAATATATTTGATAATAATATTATTAAAATAAAGTAATTAACATTTAATATAAATACGGTAAAATTAAATATATAAACACGTAGAAATAATTATTTCGCTCAATTAAGGAGCACACAAATTATTCACATAAATTCAAATTCAAATATTGCATATATTTCAATTAATCACTTATTTAACAATTAAACAATAAAATTTAATTAGAGAAAACACTAAAAACCAATTAATTTGCGCAAATTAGCAAACACATATATCATTTTAAAATACTGAAAAGTTGGGGCGTTACATGAATAGTGAAGCTTCTTCTCCCTCTTCTCTTTAAGGTTGAAACGTGAGAAAATGGGAAGCAAATGGGTTATTTTTCAGCTCAAAAAGGCCTGAAACGGGTCGGTTAAACAGGTCGGGTTAAAAAGGATTCGGTTCATTTGGATCGGATTTTAAAACAGTAGGGGATTCAAACGGCTTCAAAAAAATGTGAGGCTTGTTCCATTGGACTCGAATCGTCGAAAAAAATCTAATGGCGAAGTCAGAATTCGAATTCAAATCTTTGAGCTCAAGTTAGCCACGAGACGGCTAATAAACCCTAATTCTGATTAGGTCCCTAATCTTCAGTCAAATGGACTTTCAAGTCCAAACACATAATAACTAACTTCTAAAGCAACAAATAACGTGAAATGAAATTCATATAGACAAGTTAGGCATGCGATGTCACATATGTACAATTAAAATAATTAAATTAGATAACAAAACTCACTCGTGACGTCATACCTGGATTGTCGAGAAGACGGGGTGTCACATTAAGTCCTTGCATAAAATTTCGGGCTTTAAGTCGGTAGTTGTCGATGACTTGTGTAGCATAAAGGCCCGATCTCTCAAGCTCCAATATATAATCCTCCACTATTTTCAAGTCTTTTTTAAGGTCTAGAAATTCTCGAAGTCTTCTTACTCTTGCCATTAAAGGAATGTACTTGTTGTGGAATTCTCGGATGAAATTCTCCCATGTGAACTCTTCCCCAGACCTTTCTAACTCCGATCTCACTTCCTTGATCCAAATTAAACCTTGGCCTTAAACTAATCGGGAAGTGCAATTCACCCTTTCTTGTGATGTCCCCAAAAGATTATCCCAAAACCTTAAAATCTCGGAAATCCATTCTTCGACATTGAAATCATCACCTCCAAGCCATCTCGGAGGGTTGTAGCTTCGAAACTCTCTGTACATCAATGGCACTTGTTCTTCTCCTGCTGATGTGGGTTGACGTTGGAATGACATGAATAAGAAACACAATTCAAACAGAATACCGATGCCGGGGGGTTAGTCTATGTTCATGTGAATAATTAACACAAAAATGACAAACAAGTCACATATATGGTGCAAATGAATGCAAACAAACACATAATCCTAAGCCGAATGACCTAAACGAACTCAACACAACACTAGAGCTCTGGTTTTACAACCAAGAGCTCTGATACCACTTAAGGATGTAGCACTCCGACCGAAGAGCACCACATCCCCCGCACTATAGCCCAACACATGTAATGAAATGGGGACTCTGCACGCGCACCTAACTATAGCGACCGAGAGACAAATAAAATCTCACCTAAGCTAGGTGGTCTAGACCGTAATACAGAGCGCACAACAAAACCAAAACGAATGCAGAAGCAACAGGATCAACAAACATATATACATGCTACAATCAACTAATATGCATAATACATAAACATGCTCACCAAGGACTGAATAAATCGTACAATCTCCATGTACAAGATAGGAAACCCGTACATGAACCAAGCAGGGGCAAACGGGAGACAGACAGACTCACACCTAAGCTAGGCGGGATGTAGACCCTGAACTCAAAACGAAACCACAATACACATGAACATGCAGAAGTGAATCATACATTCAAACATGAAGGCACAAGTACCAGGTGACGGGTTCAACTAGCATGGATACCTAATCCCGAATATAAAACATAAATTAAGTAAGCAACGGGTTCATTTTGTCCCTAGAAGCCTATCCCAAAATTCATATACATAAGTAAACAAGATATACATACACCCGTCATACAAAATTATCCAAATTTACAAAACGCAAATGTGAAGAACACAAATTTAATAAGAGACTCCACAGACTCCAAGGACTCGACTCACGCCGCTTAGATCGAACTCCATGCAACACCTACACACTAACAACGTTGGGGAGGGAGAGGGGTCAATCACACTAACTAAGTGAGGGGCTACCCACACAAACTACATATCTAAAGAGCATAACACGTATAAATCATATTATTAGTGAACTCAGGGATAGTTTTTGCACACCAAAACCTTTAGCCCGTGATACATACATATAGGGATTATTTAACAAAACGAAGCGAACAAAACTTAGCATATTCATACATATCTTACATTTCAAATCATAGGAAATCATTCATATCTTAGCTTATACTTTCAAAAGATCCCTATTTTATCTTAATTATAAGTCTATCCCCATTTTACGTACTTTAACATAACATAAGTACATAACTCGGCTGGTTCGAGTATCATAATCTCGTCCTGGACTTCTCATATGTATCATACCATATCAAAACAAAACAAACATATCATAATTACATAACATACCTCATTCTTCAACGATGGAAGGGTCTATACCCCCTAACCATCCATACGGGGTGAGAGGAGCACGGACACTCAAACCGTCAAGGTCCCATTCCCCAACGAACATCCTGGTGGGTTCCAAGTTAGTCCTATCGAATTGGAGACTATGCTCAGGCTTATCCCGACGGCCCGTTGTCATTCCGGGTGTCCGGACTCGTAGACTCCGGGGCCCAACATATCAGAGCAGATCATATCGTAACAAAACATACCATAACCTGCTACATTTCATATCATATCATAATATCATACCTTAACTTGCAACAACAACTCTATTCATACCTCTCTTTGCAAATTCTTAACATATTCCACGACTCGTATCTCCCGGCTCATAAGAGGCACATGGTTTGAAGCATGGTTAGTTGTTGAAAAATAAAACAAATCATAACAGATCATAACGAAGCATGCATAGGCCTATACATAGCGTATCATACTTGCAAACTCATATCAAAGTCATAAAATTACATATCTGACAAGTATTTACTTATATTTAAGGCTATAGTTCGCATGCATACAAAACGAGCACGTTCCAATAGGGTTTAACTATAATCTAACCTCACCTTACACCGATAATCCGAGAACAAGATAAATGATCCACCCCGGAATCAACACGGCTAACGAAACACCACCCCGGGTGCACCTAGATAAACCGAAGACAAAATGCAAGGCTTAGACTCAAGGATGAACCACATGAATTTCTTAATCTATTGATTTGGAGGTTGTGGCTGATTTAGAGGTGTTTTGGTGCATGATTCTTGAGTGTTTTGATGCCAATATTTGCTGTTCCGTTGCCCCTTTTTTCTCCCCCTCGAAACAACCCTGTTGTTGCTCCTTTTCACGCCCAGAATAACTCCCCGGGTAGGGAGTTTTTGAACTGAAAAGTCTCCGGGTGGGTACTTTAGTGCAGAAAGTTTCTGCATTGTTTTCCCCGGTCGGGTACCCCTTCGTACGAACTCCGTTTGACCTAAATTTCGAAAACATTCAGCCTCTTTGAGTCTAGAACACTCTCCAATTGGATTCACTTCAAAATTCGTTCTAGATTGTGAGATATAATCGTTGTATTTTTGTGTTGCCACTTCGCCAAAATTCTATACTCGTTGAACTTCAGACCTCCGCCATTTTTGGATCCCTTTGAACCACGATTTCTGCCATATATCTTTCGAAATACTATGTTTCTAGTTTAGTTTCCAAGAAACAAAACTTAATTCCCATTTATCAAACTCAAGTTATGCCCGATTTCCTACAACTTGGTCGTTTCGGTAAAACTGTCAACTTTGGCTTATTTTCACTTGGAGCATTATTTTGCATTTCTATTCCGTTTTTCCCATATCTTCTCACCCTGATTGTGATCCTAATAAGTTAATATGTTGTAATATGTTATGTTTCATTAATTATTTTAAGTTTATGACCTTGTTTGATAAGTTTAATTTTGACGTGAATTCAAGATCGATATATGAAACGTTTAACCTTTTTTTGCATCTCTTCTTATTTCCTTGAACTTCGAGCTTATGAATGCATATGGTATGTTAATATATGATACATTATGAGATTATTTAATATGATATGAGTTGAATTCTTGAATTCCTTAGGTGATATTCATTATTTGCTCCGATATGCCTAAGTATAAATGTATAGGACGTGCATTGCATCCATTTGCATTCTTATGCATCGCCACACGTCTAATAGTTTATGATCAAGTCAAAGTCGTGAGTATGTGTTTGTTTGTCTCAGATTTGAGTTTAGGAGGTATCGGATCCACCATATAGCTTCTTCTTAATCGTCAAAGCTCTTCCGGGAGCACTTTTGGTAAAAGGTGAGGTTTTGGGTTTGTCTCTTTTTAGCTAATGCGACCTACAACCCTATGTGCTCATTTTCAAGCCCGCATGCAAATATACTATTATATTTATATAATAGATATGTGTTTATACAATACATTTATGACTTTGTTATACGATTAAAGGTTTTCGAACTATATATACGAGCGTATGTAAGCTTGAAAATATTTTGCAACGAGGTTATGCTCCAAACCGTGTGTCTTCATGTAAGCTACGGATTAAGATAACACGGAGAGGTACGTCTATAGCATATGCTAAGTTACAAGGTAATGTATGTTTCGATAAGGTATGAAATTATGATTTTGATACGATATGATAAATTTGTTATGTTGCGAGTTATGATATGTTAAGCTATGTTCAGATTTGTCGAGCCCAGGGAATTATGGGTAAGGACGCCCGGGACAGCAAGGTCCGTCAGGTTAAGCCTGTGCACGGTTCCCATTTGAAGTACTTACTGTAACATCCCGATCGTTCGGATTTCCAGGTACGCCATAACGAGAGGGTTTTATGTGCTTTAAATTATTTAATTACGTATTTGAATGTTATTTTAATGCTTATATGATTATTTGAATTAATATGAAATTAATTGTTTATATTCTTGAGCTTTGATTTTAAACGTTTAAGTTTGTATGCGAGTAAATTGCTCGTTATGTGCCGGAATTCAATTCCGATTTTTGTGAAATTTTGATATGCGTGACATATGTGAGTTATGAATGTGTTTGCATGCTCCTTTTAAGTTTTTGTGTTCGTTTATCGAGGTTTTAAACCTTAAGTATTTGACGAGGGACATGAGGGCCTAACTAGTTTTAGCGCGCCTCTTGTTCCGGAGGCCATAACTTGAGCTAGGGAATTCTGATTCGAATTCCGGAAGATGCGTCGGACTCGTAACAAAGAGATAAAGCCAACGAATCTGATTTGGTATTTTTCTAAGCTCGTTTAGACCCTCGTTTTTCGACCGGAACGAACAGCTTGTGCTTAAGCCACATTCTTTGACTAGTCATGTACTTGTGGGGCCAATTTAACTCAACCTAAGCCTAACCCTTGATATCTTGACTTGAGTTAAGTCTCTCCATCTCCCTTATCAGCTGAAAACCGAGCCAAACCCCCTCATTTTGTGCTGCAACTGATCGAGACAAAGGAGGAGAAGAGAAGAAAAGAACTTTGGCCCTTTTGGTGGATTTTGAGCTCAAATCATCATCTTTCTTCTCCAAATCTTCAAGGTATGTATATTTTTGCATTATATACCATTTTATGCAAGTTTTGACCCATTTAATACTTGTTTTGCATCAGATTTGATTAGGGTTTGGGTAGGAGCATGAATAGGGACTTTTGGGGATTTTTGCTCTTATGAGCTAACTTGCTTTATGGCTGATTCCCTTGCCTTAAACTGATTATATGGACTTGTTTCTTTGGTCATTTGATGCTAAAATGATAGTATATGATGTTGGGATGGTTCTTTCTTGAGATCCTTTGATGAAATCATAAGTTTTTTAGCCTCAAACCTAAGCTAGAAAATCTGCTCCCCTGTTTTGGAACTGCTATGTGAAATTGTGCTTTGTTGGTTGAGTTAATGACTTCCAATTCGTGTGAATTTGCATGTAGATGTTGTATACTAATTGGTTTATATGTTATCCCTTCTCTTGCAAGTTTTTAGATCGATTTTCAGCTCCTAAATCGAAGCATGATGGCCTGTTTGTATGCTATGCGCGAACCGAACTGCTGCTGTTGCATTTTATGATTACTTGGTGGTTCTGATGTGCTCCAATTCATGTCAATTTGCATATACATGGAGTATATTAGTTTCTTATCATGTTAGTATTCATTCCCTAAAGTTTCGGTTTCATATTCAGGCCCTAAGTACTTGATCATGGCATGATTGAACCAATAGAGCTCATATGTCCGTTTTTGGCGCTCCAGAGTTGCTGCATAATTTCGGTGCTCTTAACGCATGATTTAGCCTTTGAATTCTAAATGAAATATGTTCCTAACATGCTAAATATGTTTGGTATGCTTTTGGACTGATTTTGTTTAGGGTATGTTTTGTCGGTAAACTTTGTATGCGATTTTGGACCTGTACCGAGACACTCCCGTATCTCATTTGCATTGAAATGTGAGACACGGGCGTGTCAGGCTTCCTGAGCATGAATGTACCGAGCCACGGGCGTGGCTCAGTTTAACTAAGTTGTGAGACACCCCCGTGTCCCTCCCCCTACGCAGCTCTGGGTGGGTTTTTCCTTTTCGGTTTTTGGTTTGTTTCACCTCTTTAATGCCTTTATCTTCATTTGTGATGAACTATGAACTTGTTATACTATGCATTGGGAGTATTGTGGTTAAATTTCATAACATTTGGATGAGATTTAGGCATGCTTTTGTCGAATACCGTTTATTTGCGTTTTGTGGCGTTTGTGATTTCCATAACCCATTTCCCTTATCTTGTGATTTGTTCTTGTTTTCAAAATTTGGAAATATGTTATATTATGTAATAGGGTGTATGTAGTAGAGTTTTGTGAAAGATTGAATACGTGTGAATGTGTGTCGAACTTAATTTACTTCAATGCTCTTGTTTGCCGAAATATTGGATCTTGTGCCTTGAATTTCTTGAATTGATTGGAAACGTGAAATTATGAATTCGAATGAAAGTGAGCGAAGGATTGAATGACTTGATTATATGATTTAAATTCCTTAATAGTGCACATGAACGTGTTCATGACATAATATCATCTTTTATGCAATCATACGCATTCACCGAGCGTCAATATGGTTCATTTGAGTCTAGGTTTGCCTCTTGCTCTTTGTTTTGCTCTTAGGTTCACTCCGTTGTTGAGGAAGTGGTTCATTTGACTCGTTTTGGTCCGTTTTGTTTGGTTTGGTCGGTAAGGTGAGGTTTTCTTTCCTTTTAGTTATGATGACCTAAAACCTTAATTGTATTTCAAACCCGCATGCGACTTATATAGATATATATGTAGATATGTGTTTGGATACGTATTTTGTGGGATTTATCCCGTTTGTCTTGAGACTTTGAAAACGTTTTTATAAGTATACATAAGTTCTATTTTTCGTTTGTTTTGATAAGCTTTGATAAGAGGGTGTGTGTGTAAGTGTGGTATGATCTGCAGAGAAGCTTTATATGGTAAGTACGATATGTATAAGATATGTCTGTCTGTCTGTCTCTGTGTGTGAGTTTTGTGATCAGTTTGGGCCCCGGAGTTGTGGGTAAGGGAGACCCGGGACGACCATCGGGGTCGCTGGTTAGGACCCCTGTGCACTTCTCCAACAACGGGAGACTTAGTTCTCCTATGCCGATGGAGCGCATTTTGGCTGGCCGTCGAAGGAACCGGGCGGGATCCCCCGGTTCACAAGTTTCGTTCTGTGGTGGGTTGAGAGGGGCACCTCTCTTCCCCAAACGGTGTGGAGGCGGGATTGATTTATGATTTGTTTTGTGTTTCGCTTCGCCTTTGTTTTTGGATTAAGTGGGTTGGATTTAAGCTTTCGGTTTGTTATGTTTCGTTTATGGTTGTGAAACGGGGGCTGATTTCTAAACTCTAAAACTTGATTGAATTTGGCCTTCGGCCCTAAACCTCTTTCTTTATATATATTACCACGGGCGAAATGTTTTAGAATGCAAAAACCGTGCCCGTTTCATGAACCCCTCTCTGCTTTGTATATACTTTGCTATTATGTATATGTATGGGTGCGTGTGTTAGCCCCCTCACCAGTCTCTAGGACTGACCCTCATTATTTCTATCTTTTTCCCCCTTTGATTTGAGTTGCAGGTACCCGTTCTGAGGTGTTGGAGCTAGGCGGTTGTCTTTGAGTCGGGGTTGAGGATAGCTTGAGTCTCATGCATTGTATTTTTGTTTTCTTTATGCATTTTGGCTAATTCTGAAATATGTATAAGTTATGCTTTAAATTCGAAATTGTAAAGTTTGTATAACTTGAATCGAAAGTTTGATATGTCTTGAGTATGTTTATTTGCTTTATGAGATTCTGGTGCTTCCGCATTCGTTATTTGTTTTATTGCGTGCTCTGAGTAGGGTCTAGACCGCCTAGCTTAGGTTGGATTTTTTTGTTTGTCAGCCGTTCGCCGTGGCTTGATACGTGGACGGAGTTCCCGTTTCGCTTCACGTGTTGGGTTATGGTGCGGGGGATGTGGCGCCCTTCACTCCGGGGTGTTACACTTACGCTCGACTCTTGGAGGTTGAGGAGGCATGGTGCTTCAAGCACAATGTGGGTTAGCTACCCTATGAGCATTGGTAAGAGTAGTGAGGGTTCACTCCCTAAACTACATGTTTTTGGGGTTGGATTGGTTTATGATTTGTGATTTCTATTTTAATATGTCTGTTAATAACTGGGGAGTTAGAGTAAGACCCCTACTCGCTGGGTATAAGAATCGGTTATGATATGTTGATTATGAAACGGGATAGGAGTTTTCCCTTATGTTATAATACGAATATGTTAAGTTTGATATGTTTTGATAAGTATAAGTTTAAGTTTGATTTGAAAATGACTTTAGTATGCAAAACCCTAACTTCGTTCATAGTCTTTTGTTTATTATGTGCTTTGCTCTATATGTATACGTGTGTGGGTGTGCGTTAGCCCCCTCACTCAGCCGATGGACTGACCCTCTCCTTTGAACTTTTAAGTTTGTAGGTTTTAGTTCGTGCTAGGCGGAGTCGTGAGTCGGTCGAGTTCGAGTCACCTAGTTCGAGTTGAATTTACATTTGCATTTGGATACACTTTTGTATATGATTGGCATACGTTATTGGATTTTGTATGAACCTTATAAATTCTTGTTTTAATTATTCGGGATAGGCTTCTAGGGATAGTTGAACCCATTTTTGTGGATTTATCTTCTTGAATATTTTTTACATGTTTCCGCCTGTCTATTGTTTTGCGCGCTTTGGTCCTGTCTTAGCTCCGCCTATCCTAGCGAGTGTGTGTAGGTTCCCGTTCGCTTAGTCTTGGGCTCATGTATGGATTTCTATTTCATATGTGGGTTCGGGGCTAGGTGCGGGGGATGTGGTGGCTCGCCGCTCCGGGCACTACAATAAAACACATTAAGAGAAGTTCATGTATATAATTAATGCAAACAAGTGTGAATGAAATGCACGTGGAGGCCCTTAATCGTATGTGAACACATAACACGTTTAATCACTAAAACCATATCATAAAATTACAAAACACCCCGTAATACATGAATTCACGCTTATATTAATTCATAAATCAAGTTAGGATCATGATCAGGGAGGGATAAAAGCGTATAACGAGCACACGAAATAGAATCGGACAAAACAACACACAAATACTCACACGTGTCTCCCTCCAAGAGCAAACTGAGACACGGGCGTATCTTATTACAGAGAGCAAGCTCTCTAAGGTAGACACGGGCGTGTCTCCCTCAAAGCACAACTTGAGACACGATCGTGTCTCAAGTCAGACGTACACCACTCAAGCATCACAGTCAGACACCGCCGTGTGTAAGGTAAAGCTTATAGTGAGACAAGGGCATGTCTCACCTCCATCTTCGGGCTCTAAAGCATCAAAAGTGGCGGACAAAAAGGAAGGAAGAAGGAAAGCAACTCGGTAACAACACAACCACATCCACAAAACACATCTAAATGTATACTTAAGCCCCAAATTTCATGCTTAATAACTTAGATACAATTTAAACTCATGACCTAAGGTATAAATCAAGTTACCATGGAAGGTTAGTCAAGGTACATCAATGGTGACTCAAGCAAGAAGGAAGCAAAGAATAAAATTCCAACAAATAAACGAAGAGGGAGATCATACGAATAACATACTTCAATCTTAGCTCAATTAACTCACATATGGAGGCATTCGAAGTAACTTTTTCACATTTTCACACTATTCATCATCTTCAAGAAAGCCATTATAATAAGCAAGGAAAATGGGATTCAATCGAAAGGAAATGACGCAGTCGAAGAGAGGAATTCAAATCTTACCTCGGATCGTTGATTAGGAGAGAGAGCAAGCTAAAACTTGAGCTCAAAGTTTGGGAGTGAATAGTTGAGTCTCTCCTTCCTCTTCTTCTCCTTCAAACAAGATGGAAAAAGATTGGAAGAAAGGAAAGGGTTCGGTCCTCTTAAGGCCAAGAACCGGTTCGGTTCTGTTCACAATGGGCTCGGTTCAATTGGTTAGGATTTAGATCGGCAGAGGGTTCAAACGGCTTCAGAAAAAGGTGAGGCTAGTCCCATTGGACCCGAGTCGCCGAAATAAATCCAATGGTGAAGTTGGAATTTGAATTCGAATCCTCGAGCTCAAGTTAGGTAAGAAACGGCTCAGAAACCCTTATTCCGATTAGGTCCCTAATCTTCAATTAAATGGACTTTCGAGTCCAAATACGTAATAATTAAGTTCTAGATCAACAAATAACTTGAAATGAAATTTGTATTGACACGTTAGGCATGCGACGTCACATATTTGCAATTAAAATAATTAAATTACGTAATAAAACTCACTCGTGACGTCATACCTGGATTGCCGAAAAGATGGGGCGTCACACTCCAAGTCTCAAAGTCATACTAAAATACAAAGTACCACAATGTAAGTAAAGACGCAAAAATTCAAAAGACTCGAGCTACAAGACCTAAAAGACAACCGCTACCTAGCACGAATCGAAACTTATACCTGCAGCTCAAAGGAACAAGCGAAAAAGAAGACAACGAGAACCTGTCAGTCCTAACCACTGGTGAGGGGGCTAACACACGCACACGTACATATACATATAAGCATAGCAAATTCAAAATCAAAAAATTCATGGAACGGGGTGTTTTTGCAATCTAAAGCATTTTCTCCCGTGATACTAGATATATACAAAAAGAGTTAAGGCCGAAGGCCAAAATCAACCACTTTTAGAAATTAGAAGTCCAATCCCGTTTCACGAACTAAATTCAAAGTCAAATTCACACTAACTTGGTGAGTACGAGTCTTCCAACCAATCCCCTTCATATTCATATTCAAATTCAAAGTCAACCTCAATCCAACCTTCATCGTTTGGGGAAGAGAGGCACGACTCCTCAACCCCTATTCAAATTCAAATGAGGAGCTGGGGGCTAATTACTCCTACCCGCTTCTTCGACGGTGGTCGCCGTCGGCTCAAGAGAAACCCGTCTTCCCCTTGACCTCCCCGAGGTTGGGGAAATTCTCTCAAAGGTGGAGTTGTGTTGTTGGGAGAACTCGGCGACCCCATGGCCGTCCCAAGTTGCCATACCACTTCTCGGGGCCCAAGTTCAAAGTTAAATTCAAATTTGTATTCAACTAACCTATCTTTCAAGGCCGTATCTCGCTAGTTCAAAATACACGCCAACCCTTTTCAAAACGAACAAACAAAAAAACATAGCTACGTATATATAAAAACGTTTATCAAGGTTTTATAGCAAATGGGCCAAATCCCTCAAATACTTATCAAACATGTATTTAAATATATATATATATATATATATGTAGGTTGCATGTGGGCTCAAAATACAGGTAGGGTTCTAGGTCGAAGTAACTAAAAGAAAGAAAACCTCACCTTGACGAATGGTACGAATAAAGCGAAGCAAACCACACCTATGGAGAAGCTCCACACCAACAAACTACTCCACACAGACATTCTAAACACAATAAACAACAATGAACTCAATAATGAACTATAGAGACGCTCGACAAATGTATATCGATGCAAATGATGCAATGCACGTCATATTCGTTCAACACTTAAACATATCAAAGCAATTAACATGTTATCACATAAACGACACATAAATTAAACATATGACATGTTGAATAACGACATAATAAATCACATCATACCATATCATAAGCATACACACGTTTAAAATACATAGAGAATGCAATAGGTAGAAGGAAACGTCACACGCAGCACTTAAATGTTTAAACGTTAAAGTCATATTTACACATAGAAAATAATACCATAAAATAAAAATAAACATCAAAACACATGATATTACAAGTTAACAAGTTGGGATCATAATCGGGGTGGGAGAAATAGAGTAAAACTTAAACAAAAAGAAGAAAATCGCAAAATTAAACACTCTAGGGCGAATGGCCATTCACCCTTGCATGCATGGGCTTGGAACGGCCCTCCACATGTAGGTCATGCAAATTTGACCCTTGGAACGGTCGTTCCAAGGGTCAGATGTGCATGGCCTGCATGTGGAGGGCTAAACGGCCGTTCAGCCCTTCTCCTTCACCACCTCCAAATGGCCATTCGGAGGTACAGAACTTGCTACTAGTCGTGAATGGCCGTTCGCTGCCAAAACACTCCAGCGGGCGAAGGGTTGTTCGCCCCGTGCTGCTGGCTGCTTCTTATTCGATTTTCCCTGCAAAACGAAGGGAAAAATCATGGCAAAGAATGGGGTAACCCAAGGGCATATATCTACACATAATTCAGGTAAAAAACAAGAACAAAACCATGCTAAAACCCCACCATAATCAGTCACAACAGCCGCGCAACAAGGAAAAAAGGATGGAGTTCAATTCTTGCATCAATAGACCCATTTACTATTCATGTATCAAAGAGCAACAATGGTAGATCTTCAAGCATTCAATAAGAACAAAATTAATGCATATAAACATGATAAAGAAGCTCGAATGAACACAAAACAAGCATCCAAGTCCATGGAAGTCAAGTCTTGAGCATGTATTCGAAAATAGATTCAAAACCTAACTATTTATCAAGTTCTCCAAATCCTATTTAAACCAAGTTTAAAATCAAAGATTCATGGATAAAAAGAAGCATCAAGATGTGGACAATTTGAAAATATACTTACCTTTAATAGATGATGAAGATTGGAAATGATATGAGCTCGAATGGTGTCAAGGTGTTAGGGGTTCTTCTATTTCTCTTCTTTCTTGCCTTTTCGCTCCCTTTTCCTTGCCCTTTTCTTGCTTGGTTTCAAATGAGGGTGTGAGAAAGAGTGAGGGATTATGCTAGTTGAGCTAGGGTTGAAAAAAGGGTCAAATAGGAGCTCAAACGGGTCAAATACGGCTAAAACAGTTAAGGTAGCGCATCCGGTGCATACTGCTCGGTTCGGTGAAGTTTCATATGTTCAAACGGGATTACAAAATTATGAGACTTGTTTCGTTGGATCTGAATCATCGATACAAGTCCAATAGCGGTGTTGGAATTCAAATCCAAATTCCCAAGCTCAAGTTATGCCACCCGGAACCCAAGGTGCGCTGAGCTAAATGCTCTTTAGGCCCTTAAGTCCCTAATTCGGCAAAATGCTCCAAGACCTCATAAAACAAGTTCAGAAACGTGTAATAAGCACATAAACAAGTTTATAATTCATATATTTCATGCATATCACGTATTCACAAAATTCAGAATGAAATTCAAAGTCGAACAGGGTCAATTTCGGGGTCAAAGAGACAAAACGATCAAAGTTCCACTTACAAGTTCAAAGTACAAGTTCAAGAAATAATTCATATAACTCAAGAATATCATATAAGTGCATAAATAAATAATTTAAATACGCAAGTAGCACACTCGTGACGTCATACCTGTACGGCCTAAAGGACGTGGGCATCACACTAGGACTGGTGTGGATACATTCTAGAGGGCTTCTACTTTGAAGTTTTGAAGAAAGGAACCGTTCGTTAGAGGTGAAATTCATTACCGCAAGAAGGACGTTTGAGGGTGACTCAAAATGCTTCAAGAAAGGTTCTAGTAAACTAAGTTGCTTTCTCTTGAGTTTCGAAATAAAAATTACAAGCCAACGATCCATTTAGGAATTTTTTTTTTTAAATTTCCACTGCATTTCGAACCCGTTTCTCCAACAAGTGGTATCAGAGCCATGCTTACAGCATTTAGTTCGAAATTGTTTTAAATTGAATTTATGAGAAATTTTTGAATTTGAGAAATAGCTGAGTATTCTTGAATCTGTTTAAAAGTATTGGAGACTCTTGTGGTCGGAAAAGATCTCAAAGGAGACTCCGTAGAGGTAGTGTCTCCATTTTCCCAAAGGATAGATCACCGCTACTAGCTCGAGATCGTGCGTGGGATATTTCTTCTCATGCTCCTTCAACTTTCTAGAGGCATATGCGATCACTTTCCCATGCTGCATCAAAATACAAACAAAACCCTCTTTCGAGGCATATGTGTACACTGCATACCCTTCAGTACCCTCGGAAAGTGCTAAACTAGTACAGTCATCAACTTCTCCTTCAAGAGTTGGAAACTCGTCTCACACGTCTCATTCCATTCAAACTTAGCCTCTTTCTTAGTCAATGACGTCAGAGGGGCAACGATCTTCGAAAAATCCTGCACAAATCTTTGATAATAACCTGCCACACCTAAGAAACTTCTAATTTCTGAGGCATTCTTTGGACTCTGCCATTGTAAGACTGTCTCCTGTGGCCTAGAAAAGTTACCCGATCAATCCAAAATTCGCACTTATTGAACTTCCCATATAAATAGTACTCTCTCAAAGTCTCCAACACCAATCTGAGATGCCGAGCATGATCTTTCGTGGTCCTCGAATGCACAAGAATATCATCTATGAAAATCACCATGAATTTATCGAGGTAAGGACGAAAATTTTTGTGCATCATGTCCATGAAATCTACAGGGGCATTAGTTAAACCGAATGACATCACTACATACTCATAATGTTCATACCGTGTGTTGAATCCCATCTTAAGAATATCTTCTTCCCAGATTTTCAGTTGATAGTATCCATGTCTCAAATCAAGCTTCGAATACATCCCTCAACCTTGCAAAAGATTAAACAAATCTTCAATGTGGGGTAAAGGGTACTTATTCTTCATGGTCATCCGATTCAACTCTCTGTAATCGATTACATTCTTAAGGTCCCATCCTTTTTCTTGACAAAGAGAACCGGTCCACCCCACGGTGAAGAACTCGGCCGGATATAACCATTCTTGAGATGTTCTTCAACCTGAACCTTCAACTCTTTCAGCTCTGCTCCCGGACACAAATCTACCATGAACTCGATTTCCCGATCAAGTGGTAAGAAACCCAAATTCTTGGGCAAAATTTCGGGATAGTCCTTCACAACGGCTGTACCCTCGAAACGTGCTTGATCTTTCGGCTTATTGAGAAGGTAAGCAATATATCCTGCGCCTCCATCTGTAGCACCCCAGAACGGGAGACAAACAAAATCTTTCCTAGGCTAGGCGGTCTAGACCCTAATACAGAGTGCACAATAAAATCAAAAGCAAATGCGGAAGCACCAGTATTTCAAACATAAACAGTTATACATGCTCAACATATAAACAAGATATACATAACATGCCCATCCCAGGCCCAATAAATCGTACAAGTTCCAAAGCTAAATTCCAAGATCAAATTCTTATACATATTTATACATAATACCAAAACTGAAAAGTAAAGATGCCAGGTATTCAAAGACTCTATATAGGACTCGAACAACTCAAAAGAAAGACCACCGCCTAGCACAAACCGAACACCTATACCTGCAACTCAAATAAACAAGGGGGAAAAGAAAGATAACGAGGAGGGGTCAGTCCTAAAGACTGGGGAGGAGGCTAACACACTCACACCTACATATACATAAGAGTAGAGCATATTCAAATCCAAAGAATTCATGATCCGGGGCGTGGTTTTTGCATTCTAAAACAATTTAGCCCGTGATACTATATATAAGAAAAAGAGTTTAAGGCCGGAGGCCAAAATCACCAAATTTTAGTAATTAGAAGTCCACTCCCATTTAACGAACCATGTTCAGAATCAAAATCACACTAACTCGGCGAGTACAAGTTTCCAACCAACCCTTTTTAAATCAAACAAATGGAAATGTAGTTTACGTATATATATATAAAAGCATTTTTCAAATGGTTTCATAACAAACGGGCCAATTCCCACAAAGCACATATCAAACACGTATCTATATACCTAAATACGTAAGTCGCATGCGGGCTTAAAACTCAGGTAGGGTTGTAGGTCATATTAACTAAAAGAAAGAAACCTCACCTTGTCCGCGTAACGGAACAAAAGGGAACAAACGAACACCTAAGGGAACACCTCGTCACCAACGGGAAGATCCTAAGAACAAAACAAAGAACGAAAAGCATACTTAGACTTAATATGAACTAATTGTTGGAAAAATGGAATCAGAAAGCAGTGGAAATTTTAAAATTTTCCAGTAGAAGGATCGAAACTCGCAATCATGAATCCAAATTCGTAAGGCAAAGAAACTTACTTTTCAATAATCTTTCTTGAAGCATTTCAAGCCAACCAAGAACGCTCTTATCGCAGCTTCATCCCCTCTCCTTGGTAAACCTCGAATCTTTAAAAACTTCTAACTTAAAGCTCTCTAGAGATAGTCCACCAACTTGACTACAATCTAACTAGTAAGGATGCTAGTTCTCTAGTTAGTGTTTAGGCTTAACCTAGGGTTTATGTGATCTTGAAGAAAGGATGGTGTTCAACACATGAACCAAGAAGAATCGATCAATCCCTAAGGGGAGCTCGAGCTCCCCTATTTATAGCTAGAGAGGGGCGACCGAACCTAGTCATTTTGGACTAAGGATTTGGTCCCTCTCTCTTATTACTTGATCATCAAGTAATTCCAAACCTTGATTTTGAATTTTAATTCAAATTAAATTTTAAGAGAGCTAAAATATCCAAAACCCTTTTGGATAATATTATACTTTATTTATTAATAAATAAATAAATTATTTATCTAATTAATTCATAATTAATTAAATAGACTAATTTCTCCAAAATAAGACTTTCATTTTAATTCAAAAATTAAACCAAAGTCTATTAAATAATTAACACATTAATTATTTAATACATAAAAATATACACGACACGTGCCAATCATGTGTCCCCAAAGACACGTGCCAATCATGTGAACCACACTTGTGTTTCACACATGTGGAACCATCTTGTTGTGATCAACTCGTTTAATCATTTTAAAGCCTTAACTCATGTAACCAGGTTGTTGTGTGTGACCCTCTAGGTTCTCAATTCAATTAGTAGTGATCCTAATTAATTAATTCACTAATTAATTAATCAGTCAATAGATTAAACGACCATAGTCTAGCAACAGGTGTTTAACCCCTAGCTGAATTGGAATGTCTCGATTCGACAGAACCTTTAAGTCATTGATTCATGTGAGATACAATCCTCTTACTTTCTATCTCTCAACCAAGATCTAGGGTAAGGGAATAATCAGAACTCTAATAATCTGGTCTTAAAGCTAAGTGCATTTCATATCCATTTGATCTCAGTCCAAGAAACCCTTTTCTTGATGTCTTGATCTATTGCCTTGGCCAAGGACTCCATATGGCATATGAATGACTTACACAATAAGAGATCACCTTGCAAATGCAAGTGTAGGTTTTTTCTTGATTCTCATTCACTTCCATGAATCACTTGTGCAGCCCCAGCATAAGCCTTGAATCAGTTGTCTAAGGCGACACCCTTTAAAGCTTATACCTAAGACTACAGAGTTAACTCATAAAGTGACATGGAACCTCAAGTCTAAGGATCAATTAATCACATCAATGACTCGTGAGATATTTCCTCATCTGGAAGTTTCCATTTCTTGAAATAGAAACTTCCTTTCCCATTTAGGAATCTTCTCACACGGGGCATCTCAGTGAACTTATTTATGGAAGTAAGAACCCTCATGTACCACGCACGTATCAACTATACACTTTGCACCTCCATGAAACAAGGTGGTCCTTCTTAAGGGCGTGATCCCACAACCAAGCCTTAAAGGAGTCAGGTTGACTCTCCCACTGTCTGTAGGACTCATCAGCTTTGAGTATTTTACTAATCATGATTTATGTGATATAGGGCTCGTTTCATGAACCATTTCACCTAAATGGTAGAGTCCTAAAGTCATCAGGATTAGGGGAGTTCTCATACATGCACAGCTAAAGTAAACGCATACTAAACAAGAGCATATAAAGAAGTGTTGCCTCAATTCATTATTTTATTCAGAGATTGTCTGTGATTAGAATAAGGAAAAGTACAAAGCGGATATATAATCGGTTTTCTAGGGCACTATTCCTAACACTAATTAGACGCTCAGCAAATGCATATGAATGCATATGATGCAAGGCACTTCACATATTTTCAAACTTAGGCATATCGGAGCAATTAAAGCATTAACACTTAGACGAAGCATAATTTAAACATGTAACACGTTAAATAAACATATATTATATCAAATTAAATCACACCTCGTGCATACAGAAGTTTAAGTTACATATACAAGTCAAGATATGCAAGAGTATATCACACGTTGCACTTAAACGGTCATGTATTCAAATCACCTTTACGCTTAGCAAATAAATCCATGAAATTATAAAAAGCATCGAAACATATTATATAACAACTAATTAACATCTTAGGATCATAATTGGGGTGGGAGAAAACATATAAAAACATAAACATAGCAAGAACAACACATAGGTTCAAGAAATTGAGCAAAGCATCGAGTCCACGGCCTCTGTAACGATCCAACCGTCGAAAGCAGCCCTTTTGGGGGCTGAATGGCCGTTCAGGGGTACAGAGTCTCCAGGTCTTATGCGAACGGTCATTTGTAGCCAAAGGTGTTGCGAACGAACAGTCGTTCGCGAACCACTACTGTTGCGTCTTCTTGGTTTTGGGCTGCAAAACAGGGGGAAAAGGTAAGACAAAGCAAGGCAACACACAACACTCATATATGCACATAACTCAGATAAAAAATAAGAAGAAAATCGCACCAAATCAGTCCCGAAACCTGTAGCACCACACATGGTGGGTCACCACATCCCCCGCACCAAAGTCCAATCCACATACGAGATGGAAGGCCCGCACATAAACTAAGAAATGGCTAACGGGAGCCAGACAGACTTACACCCGAGCTAGGCGGGACGTAGACCCTGAACTTCAAAATCAAATCACAGAATAAATGCAAAAACGGAAGCATTCAAATCAAATTAAATCATGCAAGAACAATTGACGGGTTCAACTAGCATAAATACCTAATCCCGAAATCAAATAGAAATCATAAATCAACGGGTTCAATCTGTTGGACTCGCAATCGTGTATCCAAATTCGTAGAGACCAAGAAACTCACTTGGGTAGTAGCTTTCTTGACACGTTTTGAGCCGCCCTCAAATGCGCTTCATGCGGTAATGGCAACCCGTTCCTCGAAATCTCTTTCTACTTCAGAATCCATTGTAGGGATAACAATCCACACCAACCTGGATTCAAATCATGTTAGGGAAGTTCTTAACAATATAACATAAAGAAAGAAACATGAAACGAGAAAGGCATGATTGAAACTCCCTTCGAAATCCAGTTTTACGAAAGTAGAAATTTGCCAGCCATAAAACCCTCATGAAAAAATTCATCCTTCAGGATATGGACAAACGGTTTTCGCCATCTTCTTTGGTTCGATTTTTTCACTCATTTTCTGTTGGGTTCATAATCATTTCATCATCCCTTCTGATCGTTTTGCTTGATCCCCACTTTTTGGTAAAGCTCGAATCTTCAAAACTTCTAACTTGAAGCTCTCTAGAGATAGTCCACCAACTTGGCTACAATCTAACTAGTAAGGATGCTAGTTCTCAAGTTAGTGTTTAGGCTTAACCTAGGGTTTCGTTTATCTTGGAGAAAGGATGGTGTTCAACACATGAACCAAAAGAATTCTCGATTAGCTCTAAGGGGAGCTCGAGCTCCCCTATATATAGGATGGGAGTGGCCGAAAATCCTAGTCCTTATGGACTAAGCATTTGGTCCCTCTCTCCTATTACTTGATCATCAAGTAATTTTGACTTTGACTTTGAATTCAAATTCAAATCAACTTTCAAGAGAGCTAAAATATCCAAACTATTTTTGGATAATTTTATACTTTATTTATTGAAAATAAATAACTTATTTTATCTAATTAATTAATTCACAATTAATTAACTAGATTATTTTTCTCCAAAATAAGACTTTTTTTTTTAATTCAAAATTAAACCAAAGTCTATTAAATAATTAACAAATTAATTATTTAATATATAATTAAATAATTACGTGTGGCACACGTGTCACAATGACACGTGTCCACTCACGTGACCCACACGTGTGGTTTCACACATGTGGAACCCTCTAGGACCGATTAACTCGTTTAATCATTTTCAAGCCTTAACTCATGTAACCAAGTTGTTGTGTGTGACCCTCTAGGTTCTCAATTCAGTTAGCAGTGACCCTAATTAATTAATTCACAAATTAATTAATCAGTCCACAGATTAAACGACCATAGTCTAGCAACAGGTGTTTAACCCCTAGCTGAATTGGAATGTTCGGATTCGACAGAACCTTTAAGTCATTGATTCATGTGAGATACAATCCTCCTACTTACTATCTCTCAACCAAGATCTAGGGTAAGGGAACAATCAGAACCCTAATAATCTGGTCTTAAAGTTAAGTGCATTTCATATCCATTTGATCTCAATCCAAGAAACCCTTTTCTTGATGTCTTGATCTACTGCCTTGGCCAAGGACTCCATATGGCATATGAATGACTTACACAATAAGAGATCACCTTGCATATGCAAGTGTAGGTCCTTTCTTGATTCTCATTCACTTTCATGAGTCACTTGTGCAGCCCCAGCATAAGCTTTGAATCAGTTGTCTAAGGCGACACCCTTTAAAGCTTATACCTAAGACTACAGAGTTAACTCATAAAGTGACATGGAACCTCAAGTCTAAGGATCAATTAATCACATCAATGACTCGTGAGATATTTCCTAATCTGGAAGTTTCTATTTCCTGAAATAGAAACTTCCTTTCCCATTTAGGAATCTTCTCACACGGGGCACCTCAGTGAACTTACTTATTAAAGTAAGCACCCTCATGTATCACGCACGTATCAACTATACACTTTGCACCTCCATGAAACAAGGTGGTCCTTCTTAAGGGCGTGATCCCACAAGCAAGCCTTAGAGGAGTCAGGTTGACTCTCCCATTGTCGGTAGGACTCATCGGCTTGGAGTATTTTACTAATCATGACTTATGTGATATAGGGCTCGTTTCATGAACCATTTCACCTAAATGGTAGAGTCCTAAAGTCATCAGGATTAGGGGAGTTCTCATACATGCGCACGTAATGGAAATACATAAAACACGTATTGGCATATAAAGAAATGTTTGCCTATTATTATAATCAATCGTATATTATTCAAAAATTGTCTGTGATATAAGGAAAGTCCCAAAGCAGATTACGCCAAACCAGCTTTCTAGGGCACTATTCCTAACAATCTCCCACTTGCCCGTAAAAGCCATTTATGTACTCCTAGTCTCATCTTCTCAAGATGTACTTTGAGAGCCTATTGACTTCGGGCGTTTCCAAAGTGGATCTGCTATGTTCTCTGCTAATGTGAACCTCTTGTTTACACATCTCTTAGGAAACACCTTTTCCTTATAAAGTGATTCGTAATCACGTGTTCAGTCTCTTGGTGAGGTCTTGGTTCTCTTACTTGAGCAACCATCCATTTAATCATACGTTGTGATAATGGTGTTGTTTCATGCTAGGAACTTCATCTAACTAGTTAGATGGAGTTTCTTACCCAAACACTTACCTTAGCGGTATTTGATACGACTAACACTACAAGAAAATAGTCAAATTCCGACGAACTTTTCCGATGAACTTTTGTGGTCTGCTTATTTCCGATGAAATTCCGATGAATTCCCAAAAATTTTATAAATCCCCAAATATAGGAGTTTTCCGACGAAACTCAGACGAAATGGCGACGAAAATAAATTTTCCTTTTGAAAAAAATATAATAAATAAATCCGACGAACTTTTGCGATGAACTTTTCGTCTGGAAAAGGATAATAATTATGCGAAATTAACATTCAGACGAAGATTCGTCTGAATTTCGTCTGAAAATTCCGATGAATCTTCCGACGAAATATTTCGTCTGGCCAATACACATATTGTTAAAATTTTTGGATGTTTCAGACCTGTTTTTCAGACGAAAATTCGTCTGAAAAATGCTAAAAAATTTTGGGCAAAACTTCAGATGAAATAATTGATTTGAAATTATACAATTCTTCGATAAACCCACATCTGAAATGCCTTGAAGACGCCGACGATTTGGAGACGAACTTGCTTGTCGGGAAAGATTTCAGATCCAGACGAAATTTTGGTTTGCAAATCATCTGGGATTTTTTATTTTGGAGCCCTAATTCCATTGCCAAATTTGAGCTCCAACTATCAGCGCCTCTTTCTTCCTTCACGCATCTAAACTCCAAACCCACTTTCAGTGCCCTAATTCCTCTCTCTTCACAAACGGCCTTACATTTCAAGCAAAACCTCTAAATCGTTTGGGATAGCTGTCAACCAATTGTTTGAGAGGAGAGGGATTTTGAGAAGAGAGGCGGACTTGGCTCGCTCGCATTGACTCGTTCTCGAGCACATCACTCCGGCTATTCGTATAAGCGGCTGTGTATGTAGATCGGTGAGCTTCAATATAACTGCTCAAATTCTTTATTTTTTTTATAAATTTTCAATTTTATATTTAAATTCTTGAAAAATAATAAGTAATTCTTTAATTCCAACCCATATCAGGTAGCGGATTGCATTTTTTTTCCACGAAAGAGAATCTTCACTGGAGATTTTGTGGGTTTATCTTCATTTCAGGTGAAACAACATTTTCATAAACATGGAATTATATCAATTTAATTTATTGGGATTTACCCGTTTTTTGGTACTCTTTTTCCGCTTTCAGTTTCCTTGTGGAGTCTTGGCAGTTTTACCATCTGGGCACAGTAGAAAACAGGTAAAGATCACATTTTTGTGCAGGGGTTTTGGGGTTGTGACAATGCATGTGTGTGGTTACATTTCGATTATGGTAATTAGTTTTTCTGAGAATTGAATATGTGGAGATTTTAGACCTGTGGAAAATGTTGGCATTTGTGATGTATATCTGCTGAATTTATTGTAGAAATGTTGTCTTAATATGGGATGAGTTATTTGGGGGGATTTGTCAAGGGAGTTTGTGGCAATAGAAATATACAGTAGAAATAGAATGGTTTCTCTTCTTGGCAAGCGATGGGAGTTGTTTTGATCCACAAGAATACATAATAGATGAAGATTTTTCGGTTTCTGCAAAAGTCAGATGAACAACTTAGGGAGGGTCTCGGCATAAGATTATTTCAGCATCATTTATTTGGAAAAATGTGGTGGTAATGAAATGTGTTGTGATTTGTTGTTGACTGTGAGTGCTGTTTATTATTAGTGGCCTTTAAATTACCTTTAGGACATGGGCACCAATAGGATAGGTAGCTCAAGCTTAATCCCTGTTAGGAATAGTGCCCTTGAAAGCCGATTCGATGTAATCTGCTTTGGGACTTTTCTTGTATCACAGACAATCTTTGAATAATATACGATTGATCATAGGCAAACACTTCTTTATATGCCAATACGTGTTTTGAGTGTTTCCATTATGTGTGCATGTATGAGAACTCCCCTAATCCTGATGACTTTAGGACTCTACCATTTAGGTAAAATGGTTCATGAAACGAGCCCTATATCACATAAGTCATGATTAGTAAAATACTCCAAGCCGATGAGTCCTACAGACAGTGGGAGTGTCAACCTGACTCCTCTAAGGCTTGCTTGTGGGATCACGCCCTTAAGAAGGACCACCTTGTTTCATGGAGGTGCAAAGTGTATAGTTGATACGTGCGTGATACATGAGGGTGCTTACTTTAATAAGTAAGTTCACTGAGGTGCCCCGTGTGAGAACATTCCTAAATGGGAAAGGAAGTTTCTATTTCAGGAAATGGAAACTTCCAGATTAGGAAATATCTCACGAGTCATTGATGTGATTAATTGATCCTGAGACTTGAGGTTCCTTGTCACTTTATGAATTAACTCTGTAGTCTTTGGTATAAGATTTAAAGGGTGTCGCCTTAGACAACTGATTCAAGGCTTATGCTGGGGCTGCACAAGTGATTCATGAAAGTGAATGAGAATCAAGAAAGGACCTACACTTACATATGCAAGGTGATCTCTTATTGTGTAAGTCATTCATATGCCATATGGAGTCCTTGGCCAAGGCAGTAGATCAAGACATCAAGAAAAGGGTTTCTTGGATTGAGATGAAATGGATATGAAATGCACTTAGCTTTAAGACCGGATTATTAGGGTTCTGATTATTCCCTTGCCCTAGATCTTGGTTGAGAGATAGTAAGTAGGAGGATTGTATCTCACATGAATCAATGACTTAAAGGTTCTGTCGAATCCGAATATTCCAATTCAGCTAGGGGTTAAACACCTGTTGCTAGACTACGGTCGTTTAATCTGTGGACTGATTAATTAATTAGTGAATTAATTAATTAGGGTCACTGCTAATTGAATTGAGAACCTAGAGGGTCACACACAACAACTTGGTTACATGAGTTGAGGCTTTAAAATGATTAAACGAGTTAATCAAGCCTAGAGGGTTCCACACGTGTGGGTCACGTGACTGGACACGTGTCATTGTGACACGTGTGCCACACGTGATTGTTTAATAATATATTAAATAATTAATTTGTTAATTATTTAATAGACTTTGGTTTAATTTTGAATTAAAAAGAAAGTCTTATTTTGGAGAAAATAATCTAGTTAATTAATTATGAATTAATTAATTAGATAAAATAAGTTATTTATTTTAAATAAATAAAGTATAAAATTATCCAAAAATAGTTTGGATATTTTTAGCTCTCTTGAAAGTTGATTTGAATTAGAATTCAAAGTCAAAGTTGGAAAATACTTGATGATCAAGTAAATAGGAGAGAGAGGGACCAAATCCTTGCCCAACAAGGACTAGGTTCGGCGTCCCTCCCCTTTGCCTATATATAGGGGAGCTCATGCTCCCCTTTAGAGCTAATGAAATTCTTTTGGTTCATGTGTTGAACACCATCCTTTCTCCAAGATAAACGAAACCCTAGGTTAAGCCTAAACACTAACTAGAGAACTAGCATCCTTACTAGTTAGATTGTAGCCAAGTTGGTGGACTATCTCTAGAGAGCTTCAAGTTAGAAGTTTTGAAGATTCGAGCTTTACCAAAAAGTGGGGATCAAGCAAAACGATCAGAAGGGATGATGTAACGATTCTGAACCCGACGTGAAGCGAATGAAAAAATCGAACCAAAGAAGATGGCGAAAACCGTTCGTCCATATCCTGAAGGATGAATTTTTTCACGAGGGTTTTGTGACTGGCAGTTTTCTACTTTCGCAAAACTGGTTTTCGAAGGGAGTTTCAATCCTGCTTTTCTTGTTTCATGTTTCTTTCTTTATGTTATATTGTTAAGAACATCTCTAACATGAATTGAATCTAGGTTGGTGTGGATTGCTATCCCGACAATGGATTCTGAAGTAGAAAGAGACTTTCGAGGGACGGGTTGTCAAGCCGCGAGAAGAGCGTTCTTGGGTGGCTTGAAACGCTTCAAGAAAGAATAAAAGAAAAGTAAGTTTTCTATCTTTACGAATTTGGATACACGATTGCGAGTTCAAGATCCTTTTGTTGGAAAAAATTTTAAATTCCGCTGCTTTCTGATTCGTGTTTTTCCAACAAGTGGTATCAGAGCCACCTCGTTAATCGTGTTTCTGATTCGTCTCAATTATTCTGAATTTGGTAGAAATTCTTAGGCTTGATGCGATTGAGTATTTGTAATTGTTTTAGAAAGCCTGAATTACGAAACTGTATTTTTTCCTGAAAGTTTCTGAAAATTGGTTTTTGCAAAATTTAATTTTTGAAAACTATTTTAGATTTGAAACTGTATAAACTGTTTTTGGATTTCTTGGATTGGTTTTGCTTTTGAACGAAAACACGAAACGAAAATACGGAATACGACGAACATGCGAAACCCAGCTCGCGCGCGCGGGCTTCGCGCAGCACCGCCCGCCTGTCCTAGGCGCGCGCGTAGGCCGTGCGCCTACTCCCTCCCGCAACCGCACGGGAGGTGTTCCGGGAGCGCCTAGGCGCCCCGCCCAGGACTGCCGACGCCGTCCCGCCCAGGCTGGGCAACGATCCCGCAAGGCGTGCGGGATCAGTCGCCCAGCCCGCCCGCACACGCCCGGAAGGGACACGCCCAGCAGGCGCGCAAGCATGCGCGCGCGCCCGCGCGCTTGCAACTGGCGTGACCCTTTTTCGCGTACGGGCCCCGTTTTCGTGATCCGGCTTTTTCATGTTTCGTGCAATCCAATCCCAATTTTTATTTTAATTTTAAAAATTTTATTTTTGAATATTTATTTTTAATTTTTGAATAAAACTTAAAATTGGGATTTTTGAGAAATTGAAACGGTTTATATTTTGGGAAAATACAATCTTTGGTAAAATTATTAATTTTCAGAAATTAATTGGAATTTTATTTGTTTTGGTAATTTGGGATTTATTGAAAACTTTTATAAATAAGACTCGCATCAAGTCGTGTTTTAAGTCATTAGGACTTGAAACGAGAATTTTAATTTATTGGCTAAATTTAAATTCTCGCTAAAGCATGTTAGGTGATCATGGGTTTAGATCTATGTATGGTTTTAATTTATGCACATGGATGGTTTAAATTGGGGTTGGAGCCCTATAGTTGCGTTTTTCAATTGAGGTTGGAGCCTCACTTATATGCGTACTGTTATGTGATTTATTATGTGGCTTTCCATATTACTGTTTTTGAGACCGGGGTATGCCCCGTGTAATTGTCTAAGGCCAATATGAAGATTGAGCCTTATTACTTTATGTCTTTTTCTTTTTATTGTAATTTGAGAGTAGAGATAGGTGGTGAGGTTTTATTTTCATTTTGGAGACTATGCACCCATGGAGTAAGATGGACCACATTCAAGTAACAAGGAGGCCATAAGTGAAGACCCCTCAAAATGTTAGGGAGGGGAATCTCAATTGTTAAATGTAATAGAGATAGGGCTCGTATTTTGTTACCACTTTCCCTTATGTGATTTAAACTGTTTATGTGGCATGTATGTTAGAACTTGTGATTGTGGAGTGGCTCCCACATATCACGCATAAGATAGGTAGAACCCATGATCATTACATGTTAGTATCATGCTAGGACATGTTATCTGTTTATGTGCTTGTTTGAAATGCATTTAAGTGTACTTGCATTAATCAAGACTAATAAAATTGGATAACATATATGTTGGTGAGGTCGAACCGAACAACTCTTCGGTTGATTCGATAATTCCCATTAAATATTAAGCTCATTTCGAATAATAGGTATTTAATTCGAGATGCAGATTTTGAATTAAATTCCTAGCATTCCATCAATAGGTTTTAAGTTTAGTAAGTAAAGCTAGTTATTGTCCGCGAGTCGTGGGATAGCTAGTGGAGCTTATTAGTTCTTAGTTACCTAATTGATCATTTTAAATGATCAATATTTCGTGGTTAATTTTGGCAAGGGCGATGTCCGCGAGTCGTGGGTCGTTCGAACTAAGTTTTGATCATGATCTTATGATTGATGGGTCTAGCTTAAACGCCTAAGTAAATATGGATGTCGCACGAGTCGTGGGTCCATATTGAAAGATAGGTGATGCAAAAACAATTACTAAGAGTTCTAAAGGTGTTAGAATTGGTAAGTTGTACCTACCTAGGATTTTGCTTAGAATGTCCGCGAGTCGTGGGTTCGAGGTAAAATGCTTAGGATCTTAGTACCCATTGGGAAACGTGTTCCTCTTAGATCTTTGGGAATTATAGATCTTTGAAAAACAGTGGGAGCTACATTAGATTAAAGACCTTATCTTTTGTATATCGTTATAATTCAGCATGCCCACATTTTCTCTGCTTAGCATTTAGGTTGTAGTTTTGTGATTCTCTACAATATGAAATGCAAACCCATTCGTATCCATGCTTAAGTCAAATAAGTTGACTAAGTCCTGACTAACTCTAAATGGCTTCGGATCCTAAAATCCATTTTAGAACCCGACTAGAGAAAGGCGTTCTCTAAAGGGCGAAGTTTTCAATTGTGAAAAGTCGACCCGGGCCAAAAGAGAAGCAATCTGAGGTGAATGGATTTTTCCAAACCACTTAAAAGCAATTGAACCACCTCATAAAAACGTTACAAGGTATAACATTATGGAATTATTCAATATTCCAAATGAGGAAACAAGTGCTCACGAACAAGGTCTAAAGATCTTATTTGAAGATCTTATGGTCTCGGTCATCAACTGAGAAAAGAGTTCTCAATGCACTGATTGCTTACATTGCTTCGACTATCAATCAAACCCTTTATGCTCAACTAGAATGATGCTAATGTAGCATAGTTAATCATTTAAGTTGATAATGGTTGAGAGCATCCTTAAGAAGGAATAAAAGGTTGAGATGGTTAATTCTTCTTCTAAAACTCCCTAAGTTAAAGGCTTGAAGGCCTAAAGAAGAAGAAACCCTTAAGAGCCCAATGGAGGGGCATGTAAGGGGTACGCCCAAAAGACACTAGAGATCAAATAGGACGTTTGCTTCTATGGTAGCAAATAAGGACTTTGAAAGGGAACTGCAAAGAGTATGAGTACTTTGAAATGTTACCTCGTTTAGTAATTCTACTAGGAATAGAATTTACTAGTCTTAAGTCAATTCTGCATAAGCCGTTGTGCAAAGACTCAAGGCACTAATGTTCTGAACATACAACGAGATAACAAAAGTAAGTGAGATGACAAAGCTTCGAATTACTTTGGAACGTTGAGATATAAAAGGATTAGCAAGTCAGACACCTTAGGATCATTCTATGAAAATGAACCTATAGTGTTGACTTCCTGTGAATCCTGTCATGAGGGAAGCGTTCCTGAATCCCGTTTATAAGAAACGTGGAACGTTCCAAAATTATAGTGGATTTCGATCCATGTTGATGAGTGTAAGATGCTTAATGTAAGCACTAGATACAATCATCAGTTTAATCATTATGAATAAATGTACTTGTTAAAGTACAAATTCGAAACTTATATGAAATTCTTAGAATTTCGAAAGGAGGTTAGGAACCGAAGTAGTCATAAGTTATAGGTAAATCGATATGATCGAGATAGCCAATATCTTAGCAACTAATTCCTTACTCATCTTAGAGATAATAGGATTATCTCTCAGTAAACTAATTCGAGAACACCTTAGTGTTTCTGAATGAGGGAATGAAACCTTATAGGATATGGTCCATTCCATAGCAAGCTTTACTGACTTATAATCATTCTAGGAATAAACTCCTAGAATATGCAGTTAGAGATTTTGAATTTAGTACCTTCCAAAATCAGTCCTTCAGTTGCACTATGCAAAGTGGCATACTAAATTCCCTAATTATTCTTATCCAAGAATTCAATGGAATCCTCTTACTTGAAGAGGATAGTGGGAGATAAGCTTGAAATGAGTTCAAGTTTATACAATGATATTGGATATCAGTTTTGCGATTCCCTTGTACAAAGGTTGTTTGTCTCAAAGGAATGTACATTTCTTAAGGAATCTTTCCTATAGAAGAAGAAAGGCAAGCAAGCAGACCTCAAAGAAATTTGAGGAAAAATATTCATGCCACATATAGAAGAAACGAGCCCATCTGATAAAACTTAGCCAAATTTTAGAGTATGTACACGTGTGAAACCCTTCTCTTAAGATGCGTTTAGAACGCGTTCCTAGATAGCCAAGGAATTACTTGAAGAGGAGACACTGTCAGATTTGGAATCTGAGTAGTGTAAGCAAGCCTTGAAATCCAATATGGATTCCATATACTTAAACCGAGTTTTGACCTTGGTTGATCCACCTGATAGGATCAAGCTCCTAGAGCTTCGAGTAAATGGAAAGCATCACAACCTTCTTGACGGTTGAAATGCAAAAGTCCATTTGGGTTGTGTTTACCATATCCTCATATTCTGACTATGAGATATGATAAATGAATATGAGAACTATCTTGTTCAATATGAGATTGAAAGAGACTGAAATAAGGTATTTCTATAAATCTCATATTCAGTGGGAGTATGCATAAGGTATGCAAATCCCTAAAGTCAATCTGTGGATTGATAAAGGCTTCTAGGATTAGACAATTCGATTCCATAGGATAGTCAAATCGTTTGACACAGATGGAAGTCGAATAAGTCTCAAAGTGTACATAGGAAAGTTAGTGATGTAAGAGTCAATTTTTGGTTCTTTAGAAAACGACATCCTTCTCATTAGGAATGTCAAGGACGACGTGAAAGTTACCAATTCTTGTTTAAGAAACAATTTGGCATGAAAGATCTTAGTGATTATCCTATATTCTCGACATTCAGATCTATAGAAGATAGATCTAAGAGAATAAAAGGATTATCACAAAATGAGTACATAACCAAGGTACTAAAAGGAGTTTAGTATGGACAATGGAACATCTCTTTTGAAGAGTATGTGTCCTAAGATAACTTTGAGAAAGTTAGAATGTCCAAAATCCCTTTAAGTGAAAGGGTGCATAATGTATGAATAGTTATGTACTAAATTAGATATGGCGCAACACTAAGCGTAGTAGGCCGAATCTAATATGACCTCAGAGAAGGTCATTAGATCTCTGTAAAGGATGTCCTCAGAGTACTTGAGAAGAAATGAGGATATGTATTAGTTTACAGAGCCCAACAGATCTTATTGTTAGAAGGATATTTGATGTAACCGTTCATCAAACATAGATGATTATGAAATCATTGAAAGGATACAACTTCTACCATAATGGTAATGCAATGTGTTGGAAAGGGGTTCCAAGGACGGACATTGCAAAACTCAACTATCGTAGTTGAGAACTTAGTCGTATTATATAACACTAAGTTAAGTGTTTGGGTAAGAAACTCCATCTAACTTGTTAGATGAAGTTCCTAGCATGAAAACAACTCCTTGATCATATTGTATGATAAAAAGGATGGTTGCTCAAGTAAGAGAACCAAGACCTCACCAAGAGACTGAACACGTGATTACGAATCACTTTATAAGGAAAAGGTGTTTCCTAAGAGATGTGTAAACAAGAGGGTCACATCAGCAGAGAATATAGCAGATCCACTTTGGAAACGCCCAAAGTCAATAGGGTCTCTAAGTGCATCTTGAGAAGATGGGACTTAGAGTACCTAAATGGCTTTTACGGGCAAGTGGGAGATTGTTAGGAATAGTGCCCTTGAAAGCCGATTCGACGTAATCTGCTTTGGGACTTTTCTTGTATCACAGACAATCTTTGAATAATGTATGATTGATCATAGGCAAACACTTCTTTATATGCCAATACGTGTTTTGAGTGTTTCCATTATGTGTGCATGTATGAGAACTCCCCTAATCCTGATGACTTTAGGACTCTACCATTTAGGTGAAATGGTTCATGAAACGAGCCCTATATCACATAAGTCATGATTAGTAAAATACTCCAAGCCGATGAGTCCTACAGACAGTGGGAGTGTCAACCTGACTCCTCTAAGGCTTGCTTGTGGGATCACGCCCTTAAGAAGGACCACCTTGTTTCATGGAGGTGCAAAGTGTATAGTTGATACGTGCGTGATACATGAGGGTACTTACTTTAATAAGTAAGTTCACTGAGGTGCCCCGTGTGAGAACATTCCTAAATGGGAAAGGAAGTTTCTATTTCAGGAAATGGAAACTTCCAGATTAGGAAATATCACACGAGTCATTGATGTGATTAATTGATCCTTAGACTTGAGGTTCCTTGTCACTTTATGAATTAACTCTGTAGTCTTTGGTATAAGCTTTAAAGGCTGTCGCCTTAGACAACTGATTCAAGGCTTATGCTGGGGCTGCACAAGTGATTCATGAAAGTGAATGAGAATCAAGAAAGGACCTACACTTGCATATGCAAGGTGATCTCTTATTGTGTAAGTCATTCATATGCCATATGGAGTCCTTGGCCAAGGCAGTAGATCAAGACATCAAGAAAAGGGTTTCTTGGATTGAGATCAAATGGATATGAAATGCACTTAGCTTTAAGACCGGATTATTAGGGTTCTGATTATTCCCTTGCCCTAGATCTTGGTTGAGAGATAGTAAGTAGGAGGATTGTATCTCACATGAATCAATGACTTAAAGGTTCTGTCGAATCCGAATATTCCAATTCAGCTAGGGGTTAAACACCTGTTGCTAGACTATGGTCTTTTAATCTGTGGACTGATTAATTAATTAGTGAATTAATTAATTAGGGTCACTGCTAATTGAATTGAGAACCTAGAGGGTCACACACAACAACTTGGTTACATGAGTTGAGGCTTTAAAATGATTAAACGAGTTAATCAAGCCTAGAGGGTTCCACACGTGTGAAACCACACGTGTGGGTCACGTGACTGGACACGTGTCATTGTGACACGTGTGCCACACGTGATTGTTTAATAATATATTAAATAATTAATTTGTTAATTATTTAATAGACTTTGGTTTAATTTTGAATTAAAAAGAAAGTCTTATTTTGGAGAAAATAATCTAGTTAATTAATTATGAATTAATTAATTAGATAAAATAGGTTATTTATTTTAAATAAATAAAGTATAAAATTATCCAAAAATAGTTTGGATATTTTTAGCTCTCTTGAAAGTTGATTTGAATTAGAATTCAAAGTCAAACTTGGAAAATACTTGATGATCAAGTAAATAGGAGAGAGAGGGACCAAATCCTTGCCCAACAAGGACTAGGTTCGGCGTCCCTCCCCTTTGCCTATATATAGGGGAGCTCATGCTCCCCTTTAGAGCTAATGAAATTCTTTTGGTTCATGTGTTGAACACCATCCTTTCTCCAAGATAAACGAAACCCTAGGTTAAACCTAAACACTAACTAGAGAACTAGCATCCTTACTAGTTAGATTGTAGCCAAGTTGGTGGACTATCTCTAGAGAGCTTCAAGTTAGAAGTTTTGAAGATTCGAGCTTTACCAAAAAGTGGGGATCAAGCAAAACGATCAGAAGGGATGATGTAACGATTCTGAACCCGACGTGAAGCGAATGAAAAAATCGAACCAAAGAAGATGGCGAAAACCGTTCATCCATATCCTGAAGGATGAATTTTTTCACGAGGGTTTTGTGACTGGCGGTTTTCTACTCTCGCAAAACTGGTTTTCGAAGGGAGTTTCAATCCAGCTTTTCTCGTTTCATGTTTCTTTCTTTATGTTATATTGTTAAGAACATCTCTAACATGAATTGAATCTAGGTTGGTGTGGATTGCAATCCCGACAATGGATTCTGAAGTAGAAAGAGACTTTCGAGGGACGGGTTGTCAAGCCGCGAGAAGAGCGTTCTTGGGTGGCTTGAAACGCTTCAAGAAAGAATAAAAGAAAAGTAAGTTTTCTATCTTTACGAATTTGGATACACGATTGCGAGTTCAAGATCCTTTTGTTGGAAAAAATTTTAAATTTCGTTGCTTCCTGATTCGTGTTTTTCCAACAATCCCTCCCCCTCATGTGTCATTGTCAATCCTCTTATGAGATCAGTTAAGCTCAGACATCATATAAAATGTTGATTGTTTATCATAAATAAAATAACGAGTTAAGTTCCTATGAATTTGAAGGTTGGATTCCCTTAACCTAGTGTGGTGAGAGCTGTCATTTGAGGTAGCATTTAATAACGAAAGTTAATTGAACTGAATTTTAGTTTTAAACAAAAAGTTACTCTGTAAAAAATGCCTTTCACCTTTATAAAAAACAATGCACCATCAAAATTTATCCAAAAACCTGAGTTCCTTCCACATGCCAACTTTCTGTTTCTATGTTATTATCCATTCTATGGAGTTTCCCAATACAGAAAGTGATCAAAATATTGACTCTAATTTATATGATTATTGCAATGACCATCTCAACCTCAATCTCCATAACGTTCTGATTATGTTTGCAAATTGATTTTGTGCGGTTGCGTGTTTGTTCTTGTATCACATGACTATATTAGGAATAAGCTGGAGTTTGTAAAAACTAATGTTAAACCGAAGGCTTTCATTATAGGGGCCATTGAAATAGTTCTCTATCAAGGCAGGACAATGCCACTTGTTTGCTTCTGTATATATCAATTCTCGAATCCTTGCATCTCAAATTACCTTATCCGCTTACGTACCAACTTTGCTTGCTTAATGATGAAAAAATTATGAATTTTAACGTTTGTATTACTATGAGGCTTAAGAATCATCAATTTGCCTGCTCAAAATGTTTCAGGTATGCAGCAATTTTGGGATCATCGACTGCTGACAGAATCGCCTTGAAAGCTGTAATCACCTCAAGTATAGTATATTTATTCAAGAAATACTTCCCATTTTCAAGGTCTAATAGTTCTCCTTTGTAGTTTCTGTCACAACATCTCTATCTTTGGTGAAGAATTTCTTGGGAACTTATTATCATTAGTGATTTGTAATCCCAAATTGATTCAGGTAGGAACGCATTTGTTAAAAATTGCAAAAATTTAATAAGAGTAATGAATTGACATTTGTTTCTTTGCAGTCTCGCCCTTGTTTGCCTAGTTTAACTTCACTTGAGAGTTCTGATGTTGGATCATTAAGACTGGGAAAGTATACAGAGGTGACTACTTGCCTTTTCTGTTAAAGACATACTTCACCTGTAAATTCTTGAATATAATTTAATCAGTATCATATTCTGCTTGCAGTGGTTTAATGATGTGTTAACCACTGAAATCTCCAACAAGTGTGAGGATGCTGTCAATCATTTATTAGAAACTCATGGATGCAAGGTATATCCGTTCTTTCTTGTTATAATGTATTTGTTGTCAATAGAATGAAATAACATATTTAGAATTTAGAAGTAATATCTTATGACTGTTATTTCATATATTCTAAATAACACATTTACCACTGACACTTCCTATTTGTACTAGTTTGCACATTAGCAGTATTATATATGATAACATTGCATAATCTTGCTCTGTGTTTGAATCACATGATCATGATTAGTTTGTAGTCTTTATGGACTTAGTTATAGCCTTAGTTGTTCAACATGAATAATTTATTTGATTCTTTTTTTGCAGATCAGTCTAGTTGAGCTATTCAGATTTTGGTGCATCTCTGTAGTTTTTATACAGACATAGCTCTAATTTGTTCATACTCGTAATAAAGAATTAATTTAAAAAGGGTAGGATTGTTTGGAGTTGAAAAATTTTGACTTGATCCTCGAGTCAATCTTTGTAGGTCAACCACTTTATTAATATATATATTTACTTTTTAGTGGCCCGACTCCTCTAATTGTACATTAACTCAAGAGTTTACTTGAAAGAAATAATGACTTGAGTCAAATTAATCTCACTGGTCAAATTTAGATGGCTTAACAAAACTCCACAACTAAATAATTATTTCAAAATTTTAAAAGATTATGATTATGATTATGATTTGATAACTTAATTAATAAATAATAGAGAAAAAAGAATGCCATATGGGCCACTTATATAACTTGATTAAGTCTTCCATTAATGTTAATACCGTGTGTGTGCACAAAATTTGTCAAAGAGTGTCTAGAACATCATTAACTTCATGAAATTAATTATCGAACTAACAGTAACAGAATTTTGTCAGCAGCCTAGCTGTTTTTATTATTTATTAAACTTTTAAAGCAGTAAAATTATCACTAATTGACTATAGTGATATTAAACTGTACGGGGCAGAAGTGTGCAACATGTTTTCTGAAACTGATAATGCAAGTGGACACCTTCTAGCTGGTAATTAATCTAACTGAATGGTTCTTAATTTCTGTTGTTACTATTCCATAATATACACTAATACATAATATTATTTACAAAAATGTTAATCCTTTAAATAGGTATATACATAATATTAGTGTAGTATATATAAGTTTTTGTTATGATTTCTGAGCTTTGTGAGAGTATTTCTTTATTTATTTGTTACTTGAGTGTGTCTTTAGTAAGTTTGTTGCATTTGCCCTTTCTTTTATATGGCGCAAACTGCACCTTTGTTGGAGAGTAATGTTGCATATAATTTGATTGAAATGTACATATTTCTTTCCAACTAATGAATGTTTGATTTATAATATGTGCTGCTTATGTTGCTAGAGCCTAGAGTACTTTCCGGATGATATATATTAGGGATGATTACGAGTAGCCCTAACCCCTGAAGTTTAATCAATTGCGATAAATAGTATTCCTAGAAATTACGATAAAGAAATATATGATTTTTTAAGATTACAAAAATACCTTGAGAAATTATAAATAATCAATTCCTTCTTTGCAATGCATTTTATAATTTCTTGATTTTAAGGGTATCTTTTGTAATTTAAATATACCCTTGGGAGATACTGTAATTATCCGAATACATTGTCTTCTTGATCTCCCGTTCTTGATATCTGTGAGATCTTAATTTATATAGCCAAACTATTTTTTTACTTAATATATGACTCCAACTTTTTTTTTTTTTTTTTTTGACAAAAGAACTCCAACTTATAGTTAAGATTTTACTAGTTGTCTGGTAATATAACTAAAAATTTATGCATAATTAACTATATCATATACTTGTAACATAATTTCTAACGGTTGGTGTGTAGATGGATAATATTCCGCCGCATAGGAGATGGATGTATAATAGGACTTACCCAACTCGTGTAAGCCTAAAACCAAAATTTATGGCCGGGGTTGACTCTTTTATAGAATATGCTAAGGGGTTATCACCATTTAAAACGGATGGTGTTATTCGATGTCCATGTATTAAATGCTTGCGGAAATGGGACTTTTTGCCACCTGCTACAGTTGCAAGACATCTATATTCGAACGGGTTCAAACCAAATTATTGGTATTGGAGTGATCATGGGGAGGTAGCACCTCAAGAAGAGAGAGCACCATCTTTTCGTCATGTTGCCTCGAGCAGTAATCATGATGACCATGTAGATCCTTTAAGTAGGTATACTGAAATGTGCGTTGATGCGGCTAGACAAGATATGGGAAGTGAAAATTTATCTGAAGATCAAGAACGAAATAGGGGTAGAGATGATGGGGGTGCTCAACAAACCTATAATGAGGAGTTGCCTAACGCAGAAACTCAAAAGTTTTTTGATCTTCTGAGGGACTTTAACAAGCCCGTGTGGTCTGGATGCGATATACACTCTCCGTTGTCTGTTGCATCAAGATTAATGAGCATCCAAAATGATTACAATGTGCCACATGACGGTATTGACGAGATTTTACAATTGATTTCAGAATTACTACCTCCCGAGCATACTGTTCCTGCCAATTTCTATGAAACACGAAAGCTTGTGAAGAAGCTTGGGTTGGTTAGTAAACAAATTGATTGTTGTGTCAATGGTTGCATGTTGTACTACAAAAATGATGAAAATCTTATGGAGTGCAAGTTTTGTAGTGCAGCTAGATATGAAACGTGTGAAGCTGTAGGGGGTAAAGGCAGAAGGAAACAAGTTCCTGTTAAATCTATGCACTACTTGCCTCTTATTCCCAGATTGAGGAGGCTTTACGCTTCAATGAGCTCAGCCCCACATATGAAATGGCATGCTGAGAATCGCCGACCTGAAGAGGTTATGTGTCATCCTTCGGATGGAAAAGCTTGGAAACATTTTGATCAAACGTACCCCGAATTTGCCAAAGAGCCTAGGAACGTGAGGCTTGCTTTGTGTACTGATGGGTTCACTCCTTATTCTCAATCAGATACATCTTATTCTTGTTGGCCAGTAATTGTAACGCCATATAATTTACCTCCGGAAATGTGTATGACGATGCCGTATATGTTTCTAACATGTATTATTCCTGGGCCTAAAAATCCGAAGCAAAACTTAGATGTATAGTTGCAACCACTAATTGATGAATTGAAGGAATTGTGGGAAGTCGGCGTGACAACATACGACGCATCAACGAAACATAATTTTGTAATGAGAGCGGCATTGATGTGGACTATTAATGATTTTCCAGCTTACGGTATGTTGTCAGGATGGGGTACAGCGGGCAGACTAGCCTGTCCATATTGCATGGGTGATAGTAAAGCATTTTATTTGAAAAATGGTAGAAAACAGAGTTGGTTTGATTGTCACCGTCAGTTTTTGGATGCAAGTCATCCTTACCGGAGGAATAAAAATAATTTTAAGAAGAATCGTAATGAATATGATCATCCACCACCTAAGTTGAGTGGTCATGAAATTTGGGAGCAGGTTCGTGACTTTCCAAAAGTTACGGAACAACCCGGTGAGATGAGCATTTCAGGGAGTGGAGTGCTACACAATTGGAAGAAACAAAGTATATTTTGGGAATTGCCATGTTGGAAGGATAACTTAATCCGTCATAACTTAGATGTGATGCACATAGAGAAGAATATCTTTGATAACATCTTTAACATGGTGATGGACATTTCTGGAAAAACCAAGGATAATGTGAATGCACGTTTGGATATGAAAGAGTTGTGTAGACGACCTGAGTTGGAACTGCTGCCTAAGGGCAACGGACGTTGGGGAAAACCAAAAGATAAATATGCATTCACATTGGAGCAAAAAAGAACTATATGTGAGTGGGTAAAACAACTTCGTATGCCCGATGGTTATTCATCAAATTTATCAAGGTGTTTTGATGCACGACAAGCTAAGGTCCACGGGATGAAGAGTCATGATTGTCACATTTTTATGGAGCAGTTGTTGCCTATTGCCTTCAGAGAGTTGCCTGATGATATATGGAAACCACTAGCAGAGTTGAGTAAATTTTTTAGAGATTTATGTTCAACTACACTCAGGCATGAAGATCTTGATCAAATGGAGAAAAACATTCCCATTATTTTGTGTAAACTTGAGAGGGTTTTCCCCCCATCATTCTTTGATGTAATGGAGCATTTGCCGGTTCATTTGATTGAAGAAGCTCGTAATGGAGGACCAGTACAATTTAGGTGGATGTACCCATTTGAAAGGTAAAAATATTTATTCACTAACTTCTATAATAATCATTAAATTATTACTCATAATAATTTACATACCAACTTCTCTTTTAATGAAAACAGGTTTCTTGGAAAGATAAAGAAAACTGTTAAAAATAAAGCTAGAGTCGAGGGCTCTATTTGTGAGGCATATTTACGACGTGAGACATCTCATTTTTGTTCTTTCTATTTTCAATCTCATGTCCGTTCAATGAGAACAAGGGTGGTGAGGAATGATGATGGTGGTATTGATGATTCAATTCCTCAAACATTAGCTATTTTCAATCAACCAGGACGTGCTTTAGGTGCATGTAGTACTTGTTTTTTGGATGATAAGGAGTACAAGTCTGCGAGAACTTACATCTTATTGAATTGCGACGAGATCCAAAACTTCTTTGAGTAAGTTAGAGAATTAATCAATTTATTATATCATAAGAATCAAGTTATAAATTTAACAAAATTTGATACTGGTGAACTTTGTAGTTTCTTTGTCGAGGAGTTTAAGGTTGGCAACATTGATGGTAGTGGTCGAGTTGAAGAAGAATTTGCAGGATGGTTCAAGAATTACGTAAGTAAATTTGTGAAAAATTAATATTTAATAATTTACATACATAATTTAACAATCAAAAATAATTTTATACAGGTTCAGAATCCTACCAATGGAATTAACGACCCACACTTATATCATTTGTCTTGCGGGCCTCTTCTTAAAGTTAAAATGTGGCCCAAATATTTTGTGAACGGTTTTAAGTTTCACACTCATGATTGGAGTCGTGGAAAAAAGACGATGAATAGTGGGGTTGGGTTAAAGGTAGCGATGGTGAAGCTGGTAGTGAAGATGACTATTATGGAATTTTGGATCAAATTATTAAATTAGAATATCCAGGAGAACCCATCAAGAAGGTGGTTCTATTCAAGTGTGAATGGTTTGATCCAACTCCCAAACAAGGAACTCGGATTGGAGATGCAGAATGCATGACCATAGAAGTTAGACAAAGTGGCAAATACAGAAAATATGATCCCTTCATAGTTGCCCATCAAGCTCGTCAAGTTTACTTTGTTCAATATCCAAGTCGTATTAGAGACAAGCAACAATGGTTCGTTGTCATTAAAGCTAAAGCGAAAGGGAGAATAGAAATAGAAGAACCTCTACAAATAGCTTATCAAAGTGATGATGGAGTAATTGTAAATAATGTTGCCTCTGATGATGTTGTAGGTGAGTTGGTTGACCGTAATAATACCCTTGAGGATGTTGGAATTGAACAACCGAACGATAATAATAGTGAAAATGAGGATGATATAGAAGAGTTATTTGAACAATGTGATGACGAAGACATTGACTCTGACCAATACGATGATTCTGATTAAGTTGAGAGGTGAGATAATTAATTTCTAAGTTGAAGTGTTTATAAATTATGCATTTTATTATATCCTTTTATTACATAGCAATAAATTATGCATTTTCTGAGATATATCCGAAGTGCTCTGCATGGTAATAAAAGATAAATTAGCATCTAATATTTTTTTAGGCCAGAATCAAATTAGATTAATATTAGTTTTATTGTGATTATTGTAGATGCATCGTACTCGTGGCAACATCAATAGACGTTTACGAGGTACAGCAGGCCAACATACTCGAGGCAATATGATCATCAACAACCCTTCAACATTTGTTCCTACCTCGTCTCCTAATGCGGCTAATGTACACGGCGATGGTACGTTAGTATCTTCTCCGTTAGCTCCTTCTCCACCACAATCATTGGCTCCTTCTCCACAACCATCATCTTCTGCTACACAACCATCACCATCTACTACACTACCATCATCATCTCCTTCTCCACAAATTGGTGATTCAAATTCTGCAGAACCAACAAGTAGATCACAATGTAATGGGCCACATGTCATGCCTGCTCCACCATCCACCAATAAAAAGAAATTACAGCCTGTTGGAGATTTATAAGTAGAAAACATGAATTATTATTGAGTTTTATAATATTTGTGGAGTTTATGGATCTTCTAAGAATTTTTATAACCAGGTATACGACTAATTAGGATGGGACAAGCAGCCTTACTAATGTCATGAAATCGAAGTTAACTGAGCCGTATAAGACGTGGAGAGATATTCCCGCAAATGTTGTTAACGAGTGGTTTGAGGAATGGAAGGTATTACTTACATATTCCGTATTTAATTAATTTGTGCAGAAAACAAATATTAATGTCCTATTTTGTGTGCATGAATTTTATTTTGCAGAAGTATGTATATTGGGAACCCCAACATGAGATGCATATGCGAAAAGCCTTTGAGATCGTTGGAGCAAAATGCATGGCTGATCATTTCAATAGGATTAGAAATAACAGTAAAAAGCCGGGATGGATGTTGCAGTCAGTTTATGATAATTTGTCTGAATGGTGGAACACCCCGAAATTCTTAGCCAAGTCTCTGAAAAACAAGCAAAATAGGGCTTCAAGTAAAGGAGGGGTACTTCATACTGGTGGGTGCGTTTCAGCTGCTACTCTTCGAAAAAGATTGGTAAGTCATTAACTTGCAAATATTTTAAATTATATTTATTATTTGAATAAATATACTATTAAGTATAAATTAATTACAGAGCGAGAGGGAAAATAGGGACATCCCCCATGAAGAGATATATAAGATAACTCGCACCAGAAAATCGGATAAAAAGCAAATACCAAATGCGAATGTTGGTGATGTTGGTGATGTTGGTGAAGGGGGTGAAGGAAATAATGAGGAGAGTGATGATGTTGGTGGAGATAGATGGGTTGACGAGCGTTCACGCTTGACATATGTAAGTTTAATTGTTTGAATATATTTATGACCACTTAATCATTTATTTTAGTTGTTATACAAATTCATGATTACAACTAAATGATATAATAATTTAGGAAAACTATGAGAAGTTGAAAGAGATTAGGAACCAACAAACAGCTCAACTTAGTGACGAGGATAGAGCTAACTTGCCTACTGATGTTGAATTATGGCAACAAGCTACTGGGGGCCCAAACAAGAAGGGTGAGGTGTACGGGATGCCCTACTTGAAGAGCAAATGCTCACGTACTACTAGTGCATCCACTAGTTCTCAGCATTGTTCAACTAGCTCGCTTGCATTGCCAGAACTTGATGAATTGAGAAGGCAGCAACAACAATTGATTGAACAACAGGCTGCATTACGAAACAAAATGATCGAGGAGCAAGCTGAGCTGCGACGACAACAGGAGCAGGTTGCACATCAGCAGGGAGAGATTTTATCTGCAATAAAACATATGGCAACTATGTTTGAACAACAGATTAATGCAAACTCCAATGTACGAGGCCAATCAAATGACCAAGCAGGTTAGTGAGAATGATGAACTAGGTTGTTTTGGATTTGATTCTTGTTATAAATGGTGAATGATGAATGATGAATTACAATGATGAGTTATGTTTGAATTATGTTGTTTTTAGTTTGATTCTTGAATTTGAAGATTCTTGCATGAGCATTTGGAAATTCTGAACCTTATATGTTTAGTTAGTTTATGGCCTAGAGCGTTTGTTGAGTTTGTTTAAATTCTTAAATTCAAGAAGGAATTGGTGCTTATTTGATTGATTTCTGTTGTATTTTTTATGTTCTGTCAGATCGATGAACAAGCAAGTGAAAAGGAATTTAGAAGAAGCAAGTGAAAAGGAACAAGACTACTATGACATGTTTGTTTTGTGTTTTGGAAAAAAGGTTATCAGATTGAAACTTGTTCCACTCCTTTTATTATTTAGAAACTCTCAAGTTGTTAGAATTTGTCAATTTTCATGTACGAATTTATCTACGTAGCATTTGGAATTATAATGTTGTTGGATGTTCTTGTATGAATTTATTGTTGAAGGATTGTAATTATAATGTTGTCAAATTTATCTATATTATTAAATTTCAAATCATCGTTTTTATATGGATACAATTGACAAAAAATGTTATTAAAAACAGGTTAAAAATAAAAATTTAGAAAATATATTACAAAAAGAAAATAAATTTGTGACGAATTTGCGACGAAAGAGTTCGTCTGGATTTATAATAAAAATAGTAAAATTCTGAAAGTTCATCTGAAAGTTCGTCTGAAAGTTCGTCTGAAAAATAATAATAAAATAATAAAATTCTGAAAGTTCGTCTGAAAATTCGTCTGAAGTTCGTCTGAAAAATAATAATTAAAATAAAATTCTAAAAAGTTCGTCTGAAGTTCGTCTGAAAAATAATATTACAAAATAAAATTCTAACAAGTTCGTCTGAAAGTTCGTCTGAATGTTCGTCTGAAAAAATTGGTTCGTCGGAAAGTTCGTCGGAAAGTTCGTCGGAATAATATTGGACCGAAATTTTGTCTTGGTACGTTTCATCGGAAATTCATCGGACCGTTGGCCGGGAAGTTCGTCAGAAAAATAGTTCATCGGAACTCTATAGATCTCGGACGACATAATTGTTCGTCGGAATTTGGCCGGAAATTTCGCCGGAATATATGTTCGTCGGAAATTTGGTCTGAAAGTTCGTCTGAAATATGTTCAGACGAGTGTTTTTCGGACGACTTGAAGTTGGTCGGAATTTCGCCGGAAGTTCGTCGGAAATTGAATTTTCCAGACGAACTCGTCTGAAATTTCGTCTGAAAAGTTCGTCTGGAAATGGCTGTTTTTTGGTAGTGATAAGTACTCAAGTATAATAATCGAGATTTTGCCACGTTCGTGCTTGGAATGTTTCCAACACGTTGCTTTGCCATTGAGGCAAAAATTGCATCCTTTCAATGATTTACAATCATCTATGTTTGATGCAACAATTACATCAAAATATACTTTCAATGATAAGATCTTTTGGGCTCTGTAAACTAATACATATCCTCATTTCTTCTCAAGTACTCCGAGGACATCCTTTACAAAGATCTAATGACCTTCTCTGAGGTCATATTAGATTCAGCCTACTACGCTTAGTGTTGCGCCATATCTAATTTAGTATATAACTTTTCATACATTATGCACCCTTTCACTTAAAGGGATTTTGGACATTCTAACTTTCTTAAAGTTATCTTAGGACACACACTCTTCAAAAGAGATGTTCCATTGTCCATATTAAACTCCTTTGAGTACCTTTGTTTATGCACTCTTTTGTGATAATCCTTTTATTCTCTTAGATCTATCTTCCATAGACCTCAATGTCGATAATCAAGAATAATCACTAAGATCTTTCATGTAAAATTGTTTCTTAAACAAGAATTGGTAACTTTCACGTCATCCTTGACATTCCTAATGAGAAGGATGTCGTCTTCTAAAGAACCAAAAATTGACTCTTACATCACTAACTTTCATATGTACACTTTTGAGACTTATTCGACTTCCATTTGTGCCAAACGATTTGACTGTGGAATCGAATTGTCTAACTCCTAGAAGCCTTTATCAATCCACAGATTGACTTAGGGATTTGCATACCTTATGTATACTCCCACTGAATATGAAACTTATAGAAATACCTTATTTCAGTCTCTTTCAATCTCATATTGAACAAGATAGTTCTCATATTCATTTATCATATCTCATAGTCAGAATATGAGGATGTGGTAAACATAATCCAAATGGACTTTTGCATTTCAACCGTCAAGAAGGTTGTAATGCTTTCATTCACTCGAAGCTCCACGAGCTTGATCCTATCAGATGGATCAACCAAGGTCAAAACTTGGTTTGAGTATACAGAATCCATATTGGATTTCAAGGCTTGCTTACACTACTCAGATTCCAAATCTGACAGTGTCTCCTCTTCAAGTAATTCCTTGGCTATCTAGGAACGCGTTCTAAACGCGTCTTAAGAGAAGGGTTTCACACGTGTACATACTCTAAAATTTGGTTAAGTTTTATCAGATGGGCTCGTTTCTTCTATATGCGGCATGGATATTTATCCTCAAATTTCTTTGAGGTCTGCTTGCTTGCCTTTCTTCTTCTATAGGAACGATTCCTTAAGAAAGGTACATTCCTTGAGAAAAACAACCTTTGTCCAAGGGAATCGCAGAAACGATATCCTATATTGTTATATAAACTTGAACTCGTTTCAAGCTTATCTCCCACTATCCTATTCACTTAAGAGGATTCCATTAAATTCTTGGATAAGAATAATTAGGGAATTTAATATGCCACATTGCATGGTGCAACTAAAGGACTGATTTTGGAAGGTACTAAATTCAAAATCTCGAACTGCATATTCTAGGAGTTTATTCCTAGAATGATTATAAGTCAGTAAAGCTTACTATGGAATGGACCATATTCTATTAGGTTTCATTCCCTCATTCGGAAACATTAAGGTGTTCTCGAATTAGTTTACTGAGAGATAATCCTTTTATCTCTAAGATGACTAAGGAATTAGTTGCTAAGATATTGGCTATCTCGATCATATCGATTTACCTATAACTTATGACTACTTCGGTTCCTAACCTCCTTTTGAAATTCTAAGAATTTCATATAAGTTTCGAATTTGTAGTTCAACAAGTACATTTATACATAATGATTAAACTGACGATTTTATCTAATGCTTACATTAAGCATCTTACACTCATCAGCATGGATCGAAATCCACTAGAATTTTTGACACGTTCCATGTTTCACCTAAACCATGTTTCGGGAACGTTTCCCTTTAAGATAGGATTCATAGGAAGTTAACTCTCTAGATTCATTTTCGAAAAATGATCCTAAGATGTCTAACTTGCTAATCCTTTTATGTCTCAACGTTCCAAAGTAATTCGAAGCTTTGTCATCTCACTTACTTTTGTTATCTCGTTGCATGTTCAGAACATTAGTGCTTTGAGTCTTTGCACAACAGATTATGCAGAATCAACTCAAGACTTGTGAATTCTATTCCTAGTAGAATTACTAAACGAGGTAACATTTCAGAGTACTTACACTCTTTGCAATTCCCTTTCAAAGTCCTTATTTGCTACCATAGAAGAAAACGTCCAATTTGATCTCTAATGTCTTTTGGGCGTACCCCTTACATGTCCCTCCATTGGGCTCTTAAGGGTTTCTTCTTCTTTAGGCCTTCAAGCCTTTAACTTAGTGAGTCTAGAAGAAGAATTAACCATCACAACCTTTTGTTCCTTCTTAAGGATGCTCTCAACCATTATCAACTAAATGATTAACTATGCTAAATTAGCATCATTCTAGTTGAGCATAAAGGGTTTGAATGATGGTGGAAGCAATGTAAGCAATCAGTGCATTGAGAACTCTTTTCTCAGTTAATGATCGAGACCACAAGATCTTCAAATAAGATCTTCAGACCTTGTTCGTGTGCACTTCTTTTCTCATTTGGAATATTTGAATAATTCCATAATGTTATACCTTGTAACATTTTTATGAGGTGGTTCAATTGCTCTTAAGTGGTTTGGAAAAATCCATTCACCTTAGATTGCTTCTCTTTTGTCCCGAGTCGAATTTTCATATAATTGAAAATCTCGCCTTCTAGAGAACACTTTCTCTTGTCGTATTCTAAAATGAATTTTAGGATCCGAAGCCATTTAGAGTTAGTCAGGACTTAGTCAACTTGTTTGACTTAAGGATGGATACGAATGGGTTTGCATTTCATATTGTAGAGAATCACAGAACTACAACCTAAATGCTAAGCAGAGAACTAGGTGAGCATGCTGAATAATAACGATATACATAAGATAAGGTCTTTAATCTAATGTAGCTCCCACTGTTTTTCAAAGATCTATAATTCCTAAAGATCTAAGAGGAACACGTTTCCCAACGGGTACTAAGATCCTAAGCATTTTACCTCGAACCCATGACTCGAGGACATTCTAATTAAAACCCTAGGTAGATACAACTTACCAATTCTAACACCTTTAGAACTCTTAGTAATTGTTTTGCATCACCTATCTTTCAATATGGGCCCACGACTCGCGGACATCGCCCTTGCCAAAATTAACCACGAAATATTGATCATTTAAAATGATCAATTAGGTAACTAAGAACTAATAAGCTCCACTAGCTATCCCACGACTCGCGGACAATAACTAGCTTTACTTACTAAACTTAAAACCTATTGATGGAATGCTAGGAATTTAATTCAAAATTTGCATCTCGAATTAAATACCTATTATTCAAAACGAGCTTAATATTTAATGGGAATTTTCGAATCAACCGAAGAGTTCTTCGGTTCGACCTCACCAACATATATGTTATCCGATTTTATTAGTCTTGATTAATGCAAGTACAACTTAAATGCATTTCAAACAAGCACATAAACAGATAACATGTCCTAGCATGATACTAACATGAGATGATCATGGGTTCTACCTATCCTATGCGTGATATGTGGGAGCCACTCCACAATCACAAGTTCTAACATACATGCCACATAAACAGTTTAAATCACATAAGGGAAAGCGGTAACAAAATACGAGCCCTATCTCTATTACATTTTACAATTGAGATTCCCCTCCCTAACATTTTGAGGGGTCTTCACTTATGGCCTCCTTGTTACTTGAATATGGTCCATCTTACTCCATGGGTGCATTGTCTCCAAAATGAAAATAAAACCTCACCACCTATCTCTACTCTCAAATTACAATAAAAAGAAAAAGACATAAAGTAATAAGGCTCAATCTTCATATTAACCTTAGACAATTACACGGGGTATACCCCGGTCTCAAAAACAGTAATATGGAAAGCCACATAATAAATCACATAACAGTACGCACATAAGTGAGGCTCCAACCTCAATTGAAAGACGCAACTATAGGGCTCCAACACCAATTTAAACCATCCATGTGCATAAATTAAAACCATACATAAGTCTAAACCCATGATCACCTAACATGCATAAATTGCAAGAATTTAAATTTAACCAATAAATTAAAATTCTCGCTTTAAGTTCTAATAGCTTAAAACACGACTTAGATGCAATTCTTGTTCAAGAGCCTTTTCAATAAAACCCGAATGACTATCAACCAATAAAATTCCAATTAATTTCTGAAAATTAATAATTTTATTCTATCAATATTTTCATAAAATAAAGTTTGTAATTTTTCCAAAATTTAAATCGCTTAAAATTTTCAAAATCCCAATTTTATTCTAGGCTATCAGGCCGGCGCTGCGCGGACACCCTCCTGCGCAGATGCGGGAGGCAATGGCGGAAGGCCCCGCGCGGTTGCGGGGCTGTGGTGCAAGACGCTCACGCACGGTTGCGGGAGGGGCTTCCGGGCCAGTCCGAGCGTGCCTAGGACAGGCGCGCGGCGATGGCGGGCCTGGGCGTGCGACACCCTAGCACGCCTAGGCTCGCGTTTTCGAAACACGATTTTCGTGTTTCGTGTTTCAGTTCAAAACCAACAATAATCCAAAATTTTAAATACGATTTAAACAGATTTCAATCAAATCGGTTTTCAAAAACACAATTTATGAAAACAGTTTCAGAAATTCAAGAAAAATTACAGTTTCGTAATTCAGGCTTTCTAAAAGAACTCATGAATACCTAATTCACATCTAAGCCTAAGAATTTCTACCAAATTCAGAATAATTGAGACGAATCAAAAACACGATTAATGAGGTGGCTCTGATACCACTTGTTGGAAAACATGAATCAGAAAGCATCGGAAATTTAAAATTTTTTTCAACAAAAGGATCTTGGACTCGCAATCGTGTGTCCAAATTCGTAGAGATCAAGAAACTCACTTGGGTAGTAGCTTTCTTGACACGTTTTGAGCCACCCTCAAACGCGCTTCATGCGGTAATGGCAACCCGTTCCTCGAAATCTCTTTCTACTTCAGAATCCATTGTAGGGATAACAATCCACACCAACCTGGATTGAAATCATGTTAGGGAAGTTCTTAACAATATAACATAAAGAAAGAAACATGAAACGAGAAAGGCATGATTGAAACTCCCTTCGAAAACCAGTTTTACGAAAGTAGAAATCTGCCAGCCATAAAACACTCGTGAAAAAATTCATCCTTCAAGATATGGACGAACGGTTTTGGCCATCTTCTTTGGTTCGATTTTTTCACTCGTTTTCTGTTGGGTTCAGAATCATTTCATCATCCCTTCTGATCGTTTTGCTTGATCCCCACTTTTTGGTAAAGCTCAAATCTTCAAAACTTCTAACTTGAAGCTCTCTAGAGATAGTCCACCAACTTGGCTACAATCTAACTAGTAAGGATGCTAGTTCTCTAGTTAGTGTTTAGGCTTAACCTAGGGTTTCGTTTATCTTGGAGAAAGGATGGTGTTCAACACATGAACCAAAAGAATTCTTGATTAGCTCTAAGGGGAGCTCGAGCTCCCCTATATATAGGATGGGAGTGGCCGAAAATCTTAGTCCTTATGGACTAAGGATTTGGTCCCTCTCTCCTATTACTTGATCATCAAGTAATTTTGACTTTGACTTTGAATTAAAATTCAAAACAACTTTCAAGAGAGCTAAAATATCCAAACTATTTTTGGATAATTTTATACTTTATTTATTTAAAATAAATAACTTATTTTATCCAATTAATTAATTCACAATTAATTAACTAGATTATTTTTCTCCAAAATAAGACTTTCTTTTTAATTCAAAATTAAACCAAAGTCTATTAAATAATTAACAAATTAATTATTAATATATAATTAAATAATCACGTGTGGCACACGTGTCACATTGACACGTGTCCACTCACGTGACCCACACGTGTGGTTTCACACGTGTGGAACCCTCTAGGCCCGTTTAACTCGTTTAATCATTTCCAAGCCTTAACTCATGTAACCAAGTTGTTGTGTGTGACCCTCTAGCTTCTCAATTCAATTAGCAGTGACCCTAATTAATTAATCAGTCCATAGATTAAACGACGATAGTCTAGCAACAGGTGTTTAACCCCTAGCTGAATTGGAATGTTCGGATTCGATAGAACCTTTAAGTCATTGATTCATGTGAGATACAATCCTCCTACTTACTATCTTTCAACCAAGATCTAGGGTAAGGGAATAATCAGAACCCTAATAATCTGGCCTTAAAGTTAAGTGGATTTCATATCCATTTGATCTCAATCCAAGAAACCCTTTTCTTGATGTCTTGATCTACTGCCTTGGCCAAGGACTCCATATGGCATATGAATGACTTACACAATAAGAGATCACCTTGCATATGCAAGTGTAGGTCCTTTCTTGATTCTCATTCACTTTCATAAGTCACTTGTGCAGCCCCAGCATAAGCCTTGAATCAGTTGTCTAAGGCGACACCCTTTAAAGCTTATACCTAAGACTACAGAGTTAACTCCTAAAGTGACATGGAACCTCTTTCCCATTTAGGAATCTTCTCACACGGGGCACCTCAGTGAACTTACTTATTAAAGTAAGCACCCTCAGGTATCATGCACGTATCAACTATACACTTTGCACCTCCATGAAACAAGGTGGTCCTTCTTAAGGGCGTGATCCCACAAGCAAGCCTTAGAGGAGTCAGGTTGACACTCCCACTGTCGGTAGGACTCATCGGCTTGGAGTATTTTACTAATCAAGACTTATATGATATAGGGCTCGTTTCATGAACCGTTTCACCTAAATGGTAGAGTCCTAAAGTCATCAGGATTAGAGGAGTTCTCATACATGCGCACGTAATGGAAACACATAAAACACATATTGGCATATAAAGAAGTGTTTACCTATGATTATAATCAATCGTATATTATTCAAAGATTGTCTGTGATATAAGGAAAGTCCCAAAGCAGATTATGCCAAACCAGCTTTCTAGGGCACTATTCCTAACACAATCTATCCCTAAAAGCCTGTCCCGACATAATCACAGTAATACGGGTTCATCTAATCTAAGAACCTGTCCTAACCTGTCCCGAATTTCATACATTCAAAGCATAATCATAAACCTGTAAAGAATAACATAACAAGGGCGAATAAATTAAACTTATACATTAAACAAGCTAGATCAAATTCAAATGAATGCAAAACATATACAAATACAAAGACTGAACTCAACTCGAACAAAACAAAAGACTCGACTCAACCACTTAGCTCCAACGAAAACCAAAGCTAAACCTGCACACAAAAACATAAAGAGGGAGGGGTCACTCCAAAGACTGAGTGAGGGGCTAACACACGCACACTATACATATATATAGAGCACAACAAGTTTAAAATTAAATGTTCATGAATCCGGGATTAGTTTTTGCACGCCAAAACATTTGCTCGTGATAATATATATATAGGGTAACTTAACAAAACAAAAAAAACAAAACTTAATTTATACACTTATCAAACCGTACGGTCAAATTCATGCAGACTTAGCACACATATCAAAGCATATTTTATTAAGTTAAAAGTATACCAAATTTTATCTTAATTTAAGTTTCTACCCTCGTTTCACGAACTTATGACAGACAGACAGACAGAACGCTCGGCGGGTACGATCTCAAATTCCAACCAACTCCTCATATCATATTCAAATACATCCTCGAATTCAAATGAAATCTAAATCAAACGTACCTCCTGCTCCGGGTGATGGAAGGGTTGTACATACCCTAACCATCCAAACATATATGTAAGGGTCATGAGTTTCATAACATTCACGCCCAAGCATTCCATCCCCCACCAACCTCCTAGTGGGTTCCGGGTTGATCCATTCAAAGTGGAGACCATACTCGGGAGTAACCCGACGGCCCAACTCCGTCCCGGGGCTCCTTTGTACCAATCTCCAGGGCCCAACGTAAAGTGCAAATGTAACACCCCAAACTGAGAAGTGCCACATCCCCCGCACTATGATCCAGACCCGGACATGAAATGGAAGTCCATGCCCGAATCCGAATCAGAGCGAACGGGAGACCAACTCACACACTAGGCTAGGCGGATCTAACTTGACCAAAACTCAGACTGCGGAAGCAATTAAAACCAACAACAATAGATAGCGGAAGCATTTAAAACAAAACATGCAAACCAGGTGACGGGTTCAACTAGCATAGATACCTAATCCCGAATAATAGATCAACAAACATAACAAGTGACGGGTTCAACTAGCATAAATCCCTAGTCCCAAATAATAGATCATCATAAAGTAATAGTCATCAAGTTCCACAAGGGGCCGAATAGAACAGTATAATCTCAAGTCTACAAATCAAAGCATAAGTAAAGTGTATGAAAAGACAAATGCAAATAGAAAGACTAGACTGACGAAGTGCAACTCAAAGGACTCACTTCCGCCTAACAACTCCAACAACCTACAACTAAAAGTGTAAATGATGGGTCAGTCAACTTGACCAAGTGAGGGGGCTAACACACACCCACTATATATATATATAGATCATAGCACATATCAGAAAGGCGGACTCATGAACAGGAGATAGGTGTTGCGAACCAAAGACATTTCCAAAAGTACCCAAAAGATAGATATATAAGCTTTAGAAAACATTTCAGAAACTCTATCTCGATTCATGATTCCCAGACATAACACATCACATGCTCGGCGAGTACGAGCTTCCAACCTTTACTCCTCAGAACATATCAAACATAGAATACAAAAATCAATCCAACTGTCACATCAATGATGGAAGGGATGTACCGTCCCCAAACCATCCATAACAGACAAACCCTCAAGGGGTAGCGAACCCACAAGAGTCCTCCCCGGCTGTACACCGAAGGCTCAAGAGATCACGCCTCCCCTATCTCTCTGAGTCGCGCAATGATATCTCAAATGGAGACTATGCACAGGCCGAGATGTAGCACCCCGGGCACGTGGAGGTGCCACACCCCCGCACTTTAGGTCAATCCACACACGAAACGGTCAATCCGTACATGAACTAACCTATAGCGAACGGGTGACAATGCAATAACTGACAAGCTAGGCGGGATTAACTCATACATGCAATGAAATAAAACGGAAGCATAAACTAATTTTTTATCAAATATTTCCATTTATCAGGTCATGACATTTTTCATTTACCGAATAAAATGTATTCTAGCTTCTCATATCAATACATTATCATTTCCAAATAAAACAATAACAACAACTATAATTCTATAACAACAATAAATAATCAAATACTACATGAACTGGACTCGACTCACTTCCCGCCTAGCGTGCACCTGCAATAGCCTGAAAGGTGGAGGCGTCAGTCTGTGAAGACCGAGTGAGGGGTTTAAATACATATTAGCGCAGATAACAAGCAAGTTATATTCTCGGGTAAGGATTTATAAAAGATACATATATGAGTTCAATAATAACATAACTTCGCCCGAGAATACAACTACCAATATTAAACTTGTTCATTTTTCATGCAATCAATACATGGCCCCGGCGAGTGAGGGCAGTCTCCAACCGTACTCCAAATGGACATGAACATGCTTGCTTAATTATCAATAAATAGGTGATCATGCAATTCAATTATCGTGCAATCGTGCGATAGTGTAAACAATCAGCACATTCATGGTATGGAAATCATGCAATAACCCGAGGACAATCCGTGGTGCCGGACCCGTCCCCAGTCTCCTTCTTCCTCCGGTTGATGATGGGATTGCAAGGCCCCATCATCCATGCGTGTTGAGCAGAGGGTACATGAATCCCTAAGCCCGGAGCTCCTTCCTCCACTAACCTCCTAGCGGATTCAGGGGTGACCCCAAATGTGGTGAGGATAGCGCCAGAGTTACCCGTCAGCCCTTGTTTTCCCGGTTGGCTCTAGTCACTACCCTCGGGCCCAACGTGAACGGTCATGCTACTCGCCTAAACATGCACAAAACATGGCTTGCTTGCTTGCTTTTCATGAACATGACTTGGTTGCTTGAAATGATAAGTGAATTTATGAAAATTATAGGTATAAATATCTTTGGCCGAAAGATCACATAAGGGATTATACAGGTTCTATATAACTAGTAATTAAACCTCACCTGACAGGCGACACACGACTCGTGATTGCGTGAAAGTGATCATGCTTGACAATCTCCACCCTGGAGAATAACTGGACAAGAAACGGGACAATGTACATGCATGAGACCGTAATTCAAGAACATTACTTCATATAAGACGCAAGGCGTGATCAAGTACGAGACATCATGTAATAAGCAATGTAGCATGCAAATATCACGTTTTGGCATGTAATCATTCATATAATAACAATTTGGGATCAAATAAGCCATTGGGATTGGGTTCCAAAAATCCAATTTTATGCAGAATGTTTCTGCACTTCCAGGAGCCTGGGAACGGCCGTTCCAGGTTTTAGTATAAAATGGGAAGGGTCGTTCCCCCACTCCCGAAATGCTCCCCGAAGATGGGAACGACCGTTCCTGTCTGTGAGACAGAGTGGGAACGGTCGTTCCCCTCCTCGCCGCCTGCACATTATTCAAATCAATGGGAACGGTCGTTCCCCAATCACAAAGGGAACGGGAAGGGCCGTTCCCGTTTTACAGAAGATGCAGAAGCAGGGGAGAAGAACAGGGGAGCTACGGACCAAGCTCCCAAAGCTCCCAAACACTCATAATTCAATTCCAACAACTATAATTCATGAAAAGAAGTGTGTATACATGCTTGAAAGGTAATAAAACCCAACATAAACACATGTTTTATGCCTTGATCATCACAATTCTCACTTCAAGCTCAAATGTCAAATTAACATATAATTCCATAATTCTTAAGATTTATGTAAAGAATTCAAGTCTAAAGCTTAGAATATTGCTTCTAACATCATATAGACAAGGTATTATATCAAAATAATAACCCTAGCTTCAAGCTCTAATTCAAGAATTCACTCATGTAATCACATATATACCTTGAATGAAAGAAATAGAAGAAGATGATGAATATGGATGATTAAGCTCCAAAACTCCTAATTTCCATGGAAAGAATTGATGAATTTGAGGAAATCATCCTTTGCTTTCTTGATGTGTTTGGCTCGGTAGGGAGAGGAAGCAAATTTGGGTGTTTAGCATGAAATGAGAAATGAAGCTTGTGGAAGAGATGCATACCGATATATTTGGGGAAAAAAGTAATATTTGCAATTAAATCCTTAAAGTGTGCAAGTCATGCAATTAAGTAACAAAAATTTGGAAATGGTCAATTAGGTCCAAAAGGTTTGTATGCAATTTAGTCCCTCAATTGAAATGAATGAGCATTTAAGGACAATTTGGCAATTAATCCAATTGGACAATTAACACATGTAACAATTAAATTCCATTCATACAAGAATTCTCAAGTTGACAGATATTTCATATATTTTCACATATTCATGTCGAAATACAATTTATAGAAATTAATATAGCACGTTTAAATTAAATAAACGAAAATAATAAAATAAAATCCTAAAGCTCGAAACCCACACGTGTCGAGTGTACCTGACTGTCTGAAAATCGGGGCATTACACGAGCCCTAACGGCCCTATACCGTCCCAGGGATTCCTTACCCATAGCTCCTGGGATCCGTAACAGAACAGATACCATATATCATGGCTAACTCGCTACAGAACAGATCATAACATAACATAACTTTTCAAAACAGCTTACATATGCTTTCATATCTGATTTTCCAAAACAGAGCTGTTTCACAAGGTCATAAACATATCATATCCAACACATACGTATATATAATAGATATACTCGCATGCAAGGGTTGAAATCAGCATATTAAGGCCATAGGTCGTATAACTATACAAAATCCTAAACCTCACCTCGTAGTAGTAGAGTCTGAGAGTGTGAAGGGCCAAACACTCTAAACCTCGGGCTCACCGGCACCACCAAACTCTGTAACGAGACATACAGAAGCCCAGACTTAAACTCTATATGAACCAAGTAAGACGCACGGCAACATAGAACATCATGTATGAAATGCATTATGGAATGATATGTATCACATAGGTCACGTAACATAACGTAAGACGTATTTAATAAGAAATTACACAATTAACATGAAGTACTAGAATTTAGAGCATAATTAAAGTAATATCATAACATATAATATACCAAGCAACCCAAAGGCTAAGATAAACAATCTCAGTTCATATCATTCTTAAGGTTAAAAGCGCATTTATAACATATAAAGATATTCTATCACTTTCGATAATTAACCAAGTCAGATTATAATAGCAATTACTCTAAAATAGAAAATGGATACAACACATTAATGCCGTCAAAGAAAGAAAGCGGGATTACCTTGAATTCTCATTTCATATTTAGAACTTATAATTACACTATCACTTAAATATATATACATCATAAATATTTAAAATAATGCATTTTAATATTAAAAATTAATATTTGTATTTGAAAAACGAAATTGATAATAAAAGAGGGGATCAAATTTCATTATCCGTTTCAAATCATAAACTTACGCCTAAAAAATTGAATGTACACACGCATATTGAATTAATTAATATTAGTATAGTCTGGTGGCGTGCATGACATTGAAATACAAGAATTCAAACCCAATTTTAAACGAATGGAATGCAGCGAGGTGGGGACAAGGACGCAGGGGGTTCAGGCTATCCAAATTTTCATTTCAAGAAATCAATGCATCTCTTATATTTGATTTGAGTAAATGTTGACTTTAATTCCAACTTTTGTTAAAGAATAAACACCACCATCCGACACATTATACCAGCCATGGTTAAATAATTTCAAGCAAAAATGTCACGGTTTCCTAGGTACAATTCACGCAGCAATTCGGTTTCAACTTTAGTACACCTATCAAGTATTTAATAAATTCAAAAGCACAATAGTTGCAGGTTTGAAATTTGTGGTATTTCGTCCAGATCTCCAAGTCCATTTTCTAAGTAATCATCACGGTATCCAAGTGTAAACAATACAAACTTTGGCATAATTTGAGAATCATGATTTTTCCTTTAACATTTCATGTTCAACGCAAGCAGCTGCTCTCGATTCTAGCAAGAAAAGCGGACGAACAGGGATAATTTCTAGCCTAAATTAATTAATTAATATATATACCATCAAAGCTTGCTCAAGTAATTCAAGATCTCATCATTCAAGTTCATACCAACAAATTTCATGCTCCAATCCAAGAATAGAAATGAAATACTCATTAAAAGAGATCCAAAGCTTACCTTGTCTTGTGAAGGAGTGAGAAATCAAGGAATATGGGCTCTTAGAATGAAAGATGGTTCAAGTCTTGATCTTCCCTTGAAATTTCTCCATAAATCTCTTGGAAGCTAACTTGTGTGGTTTGAAATGAAATGGAAAGGGGGATAAAGCTATTTATATGGTGGCTAATAGTTTTAGGTCAAGGTTAGGGTTTCCAAGATAAAATGTGGGGCTAAAGGCTTGAATAGGATTTGGGCTCAAATAAATGACCTTCGGCCCAATAAGTCACAATTAAAAAGGTTTAAAGTCTAAATGGTTTCCAAAAAATATAAAATAAATTCCGTTGGACCCGAATCATCGATTCAAGTCCAATGGTTGTGTGGAATTCGAATTCGAATTCCCGAGCCCATATTGGTCCCTAATGACTCGAACTCACCTAATTCAAGTTAGGCCCAAAACATACAAATAGGTCCAAGTCCTATTTAAATCCAATTCCAACAATTAATTTAAATTCATCCAAGTTCCATTCCCAAGTTGTCATGCAAGAATTCATATTTTACCATTTTAGGTTTTTAGCCAATTAAGTCACATTTTCAATCAAAGTTGGAATTAAACACATAAAAAGGAAATTAAATCTCATACGTGCATAAGATAAACTCTCTCGTGGCGCATACCTGTACGATCTATTGGACGGGGCGTGACAACCTCCCCCCCTTAGGAGAACCTGTCCTCAGGTTCACTGCTTGAAACAAATCCGGATACAATTTCCTCATCTTCTCCTCAGTCTCCCAAATCGATTCCTCAGATTTCTGATCTCTCCACAACACTCTGACCAAGGGAACTACTTGTTTCTCAACACTTGTACTTTCCGATCCTGAATCTCGACTGGATGCTTCACAATCGTCAAATCGGACTCAAGTTGTACCTCTTCAACTGGTAAAACCGTCGACTCATCGGGGTAGAACTTCCGAAGCTGTGAAACGTGGAACACATTGTGAATCCCAGTCAAACTCGACGGTAGGTCCAACCTATACGCCACCTCTCCAATCCTCTCTAGAATCTCAAACAGTCCAACATATCGAGGGCTAAGCTTTCCACCTCTACCAATACGAGAAAAGCCCTTCCTAGGAGATGCCTTCAAGAAGACACGATCTCCGACCTCAAACTCAAGGGGCCTTCTCCTCTTATCCGCATAACTCTTCTGTCTATCCTGAGCTGCTATCATTCTCTGCTAAATCAACTTAACCTTCTCAACCATCTTCTCAATCTTAGACGAGACCTTAGCTCTCGTGAGCTTACCATCCTTAGTCCATCGCCAATTCTCAATATCCCAATATAGTGGCGACTTACACTTCCTCCCATAAAGTGCCTCGTAAGGAGCCATATCAATCGAAGCCTGGTAACTGTTGTTGTAAGAGAACTCAACCAATGTCAAGTACTTATCCCATTTATCCTTAAAATCCAATGCACATGCCCTTAACATATCCTCGAGATACTTAATCAGCCGCTCTGATTGTCCATCAGTCTGTGGATGTGATGCGGTGCTAAACTTAAGCTTTGTACCCAAGCACTTCTGAAGATCCTGCCACAAACTAGCTGTAAACCGAGGATCCCGATCTGACATGATACTAGCTGGAACTCCATGCAGTCTTACTATCTCATTACAATACAATTCAACCAACTTAGGTACCTTATCCGTCATCCGAACCTTAAGGAAATGGGCAGACTTTGTCAAACGGTCTATCACTACCCAAATCCCATCGAATCCTCTCCTAGACCTCGGCAGGCCAGACACAAAGTCCATAGTCACCTGCTCCCACTTCCACTCCGATATCGGAAGTGGTTGGAGAGTACCTCCCGGTTTCTGATGTTCTGCCTTAACCATTTGGCATGTCAGGCATCGCTTTACAAAGAATGCGACATCCCTCTTCATGCCACTCCACCAATACAACTCTTTCAAGTCCCGGTACATCTTCATACCTCCTGGGTGAATGGAATAACCGGAGCGGTGCGCCTCCTCAAGTATTACCCTCTTGAGCTGGTTAGGCACACACACTCTTGCTTTGAATCTGAACAAACCAGAATCATCAAACCCAAACTTAGTCTCTGGATCATCTCTAGAACGAGCAACCAATCTCTGAATCTCGGGATCCGTAGACTGAGCCTCCAACAATCTCTGCCTCAAATCAGGCTGAACCGTGATGTTGGCTAACCTAGCCGCCGAAACCATAACAGTCGAACTCTGCTCAGAAAACTCAGCCACTAAACTCGAAATACTGACCTTCTTGCTCAACGCATCGGCAACCACATTTGCCTTACCCGGATGGTAGTGAATCGTGCAATCATAGTCCTCTAAGAACTCAACCCATCTCCTCTGTCTCAAGTTAAGCTCTTTCTGCCTGAACAAGTACTGAAGACTCTTATGATCCGAGAATACCTCAAATGTAGGAGCATAGAGGTAGTGGCGCCACTTAGACAACGCAAACACGACTACTGCAAGCTCTAGATCATGGGTAGGGTAATTCTGCTCATGCACCTTCAACTTTCTAGAGGCATAAGCTACAACCCGACCATTTTGCATCAACACACAACCCAGTCCTTCCTTAGAAGCATCTGCATAAACTACATAACCATCAACTCCCTCGAGTAGGGTAAGAACCGGTGTTGTAGTCAACCTTTCTTTTAAAGTCTGAAAACTCCTCTCACAACTATCATCCCATTCGAACTTGGTTTTCTTCTTGGTCAACTTAGTTAACGGGGTTGCAATCTTAGAGAATCCATCACAAATCTCCTATAATAACCTGCCAAGCCCAGAAAACTCCGTATCTCTGAGGCGTTCCTAGGCCTCTCCCAATGTAACACCATCTTAATCTTAGAGGGATCGACCTCAATTCCATTGCCTGAGATGATGTGACCTAGAAAAGTGACTCGATCAATCCAAAACTCGCACTTACTGAACTTAGCATACAACTTAAGCTCTCTAAGTGTCTCCAACACAATCCAAAGATCTTGTGTATGCTCCTCAACCGATCCCGAATACACCAAGATGTCATCTATAAAGATTACCACAAACTTATCAAGGAACGGTCTAAACACTAGGTGCATCATATCCATAAATACCGCGGGAGCATTCGTCAATCCAAACGGCATAACCACAAACTCAAAGTGTCCATATCTCGTGTTGAATCCAGTCTTAGAGATATCCTTCTCTCTAATCCTCAACTGATAGTACCCTTGTCTCAAATCCAACTTGGAGTACACGCTCGAACCCTGCAAGCTATCAAACAACTCCTCAATATGTGGTAATGGATACTTGTTCTTAACGGTCATCCTGTTCAACTCACGGTAGTCTATACACATCCTTAACGTCCCATCTTTATTCTTAACAAACAGGACGAGAGCACCCCACGGAGAAGTGCTCGGATGAATGTATCCACTAACCAAAAGCTCATCCAACTGCTTCTTTAGCTCATTCAACTCGGCAGGAGCCATCCTGTAGGGGGTCTTCGAATAGGGCTCTGCTCCGGGATAGAGGTCCACCACAAACTCAATATCCCTATCGGGTGGTAGGGACCCCAAACTCTCTGGGAACAAATCCAGATACTCCCGAACGACCTCTGTCTCCTCAAGATTGACCTGGTCCTTTGGTTTGTTCAGAAGGTAAGCAACAAAACCTGTAGCACCATCCTGGACTAACTTACTAGCCTCGATAAAAGATATAAACGAACTGGATCCCAAACTCTCTCCCGAAAACACCGCTGAATCAAAAGAAATCCTCTTCAAATGGCAATCCATAACTGTACCATGTCGGGAAAGCCAATCCATCCGAAGAATCACCTTAAACCTCCCCAGCGGCATGACAATCAGATCAGCAGGAAAAACTCGACCCTCAAAACTCACGGGGCACTCACGAAACACTCTGTCCGTCTCCAAGCTCTCCCCCCCCCCCAAGGGAGAACTCACCATAAACACATGCGCAGATATCTCAACATGCAAAGGCAAAGAAGTAATAATATCCCGGGCAATAAAAGAATGAGTAGCCCCGGGATCAAACAATGCATGTAATGATATGCCACGAATATGTATTGTACCTTCCACTACAACATTCTGATCAATCTCTGATGTATCCTCCTCGCCATCCAGAGCATATGCACGAGCCTGAACTACCGGCTTCTTCTTCGGACAAGCCTCCACCATGTGATCAGCCGACCCACACACAAAGCACCTACCCAAATACCTCCAACACCTCTCCGACTGATGAGTACCCTGACAGTGAGAGCAACGAGCTAGAGTCGGTGCCGGTAATGCTGGTGGTCCTGTAGGAGCAGCGGGACGAGGCTTCTTGCTAATGAAGCCCTGTGGATGGAAAGCTGGTGTAGCAGTAGCAGAAGTATGAGTAACGGGCTTCTTGCCCGATCCAGAACCTGAACCACGCCCCGAAGAGAATGATGGGGGCCCCAATCTCCGTCTCTCAGCCTCGACCTGGATAGCCCTCTTGGTAACCTCATCCCAAGTGCTAACATCGACAGCCTGAAGGGCTCTCTGAATATCCTCTCGAAGCCCATGAAGAAAGTGACGGGCTCTGTGTGCATCGATATCAGTGATGTGGGTAGCATAGGGAGCAAGTCTCTCAAACTCCAGAATGTAGCCCTCAACAGATCTGGATCCCTGCTTCAGCTCAGAAAACTCCTGAAGTCTGCGCTCTCGTGAACTATAAGGTATATACTTCTCGTGGAACTCATGTATAAAAGTCTCCCAAGTGAACTCCATACCACTCCTCTCAAGTCTGGATCGAACTCCCTTGAGCCAGTTAGCTGCCTGTCCCTGAATGAATCGAGCAGTACAAACAGCCCTATCCTGAGAACTCCCTGGGCAAATCTCCCAAATACCACTGATCTCAGCTAACCACTCCTCAACCTTGATGTCATCTCCTCCAAACCACTTACGAGGGTTGTTGTTCCGAAACTCCCTATACACAGCTGAGATAGTACCATCCTGACCATCAACTGGTGGTGTCTGCTGTCTCTGATTTTGTTGTAACTGATTGACAAGTGCCTGAACAATGTTCTCCGCATTCAGTGGTGGTGGCGGAGGCGGATTAGGCGCATCTGGTGAAGCCTCTCGGTCACGGCGTCTAGGAGGCATCCTGAAATTCAAAGATTCAAGCAATATTGATGCATGTGGATTAGTACGTGTGTATGTATACAAATATTAGAAATAAACAAGTATTCAAGCAAATGAATCACATAATCACATTGTCCTATGTCGTACCAACTAGACAGACTCGACACGACATTAGAGCTCGGTTTTGCAACCTAGAGCTCTGATACCACTTAAGGATGTAACACGCCAAACTGAGAAGTGCCACATCCCCCGCACTATGATCCAGACCCGGACATGAAATGGAAGTCCATGCCCGAATCCGAATCAGAGCGAACGGGAGACCAACTCACACACTAGGCTATGCGGATCTAACTTGGCCAAAACTCAGAGTGCGGAAGCAATTAAAACCAACAACCATAGATAGCGGAAGCATTTAAAACAAAACATGCAAAGCAGGTGACGGATTCAACTAGCATAGATACCTAATCCCGAATAATAGATAAACAAACATAACAAGTGACGGGTTCAACTAGCATACATCCCTAGTCCCGAATAATAGATCATCATAAAGTAATAGTCATCAAGTGCCACAAGGGGCCGAATAGAACAGTATAATCTCAAGTCTACAAATCAAAGCATAAGTAAAGTGTATGAAAAGACAAGTGCAAATAGAAAGACTAGACTGATGAAGTGCAACTCAAAGGACTCACTTCCACCTAGCAACTCCAATAACCTGCAACTAAAAGTGTAAATGAGGGGTCAGTCAACTTGACCGAGTGAGGGGGCTAACGCACACCCACTATATATATATATAGAGCATAGCACATATCAGAAGGGCGGACTCATGAACCGGAGATAGGTGTTGCAAACCAAAGACATTTCCAAAAGTACCCAAAAGATAGATATATAAGCTTTAGAAAACATTTCAAAAACTCTATCTGGATTCATGATTCCCAGACAGAACACATCACATGCTCGGCGAGTACGAGCTTCCAACCTTTACTCCTCAGAACATATCAAACATAGAATACAAAAATCAATCCAACCGTCACATCAATGATGGAGGGGATGTACCGTCCCCAAACCATCCATAACAGACAAACCCTCAAGGGGTAGCGAACCCACAAGAGTCCTCCCCGGCTGTACACCGAAGGCTCAAGATATCACGCCTCCCCTATCTCCCTGAGTTGCGCAATGATATCTCAAATGGAGACTATGCACAGGCCAAGCCCTGACGGCCCTATACCGTCCCAGGGATTCCTTACCCATAGCTCCTTGGATCCATAACAAAACAGATACCATATATCATGGCTAACTCGCTACAGAACATATCTTAACATAACATAACTTTTCAAAACAGCTTACATATGCTTTCATATCTGATTTTCCAAAACAGAGCTGATTCACAAGGTCATAAACATATCATATCCAACATATACGTATATATAATAGGTATACTCGCATGCATGGGTTGAAATCAGCATATTAAAGCCATAGGTCGCATAACTATACAAAATCCTAAACCTCACCTCGTAGTAGTAGAGTCTGAGAGTGTGAAGGGCCAAACACTCTAAACCTCGGGCTCACAGGCACCACCAATCTCTGTAACGAGACATACAGAAGCCCAGACTTAAATCTATATGAACCAAGTAAGACGCACGGCAACATAGAACATCATGTATGAAATGCATTATGGAATGATATGTATCACATAGGTCACGTAACATAGCGTAAGACATGTATTTAATAATAAATTACACAATTAACATGAAGTACTAGAATTTAGAGCATAATTAAAGTAATATCATAACATATAATATACCAAGCAACCCAAAGGCTAAGATAAACAATCTCAGTTCATATCATTCTTAAGGTTAAAAGCGCATTTATAACATATAAAGATATTCTATCACTTTCGATAATTAACCAAGTCAGATTATAATACCAATTACTCTAAAATAGAAAATGGATACAACACATTAATGCCGTCAAAGAAATAAAGCGGGGTTACCTTGAATTCTCATTTCATATTTAGAACATATAATTACACTATCACTTAAATATATATACATCATAAATATTTTAAATAATGCATTTTAATATTAAAAATTAATATTTGTATTTGAAGAACGAAATTGATAATAAAAGAGGGGATCGAATTTCATTACCCGTTTCAAATCATAAACTTACGCTTAAAAAATTGAATGTACACACACATATTGAATTAATTAATATTAGTATAGTCTGGTGGCGTGCATGATATTGAAATACAAGAATTCAAACCCAATTTTAAATGAATGGAATGCAGCGAGGTGGGGACAAGGAGGCAGGGGGTTCAGGCTATCCAAATTTTCATTTCAAGAAATCAATGCATCTCTTATATTTGATTTGAGGAAATGTTGACTTTAATTCCAACTTTTGTTAAAGAATAAACACCACCATCCGACACATTATACCAGCCATGGTTAAATAATTTCAAGCAAAAATGTCACGGCTTCCTAGGTACAATTCACGCAGCAATTCGGTTTCAACTTTAGTACACCTATCAAGTATTTAATAAATTCAAAAGCACAAGAGTTGCAGGTTTGAAATTTGTGGTATTTCATCCAGATCTCCAAGTCCATTTTCTAAGTTATCATCACGGTATCCAAGTGTAAACAATACAAAATTTGGCATAATTTGAGAATCATGATTTTTCCTTTAACATTTCATGTTCAACGCAAGCAGCTGCTCTCGATTCTAGCAAGAAAAGCGGACGAACAGGGATAATTTCTAGCCTAAATTAATTAATTAATATAAATACCATCAAAGCTTGCTCAAGTAATTCAAGATCTCATCATTCAAGTTCATACCAACAAATTTCATGCTCCAATCCAAGAATAGAAATGAAATACTCATTAAAAGAGATCCAAAGCTTACCTTGTCTTGTGAAGGAACGAGAAATCAAGGAATATGGGCTCTTAGAATGAAAGATGGTTCAAGTCTTGATCTTCTCTTGAAATTTCTCCATGAATCTCTTGGAAGCTAACTTGTGTGGTTTGAAATGAAATGAAAAGGGGATAAAGCTATTTATATGGTGGCTAATTGTAACAGCCCGTATCAGGACCTAGCTGAAAACAGTAAATCAAAGAGGACAAGAATGCGTTTATATACCTTGGTTCACCTTTACAAATGTTCATGCATTGCATTCTTATGTGAACAATGTGCATTCACTAGTCGTATTGTGTTCTAAGGGGGATTTCCTTACCACGAACCAAATTCACTATTCATTTCCCGAGCCTACCTTGCCCTAGCATCTCATTGGAACCCTAGAGGTTCATAACTCATGCTTCCCAGTCATATGAACATGTTTTCGAAGCTTCGAAATCCTTTCTTGATCATTAGGGGTATTTTGGGAAATTTTGTTAAAAGTACTATTCATTTTCCGAACCAGCACTGCGCCATTTTATGCGAGAGACCTCAAAGAACCTATACGTACTTTCTTGGAATTTTTCAACTCTCTTTTCAATGCTTTGAGGTTTCGTTTATGTGTCCAGAGCAATTTAAGAATTTATTTTCAAATAAAAATTTCCGTCGGTAAGAAATATTTCCTTCGTTAGAATGATTTAGCCCTTGAGATCATCACCATAACGTTTCTCGATTTTTTCAACATTTTTGGAAAGCCTTTTGGACCTTCATATCTTATCCTAGTATTTATTTCATAATTAAATTAATTTTCGAAATTCAAGAAAATCAAATCTTCCGAAGCTTATAACTTTTGAACCGTACGTCCGATTTTGATCCGTGAGTAACCGTTTCGAAGCTAATTTTATTTCCTAGCTCTTGGGCACTTTTCCAGCTTCAAAAATACGCAGGAGGAAGGTGAAATTACCAGATTACCCCTGCTGTAACAATTATACTAAAGAGCAAACCTATTTTTGGAAATTTCATAAAATGCCCCACCTCTAGTCCCTAAAATAAATATTATTTGCACTTTGGTCCTTCCCAACAACTATAAATAAGTGGCTTGGGGTCTCATTTGCTCCCTTACTCCAGCCATTTCACACGCCTCTCTCTCTCCCCCTTAAGGTTAGTTTTCTTATTTTTTTTATGTTTTAATTAGTTTAATTTATGTTTTATTTTATGTTTTTATTTATTTATTAATTATGCTAGGTTTAGGATTTAATTTATGTTTTATTTTATGCATGAAATATGTGGTTTAATTTATGTTTTTAAATATTCATGAATTTATGAATTATGTTTCTTATAGTATAGTTTATTATGAAATGTGTTACATAATTTAATTATGTTACAATTTAATTATGTGACAATTATTATGACATGTTACATGTTACATTTTATTTATTTTATGATCATACTTAGGTAATTTAATTTGTTACCTAATTTAATTAAATGTTACATGTTATTTAATGTTACATAATTAAAGTATAACCTATAGTTTAACATGTTACATGTTTAATTAATTGTTACATATTTATACTTGACCAATTGATATATGTTATGGTATACATGTATAATATACGTATACGTATTTGATTCCATCATGTATAAATACGTGTATACTTTCGTATAAATACTATGTGTATTTCCATAACAAATACGTATGTACTTTTGTATAAATACCGTATGTATTCTAGTATAAATACCGCATGTATTCTTGTATAAATACTGTATGTACCCTGTATAAATACGGTAGGTATCCCCGTATAAATACCGTATGCATACAGTATAAATACCGTATACATACGATATAAATACACGTATACATACAGTATAAGTATCGTATACATACAGTATATATACCGTATACTTGAATAGTGACCTTTGACCTTGACCTTTGACCCTTGACCTTTGACTTTGACCATTGACTTTGACCTTGACCAAGAATTTTGACTTTTAACCTAAATGATCGTTTCAAAGAGACGAATTCAACGGTCAAAGCCTTTTTCAAAAATTCTCAAAAACAGGGGATCAAAGTAGGTTTCAAAGTTCACATTTCTTTTCTAAATGAGATTGTTTTAAGACCCTAAGAATATATACCCTTGAGTTCTTGACACGAGCTTTCAACTGAGACTAATCGTTTACTTGAATCCTTTCTTCGAAAAGATTATTCCTTGTTTAAGTGTTCCGCATTCTTGTTGATCTTATACTTCAATACATGGATATCCTCACTTAATCATGAATCATTTATATAGTTTGGAACTCAGTTCCTTAAGGCTCATGTCTATGATCATAAATTGATTAAAGATTGTTCGATTGCATTGATCTATTAACTCAAGTTTAAGGACAACTCACAATCAATGTTTCATTCTTAGTTAAATGATTCTCCTGCATTAAATGGTATTACTATCTTATGTACTGCATTACATGAATCCTATTATGCCTTCATGCTTTGATGGTTATTGAATAATTATCATGAAATCTCGCCACATGATATGATATACTTTGATAACGCTTTGTCCTGAACATGTGATATCGTTATGTGTTATTGAATGTCTTAAGGTCGTCCCTACTTTCTTATGTGACTATATGGTTTTTGGATAGAAACTTAATCATTCACCACTCACAGGTGAAGTCCGGATTTACTGTGGCTCTAGTTTTATTGCATAATACCGTATCTGTAGGTTAGGTTTAAACTATTTCAACTGGAACCATGAATATTCCTTCGTTTTCAAATGATTTCAAAATCAACGCCTTCGGGTGCATAGATTCCTATCTTTCAAAGTTTAACGTTTTCCCGTTTTGGGACAATGCTTCAAGTTTAAAGCAATGATCTCTGATATACGTTCTGTTCACTGTTATGCCACTTTGATTAAAGGTTCAGTCTTCTGAACTCTGTGTGCTTATGCACTTTTGATATTCTGAAAGCAAGCTTTGGAAATTTTGCTATGTTGGGCCCTGGCGGTATGGTTAAGTAGTAGACCGGGAGGCGTGCGCCAATGGCTACTATGAGACTGGCCGCCGTAATGACCTTGGTGATGGTTTAATCGGAGGTTGGTTACTCCACATCGAAGGTCGGGAGAGGTGGTAAATTCCTCCCGTTTTGCACGTCACCGCGGGGTAGCTCCCTGGGCGCGACAATAAGGGGAGAAGGGGTGGTGCATGTGATTATGGGTGTTGGGATCCTAATGGATCTCGATACCAACTTTGTAAATGTTTTTGAGGAGTAAAGGATGGATATGGCCTAGCTTGCGGGCAACTTTGGTTTTAAAGTCTGGTTCATACTTTTGGAAAATATCCCGTACCCTGTTCCCCGTTTATAAAGTATATATGAACCAGAACCTCTGATGTGTGTGCATGTGTGTGCTTGCTTGGAAATCTCATTTCACAGTAATGTTTTGGAATACGATTCTGAAATAAAGATTCCGAAATTCAGTTTTAAAGTACAGCTTCGAAGTAAATCCTTTTCTGAAAACCTAAAGTTTAAGTACTTATATTGTTTCAAAAGTCATGCCTCACTTAGTCCTTTTGACTAATACCTCCACCCTGTTTTCTGACCTCATGGTTTCAGGTTCAGTGATTGCTTGTTGGCTGGTATCTTGAAGTATAGGAAATCTTTTGTTGTGCTCTTGTGGTCAGGTTCTTTTGAACCATCTTGGTCTCCACCCTCTTGATGATAATGTAGCGTTCGATTAGGTACTTATCGATCTAGCCTCCGGTGTCCTTTGTTACTTGTTATATTTTCCTTGACACTCTATCGAAATATCTCTTTCAATACTCAATTCCTGTATAGTCCTTGTACTTGGTTACTAGCCTCTTGTGCTCATGATTTATGTTTCGAAAGTTTTAAATTTCTCATATTTCCGCTACAATATTCCTTTCTAGTACTCTGATCTTGTATTGTTTTGTCCGTTCGCCGGTGTGCTTCTTGGGGGCTAGGTCTCCTAGCCACTTGAGAGGTACGACGGTGCGGGGTTGTGGCCTCTTCGGGGTGCTACAGCTAAGGTGGTATCAGAGCCCCAGGTTGCGGAAATCTGGGGTTCTCAGAGTCTCACAAGTATTCTCGTGTCTTTAGTGCTTAAATTGTGATTGATCATTGTTTGGGGCGGCCGACCAACATGTGATTTGTTACAATTGTAGTACTAAAACTTTTTTTCAATTAAGTCAACCGTCTAGTTTTATCAACATCAAAACTCTTGAGTTCTATTGAGTCTTTCAGTACTTTTGGAAAACAATTCGCTCGTTAGAGGTTACGATTTTCAAATTTTACCTCCTTCATCGTCTTACTTGCATCTCCAGCTTGCGAGAAATTTCCTATTTGCACTTCTAGCCCGATCGTGCTTCAAGTCCTAGAGTCACTTCAAGATACCGACAAGGCCCCTATATAATGTGTTTTATGTGCTACTTGGATACTGATTACTTGAATACTGAGCATTGATGACTTGTTATTCCCTGCGTTGACGAGTGCTAGCTAATTGATAATTGATGATCCTTGATATATAATTGTTACTGGATTATTGTTGATTGGAATAATGAATGCTGATTAGCTTTGGTTCTCCACTTTGATGTGTACTTGATACTTGTTAATAAGTGCTCTGTGACATGTATACGTGTTTCATGAATATTGCCTCTGTGACATGTTGTGCACCATTCCTGACCCACATGCATTATATTTTAATCGTTGTTCCTGACATCAGAAAGTACTTGCTTTGGAATGAAGAGGGAACTCGAATTTTGCTAAATATGGCCAGAAGTACGGTACACACTCTTAACACGCTAGTTAAGGTTCTATAACCCCGGCGCCATGCATTCATCGCATCAAAGTTATATCTGGGCATACTTGTTCATGATTGAGTACTTGGTCATGGAAACATCATATTTAATCTCTTTTGAGATTTGCTTTGTTGTACCATTGGTATATAAACGCATAACTTTATCGGAGGTTAATCGCTACTACTCGTCGAATTCTGTCATGCTGCTAGAATGAGATATGGGATCATCCAAGGAAAGGATAAGGGTTGGGAAGAAGAAGAAACAAAGTATGCGTTATGGGAAGGTAAACGGTAATCTTCGTGAGAAGACGTAGCCTGTTCTTTGAATAAGCAATAAAGATCAACTCTTGTAAGAGAAATGGAGGTAGTATATGTGTTCTTAAAGGAGTTTTTGGTCATCGAAACTTATTTCCTCCTGAGCATAAGTGTGTTAAGACTATATCAGACATGAGGGAAGTAAGACCACTTTTGAGGAAAACTATAATGAACAACTCCGACTTAGTACAAGAGGATGGAAGAAGTAACTTATTAAAGTTATAAAATTGAGGTGTAACTACCATAGCGCGTTGTTGTAGGAAACGCTCGCGTTATGTGAAACATCCAGTTGGTATAATGATACAAAGAGAACTGAATTCCCTGATAGTAAGGAAAATGTGATATCTCCTACCACTAATCGAGAAGTTATTTGGAAAACTACGAGGTTCCCGATTACGGTTCAAGTTGGATTTGAATAAGGGTAGCGTTTCCCAAATCGGAGGACAGAGAAGGATGATCCAGAACCGTTTTCCATACAGAACTAAGGGCAATCCAATTTCACAAAGATATCGCGGCATTGACTATTATATCTATAATAATTGAGAATGTGTTGGATTTCCAGAAGGTATCCTAACAAGTTATCCTGAGCTTCGTTGGCAACATCCTGGTGTACTTAATGGCTAAAGATGCATGATTCATATGACAACTAGTATTGGGCACTTCACTGGAGCACAAGTTAACTATTAAGTTCAATGAATACAATTTTAGGTAGAAAAAGAGAAACACTCTTTGATCATATCACCTGTGGCTCAGGAAGTTGCAGATAAACCTTCAAGGGTAGGAACAACGATGGATTTGATATTATCACGGAATACATCTAAAGTAAAGGCTTCTTGTAAGATGGAATATTATAAAGTGTCTCCAAAGAAATTAAGTAAAGATCAGCTTCTGTACCCATAACAACCTTGTTGAAAGAGTAAGAAGTACCTTCTTGCTTTAGTGATGGACACTTTGCTGGATCACAAGCCATAAGCCAAGTTCAGATAATGCAAATTTTGGCCGGAGAAAGAGTCACAATTCTCGGGCGTATCGCAACTGTTTAGGTATTAGAGTGGACCCCTCGAAAATTGAAACGATTTTGGATTGGAAACAACCAAGGAATCCTTCTGAGGTAAGAAGCTTTTTGGGACTCGCAGGATACTATCGAAGATTCATGCAGGATTTTTTCGAGGATAGCTACACCACTTACTCAGTTAACCAAGAAAGAAGGAAAGTTCGTATGGACAGAGAAATGCGAACAGAGCTTTCAGGAATTAAAGAAAAGATTAACTACCGCACCTATACTAACATTACCAGAAGGGAAGGAAGGTTACACCGTCTATACCGATGCTTCAAAAGAAGGGTTAGGATGCGTTCTGATGCAGCATGGAAAGGTGATAGCATATGTATCCAGGAAGCTTAAACCACGTGAAGTCAACTATCCCACCTATGATTTGGAACTAGCAGCGATTGTCTTGCCCTCGTAAAATGGAGACATTACTTGTATGGGGTAACCTTTGAAATATTCACGGACCATAAAAGTTTGCGGTACTTTTTCACTCAAAAAGAGCTAAACATGAGACAGAGAAGGTGGATGGAATTCCTGGAAGACTATGATTGTATAATTCAATACCATCCTGGAAAGGCTAAAGTAGTGGCTGATGCATTGAGTAGAAAGGCTAGTGCATTGCATGTCGAAGGACACCCAACGGAGTGTGGAAGGAAACCAGCTCAAGTGATTCCTAAAGTTAAGTTGGCAAATCTAATAATTTCGTCACCGCTGAAGGATCGGTTGATAAAGACGCAAGCTATAGACAGATGGATTAAGAAGTGTCTCAAATCCAAGGAGAAAGATGATGAGACAAAATTCAGTAAAGGTGAAGGTGGAATCTTGAGATATAAGAACCGAGTTTGGGTACCCTCAGCTATCCGAAAAGACATACTTGATGAAGCACACGAAACACGCTATACAGTACACCCTGGAGGAACAAAGATGTACCAAGATCTCCAGAAGCAGTTTTGGTCGAATGGAATGAAAAGAGATATTGTTGAATATGTCAAGAAATGCTTAGCTTGTCAAAAAGTTAAAGCAGAACACCAAAAGCCAGTAGGAAAGTTACAACCACTACCAATTCCTACATGGAAGTGGGAGCAAATAACCATGGACTTTGTTACTGGGTTACCTAAAGTTAAGGGAGGACAAGACAGTTTATGGGTCATAGTTGACAGATTGATTAAATCAGCACATTTCTTATCGGTTAAGATAGCTAATAAGGATAACTCTTTGGCAAAACGGTATCGGGAGAAGATTGTGAGATCTCATGGAGCACCTGCTAATATAGCGGCTGATAGAAATCCAAAGTTTACATCATAATTTCGGCAGAGTATTCCTGAGTTATGGGTAGAAACTTAGACTTCATCATAACAGGCCATCCTTAGACATATGGATAGTCACTAAGGATGACAAAGGGTCTAGAGGACATGATGAAGGTATGTGCACTAGACTCTCGGGTACCATGCAGAGACGTTCTAAGTTTTGTTAATGAAGGAAGTACCGTAAGGATCAAGCTCAACCGATGGTTTAATCCAAATAAAGATTTTTGGAAATAAAGTTACTTGGTTTGAGATATTGGAAAATTACCTAACAAAGATCCTGAGAAAAAGACACGACATTTGGAAAGTAATGTGGTAACCAAAGAAAGATACAAGAACATCACCCGAAGTTATCCCCGGAACGGTTGTGGAATCTGAGGACAGATTCCTTTTAAGGGGGGAAGATTGTAACAGCCCGTATCAGGACCTAGCTGAAAACAGTAAATCAAAGAGGACAAGAATGCGTTTATATACCTTGGTTCACCTTTACAAATGTTCATGCATTGCATTCTTATGTGAACAATGTGCATTCACTAGTCGTATTGTGTTCTAAGGGGGATTTCCTTACCACGAACCAAATTCACTATTCATTTCCCGAGCCTACCTTGCCCTAGCATCTCATTGGAACCCTAGAGGTTCATAACTCATGCTTCCCAGTCATATGAACATGTTTTCGAAGCTTCGAAATCCTTTCTTGATCATTAGGGGTATTTTGGGAAATTTTGTTAAAAGTACTATTCATTTTCCGAACCAGCACTGCGCCATTTTATGCGAGAGACCTCAAAGAACCTATACGTACTTTCTTGGAATTTTTCAACTCTCTTTTCAATGCTTTGAGGTTTCGTTTATGTGTCCAGAGCAATTTAAGAATTTATTTTCAAATAAAAATTTCCGTCGGTAAGAAATATTTCCTTCGTTAGAATGATTTAGCCCTTGAGATCATCACCATAACGTTCCTCGATTTTTTCTACATTTTTGAAAAGCCTTTTGGACCTTCATATCTTATCCTAGTATTTATTTCATAATTAAATTAATTTTCGAAATTCAAGAAAATCAAATCTTCCGAAGCTTATAACTTTTGAACCGTACGTCCGATTTTGATCCGTGAGTAACCGTTTCGAAGCTAATTTTATTTCCTAGCTCTTGGGCACTTTTCCAGCTTCAAAAATACGCAGGAGGAATGTGAAATTACCAGATTACCCCTGCTGTAACAATTATACTAAAGAGCAAACCTATTTTTGGAAATTTCATAAAATGCCCCACCTCTAGTCCCTAAAATAAATATTATTTGCACTTTGGTCCTTCCCAACAACTATAAATAAGTGGCTTGGGGTCTCATTTGCTCCCTTACTCCAGCCATTTCACACGCCTCTCTCTCTCCCCCTTAAGGTTAGTTTTCTTATTTTTTTTATGTTTTAATTAGTTTAATTTATGTTTTATTTTATGTTTTAATTTATTTATTAATTATGCTAGGTTTAGGATTTAATTTATGTTTTATTTTATGCATGAAATATGTGATTTAATTTATGTTTTTAAATATTCATGAATTTATGAATTATGTTTCTTATAGTATAGTTTATTATGAAATGTGTTACATAATTTAATTATGTTACAATTTAATTATGTGACAATTATTATGACATGTTACATGTTACATTTTATTTATTTTATGATCATACTTAGGTAATTTAATTTGTTACCTAATTTAATTAAATGTTACATGTTATTTAATGTTACATAATTAAAGTATAACCTATAGTTTAACATGTTACATGTTTAATTAATTGTTACATATTTATACTTGACCAATTGATATATGTTATGGTATACATGTATAATATACGTATACGTATTTGATTCCATCATGTATAAATACGTGTATACTTTCGTATAAATACTATGTGTATTTCCATAACAAATACGTATGTACTTTTGTATAAATACCGTATGTATTCTAGTATAAATACCGCATGTATTCTTGTATAAATACTGTATGTACCCTGTATAAATACGGTAGGTATCCCCGTATAAATACCGTATGCATACAGTATAAATACCGTATACATACGATATAAATACACGTATACATACATTATAAGTATCGTATACATACAGTATATATACCGTATACTTGAATAGTGACCTTTGACCTTGACCTTTGACCCTTGACCTTTGACTTTGACCATTGACTTTGACCTTGACCAAGAATTTTGACTTTTAACCTAAATGATCGTTTCAAAGAGACGAATTCAACGGTCAAAGCCTTTTTCAAAAATTCTCAAAAACAGGGGATCAAAGTAGGTTTCAAAGTTCACATTTCTTTTCTAAATGAGATTGTTTTAAGACCCTAAGAATATATACCCTTGAGTTCTTGACACGAGCTTTCAACTGAGACTAATCGTTTACTTGAATCCTTTCTTCGAAAAGATTATTCCTTGTTTAAGTGTTCCGCATTCTTGTTGATCTTATACTTCAATACATGGATATCCTCACTTAATCATGAATCATTTATATAGTTTGGAACTCAGTTCCTTAAGGCTCATGTCTATGATCATAAATTGATTAAAGATTGTTCGATTGCATTGATCTATTAACTCAAGTTTAAGGACAACTCACAATCAATGTTTCATTCTTAGTTAAATGATTCTCCTGCATTAAATGGTATTACTATCTTATGTACTGCATTACATGAATCCTATTATGCCTTCATGCTTTGATGGTTATTGAATAATTATCATGAAATCTCGCCACATGATATGATATACTTTGATAACGCTTTGTCCTGAACATGTGATATCGTTATGTGTTATTGAATGTCTTAAGGTCGTCTCTACTTGCTTATGTGACTATATGGTTTTTGGATAGAAACTTAATCATTCACCACTCACAGGTGAAGTCCGGATTTACTGTGGCTCTAGTATTATTGCATAATACCGTATCTGTAGGTTAGGTTTAAACTATTTCAACTGGAACCATGAATATTCCTTCGTTTTCAAATGATTTCAAAATCAACGCCTTCGGGTGCAAAGATTCCTATCTTTCAAAGTTTAATGTTTTCCCGTTTTGGGACAATACTTCAAGTTTAAAGCAATGATCTCTGATATACGTTATGTTCACTGTTATGCCACTTTGATTAAAGGTTCAGTCTTCTGAACTCCGTGTGCTTATGCACTTTTGATATTCTGAAAGCAAGCTTTGGAAATTTTGCTATGTTGGGCCCTGGCGGTATGGTTAAGTAGTAGACCGGGAGGCGTGCGCCAATGGCTACTATGAGACTGGCCGCCGTAATGACCTTGGTGATGGTTTAATCGGAGGTTGGTTACTCCACATCGAAGGTCGGGAGAGGTGGTAAATTCCTCCCGTTTTGCACGTCACCGCGGGGTAGCTCCCTGGGCGCGACAATAAGGGGAGAAGGGGTGGTGCATGTGATTATGGGTGTTGTGATCCTAATGGATCTCGATACCAACTTTGTAAATGTTTTTTAGGAGTAAAGGATGGATATGGCCTAGCTTGCGGGCAACTTTGGTTTTAAAGTCTGGTTCATACTTTTGGAAAATATCCCGTACCCTGTTCCCCGTTTATAAAGTATATATGAACCAGAACCTCTGATGTGTGTGCATGTGTGTGCTTGCTTGGAAATCTCGTTTCACAGTAATGTTTTGGAATACGATTCTGAAATAAAGATTCCGAAATTCAGTTTTAAAGTACAGCTTCGAAGTAAATCCTTTTCTGAAAACCTAAAGTTTAAGTACTTATATTGTTTCAAAAGTCATGCCTCACTTAGTCCTTTTGAGTAATACCTCCACCCTGTTTTCTGACCTCATGGTTTTAGGTTCAGTGATTGCTTGTTGGCTGGTATCTTGAAGTATAGGAAATCTTTTGTTGTGCTCTTGTGGTCAGGTTCTTTTGAACCATCTTGGTCTCCACCCTCTTGATGATAATGTAGCGTTCGATTAGGTACTTATCGATCTAGCCTCCGGTGTCCTTTGTTACTTGTTATATTTTCCTTGACACTCTATCGAAATATCTCTTTCAATACTCAATTCCTGTATAGTCCTTGTACTTGGTTACTAGCCTCTTGTGCTCATGATTTATGTTTCGAAAGTTTTAAATTTCTCATATTTCCGCTACAATATTCCTTTCTAGTACTCTGATCTTGTATTGTTTTGTCCGTTCGCCGGTGTGCTTCTTGGGGGCTAGGTCTCCTAGCCACTTGAGAGGTACGACGGTGCGGGGTTGTGGCCTCTTCGGGGTGCTACACTAATAGTTTTAGGTCAAGGTTAGGGTTTCCAAGATAAAATGTGGGGCTAAAGGCTTGAATAGGATTTGGGCTCAAATAAATGACCTTCGGCCCAAAAAGTCACAATTAAAAAGGTTTAAAGTCTAAATGGTTTCCGAAAAATATAAAATAAATTCCGTTGGGCCCGAATCATCTATTCAAGTCCAATGGTGGTGTCGGAATTCGAATTCGAATTCCCGAGTCCATATTGGTCCCGAATGACCCGAACTCACCTAATTCAAGTTAGGCCCAAAACACACAAATAGGTCCAAGTCCTATTTAAATCCAATTCCAACAATTAATTTAAATTCATCCAAGTTCCATTCCCAAGTTGTCATGCAAGAATTCATATTTCACCATTTTAGGTTTTTAGCCAATTAAGTCACATTTTCAATCAAAGTTGGAATTAGACACATAAAAAGGAAATTAAATCCCATACGTGCATAAGATAAACTCTCTCGTGGCGCATACCTGTACGATCTATTGGACGGGGCGTCACAGCAAAGACTCAGATCCCGCTACAGACAGACAGACAGACATAATTCATGCATAGCGTACTTAACATTTCGTACGTACATAACACATATACTGACCTCAAAATCATATCAAATCGAGATTAAGCATACATAGGCTCATACATAGCGTTTATACTTTCAAACATAAAGCAAAACCATCAAGGTACATACTTCACACATATTTACGTATACATAAGGCTTATAAATAGCATGCATTCAAAAAACGGCATGTTGCAATAGGGTATAACTATATCCTAATCTCACCTGGTACCAAACAAAGCTGAACACGAAGCAAATAGTCCACCCCGGAACCTGAACTACTCACTTGTCACCACCCCGGGTGCACCTGAACAGCTGAGCACACAAAACACAGGACTCGGACTCAAACTACAACCACAGAGACGCATGGCAATATTTATGAATGTACGAAACAAAATTCCTACAATGCACATTCGCAGGACAAACCAACTATTTTCATATAACACATTTCATACAAAATTCACAATTTACAAGCCCAAATAAATCATATAATAGCATGCTATGAATTTATTTAAAACCACGAGGTTACACAACTTCCAACTAAGTCATAGAATGCACAAACGAAGAATAACTAAGTTACTTACCCATTCAAGGTTTTATATGAATTTTTACAATGCATAACAAATTCATATATTACATAATAGATTCAATTACAATTTAAGTAGTTAGACTTTAATTGCAAAAGTTTCAAGCTTAATCATTCAAGATATTGTAACTTCTCTTAATCGAAATCATAATTAGCATATTTGTTTATCAATTGAGAAGGTTTAATTAATTAAAGTCATAAAAATGTACATATTTAGAAAATTACACATACACCCCTTCTAAGCTAAACAATTACCACAAATTTAACATATAGGGATTCAAATTAAAGTTTGAAGCATCAACATATCACAATTCATTTAATACATGATTTCGTATACATCGGAGTTCACATCGATCGAAAAATCAAGCAAATAACAATTAAATTACATTTAAAAAAATTAAATTCATTAGTCTCAAATATACAAAATAATTCGTAACAATTAAACCGAGCTTCCGATTAACGAACGGAAAGTGGCATTGAACTCGCCACAACGAGGCGAACAACCTGTCCAAAGATCGCCGGAACGCCGCCACCGGAGCCACCAGAACAGTGGTCGGAACATGCCAAAAAAATCTCGAAAAATCACCCGTGTAAGTACTCCTCGTGCTCATTCCAAATCCTCGATCAATTTCTGAAAATTCCAAGCCAATCGTCTCTAATTTTAGATCCAACAATATGAAATCCCAAAATCTTCAAAATCAAATTTGTTCCAAACCGGTGAATCCGTAAATTACGTTAACTTACCCATGTCGAGGACTTCGAAATGCCCAAGAAAACGGCTGGAAAATATCGCCGGAGCTTGTACCGGCGTTGAACCGCCATGCGCCACGATGGACCACCGCCAACGGCTGGTTCTGGAGCCGGGACCAATGCGAAAAGCTCGGCCTCTTCGAGTTGAGCAACTTCTCTGAAGGGCTCGACACCAAAAACATACCGAAAAAGCTCCTCCCCCCACCACCTTTAAAGCCGATGCCAGCACAGCCAAAACAACCACCTACGGGCATTTTCAGGCCAAACCGAGGCTGGAATCATCTTCAAGAGTTCAAAAAACATAAGGAACCATCCTTGTTCGTCGGAAAGGGTTACCGGAGGCCAGTGTTTGGTCGTGCTACATTAGCACGGGCCACCGCTGGGAGCTTCCACCGGCGCGTGAGCCGCCACCGCGGCCCCAATCACCATGCCTCCAACGTGGAAATGATCGCTGAGTTGTTTCTATCCAGACCCCAGTGGTCATGTCCTAAAAAAGCGGCCGAAAACCGCCGCGAGACGCCGTTGAAGTCGCGGTGGTTCAAACCTCCACCAGTCGCAACTAAAAAACGGGAATATCTCCGCCAATGTTTGTTGTCAGGCCAAAATCTTGGTACAGTTGTGTTCACGTCGTCCAGCTCTTCGAAATACACTACTCATTCGTCGAAATCCATCAAGAAACGGCCAAGTTTAGGCATGTACGTGTTTATGTATGTGAATAGTGAATGGGGGGTGTGTGTCGAGGGAGAGAGAGAGAGGAAGAGTTGGTGCGCATCTACCCCGTTCAACGAGGATCCGGGTGTTTTATCATGGGTCCTCACACGCGAAAATGATAGGTAGGAAGGGCTAACGACATCAGAATTGGGCAAACTCAGAGTCTATGGACTCATTTCGATGCCCCAAACGCGAAAAAGGGGTCCGAGAGGTCAAAATCTCGATCAAACGAGCAATGACCGAAAAAACCCTGAAAAGAGAAAATTGTAAACAAGCCTCTAAACTCTAAAAGAGTTGAAAATAGGGCCACGCAAAGCACAAAATCACAGAATTAAACACACAAGGAAGTTAATAGGTGGCGTAGCTTGTACGCCGGAAGAGCGGAATGTTACAAAACCACGCAGCAATAAGGAATCAAAGTGCAGCTCAAGTTCTTGCATCTTAAATCTCAAGTTTCATGAAATACATAAATGGGGGATCATTTTACACTCAAGTAGAACGAAATTAAAGCTTAGAAATGAAATAAAGGAGTTATCTAACATTTTTAGCTTCAAATCAAGAAATACATCAAAGAAACACAAGAATTCACCAATAATACACATAACCCGTACTATTCAATATTCGTAGACTTGATCATAGCATGCTCAATTGAAGCTCAAAACCAAAAAATATGGGCTTGAAAAATGCACCATGAATTGGAGAATACAAAAATGTGCTTACCTCTCAGATTTGACGAAGAATGAAGGTCGAAAGAGCTTGAAATCGGAATTTGTGAATAGTGATTGGAGCCCCTTTTTCTTCTCTCTCTCTCTCTCTCGTGTCTTAGTTTTCAGCTTCTTTCTCCCTTTTTACTTAGCTAATTCGAAATAAGGGTTAGGTCAGTGTAAAAGAGGGTTCAACTAGGGTTAAGTGGGTCCAAGAATGAGGTGATTTGGTTAAGAAATGAGTGAGTTATGTCCAAAACCTTTAAGGGTACCAGTCAAGCGCGAGAGGCTCGATTTGGGCAAAATTCGAAGAATCAAACGGGCTTAGAAAAATACAAGGTTAGGTTCCTTAGATCCCAATTTTCGTTATGAGTCCAGCGCCACTTCCAGAATTTTAATCTGAATTCCCAAGCTCAAATTACGCCTTCGGGAACCCAAGGTGCTAAGACGAGTTAGGCAAACGGTTCAAGAACCGTAACAAATGAACTCAAAAGCATAAAACGAACATGTAAATAAGTTCATAACCCATATAATCCATGCATATCACATAGTCACAAAAATCGGAAATGAATCCGAACTCAAACGGATCAAAAATAAGTTTAAAAGGTTAAAAATGTTCAAATATTCGAACATATACTTAACAAATAATTCAAATAAATTCAAGAATATCATTTAAACAATATAATAAACATATAATTACATAATTAAATAATTTAAATGTGCATGTAACACGCTCGGGACAGCGTACCTGTATAGCTGAAAAGTCGGGATGTTACACCATCTCTCACTAACTTGTGAGCTTATGTAAAAGACAAGAGTGGTATGGTTTTCGAACCAATAACCACTATCACTTCTTCACCCAACCGAACCTTATTAGCAAAGCAATCAACCATGGTCCGATGTTTGAACAACCAATCCATTCCAAAAATGGCCCCATACTTCCTCATCGGCATCAGAATGAAGTCTACAGGGTAATCTCTGTCTTCCAAACTCACCAAAAAACCTCGAACCACACGGTCTGTCTCGAAGCTCCCCCCGAGAGGAGAACTAATCACATAACAAGTATCCAGGCAAGTAACAGACAAGCACAAAGTAGCAGAAAGTCCACACGAAATAAAGGAATACGTGGCTCCAGGATCATAAAATGCATGTATGTTCATGTTATGAATGTATATGGTACCTTCCACGACTGCGGTAGGGTCGGCCTCGACATACTGCTCCTCGCCGTCAAGGGCATAGGCATGAGCTTGAATCATAGCCCATGGTGCTCCAGCTTGATACCCTCTTTATCAGGATAAGTATTCGCTATATGATTCCCTTTCCCACAAATGAGGCACATACCCAACCTCTTTCGATAATTGAGATAAGTGTGAGTAGGTCCTCCACAATTAGTGCATGAGGAACCGATCCTGCATTGCGAGTCTTCTTGAACAGACCCTTGGTGGGTGGAGTGGTATGAGTGATAGGTATCTTGCCCATTCCCGATCCAGACCCTTGTCCCACATATGTTCGGGAGACCAGATCCTTTTTCTTGTACTCTTCCTCATGAACCATAGTTGTTTGCACTATATCAGAGAAGGACTCTAAGTTGTGCCCGACATACCCATGCCTCAAGTCCTCCCTCAACTCGGCTATAAACCTTCTAGCCTTCCTCTTCTCATCCTGGGAAATGTGAGGAGCATATTTCCCGAGTCGATTAAATATGGAAAAATATTGGGCCACAGTGCGAGTTCCCTGCTTCAAATCCATAAATTCTTGTTTCTTCCTTTACCTAACAACCTCGGGTACAAAAGCATCCCGAAATTCTCTTTTGAACACTTCCCAAGTCACTTCTTCACCTTCTACCTCCAGCTTCTCTCTTGTCCTCTCCCACCAATCATATGCCTCGCCATCTAGTTGGAATATGGCGAATTGGGCTTTCTCTTGGGTGGTAAACTGGCAAACACTATAGATCCTCTCAATCCTCGTTAACTAACCTTTTGAAACCGCATCATCAATAGAGCTTGAAAATCTAGGGAGATTGTAGTTCGAGAGCACCCCATGAGAATCTTGTTGCATCGGTGGAGGTGGTGCTTGTTGCTCTGCCTGTTATTGTTGTGGTGGTGGAGCTTAGGCCCTTCTATGTTCCACATAATTGTAAACCGCATCCATAAAATGCTCAGTATTCATTGGAGGTGGTTGTGGTTGTTGTTGTTGTGGTTGGGGAGTAGGAGAATGGTCACGGCGATGGCGCCGGTCTGGGGATCGATCTCTATGTCTCCTCGGAGGCATCCTATAATAGAAACACTAAAATGTGTGCTATTTTTAGTCCATGCTTGAAAGTGCAATTAATTCAATCAAAATCAAGAATTAAAGCATGTAGTCACATAAGAAATGCATAAGAAGCACATTGACAAGTAGTTCTTAAAGCTGTACGACTTAGACTGACTCAACACAACACAAGAGCCCGGGTTTTACAACCCTAGGCTCTGATACCACTTAAGGATGTAGCGCCTGAGCGCGTGACGCCACCCACGTACCAAGATCCGACTCGTATATGAAATGGGAAATCTATACACGTGCTAAATCATGGCGAACGAGGACACAACATACTCGCTATGCTTGGCGGTAGCTAACCCTTAACCCATCAAGTGACAAGATACAATAAAATCAGAGCAATACCATAAAAGCGGAAGCAATACATAAACCATAACATATACAACGAGCATACAAGCTCCATATAACAAAATATAATTACAAGTTCTTATATCAATGGCCCACACGGCCTATCATACATACAACATGAGCTCAACATTCATAATCATAGTAATAACCAAAACAATAGTGTATGTGTGACAAAAGAAATGCTAGACCCGAATACAAGACACAAAAAACTCGGATTCCCGTCTACCACTCCAACCCTGTAAGAAGAAACTGAAAACAAAAGCGGGTTCAGTCTAAAGGAGACTGGTGGGTATAAAAACAGGGCATAATAGTTAAGTACCGTGGAATTTAAACACGTACATGCAAGCCATAATCCCGTACGAGGTTTTTAGAACATTTCTCAAGTGGGTAAAACTAAGAAAATCACCGAACGAGGATTATAATAATTAAATTCATTCATTAGGTCTTTACGTGAGTTTAGCGAGAGGGCTAAGTCTCCAACCTTCACCTTGTGTAATCATTAACATTTATTCATTAGTTTTCACGCACATAATCTTTTGTGCATATTCAACCAATCGTTCATTCAATCGTTCATAAATACCTTTTTCCTCCGATTGGTGGACGAGTGGGGTACATGAATCCCCAAAAGCCCCAAAAGCCCAATTCGCATTCCTCACTAATCTCCTATCTAGCACCCCGCACAGTGGGTCACCACATCCCCTGCACCTAAGCCCAATCCACATACGAGATGCGAAACCCGTACATGAACCAAGCAGAGGCGAACGGGAGATCGACTGACACACACCTAAGCTAGGCGGAACGTAGACCCTGCAATTTAAAACCAATCACAAAACAAAAGCGTATGCGGAAGCTAATCATTCACTCAAATAATAAAAGCATAAGCAGTAAGTGACGGGTTCAACTAGTATAAATACCTAATCCCGAATATAACATAAATCATAAAAGAAAATAGGTTCAAACTATTTCCTAGAAGTGTGTCCCGAAATATAACATATCGAAATAAATCATACGGTATACATACAACGTTCAAACTTATACAAATAAAAAAAGTGTATGCAAAGACTCAAACTCAACAACGACTCGACAAACTCCGCCTAGCTTAAACTCCAAAGCACACCTGCACGCTAAAAAGAAAAGGGGAGAGGTGTTAGTCACACGAACTGAGTGAGGGGCTACCCACACACGCTACATATACATAAAGGGAGCAAAGCACATTCACACACATAGTTCGTGAACTCAGGGATAGTTTTTGATGCCAAACTTTGCCCGTGATACATAATATAGGGAGTCTTATCAAAACGGAACAAATCATAACTTAATAGATTCATATGTATCAAACATTTCAAAACATAACTTATCATATCAAATCATTTCGTACTATAGCTTATACTTTCCAAGAGATTCATATTTTACTTTTATGAATAATCTATCCCTGTTTCACGAACTTAGCAAAGCATACATATAAAACTCGGTGGGTACGAATACCTAATCCTATCCCGGCCTCCTCCGACTAAACAAACAAGCAAATAAAGTCAAACATATAACATACTTACACATTAAACTCCTTCTCTGGTGATGGAGGGGTTGCGCGACCCTAACCATCCATACAGAAGAGGGGAGCGTCCACACTCAACCTTCAGGTTCCCATCCCCCTACCAAACCTCCTGGCGGGTTCCGAGTTAGTCCTATCAAACATAGAGAATGTACACAGGGGTGATAACCGGCGACCCCATGGCCGTCCCGGGTCACCCTTACCCACAATTCTGTGGCCCAACATATCATAATGGAGCATATCAGATCATATCATAAACCCCTACAGAACTTAACGTATTAAGACTTATATAAGATACCATTCCTTGCAACAACTATGCTTTACCTACCTCTCTGTGTCAAATCCATAACATATCCATAGCTTTTAGCACTCGGATCATAAGAGGCACACGGTTTGGAGCATAGTTTAACGTTGCAAACATAATAAATCATACCAAATCAGAACAAGCGTACATAGGCTTGTACCTAGCATATCTTACTTGTAAATTCTTAGCAAATTCGTAAACGTACATATCTTGCACATATTTACGTATACTTAAAGTTATAGTTCGCATGCATAGAAAACGACCACGTTTCATAGGGTTTAACGATAACCTGACCTCACTTTACACCAACGGAACCGAGAGCGAGATAAATGATCCACCCCGGAATCACCACTGCTCACGAAACACCACCCTGGGTGCTCCTGCACAAACTGAAGATAGAACACAGAACTTAGACTCAAGGATGAACTACATAGACACACGGCGTATGCATAGGCACTTAAAAGATGCAAACACTTAGGCGAAACTCATATTCAAGTCAGTTACATTCAATCTAAGACATTATATAGCCCTACATATTCATTTATAATCATATAACACATTCATGTGCACAATTAATGCATATCACGAGGTGGAGAAACATAACAAGGTCATACCTGGATTGCCAAGAAGACGGGGTGTCACAATCTCCCCCCCTTAAGAGAACCTGGTCCCCAGGTTCTACTGCTCGAGTTTTAAGCTCGAACAACTTTCCGTATTAACCCAAGTTCGAGGTTCTTGACGTCCCGACAAGGGTTAGCCCAGTAAGGTCTTCAAGCACATGAGGTTTGAATCTCTAAATCAATCCGGTCATTTGAATTGCTCGATAGACTGGCACGAAAAAGAGGGTCTCAAGTAGATTTAACTCTCACCGTTTGAGTACATTTGAGTTAACTCACGAGCTCGGTGTTCTTCTCGAAGGGCGTAGCTATAACTCACATCACTTGCACATCCAAGCTCAAACTGAATCTTCTCCTTATCAACGATCTAAGATTGGAAGTGTCTAATGTCCGAACCCTCTTCTTACATCACCAACTCAGCGAAGAGACTTGTTGAACTGTTGCAAAGTACGACCCTCATCTTACCGAAGCAGCACTCTCGAACGCTCAACAAAGCTACCCCGTAGGGCAACAAGCAACCAAAAAAATAACAAACTCAAACCAAACTAAAATGCATGATACACGTGATATGTATGTTTTTGTGTACCATTCACCGAGGTGAGAAATCTTGTTTTATGTTCATTTGATCAATGCTGCATTCTCTTTTCCCCGATTATGCTTTAAAATTCCCAATGCATCTTGTGTTGTGAATATCATCCCGGTCTTCATTCAGCAGTTATTGTCTCCTTTTGGAAATTCCTCTCTCAGAATATGAAAGGATTACGTCCGAAGTCTCTTAATGGTTCTCATTAGACTCTTCCTTAGCCTGAAAACATCTCTTTGCTTTGTCCGTATTGTTAGGTAACCTGAAGTTCCCAACTCCCTCACCAATGATATCCAAGCATCCTCCTTCATTGATAAATTTGCTTCTTGTCATCTCACCCTTATCCCACGACTTCATTCGAGATTTCGTCTCGATCCTTTGATGTCCCTTAAGAGCCCTACCAAATTCTTCTCTTAATCCCCTTCGAATTTCTTCTTCAAAGGCACGGTTGAATAATGGATCGATTCCCATGCCCCAAGTTTTTGATTACTCCTATCTTGTGCCCGTTAATGGAATCCTCCTTAGTGTCTCTTAGGGATGAATCATCCTATCTTCGACACTTTCATCACGGTATAGCCTTAAGAGAATTGACTCTCCTCCAAAGTAGGTTCCAATCTCCTTAAATCTTCAGTCTCGTTTATGGACCTCCCAACCCAATCCTCTTCAACCTATTCTCCGAGTCACCCTACAATCTTAAACCCAATCTCCAAAAGAGGGTCCCCAACTTCGACCCTTACTCTAGTCATCCCTTTCAACTTCATCCAACACAAAGCATGGAGTTTTGAAAGAGAACACCATTCTATCAATCAAACATGAAATATGCATGTTGGGTTATATATGTCAATGTTAGGCATCACATAATTTCCACCTAAGCATAGAAAATGTTATAATTAAGAATTACGGCACAACGGTTAAATAAATGCAGAATTTCAAATATGTTATGGATGTACGTGCCATGGATGCAAATACCTCCATCCATAGATTCTTGTTGGTTTCCAATTCGGAGCCTTTGATCTCGCTTCCATTGTTTGTTGGCCTTAGATTGATCGCATTCGGAGACCATATATTCCTTTGATCCACAGGCATAACACTTCTTCAACCGATCCCAACGAATGTTATAGGCATGGTTAGTTCCTCCACAATACGTGCACGGTTGAGTTTCTTTCCTTGGTTTCGAGGGATTTCCGGCCTTATGCTTCTTCCCACTAATCTTCTTTTTGGTTTGAGTACCGAAATTTTGAAATCCTTCCTCCACTTCCAAATTTGTACAAAGCCCCAACTCACCTCTTGATCCCAAATCCTCTTCTTCCTTACCTCTTGTTCTCCTTCGATTCTCAACCCTTAGGGCTCTCGTGGTAGCTTTATCCCACGTGCTCGTATTCTCCGCAATTAAGGCCTCTTTGAACTCATCCCGAAGTCATTCCATGAAATGTCAAGCCTTCATCTCATCATTGTTCATAATGTGAGGTACATAAGTGCCTAGCCTCTCGAATTCCTCAATATACACCATAACCATTTTGTTTCCTTGCTTTAGAGTGAGAAACTCCTCAAGTTTTCGTTCTCGTAGAATGGTCGGTGTATACCATTTTCTAACTCCCGAACGAAGGTATCCTTAGTCAGCCCTTCGGTCGTTGCTTCAATCTGTGGAGCAACTCTTTTCCACCAGTGTCTTGCTTGTCCTTGTAGAAGTAAAATAGCAAGACGAGCCATATCTGGAGAGTTGTACGGCCACACTTCGAAAATACTCTCTATCTCTAAGATCCACTCTTCGGTCCGAACATCATCACCTTCTCTGAATTGGGGAGGATGGAATGCCCTGAAGTCCCGATACAACATTGCCATCGGGTTCATAGGTGGTAATTCGGTTGATGGTTGCTCTCAATTATGTGGACGTTGATGTGATGGTTGACCGAAATCTTATCGTCGATGAGGTATCCTGAAAACCCCACAACCACAATATAGGTATATGCGTGCTGGTTATGTAGCACCCTGCACGTGAGGCACCACATCCCCCGCACTAAGGCTCAACACGAGTAACGAAATAGTAAATCCGCACCCGTATCAAACCCTAGCGAACGGGAGACAAACATAAAACCTTCCTAAGCCAGGCGGAACTAGACCCTGCAATGAAAACCAATTAACCAAAGTATAATGCATTGCACAGCCAACTTCAAACATACAAACTAAAAGTCGAATTTGGGCTCTTCAGGCCTCTTTTAAACTCATCAATACAGTCCCACAAACAATTTCAATAACAATTACATAATGATCCAAGTGCCAAGATACTGCAGAATTGAAACAAACATAAATTCAATACAAGAGTGAGTGCAGAGACTCCCCTAACCTAACTCGACCCAACTAAAGACTCCAAACACCTCCGCCTAGCTCGAAATTTCCACAATCAAACCTGCACACTAAAAAGATTGGAGAGGGAGAGGGTCAGTCTCTAGAAGACTGAGTGAGCAGGAGCGATAAATACGTATAAAACATGCACATGCAAGTCATAAATTCCGAGCAAGGTTTTATTTGAATTTAGTTCCCAAAAGGGCAAGAAAATAAATAAACAATGCTCGACTTTTATGACTAATTCATATTAAATTCATTCCATTCATAAATCATACATAAATATAAGGCTCGGCGAGTGAGCGTGCACAACCTCCATCCAAACTCCGACCGTGTACGACAATTCTCAATAATATATTGATTAGGCGATCATGCAGTATATCATAATACAGGCAGATCATAAATCATGTCATATCCTAATTATATTTGTTTGGGCAATCCGATTCCCGGCCTTCCCGCACAGTGCCTATCAATCAATAATCAATCAGTCAATCAATCATTTCAATTATAAATAAGTTCCAACCTTCTTCCTCCGGGTTGGTGGTGGGTTTGCAAGGCCCGACCACCCTGTCTTTGACCAAAAGGGGTTACATGACTCCCCAGATGGCACTCAGCTCCCTTTCCCCGCCAATCTCCTGACGAGGTCCAGTACCGCTGTTTAATAGTGGGACTAGTATATGGGATCCCCGTCAGCCCTTGCTTCCTCGGTTAGCCACATATACTAAGTCCCGGGGCCCGTGAACATAACCTCTTTACATAATCTCGCCAAACATATTATTACATACATATGATACATACTATAAGAAATCATACCTTACCGTGTAATTCGGCATATGCTATATACGTACCTCTCCGTGTCATCCCAATCCATAGCTAGCATGAAGACACACGGTTTGGAGCATAGCCTCATTACAAAACCATTTTTAAGCTTATGTACGCTCATACATATAACTCAGAAGAATTTACTCGATAACTTTATTTGAAAACCATATATATATAATCATAAGGTTTTTGGCCAAAGCTTTTCACATAAGGGTTGTAGGGTTTGTTACATAGCTAAAACGAAAACAACCCTCACCTGACCCGCGACGATACAAGGATACGAATATCAAGTGCCTGAACGATCAGATCTCTCCACCCTGGAGATAAACTGTACAAAAAGACAACATGACGTGTTGGTGAGACTCAAGACTCGTAATGAACCATATATGACGCACGGCAATGAAGTGAATATGATATGAATGCATAAATGATCATATTGTAACAATAAAATGTTCATGTGCACGATTAAGAAATTTAAAACATATAATCAACTCATTCATTCATATGTTTCATTTAATTTCATCAGTTCATAAATTCATATAAATTTCATAAATTCATAAATTCATAATATTCATCACGTTCATAATTCATAATGCAAATTAGTTAATCTAACATTCAATTAATAAGCATATCACATATAATATTCATTTTCACATTTAGGAATAAGTAAATAAAACATTCAATCAAAAGTCAGTAGAATAAATACGCGAAATAGAAATCAATTAATTCGATAATTAAATTAAATCAAATAATATTTAAATTATATAATAAATATATACTATATAATATATAAACATATAGAATATCATATATATATATATAATAATATATAATCATACATATATATATAATATATCCATATACACGTAGACACACACACATGCATGCATAATTCACATAAATATTACATATATATATAAATACCCCATGCATGCAATATATAGAAACTACATGCATATAATATGTATATACTATATATTACCTACACATGCAACTACAGCCATGCATATATTCAATATATATAATATACACATATATATATATACTCACACAACACACAACAATGCATATATATAACACCACAACCAAGCATGCTACGCACACACAATCACACAACCACAGCAGCCATGCACACTCTCACACAAGCATGCAAGAGCAACGAACACACGCAGCACACAGCCACAGCAGTCCTGGAACAAAAACAGCAGCAGCAACAGTCCAGGAACGCAGCAAAAGAATCCAGAAAAAACGGGGTGACACCCCCGTGTCACGCTCCAAACCTAGACCGAGACACCCCCGTGTCTCGGTACAGAAATTCCAGGCCAACCCGCACCCCCGTTCCACGCTGGAAAGAAGAAAATGGCACGCCTGTTCCTCGCAGCAGCAGCAACAAATCACACCCGCAGACTTACCCCTGTTTTTGACAGAAATTAATGCAGAAGAAGGGCAGCAACCAGGGTACGAAATGAGGCACGAAGAAGGCATGAAATGCAGCACAATACCAGCCTTAACAAGACACTAAAACTGACAGCAAAAACAAGGAGTAACGCAGCAGCTGACAGCAACTCTCTAGGCCAAAAAAAACAGGGCAAAAGGTCTCGAAAAACAGGGCATGGCTGATCCTCTTCAATCCCACATATTCATATCAGTTAAGGTCATCAAATGTGCAGCAAATCAACACAAATTCAACCTATAACTCAGTTCCAAACAAGCTCAACCAAGAGAAGAAAGGATACGTGACTTTCATAGAAATTTCCTCAAAGTACCATAACTGATATCTCATCAAGATCTCAACCACCACGAAATCAATGATCATAAATGATATGAGGAAGTCAAAACAATCATTCTCATGCTTGGAATCGATCAAAACCGTTAAGAATCAAAGAAGATCATGAATTTGCTCAAAACTTCCATTTTCGGGAAAATGGTCAGAAATGAATGAAACCATGCTCAAAATCTTGAATGAAAAGATGAAAATGCTCAGAATTAATCATATAATACAACCCTAAGCTTACCTTGATGATTGGTTGAAGTTTGGATGAGATTTGAGCTCCAAAATCTCCAAGGTTGAAGGGTTACGGGTCTGGAATTCAGAACAGAAGCTTTGGCTAAGTTTTGGGGCTTGTGAGAGGATAATCTCGGTCAAGGCTGGTTATGTCATGATAGAGGGTTGAGTTAGGGTTTCAAAGAATCAAACCATGGTTAGTTTGGTTAAGGTTTGGCCAAGATATGGCTGATTTAGTGTAGCAAGGTCAAGTTGGTCGCCGATTCGTTTTTCGGTTGAAATTCGGAGTTTCAAATGAATTGGGAAAATTATAAGGCTAAGTTTACTAAACTCGAATTTTCGTTACGAGTTCAGCGGAGTTGACGGAACTCGAATCCGAGTTCCCGAGCTCAAGATATTAAATACGGAACCAAGGGTGCGCTAATTGCTCATTAGCCCCCGTTTTGGTTCCAAGAATCAAATTAAATTCATAACATATCAAACAAATTTGAAAACACAAAACGAGCATACAGGAATGTTCATAATACACATATTTACAACATACTACAATTTCATAGCATTTCGAAATCATTTCATATAAGATCGATACACATTTTAAGCCACCATGCACATTCATACAATTTCATGCACGTTTCATGCAATTCATGCATATTTACATTAAAATGCATGCACAATTTATACAATCATGCACGTATCATATAAATCCATGCATAATTAAAATTTAATCAATTAAATCTGATATTAAATAAAATTGAAAAATCCACGTTTTTATTATAAAATTAATTAATATGATTAAACATGATTAATTAGCATAATGTTTAATAAACAACATAATTAACATTAATCATTAATTTTACAATATTTAAAGAAATATATATATAGATATGTATTTATACTTAAAATACGAATTAGTTTTTAAAATAATATTGAATTAAAATTTAATATAATAAAATAAAAGAATAACAATTTATAATAAAATTAAAATATAAAACACGTAAAACAATTAATCCCATGATTAAATAATTTAATTGCGCAATTTAGAAACAAATAAGACATATTAATATAAATGAAAAACCGGGGCGTTACAATCTCTCCCCCTTAAAAAGAATCCGTCCTCGGATTCACTGCACGCTTAAAACAACCAATGAGAGATTCCCCGTCTCTCGCAAGCAAAGAGAGTACCCCGTCTCTCAAACAAAATAAGAGAATCCCCGTCTCTTAGAAACAACGAGAGCACCCCGTCTCTCAAACAAAATAAGAGAATCCCCGTCTCTTAGAAACAACGAGAGCACCCCGTCTCTCAAACAAAATAAATAAAGCAAGGAAGTCTCCAATACTCCCAAGCAGCACACGCAAAACCAAATTCAAAATCACACAAGCCACCCCAAGGTAATCATCAGATATCATCCACGCTACTCATCAATTACTTCAGGTAATTTAACTTGGTAAGAAAACAAAGCACATAACAAAGAAATTATTAAGTTAAATTTGCATGAATGTATGTATCATGGATGCTATAAGTACCGTTCACCGTAGTTGCAAAGTTTTAAAATTGTGAGTTGTCGCTGTTCAGTGTATCATCTGTCCAGAAGATAGATTCAGTGCTCAGTTTGTCTTTACCCTCTTCAGGATACCCCGATGAAACAATTAATGAGTCCTTCAGGGATTATACTTCTGGGATCCCTTCTGCCTGGTACTGCTCCCAGCCTCCCTCATTTCCCTTAATCTTCATTCAACCAACTCTTCGTAGTTAACCAAATTTGACTTCCCGAATGCCTTTAGACCATCCGTCTCGAAGTTAGGTCCCTAGCGATTATCTTACCCATATTGGAGCTTGAGATACCCTCGATGATAACTACTCTGGACAACCTTGATGATTCAATCCCTACCTCGAGGTATTCGTCATTAGGATCTACCTTAACACGAATCCTTTTCTATCTTCCGTTCATATTATCCATTCATTCTCTTTAACCCCTTTAAAGTTGTATTCTGCATCTGACCCTACATTTCTTGGATCAAAGACAAAATGTTCTTGATGCGTTTTGAAGTTTGATGTAAATCCTCCACTGATCATCTTTTCCGGTTTGGTTCCTTCTTAGATTTCCTTCCGAAGTATCGTGGGAATAACCGAAGCCTTGATAATATTGTCATTATTGAACCCCCTTTTGTCCCCTATTAGATTACTCGTGATCGCCATCATTCCATCATATGCCAACTTGATTCGACACTCTCTCTTGTCAATTCTGACTTAGGAGTTTCCAAAAGCTTCCTTATAATTCTATCATCCCCAGATCCATATTCTATACATAGGAATATTCTCCAAACCATTTCCGTTATACTTAATGAGAGACTCCAACCCTATTTAAATAACTTAACTCTCCACTTAACAATTCTAACTATTCAAGTCGTCTTGTTTATTTCTGATCATCCCTAATAAGACTCCCAGGTCTTCCTTGATTTGCAATTTCGTTATTCTTACTGAAATATTTCTTTGAGCACCCTTTCAATCGTCCAATTTGTTCCTCGGTCATGCTCTCCCCCTTAAATTTCTGTTGTCCCGGGTTGAACTCCATCGATTCTTCTTTTGTCGAAAGTCTTGATGAGTAATTCCCATTAAGTGGAGTTTAACCGATATAGAAACCAAGGATTTGGCCTTTTAATTCCTTCCCCAATTCTCTTGATGTCCGAAACTCCTTTCTTAATTTTGTCCGGCACTCTAGTCTCATCTCTCCTTCTGAATTCTGGTTTCCGTTAACCTATCCCGTAATAGAAGTTCTTATTTCCCTTAATTTCACCTTCCTTCTAACGTCATCCTATTATTTTTCTTCCTCATAACTCAGATGCGGCTCGGTTGAACTGATACGGGATAGTTGAGGCGAAAGGCTTCCTATCAAGTAAACACTAAAATGCATGTTGGGTTAAAATGACAATGCATGTGTCACGTTTACATCGAGCAGTTATACAACACATTAGCGTAACAAAACCAATTAGAAATGCACGAATAAACATATGGTGAAAAGAATAAACAATTAATGCAAAATATGATGCACATGCTATGAATGTTTTAGAACCTGTCACCAAGGTGGTAAGCTATTATCTCGGTAGCTTTTCCTCGTCCTTCCAATCCCGAGGTTACTTTGACTGGGTGATTATCCCTTGCCTTTCCCACGGTCTTCAAGTTTTCCATGAGTCTTTTTGCATCACTTGTATCTTCCACTATCCGAGATTGAAATTCCGTAATCCTTAATTCTTCCACGTCCACAGAATTAGTATCCAAACTTCTCCTCGAAATTCGACCTTCACATCTAATCGTTACCTCGATCAAGAATTCCGCGCTTATCCTTTGGGAATTTAATTCATCTCCAATTGCTTATACTTGACCGCATGATTTCCTCTCTTTACCGTTTCCATTTGTTGCTCCATATCTTCCAATTTAACCTCACAACATGCCAATTCAGCTTGGATTTGGAAAATTGAACTCAAGTCCTGTCCTTAGCATTATCACTCTCCATGAATTGTAGTTATCCTATTACTTATCTTTCTCTAACCCCTTCTGGACTTGTTTCCGATCTTACCTCGCCTCCTCTTAATTATTAGTACCTCTTCCATGATCCAAATCCGGGACCCATATGTCTTCAAGGTTTTGTTCCCTTCATTTCTTAAGTTGCGAGATCCTGTTGAATCCAATTAATGCACTTCAGGTAGTGGATTCATATAAGTTATTCTTCTGAGTCACAACCATCCATTGATTAACTCCTATTCCTATTACCCCAATTGTTTCTCTGCCATCGCATCGCCAAAGTCGAACCTCCCATTCTAAATCCTAACCGTAAATTGCAACTCCGTCTGTAATGCCACGCGGCTAGCATTCTCCACATTCCTCCTCGGGCATCCTTCCTATCTTCCATGCCTCCGAAGGAATTTGCAATAGGTTGTTGTGATCATAAAATTTGGCCGTGGTTTGATATCATCTTTATAACCTGGAAATCATAACTCTTTTCAAGAATGGATGCATGCGATTAGTGCATGCTCATGGCACATATTTAATACGAAAGACAAGAATCCATATAAAATGCAACAAGTACTTCACAAAATTCTTAAGGACACCAAATTCCATATTCAAAATCGATGCAATGCACACAATATCACATAGTCCCTATGCCGTTCGACTTAGACTGACTCCAACACGACTCAAGAACACCGGTTTTGCAACCGGGCTCTGATACCACTTAAGGATGTAGCACCCTGCACGTGAGGCACCACATCCCCCGCACTAAGGCTCAACACGAGTAACGAAATAGTAAATCCGCACCCGTATCAAACCCTAGCGAACGGGAGACAAACATAAAACCTTCCTAAGCCAGGCGGAACTAGACCCTGCAATGAAAACCAATTAACCAAAGTATAATGCATTGCACAGCCAACTTCAAACATACAAACTAAAAGTCGAATTTGGGCTCTTCAGGCCTCTTTTAAACTCATCAATACAGTCCCACAAACAATTTCAATAACAATTACATAATGATCCAAGTGCCAAGATACTGCAGAATTGAAACAAACATAAATTCAATACAAGAGTGAGTGCAGAGACTCCCCTAACCTAACTCGACCCAACTAAAGACTCCAAACACCTCCGCCTAGCTCGAAATTTCCACAATCAAACCTGCACACTAAAAAGATTGGAGAGGGAGAGGGTCAGTCTCTAGAAGACTGAGTGAGCAGGAGCGATAAATACGTATAAAACATGCACATGCAAGTCATAAATTCCGAGCAAGGTTTTATTTGAATTTAGTTCCCAAAAGGGCAAGAAAATAAATAAACAATGCTCGACTTTTATGACTAATTCATATTAAATTCATTCCATTCATAAATCATACATAAATATAAGGCTCGGCGAGTGAGCGTGCACAACCTCCATCCAAACTCCGACCGTGTACGACAATTCTCAATAATATATTGATTAGGCGATCATGCAGTATATCATAATACAGGCAGATCATAAATCATGTCATATCCTAATTATATTTGTTTGGGCAATCCGATTCCCGGCCTTCCCGCACAGTGCCTATCAATCAATAATCAATCAGTCAATCAATCATTTCAATTATAAATAAGTTCCAACCTTCTTCCTCCGGGTTGGTGGTGGGTTTGCAAGGCCCGACCACCCTGTCTTTGACCAAAAGGGGTTACATGACTCCCCAGATGGCACTCAGCTCCCTTTCCCCGCCAATCTCCTGACGAGGTCCAGTACCGCTGTTTAATAGTGGGACTAGTATATGGGATCCCCGTCAGCCCTTGCTTCCTCGGTTAGCCACATATACTAAGTCCCGGGGCCCGTGAACATAACCTCTTTACATAATCTCGCCAAACATATTATTACATACATATGATACATACTATAAGAAATCATACCTTACCGTGTAATTCGGCATATGCTATATACGTACCTCTCCGTGTCATCCCAATCCATAGCTAGCATGAAGACACACGGTTTGGAGCATAGCCTCATTACAAAACCATTTTTAAGCTTATGTACGCTCATACATATAACTCAGAAGAATTTACTCGATAACTTTATTTGAAAACCATATATATATAATCATAAGGTTTTTGGCCAAAGCTTTTCACATAAGGGTTGTAGGGTTTGTTACATAGCTAAAACGAAAACAACCCTCACCTGACCCGCGACGATACAAGGATACGAATATCAAGTGCCTGAACGATCAGATCTCTCCACCCTGGAGATAAACTGTACAAAAAGACAACATGACGTGTTGGTGAGACTCAAGACTCGTAATGAACCATATATGACGCACGGCAATGAAGTGAATATGATATGAATGCATAAATGATCATATTGTAACAATAAAATGTTCATGTGCACGATTAAGAAATTTAAAACATATAATCAACTCATTCATTCATATGTTTCATTTAATTTCATCAGTTCATAAATTCATATAAATTTCATAAATTCATAAATTCATAATATTCATCACGTTCATAATTCATAATGCAAATTAGTTAATCTAACATTCAATTAATAAGCATATCACATATAATATTCATTTTCACATTTAGGAATAAGTAAATAAAATATTCAATCAAAAGTCAGTAGAATAAATACGCGAAATAGAAATCAATTAATTCGATAATTAAATTAAATCAAATAATATTTAAATTATATAATAAATATATACTATATAATATATAAACATATAGAATATCATATATATATATATAATAATATATAATCATACATATATATATAATATATCCATATACACGTAGACACACACACATGCATGCATAATTCACATAAATATTACATATATATATAAATACCCCATGCATGCAATATATAGAAACTACATGCATATAATATGTATATACTATATATTACCTACACATGCAACTACAGCCATGCATATATTCAATATATATAATATACACATATATATATATATACTCACACAACACACAACAATGCATATATATAACACCACAACCAAGCATGCTACGCACACACAATCACACAACCACAGCAGCCATGCACACTCTCACACAAGCATGCAAGAGCAACGAACACACGCAGCACACAGCCACAGCAGTCCTGGAACAAAAACAGCAGCAGCAACAGTCCAGGAACGCAGCAAAAGAATCCAGAAAAAACGGGGTGACACCCCCGTGTCACGCTCCAAACCTAGACCGAGACACCCCCGTGTCTCGGTACAGAAATTCCAGGCCAACCCGCACCCCCGTTCCACGCTGGAAAGAAGAAAATGGCACGCCCGTTCCTCGCAGCAGCAGCAACAAATCACACCCGCAGACTTACCCCTGTTTTTGACAGAAATTAATGCAGAAGAAGGGCAGCAACCAGGGTACGAAATGAGGCACGAAGAAGGCATGAAATGCAGCACAATACCAGCCTTAACAAGACACTAAAACTGACAGCAAAAACAAGGAGTAACGCAGCAGCTGACAGCAACTCTCTAGGCCAAAAAAAACAGGGCAAAAGGTCTCGAAAAACAGGGCATGGCTGATCCTCTTCAATCCCACATATTCATATCAGTTAAGGTCATCAAATGTGCAGCAAATCAACACAAATTCAACCTATAACTCAGTTCCAAACAAGCTCAACCAAGAGAAGAAAGGATACGTGACTTTCATAGAAATTTCCTCAAAGTACCATAACTGATATCTCATCAAGATCTCAACCACCACGAAATCAATGATCATAAATGATATGAGGAAGTCAAAACAATCATTCTCATGCTTGGAATCGATCAAAACCGTTAAGAATCAAAGAAGATCATGAATTTGCTCAAAACTTCCATTTTCGGGAAAATGGTCAGAAATGAATGAAACCATGCTCAAAATCTTGAATGAAAAGATGAAAATGCTCAGAATTAATCATATAATACAACCCTAAGCTTACCTTGATGATTGGTTGAAGTTTGGATGAGATTTGAGCTCCAAAATCTCCAAGGTTGAAGGGTTACGGGTCTGGAATTCAGAACAGAAGCTTTGGCTAAGTTTTGGGGCTTGTGAGAGGATAATCTCGGTCAAGGCTGGTTATGTCATGATAGAGGGTTGAGTTAGGGTTTCAAAGAATCAAACCATGGTTAGTTTGGTTAAGGTTTGGCCAAGATATGGCTGATTTAGTGTAGCAAGGTCAAGTTGGTCGCCGATTCGTTTTTCGGTTGAAATTCGGAGTTTCAAATGAATTGGGAAAATTATAAGGCTAAGTTTACTAAACTCGAATTTTCGTTACGAGTTCAGCGGAGTTGACGGAACTCGAATCCGAGTTCCCGAGCTCAAGATATTAAATACGGAACCAAGGGTGCGCTAATTGCTCATTAGCCCCCGTTTTGGTTCCAAGAATCAAATTAAATTCATAACATATCAAACAAATTTGAAAACACAAAACGAGCATACATGAATGTTCATAATACACATATTTACAACATACTACAATTTCATAGCATTTCGAAATCATTTCATATAAGATCGATACACATTTTAAGCCACCATGCACATTCATACAATTTCATGCACGTTTCATGCAATTCATGCATATTTACATTAAAATGCATGCACAATTTATACAATCATGCACGTATCATATAAATCCATGCATAATTAAAATTTAATCAATTAAATCTGATATTAAATAAAATTGAAAAATCCACGTTTTTATTATAAAATTAATTAATATGATTAAACATGATTAATTAGCATAATGTTTAATAAACAACATAATTAACATTAATCATTAATTTTACAATATTTAAAGAAATATATATATAGATATGTATTTATACTTAAAATACGAATTAGTTTTTAAAATAATATTGAATTAAAATTTAATATAATAAAATAAAAGAATAACAATTTATAATAAAATTAAAATATAAAACACGTAAAACAATTAATCCCATGATTAAATAATTTAATTGCGCAATTTAGAAACAAATAAGACATATTAATATAAATGAAAAACCGGGGCGTTACAGGTTAGTACGTGAAAATGACACGTAAGTACGTCAATTAAGAGCAATTAGGAAAATGCAATGCTTTACGAGAAATAAAAGCAACAAAGTGAAAAGAATTCAAGCATATATCCAAGCAAATCATGATGTAAATACATACACATAACCACATTGTCCTATGCCATTTGACTTAGACGGACACAACACGACACTGAGCCTAGGTTTTGCAACCTAGAGCTCTGATACCACTTTAAGATGTAACGCCCCGGTTTTTCATTTGTACTAATATGTCGTATGTGTTTATAAATTGTGTAATTAAATTATTTAATTATGTGATTAATTGTTTATAAGTGATCTGTATATTTAATTTTATATAAAATGTTAATTATCATATTTTAATGTTATTAATACTAAAAAAAAAATATATATATATATATATATATAATTTTTACAAGTTGATCTATTGAAATATATATATTCATGCATTTTATTTTTAAACCATATTAAATCGTGCATTTGATTTTATCTCAAATATATTTGTACATTTTGATTTAATTAATATCTAAACCGTGCATTTTGTTATTTATTTAAATCTGAATTTTATTTTGCTACACTTTATGAAAATGTTATGAATTTATTTATGCCTTGTTGATGAGTGTTATAAACATGCTTCGTTCTTATATGATTTGATACCGAAATTTCATGCAAATTTAATATGTCGAGGATATACGTGTCATGAATATGAATATGTGTTCGTTTCATGTTTTCGGATTCATTTGCATTAGTTTCGAATTTATTTTGTTCTTGGAATCCAAATCAGGGGCTAATGAGCAATTAGCGCACCCTTGGTTCCGTATGTGATATCTTGAGCTAGGAAACTCGGATTCGAGTTTCCTCAACTTCGCTGAATTCGTAACGAATATTCGAGTTTAATGAACTTATCCTCATATTTTTCCAAAGTCATTTGAACCTCCGAAATTCATCCGAAAAGTGCTGCGTTCGTAAAAAATGCCACCTTTTACTACAAGAGCCATAACTTACTCAAACCTTGACCAAATTAACTATGGTTTGATGCTTTGGAACCCTAACTCAACCCTCTAACTAGCCTTAATCACCCCAAACCGAGATAACCTTCATCACTTAGAGAAAACTCAGGAAAAACCATCTGCTCTCCCGTTTTCCGTAGCTCTTGTCACCCTTGGAGATTCAAAGCTCAAATCTCTTCCAAACATCATCCAATACACAAGGTAAGCTTAGGGTTGTAATATACATTCATTATGAGTCATTTTGATCCATTCATCCCCAATTTTGAGCATGTTTTCATGGGTTTATGGCTGACTTGATGAATAGTTAGGTTATGGAAAATATGTTGACATCTTTCATTCCTTGATGGTTTTGGTTGATTCAAAGCATGAATATGATTGTTTTGACTTCTTCTTTGCATTTATGGTGAATTATTACATGGTAGTTGAAGTAGTCATGAGTTATCATTAATGGAGTTTTGAGGAAAATTCATGAAATGATCGCGTATACCTTCATCTCAAGTTTGAGCATTCTTGGGGCTGATTTATATGTTGTTTTGGAGTTGTTTTGCTGTATATTTGCTGGCCTACCTTATCTGAATATGTTGGGACGAAGTTGGACAGCTGTTGTGTAGAACCCGAAGCGGTGGGCACCACACCCCCGCACTATGACTCGACACATGGTATGAAATGGAAAGTCCGCACACGCACCAAGTCACAGCGAACGGGAGACAAACTAAATATCCAACCTAAGCTAGGCGGTACCTAAACCATGTACAAGTAAAATATGCAAAAAAAACCCGAATGCGGAAGCGATGCAAAATATGAACTAACAAAAACTTTAATCAACAAACATAAATAAACGGGTTCAACTAATTCCACGAACCTGTCCTAACCTGTCCCGAAGTCAAACATACAACAAAGATGGGTTCAACAAATCCATGCCCTGTCCTAACCTGTGCCAAAAATTCGTAAATCAAAGCATAAACATCGTCTTGTACAGAACTTACTATATACATAATTTTCATACATAATTTGGAACAAAATACTTAACAAAAATCAAACGGACTGACACAGACCCGACTCAAAGCCGCCTAGCTCGAACTCCAACCACTGGCACCTGCAAACTAAAACATAGGTGGGGCAAGGGTCAGTCCACTGACTGAGTAACGGGGCTGAACTCACACACACTATACATAATAAGGAGCAGAGCACTTATCAAAAAAAAGATTATGAACCGGGAGTAGGGTTTTGCATACCAAAACCATTTTCAAATCATACTTGTAAAATTTGCAAACCAAACTTATACATATCTTATCTTATCCAAACTATAACATACTGAGCTTAATCGTATCATATCAAAAGAGAAAGCTCCTATCCCGTTTCATAATCAACATAACATATCATATTCATATACTCGGCAAGTACGGGTCTCCCACCTTACGTCCATATCGAATCATACGTATCATATCAGAAACTAACAAATATCATAAACAATCCAACCCCCACACCATGTAGTTCGGGGAGCAAACCCTCACTACTTATACAGATACAAACACGGGGTAGCTAACCCACACTGTGCCTTCCCCGGTTATCCACCGAGGGCTCAAGATACCACGCCTTCCCAACCTCCATAGGTCGCACGTGAATATCTCAAATGAGAACGTGCACAGGGGTCATAACCGGCGACCCCATGGTCGTCCCGGGTCTCCCTTACCCACGTCTCGGGGCCCAACATAACAGAACATAGCATATCAGATCATAACTCGCTACACACCAAACTTATCATATCGTATCAAAATCATACTTACGTACCTTATCGGAGCACACCATACCTTGCAACTTAGCATATGCTATAAACGTACCTCTCCGTGTCATCCTAATCCGCAGCTGGTATGAAGACAAACGGCTTGGAACATAGCCTCATTGCAAAACATTTCAAGCTTACATATGCTCGTACATATACAGTTCGAAAACCTTTAATCGTATGACAAATTCATAAACATATCATATAAACACATATCTATTATACAAATATAATAGAATAATCACATGCAGGGTTGAAAACGAGCACAGAAGGTTGTAGGTCGCTTTAACTAAACAAAAATCCTAAAACCTCACCTTACACCGACGAAAATGGAAAACACGAGCCAAGAAGTCCCACTGGAACCCAAACAGCTGACAGACACTCCCTGGAAAACCCCTGAACAACTGAACACACACAGAACACAAAACTCAGACTCCAAACACAACCACAAAGACGCACGGCCATGCTCACGAATACAAATGATGCAACATATAATCCATATCTATTCACTCAAGTCATTCAGGTCATATTATAATTCATATTACATATCAAGAGATGCATAGGTTATAAAATTCATAACATTAATTACATAAAATAAATTAAAGCATTAGAAATTTAATTCTTATCAAGTATTAGGTCTCTAGACAAATAAACACGAATTGCATATCCATCCTATACTTAAATCCTTAATTGCAATACCATTAAGCTCACCTCACAAATAGGCATATATTCGAATAGAGCAATTAAATCAAACAAGGGTCAAGCTTAATTAATTACATAAAACAAATTAGGACATTAAGAATTTCATTCATATCATGCACCAAATCTTGCAAGAATAAAACATCAAGTTCATATCAATTTATACAAAATTACATAGTTGTATAACTTACAACTTTTTTATCAATTAGCAAACTTAACAATTCGTTCAAACTAAAACACCACGTATCATTTTTATAATTTAATATATAGGATTCATAATCACTTAGTTTCTAAAATTACACTAGCATCCCCTTAAATAATAATTATTCTCAAGTAGATAGGCGTAAAACGAGGCAAATAAATTCCATAAATCAAGAATCAAGCTTTCATACATCATAACATATTTTCAAGTATCATAAAACTCATAATTTCAATTTATAGCACATACAGGATCGAATTGCATAATTAAAATCAATTAACGAATAAAATACAATAACTTCAAAAATTCATATAAAATCAACTGGATATCCGATTGACGAACGGAAAGTGGCGATGGACTCACCAAGACGAAAGGAACTTGCTGTCCAAAGGGCGTCGGAATGCCGCCACCGAAACCAGTCGAACCGCCATGTACAGCCGTCGGACCACCACCTCCGGTGGTCGGAAAATTCCCCAGAAGGACAGGAACCTGCGCCTCGGTCTGCTTGACAAAAGCCCTCAACCAATTTCAAAAAATAGCAAACACGTCGGACTTCATTGACGAAAAACCGAACCAAATCTCAACGACGAAAACTGAAATTAAACACAAACAGTAAAACGAAAACGAAATCCGAACATTCCATTGGAAAGCTCGTAGCGAGGCCTTCGAAAGCCCCTAGCTAATTTGACAGAAAAACCACCGTAAAAGAGGGTCGCCGGTTCACGGCCGGTCCACCACCGGTTCACCGGAAACCACCGGTTCTGGAGTCGGGGCCAACGTGAAAAGGTTGTCCTCCACCCACTGATCATCTTTTGTAAAGGGACCACCACCAAAATCCGTCGGAAAAAGGTCCCCAACCGCCACCAAAGTCCCACCGCTGCCTCGTCGCCGGTTCAACCACTTCCATCGCGATTTGCTCCAATTTGATGCCGAAAATGGAATTAGGGGGCCGGAAAAGGTAGGGAACCGGCCCCTCTCGCAGGAAAAAACCGCCGAAACGCGGCGGAGCTGCGCGATACAGTACGCGTGCCGCCGCTCGCGACTTTCAGGCGGCGCGTGAGCCACCGTCGCCAGTCGGTTGGCCACGCCGTTTGCTCCAGAAATGGTGGTCGGAACGTCGCGTTACAAGCCCGTCCAAAAATCGGGCAATTCCGATGCCGAAAGCAGCCGCAATTCGCCGGCGAAGTGGCGGAGGAAATTTCCACCGCCTGTACCTTGCCGTAGCGCCACCACCACTGGCTTTCGGGTATCGATTCTTGTACAATCGTGACGGGCTCGTCGAGCTGATAAATTTCCACTACTCACCCTTCGAATTCCGTCGAGAAACGAGCGAGAACGAGCTTGTACGTGTAATTACACCTTGAGTGTGTGTGAAGGAGGTGAGATCGTTGGAGAAGGAGAGAGGCGGAGTCTGATCGTTTGGCACGAATTACGAGGATTCGGGGTATTATATCTCGGGTCCTCGTACACAAAAACGAACGGAAGAAGGGGTTAACGAAGTCAGAATTGGGCAAACTTAGAGTCTACGGACTCGTCTCGATGCCCCGAACGCAAAGCAAGGGTCAAAAAGGTCGAACTCTCGACCGAACGAGAAATGACCGAATAACCCCAAAAAAGAGAAAATACAAACAGGCCCCTAAACTCTTAAAGAGTTCAAAATAGGGCCACACAAAGCACAAAATCACATAATTAAACACATAAAAAGGTTGAAAAGTAACGTACCTTATACGTCGGACGAGAGGGGTGTCACAATCTCCCCTCCTTCAAAAGGACCTGTCCTCAGGTCCTATTAGTGAGTCGTAAAGCTTCGAACTGGAATACTTCAATCCATCTCCTGAAATCGTGTAGAGTCATAGCCCTGACTGTGAAGTTTACTCTCACTGATTGCATCAACTCCCTGTAGAGTTCCTTAGTCACAGAGGTTTGTTCAAACACTTGACCGTTGGTCGCTTCAAACTCGTTCGATCCCCCACTAGGCCACTGCACCCAAAGATCGATACCGTCGCTTCCTCGTCGATTGCAAACCAACATCAGGCCACACGTAACTCAGTCGCGGCAAACAAGAGAGAATCACATCTCTCAGCGCACAAGAAAGAGAGCCCCATCTCCCGGCACATCAAAAGAGAGAACCCCGTCCCTCAGGCACAGAATTGAGAGAACCCCGTCTCTCAACCACGTAATCGAGAGAGGCCCGTCTCTCAACCTAGGTCTGGCAGACTTCCACATCTTCCAAACATTCTAGTTTGAGAAAATCCAGTATTTCTCAAACCCCTAAATTCGAGAGAATCCAGCATCTCCCAAATATCTAACTCCAATACAATCCAACATCTCTTGCTCACAGAATTTAGAAAGAATCCAGCATCTTTCTATCACATAAATAGGGAGAATCCCACATCTCCCTAACACGTAAATAGAGAGATCTCAACAACTCTCTAGCACACAAGTTCACTTACTCAGCATTCACACATACACACGTCAAAATAACACTGAATGCAAAACATGGGATGCATGTATAGTGTACCTTTACACTACAGATATCGGTGTCCCGAGAGTATTGATTCATCATCCCTACTCAACTCAAGGGGGATATCGCGATGGAATCTCTGTAAAATAAAATCACAATATGCTTGTATGTGCATGAAGGGTTAGTGAGTAACCAAAGAAATTATAAGCACTGAAGCACGAATAATTCACGCAAGCAGGTAATCCATTCAGTTTACAATAATTCATAACAACAACAAATTTTAAATTATGAAAATTACAGCAGTTAGTCGCGTTATTACAAGCGAGCAACATCAAACATTACACGTTGTCACATATGTCAAGCAAAATAATTGTACTTACTTATGAAATGCATGGGTACAAATGCCTTGAATGCTTAAGGTACCGTTCACAATGGAAATGAAGTCGAGGTTGGCAATTCTTTAGTTGGGAAGGATAATCGAATCCTTGACTGACAGTGGTTCCAACCCTTCGTTCAAACTTGCATCCTTTAGTATTCCCTCAGATTCTCGGATACCCAAATGGTCTTGGACCGTCTCACTTGATTCCCGAAGTATAGTGATCCGTGAAATCTCTTGAAATCCCAATAAAATCCTCGGTAATCGGGAATTGCTATCTCTTCCCATGGTACAACCTCTCAGAGCAATCATGGAGAGATAAGCGGAGAATCTTCAAATAGTCCTGCTCCACATACCGTTGGTTTTAAATGATGTTCCCCATCCTTAATATTTATCGAAGTTGGCCCTCAAATGACATCATCACCAAAATTCTATAGTTTATAAAGTTTATCCTTTTCCGTTCATACAGATATAGCTGACCTTGTTGGTGTCTTTACAACAACCTGACCTCCACTTCAGAATCTCCGAATGATACAAGTGTCTCGATTTCTTGATTGCCACCTCACGCCATCCCGAGTTAGAAATTCTGACTTTCTTATAAAACATGTACTCCCGAGCACCTCCAAGTAATAAGTACATATCCTGAAGGCACCTTGATAGTTCAAGGATCTTTTGTCTCTCATTTTCGAGTATCTTCTTGTATCCACCCAATACCCTGACTGTGTTATCTTGATCATACATCTTCTGGTCAACCCCGGTTCGAATCTCAATGTTGCTTCGACCAAGACAGCACTTAATGGATCAGGTAGGGGAACACCTAAATGACAACCACGAAACTAATGCACGTAGGGTTAGGGATGTGTATGGCATACACGCATTAATCAACAAGGAAGACAATCAGTCACGTAAAACAAATGTTCAAAATAATTATAATTTAATCCAATGCATGATGCACGTGCTATGAATGCATGATACCTGTTTCCTTAACATTAGCATCTAGCTATTGTCGAATTCTTCAAAAGTCCATTTGTCCCTTATTCAAATAATCAGGGCATGGTAGTTTTGAATCTTCTGTCATCAATTTGTAGAAGCGGGAAGTGTTGTCACTGTTGGAAAACACGAATCAGAAAGCAGCGGAATTTAAAAATTTTCCCAACAAAAGGACCTTGGACTCGCAATCGTGTAACCAAATTCGTAGAGAAAGAAAACTTACTTTTCTTTTATTCTTTCTTGAAGCGTTTCAAGCCACCCAAGAACGCTCTTCTCGCGGCTTGATCCCCTCTCCTTGGTAAAGCTCGAATCTTCAAACTTCTAACTTGAAGTCTCTAGAGAAAGTCCACCAACTTGATCACAATCTAACTAGTAAGGATGCTAGTTCTGTAGTTAGTGTTTAGGCTTAACCTAGGGTTTATTTGATCTTGGAGAAAGGAAGGTGTTCAACACATGAACCAAAAGAATTGCCAATTAGCTCTAAGGGGAGCTCGAGCTCCCCTATTTATAAGCAAGTGAGTGCCGAAAATCCTAGTCCTTAATGGGCTAGGATCTTGGTCTCTCTCTCTCCTATTACTTGATCATCAAGTAATTTTGACTTTGACTTTGAATTCTAATTCAAATCAACTTTCAAGAGAGCTAAAAATATCCAAACTATTTTTGTATAATTTTATACTTTATTTATTTAAAATAAATAACTTATTTTATCTAATTAATTAATTCGTAATTAATTAACTAGATTATTTTCTCCAAAATAAGACTTTCTTTTTAATTCAAAATTAAACCAAAGTCTATTAAATAATTAACTCATTTAATTATTTAATACATATATATACAATATATATACATTCACACGTGTCACTCACGTGAGCCACACGTGTGGAACCCTCTTGGTCCGATTAACTCGTTTAATCATTTTTAAGCCTCAACTCATGTAACCAAGTTGTTGTGTATGACCCTCTAGGTTCTCAATTCAATTAGCAGTGACCCTAATTAATTAATTCACTAATTAATTAATCAGTCCACAGATTAAACGACCATAGTCTAGCAACAGGTGTTTAACACCTAGCTGAATTGGAATGTTTGGATTCGACAGAACCTTTAAGTCATTGGTTCATGCGAGATACAATTCTCCTACTTACTATCTCTCAACCAAGATCTAGGGTAAGGGAATAATCAGAACCCTAATAATCCGGTCTTAAAGCTAAGTGCATTTCATATCCATTTGATCTCAAACCCTTTTCTTGATGTCTTGATCTACTGCCTTGGCCAAGGACTCCATATGGCATATGAATGACTTACACAATAAGAGATCACCTTGAAAATGCAAGTGTAGGTCCTTTCTTGATTCTCATTCACTTTCATGAATCACTTGTGCAGCCCCAGCATAAGCCTTGATTCAGTTGTCTAAGGCGACACCCTTTAAAGCTTATACCTAAGACTACAGAGGTAACTCATAAAGTGACAAGGAACCTCAAGTCTAAGGATCAATTAATCACATCAATGACTCGTGAGATATTTCCTAATCTGGAAGTTTCCATTTCCTGAAATAGAAACTTCCTTTCCCATTTAGGAATGTTCTCACACGGGGCACCTCAGTGAACTTACTTATTAAAGTAAGCACCCTCATGTATCACGCACGTATCAACTATACACTTTGCACCTCCATGAAACAAGGTGGTCCTTCTTAAGGGCGTGATCCCACAAGCAAGCCTTAGAGGAGTCAAGTTGACACTCCCACTGTCTGTAGGACTCATCGGCTTGGAATATTTTACTAATCATGACTTATGTGATATAGGGCTCGTTTCATGAATCATTTCACCTAAATGGTAGAGTCCTAAAGTCATCAGGATTAGGGGAGTTCTCATACATACACAGCTAAAGTAAACGCATACCAAACAAGAGCATATAAAGAAGTGTTACCTCAATTCGTTATTTCATTCAAAGATTGTCTGTGATTACAATAAGGAAAAGCACAAAGCGGATATACAATCGGCTTTTTAGGGCACTATTCCTAACAATCTCCCACTTGACCATCAATGCCATTCTAAAGCTACTCTAAGTCCCATCTTCTGAGGATGACCTTGGAAAGCTTCTCGACTAAGGGGTTTAGTAAGTGGATCTGCCACGTTCTCTGCTGATGTGACCCTCTCAATTAGCACATCTCCTCTTTTGATAATATCACGGATCAGGCGATACTTCCTCATAATGTGCTTGGTCCGTTGGTGAGATCTTGGTTCTCTTGCTTGCAACCGCCCCAGTGTTGTCACAAAACACAATAATGGGGTCTTTCATGCTAGGAACAACATTCAACTCTTGAATGAAGTTTCTAATCCAAACACCTTCCTTAGCTGCATCATTTGCAGCTAAGTATTCGGCCTCAGTGGTCGAATCTGCAGTGGTAGTTTGCTTGGAACTCTTCCAACTCACTGCTCCGCCGTTTAGGCAGAAAATGTATCCTGACATTGACTTAAAATCATCTAAGTCAGATGCAAAGCTTGCATGGCAGTATCCTTCGACATTAAGATCTTTCTGACCTCCGTAAACTAAGAATAAATCTTCAGTACTTTTCAAGTACTTAAGAATATTCTTCACGGCAGCCTAGTGACCATCTCTAGGGTCAGATTGGAAACGACTTGTTACACTAAGTGCATAAGCCACATCCGGTCGAGTACATAACATTGCATACATTATGCTACCTATTGTTGATGCATAAGGTGTATGAGTCATTCTTTCCTTCTCAAGGTCAGTCTTAGGACACATCTTCTTTGAAAGACATGTTCCTACACTCATAGGAAGGTTCTTAACCTTTGCTGACTCCATATTGAATCTCTTCAATACTTTATCAATGTACATCGACTGTGAGAGTCCTATTAACCTTCTAGATCTATCTCTATAGATTTTAATTCCAAGGATATAGGACGCATCACCAAGATCTTTCATCTCGAATTGGTTCGATAACCATAACTTAGTCACTTTCATGTCATCCTTCGAATTCCCAATAAGAAGGATGTCATCAACATAAAGTACTAAGAATTGCACTGAGGTCTCCAATTCTTTTCTATACACACATGATTCATTCGAAATTTGGATGAAGCCAAACGCTTTGATCGATTCGTCAAATCGAATGTTCCAATTCCTAGAAGCCTGTTTCAATCCATAGATTGATCTTTGGAGTTTGCAAACCTTTTGCTCACTCCCACTGAATGTGAAACCTATGGGTTGCTCCATATAGATGTCTTTGTCAATGTCACCATTGAGAAAGGCAGTTTTCACATCCATTTGCCATATCTCATAGTCATAATATGCAGTAATAGCAAACATGATCCGAATAGACTTTTGCATTGCAACTGGCGAAAAAGTTTCATCAAAGTCCACGCCGGGTCTTTGAGTGAATCCTTTTGCAACCAGTCTTGCTTTGTAGGCTGCAATGCTTCCATCAACTCCAAGCTTTCTCTTAAAGATCCATTTGCAACCTATGGGTTTGACCCCATCAAGCAAATCTACCAAGGTCCAAACTTGGTTTGAGTTCATGGAGTCCATTTCGGATTTCATGGCTTCTATCCACTGTTCAGAGTCAAAATCAGAAAGTGCCTCCTCATATGTTAAAGGATCATTATCCTTTTGAGAGATTTCATGGAAGAATCCATACCATCTCTCCGGCTGTCTAGGAGTGCGTTCAGAACGCCTTAGAGGAGGATTTACATGTGTATCGAAATTCGTGATTGGTTGTGGTTGATCAGAGTGGGACGTTTCTTCAGTGGGTAGTGTGGGGTCACTTTGTACTTCTTCTAATTCTATGATCCTGCCTTTCTCTTCTTTAAGGAACGGTTCCTCCAGAAAAGTAGCATTTCTGGAAACAAACACCTTTTGCCCAGATTGATCATAGAAATAGTATCCTATGGATTCCTTAGGATAACCTACAAAGTAGCATAAGTTAGAACGAGATTCTAACTTATCTCCCACTGTCCTCTTCACGTAAGTAGGACAACCCCAAATTCTTAAGTAAGAATAGCTAGGGATTTTACCATGCCACATTTCATAGGGCGTTTTAGGGACTGACTTAGAGGGAACTAGATTCAGAATCTTTGCTGCACTTTCTAGGGCATAACCCTAGAAAGAAGGTGGTAAGTCAGTGAAACTCATCATGGAACGAACCATATCAAGTAAAGTTCGATTCCTTCTCTCAGAAACTCCATTAAGCTGAGGAGTTCCCGGAGGAGTCCACTGAGAGATAATCCCATTACCTTTTAGATGATTAAGGAATTCTTCACTAAGATATTCGCCTCCTCGATCAGATCGAAGTGCTTTGATCTTGTGACCAGTTTAGTTCTCAACCTCCTTTTGAAATTCTAAGAATTTTTCAAAAGCTTCAGATTTATACTTCATTAAGTATACATAACCATACCGACTAAAGTCATCAGTAAAGGTTATGAAATACTGATGATTGCTTCTAGTGCTTACACTAAGCGGTCCACAAACATCAGTATGGATCAAATCCAAAACCTTAGTGGCACGTTCCACAGTTCCTTTAAAAGGAACTTTGGACATCTTTCCTTTGAGACAGGATTCGCAAGAAGTCAACTCTTTGAGATCATTTTCAGAGAATGATCCTAAAGTGTTTATCTTGCTAATTCTGTTCTTGGAAATGTGTCCTAATCTAGCGTGCCATAAGGGAGCTGAAACTTTGTCATCTCTCTTACGCTTCGTTTCTCGTTGTATATTCATAATATTGATATTTTGAGTTAGGTAAAGTCCATTACTTAGAGTACCGATGTGAATGGAAGAGTTGTTCCGTTTGATAAAGTATTTGCCATTCTTAATATATGTTTCATAACCTTCACAATCTAATATTAGAACTGAAATTATATTGCGAATAATGCTCGGTACATAAAGGACTTTATTCAAGACTAGCTCAAAACTACCTAAATCTAATCTAATTGTGCCTAAAGCTCGAGCTTCAACGTTTGAGCCATCACCGATCTTCAAGACACATTCTCCTTCCTTGAGTTGTTGGACTTCACTTAGCATCTGTACATCATTACAGATATGAGTTCCACAACCGGTATCAACTACCCAAGAACTAGAATTAATAGAAAGATTTATTTCAACGAGAAAGATACCTTTCTTTAGAGTAGCCTTGTACTCTGGGCAGTTTCTCCTCCAATGTCCCGCTTTGCCACAATGAAAGCAAACATCCTCTTTCTGATCACGCTTCTTCTTTTGGGCCTTCCCCTTCGAAACGCCACCAGTGGGCCTAAGGGGTTTCTTCTTCTTCATTTGGGCTTTCTTGCCCTTACCTTTAGAAGGCCCAGAAGAGGAAGATGGAGCATTCACCATCAAAACCTTATTGTCCTTCTTGATCGTGCTTTCAGCAGTCACAAGCTGACTAATCAGCTCAGCTACAGTAGCACCAGCATGATTCATAATGAAGTTAAGGACAAATGGGTTGAATGATGGAGGGAGCGAAGCTAGCAACAAATCCACTGAAAGCTCATCTTTTAGTGGCATGTCCATGGAGGCAAGTTTCTCAGTAAGGGCGAGAAACTTGAGTCCATATTCATGGACACTTGTACCTTCCCTCATTCTCAGGTGGAATAATTCCTTTGAAGTGTTATACCTTGTAACACGTTCATGAGGGCGGTAAAGTTGCTCTAAGTGGTCGTAAATCTCCCAAGCGAATTCCATGGCCTCATGTTGCCTTTGCAAGTCCGGAGACATGTTAGCCAACATAAGGCAACGGGCTTGGAGATTATCATCCTTCCACTTCTGAATCGCGTCCCGCTCGGCCCGAGTGGGAGCCTCCCCTTCGGGACTAGGCTCCCCTTCGAAGAGAACATAAGTTCTCTTCTCAGAATCTAAAATGATTTTTAGATTCCTCAGCCAATCAGAATAGTTGGGACCAGTCAACTTGTTTGACTCGAGGATCGATACAAGAGGGTTTTTGGTTGCCATTTCAAAACGTGTAGAGAATCACAGAATCTACGACCTAAATGGTAAAAAAGAGAACTAGTGAGCATGCTGAATTATAACGATATACAAAAGATAAGGTCTTTAATCTAATGTAGCTCCCACTGTTTTTCAAAGATCTATAATTCCCAAAGATCTAAGAGGGACACGTTTCCCAATGGGTACTAAGATCCTAGGCATTTTACCTCGAACCCACGACTCGCGGACATTCTAAGTAAGAACCCTAGGTAGGTACAACTTACCAATTCTAACACCTTTAGAACTCTTAGTAATTGTTTTTGCATCACCTATCTTTCAATGTGGACCCACGACTCGTGCGACATCCATATTTACTTAGGCGTTAAGCTAGACCCATCAATCATAAGATCATGATCAAAACTTAGTTCGAACGACCCACGACTCGCGGACATCGCCCTTGCTAAAATTGACCATGAAATATTGATCATTTAAAAGGATCAATTAGGTAACTAAGAACTAATAAGCTCCACTAGCTATCCCACGACTCGTGGACAATAACTAGCTTCACTTACTAAACTTAAAACCTATTGATGGAATGCTAGGAATTTAATTCAAAATTTGCATCTCGAATTAAACACCTATTTGTTCGAAATTAGCTTAATATTTAATGGGAATTTTCGAATCAACCGGAGAGTTGTCCGGTTCGACCTCACCAACATATATGTTATCCAATTTTATTAGTCTTGATTAATGGAAGTACACTTAAATGCATTTCAAACAAGCACATAAACAGATAACATGTCCTAGCATGATACTAACATGTAATGATCATGGGTTCTACCTATCTTATGCGTGATATGTGGGAGCCACTCCACAATCACAAGTTCTAACATACATGCCACATAAACAGTGTAAATCACATAAGGGAAAGCGGTAACAAAATACGAGCGCTATCTCTATTACATTTAACAATTGAGATTCCCCTCCCTAACATTTTTGAGGGGTCTTCACTTATGGCCTCCTTGTTACTTGAATGTGGTCCATCTTACTCCATGGGTGCATTGTCTCCAAAATGAAAATAAAACCTCACCACCTATCTCTACTCTCAAATTACAATAAAAGGAAAAAGACATAAAGTAATAAGGCTCAATCTTCATATTGGCCTTAGACAATTACACGGAGCATACCCCGGCCTCAAAAACAGTAATATGGAAAGCCACATAATAAATCACATAACAGTACGCACATAAGTGAGGCTCCAACCCCAATTTAAACCATTCATGTGCATAAATTAAAACTATACATAGATCTAAACCCATGATCACCTAACATGCTTTTGCAAGAATTTAAATTTAACCAATAAATTAAAATTCTCGCTTTAAGCTCTAATAGCTTAAAACACGACTTAGATGCAATTCTTGTTCAAGAGCCTTTTCAACAAAACCCGAAAAAACATTAAACTGCTAAAATTCCAATTAATTTCTAAAAATTAATAATTTTATTCTTTCAATATTTTCAGAAAACAAAGATTGTAATTTTTCCAAAATTTAAATCGCTTAATTTTCACAAATCCCAATTTAAATAATTATTTCAAAATAAATTTAATTTTTAATAAATAAAAATTTTCAGAAAATTAAATCGGGATCGGATTGGACTAAACACGAAATTCAAGATCGCGAAACGAAGGCTCGGACTCGCCCGCACGCCAGCCCAGGCCGAGAGCACACATCGCGCGCGAGAGCGTGCGCAAGGCGTCGCGCACGCCAGCAGCAAGGCTGCCGGCACGCACGTGCAGCGCGCACGCCTTCACGCGCACAAGGCGCGCTGCGCCTAGGCGGGAGGCAGGCGGGCGAGGGAAAGGCTCCCGCGCGGTTGCGGGAGGTGCAGGCGTGCGCGCCTAGGCGATGGCGGGCGGCAGCGGCGGGCAGTCCCGCGCGGTTGCGGGACTACTGGGTGCGCGGGCCTGGCGTGCTACGCCTTAGCACGTCCAGGCTCGCGTTTTCGTAACGCGATTTCGTGTTTCGTACTTTTAGTTCAAAAACCAAAACAATCCAAATTCAAAAAACACGATTTAAATTAATTTCTATCAAAATGGTTTTTCCAAAAACACAATTTAAGAAAACAGTTTCAGAAATTCATGAAAAATTACAGTTTCGTATTTCAGGCTTTCTAAAAGAACTCATGAATACCTAATTCGCATCTAAGCCCAAAAATTTCTACCAAATTCAGATTAATTGAGACGAATCAGAAACACGATTAACGAGGTGGCTCTGATACCACTTGTTGGAAAACACGAATCAGAAAGCAGCGGAATTTAAAAATTTTCCCAACAAAAGGACCTTAGACTCACAATCGTGTAACTAAATTCGTAGAGAAAGAAAACTTACTTTTCTTTTATTCTTTCTTGAAGCGTTTCAAGCCACCCAAGAACGCTCTTCTCGCGGCTTGATCCCCTCTCCTTGGTAAAGCTCGAATCTTCAAACTTCTAACTTGAAGTCTCTAGAGAAAGTCCACCAACTTGATCACAATCTAACTAGTAAGGATGCTAGTTCTGTAGTTAGTGTTTAGGCTTAACCTAGGGTTTATTTGATCTTGGAGAAAGGAAGGTGTTCAACACATGAACCAAAAGAATTGCCAATTAGCTCTAAGGGGAGCTCGAGCTCCCCTATTTATAAGCAAGGGAGTGCCGAAAATCCTAGTCCTTAATGGGCTAGGATCTTGGTCTCTCTCTCTCCTATTACTTGATCATCAAGTAATTTTGACTTTGACTTTGAATTCTAATTCAAATCAACTTTCAAGAGAGCTAAAAATATCCAAACTATTTTTGGATAATTTTATACTTTATTTATTTAAAATAAATAACTTATTTTACCTAATTAATTAATTCGTAATTAATTAACTAGATTATTTTCTCCAAAATAAGACTTTCTTTTTAATTCAAAATTAAACCAAAGTCTATTAAATAATTAACACATTTAATTATTTAATACATATATATACAATATATATATATATTCACACGTGTGTGACACGTGTCACTCCCGTGAGCCACACGTGTGATTTCACACGTGTGGAACCCTCTTGGTCCGATTAACTCGTTTAATCATTTTTAAGCCTCAACTCATGTAACCAAGTTGTTGTGTGTGACCCTCTAGGTTCTCAATTCAATTAGCAGTGACCCTAATTAATTAATTCACTAATTAATTAATTAGTCCACAGATTAAACGACCATAGTCTAGCAACAGGTGTTTAACCCCTAGCTGAATTAGAATGTTTGGATTCGACAGAACCTTTAAGTCATTGATTCATGTGAGATACAATCCTCCTACTTACTATCCCTAATAATCCGGTCTTAAAGCTAAGTACATTTCATATCCATTTGATCTCAATCCAAGGAACCCTTTTCTTGATGTCTTGATCTACTGCCTTGGCCAAGGACTCCATATGGCATATGAATGACTTACACAATAAGAGATCACCTTGCAAATGCAAGTGTAGTTCCTTGATTCTCATTCACTTTCATGAATCACTTGTGCAGCCCCAGCATAAGGCTTGATTCAGTTGTCTAAGGCGACACCCTTTAAAGCTTATACCTAAGACTACAGAGTTAACTCATAAAGTGACAAGGAACCTCAAGTCTAAGGATCAATTAATCACATCAATGACTCGTGAGATATTTCCTAGTCTGGAAGTTTCCATTTCCTGAAATAGAAACTTCCTTTCCCATTTAGGAATGTTCTCACACGGGGCACCTCAGTGAACTTACTTATTAAAGTAAGCACCCTCATGTATCACGCACGTATCAACTATACACTTTGCACCTCCATGAAACAAGGTGGTCCTTCTTAAGGGCGTGATCCCACAAGCAAGCCTTAGAGGAGTCAAGTTGACACTCCCACTGTCTGTAGGACTCATCGGCTTGGAGTATTTTACTAATCATGACTTATGTGATATAGGGCTCGTTTCATGAACCATTTCACCTAAATAGTAGAGTCCTAAAGTCATCAGGATTAGGGGAGTTCTCATAGATGCACAGCTAAAGTAAACGCATACCAAACAAGAGCATATAAAGAAGTGTTGCCTCAATTCGTTATTTCATTCAAAGATTGTCTGTGATTACAATAAGGAAAAGCACAAAGCGGATATACAATTGGCTTTTTAGGGCACTATTCCTAACAGTCACGATCAAGTTCAATTTTGTCATCGAGCCAAAGCCCTGCAATTCACAAATTGGACATTTATCTATGCATGAGGGTTAGTCGGTGGGTATGTCAAGTAATGAAAGCAATTAAGAGCACCTAATTAATGCAGATGCAACAAGTAATTTACTAAAATTAAAAGCATAACAATGATAATTTTGCAAAAATCGTAATCATAGTGTGCACACAATTACATAAGCTCAGACAAATTCATGCAGAGAAGTCAAAATTTCACATCAGACGAATGCAATGCACAAGTATTCCTATGCCGTACGACCTAAACTGACACGACACGACTCCAGAGCACCGGTTCTAAACCTGGTAGCTCTGATACCACTTAAGATGTAGCACCCCAAGCGGTGGGCACTACACCCCCGCACTATGACTCGACACGTGGTACGAAATGGAAAGTCCGCACACGTACCAAGTCACAGCGAACAGGTGACAAACGAAAAATCCAACCTAAGCTAGGCGGTACCTAAACCCTGTCCAAGTAAAATATGCAAAAAAAATGCGGAAGCGATGCAAAATATGAACTAACAAAAACTTTAATCAACAAACATAAATAAACGGGTTCAACTAATTCCACGAACCTGTCCTAACCTGTACCGAAGTCAAACATATAATAAAAACGGGTTCAACTAATCCTTGCCCTGTACTAACCTGTCCCGAAAATTCATAAATCAAAGCATAAACATCATCTCGTACAGAACTTACTATATACATAATTTTCATACATAATTCGGAACAAAGTACTTAACAAAAATCAAACGGACTGATACAGACCCGACTCAAAGCCGCCTAGCTCGAACTCCAACAACTGACACCTGCAAACTAAAACATAGGTGGGGCGAGGGTCAGTCCACTGACTGAGTGAGGGGGCTGAACTCACACATACTATACATAATAAGGAGCAGAGCACGTATCAAAAGAAAGATTATCAACCGGGAGTAGGGTTTTGCATACCAAAACCATTTTCAAATCATACTTGTACAATTTGCAAACCAAACTTATACATATCTTATCTTATCCAAACTATAACATACTGAGCTTAATCGTATCATATCAAAAGAGAAAGCTCCTATCCCGTTTCATAATCAACATAACATATCATATTCATATACCCGGCGAGTACGGGTCTCCCACCTTTCTTCCATATCGAATCATACGTATCATATCAGAAACCAACAAATATCATAAACAATCCAACCCCAACACCATGTAGTTCGGGGAGCAAACCCTCACTACTCATACAGATACAAACACACACGGGGTAGCTAACCCACACCGTGCCTTCCCCGGTTATCCACCGAGGGCTCAAGATACCACGCCTTCCCAACCTCCATAGGTCGCACGTGAATATCTCAAATGAGAACGTGCACAGGGGTCATAACCGGCGACCCCATGGTCGTCCCGGGGGTCCCTTACCCACGTCTCGGGGCCCAACACAACAAAACATAGCATATCAGATGATAACTCGCTACACACCAAACTTATCATATCGTATCAAAATCATACTTACGTACCTTATCGGAGCACACCATACCTTGTAACTTAGCATATGCTATAAACGTACCTCTCCGTGTCATCCTAATCCGCAGCTGGTATGAAGACAAACAGTTTGGAACATAGCCTCATTGCAAAACATTTCAAGCTTACATATGCTCGTACATATACAGTTCGAAAACCTTTAATCGTATGACAAATTCATAAACATATCATATAAACACATATCTATTATATAAATATAATAGAAAAATCACATGCAGGGTTGAAAACGAGCACAGAAGGTTGTAGGTCGCTTTAACTAAACAAAAATCCTAAAACCTCACCTTACATCGACGAAAATGGAAAACACGAGCCAAGAAGTCCCACTGGAACGCAAACAGCTGACAGACACTCCCTGGAAAACCCCTGAACAACTGAACACACACAGAACACAAGACTCAGACTCTAAACACAACCATAAAGACGCACGGCCATGCTCACGAATACAAATGATGCAACATATAATCCATATCTATTCACTCAAGTCATTCAGGTCATATTATAATTCATATTACATATCAAGAGATGCATGGCTTATAAAATTCATAACATTAATTACATAAAATAAATTAAAGCATTAGAAATTTAATTCTTATCAAGTATTAGGTCTCTAGACAAATAAACACGAATTGCATATCCATCCTATACATAAATCCATAATTGCAATACCATTAAGCTCACCTCATAAATAGGCATATATTCGAATAGAGCAATTAAATCAAACAAGGGTCAAGCTTAATTAATTACATAAAACAAATTAGGACATTAAGAATTTCATTCATATCATGCACCAAGTCTTGCAAGAATAAAACATCAAGTTCATATCAATTTATACAAAATTACATAGTTGTATAACTTACAACTTTTCTAACAATTAGCAAACTTAACAATTCGTTCAAACTAAAGCACCACGTATCATTTTTATAATTTAATATATAGGATTCATAATCACTTAGTTTCTAAAATTACATAGCATCCCCTTAAATAATAATTATTCTCAAGTAGATAGGCGTAAAACGAGGCAAATAAATTCCATAAATCACGAATCAAGCTTTCATGCATCATAACATATTTCCAAGTATCATACAACTCATAATTCCAATTTATAGCACATACAGGATCGAATTGCATAATTAAAATCAATTAACGAATAAAATACAATAACTTCAAAAATTCATATAAAATCAACCGGACATCCGATTGACGAACGGAAAGTGGCGATGGACTCACCACGACGAAAGGAACTTGCTGTCCGAAGGGCGTCGGAACGCCGCTACCGGAACCAGCCGAACCGCCACGTACAGCCGCCGGACCACCACCTCCGGTGGTCGGAAAATTCCCCAGAAGGACAGAAACATGTGCCTCGGTCTGCTTGACAAAAGCCCTCAACCAATTTCAGGAAATAGCAAACACATCGGACTTTGTTGACGAAAAACCAAACCAAATCCCAACGACGAAAACTGAAATTAAACACAAACCGTAAAACAAAAATGAAATCCGAACATACCGTTGGAAAGCTCGTAGCGAGGCCCTCGAAAGCCCCTAGCCAATTTATCGGAAAAACCACCGTAAAAGAGGGCCGCCGGTTCACGGCCGGTCCACCACCGGTTCGCCGGAAACCACCGGTTCTGGATTCGGGGCCAATGTAAAAAGGTCATCCTCCACCCACTGATCATCTTTTGTAAAGGGACCACCACCAAAACCCGCCAGAAAAAGGCCCCCAACCGCCACCAAAGTCCCGCCGCTGCCTCGTCGCCGGTTCAACAACCTCACCGCGATTTGCTCCAATTTGATGCCGGAAATGGAATCAGGGGGCCGAAAAAGGTAGGGAACCGGCCCCTCTCGCCGGAAAGGACCGCCGGAACGCGGCGTAGCTGCGCACTACAGTGCACGCGCCGCCGCTCGCGACTTTCAGGCGGCGCGTGAGCCGCCGTCGCCAGTCGGTTGGCCACGCCGTTGCTCCAAAAATGGTGGTCGGAACATCGCGTGTCAAGCCCGTCCAAAAATCGGGCAATTCCGATGCCGGAAGCCGCCGCAATCCGCTGGCGAAGTGGCGGAGGTAATTCCCGCCACCCGTACCTTGTCGTAGCGCCACCACTGTTGGGTTTCGGGCTTCGATTCTTGTACCATCATGAGAGGCTCGTCGAACTGATAAATTTCCACTACTCACACTTCGAATTCCGTCGAGAAACGAGCGAGAACGAGCTTGTGCGTGTAATTACACCTTGAGTGTGTGTGAAGGAGGTGAGATCGCTGGAGAAGGAGAGAGGTTGAGTCTGATCGTTTGGCACGAATTACAATGTTTCGGGGTATTATATCTCGGGTCCTCCTACGCAAAAACGAATGGAAGAAGGGGTTAACGAAGTCAGAATTGGGCAAACTCAGAGTCTACGGACTCGTCTCGATGCCCCAAACGCAAAGCAAGGGTCAAAAAGGTCAAACTCTCGACCGAACGAGAAATGACCGAATAACCCCTAAAAAGAGAAAGTACAAACAGGCCCCTAAACTCTTAAAGAGTTCAAAATAGGGCCACACAAAGCACAAAATCACATAATGAAACACATAAAAAGGTTGAAAAGTAACGTACCTTATACGTCGGACGAGCAGGGTGTCACATGCTGCTCTATTTTTTCATTCTTTTGCCCTATTTTTTTGGCCTGTTTTGCTGCTGTTCGTTGTTGCTCTTTACCTTGCTTAACTGCTGTCAGTTATCAGTCATTTGTGAGGGTTGTTCATGCTATTTTGCTGCTGCATAACATACCTTAAGTGCGGCTACCTTTGGTTGTGTTTTCATTTCACAAAATAGGGGTTGTTTCGTTCTTCATCTGCTACTGCGTAACTGGAATGGATCTCCCCGGGCGGGGAGATTTTGGCCGTGAAAAGGCCCGGCTGGGTAGCCTTTGTGCAGAAACTTTCTGCATGAAGCTCCCCGGGCGGGGACTTTTGCTGCACGAAATCTCCCCGGACGGGGAGATTGAGTCTAGAACTGCGTATGTTGCTGCTTTCATTCCTTTCCTTCTTGCATGTAATGGTTGTGTGCATGGTTAATTAAATGCATGCATGAAGTGTGTGTTTGTTTATTTCATATGCATGGCTTGGCTTGATATTTGTGTTTCCTAATTCTCAGTGTTTGCATGCATAGACAGTAACTGCATGTGTTTGCTAATTAAATGCATGCTATCTACGTATGTATATATATATAGTATTTGTATTGCATGAATTTCATATTTTGTGTATGTTAATGCATGCATGGTGTTACGTATATATATATATATATAAATATATGTTTATTATATATTAAATATTATTTGATTTAATTGAATTATGGAAATTCAATTGTTGCCTAGTTCATATTCCTTTCTAATTTATAATCTTGAATTGAATGTAATTATTTGTCTATTCTATATTTGTAAACGTGTTATAGTATGTGTATGATCGTTATTTGAATTCTTGAATTGAATTGCTATAAAATGTGAAATTCGTGACTTAGTGAATATGAACGCTTACTTGAACGAATGAATGGGTCGTTTATATGATTTAAATATGTTAATCATGCACATGAACGTGTTCATTACATAACATCATCTCTTATGCATTCATATCATGTTCAATGCATTGTCGTGCGTCATATATGGTTCATTTGGAGTCTTGAGTCTCACGAACACGTTACGTTGTCCCTTGTACAATTTTCTCCAGGGCGGAGGTGTCGGGTTCATAAGACACTTTCGAGTCTTCCTTTCTTCTTGATATTGTTCGGTAAGAGACGTACAAGTGGTTTTCTCTTCTAATAGCTAAAACAACCCGATATATCCCTTACGTGAAATGTTTTAAGCCAAAATACTATATTTATATATATCGAGTCATTTTGGGTAAATGATTTCAAATGTATGACCCATTTTTATTTATGAACCCTTATCCAATGTTTTGGCGAGATCAGTGAACACAATGACTATGGGGACCCGGTGATCCCCGTGCACTAGTCCCAACAAATATTAATGACGGAACGGATCTCGTTAGGAATTTTGACGAGAAAATGCTAGTCGGGCAATGAGGACTCATGAACCTCATTGCCATTATGTATGAGGTGCCGGGTCTTGCAAGCCCGTCCACCGCCCGGAGGAAGAAGGTGTAAATGTTTATGATTATGAATGAATGATTATGATTATGATTATAAAAGATTATGAATGAATGAATGTTGCATGATCGGTAATGAATGAACAAATAGACTATGCACACAAGGAGAAGGTTGGAGATTATGCACGCCCATTCGCCGGGCCATGAAGCCTTATGAATAAAATGTATGAATTTGATAGTTGTAATCCCGAGCGTTGTTTTCCTTTGTTTTACCCACTTGGCAAATATCTTAAAACCTCGCACGGGATTGTAGCATGCATGTGTGGGTGTTTAAATTCAGCGATTTAATATATGTTATGCCCTGTTTGATACCCACCAGTCTCGTATAGACTGAACCCGGATTGTTTTCAGTGTTCTTGCAGGTTTGGAGTGCTAGGCGGGAAGTCAAGTCTATTAAGTCTTTCGGTTAAGTCAGAGTCTGTCCATACGCATATTGAACTATGATTTGTTTAAGTTATGGAGAATGTATGATTTGTATTGATTACTACTACTATCATGAATTCAAGATAAGCTTACAGGAATGGAAAGAATCAGGAATTGATGTTTTATGATTTTATTTAATTTCGGGATTAGGTATCTATGCTAGTTGAACCCCGTTGCTCTTTGCTTATCTTGCTATTTATGTATGTACTTCGCTTCCGCATTGGTAATATTTCTATTTTATTGTCTCTTTGGTTGCGAAAGTTAGCTTCCGCCTAGCTTAGCGAGTGTGTATGTCCCCATTCGCCATGATTTAGCCCTTCATATTCGGGTCGGGTCTCGGTGCGGGGGATGTGGTACCTTGCGCTCTTATGTAGCACCCCGCACGGTGGGTTACCACATCCCCCGCACCTAAGCCCAATCCACATACGAGATGGGAAACCCATACATGAACCAAGCAGAGTCGAACAGGAGACCGACAAACACACACCTAAGCTAGGCGGAATGTAGACCCTACAATTTAAAACCAATCACAAAATAAAAGTGTATTCGGAAGCTAATCATTCACTCAAATAATAAAAGCATAATTAGCAAGTGACGGGTTCAACTAGCATAAATACGTAATCCCAAATATAACATAAATCATAAATGCAAACGGGGTTCAAACTATTTCCTAGAAGCCTGTCCCGAAATATAACATATCAAAATAAATCATACGGTATACATATAACATTCAAACTTATACAAATTACAAAAGTGTATGCAAAGACTTAAACTCAACAAAGACTCGACAGATTCCGCCTAGCTTGAACTCCAAAGCACACCTGTACGCTAAAAACAAAAGGGGAGAGGGGTCAGTCACACAGACTGAGTGAGGGGCTACCCACACACGCTACATATACATAAAGGGAGCAAAGCACATTCACACACACAGTTCGTGAACTCAAGGATAGTTTTTCTACGCCAAACTTTGCCCGTGATACATACATATAGGGAGTCTTATCAAAACGGAACAAGTCATAACTTAACAGATTCATACGTATTAAACATTTCAAAACAGAACTTATCATATCAAATCATTTCATACTATAGCTTCTACTTTCCTAGAGATTCATGTTTTACTTTTATCAAGAATCTATCCCTGTTTCACGCACTTAGCAAAGCATACATACAAAACTCGGCGGATACGAGTACCTAATCCCATCCCGAGCTCATCTGACTAAACATACAACCAAATAAAAACAAACGTATAACATACTTACACATTAAACTCTTTCTCCGGTGATGGAAGGGTTGCGCGACCCTAACCATCTATACAGAAGAGGGGAACGTGCATACTCAACCCTCAGGTTCCCATCCCCCTACCAAACCTCCTGGTGGGTTTCGGGTTAGTCCTATCAAACTTGGAGAATGTACACATGGGTGATAACCGACAATCCCATGGCCGTCCCGGGTCTCCCTTACCCATAACTCCGGGGCCCAACATATCAGAAAATATCATAACGGAGCATATTAGATCATATCATAACCCGCTACAGCACTTAACGTATCAAGACTTATATAACGTACCATACCTTGCAATAACTATGCTTTACATACCTCTCCGTTTCAAATCCATAACATATCCATAGCTTGTAGCACTCGGCTCATAAGGGGCACACGATTTGGAACATAGTTTAACGTTGCAAACATAATAAACCATACCAAATCAGAACAAGCATGCATAGTCTTGTACATAGCGTATCTTACTTGTAAATTCATAGCAAATTTATAAACGTACATATCTAGCACATATTTACTTATACTTAAGGTTATAGTTTGCATGCATAGAAAACGAGCACGTTTCATAGGGTTTAACTATAACCTAACCTCACCTTACAACAACGGAACCGAGAACGAGACAAATACTCCACCCAGGAATTACCACGTCTCACGAAACACCACCTCGGGTGCTCCAGTACAAACTAAAGATAGAACACAGAACTTACACTCAAGGATGAACCACATAGACGCACGGCTTATGCATAGGCACTTAAAAGATGCAAACACTTGGGCGAAACTCATATTCAAGTCAGTTACATTCAATTCAAGACATTAGATAGCCCCACATATTCATTTATAATCAGACAACACATTCATCTGCACAATTAATGCATATTACGAGGTGGAGAAACATAACAAGGTCCATACGTGCCTCGTGCAATTAATTCACATTACATAAGCAACATAAAATGCATATAAAAGCAAATGAATACACATAAACATGGTATAACCAATTAGGAACAAGTTAGAAGGTGGGAAGATATGAGAAAAATGGAATAAAACACAAAATAGGGCTCCGAGTGAAAATAGGCCAAAGTTGATAGTTTTACCGAAACGGACAAGCCTTTGGAAAATGGGAATAACTTGAGTTTGAGAAGTTGGAATTGAGTTTTATTTCTTGGAAATGAAATTATACAGATAGATCTTTCCAATGATATATGGCATAAATCTTGGTTCAAAGGGATCCGAAAATGGCGGAGGTTTGAAGTTGAACGAGTGCAGAATTTCGGTGAAGTGGCGACACCAAATCAAAATGGTTATATCTCACAATATAGAAATTTTTTTAAGATGATTCCAATTGGAGAGTGTTCTAGACTCAAAGAGGTTGATCTTTTCCAAATTTCAGGTCAAACGGAGTTCGGATGAAGGGGTACCCGACCGGGGAGATTACAAGGCAAAATCCTAGGGAAAAGAGTCCAGAAACTTTCTATACTCAAGGTCCCCGCCCGGGGAGCCTTTCTGGGCAGCAAAAACATAGCAGAAACAGGGTTGCTCGCGGGAGATACCAAAAATTACAAAATCCACCTCCAAACTCAACCAAATCAAGCAAGAATTAAGGTATAATATCACACATACATGCTCTATCACATATATCAAACTCAAGGCATAAAAACAAGGGTTAAACAAGCTGCCAAAATCATACAAACTCAAGGTAATGACCAAAATTCTTCCACAAACTTATCAAGCTAGCTCACAAGAACAACATATATCATATTTAACTTCAAAGATGCAAGAGAAAAAGCATACTTTCAACTTTTCATTCAAAGGAACTATCCATTGTCATCTTTATTTCACACCAAGACTTGGATTCCAAGAGCAAAGAATGGTATGAGAAGAAAGACCACGTTGGGGAGTGTCGGAATCTTACCTCGGATTGTCGAAGAAGTGGACGGATGAAGCAAAACTTGATCTTGAAGAGGTTAGGGCTTGGGAACTCTTTTTCTCTCTCTCTCTCTCGCTTACTTATCTCGTTTGAAAATGGGGTGTAAGGAGCTGATATTTTAGCTATTTCTAGAGCTAAAATGGGTAGGGCAAGTGAAAACGGGTCAGGTCAAAAGTTCCGATCCGAAACGATAGGGCAATCAAACGGTTTTAGAAATTAAAAAGGTTATTTCATCAAGTCCGAATCATTGAAACGAACTCAATGACGAGGTTGGAATTCGCATTCGATTTACCGAGCTTAAGGTAGCTACGAAGGCTCAAACACCCTAATTAACAATTATTGGACGATTGAGTTCAAGTACATTAATTAAATTCTAACGCACACATAAAATAAGATGCAAATTGACATGTAAGGCAAGCGAATTCACATAAGTCACGAACATACAAAATTAAACTCTCTCGTGATGTCAAACCTGGATTGCCGAGAAGACGGGCTGTCATATCCTAGCGAGGGTCGGTAACATCGTAGTTTGGTGGAACTAGCATATGGGGTTAACCGTCAGCCTATGCTTTCCCCGATAGCCACGTATACTAAGTCCCAGGGCCCCCATTTATTGTGATCAATCAATTCTCGCCAAAAACAATAGGTAGGATTCATTAAAGAAAAGGGCTTTACCTTAAAACATTTACTCTTAAAAGGACTCGATATATACATATAATAAGTTGGCTTAAAACTTTGCACATTGGATATATTGGGTCAATTTATCTAATAGAAGAGAAACCCACCTTAGAAGCAAAAGAATGGCACAAGAACCTCACTGACCGGCCTCGTCTCTATCCGGACCCAAATCTATGTAAGAATTAAAGTGAGACTCAATATGACCACAAACGACGCATGGCAATGTAATGAACATGATATGTGATGCATAAGAGATAAAATCATGTTATGAAGATGTTCATGTGCACAATTAATGCCTTAGAGACATATAAACAAGCAATTCATTCAATAAGTGAAGGTATCATATTCACTCAAGTTCATATCTTTCATAATTAATATCAATTCAAGCCATGAACTTCATAAAACATATATCAATATGTTAACAATGCATATAAATCATAAAAGATGTGACTGAATAACATACGGAATGAATAAATGAAGAGAAAAGACATGCTTGCAAGAAAGAGGTGAGACATGGGGGTGTCTCCTCTCAAGGCCAAGGGAAGACACGCCCGTGTCTGAGTACAGGCACCAAAATGGCAGGAGACACGGGGGTGTCTCATGCCAAGGCATAAATGAGACATTCTTATGTCTGGGTAGAGGTACAAAAAGGCAGGGAGACACGCTTGTGTCTCCAAAATGACATGGGGGTGTCCCTGCATGGTAACAACTCTCTCTTGTGGAAATGGAGCTGAAATCGAACCAAAAGCAAAGGAAAAACAAGGCATACAAGGAGAACAAAGTTTACACTTATCAACCAAGCCAAAAATACAAGAAAAGCAACTTAAGAACTCCATCTAAAAGCCCTAAAACACACGCAGCAGTTGATCCAAGGAGTGTAGTTCATATATCCAAGTTTTGAGTTCAAGAACTAAACAATTCTTCAAAGCCATTAATGGTAACTCATTTATTACACAACTACCATGAATTAGGAGTCATAAATTGAAGTTAAGGAGTTCATATGATCAATAAATATGCCTCAACTTATCTCAACATTCATGCTAGACAAGAATTCCAAATTTGAAGCAAACCCTCACTATTCATGCATCTCTTCAAAACCAAATTAAATCATGCTCAAACCACAAAATTCATGGAGAAAAATGAGCATAGAAGAGTGAGGAATCCAAAAATACCATTACCTTCAAGAGATGGTAAAGTATGGAGGTGAAATGAGCTCAAATTCATAAGATGGGAATAGTCCTTCTCTTCTCCTCTTTTTCCTTCTTGTTGGAGCAGCTTTTTTTCCTTCTTTTTAGGTGTGTGGTTTGAATTGTAGCTGATAGGGAAGATAGAGGGGTGGTTCTTGTTTATATGAGTCAAAGTTTGGGGTTAAAAAGGGGTTGGTATGGCGCAGAAGTACAATAATGGTCAAAGGTAGTCACTTAGGTACAAGGTGCTCGGTTCGGTGGAATTTCGAAGGTTCAAATGGACTTAGAATATTTTGAGGCTTATTCCATTAGACCCAAATCATTGTAACAAGTCCAATGGTGGTGATGGAATTCAAATCCAAATTCCCGTGCTCAAGTTATACTTCCCGGAACCCAAGGTGTGCTAAATGCTCTTTAGCCCCTTTTTGGTCCCGTTCATAAAAACGATCCAAAAACCAAATCAAATAAGTTCAAAATCATACAACGATCATAAAAGCATGTTCATAACACACATATCCTATGCATATCAAGTTTTCACGAAAATCGAAAATCAATTTGGATGCAAGAAGTATACATTCATAATCATACGGGGCATAACATTCATAAAATTCAACATAAAATCCGTAACAAATATTCATAAAAATTCAAAGATATCACATAATATAATAATAAACATATAATTGCATAATTTAAATAATTTAAATGTGCAATTAATAAACACATAACATCATACCTGTACGGTCAAATAGTCGGGGTATTACATTTTATGTGAAACTGCATTAAACAAGATTAATTAAAGTGGATAATTGAAAACGTTTACGAAAAACCCTAGTTCACTATTCCTACTACGAATGGTTTTAATTCGGAAAATGTTTTCTCTTTGAATTTGCACTACATGAATTATTTCAAGATTTTTGAGGTGTTTTACAACTCTTGATTCAAACCCTAGCTCGAGATTTTTAAGAAAACGTTTGTACGAGAGAATTCACTATTCATCCTACGTTTCTAACTTTTTATCGGTAAAACGTTTCATAGTTGATATTGGACTCAAAACGGTTCTTGATTTATTTTATGATTTTGTAAAACAATCCGGACTTCCAAATCATTCTCGAGAGTCGTTTTTCACTCTTGTTTAGTTTAGGGCTCAAAGTTACTATTCTTTAAAATTAATGTATCTTTTAAACGGTAAATCCGATTTCGACGTATGAATAGTCATTTCGAAGCTAATTTTTATCCCGATCGAATGATAAAATTTCCATCAACTTATCCTCGTGTTTTGGGTGTTAAATGACCAAAATACCCCCTGATTTCCCATTATTTCTTCAAGAACAAAGTTAGCTTCGAAGAGAAGTTTTACCATTTTGCTCTCCTACCCTTGGAGATACTTTTATTGCAAGGTGAGGGGCTTCCCAACAACTATAAATAGAGCCCTCATCCCCTCATTTTCTGTTGCACCAAGTCTTGTGTTGACAAGCACTCTCCTCTCCCTCTTTTGCTCTCATTGCCGAGAGCTTCCCTATAGTTTAGGTTAGTTGTTTTATTTTTTTCATGTTATGTTTTGTTTAGTTTATGCTTTTATATTATGGTATGTTATATTATGTTTAGGTTGGGTCTTAGGGTCTTCCCTAAGACATATAGGATTTTATTTTATGCATTTATTATATAGTTTTTATGATATGTTTGTTAGTAGTGAATTATGAATTAATTGTTTAGTATATGCTATGAAATGTTATGAATTGCTTTAGTATATGGTACGATCATGTTATGGAGCCGTTATATGATGATAATTGATGTGACACCCCGTTTTCCAACAAGCCAGGTACGAGGTCACGTGAGAGTTTAATTCGGTAATTATATGATTTATGTCGCGTCACATGCTAATGTGTTGACGTGTAATTTTATTACGTGCGGCTTAGAATTTATTAAATGTACTTGGACTCAATTGTCCAATAATTGCTCATTAAGAACCTAATTTTAATTAGGGTGTTTGACCCCTCGTGACTACCTTGAGCTCGGGAATTCGAATTCGAATTCTAACCTTACCATTGAGTTCGTTTCGGTGATTCGGATTCGATGAAATTAACCTTATAATTTTCTAAAGCCATTTGATATCCCTACAGTTTTAAAATCCGATCGGCGTGGACCGGATCCTTTTGACCCGACCCATTTAACCGACCCGTTTCAGCCCCTAAGAGGCTGAAAATATCAGCCTCTCTCTATCTCATTTTATTTTCACGTTGGAACAAGAAAGAAAAGGAAGAGAAAAAGAAGGGTTTCTCCATCTTCAACTTTGAGCTCAAGCTTCGTCTCCATTTCTCATCCAATCAACGATCCAAGGTAAGATATGAACTTCACTCCTCGTGTGCTTCGTTTTCTCCCGATTGAATCTCTTTTCTCTTGCTTATTTTCATGCCTTTGGAGAAGATGATAAATAGTAATAATATGTCAAAATTTGCTCCCTTGCTCTCATACTTGAATATTATGTTCCAAGACTGATACAGATTGTTCTCTTAAGCTCCGTTGTCGTTTAATTGTTAAAATTATGATCATTGACTGATTGTAGCTCAAAACTCCATTAATGGAGCTTGATTATACTTTAATGGCAACTTGTTTAATCCTTGTTTTCTTGCCTTGAATTTAAGATATGTAATAGAGCATGTTTACATGAATTTGTGCTTTGATTTTATTGCATTTGGTTGAGTTTGGAGGTGGATTTGCAAAAATTGGTTCCTCCCTCCTATACCCCTGTTTCTGCTATGTTTTAGCTGTCCAGAATGTCTACCCGGGCGGGTAGATTTTGTACACAAAAGTACCCGGGCGGTTACTTTATTGCAGGAGAGTTTCTGCGCTCTTTTTCCCCGGCCGGGTAGATTTTGACTTGTATTTTCCCGGGCCGGGTACTCCCTCATCCGAACTTCGTTTGACCTGATTCTTGAGCTGTTGGAAACCTTTTAAAGTCTAGAAAAACCTCCAATTGGAATCCTCTCATTATCCTTTCTAATTTGTAAGATATAGTCAATTCTTTTTGGTGTCGCCACTTTACCGATGATCTGCTTTCGTCCAACTTCGGGTCTACGCCATTTTTACCTCGCTTTGAACCACAAGTAGAGATACATACCATTTTAAAGGTATATGTGTCTAGTTTCATTTAAAATAAACAAAAATTAATTCCTACTTCTAGACCTCGTGATATTCCAATTTTCCTTCCACTTGCGCATTTCCGAAAACTGTTAGCTTTTGCCAAACTTCGCCAAAACCCGTTTTATCGCTTTCCTTTCACCTCCTCGACCTCTTATTTGACTTACATGCATTGTATACTTGCCTAATTGAGTGATTAAATCATTGATGTGTCTAAATGACATTACTTGTGCGCATGAACACGATCACACTATTTCATGACATATTTATGAATCATGCCACGACATGATGCACCACTTGATGAACATCGTCGTGCGTCCTACTTGGTTCCATTTTGAGTCTTGTCTCACACGTATTGTCATTGTCCTTCTTGCTCAGTGATCTCCTCGGTGGAGACTTTCCGTGTAACGCCCCGTGTTTTCACACGTGCAGGTAAGAGTTACGTGCGCCATTACATTTAATTATATGAGTTTATATCTTGTTTTACTAATTGAATTTGTTTCTAATTTCATTTAATTGTTTAAATTTTATATGAATTCTAATTTGAGTTATGAACATATGAATGAAATTGTGAGAATATGAATTTCATGAATTCGGTGTGAATTGAATGAAATTACGTGTTCCGTGTAATCGTGGACTTGATTGTAACTTATTTGAATGTTTTGGACTCAATTGGAAATTGAGTTTGGGCTTAATTGCCACTTTTTGAAAGTTTAGGGACCTATTTGTATATAGGCAACCCTGAACGGTTTTCGCGATATCTTCAGCTCCGGACCTCGAAATCGAGATCTGTAATCGGCGTTGAACTTGTTTCGACGTTACCTATCCATTAAACTTGACCTTATACTTTTTCGATACCGTTTGAACCTTCGACAATGAACTTTTCCACAACCTCGACCCTATAATTGTTTGAACCGTTTATTAAACGAACCGGACTTGAACCGACCCGTATCCTACCCATTTAGCACTAAATATAAGCATATTCCTTTTCCTTGCCTCCCCATTCATTGATCATTATCAGCTCCAAGAGAGAGAAGAGATGCTCCAAAAAACCCTCCATTGTTGATCATCCAAACCTTGAGCTCAAGGGTTACTAATCCTCCATCTCCTTTCAAGGTAATTAATAATTTGTAAACTCCTTCTCCTCCTCTATCTTTTCATCTAGGAATAGCTTGGCCTGAGTGAAGGATTCTTGTGTTTTGAGTATGAGCATGAATTGAGGGTTTGTGCTTGCTCTTTGGTTCTAATGCTTCTAAGTGAAAGTTGATGCATGAAATATGACCCTTGTAACTTCCTTATCATTTTTATATGCTTGGATCTCATGTTGGTTGTGTATAGCATGATATGCCATTAATGGAGCTTGAAGCTTCCATGGATGAAAGCTTGTTATTGGATGATATTTTGCCAACTTTATGTATAAGTTCTTGCATATATCAATGGATTACAGGATATATATGAGTTTTGTGACTTAATTGCATGTCTAAGAGTGTATAAGAGCTTCCTTATGGCTGCCCCTGTTTTTCAAAGCTTTTCCCTCGAGAAACAGAGCTTCTGCTCTGTTTTTCTTGGCAAAACGATGAGCTGACACGGCCGTGTCAGCTTTGAACTGAAAATGGACACGGCCGTGTTGGGCTCTCGACTTTGATTTTTTTTTTTTCTGAATTTAACCTCGGACACGGCCGTGTCTAAATGCTTTGAAAACTAAACACGGCCGTGTCAAGCCCTCGACTCTGAATTTTTGGATTTTTAAACCTCGGACACGGCCGTGTCCGTTTCCTTTGAAAACTCAACACGGCCGTGTCATTTGAAATGGCAGCTTTGGGGAACCTCTTTTCTTGCTTTTATCTCGTTTATTGCTCGTAATGGTGGATTATATGTAACATGATTATGTTAAAGTAATGTTTTATGATTGATATATGATAGTGATAACCTTCTGAAATGCAAGTATGAAAGTATGAACGATATGAACGGGAAAGAATACGGTTTTACCGTATAATAAACGAAACTTGGTGAATCATGTGTTTAATTGAATTCTATGATATTCATGACCATATTTGAACATATTATTGCATTTTAAGCATTCCTTATCATGATATTGCATAGCCGAGCGTCAAATGTGGTCATAATTGAGTCTCACACTACCTTTGTCACACAGATCTTGATCCAGTGGGTGACGAGGTCGGGCAGTGAGAGCTTTGTCGGGTTCTTTTTGTCTATCAGGTGGGTTTTTCTTCTATTAGATAACAATATGACCCCGAACACCTAATGTGCAAGATTTTGGCCAAAACTCTATATAGGTATTTATACCAAGTTTTTTAACGAACAAATGATTTTGAACGAAAGCCTTTTTCTTGACTATCCTACCAAATGTTTTGGCGAGTAATGAATGAGTGATCACAATGAATGAGGGCCCGGGACTTAGTGTAGTGGTGAACCGGGGAAGCTTAGGCTGACGGGGATCAATTTATACTAGTTCCAACAATTTCGACAACCTGGATTTCACTAGGAGATTAGTGAATGAAAGGGGTCCCGCACTTTTGGGGATTCATGTACCCCTCTAGCATTAATGAATGAGGGTTCGGGCCTTGCAAACCCGTTCCCTACCCGGAGGAAAAAGGAGTATATGAATGATCGAATGAATGTGCACAAAAGAATGAATGCATGAACGAATGAATGAATGATTGATTAAAGGATTACACGAGGTGGTGGTTGGAGATAATGCACGCCCTCTCGCCGGGCTATTAATGACCTAATGAATGAACGGTTATAATCCTATTCGTTGTATCTTATTTACCCACTTGGGGAAAAAGGGTTCTAAACCTCGAGTAAGGATTATAACTTGCATGTACGTGTTTAAATTCCGCATTATTATGTTACTATGCCTATCTTTTTATACCCACCAGTCTGTCTAAGACTGAACCCGGAGTTGTTTCAGTTGTTTTTACAGGAAGGGATGCTAGGCGGGATACAAGTCTGAGAGAGAGTCTTGCATGGTGTCTAGCCTTTCTTTCGTTACACTCATACTCTTACTTTTATTGATACTTTGGATTTTATTTATGTATGGAGCGTACATGTATATGGTACCTATATGTATCGTATTCAGACTTAAATATTGGTACATAGAGCGTGTAGCTCAATATATGAATTACATGTTGGTACCTAGAGCACCTAGCTCAATATATAATATATGAATGATTGCTTCCGCTTTTCTATTGCTCTGTTTGTTTGTTGTTGTTGTTGGGGTTTAAGTTATAGGTTAGTCCCGCCTGGCTTAGCGAGTGTGTATGTCTCCATTCGCTATGATTCGACATGTGTATGGAAATCCATTTTGTACACGGGTCGGGTCATGGTGCTGGGGATGTGACGTCTCGCGCTCGGGCGTTACATCCTTTGAGTGGTATCAGAGCCCAGGGTTGCAAAACCAGGGTTCTAGTGTTGTGTTGAGTCAGTAGGTTGTTCGGCTGTAGGAATTACTTGTAATGTGGAGCATTTGCATTTTATATGATAAGGTGCTTTGATTCTTGACTTGAATGATTAAATGAATTTACTGCATTGTCACGCATGAACTAAAATTAGCACGCATGTTAGTGTTTGAGTGAACAGGATGCCTCCTAGAAGACATCGGGAAAGGTCTCCGGATCGTCATCATCATAGAGATCGTTCTCCTAATCCTCCACAACCGCCTATGAATATGGAGCACTTTATGGAGGCGGTATATAACTACGTGGAACATAGAAGGGCTCAGGATCCTCCAGTACAACCTCAGGCTGAACAACAAGCACCTCCTCCAAATAACCCGAGAGATCATCATGGGTTGTTTTTGAGTTATAATCCACCAAGGTTTTCCGGTTCGGTGGATGATGCGATATCCGAGGGATGGCTTACAAGGATTGAGAGGATTTTCAATGTTCGCCAATTTACCTCTCAAGAGAAAGCTCAATTTGCCATTTTCCAACTGGATGGAGAGGCTTATGATTGGTGGGAACGTACGAGAGAGAAGCTCGAGGTGGAAGGAGAAGAAGTCAATTGGGATGTTTTTGTAAGGGAGTTCAGAGAGGTTTTTGTTCCTGAAGTTGTGCGAGAAAGAAAAGAACAAGAATTTATGGATCTGAAGCAAGGGACTCGCACGGTGGCTCAATATCTTTCTCTTTTCAACAGACTTGGAAAGTATGCACCTCATATTACACGGGATGAAAAAAGAAAGGGAAAGAAATTTATAGCGGGATTGAGACAGGATCTAAGGCATGGGCATGCAGGCCATAATTTTGAGTCTTTTGCTGACACTGTACAAAGGGCTCTGGTGTTGGAAGAGGAATACAAGAAAAAGGACCCCATACCTCGCATGCAAATGGGACAAGGATCGGGGTTTGGAAAGGGAAAAAGGCCTATGGTATCTCCTCCTCAGCCATTTCAAGGGAAAGTTAAGAGGTTTCGACCTACAGGAGCTGCACTCTGAAGCCACAAGCACGTCCAGCTACTTCTGACCCTCGACATGATAGGTCACCATGTCTATATTGTGGAGGCCCGACTCACACCTACAACACTTGCAGAAGGAGGTTGGGACAGTGTTTGATTTGTGGGAAGACAACACATATGGCCAATACTTGTCCAGATAAGACTCCGGGCTATCAACCGGGAGCTCAGAGGCCGATGATCCCAGCTCGTGCTTATGCCCTTACGGGTGAAGAGCAGGATGTGGAAGCCAATCCCAATGCTATGGTGGAAGGTACGATATGCATCCATAACATGAACATACATGCATTATTTGACCCTGGCACTACTCATTCGTTTATTTCTTGTAAATTGATTGATACTTTGTGTTTGCCTGTTACGTGCTTAAATGCTTATTATGTGGTGAGTTCGCCGTTGGGTGGCAGTCTTAAGACGGATCGGGTGGTTAGAGACTGTGTGTTTGGGTTTGAAGGTAGAGAATATCAGGCAGATTTGGTGGTAATGCCGATGAATAGATATGGGGTTATTCTGGGAATGGATTGGTTGTTTCAGTACCACGCCACGGTTGATTGTTTCACCAAGACAGTGAGGTTGGGAGAAGAAGTGACATTGGGGAAAGAATCAGAGATTGCACCTCTCTTGTCGTTTACTGAAGCTCCCAAGTTGATAAGGAATGGGGCAACGGGATTCATTGCCTATATCTTGAATAAGCCGAAAGATCAGGAGAAACTCGAAGAGACAGAAGTGGTGAAGGAATATATTGAGGTGTTCCCTGAAGTTTTAGGTTCTTTGCCTCCGGATCGAGAGATCGAATTTGTAATAGACTTATATCTGGGATCTGAACCTTATTCTAAGACTCCTTATCGGATGGCACCGACAGAGTTACAGGAGTTGAAAGTTCAGTTGGAAGATCTTCTCAAGAACAGTTATATTCGGCCAAGTTCATCATCGTGGGGCGCGCCGGTTCTCTTTGTTGAAAAGAAAGATGGAACTTTAAGGATGTGTATTGACTACCGGGAGTTGAATTGGATGACTGTAAAGAATAAGTATCCATTGCCTAATATAGAGGATTTGTTTGACACGCTACAAGGGTCGAGAGTATATTCCAAGCTTGATTTAAGGCAAGGATATTATCAGTTAAAGATTAAGGAGGAAGATATTCCTAAGATAGGATTTAATACCCGGTATGGACATTATGAATTCGTGGTGATGCCGTTTGGATTAACTAACGCGCCGGCAGCTTTTATGGACATGATGCATCGGATTTTCCGGCCGTATTTGGATAAGTTTGTTGTGATCTTCATCGATGATATTTTGGTATACTCAAGGTCAGAAGAGGATCATGCTCGGCATTTGAGATTGGTATTGGAGACTCTAAGGGATAACCAGCTCTATGCCAAGTTCAGTAAATGTGAGTTCTGGATTGACAGGGTGAGTTTCTTAGGACATATCATTTCGAGCAAAGGATTAGAAGTGGATCCTTCGAAAATAGAGGCAGTTTCACAGTGGCAGAGTCCTAAAAATGTGTCTAAGATCCGAAGTTTCTTGGGTTTAGCCGGTTATTACCGAAGATTTGTTATGGATTTTTCTAAGATAGCGTCTCCGTTGACCCGATTAACCAAGAAAGAAGTTCAGTTTAAATGGGATGAGAAGTGTGAAGCCAATTTTCCACTCTTGAAGGATAAGTTAACTTCTGCGCCGATACTTGCACTTCCGGATGGTATTGAAGGGTTTATGATGTATACGGATGCTTCCCATGAAGGCTTAGGTTGTGTTTTGATGCAAAACGGGAGTGTAATTGCTTATGCCTCTAGGAAATTGAAAGAGCATGAGAAGAATTATCCCACTCACGACCTTGAACTTGCAGCGGTGATTTTTGCCTTAGGGAAGTGGAGACATTATTTGTATGGGACTGCTTTTGAGATTTTCACCGATCATAAGAGTCTTCAGTATTTGTTTTCTCAAAAAGATTTGAATAGAAGGTAGCGTCGTTGGATGGAGACTCTCGAGGACTATGATTGTGTGATTAAGTATCACCCGGGTAAAGCTAACGTGGTCGCGGATTCATTGAGCAGGAAGGCTAGTATATCCCATCTGAAGGTAAATATTGAACAACCAATGGAATTGGTTAAGATAAAGGCTCGTATTAGTAACATCTTAGTACGTCCAGAATTAAGGCAACAGATATTTGAGGCACAACGGAAGGATGTTGAGATTCAGAAGTTGATTGAGAAGGCTCGATCGGACTCCGAGTGTCCGTTTGGATTCGATGATATAGGAATCTTTCGATTCAAGAACAGAGTGGTAGTTCCAACAAAATTGAGAAGAGCTATTTTGGATGAAGCTCATAAAACTGTTTATTCGGTACATCCTGGTGGAAACAAGATGTATCAGGACTTGAAACAGTATTATTGGTGGAACGGGCTGAAGAGAGACGTGGTGAATTATGTGAAGCATTATCTGACTTGCCAGTTAGTGAAAGTTGAGCATCAGAAGCCGTTAGGATTGTTACAGCCACTACCTATTCCAGAATGGAAATGGGAACAAATAGCAATGGATTTTGTTTTGGGTTTACCTAGAGTGAAAGGTGGATTCGATGGGATTTGGGTAATCGTGGACAGGTTAACCAAGTCAGTGCATTTTCTTGCAGTTCGGATGTCAGATAAGATCGGTAAGTTGGCTAAGAGGTATTGTGATGAGATTGTTCGGTTACATGGAGTGCCAGCTAGTATTGTTTCAGACAGGGATCCAAGATTTACTTCCAAGTTCTGGCAAGAGTTACAGAAGTGTTTGGGAACTAAGCATCAATTCAGTACAGCTTTTCATCCACAGACTGACGGGCAATCTGAAAGGTTAATCAGATATCTTGAGGATATGTTAAGGGCGTGTGCGTTGGATTTCTCGAGTTCATGGAATGAACAATTGCCCTTAATTGAGTTTGCCTACAATAATAGTTATCAAGCTTCTATAGAAATGGCACCGTATGAGTTTCTTTATGGAAGAAAGTGTCGATCCCCGTTGTTTTTCGATTTGGAAGAATGGAAGTGGAGTAAGCAAGAAGGGGTACAAAGAGGTGAAAAGAAAGATAAACCTTCCAAAGCTATTCAAGATGCTATTGAAAAGGTTCAAATTATCCGACAACGGATGAAAGTAGCCCAAGATCGACAGAAAAGTTATGCAGATAAGCAAAGGAAAGATCTTGAATTTGAAGTTGGGGATAGGGTATTCCTGAAAGCTTCACCTCGGAAAGGATTTACCCGAATTGGAAAAGGAGGAAAGTTGAATCCCCGATATTTGGGACCTTATGAGATTTTGGAGAGAATCAGAGATACAGCTTACAGATTGGATTTGCCTCCAAGTTTAACGGGTATTCACAATGTCTTCCATGTATCACAACTTCGGAAGTACTATCCCGATGAATCAGTGATCATACCGGTTGAAGAGAAAATGAAGAAGTTCTATCCCGAGTTGTTTCCGACCGAGCAATGAATCCGAGGACGGATTCTCTTTAAGGGGGAGAGGTTGTAACACCCCGGGTTTTCACATGTGCAGGTAAGAGTTACGTTCGCCATTACATTTAATTATATGAGTTTATATCTTGTTTTACTAATTGAATTTGTTTCTAATTTGATTTAATTGTTTAAATTTTATATGAATTGTAATTTGAGTTATGAACATATGAATGAAATTGTGAGAATATGAATTTCATGAATTCGGTGTGAATTGAATGAAATTACGTGTTCCGTGTAATCGTGGACTTGATTGTAACTTATTTGAATGTTTTGGACTCAATTGGAAATTGAGTTTGGGCTTAATTGCCACTTTTTGAAAGTTTAGGGACCTATTTGTATATAGGCAACCCTGAACGGTTTTCGCGATATCTTCAGCTCCGGACCTCGAAATCGAGATCCGTAACCGGCGTTGAACTTGTTTCGACGTTACCTATTCATTAAACTTGACCTTATACTTTTTCGATACCGTTTGAACCTTCGACAATGAACTTTTCCACAACCTCGACCCTATAATTGTTTGAACCGTATATTAAACGAACCGGACTTGAACCGACCCGTATCCTACCCATTTAGCACTAAATATCAGCATATTCCTTTTCCTTGCCTCCCCATTCATCGATCATTATCAGCTCCAAGAGAGAGAAGAGAAGCTCCAAAAAACCCTCCATTGTCGATCATCCAAACCTTGAGCTCAAAGGTTACTAATCCTCCATCTCCTTTCAAGGTAATTAATAATTTGTAAACTCCTTCTCCTCCTCTATCTTTTCATCTAGGAATAGCTTGGCATGAGTGAAGGATTCTTGTGTTTTGAGTATGAGCATAAATTGAGGGTTTGTGCTTGCTCTTTGGTTCTAATGCTTCTAAGTGAAAGTTGATGCATGAAATATTACCCTTGTAACTTCCTTATCATTTTTATATGCTTGGATCTCATGTTGGTTGTGTATAGCATGATATGCCATTAATGGAGCTTGAAGCTTCCATGGATGAAAGCTTGTTATTGGATGATCTTTTGCCAACTTTATGTATAAGTTCTTGCATATATCAATGGATTACAAGAAATATATGAGTTTTGTGACTTAATTGCATGTCTAAGAGTGTATAAGAGCTTCCTTATGGCTGCCCCTGTTTTTGCAAGCTTTTCCCTCGAGAAACAGAGGTTCTGCTCTGTTTTTCTTGGCAAAACGATGAGCTGAGACGGCCGTGTCAGCTTTGAACTGAAAATGGACACGGCCGTGTTGGGCTCTCGACTTTGATTTTTTTCTGAATTTAACCTCGGACACGGCCGTGTCCAAATGCTTTGAAAACTTAACACGGCCGTGTCAAGCCCTCGACTCTGAATTTTTGGATTTTTAAACCTCGGACACGGCCGTGTCCGTTTCCTTTGAAAACTCAACACGGCCGTGTCATTTGAAATGGCAGCTTTGGGGAACCTCTTTTCTTGCTTTTATCTCGTTTATTGCTCGTAATGGTGGATTATATGTAACATGATTATGTTAAAGTAATGTTTTATGATTGATATATGATAGTGATAACCTTCTGAAATGCAAGTATGAAAGTGTGAACGATATGAACGGGAATGAATACGGTTTTACCGTATAATAAACGAAACTTGGTGAATTATGTGTTTCATTGAATCCTATGATATTCATGACCATATTTGAACATATTATTGCATTTTAAGCATTCCTTAACATGATATTGCATAGCCGAGCGTCAAATGTGGTCATAATTGAGTCTCACACTACCTTTGTCACACAGATCTTGATCCAGTGGGTGACGAGGTCGGGCAGTGAGAGCTTTGTCGGGTTCTTTTTGTCTATCAGGTGGGTTTTTCTTCTATTAGATAACAACATGACCCCGAACACCTAATGTGCAAGATTTTGGCCAAAACTCTATATAGGTATTTATACCAAGTTTTTTAACGAACAAATGATTTCGAACGAAAGCCTTTTTCTTGACTATCCTACCAAATGTTTTGGCGAGTAATGAATGAGTGATCACAATGAATGAGGGCCCGGGACTTAGTGTAGTGGTGAACCGGGGAAGCTTAGGCTGACGGGGATCAATTTATTCTAGTTCCAACAATTTCGGCAACCTGGATTTCACTAGGAGATTAGTGAATGAAAGGGGTCCCGCACTTTTGGGGATTCATGTACCCCTCTAGCATTAATGAATGAGGGTTCGGGCCTTGCAAACCCGTTCCCTACCCGGAGGAAAAAGGAGTATATGAATGATCGAATGAATGTGCACGAAAGAATGAATGCATGAACGAATGAATGAATGATTGATTAAAGGATTACACGAGGTGGTGGTTGGAGATAATGCACGCCCTCTCGCCGGGCTATTAATGACCTAATGAATGAAATGAACGGTTATAATCCTATTCGTTGTATCTTATTTACCCACTTGGGGAAAAAGGGTTCTAAACCTCGAGTAAGGATTATAACTTGCATGTACGTGTTTAAATTCCGCATTATTATGTTACTATGCCTATCTTTTTATACCCACCAGTCTGTCTAAGACTGAACCCGGAGTTGTTTCAGTTGTTTTTGCAGGAAGGGATGCTAGGCGGGATACAAGTCTGAGAGAGAGTCTTGCATGGTGTCTAGCCTTTCTTTCGTTACACTCATACTCTTACTTTTATTGATACTTTGGATTTTATTTATGTATGGAGCGTACATGTATATGGTACCTATATGTATCGTATTCAGACTTAAATATTGGTACATAGAGCGTGTAGCTCAATATATGAATTACATGTTGGTACCTAGAGCACCTAGCTCAATATATAATATATGAATGATTGCTTCCGCTTTTCTATTGCTCTGTTTGTTTGTTGTTGTTGTTGGGGTTTAAGTTATAGGTTAGTCCCGCCTGGCTTAGCGAGTGTGTATGTCTCCGTTCGCTATGATTCGACACGTGTATGGAAATCCATTTCGTACACGGGTCGGGTCATGGTGCGGGGGATGTGACGTCTCGTGCTCGGGCGTTACATTCCGGTTTCGTAGTCCTTCTCTTGGTCTTTCTTGCACTTGGAGGTGAGGGTTTTCTTTATAAACGACCCATAACCTTGCACGAATTAAAAGTATGCCAAATGGTTTTCATATTAAAGTTAACCATATCTTTTATACCGGCTATGTACCGAAAATGATTTATAAACTGCATAGTGTTAATCCTGGCCTGTTTTGCGAGCTATTCCTGATTGGCCCCCGCTTTCCTAGCGCTGGCTAGCCGGTGTGGATCTTATACCTGTTCTTGGGCCCAGGGGCTTCTGTATTGAGGGAACCGGGGAGGCATCGGGCCGACGGTGAGCTCTTGCACAGGTCCCACCCTGTTGGACCAACCCGGACATCTGCCAGGAGGTTTGGTAGAAGATGGAATTCCGGTTTGGGGGAGTCATGAACCCGCCTTACCACTGTTACTGGATGACTAGGGCTAGCTACCCGAACCATCACCTGCGAAGGAGATTAAATTGTACCTGTTTTCTTGCATTGATCATTTTATAATCCTGATTCCTGCCTGCCTGACTGTTTATTGTTCTTGTCATGTTAATAAGTGGAAAGTTGAGTCCAGGATGGATTAAATACCCGTTCTCGCCGGGTCCCCCTAAAATGTTAAGCATAGATATCCGTAACCTCTGGTATGTCTCAGTCCCTGTTCAGCATCGGAGCTCGTGGACCGTAAAGGTAAAGCGGGCATCAACAGAGGCGTACGGATATCAACACATGCATATTATATCTCGTTTACGTGACTTGCATGCCCTGACATAATTCTGCTCATACGTATTGATTTACTCCTGATTCCTGTCTCCTGTTCCTGATTATATATATATATATATATGCGTGTCTACCCCCCTTCACTCAATCAGTTGACTAACCCCTCCCTCTCGTTGTTTTTAGTGTCTGTCTTACAGGTTTCATAGTCGTTAGGCGGGAGTCTTTTGAAGTCCTTGTTCAAGTCTTAGTCCTACTGGTACTGCATCGTATTATACCTCCATTCCTGTATTAAATTGGGCCTTGTAGGCCATAGTGTATCTTTACTGCTTTCTTTAACTCGGGACAGGATCCTAGGGCCCTAGTTGAACCCGTTTGCATGTAATTCTATTGTATTGAATTTGGGACAGGTTAGGACAGGTTTACCTGATTAGTTGAACCCGTATTTACCTTCATGTTATTATATGGAATGTGCCTGAATGATTAAATTGCTTCCGCATACTTTGTTTTGTTGAATTGGTGGTATAGGGTCTAGTCCCGCCTAACAGGTTGGTTTTTATTCTGTCTCCGTTCGCCGTGAGCTTGGTTCATGTATGGACTCTCATTTCACGGGTGGACCGGGCTCTCGGTGTGGGGGATGTGGTGCCCTCCGCTTAGGGTGTCACAATTGATGCATGGTTATGATATTTAATTTATGTTCAAGCATGTTATGCAATGGAATAGTAACCTCTGATCAATTATGTCATAACTTGTTACATGTTACCATTTAATTTAATTTGATACATGTTACATGTTTAATGATCATGATATGCTATGACTTATGTCCATGATATGTTATTACGTTGTTAAATTGTTACATGACTCATATGTTATGACTTGAGCTTATGATATGATATGGATTAATGGAGTAATACTTGATCATATGTTATACACTTTAATAGTGTCACATGTTGTTATAACCTAAGATGGAATAGTGCTTTCATAACTTGATGTTCTGCCTTAATTAGACCTCTTGACCATAGGTTATACCTTTAACCTAGATCACTCATGAGTATAATAACATGAACTTGAAACTATAGGTTATAATCAAGATCATAATTGCATTAGGGTGTGTGTATGTGTGCATACCATGTGTGTGTGCGTACGTGCATGGGGTGTGTGCGTCGTGTGTGTGTGTGTGTATAGTAAGGGTTTGACCCGACCCTTTGACTCGATAAGTTAATAGTAACCTATGAATAGTAATCCATGAATAGTAATCCGGAATAGTAATTTTGAATAATACTTTTAAATAGTAAAAGTGAATTAAAACTTGATCTTTGATCTTAGACGTTTGAACCTAGGTTTTCCAAACCTGGGGTCTAAAATATCTTTTCAAAATGTGTTTCTTTCGTGGACTTGTTTTATAACCTTAACGTATACGTTTAGGATTCATAATTTGACTAATTCCTAATCGGTTATACTAACATCATAGTCTCACGTTATGATAACTCACTTTAACGTGTTTCCTTTGTGTGTTACCTTTCTATAACACCTTAAATGGTATTACTCTCGTCATTACGTGTTCTGTAATTGTTTTATATGTTCATGTGCATCGTTATGGAAGTGTGTCTTAGTTCTTAAGCTCACCTTAGTACATACTTATAGAATTGTGTACCAAATATTTATTTTTAATATATATTAAAATAATAAATATATATAAAAAAAATAAAATGTGAGAGTTTACTTTAACATACACGTCAACGTTAAAATGAGTACTTTCAAAAGATACTATTTAAGTTTAATATAATAAAATTTAACAGTTAATACACTTACAAAATATTTAAAACAACTAACTTTAAATCAATATAATATGAATTATAAAAATAATTTAATTACATTGATGTATTAACATTTTTGTAGTTATCTTCTACATCACTTCACTTTTTTACAGATATACATATTTTCTAGCATCTCTATTCCTCTCTACTTTATGAACTTACTCTTTTTTTAGTAAATTCATTTTCTATATTTCCTATTTTTATTTAATATAATATAATTTATGAGTTTTTTTTTATCAAATGTATAATATTATATTAAAGTAGTACAAATAGATCTTCACATAAAATAAAATATTGTTCCTTATATTATCTTATACATTAACTTTAGTAAATAAATTTAAGAAAAGATATGAATATAAGTTCAATAAGTATTTATATTATTAGTAAATTAATAAACTTAGGAAAAATTGCGGCAACCCCTTGTCCTTTGGCACGTTTCACACTTTTCCCCTTAACCTTTAAATTAGCATGATTTCCCTCCTTGCCTTTGTAAAACGTATCACTTTCCCACTTTTGGATATTTCCGGTGGAATAACCTTGGAATATTCTTTTCGGACCAAAATGCGATTAACTTTGATTGTTGATTTCTCCTCCGTCATGATAACTCAAGGGTTAAGACCACCGCCATTGTGTTTCTCTCTCCAAAATGAACAGAACTCATACCCCATTCGATCCTATTGATCACCAGAAGCCGTCGGAATTCGCCTGCAAAACTCTGTCTCCCGTGCGCCATCTTTGACCGATAATTTCTCTTTCGTCGGTTGTCGGATTTTGGTTCCAAGGCCAACATTGTGTTCATTGCGTCGAGAGCTTCGATTTGATTGATAATATTAACACATTTGACATCTAATTTGAATAGATTTCTCTTAGAAATTCCGTCAAAGTTTTGTTAAAAAAATTGAACAGAATATTCCCCAAGATTATATCCAAAAGGGGAAAGTGATACGTTTTACAAAGGTTAGCGGGAAATCATTTAAATTTAAAAGTTAAATGGGAAAGTGCAAAATGCGTCAAAGGATAGGGTGTTGCCGCAATTTACCCATAAAATTAATAGGAGTTAATATTGGTCTAAATTATAAATTTGCACTAAAAAATTTTGCAATCTTTTTTTTTTTTTTTTTTCGATGTTCTTCCTCACTTTCTTTTTTTTTTTTTTTTTTAATCTCTCAGAGTTTTCTCCCGCCTAATTGAGTGAGAGGTTAATCTCCGTTGAAGACACTTTTTATGGGGACCTCTCTCAACATAATTTCTTTTACATCTACATCTACAAGGTGACAGGTGTCTAATCCGTCAAAATAAATTGTAATCCAGTTTACGACTAAAATAGAGTATAGTGCAAACTGGTCGAATCCACAGAGATTGGGAGAAAATAATTTCAATTAATCACAGGGGAAATTCACTAAAATTAACAAGTAAAATCGGCCGCGGGAGGGGGGGTTTAAGATTTAATTAAACTAATTAACTAACTAACAACTAAAATAAACTAGAGTAAAACAATAAAACACTTGAAAGTTGGTTTTCATAAATCAGTGGAGAAACAGTACCTAGCTAGGAATCATAATTCAGTTGAGACATCGATCATGGACGCAAAAATAAATTCAAATATTCAAGTAGATTAGTTATAGTAGATAGAGACACTCGACTCCGCCTCATTTTCTCTTAAATAATAGAACAATCTAGAGATTTTCCCTAATCAATTCACAACCTCTAGAGACACTCGACATGATTCATTGAATCAACAGCATTAAGAATCAAGAAAACACTAATCCGAATTAACCTAGTCACGACACGTGCAAAATTTAAATCCGATTATTAACTCCCTTAACGAATCAGATTCGACTTTACGATTTCCTATAGTTAATGCACCACTAGTTATCTATCAAGCACTACGTATACTTCATGCAATCAAGATTGGCTATATGCAATAACTTACTTAGAAAATTGGGCTCCAATCAACTAAGTAAATAAATCACAATAACTCGACACACGAAGAATTAATAAATACTTGAAATTAAATTGAATTATAAGAACAAATTCGGTCTCACGATGTCAAAAACTAAATTATAAACTCCTAGCTAAATATTAAGAAAATTAGCCACTCATAGTTCTAAAATACGAAAGCATAAAACTAAAACAAGAAATTAAATAGAACTAGTGATGAACGATTTTTGCCGCTCTCGGATGTCGTCCGAGCTGCTGCTCCATTTCTCCAAAATTGATGCATCCAAAGATGTCCGAAATCCGCTACCTCACTCCTAAATATATAGTATGCACAAAGTCAATTCTCAACGCCAAATTCTATTTCCAATCGGACTCAGCTGACTTGCTGCCCAAGTTGAATTGCCCACAAATCGGGCTTTTTCCAATTAATTAATTTCCACGCAGGCCCACTTCAACCACTTAATCCAACTTCACCAATTAGTCCCCCAAAACCCACTCGCGTGCATGCATGCACCTTTTGAAGCTCCCAATTGCTATGAAATTGAATAATCTATACATGTGACGAATCAAAGTGAACGAGGACACAACTCACTCGCTATCTAGGCGGGAGCTAGAACCTCGAAACCAAATAAAAAATTTAACAAGAGAAATACACGCGCGGAAACAAATTATATATTCAATCACAAGGCATATCATAAAAGACGGATTCCACTAGTAAGAATACCTAGTCTCGAAAATACAATGTATACATAATCATAATATTGTAACCATAACCTTCATACATTCATGTAAACTTATACAATATACAATATGTGTGAAGTGACCCAAACTTGACCACACGACTCGACCGACTCGAAACCCCGCCTAGCACTCCAAAACTTGCAGAAGAAAACTGAAAACAAAGCCGGGTTCAGTCTATAGGAGAGTGGTGGGTATGAAACAGGGTATATAATAATATTATTGCAGAATTTAAACACACACACATGCAAGCTATAATCCCGTGCGAGGTTTTTGAAATATTTCCCAAGTGGGTAAAAACAAGGAAAATAACGCTCGGAATTACAACAATCAATTCATTCTTTCATAATCATTCATGAGGTCATTACATGAGCCCTGACAGATGGGTGAATATCTCCAACCTCCTCCTCGTGTGTGCACTAATCTCCTAACGAGGGCCGGTATCACCGTACATGTGGTTGGAACTAGTCAAGGGATCACCGTCGGCCCTTGCCTCCTCGGATAGCCACTTGCACTAAGTCCCTGGGCCCGTGTGTTCATAATCATGTACACGCCAAAAACATAAGGTAGGGATACATAAGAAGGGCTTTACGTTTGAAAACATTTACTCTAGCAAAGTCTCAATTTATATATATATAATACTTAGGTTTAAACACTTCACATAAGGGATATATTGGGTCGTCATTGCTATTAGAAGAGAAACCCACCTTTCATACCTTATCGAACAATACCAAGAAGAAAAGAAGACTTGAAAGAAGACTAAACTCGGTACATCTCCGCCATGGACAAAAACTGTACAAGAACAACACAGTGCACTCGTGAGACTCAAGACTCCAAATGGACCATATATGACTCACGATAATACATTAACGTGATGCATTAGCAGTAAAATAATGTCAAGAGGTCATGTAATCCAGCAATTCACTCAATGTGTTCAAGTACATTCAATGCATGAAGGTTTCATATTCATTCGTTCCATATCTTTCATGAATCATAGAAACTCTAGGCATAACCTTAAACCAATAATCATAACACACCTATCAAAAAGTTTACAATGCATAGGAAATCAATTTAAGGTGAAAAGAATCCATTAACACATAAACAAGATAATAGTTGTAAAGAAAGCTATATTGTAGCATTTAAACGTTCACATTTTCATTTCACGTTTACACATTGAATTCACAATAAAAAATTCATAAACGTAACACAGTAGATCATATATTATCAATTAATTAAGCATAAAATTCATTCAATCCACATACAGAGTCCGAGGAAGTGGAAGGAAAGCAAGGAAAATGGTTTTGAGCAAGTTTGGTGAAAGCTGACAGTTTTTCATATGCACAAGCTGAAGAAAATTGAACATATCTTGAGTTCTAGAAGTTGGAATTGGGTTTTTTTTATTGGATATGAAACTAGACAAGTAGTGCTTTCCAATGATATATGGCTTGAATCAAGTTTCAAAGCGATGTGAAAATGGCGTAGGTTTGAAATTGGGCGAGTGCAGATTTTCGGTGACATGGCGACACCAAAATGGATTGGTCATATCTCATAATCAAGGAATGATTTTAAGGTGATTCCAATTGGAGAATGTTCAAGACTTCAATACGTTTCAGTGCTACAAAAATCAGGTCAATCGGAACTCATTTTTGTAGGTAACAACGAGCAAATAACGAACAAAAGTAGAAAAATGCATGCAGTACACAAGAGATTGCCTAAAATTCGAAAGTTGGCTGACAAATGGTCTCGGCCTCGACCCAGAATGACCTGAAAATGGTCACAGACACGACATGGTACTGTAGAATTCGAAACATGGCTGATTTGGGGTCACGGCCGTGACCGGAAAAGCACATAATGCGGTCGCTGTCGGGACTCTTCTCGACAGCAGGCCCGAAGTTCGAAAAACAGCTATAAAACCATCCAAACTCATGCTAAATCATGCCAACACTCAGAGGAAAGTAAGGGACACATAATAAATGCACAAAATCTTCAAAATTCTGGACAAAGAAATACATATTCATCAAACAAGTGCAGGGAAGAAAGATTAAGTTCATATTCATGCAAGAACCTTCAAATTCTTCAAATGAACCCTTAAAACTCCTTTAACACCATGCAATATAAGTTCATATAATTGAAAAGGGGTGTCTTAGGTTCTGCTAAGATGCAAGAAATCCCAAGGAAACACAAAGAATCATACAAATTCTCCAAGAATATCCTAAACCCTTACTATTCATGCCTCTAGCCAAAACATGATCATCTCTCCAAGAAATTCAGCAAATAAGGTGTCCAATTAAAGGGAAAATGATAGAGAATACATTCATAAACATACCTTTCAAATTTTGGGCGAATCGGATGTGGAACGAGCTCAAAACATCAAAATTGAATAGTACCCTTCTTCCTTGCTTCGGATTTCGGGAAGCAGAAGTAAATCCCCCTTTTTCTCATCTTTATTCTTGTTGAACGAAATTAAGGGCCAAATGGGGTGAAAGGGGAATGAATAAGGCTTAAGTGGGTCCAAAGTTGGGGCATTTTGGTCAAGTTTTGAGTAAGTTATGGGCAAAATGGTAAAGTGTGGTCAACAATTGCAATGTAACACCCGAGCGCAAGGTGCCACATCCCCCGCACCGAGACCCGACCCACATATGAAATGGATAATCCACACACGAGCTAAGTCACGGCGAACGGGGACATACACACACACACACATCTAGGCTAGGCGGGACTAACCCTTAAACCATAAATCAGAGCAAAACAGTAATAAAGCGGAAGCACTAACAATCATATATACCATGAGCCGTTAAGCTCCAAAAGAGAGTTCATATACAAAGTCTAACCACGTGTTCAAGAGCTATCACATAACACTCCATAATCAAATTCATATACAAAATAATATCATGAGTGCGAGTGTAACAAAATAAGAGTTCTAAACATTAACGCAAGACCTAGACGACCTGTATTCCCGCCTAGTACTCCTTAACCTGCACAAAAACCAGTGAAAGCAAATCGGGTTCAGTCCAAAAGGGACTGGTGGGTAGAAAACAGGCATAATATATAAATATCGCAGAATTTAACATATACATGCAAGCTATAAACCCGTAAGAAGTTTTAGAAGATTTCCCAAGTGGGTAAGGCAAAGAAAGACATCTACGGATTTACAACGATCATATTCATTCATAATTAGTTATAGGGTTATAACCTCGGCGAGTGAGCGTGCATAATCTCCAACCTTCTCCTCATGTAATCATATCATAATTATTGGTTTTCATACATATCTTTCATGCACATACATAAATGATCATAATCATACAAATACACCTTCTTTCTCCGGGTGGTGGAAGGGTTCGCTAGACCCGACCACCTCATACATAATGGCTAGTGAGGTACATGAATCGTCAAAAGCCCGACTAGCATTTTCTCGTCAAAACTCCTAACGAGATCCATTTCGTCGTAAGTTTGGTTGGAACTAGTGTATGGGATCACCGTCGGCACTTGCCTCCCCGGATCGCCACATACACTAAGTCCCGGGACCCGTGAACATATCATACATGCAATCTCGCCAAAACATAAGGTAGGATTCAATATAAAAGAAGGTTTACATTTGAAATCATTTACTCATAAAACGACTCAATATACATATAATATAATTTTGGCTTAAAACATTTCACATTAAGGGTATATGAGGTCGTTTTATCTATTAGAAGAAAAACCCACCGCGAAACGAGAAAAGAAGACTCTAAAGCCTCAAAGACCGGCCTCGTCTCCAACAGGATCAAAGTCTGTGTAAGAAAGGCAAAGTAAGACTCAAAATGACCAATTAAGACGCTCGGCAATGAAATGAATATGTTATGAATGTATAGAAGACGATATAATGTGATGAACACGTTCATGTGCACGATTAACATGTTAAAGATATATAAACGATCATCATATTCCTTCTAAGAAGCGTTTAAAGCCGCTCAAGTTCATAACCTTCACATTTAAATCAAATTGATCCACGAATTTCAAATAACGAATATAACACATAGTATAACAAGTTCACAAATAGAGAATGGGTAAAGAAAAACATTTAAGTCATGTTCGGAAATTAATTAACACAACATAAATAACAATTAAATTCTAAAATTGAAATAAATTAAATAATACATAATATATATACTAAATCACGCAATTAAATAATATTTAATATCATATCTAAATATATGTATGTATATATACACCTAACATAAATTAAATATGTAATATATATATATATATATATATATATATATATATATATATATATATATATATGTACACATACACCATTAATGCATGAAAACATATATATATATATATACTACACAAGATGCATGCAACAACATTAACAATTAAACCCATGCATGCATGCAAGAGAAAGAATTTGGAAAGCAATCAGAAAACCATGCATACGAATTGAAACTGAAATTTGCAGAAGGAACAGGGGTCGCGGCCGCGACCCATTTTCTTCATGAAATTGTATCGGCCGCTACCCGAATAAAATCGGAATTTTGATCAAATATTCCACAATACGTGAGCAGCCAACTTTTCAGTGGCGGGCGCGACCGAATTACAGTCAGTTAAGGTCGCGGGCGCGACCTGCGCGCTACAGCACAAATGACGCAGAGAATGGAGAAAAACAGAGCATCAACAAATCAACTTCAACCCAACAAGATCAGGTAAGGCAAGGAAATAATTATGCATCAAGAATACTCCAAAACAACATGCAATCCAGCCCCAAGAAGGATCATACGTGAGATGAAGGCAAGGGTGCTCTTTTCATAATATATCCTCAAGGTTTCATTAATGGTAGATCATGAATGCCTCAACTACCAGCTAATACATCACCATAAATGCAAAGAAGAGATCAAGACAATCATATTCATGCTTGGAATCAATCAAATTCATCAAGAATTGAAAGAGATCAACCTAAGAACCCATAACCTAAATATCTCTTCAAGGCAGCCATATATCCATGAAACCATGATCAAAATTAGGGATAAAAGGATGAAACTGACTTATATTAGATGCATAATACAACCCTAAGCTTACCTTGTGGATTAATGGAGGTTTGGAAGAGATTTGAGCTTGAATCTCCAAGGGTTGGCTTGAGCTACGGGATTTCTGGAATGCAGAGGAGAAATGGCTAAATTTCTCTAAGTGAGAGGCTTTCGTTCGGTTAAGGGAGCATATGGCTGATTAGGTGGTTGAGTTAGGGTTCCATAGGCTCAAACCATGGTTAATTTGGTCAAGAATTGAAAGAGTTATAGATATTTTAGTAAAAGGTGGCAGTTTTGTCTTTCGTCACGTGTTTCGGTTGGATTTCGGAGGTTAAAATAAATTTGGAAAAATGTAAGGCTAAGTCCATCAAACTCGAATTTTCGATACGAGTTCAACGAAGTTGACGAAACTCGAATCTGAGTTTCCTAGCTCAAGATATTAAATACGGAACCAAGGGTGCGCTAATTGCTCGTTAGCCCCCGATTTGGATTCAGAAATCAAAATAAATTCGAAACTCATGCAAACGAACCCGAAAACATGAAACGAACATATATTCATATTTCTAACACGTATAAGTCCAACATATTAAATTTTCACGAAATTTCGGTATCAAATCATATAAAAACGAAGCGCGTTTATAACACTCATACACAAGGCATTCAAAATCCATAACATTTCAAATAATAAAAAAAATTAAATTCGTATATATATATATATTATAAATAAAAATGCATAAGTTAATTAAGCTTTTAAAACAAAGCACACTAATTAATTCAATTAAATTCAAACCACGAAATAAATTGCATATTTAATATTAAATAACTTAGGTTATAAATAATTAACATTTTAATATTTAAACTAAAATTAAATATATAAAACACGTGTAAATAATTAATTCACGCAATTTGGTAAACAAATACGTCATACCTGTACGGCCGAAACATTGGGGCGTCACAACCTCTCCCCCTTAAAAGAATCCGTCCTCGGATTCACTGATTGCTCGGAAATAATTCGGGATGGAACTTTCTCATTTTATCCTCCGTTTCCCACGTAGACTTTTCCGTTTTGTCACTTCTCCATAAGACTTTAACCAGTGGGATTTGCCGGTTTCTTAATTCTTGAAATTTTCGATCCAAAATCTTAACCGGCTTCTGAACGAAGGTGAGATTAGGCTCAATTTCTACCTCTTCCTCGGGTAGGATCTCGGATTCATCCAGATAATATTTGCGAAGTTGGGAGACATGGAATACGTTGTGGATTCCAGTCAAACTCGGAGGTAGATTCAACCGATAAGACGTATCTCCTATTTTCTCAAGAATCTCATACGGACTCAGATAACGAGGATTCAACTTACCTCCTTTTCCAATCCTCGAAAATCCTTTTCGCGGTGAAGCTTTCAAGAGCACCCTATCACCAACTTCAAACTTAAGATCCTTTCTCCGCCGATCCGCATAACTCTTCTGTCTATTTTGAGCCGCTTTCATTCTTTGTTGAATTATTTGAACCTTATCAATTGCCGTTTGTACGGTCTTAGAAGGCTTCTCTTTCTTTTCTCCTCGCTTCACTCTCTCTTGTTTTGTCCAATTTCATTCCTCAAGGTCAAAGAATAAGGGAGATCTACACTTCAGTCCATAGAGTGCTTCATAAGGTGCCATTCCTATCGAAGCTTGGAAACTGTTATTATAGGCGAATTCAATCAGAGATAACTGCTCATTCCACGAACTCGAGAAATCCAATGCACAAGCCCTCAACATATCCTCCAAATATTTGATTAATCTCTCCAACTGGCCATCTGTCTGAGGATGGGAAATTGTGTTGAATTGAAGCCTTGTTCCCAGATTTCTTTGTAATTCTTGCCAAAACCTAGAAGTGAACCTCGGATCTCGATCTGATACAATACGGACCGGTACACCATGAAGTCGAACGATTTCATCAACATATTTCTTAGCTAACTTGGTTACCTTATCCGACATCCGAATAGCCAGAAAATGTGCTGATTTCGTCAGTCGATCCACAATCACCCAGATTCCATCAAGACCACCCTTCACTCTAGGAAGACCCGAAACGAAGTCCATTGCCACTTGTTGCCAGTTCCATTCTGGGATAGGTAACGGCTGAAGTAGCCCCGATGGCTTCTGATGCTCTGCTTTCACAATTTGGCAAGTCAAACAATGCTTCACAAAATTGATTACATCCCTTTTAAGACCATTCCACCAATAGAACTGCTTCAAATCCTTGTACATCTTATTACCTGCGGGATGTATCGAATACCCTGATCTGTGAGCTTCTTCCAAGATAATCCTCTTCAATTCATTCAGAACCACAATCCTTTTCTTAGACCTTAGGAGTCCCGTATCATAAAATCCAAACGGGCATTCAGGATCCACTCTAGCTTTCTCAGCTAATTTTTGAACCTCGGGATCCTTTCTTTGAGCCTCAAATAACCTCTGTTGAAGATCCGGTTGCACCGTAATATTCCGAACACTCGCTCTTAATTTGAAAGATTCAGATTCTTCTTCAACTTCCACTTTAACACTAGACACACTAGCCTTCCTGCTAAGTGCATCCGCGACCACATTAGCTTTCCCGGGATGATATCGAATTGTATACTCATAATCAGCTAGAGTCTCCATCCATCGCCTTTGTCTTTTGTTAAACTCCTTCTGATAAAACAAGTACTGAAGACTCTTGTGGTCGGAAAAGACTTCGAACGGAATTCCATATAAGTAGTGTCTCCACTTCCCCAGAGCAAAGATCACTGCCGCTAGCTCGAGATCGTGAGTAGGATAATTCTGTTCATGATCCTTCAGTCTCCTCGAGGCACAAGCTATCACCTTACCGTTCTGCATCAAAACACATCCCAATCCTTCTTTCGAGGCGTCTGTATAAACCATGTATCCTTCCGTGCCTTCAGGGAGTGCTAATACTGGTGTAGTGGTCAACTTTTCCTTCAAAAGTTGAAAACTCGCCTCACAATCCTCATTCCAATGAAACTTGACGTCCTTCTTTGTCAACCGAATTAAAGGAGCTGCAATCTTTGAAAAATCCTTAACAAATCTTCGGTAATAACCTGTCAATCCCAAGAAACTTCTAACCTCAGAAGCATTCTTCGGACTCTGCCACTGAATAACCGTAAAAATCTTTGAAGGATCTACTTCGAAGCCCTTACTCGAGACAATATGACCTAGAAAAGCAACCCGGTCAATCCAAAACTCACACTTGCTAAACTTCGCATACAACCGGTGCTCTCTCAATGTTTCCAAAACCAATCAGAGATGCCTGGCATGATCTTCCGGAGTCTTCGAATAAACCAGAATATCATCGATGAAGATAACCACGAATTTATCCAAATAAGGCCGAAAAGTCCGATGCATCATATCCATAAATGCTGCAGGGGCCTTAGTTAATCCGAAAGGCATTACTACGAATTCGTAATGTCCATACCGGGTATTAAATCCTGTCTTAGGTATATCCTCTTCCCGGATTTTCAACTGGTAGTAACCTTGCCTTAGATCCAATTTAGAATAAACCCCCGAACCTTGCAACATGTCAAACAAATCTTCGATGTGAGGCAATGGATATTTATTCTTGATAGTCCTCCGATTAAGCTCTCGGTAATCTATACACATCCTCAACGTTCCATCTTTCATTTTAACAAAAAGAACCGGAGCACCCTACGGAAATGAACTCGGCCGAATATAACCAATCTTAAGTAATTCCTCAAGCTGAATTTTCAATTCCTTCAACTCTGTCGGAGCCATTCTATACGGAGTCTTAGAATACGGTTCTAATCCAGGATATAAATCAATAAAGAATTCAATCTCACGATCCGATGGCAAAGAACCAAAATTCTCCGGAAACACATCGGGAAAATCCTTGACCACGGCGGTCTCCTCAAATTTAATTTGATCCTTCGGCTTATTGAGAAGATAAGCAACGAATCCCATAGCCCCCTTCTCTCATTAGCTTATGAGCTTCCATAAAAGATAAGAGCAGTACATTCTTCGACCCCACTTTTCCAATCAACTCTTCCCCCAATTTAATCTTCTTCTTAAAACAATCAACCTCGGCCCGGTGCCGGTATAACCAATCCATACCAAAGATCACCCAATATCTCGTCATAGACATCACGATAAAATCGGCCGGGTAATCCTTCCCTTCTATCAAAACCGAACAACCCCGAACCACTTGATCCGTCTGCAAATTTCCTCTAAGAGGAGAACTCACAAAATAACAATAATTGGCACATATAACAGGTAGGCACAGAGAAGCACATAAATCACTAGATATAAAAGAGTGGGTAGCAGCCGGATCAAATAATGCATGAATGTTCGTGGTGTGAATGCATATAGTACCTTCCACCACGGCTGTAGGATCCACCTCAACATCCTGCTCCTCGCCCTCAAGGGCATAAGCACGTGCCTGAATCATGGGCCTCTGGACTCTTTTCCGAAATCCCAGATTCTTGTCGGGACATGTATCGCCATATGATCAGCTTTCCCACATATAAGGCGTAAAGCCAACCTCTTCCAGCAATTGTGATAGTGGTGAGTTGGCCCTCCACAATGTGTGCACGGTGGCTTAGATAATCGTGCCTCACTTGGAAGTTGTCGCTCCGAAGATGTTACAGCTACAGCCCTTGGAGCTTGTGAAGCTTGTCCTCCCATTCGGGGTTTCTTGAAAGGACCTTTGGGTGGAGGAGTAGCTTGAACCATAGGTCGCTTTCCCAAACTTGTTCCAGAACCTCGTCCCATGGGTGGCCTAAAAATTAGATCTTTCTTCTTATATTCCTCTTCTTGAACTAGAGCCCTTTGTACCGTATCGGCGAAAGACTCGAAATTATGGCCGACATGTCCATGCCTCAAATCCTATCTCAAGCCCGCAATAAATTTCTTGGCCTTCCTCTTCTCATCCCGAGTAATGTGAGGAGCATACTTCCCAAGTCTGTTAAAAATGGCAATATATTGAGCCACTGTTCGATTCCCTTGTTTGAGATCCATGAATTCCTGCTCCTTACGTTCCCTGACAACCTCGGGAACAAAACACTCTCGAAATTCCATCTCCAAAACCTCCCAGGTCACTTCTTCTCCGTCAACCTCCAACTTTTCCTTTGTTCTCTCCCACCAATCATAAGCCCCGCCATCAAGTTGAAATATAGCGAATTGGGCTTTTTCCTGAGTAGAGAACTGTCGAACTTCAAATATCCTTTCAATTCTTGTCAACCAACCCTCCGATACCTCATCATCAATGGAACTAGAAAACCGAGGAGGATTATAGCTCAGAAACAATCCATGAGAATCCCTATTATTGTTTGGTGGAGCTGGTTGCTCAACGGGTTGTGGTGATGGAGCTTGAGCTCTCCTATGCTCAACATAATTGAATACAGCTTCCATGAAATTTTCCATCTTCATTGGAGGCGGCTGAGGTTGTTGTTCTTGTGGTGTAGGAGATCGATCACGGTGACGGTGTCACCCCGGAGATATCTCAAGATGTCTACGTGAAGGCATTCTGTCAAAGAAACACTGAAATGCGTGCTATCTTTAGTCTATGCATGAGAGTGCAATTAATTCAATCAAAATTCAAAAATTGAAGCACATAAACACATAAAGAATGCAAATGCAATCACATTGTCAAGTTGTTCCTAAAGCCGAACGACTTAGACTGACTCACACGACAGCGCAAGGTGCCACATCCCCCGCACCGAAACCCGACCCGTATATGAAATGGATAATCCACACACGAGCTAAGTCACGGCAAACGGGGACATACACACACACACATATCTAGGCTAGGCGGGACTAACCCTTAAACCATAAATCAGAGCAAAACAGTAATAAAGCGGAAGCACTAACAAACATATATACCATGAGCCGTTAAGCTCCAAAAGAGAGTTCATCTATAAAGTCTAACCACGTGTTCAAGAGCTATCACATAACGCTCCATAATCAAATTCATATACAAAATAATATCAAGAGTGCGAGTGTAACAAAATAAGAGTTCTAAACATTAACGCAAGACCTAGACGACCTGTATTCCCGCCTAGCACTCCTTAACCTGCACAAAAATCACTGAAAGCAAATCGGGTTCAGTCCAAAAGGGACTGGTGGGTAGAAAACAGGCATAATATATAAATATCACAGAATTTAACATATACATGCAAGCTATAAACCCGTAAGAAGTTTGAGAAGATTTCCCAAGTGGGTAAGGCAAAGAAAGACATCTACGGATTTACAACGATCATATTCATTCATAATTAGTTATAGGGTTATAACCTCGGCGAGTGAGCGTGCATAATCTCCAACCTTCTCCTCATGTAATCATATCATAATTATTGGTTTTCATACATATCGTTCGTGCACATACATAAATGATCATAATCATACATATACACCTTCTTTCTCCGGGTGGTGGAAGGGTTCGCTAGACCCGACCACCTCATACATAATGGCTAGTGAGGTACATGAATCGTCAAAAGCCCGACTAGCATTTTCTCGTCAAAACTCCTAACGAGATCCGTTTCGTCGTAAGTTTGGTTGGAACTAGTGTATGGGATCACCGTCGGCACTTGCCTCCCCGGATCGCCACATACACTAAGTCCCGGGGCCCGTGAACATATCACACATGCAATCTCGCGAAAACATAAGGTAGGATTCAATATAAAAGAAGGTTTACATTTGAAATCATTTACTCATAAAACGACTCAATATACATATAATATAATTTTGGCTTAAAACATTTCACATTAAGGGTATATGAGGTCGCTTTATCTATTAGAAGAAAAACCCACCTTGAAACGACAAAAGAAGACTCTAAAGCCACAAAGACCGGCCTCGTCTCCAACAGGATCAAAGTCTGTCTAAGAAAGGCAAAGTGAGACTCAAAATGACCAATTAAGACGCTCGACAATGAAATGAATATGTTATGAATGTATAGAAGACGATATAATGTAATGAACACATTCATGTGCACGATTAACATGTTAAAGATATATAAATGATCATCATATTCCTTCTAAGAAGCGTTTAAAGCCGCTCAAGTTCCTAACCTTCACATTTAAATCAAATTGATCCACGAATTTCAAATAACAAATATAACACATAGTATAACAAGTTCACAGATAGAGAATGGGTAAAGAAAAACATTTAGGTCATGTTCGGAAATTAATTAACACAACATAAATAACAATTAAATTCTAAAATTGAAATAAATTAAATAATACATAATATATATACTAAATCATGCAATTAAATAATATTTAATATCATATCTAAATATATGTATGTATATATACACCTAACATAAATTACATATATAAAATTATAAATATATGGTGTATGTGTACGTGTATATATATATATATATATACATGATATATATATATATATATGAATATATACTACACAAGATGCATGTAACAACATTAACAATTAAACCCATGCATGCATGCAAGAGAAAGAATTTGGAAAGCAATCAGAAAACCATGCATACGAATTGAAACTGAAATTTGCGGAAGGAACAGGGGTCGCGGCCGCGACCCATTTTCTTCATGAAATGGTAGCGACCGCTACCCTAATAAAATCGGAATTTTGATCAAATATTCCACAATACGTGAGCAGCCAACTTTTCAGTGGCGGGCGCGACTGAATTACAGTCAATTAAGGTCGCGGTGCGACCTGCGCGCTACAGCACAAATGACGCAGAGAATGGAGAAAAACAGAGCATCAACAAATCAACTTCAACCCAACAAGATCAGGTAAGGCAAGGAAACAATTATGCATCAAGAATACTCCAAAACAACATGCAATCCAGCCACAAGAAGGATCATACGTGAGATGAAGGCAAGGGTGCTCTTTTCATAATATATCCTCAAGGTTTCATTAATGGTAGATCATGAATGCCTCAACTACCAGCTAATACATCACCATAAATGCAAAGAAGAGATCAAGACAATCATATTCATGCTTGGAATCAATCAAATTCATCAAGAATTGAAAGAGATCAACCTAAGAACCCATAACCTAAATATCTCTTCAAGGCAGCCATATATCCATGAAGCCATGATCAAAATTAGGGATAAAAGGATGAAAATGACTCATATTGGATGCATAATACAACCCTGAGCTTACCTTGTGGATTAATGGAGGTTTGGAAGAGATTTGAGCTTGAATCTCCAAGGGTTGGCTTGAGCTACGGGATTTCTGGACTGCAGAGGAGAAATGGCTAAATTTCTCTAAGTGAGAGGCTTTGGTTCGGTTAAGGGAGGGTATATCTGATTAGGTGGTTGAGTGAGGGTTCCATAGGCTCAAACCATGGTTAATTTGGTCAAGAATTGAAAGAGTTATAGCTATTTTAGTAAAAGGTGGCAGTTTTGTCTTCCGTCGCGTGTTTCGGTTGGATTTCGGAGGTTCAAATAAATTTGGAAAAATATAAGGCTAAGTCCATCAAACTCGAATTTTCGATACGAGTTCAACGAAGTTGACGAAACTCGAATCTGAGTTTCCTAGCTCAAGATATTAAATACGGAACCAAGGGTGCGCTAATTGCTCGTTAGCCCCCGATTTGGATTCCAAAATCAAAATAAATTCGGAACTCATGCAAACAAACCTGAAAACATGAAACGAACATATATTCATATTTATAACACGTATAAGTCCAACATATTAAATTTTCACGAAATTTCGGTATCAAATCATATAAAAACGAAGCGCGTTTATAACACTCATACACAAGACACTCAAAATCCATAACATTTCAAATAATAAAAAAAATTAAATTCGTATATATATATATATTATAAATAAAAATGCATGCTTTAATTAAGCTTTTAAAAGAAAGCACACTAATTAATTCAATTAAATTCAAACCACGAAATAAATTACATATTTAATATTAAATAACTTAGGTTACAAATAATTAATATTTTAAAATTTAAACTAAAATTAAATATATAAAACACGTGTAAACAATTAATTCACGCAATTTGGTAAACACATACGTCATACCTGTACGGCCGAAACATCGGGGCGTCACATGCAAGCTGTGTGTTCCGACGAGATTTCAGGGGTTCAAACGAGCTTAGAAAAATAAGAGGCTTGGTTTATTGAACCTGAATCATCGATATGAGTCCAACGAGTTGATAGAACTCGAATCTGAGTTCCCGAGCTCAAGATATGCCGCCCGGAACCAAAGGTACGCTAGATGCTCTTTAGCCTCCGTTTTGGTTAAAAACCCAAAATAAATCTAAAACCCCAACAAACGAATCCGAAAATTTAAAACGAGCATGTAGACATGTTCATAACAGATAAATCTCCAACATACCATATTTTCCTGAAAATCGGATATCAAATTAAATAAGAGTGACATGCAATCATATCACATAAGAGCATAACGTTCAAAAATTCATAAAAGTTCATATTAAATAGTTCATATAATTCAAAGAATTTGAAATAATAAAATATAAAATGAATAAAAACATAATTTAAATAATTTAAATTTGTAATCAATTACCACATTCGTCCTACATGTACGGCTGAAAAGTCGGGGCGTTACAACCTCTCTCCCTTAAAAGAATCCGTCCTCGAATTCACTGTTCGCCCAGAAACAAACAATGAGAGAACCCCGTCTCTCGCAAGCAACAAGGAGAGAACCCCATCTCTCGAACAACAAGGAGTGAACCCTATCTCTCGAACAACAAGGTAATTACATCAAAGGGTACACACCAAGAAGAAGAAGATATCAAAACATGAATTACAACAATTAATAATCACGTAGGTCACACAGGGGCACGTATTAAAGATCAACCACATCAATTATAACAATAACAAGGAACAACGAATATAGTCAATTAACAGGGCATATAGCATCAAGAGATCATCTATATTTAAATTGTATGTATGCATATGCCATGAATGTTTTATGTATAGTCGAGAGTTTTGAAGTTGGTAGCTTGTTTGCCTAAGACATGGTTCGACTCAAAAGTTGGCTTGGTACTTGGCTTCTCTTCAATATCTTTAGTATGCCCAATGACAAGATGATAAACCCTCTAATGATTATATTCTATCTTTTACTGCTTTTAACTTTCTTCAATCCCTCATCATTCACCCATAACCTTCTTTCAGCAAGACCAACTCTTTTAAGCAACCAGGCTTTGACCTCCCCGTATACCTTTAGAATATTCATCCTGGTGTCAGGTCCATAACCACTACCTTTACCTATATCAGAGCTACCATATTCTCGAAGGCAACTACTCTTGACAACCTTGAAAGTTCAATCCCGATCTTGAGATATTCATCATTATGGTTTATCTCAACACGAATCCTTTCCCATCTTCTTCTCAGGTTATCTCTTCATCCTCTTAAAGCCTTTAAGATTGCATTCGGTTTTCGGCCCATTCAAATTTTTAATCAAAGATAGGACATTCTTATTAATTCTTGAAGTTTGAATCGTTTCAATTCCCCAAGCGTTCCTTGAATCCATATCCTCATCTCTCGAAGTACCTATTTCTTCTGATATTATTCTCGAAACTTCATCCACATCGGTTTTAGAATTGCATCGAGTGCTGGATCTCCAATTTCATCACTTGCCACTTTTGTAGAATTCTCGTTACTTGTTTAACTCTTACATTTCACCATTCCTTCTAACAGTGACTCATTCGAGCACAACCGTGATTTCAATTTATTTCCCGATCGAGCTCTCCCCCTTAAAGGTTCTATTTTCAATTCCTTGAACTCGTTCTATCGTTCATGGAATAGGAGATTCCCAACTTCTTCATCTTAGCTTCCCCGTAAAATAGTTCTAGACATGCCACGGGTCCAGTGATCTCACCTACATTCACTTTAAAGTGTTTGGTAAGGATAGTATCCCACTTCCTTTGTTCCATTCTCCAATTCTATTTTCCCGAGCTTCGGTATTTCCTCTTTCCTTTTTAATTCACAATGTGCAACCCAGTTATTTTTCCTCATCTTGATTCGGATGTGACTCGGTTAGAATGACGCTTGGTAGGTGAGGTTGAAGAGCTTCCTATCGAATAAACACTAAAATGCATATCGGGTTAAGATGCCAATGCACGCGGTACAGTTACAAACAATTAAATATGTAACATATTGGGGCAATTAAATCAACTAAAAATCCGCATATAAATAAGGGAATTTAAATAATTTAAAGTGACGTATGATGCATGTGCCATGAATGTATTACACCTGTCACCATAGTGGTAAGCTTTAGCTTGACAACTTGTTCTTCGTTTCTCTAAGTACAAATTGCCTCGAATTGTCGTTCATTTCTTGTTTTACCACGGTATTCAGAATCTTTGAAGTCTTCTTTTATCAATTTGTATGTCTCCATGGTCCGAGATTGTGTTTTCTTGAACCCAAATTCTGCTACGACCCTGTAATCGATGTTTTGACTTCTTTTCGAGTATGGGCCTCCAAATATCGTCCACCTCTTTACCATTGTTGTTACCTTCATCGAAGTTCTTTCAATTACTCCCGCAAGTTTAAGCTAGTTGAAGCTCATTCTCCAATTGTTCACACTCGATCACCCAATTTCCTCCGAGAGTTCTTTGCCTTTCTTTATCGTTTCCATATCTCTCAATTTGACATTACCTCACGACAATTCAGCTTGGATTTGAAAATTAATTCCAATCCGATCGAAGATGGAACTTCTAGCCTCTTTATCTTCCATAGGTTGGTATTCATCGTGTTGATTGACTTTCTTTACTTCTTCCTAATTCGGTTCCTATCTTCCATTCCTAGCAAAGAGATCTCGTTTCCTAACTTTAAGCTTAGGAGTTGGCAATTCACGGCTTTCAACCTGACTAAAGCTACTACCATTAGAAACCCCACAAGAGTGAAGCATAGGTTCCGCATCAGAAGTGTTAATCTTCAAAGTATTTCTGAGAACTGACATCCTCCCTTGTGGTTTCTATCTTGACTTCTCCACAAATCCCCAATCACTTCATTGTCTTGATGGGCTCGATTTCTTATCCATGTCGAGTCATCACCCATGGTTTAGTTCACATCTCATAACCTTCTCATAAGAATCACCAATTACCTGAATTCCTCTAAATACCTAGAGTCTTCTTTAAATCATTTACAACTGCAAGAAGAGGTCATGGTAAGTTGTTGTGATCGTGAGAATTGGTCGTGGTTTGATGTTATAAGAATATCCTACAATCACAACTCGTCTCAAATATTAATGCATGCCGGTTAGTAAGTGGATATGACACATAATTAGCACCAAGAGCACGTATTTAATGAAAGATGCAACACACAAATCAACAAAATTTAAGTTAAACACATTTAATCATGTATTTCCATATCAAATCTCAATAACAATGCTCATGATCAATGTGGTGCACACGTTGACAAGTTGTTCCTATGTCGTACGACCTAAACTGACTCAATCACAACACGAGAGCCCGGATTTTACAACCTAGGGCTCTGATACCACTTAAGGATGTAGCGCCCGAGCGTGTGACGCCACATCCCCCGCACTAAGACCCGACCCGTATATGAAATGAATAATCTATACACGTGCCGAATCAGAGCGAACGAGGACACAACTCACTCGCTATGCTAGGCGGGTACTAGAACCTCGAAACCAAATAAGAAGTTTAACAAGAAAAATACACGTGCGAAAGTAAATCATATATTCAATCACAAGGCATATCATAAAAGACGGGTTCCACTAGCAAGAATACCTAATCCCGAAAATACAATATATACATAATCATAATATTGTAACCATAAATACATTCATGTAAACTTATACAATATACAATATGTGTGAAGTGACCCAAAATTGACCATACGAATAGACCGACTCGAAACCCAACCTAACACTCCCAAACCTGCAGAAGAAAACTGAAAACAAAGCCGGGTTCAGTCTATAGGAGACTGGTGGGTATAAAACAGGGCATACAATAATATTATTGTAGATTTTAAACACACGCACATGCAAGCTATAATCCCGTGCGGGGTTTTTGAAATATTTCCCAAGTGGGTAAAAACAAGAAAAACAACGCTCGGGATTACAACAATCAATTCATTCTTTCATAATCATTCATGAGGTCATTACATGAGCCCTGGCGGCTGGGCGAATATCTCCAACCTACTCCTCGTGTGCGCATATCGATTCAATCTTTATATTAGCGATCACACACATTTATACATAACCGTTCATAATCATTCATAATCATAAACACGTACACCTTTTTCCTCCGAGTGGTGGATGGGTTAGCAAGAGCCGGCCACCTCATATATTGACCAAAGGGGGTTACATGAAATCCCCCAAAGGCACCCAGCTCCCATTCCTCACTAATCTCCTAACGAGGGCCGCTATCACAGTACATGTGGTTGGGACTAGTCAAGGGATCACCGTCGGCCCTTGCCTGCCCGGATAGCCACTTATACTAAGTCCCTGGGCTCGTGTGTTCATAATCATGTACACGCCAAAAACATAAGGTAGGGATAGATAAGAAGGGTTTTACGTTTGAAAACATTTACTCTAGCAAAGACTCGATATATATATATAATACTTAGGTTTAAACACTTCACATAAGGGATATATCTGGCCGTCATAGCTATTAGAAGAGAAACCCACCTGTCACACCTTACCGAACAATACCAAGAAGAAAAGAAGACTTGAAAGAAGCCTAAACCCGGTATATCTCCGCCCTGGACAAAAACCGTACAAGAACAACACAGTGCACTCGTGAGACTCAAGACTCCAAATGGACTATATATGACGCACGATAATGCATTAACGTGATAAGACGTGCATAAGGAGTAAAATAATGTCAGGAAGTCATGTAATCAAGCAATTCACTCAATGCGTTCAAGTACATTCAATGCATGAAGGTTTCATATTCATTCGTTCCATATCTTTCATGAATCATAGCAACTCTAGCCATAACCTTAGACCAATAATCATAACACACCTATCAAAAAGTTTACAATGCACAGGAAATCAATTTAAGGTGAAAAGAATCCATTAACACATAAACAAGATAATAGTTGTAAAGAAAGCTATATTGTAGTATTTAAACGTTCACATTTTCATTTCACGTTTACACATTGAATTCACAATAAAAAAATTCATAAACGTAACACAGTAGATCATATATTATCAATTAATTAAGCATACAATTCATTCAATCAACATACAGAGTCCAAGAAAGTGGAAGGAAAGCAAGGAAAATGGTTTTCACCAAGTTTGGTGAAAGCTGATAGTTTTTCATATGTACAAGCTGAAGAAAATGGAACATATCTTGAGTTCTAGAAGTTGGAATTGGGTTTTTTTTATTGGATATGAAACTAGACAAATAGTACTTTCCAATGATATATGGCTTGAATCAAGGTTCAAAGCGATGTGAAAATGGCGTAGGTTTGAAATTGGGCGAGTGCAGATTTTCGGTGACAAGGCGACACCAAAATCGATCGGTCATATCTCATAATCAAGGAATGATTTTAAGGTGATTCAAATTGGAGAATGTTCTAGACTTCAATAGGTTTCAGTGGTACAAAAATCAGGTCAATCGAAACTCGTTTGTGTGGGTAACAATGAGCAAATAACGAACAAAAGGAGAAGAATGCCTGCGGTACCCAAGAGATTGCCTAAAATTCGAAAGTTGGCCGACAAATGGTCTCGGCCTCGACCTAGAATGACCTGAAAATCTTCACGGACGCGACCTGGTACTGTAGAATTCGAAACATGGCTGATTTGGGGTCACGGCCGTGACCGAAAAAGCACATAATGTGGTCGCAGTCGCGACTCCTCGCGACAGCAGGCCTGAAGTTCGAAAAACAGCCTTAAAACCATCCAAAACTCATTCTAAATCATGCCAACACTTAGAGGAAAGTTAGGGACACATAATAAATGCACAAAATCTTCAAAATTCTGGACAAAGAAATACATATTCATCAAACAAGTGCAAGGAAGAAAGATCAAGTTCATATTCATGCAAGAACCTTCAAATTCTTCAAATGAACCCTCAAAACTCCTTCAACACCATGCAATGTAAGTTCATATAATTGAAAAGGGGTGTCTTAGGTTCAGCTAGAATGCAAGAAATCCTAAGGAAACACAAAGAATCATACAAATTCTACAAGAATGTCCTAAACCCTTACTATTCATGCCTCTAGCCAAAACATGATCATCTCTCCAAGAAATTCAGCAAATAAGGTGTCCAATTAAAGGGAAAATGATAGAGAATACATTCATAAACATACCTTTCAAATTTTGGGTGAATCGGATGTGGAACGAGCTCAAAACTTGAAAATTGAATAGTGCCCTTCTTCCTTGCTTCGGATTTCGGGAAGCAGAAGTAAATCCCCATTTTTCTCCTCTTTATTCTTGCTGAATGAAATTAAGGGCCAAACGGTGAAAGGGGAATGAATAAGGCTTAAGTGGGTCCAAAGTTAGGGCATTTTGGTCAAGTATTGAGTCAGTTATGGGTAAAATGGTAAAGTGTGGTCAACAATTGCAACTTGTGTGTTCCGATGAGATTTCGGGGGTTCAAACGAGCTTAGAAAAATAAGAGGCTTGGTTTATTGAACCTGAATCATCGATGCGAGTCTAAAGAGTTGACTGAACTCGAATCCGAGTTCCCGAGCTCAAGATATGCCGCCCGGAACCAAAGGTACGCTAGATGCTCTTTAGCCTCCGTTTTGGTTCCAAAACCCAAAATAAATCTAAAACCCCAACAAACGAATCCGAAAATATAAAACGAGCATATAGACTTGTTCATAATAGATAAATCTCCAACATACCATATTTTCCTAAAAATCGGATATCAAGTTAAATAAGAGTGACACGCAATCATATTACATAAGAGCATAACGTTCAAAAATTCATAAAAGTTCATATTAAATAGTTCATATAATTCAAAGAATTTGAAATAATAAAATATAACTGAATAAAAACGTAATTTAAATAATTTAAATTTGTAATTAATTACCACATTCGTCCTACCTGTACGGCTGAAAAGTCGGGGCGTTACAACCTCTCTCCCTTAAAAGAATCCGTTCTCGGATTCACTGTTCGCCCGGAAACAAACAATGAGAGAACCCCGTCTCTCGCAAGCAACAAGGAGAGAACCCCGTCTCTCGAACAACAAGGAGTGAACCCTGTCTCTCGAACAACAAGGTAATTACATCAAAGGGTACACACTAAGAAGAAGAATAAATCAAAACATGAATTACAACAATTAATAATCACGTAGGTCGCACAGGGGCACGTATTAAAGATCAACTACATCAATTATTACCATAACAAGGAAAAACGAATATAGTCAATTAACAGGGCATATAGCATCAAGAGATCATCTATATTTAAATTGTATGTATGCATATGCCATGAATGTTTTATGTATAGTCGAGAGTTTTGAAGTTGGTAGCTTGTTTGCCTAAGACATGGTCCGGCTCAAAAGTTGGCTCGGTACTTAGCTTGTCTTCAATATCTTTAGTGTACCCAATGACACGATGATAAACCCTCTAATGAGTCTATTCTAACTTTTACTGCTTTTAACTTTCTTCGATCCCTCATCATTCACCTATAACCTTCTTTCAGCAAGACCAACTCTTTTCAGCAACCGGGTTTGACCTCCCCGTATACCTTCAGAATATTCATCCCGGTGTCAGGTCCATAACCACTACCTTTACCTATATCAGAGCTACCATATTCTCGAAGTCAACTACTCCTGACAACCTTGAAAGTTCAATCCCTATCTTGAGATATTCATCATTATGGTTTATCTCAACATGAATCCTTTCCCATCTTCTTCTCAGGTTATCCCTTCATCCTCTTAAAGCCTTTAAGATTGTATTCTGTTCTGGCCCATTCAATTCCTTAATCGAAGATAGAACATTCTTAATAATTCTTGAAGTTTGAATCGTTTCAATTCTCCAAGCGTTCCTTGAATCCATATCCTCATCTCTCGAAGTACCTATTTCTTCCGATATTATTCTTGAAACTTCATCCACATCGGTTTTAGAATTGCATCGAGTGCTGGATCTCCAATTTCATCACTTACCACTTTTGTAGAATTCCCGTTACTTGTTTAACTCTTACGTTTCACCATTCCTGCTAACAGTGACTCATTCGAGCACAACCGTGATGTCAATTTATTTCCCGATCGAGCTCTCCCCCCTAAAGGTTCTATTCTCAATTCCTTGAACTCGTTCTATCGTTCATGGAATAGGAGATTCCCAACTTCTTCATCTTAACTTCCCCGTAAAATAGTTCTAGACATGCCACGGGTCCAGTGATCTCACCTACATTCACTTTAAAGTGTTTTGTAATGATAGTATCCCACTTCCTTTGTTCCATTCTCCAATTCTATTTTCCTGAGCTTCGGTATTTCCTCGTTTCTTTTTAATTCACAATGTGCAACCCAATTATTTTTCCTCATCTTGATTCGGATGTGACTTGGTTAGAATGACGCTTGGTACGTGAGGTGGAACAGCTTCCTATCGAGTAAACACTAAAATACATGTCGGGTTAAGATGCCAATGCACGAGGTACAATTATAAACAATTAAATATTTAACATATTGGGGCAATTAAATCAACTAAAAATGCGCATATAAATAAGGGAATTTAAATAATTTAAAGTGACGTATGATGCACGTGCAATGAATGTATTACACTTGTCACCATAGTGGTAAGCTTTAGCTTGACAACTTGTTCTTGGTTTCTCTAAGTACAAATTGCCTCGAATTGTAGTTCATTTCTTGTTGTACCACGGTCTTCAGAATCTTCAAAGTCTTCTTTTATCAACTTGTATGTATCCATGGTTCGAGATTGTGTTTTCTTGAACCCAAATTCTGTTACGACCCTGTAATCGATGTTTTGACTTCTTTTCGAGTATCGGTCTCCAAACATCGTCCACCTCTTTACCATTGTTGTTACCTTCATCGAAGTTCTTTCAATTACTCCCGCAAGTTTAAGCAAGTTGAAGGACTCATTCTCCAATTGTTCACACTCGATCACCCAATTTCCTCCGAGAGTTCTTATCCTTTCTTTATCGTTACCATATCTCTCAATTTGACCTTACCTCACGACAATTCAGCTTGGATTTAAAAATTAATTCCAATCCGATTGAAGATGGAACTTTCTAGCCTCTTTATCTTCCATAGGTTGGTATTCATCGTGTTGATTGACTTTCTTTACTTCTTCCTAATTCGGTTCCTATCTTCCATTCCTAGCAAAGAGATCTCCTTTTCCTAACTTTAAGCTTAGGAGTAGGCAATTCACGGCTTTCAACCTGACTAAAGCTACTACCATTAGAAACCCCACAAGAGCGAAGCATAGGTTCCGCATCATAAGTGTTAATCTTCAAAGTATTTCTGAGAACTGACATCCTCCCTTGTGGTTTCTATCTTGACTTCTCCACAAATCCCCAATCACTTCATTGCCTTGATGGGCTCGATTTCTTATCCATGTCGAGTCATCACCCATGGTTTAGTTCACATCTTATAACCTTCTCGTAAGAATCACCAATTGCCTGAATTCCTCTAAATACCTAGAGTCTTCTTTAAATCATTCACACCTGCAAGGAGAGCTCATGGTAAGTTGCTGTGATCGTGAGAATTGGTCGTGGTTTGATGTTATAAGAATATCCTACAATCACAACTCGTCTCAAATATTAATGCATGCCTGTTAGTAAGTGGATATGACACATAATTAGCACCTAGAGCACGTATTTAATGAAAAATACAACACACAAGTCAACAAAATTTAAGTTAAACACATTTAGTCATGTATTTCCATATCAAATCTCAATAACAATGCTCATGATCAATGTGGTGCGCACGTTGACAAGTTGTTCCTATGTCGTACGACCTAAACTGACTCAATCACAACACGAGAGCCCGGATTTTGCAACCTAGGGCTCTGATACCACTTAAGGATGTAGCGCCCGAGCGCGTGACGCCACATCCCCCGCACATTAGGGTTTCAAACCCCTTTCCCAGATAGTGTTATTTCTCGACTCCTTATAGTCGACGGGGTGCGTTACTTACAATCTGATAGTGTTGGTTCTTTGCTCAATATAGCAAACGGGTCACACTCCTCTTATTTTCAACCTTTAATTGGACGATCAGATTCAAGAACTCCAAGTATTGATATAGGGTTTCACGGCAAGTACGTGGAGTTCGTATCATTTGGTATCTAGAGCTTAGGTTTCCATCCAAGGTTACGTATCTGTATCTTTTATCTTTTGTATAATTTCTTTTCATTATTGTTATATTGCTGCAAAAAAATTGAAAAAGACAAAAAAAAAAAAATTAAAAAAAGAGCAGCATTGTTTCAGTCATTTTCTTTGTAATCTCAAATCATAAGTCATGTGGATTTGTTTGTTTGTATCTTTTTAGTTATAACAGTTCGTTTGTGATAATTTTAGCACCCTTATTGATTCATTCATCTTAAGGGATTATTTGGTTGAGGGGTCTGAAATTTCTTGTGTGTTTCTTCAAGAATTGAGAGAAAAGAGTGGTAAAAGGCTTGAGTTGTAAGCACAAAAGAGGGAAAAAGCCATATTTTTTAGTGATACACGTGAGTGACTCTAAATGAGGGCAAACACGTGAGCGAGTGTTGTGAGGTAATTTTTATTAACGATTTTTCTTGCAGGTTTAAAACATGATGGAAGAACGAAATGAACAGCCTCCAATGGACGTTAACTTTGTCCTCCGTGCAATGCAACAATAATTTGATAGGTTGAACGTACAATTTGGTGAGATCCGGGATCGATTTGATCAAAATGATGAACGGGTGACTGAATTACAATAAGATGCTCTCCCGGCTAGGAGACCAAACCGACGACCAGTCGATTTGGGTATCAATCCTCGTGATGGATTTGATGATGAGGAAGATGACTTGGATGAGGCTACATCAAATGCCTCTTCAAGGAGAGATCATAGACGTCCAAGATACCAACAACCACGAAGAGGATGAGGGGTAATTGACAATAACCTTGGATCTATCAAGCTTTCTATTCCTTCCTTCAAATGACAAAAATGACCCGGAAGCTTACATTGAATGGGAACGAAAGGTGGAGTTAATTTATTGCTGCCACAACTATTCAGAAGGGAAAAAGGTAAAACTTGCAGCCGTATCCTTTACGAACTATGCTATTGTATGGTGGGATCAAGTGGTTATAAGTAGACGAAGAAGTGGGGAGTACCCTATTGAAATGTGTGATGAGATGAAGGTGGTTATGAGGAAGAGGTTCGTACCTCCTCACTACTATCGGGACCTACACCTTAAGTTGCAATGTAACGCCACACTTTTTTTTTGTAATAATATGTCGTATGTGTTTTTAAATTGTGCAATTAAATTATTTAATTACATGATTAATTATTTATAAGTGTTTTAAATATTAAATTTTGATATAAAGTGTGATGAGAAAATTTATTTTATTTTATAAATTTATTCGTTAATTAATTTATTTAATTGATAATTAAGAATTAATGTTAATTAATCATGTTTTAATTATATTAATTAATTTCCACATTTAAAACCGTGACTTTCAGTTTTAATTTAAAAATAGAATTTGAATTTTATGATTTAAATTGAAATGTTATGAAATTGTTACGCTTGAACATGAGTGTTTTAATCGTGCGTCGTTCTTATATGATTTGATATCGAAAATTCATGAAAATTTAGTATGTTGTAGATTTATGTGTTATGAACATGTTTATATGCTCGTTTTATGTTTTTGACTTCGTTTTACGTGGTAACGAAATTATTTTTGAATTGTGGAACCAAGTCGGGGGCTACTGAGCAATTAGCGCACCCTTGGTTCCGTATGTAATATCTTGAGCTAGGAAACTCATCAACTTCGCTGAAATCGTAACAAAAATTCGGGTTTAATGAACTTAACCTCATATTTTTCTAAGACCATTTGGACCTCCGAAATTCAACCGAAACATGCAATGGACGCCAAAACTGCCATAGCTCAATAAATTGGCCATATCTTCCACAAACCTTGACCAAACTAACCATGGTTTGATTCCTTGGAACCCTAACTCAACCCTCTATCAGCTTTAATTAACCCCAAACTGAGATAACCCTCATCACTTGGAAAAAACTCAGCCAAAATCCCCTGCTTCCAGTCATTCCCATAGCTCATGCCAACCTTGGAGATTCAAGCTCCAATCCACAAGGTAAGCTTAAGGTTGTAATATACATTCATTTAGAGTCATTTTGATCTATTCATCCCCAATTTTGAGCATGTTTTCATAGGTTTATGGCTGACTTAGTGAATAGTTAGGTTTTCTTGGAAATTCTTGAATCTTTGCTTCCCTTGAATTATTTGATAAATTGGGACTTGTTAGGTGAACTCCTAACCTTCATTAATGTATATTTGGAGCTTTATTACATGATATTTGAGCTTTAAGTGTTGCGCCATCATGAACCTTGTAAGAAATGAATGAACTTGAACTCTTCTTTTTCCATGCTCATGTGTGACTGTGTTGCTGCGACTTTAAGTATGTTTGGGAGGGTTGTTGCTGAGTATTTGTTGCCTTTCCTTGGTCTATTATGTTACCTAATTGTTGGATGAAGTGGTGTGTGAGTTATGCCCTGTTTCTAACTCCGAACTGCTGCGTTACATTCTGTTTTTCCTTGCCAAAATCTGTTGTCAGCTGTTGCCCTGTTTCCTTGCTTAGTTGCTGTTCATTTTTAGTCAGTTTTGTGGGAGTTTTGGCCTAGTTTACTGCTGCATTTTCTTCCTTAATCTGTTGCTACCTTCTGCTGCGTGTTCATGATAAAAAAATAGGGGATATAAGCTTTGTACTACTGCTGCCTACGCATTTGTATTCATCTCCCCGGCCGGGGAGATTTTGTGCACGAAAGTACCCGGCCGGGAGCCTTATGGAAGAAGCTCCTGTTGTGATTTTCTTTTTGTGGAATTCTTGCAAGTTTAGTACATGGTCTTCTTTGATTTTTGGCAGGCAATGAAGTGTATGTATTATATATATTTACACGCATGCTTAGAGTGAATGTGTACGTGAGCTATACCTATATGTATATGCATACTTTGAATTGTTTTGTGCATGTCAGTTTATATTTCATTAATGTGGTTATTCTATGTAATTTGCATGCATGTGTTAGGTATTATATATATATATATATATATATATATATATATATGGTTTTATGTAAGAAATATATATATATATATATATATATATAAATATAAATATATTTAGGTATGCATGCATGGTTTTATGTAATAAATATGGATATATATATATATATATATATATATATATATATATATATATATATATATGTATGTATGTATATTGAATATATTTTATATATTATTTAATTTATTTCAATTTTAGAAATTAAATTGTTACCATGAATTTCTTTCTAATTTCCAATCTTGAATTGAATGTAATTATTTGCCTACTCTATAATTGTAAACGTGTTATAGTACGTGACATAATCGTTATGTGAAATCCTTGAATTGATTTGGTATTAAATGTGAAAGTTATGAACTTGAATGAAATTGAATGCTTCCTTGAACGAATGAATAGCTCATTTATATGATTTTAATGCGTTAACCGTGCACATGAACATGTCTATTACATAATATCATCTTTTATGCATTCATATCATGTTCAGCGTATACCGTGCGTCATATATGGTTCATTTGAAGTCTTGAGTCTCACGAACACGTTACATTGTCCTTTGTACAGTTTTCTCCAGGGCGGAGATGACGGGTTCATAGGACCCTTTCGAGCCTCCTTTTTCTTCTTGGTATTGTTGAGTAAGAGGCGTACAGGTGGGTTTCTCTACTATTTAGATAAATTACCCTATATACTCCCAATGTGTAAAGATTTTGGCCAAAAGTATATATATATATATATATATATATATATATATAGAGTCGTTTTCAAGAGTCAATGATTTTAAAAGTAAAGCCCTTCTTTTTTAACCTACCAAATGTTTGGTGAGAAATGAATGAATGAATGCACAGAATGGGGCCCAAGGACTTGGTGTGAGTGGTGACCCGAGGAGGCATGGGCTGACGGTAATCCCTCACACTAGTCCCACCAATGAACGGCGTAACCGGACCTCGTTAGAAGTTAGCGAAGAATGGACACTGAGTGCCATCTGGGGAGTCATGTTCCCCTTTTGGTTAATGAATGGATGGTTCGGGCCGATCACCCGGCCATCACCCGGAGGAAGAAGGTGTAAATGTTCATGAATGTGCACAAAAGAATGTAATGCATGAAAGAAAGAAAGAAACAAAGAATGTTTAATGAACTACACGAGGTGTTGGTTGGAGATAATGCACGCCCACTCGCCGGGCCACAAACGACCTAATGAAAAATGAACATTATAATCCCTTTTAATGACTTATTTATCTCACCCACTTGGGAAATGCTCTAAAAACCTCATTTGGGATTATAACTTGCATGTGAATGTTTAAATATTGTTGTATATGTTACTTATGCCTCGTTTTATACCCACCAGTCTCGTATAGACTGAACCCGGATTGTTTTCAGTGTTCTTGCAGGTTTGGAGTGCTAGGCGGGAAGTCAAGTCTATTAAGTCTATCGGTTAAGTCAGAGTATGTACATATGCATATTTAACTATAATTTGTTTAAGTTATAGAGAATGTATGATTGGTATTGATTGTTACCACTATCATGAATTACGAATGAGTTTATAAGAAACCGTAATGGAAGTGCTATGATTTTATTGATTTTTGGGATTAGTTACCTATGCTAGTTGAACCCGTTGTTGCTTGCTTATCCTATTATTGATGTATGTATGTTGCTTCTGCTTTGGTAATATTTCGGTTTATTGTCTCTTTGGTTGAGTAAGTTAGCTCCCGCCTAGCTTAGCGAGAGTGTATGTCCCCGTTCGTCGTGATCTAGCTCGGGTATGGATTGTCCATTTCATATTTGGGTCGGGTCTCGGTGCAGGGGATGTGGTACCTCGCGCTCGGGTGCTATATGCAAAGTTTGAGGCAAGGGTTCAAAACGGTAGAGGAATACTACAAAGAAATGGAGATGGCAATGATTCGAGCAAATATTGAGGAGGATCGTGAGGCAACCATGGCTCGGTTCATATGTGGTCTCAACCGAGAGATCTCCAATGTAGTGGAACTTCATCACTATGTTGAACTTGAGGAAGTGGTCCATATGGCTATCAAGGTGGAGAGACAATTTAAGAAAGGACGGACTGTGGTTAAGCGTGATGATTCAAATACCTCTAAACCAAAGTGGAATTCTTCTCCAAAAACAAGCGAAAAGCCTTCAAAACCAAAGGAGGATCCACCTACAACAAAGGGTTTGTTTGAGAAAGGTAACACCTCTACACATCGTAATTGTGATATTAAATGCTTTAAATGTCAAGGAGCAGGTCATATAATGTCTCAATGTCCAAACAAAAGAACCATGATCTTGTTAGACAATGGAGAAATTGAAACCGAAAGTGAGGGTGATGATGGAGGCCTTGAAAAATCGGATGAGGCAAGTGATGTTGAGCATGAGGGTTGTGGGGCAAAGTTGTGGTTCTAAGAGCTTTGCACATCCAAGATCTTGAGGACAAAGATGAACAACAAAGGGAAAACATCTTTTACACACGGTGTCATGTTAAGGAGCGAGTGTGTCGACTGATCATTGACAGCGGGAGTTGCGTGAACGTGGCTAGTAAATTGATGGTGGAAAGGCTCGGTGTAGCGCCCGAGACGACAGGCGCCACATCCCCCGCACTACAAGTCTAGTCCACACGTGAAATGGATAATCCAAGCATGAACCGGACTCATAGCGAACGGGGGACCAAAATAAAAATTATCCTAGCTAGGCGGAATCTAACCCTGTACCAAATAAATCAAGAATACCTAGAATGTAAAGTGGAAGCAATAACGTATAATTCAAATTCTTCAACAATAGTTACACGCCCAACAATTCCCAATACATAATTTAAATCCACCAAGCAAACTAACAACGGGTTCAACTAGGCATGCAACCTGTCCCGAATTCAATATCCAACAATAATCATAATTGGCACACAGGCCCAATACATAACGGAAATACAATTAAATCATAAAAGAATGTAAAATGTGACTCGAGTGTACAAGTGACTCGACAAGAGATTAAAACTTGACTTCCGCCTAGCAAAACCTGCAAGCAACTGAAAAGTGGGGAAAAGGGGTCAGTCTCTAGAAGACTGAGTGAGCAGGAGCTATACATATATAGAGAAACATGCACATGCAAGTCATAAATCCCGAGCAAAGTTTTATTTAAAGTTAGTTCCCAAAAAGGGCAAAAGAATAACTAAGCAATGCTCAGACTTTACGACTATTCATATTAAATTCATTAAGTTCATAAATCATACTCAATCAATAAGGCTCGGCGAGTGAGCGTGCACAATCTCTAACCAAACTCCGACCGTGTACGACAAATATCATTAATACATTAAATAGGTGATCATGCAATATATCATAATACACACAGATCACATGCCATGTCCTAAATATATTTGTTTGGGCAATCCGATTCCCGGCCTTCCCGCACAGTGCCTATCAATCAATAATCAATCAATCAATCAATCATTTTCAATCATAAATAAGTTCCAACCTTCTTCCTCCGGGTTGGTGGTGGGTTTGCAAGGCCCGACCACCCAATCATTGACCAATGGGGTTACATGAATTCCCCAATTGGCACTCAGCTCCCATTCCCCGCTAAAACTCCTAGCGAGGGCCGGTATCACCGTAACAATGTGGGACTAGTGTGAGGGTTTACCGTCATCCCTTGCCTCCTCGGGTCCCCACTCACACCAAGCCCCTGGGCCCCATTCTGTGCAATCAATCAATCATTCTTTCTTTTCTCGCCAAAACATTTGATTCATAAGAATCATACCATATTTCATAATCCATTTGAAAAGGGTTTACTCGATCAGTATTTACTCGATCAATCAATATTTACTCGATCAATCAGTATTTACTCGATCAATCTTTTGGAAACAATATAGATATACAATATAGTTTTAGGCCAAAACATTCACATACGGGTTGTAGGGTTGCATACATAACTAGAACGGAAAACACTCTCACCTGGAATACCACGAGATAAGAAACAAGAGCAATACGGATGCCTATTCAATTTGGAAGTCTCCGCCCTGGAAACAAACTGTACAAGAGAAGGAACAATGTGTACTGGTGAGAATTGACTCAATATGAAACCACATAGACGCACGGCATGTTATGCACATGATATAAGATGCATAAGAAGCATGAATCGTGTGATGGGGTCATATAATCATGTAATCCATTCAAAATATTCAATACATTGTGGTTTCATATTCATGTGTTTCATATCTTTCATATTTTGTATCAAATCAAGCCATAAGCTTCATACATTAATCATAACTCATACTATAACATATTTACAATGCATGCGAGTCATAAATGAAGCGGGAAGTTATCATATGAGGCCAATAAATGGAGGAACAATTCATGTTTGCAAGCTAGAGAGCATTTGAAGGCATATTGGATCATAATTCACAAAATGTTTAACAAGATCACATTATGATTTCATAATATACAAGTTAACACATAATATAACATATTAGCAATATATATAAATCATGGAAGAAGCTATACACAACATACTAAACAACTAAACGAAGCAACCCATTCACGCATGTATAAAAGTAGCACATAAACGTTCATGTTGTCATTTCACATTTATACATTGAATTCATAGCATAAAATTCATAATCATATCAAATAATATCATATAGCATCAATTAATCAAGCATACAAGTCATATAGTTCACATATTGGAGCTAAGAGGGTGAAAGGAACATAAGAAGAATAGTTTTGGTAAGATTTAGCAAAAGTTAACAAATTCGGGAATGAACAAGTTGTAGGAAAATGGAAATATCTTGAGTTGTAGAAATTGGAATTAAGTTTTGCTTGTGGGATATAAAACTAGACACATAGAGCTTTTAAATGATATATGGCAAGAATCATGGTTCAAAACGAGGTGAAAATGGCGTAGGCCCGAAGTTGGGGAAAGCAGTTTTCTGGTAAAGTGGCGACACCAAAAATAATTGATTATATCTTACAAATGAGAAACGATATTGAAGTGATTCCAATTGGAGAATATTCTACACTTCAAGAGGTTTCCGTGGGTTCAAAAATCAGGTCATTCCGAGTTCGGACGAGGGAGTCGCGGCCGTGAGAAAATTGCACTGAAAATCAGTCGCGGCCGCGACCGAAAATTGGCCAAGTCTCGAATTATTGTTCGCGACCGCGACCAAAAATGGTCACAAAACGGTCGCGGGCGCGACCCCTAATTCCAGCAGCTGCGTTTGGCGACAGGAAACAGGGAAAGTCTCGAATTTTGGCTCCCAAATCACCTAAAATCATACAACAACAACCAAATACAACATATATACACATATCACTCATAATTTCATCAATTAATCCATCAAGTTACATAAATCCATATATATTTATATATACACACCTATATACATATATATACATATATACATATATATATATACCTTGGAGAGGAAGAAGAAGAAGAGTGAGAATTGGGGTGGGGGGTCTTGATCGTGAAATTAAGGGAGGAAGAGGAGGGAAATTGCACTTTGGTCCTTGAACAATTTAAGTGCTTCTATTGTATGCCGAAAGTTTGGTAGGTGATCAATTGGGATCCAATTAAAAGTTCGGTTGAGTCCAAGGATTTCATATAAGTTCAAATAAGTACATAATCGAAACAAAATATTAATTAGCTAGTATACAAGTAACAAATAAATAAAACTAACACTTTCAATTAAATCATATAAGTCACATACGTCACATAATAGCAATTAATTCACGAAATTATTAAATTAAATAATTACTTAGCAATTAAAACATGTAAAGCCACTTAACTCTCGGTCTAAACCCACTCGTGACGTCATACCTGTACGGCCGAAGAGTCGGGGCGTTACAACCTCTCCCCCTTAAGAGGACCTGGTCCCCAGGTCCATTTCCTCGAATTCTGAACTCTGCGTAAACTTTCCCGTGTTCATCCCACACGGGTTAGCAACTCCCCGTCAGGAATTAGTTCGGAAAAGGTCTTCAGGCAACAAGGGGTCTTCACTTGCTGTTAAATCACGACCCTTAACTCACCAAAGCCTAAGCACTCGAAAGTCTAGCAAGTAGCAAGCAATGAAAGAACCCTGTCTTTCGAACAACAAGGAGAGAACCCCGTCCCTCACAAGCAACAACGAGAGAACCCCGTCTCTCAACAACAGCAACAACAACAACAACCCAAGAAAAAGAATAAACGAACAAGGACATATACCACACAAGAAACAAGTAGGAGATATTAAATACATCGAGAATTAATTATACAAAAATAGCTAATACAACAAATAATCCAAGCACTTAGCATCATAAAATTATTCAAACTAAAGTTGCATGTATGTATATGCCATGAATGCTAGATGTATCGTTCACCGATGCTCAAGAATCTTATATTGTAATGATCCGGTTCAATACTTGATGCGATGTTGAAGGTTTCTCTAGCCAAAGTGTCATGCCTCGGAATCCCGATGTGTTTGCACTTCAGTGACCACTCGATCTCTATCTTTTAATCTATTGCCTTATTCTTACCAAATCACCACGACCCAACATTCCACTCTTGAAAGTGCGCTTACCTTACTCCAATCAACTTGTTCCTCCCACGACTCATTTTTGACTTGTTTGGTTGCTTAAGCAAGTCATTTGATAACTCAAAATTCCAACTATTCCCATTATAATAGCATCCCCGACTCGTCATGGAAAATGACTCACGAGCCGGTAACCCTCTTCTTTACGTTGTAACTCGTCCTAGACATTCCACTCTCAGCGCCCGATTGAATTGACTCTCACTATGCCCATCACAGAATATGATGATCTGATTGTTTTCCCTTTTTACCCCATACTTCTCTTACCAATTCTTGAACTTCCTTCACGGTCCTATTGTCTTCAAGGTATGAAACCCATCATACAACATATCCCATTTCAACCTTGGTTTTGAAATTGCATCGAACACTAAATCTCCCATTATTCCTTGAATACTCATTTCCGACCATTGAAACTTTTACTCTTTCCAAAGTCATTCCTATACTTTTTCAACCAATCTTGAAAGTCATCAAGTTACAACTCTTACCTTTTTGGCTACTTCAATTGAAAGAAATCCCTCCGAGCCAATTCATGAATTTGAATTTATTTTTCGGCCGACTCTCCCCCTAAAGAATGTCCATTCTTATCCATTAGCTCTTAACATTGCTTCTTACTTTGAAGATTCTCGACTTCTTCAACCCGGCTTCCTTGATATAAACGGTTTCAATCTCACAAACTGTTCGTAACTTTTCCTCACGTTTACTTTGAAGCGACATGTAAGAGTAGTGACCCATTTCTTCCTTTCCAATTCCCGGCTACTTCTCCCAACCTCTTAATTGTTCTTTCCCTTTTGATCCACACTTCACAACCCAATTATTTTCCTTTCCTTATCATGATTTGATTGTGGCTTGGTTGGAGTAATGCTTGATAAATAAAGTGGAGAGAGTTCCTATCAATAAAGCATCTAAAATGCATGTGGGGTTAAGATGCCGATGCACATATCACCCATGCAACCAATTAAAGATACAACATGTCGAAACACTTATATCAATTAAAGATGCTACGCATTGGAGTAATTATCAAGTAGAAATGAACGCATACATATAAATAAGGGAGGTTAAATAATTTAATACGACGTATGATGCACGTGCCATGAATGCAATACACTGGTTACCGTAGTGGTAAGCTTTAGCCCGGGAACTTGTTCTTCATGTCCTTAATTACGGATTTGGGTTTGAGCTTGTTAACAATCTCTCATTTTTCCACGGTCTTCAAAATCTGCATAAGTTTTCCTTGTATCAATTTGAGTGTCTCCATAGCCCGAGATTGCAATTTCTTTAAACCAAAGTCTTCTATAACCGTGGAGTCGGTATCTCAAATTATTCCCAAATATCGATTTCTAAAAGTTATCCGAATCTTCACATGGATTATGACCTTGATCAACGTTCCCTTAACTTATTTTTATGAGTTCAAATTGGTGAAATGAACTCGTCCTCCAATTGCTTAAACTTGACTCCACAATTTACTCCAAAGCTCTTTGCCTTTCTTGATCGTTTCCATTTGTTATTCCATATCTTCCAATTCAACCTCACAATATGACAATTTATCTTGGATCTGAAAGTTAAACTCTAATCCGGCTGAAGATAAAACCGTTAGCATTGTTACCTCCCATAAGTTTGCACTCACCATGTTGGATCGATTTTCTTTAACTCTTTTCAAATCCAGCTTCTTCCCGAATTCGGCTTCTGCAACATGATTTATTCAGAAGTTCTGCTTTACCGATTTGCCTCGCTCTAACCTTGAAGATTTTCCCACGGTCGAGCAACTTTACAAACTTTGCAAAATTTCTCCATTCCGGGTCAAATTTAATAAATTTAATAGTTAAGTAAAATATCTTGGGCGTCCTCTTTGAAATTCCGAGAGTGGAACGATTTCTAGTTTTCTTCCAATTATCACTAGTCTCATTCCAAAACCCGAAGTATCTCGACATGTTTCTTTTCTCCAACTACCTTCTTATTCTAAAATTATAAAATTTCCTCTCTCCATAATTAAGCTCCTCTAACCCCGGATGTTGAACCCTTAGTACCTTCAAATTTTCCTTCGCCTCCTTCTTGAATTAAACGAACCACACGGCCGGTTGATTAACTACCTTTCACGGTATAAAGAGGTATGTGTTTATTTTGTGGATATAAGCATCACCTTCTCATATTATTACTTCATCCATTCCAAATCTTCACCCAAAATTTAATTCCTCCTTGAGATCGAACTCTCAACCTATACCCTTGTCGTAAAAATCGTCAAATATCCCAAAGCCTTTTAAATTCAAAGGCTCCTCTTTAAATCGCCCCTGCTCGAACAAAGAACTTGTGCTAAGTAGTTGTAATTGTAGGGATTGGCCGTGGTTTGATATTATAATAATTTCCTACAATTCACAACTTAACTCAAATATAATGCATGCCGGTTAATAAATGCGTATGTCACATAATTAGCATCAAAAGCACGCATTAATGCAAAATGCATTACGTAAATTAACAAAATTTAAGTTAAACACATTTAATAATGTATCTTCCATGTCAAATTTCAATAATAATGCTCGTGATCAATGCGGTGCACACGTTGACACATTATTCCTAAGTCGTTCGACCTATACTTGACATGACACGACACAAGGAACCCTGGTTTTGCAACCGGGCTCTGATACCACTTAAGGATGTAGCGCCCGAGACGACAGGCGCCACATCCCCCGCACTACAAGTCTAAACCACACGTGAAATGGATAATCCAAGCATGAACCGGACTCATAGCGAACGGGAGACCAAAATAAAAATTATCCTAGCTAGGCGGAATCTAACCCTGTACCAAATAAATCAAGAATACCTAGAATGTAAAGTGGAAGCAATAACGTATAATTCAAATTCTTCAACAATAGTTACACGCCCAACAATTCCCAATACATAATTTAAATCCACCAAGCAAACTAACAACGGGTTCAACTAGGCATGCAACCTGTCCAGAATTCAATATCCAACAATAATCATAATTGGCACACAGGCCCAATACATAACGGAAATACAATTAAATCATAAAAGAATGTAAAATGTGACTCGAGTGTACAAGTGACTCGACAAGAGATTAAAACTTGACTTCCGCCTAGCAAAACCTGCAAGCAACTGAAAAGTGGGGAAAAGGGGTCAGTCTCTAGAAGACTGAGTGAGCAGGAGCTATACATATATAGAGAAACATGCACATGCAAGTCATAAATCCCGAGCAAAGTTTTATTTAAAGTTAGTTCCCAAAAAGGGCAAAAGAATGACTAAGCAATGCTCAGACTTTACGACTATTCATATTAAATTCATTAAGTTCATAAATCATACTCAATCAATAAGGCTCGGCGAGTGAGCGTGCACAATCTCCAACCAAACTCCGACCGTGTACGACAAATATCATTAATACATTAAATAGGTGATCATGCAATATATCATAATACACACAGATCACATGCCATGTCCTAAATATATTTGTTTGGGCAATCCGATTCCCGGCCTTCCCACACAGTGCCTATCAATCAATAATCAATCAATCAATCAATCATTTTCAATCATAAATAAGTTCCAACCTTCTTCCTCCAGGTTGGTGGTGGGTTTGCAAGGCCCGACCACCCAATCATTGACCAATGGGGTTATATGAATTCCCCAATTGGCACTCAGCTCCCATTCCCCGCTAAAACTCCTAGCGAGGGCCGGTATCACCGTAACAATGTGGGACTAGTGTGAGGGTTTACCGTCAGCCCTTGCCTCCTCGGGTCCCCACTCACACCAAGCCCCTGGGCCCCATTCTGTGCAATCAATCAATCATTCTTTCTTTTCTCGCCAAAACATTTGATTCATAAGAATCATACCATATTTCATAATCCATTTGAAAAGGGTTTACTCGATCAGTATTTACTCGATCAATCAATATTTACTCGATCAATCAGTATTTACTCGATCAATATTTACTCGACCAATCTTTTGGAAACAATATAGATATACAATATAGTTTTAGGCCAAAACATTCACATACGGGTTCTAGGGTTGCATACATAACTAGAACAGAAAACACCCTCACCTGGAACACCACGAGACAAGAAACAAGAGCATTACGGGTGCCTATTCAATTTGGAAGTCTCCGCCCTGGAAACAAACTGTACAAGAGAAGGAACAATGTGTACTGGTGAGAATTGACTCAATATGAAACCACATACACGCACGGCATGTTATGCACATGATATAAGATGCATAAGAAGCATGAATCGTGTGATGGGGTCATATAATCGTGTAATCCATTCAAAATATTCAATACATTGTGGTTTCATATTCATGTGTTTCATATCTTTCATATTTTGTATCAAATCAAGCCATAAGCTTCATACATTAATCATAACTCATACTATAACATATTTACAATGCATGCGAGTCATAAATGAAGCGGGAAGTTATCATATGAGGCCAATAAATGGAGGAACAATTCATGCTTGCAAGCTAGAGAGCATTTGAAGGCATATTGGATCATAATTCACAAAATGTTTAACAATATCACATTATGATTTCATAATATACAAGTTAACACATAATATAACATATTAGAAATATATATAAATCATGGAAGAAGCTATACACAACATACTAAACAACTAAACGAAGCAACCCATTCACGTATGCATAAAAGTAGCACATAAACGTTCATGTTGTCATTTCACATTTATACATTGAATTCATAGCATTAAATTCATAATCATATCAAATAATATCATATGGCATCAATTAATCAAGCATACAAGTCATATAGTTCACATATTGGAGCCAAGAGGGTGAAAGGAACGTAAGAAGAATAGTTTTGGTAAGATTTAGCAAAAGTTAACAAATTCGGGAATGAACAAGTTGTAGGAAAATGGAAATATCTTGAGTTGTAGAAATTGGAATTAAGTTTTGCTTGTGGGATATAAAACTAGACACATAGAGCTTTTAAATGATATATGGCACGAATCATGGTTCAAAACGAGGTGAAAATGGCGTAGGCCCGAAGTTGGGTGAAAGCAGTTTTCCGGTAAAGTGGCGACACCAAAAAGAATTGATCATATATCACAAATGAGAAACGATATTGAAGTGATTCCAATTGGAGAATATTCTACACTTCAAGAGGTTTCCGTGGGTTCAAAAATCAGGTCATTCCGAGTTCGGACGAGGGAGTCGCGGCCTATATACATATATATACATATATATATATACCTTGGAGAGGAAGAAGAAGAAGATGGAAGTAGATAGAATGGAGCTTGTTCTTGGCTTGGAATTGAAGAAGAATCCTCTTGCTTCCTTGTCTCTAGCTTGGCTCGATTTCGGAAGAAATGAATGAAGGGTTTGGGAAGTATCTTAGGAGATGAAGAAGAGAAGAAGAAGAAGAAGAGTGAGAATTGGGGTGGGAGTCTTGATCGTGAAATTAAGGGAGGAAGAGGAGGGAAATTGCACTTTGGTCCTTGAACAATTTAAGTGATTCGATTGTATCCCGAAAGTTTGGTAGGTGATCAATTGGGATCCAATTAAAAGTTCGGTTGAGTCCAAGGATTTTATATAAGTTCAAATAAGTACATAATCGAAACAAAATATTAATTATCTAGTATACAAGTAACAAATAAATAAAACTAACACTTTCAATTAAATCATATAAGTCACATACATCACATAATAGCAATTAATTCACGAAATTATTAAATTAAATAATTACTTAGCAATTAAAACATGTAAAGCCACATAACTCGGTCTAAACCCACTCGTGACGTCATACCTGTACGGCCGAAGAGTCGGGGCGTCACACTCGGCCTTTAAACCTTGAAGCACCCGAGACCTTATAAGCTCCAATGGCTGAATGAACAAGGTGAAATAAAGGTAACAAAACAAGTTCTTATCTCCTTTTCAATTGGCAAATACATGGATGAGGTTCTTTGTGATGTCGTACCAATGCAAGCTGGCCATATATTGCTTGGAAGACCACGGCAATTTGATAGACGAACAGTGCATGATGGCTACAAGAATCGATATAGTTTTACCAAGGATGGGCGAAACATCACCTTGGCACCCTTACCACCAAGCCAAGTGTATGAAGAATAGTGCCAAATTAACAAATCCATTTCAGCTTCTTCAAAACAAAGTGATTGTAATAGTGAGAAAGAATGTGAAAAAGAAAAAGAAAAAGAGCATGAAAAAGAAAAAGAGAAGGAAAAAGAAAAAGAGTGTAACAAACAAGAAGAGGGAGAAAAAAGACTAGTTGAAAAGAAAGAAAGAAAAAAAGTGAGTTTCTTTATAAAAGAAAAAGAGATTGAGGGGGTGATAAAAAAAAAGAAAAGCTTGTGATGATGATGATGTATAAAAACATATTTCTTTCATCTAATGAAACCCCTTCTGTAACACCCGAGCGCAAGGTGTCACATCCCCCGCACCGAGACCCAACCCGAAAATGAAATGGACGATCCATACCCGAGCCAAATCATGGCGAACGGGGACATACACACACTCTATGCTAGGCGGGACTAACCCTTGAACCATAAAATCAAGATAAACATTAAAACGGAAGCAATAAACGAACATACATTATGTATACGTACAATGAGCATCACAGCTTCAAAAGTAAGTCATATACATTACTAATTGCCGTCACGGCTCAAAACAAGTACGCTCCATAACAACATTCATATACAATGATCAAAAGTGCAATATGCAAGTGTAAGACCAATATACAAAGGGCTAGAAATTAAAGCAAGACCTATTACTCGAATTCCCGCCTAACTCCCTTGACACCTGCACAACACAACTGAAAGCCAAACGTGTTCAGTCCAAAAGGGACTGGTGGGTATAAAAACAGGGCATAAATATAATATACAACGGTATTTAACAATCACATACAAGCTATAATCCCAAGTGAGGTTTTTAAAGAATTTCCTAAGTGGGCGAATAGAAATCATCAAAAGGGATTATAACGATTCATTTACATTAGGTCATTATTGGCCCGGCGAGTGGGCGTGCATTATCTCCAACCAACACCTCGTGTAATTCATTAACATTCATTAACATTCATTCATTCATTCTGTTCATGCATATCATTCTTTCGTGCGCATTCAATAACATTTACACCTTCTTCCTCCGGGTTGGTGGCGGGTTTGCAAGGCCCATCCACCCATTCATTGACCAAAAGGGGAACATGACTCCCCAGATGGCACTCAGCGTCCATTCCTCGCTAACTCCTAACGAGGTCCAGTTACGCCGATCATTAGTGGGACTAGTGTGAGGGATCGCCGTCAGCCCTTGCCTCCTCGGGTCACCACTCACACCAAGTCCCTGGGTCCCATTCAGTGCATTCATTCATTCATTCTCGCCAAAACATTAGGTAGGATTCATGAAAGAAGGGCTTTACGTTGAAATCATTTCCTCTAGAAAACAACTCTTTATACATATAATAGTTTTTAGCTAAAATCTTTACACGTTGCGAGTATATAGGGTCATTTATCTAATAGTAGAGAAACCCACCTTAAACCGCAAAAAGGAGAACACAAGAGCCTCACAAACCGGCCTCGTCTCCAACGGACTCAAAATCTGTGTAAGAAAGGTGAAGTGAGACTCAATATGACCATATAAGACGCTCGGCAATGTAATGATCATGATATGAATATATAAGAGATACGATTATGTCATGAAAATGTTCATGTGCACTATTAAGGAATTTAAATCATATAATCAAGTCATTCAATCATTCGTTCACTTTCATTCGAATTCATAATTTCACATTTCGAATCAATTCAATTCAAGAATTTCAAATAGAATCAAAGCACAAGTTAAATCACATTTCTAATTAGAGAATAAACAATTAAATACATGCACTTTAAAATTGGGAATTAAATCAAACATGAAATAGGTAGCAATTAAATTCTATATTTCAATTAAATCAAATATTATTTAGTATATAATAAACATATATAAATATATAAATATACACATATATATATATATATATTACATTATATTGAATATATGTATATGTCCCAAGCACGTACAGCAACAACCATTCATGCATGCAGTTTATATCTAATTATATATATGAAACATGCACGTATTACAATTTCTATCAACTAACAACCACACTTATGCATGCAATCTAAAGTATAGAACAACAACACAGTACATGCATGTAATTCCTTACTAAATGCGTGCAATTATCAAGCACACATTTCATGCATTAACAAAAGGGAGAAAGGAAAGCATGCACAGCAGCAATCAAACAACAACAACAGCCACCGTAACACAGCAGCAACCGTATCACGTATGCTTAACTTGGATGCAGAAGGTGACACCCCCCGTGTCACCAACATAGAACAAACCGAGACACCCCCGTGTCTCGGTACAGAGAAAACAGACCACCTGCACCCCCGTTACAAGTTGAAAAGGAACAGATTGACACCCCCCTGTCGGAACGCAGCAGCTCAACATATACGCAGGCTTATCCCCTATTTTTAGGCGTAACACAGGGCAAAAAGAAGGCAGCAACCAAAGCATGAATTGCAGAAATAAGAAGGCATGAAATGCAGCACAAATAGCTCTAACAAGACAATGAAATTGACAGCAAAAGAACAAGAAGACGCAGCAGGAAGACAGCAGCAGAAAATCGATCAAAACAGGGTACCAATTCCACAAAAAACATGGCATGACTGAACTCCTTCAACTCAACAAATTCAGGTCAGTTTAGGCTAACCAAAACGCAGCAAAACAACACAAATTCAACATAAAAATCAGTTCCAAAAGAGCTCAACCCAGAAACGATGGCACATGTGACCATTCATGAAATTTTCTCAAAAAGCCACAAGTGATATCTCATAAATACTTCAACTACCATGTAATCAATGATCATAAATGAGAAGAGGATGTTAAAACAATCATTTTTAGGCTTGGAATCAATCAAAACCATCAAGAAACGAAAGAGATCATCATGAATGCTCAAAACCTATTAATTTCTAATTCAGCTAAAAACCTCATGAAACCATGATCAAATTTGGGGATGAATGAATGAAAATGCATCATATTGAATGTACATAACATATCCGCTTACCTTGTGGATTAATGGAGGTTTGGAAGGGGATTTGAGCTTGAATCTCAAGGTTTGGCTTGAGCTACCGGTGAAACTGGAGAACAGATAATGTTTGGGAAATTTTCAGCAAGTGGGAAGGGTTATCTCGGTCTGGGGGGTTAATGGCTGAATAAAGGGTTGAGTTAGGGTTCCATAGAGTCTAACCATGGTTAATTTGGTCAACAAATGAATAAGTTATGGTCATTTTAGTGCAGCAAGGTCAGTTTGGTCGCCGTTTCGTTTTTCGGTTGGATTTCGGAGGTTCAATTGACTTTAGAAAAATATAAGGCTAAGTTCACTAAACTTGAATTTTCGTTACGAGTTCAGCGAAGTTGACGGAACTCGAATCCGAGTTCCTGAGCTCAAGATATTAATTACGGAACTAAGGTTGCGCTAAGTGCTCGTTAGCCCCCGACTTGGATTCCAAAATTCAAATTAAATCCGAAACACAAGAAAATGAGTCCGAAAATACGAAATAAACAAATATTCACATACAAGACACGTATAAGTTCAACATATTAAGTTTGCACGAAATTTCGGTATCAATTTAAATAGAAACGAAGCACGTAAATGTCACTCATACGCAATGTAACAATAAAAAAATTCATAACATTATAAAAAATATAGCAAATTAATACGTATGTAATTATAAATATAAAATACATGCATGCACTAATAAAATCAGAAATGCATGCATAATTATTAATTAAAATCGATTGCATGCTTTCATGCAAATATATTAAACAAATCGTGCACAATTAACATATATATATATATTTATTATATAAATATATTTAATATTAATATTATTAAAATAAAATAATTAACATTTAATACATTTAAAAAAAATAAAATTAAATATGTAAAACACGTATAATTAATTATTTCGCGCAATTTGGTAAACACATACGTCATGCTGTACTAATAAAAAAAACTGGGGCGTTACAACCTCTCCCTCTTAAAAGAATCCGTCCTCGGATTCATTATCTGCCTGAAACAATTAATGAAGGAACCCCGTTCCTCACAAACAACAAGGAGAGAATCCCCATCTCTCAAACAACAAAGAGAGAACCCCGTCTCTCAAGAGTAACAAAGAGAGAACCCCGTCTCTCAAAAACAACAACGAGAGAACCCCGTCTCTCAAGAGTAACAAAGAGAGAACCCCGTCTCTCAAAAACAACAAAGAGAGAACGCCGTCTCTCAAAAACAACAACGAGAACAAACACCAAGGAGAAAACATCAAAATATCCAATTACGACTACTTAGTCAAAATAATCACATAAAGCCAGGGAACAATCATCACTTACTTACATCCAAACAGTTGTATAACCATAATTAATAAATCAAAGAGTCAAAGTGCAAATTAGCAAAATTATTTAAATTAATAATGCGTGTATGCGTATGCCATGGATGTCTGAGGTACCGTTCACCGTGGAAATGAATTTGAAACCCTAAGCCTTCCTGGTCCCAAGGTATGGTCTGAACCCAAACGCTAGCTCGACTCTTGGCATGTCTTTAATATCTTCAATGTGTCCACCTTCTTCCATTTCTCGGTTATACTTTAACCCTGATCCAATCAACCTGTTTTTCCAGACGAGTTTTACCCTACATCTTAAGATTTCGGATCGGTCTTCTTCATGATTCGCGTCTCCTTCTATAAGTTGGTGGAACCTCTGAAATTCAATAACCTTTTTGATTAATAAACACAGCCTTCTTGACGAGTTCTTTCCGAACCGGATTGTGATCATCGGTTCCCAAAATTTGGACTAATCTCTTCGTGGATCGTTTCCTCATTCCTTCATCCTCTTAAAGCCATTAAGCATTCATTAGATTTCGGTCCACCCCAAATTTCTAATCGAGGGGAAACTTCCTTGATACTTCTTAAGATTCAATTCAAGTCCTTCCATAGTTATTTCTTTCTAATTCCTTTCTGCTCAAATTCTTCTAACTTGTTTTGGAGAACGACTAGCGATGTAGTATGGTTTTATTTTGTTAAGTGATGTCCGAATTCCTCCAATACTTAGCCATATTACCCTCTATAGTTGCCATCACGAACGCATGAATTTGATTTAATTTCTGCTCCCTGAGGCGATTTAATGGTCTCGCAGAAGCTCTTCCACCATTTCATTATTTTCCAAAATCTAAATCCCAGGTATAGAAATGCTCGACAAACCATTTCCTCAATATCCCGTGGTGGCCTTCAACACTAACTTAATACTTAACACTCACTTTAATGGTTTAACCGTTGAGGCTCTTTTATTTATTTTCGATCACCACCATTAGAGCTTCCAGGTCTTCCTTAATTTGAAATTCCGTTATTCCTACGAAAATATCACTTCGAGCACCACTTCAATCTTCCAATCTGTTTCTTGGTCGTTCTCTCCCCCTTAAATTTCTACTGTAGCGTGTTGAACTCCATCAATTCTTCTTTTATCGAAACTCTGGATGAATGGTTTCCATTAGAGAGGATTTTAATAAAAGAACACCCTAACGTTTTGCCTTTCAGCTTCCCTTCTACTACGTTTGATGTCCGAAACCCCTTTCCTATTCTTGTCCAATCTACACACCCCGCAATCAACTCTAATCTCGCTTCTCCTTATGAATTCCCGTTTCCATTAACCTATCCTTTACTTGAAATTCTCTATTTTCCCGACATCACCTTCCTTGTATCTTACCATCCCATTACTCCTTTTCTTCTTAACTAAGATGTGACCCGATCGAAGAAATACTTGATAAGTGGGACGAAAGAACGTCCTATCAAATAAACACTAGAATGTGTGTCGGGTTAAAATGATAATGCACGTGGCATACTTGAAACAATTAAATATGCCGCACCTTAAAGCAACAAAATCAGATAGGAATACGTGCACAAACATAAGTAAGGAAAATAATAAGGTGATGCGAAATATGATGCACGTGCCATGAATGTTTTGGAACCTGTCACCAATATAGTAAGTTGTTAGCTCAGTAGCTTTTCCTCGTTCCTTCAATCAAGAGGTTACTTTGACTTGCTAATCATGCCTTGTCTTTCCCATGGTCTTCAAGTTTTCCATGAATCTTTTCGATCACTTGTATCTTTCACTGTCTGAAATTGTAATTTCACGATCCCTGATTTCTTCGACAACCACTGAATTGACCTCTGCATTTCCACCCCGAGAATCACCCTTCAACATTGCCCAAATTCTTTTACAAACTTGAACCCTAATGTAATTCTGAACCCTACTTCTCGCCATCACCGTGATCAAGACTCCCGTGCTTATCCTTTACGAACTTAGATTGACGAATTAGCCTTGTTTTCCGATTGCTTATACCTGAGCGCATGATTTCCTTCTAAAGAGTCTTTGTCTTTCTTTACCGTTTCCATTTGTTGCTCCATATTTCCAATTCGACCTCTCCACCCGACAATTCAGCTTGGATTTGGAAAACGAACTCAATTCCCGTCCTCAATATCACCACTTTCCTTAAATTTGTATCTACCCCGTCAATTGCCTTTCTCTACTCCCTTCCCTACTCGTTTCTATCTTAATAGCAATCCAGAGCACCTAAATTTAAACCCTTCTCGATCTTCACCTCCAAGATCTCGATTTCTAATTTCCAGGTTTATTTAGCAACCCTTCTTGGACAACTCTTGGTGCTCAATTTCCATCGAATTTATTTTACCTTGACTCCTCCCAGTCCTCGGTAACTCTTCAATGGTCCGAACCCTGAACCAAAATACTTTCAAGGTTCATTTACTTCATTCCTTAGGTTGAACGATCCCGTTGACTCCAATTATGGCATCTTATGTAGGAGAGTCGGATATACCCGTATTTGGAGTCATAAAGGTTTTCCCCCGATCAATTCTTATCTTATCAAGTGTCTCTCTCTACCATTGCATCCCTAAAGTGGAACCTCCCATTTCTTGAACTCTAGCTCTAACTATGAGGACTACGCCTCTCGAATTCTCTATATCTTTCCCCGATGCATCATTCCTATCCTCCATGCCTCAGAAAGAACTTGCAATAGATCGTCTTTATCGTGGAACTTGGCCGTGGTTTGATATTATTTTTATAACCTGTAATTCATAACTTATTTCAAGGATATATGCATGCGATTAGTACATGCTCATGGCACATATTCAACACAAAAGGCACGGATTCAAAATGAAATGTAACAAGTAATTCGACAAGATTAAAAAGAAAGATAATTTTATGTTTAAGATCGATGCAATGCACACATTATCACTTAGTTCCTATGCCGAACGACCTAAACTGACTAACACAACACGAAAGCTCGGGTTTTGTAACCCTAAGCTCTGATACCACTTAAGGATATAACACCCGAGCACAAGGTGTCACATCCCCCGCACCGAGACCCAACCCGAATATGAAATGGACGATCCATACCCGAGCCAAATCACGGCGAACGGGGATATACACACACTCTATGCTAGGCGGGACTAACCTTTGAACCATAAAATCAAGATAAACATTAAAGCAGAAGCAATAAACGAACATACATCATGTATACGTACAATGAGCATCATAGCTTCAAAAGTAAGTCATATACATTAATAATTGTCGTCACGGCTCAAAACAAGTATGCTCCATAACAACATTCATATACAATGATCAAATGTGCAATATGCAAGTGTAAGACCAATATAGAAAACCTATGACTCAAATTCCCGCCTAGCTCCCTTGACACCTACACAACACAACTGAAAGCCAAACGGGTCAGTCCAAAAGGGACTGGTAGGTATAAAAACAGGGCATAAGTATAATATACAACGGTATTTAACAATCGCATGCAAGCTATAATCCCAAGTGAGGTTTTTAAAGAATTTCCCAATTGGGCGATAGAAATCATCAAAAGGGATTATAACGATTCATTTACATTAGGTCATTATTGGCCCGGCGAGTGGGCGTGCATTATCTCCAACCAACACCTCGTGTAATTCATTAACATTCATTAACATTCATTCATTCATTCTGTTCATGCATATTATTCTTTCGTGCGCATTCAATAACATTTACACCTTCTTCCTCCGGGTTGGTGGCGGGTTTGCAAGGCCCATCCACCCATTCATTGACCAAAAGAGGAACATGACTCCCCAGATGGCACTCAGCGTCCATTCCTCGCTAACTCCTAACGAGGTCCAGTTACGCCGTTCATTAGTGGGACTAGTGTGAGGGATCGCCGTCAGCCCTTGCCTCCTCGGGTCACCACTCACACCAAGTCCCTGGGTCCCATTCAGTGCATTCATTCATTCATTCTCGCCAAAACATTAGGTAGGATTCATGAAAGAAGGGCTTTACGTTGAAATCATTTCCTCTAGAAAACAACTCTTTATACATATAATAGTTTTTAGCTAAAATCTTTACACGTTGGGAGTATATAGGGTCATTTATCTAATAGTAGAGAAACCCACCTTAAACCGCAAAAAGGAGAACACAAGAGCCTCACAGACCGGCCTCGTCTCCAACGGACTCAAAATCTGTGCAAGAAAGGTGAAGTGAGACTCAATATGACCATATAAGACGCTCGGCAATGTAATGATCATGATATGAATATATAAGAGATACGATTATGTCATGAAAATGTTCATGTGCACTATTAAGGAATTTAAATCATATAATCAAGTCATTCAATCATTCGTTCACTTTCATTCGAATTCATAATTTCACATTTCGAATCAATTCAATTCAAGAATTTCAAATAGAATCAAAGCACAAGTTAAATCACATTTCTAATTAGAGAATAAACAATTAAATACATGCACTTTAAAATTGGGAATTAAATCAAACATGAAATAGGTAGCAATTAAATTCTATATTTCAATTAAATCAAATATTATTTAGTATATAATAAACATATATAAATATATAAATATACACATATATATATATATATATATTACATTATATTGAATATATGTATATGTCCCAAGCACGTACAGCAACAACCATTCATGCATGCAGTTTATAGCTAATTATATATATGAAACATGCACGTATTACAATTTCTATCAACTAACAACCACACTTATGCATGCAATCTAAAGTATAGAACAACAACACAGTACATGCATGTAATTCCTTACTAAATGCGTGCAATTATCAAGCACATATTTCATGCATTAACAAAAGGGAGAAAGGAAAGCATGCACAGCAGCAATCAAACAACAACAACAGCCACAGTAACACAGCAGCAACCGTATCACGTATGCTTAACTTAGATGCAGAAGGTGACACCCCCCGTGTCACCAACATAGAACAAACCGAGACACCCCCGTGTCTCAGTACAGAGAAAACAGACCACCTGTACCCCCGTTACAAGCTGAAAAGGAACAGATTGACACCCCCCTGTCGGAACGCTGCAACTCAACATATACGCAGGCTTATCCCCTATTTTTAGGCGTTACACAGGGCAGAAAGAAGGCAGCAACCAAAGCATGAATTGAAGCAATAAGAAGGCATGAAATGCAGCACAAATAGCTCTAACAAGAGACTGAAATTGACAGCAAAAGAACAAGAAGACGCAGCAGAAAATCGATCAAAACAGGGTACCAATTCCACAAAAAACAGGGCATGACTGAACTCCTTCAACTCAACAAATTCAGGTCATTTTAGGCTAACCAAAATGCAGCAAAACAACACAAATTCAACATAAAAATCAGTTCCAAAAGAGCTCAACCCAGAAACGAAGGCACACGTGACCATTCATGAAATTTTCTCAAAGAGCCACAAGTGATATCTCATAAATACTTCAACTACCATGTAATCAATGATCATAAATGAGAAGAGGATGTTAAAACATTCATTTTCAGGCTTTGAATCAATCAAAACCATCAAGAAACGAAAGAGATCATCATGAATGCTCAAAACCTATTAATTTCTAATTCAACTAAAAATCTCATGAAACCATGATCAAATTTGGGGATGAATGAATGAAAATGACTCATATTGAATGTACATAACATATCCGCTTACCTTGTGGATTAATGGAGGTTTGGAAGGGGATTTGAGCTTGAATCTCAAGGTTTGGCTTGAGCTACCGGTGAAACTGGAGAGCAGATGATGTTTGGGAAATTTTCAGCAAGTGGGAAGGGTTATCTCGGTCTGGGGGGTTAATGGCTGAATAAAGGGTTGAGTTAGGGTTCCATAGAGTCTAACCATGGTTAATTTGGTCAACAAATGAATAAGTTATGGTCATTTTAGTGCATCAAGGTCAGTTTGGTCGCCGTTTCGTTTTTCGGTTGGATTTCGGAGGTTCAATTGACGTTAGAAAAATATAAAGCTAAGTTCACTAAACTCGAATTTTCGTTACGAGTTCAGCAAAGTTGACAGAACTCGAATCCGAGTTCCCGAGCTCAAGATATAAATTACGGAACCAAGGGTGCGCTAAGTGCTCGTTAGCCCCCGACTTGGATTCCAAAATTCAAATTAAATCCGAAACACAAGAAAATGAGTCCGAAAATACGAAACGAACAAATATTCACACACAAGACACGTATAAGGTCAACATTATAAATAATATAAATAGAAACGAAGCACGTAAATGTCACTCATACGCAATGTAACAATAAAAAAATTCATAACATTATAAATAATATAACAAATTAATACGTATATAATTATAAATATAAAATGCATGCATGCACTAATAAAATCAGAAATGCATGCATAATTATTAATTAAAGTGGATTGCATGCTTTCATGCAAATACATTAAACAAATCGTGCACATTTAACACATATATATATATATATATATTTATTATATAAATATATTTAATATTAATATTATTAAAATAAAATAATTAACATTTAATACATTTAAAAAAAATAAAATTAAATATGTAAAACACGTATAACTAATTATTTCGCGCAATTTGGTAAACACATACGTCATGCTGTACTAATAAAAAAAACCGGGGCGTTACACCTCCCTTGCCTAGTGTTGTTTCTTCTCTCTTGCAGAAGTTTGAGGATGTATTCCCGAAGGAAATACCACCCGGTTTACCTCCTATACGAGGAATAGAACACCAAATCGACCTCATCCCCGGGGCTACCATCCTAAACCGACCAGCTTACTGAAGCATCCCTCAAGAGACGAAAGAGCTTCAAAAACAAGTTAAAGAGTTGCTTGCAAAGGGATATGTGCGTGAGAGCATGAGTCCATGTGTTGTTCCGGTTCTTTTGGTGCCTAAAAAGGATGGTACTTGGCAAATGTGCGTGGATTGTAGGGCTGTCAACAAGATCACGGTAAAGTATCGTTATCCCATACCTCGCCTTGATGATATGATTGATGAATTGCATGGTTCTACAATCTTCACTAAAATTGATTTGAAAAGTGGCTATCACCAAATAAGAATGCAAGAAGGTGATGAATGGAAAACAGCTTTTAAAACTAAGCATGGATTGTATAAGTGGTTAGTAATGCCTTTTGGCTTAACTAACGCACCTAGTACCTCCATGAGATTGATGAATCATGTATTGCGTGCTTATATTGGTAAATTCGTAGTGGTTTACTTTGATGATATACTGATCTTTAACCGTAATTTGCATGAACATATTGAGCATTTGAGGTTAGTACTTGAGGTACTAAGGCATGAAAAGTTATATGCTAATCTTAAGAAGTGTAGCTTTTGCATGGATAGAGTTGTGTTCCTTGGATTTGTTGTGAGTGCAGGTGGTATAGAGGTAGATGAAGAAAAGGTTAAGGCAATCAAAGAGTGGCCTACACCCAAGACTGTAGCGCACCCTAACACTACAACCCCGCACCGTAGCACCTCTCGAGTGGATGTGAGTCCTAGCACTCGAGAAATACTTCGGTGAACGGACAGGACAATGCAATACCAGAACATGGAAATTAAGTGCAGCAGAAGATAAACAATTTAAAACAGAAGAACTTGATATCTCAAGTCAACCGAATTTATATTACTAGGTTAAGAAGTAAGATAATTACAGTGATAAGTCTAAGGTCACCACGAGAGTGTTTATTGAAATATGTACATGCACTCTTAATATAATCCTGATTAACTAAGATATCACACCTTAAAGCTTCAAGATACCTCTAAGGCGTCGCTCCGTGGATTCCTGAAATCATGCATTTGAAACCAGGCGAGAGGGTTACTCAAAGTGACTAAGTGAAGAGGGTGTAATAAATTATAGGTACAAGTATATGTATATATATTTATATAATCAAGAATATCTTGATCAAAATATTGGCAATAGGATATAGCAAATAGGGAACGGTTCATAATATTTGTAAAAATAGGGATAGGGGTAACTTGGAATATTTGTAGAAATATGAACCGTTTGTAACAAGAACTTTAATGCCCGCAAGCTAGGCCTCTCCATCCGTAACTCCTTAAATCATGACAAAATAGTAACGGTCTTAATCAAGATACCGATACTTCAATAAAATCAATATGATAATAACTACGCTACTCCTTGGTGTCAATAGGGGAGCCAACCCTAGAGACCATGAACTAGATTCGGGAGGCAGCTATCTCTCCCTCATCCCTTGGCGTGGAGTAACTAACCTCCAGTTAAACCACTACCAAGAGATGGTGTCAGTCCGCAACACCAACAATACCCTCGGCCCGATACCTTCCGGGTAATTGCTCGCTACGGATACAGTCGGGGCCCATAACATGAATCAAGAACAATATTTTGCTTGCATAACCCGGAATCAATGTTTTGATAAAATGGACTTGAAATATATAATGTTCTAGTAAAACGTTGATTCTGGCATGAAAGTATTTTTTCCTTAAGAGGGATAGTGTAGTAAAGTAATATGTATATAGGGTAATAAATCAAAATAGTAGGTAGGCTTGAAAATAGTTTTTATATAGATACGTATGTATAGGCATCATTCCAGTTGAAAACATTTTAACCCTAACCGAGTGTCTTGATGGTCTAGATAAAATCCTTGGGATTCCACTGTTCAATCATATCCTCGCCTGAAAGTAATAACTACTACTGGCTTAGAACTAGGTTCTAATATTCAAATTAATCAATCATACACACCATAAGGTACACATCATGTAATATGTTAAAAATTTCCCGGTAAACCCTAAATTTACCCCGTTTAAGGGAATTTGATTAATAATTTAGGGTTTATGGGATCTTTAGCTAATCAAATATATATATACCATATGATAATTATAATTATAAGATTTGAAATAAGATTTATGGTTAAATTTGACAATGTAGGTTATCTTTTGAAAATATTACATAGTTTACCGATTTTTGGAAATTTTGGGTAAAATCTTTCTTTAAAAATTCCAAAACTTATTTTATAATTATTTTATTATTAATTTCGAAATTAATTTAATTTTGGTTGACCAAAAAGTCAAAATTACTATTGAAAACAATTACTATTCAAATTCTTAAGAATTAAACATCTTATAACATAAAATCAAATTCACACACACACACACTACTTACACGTCTCACAGACATACACACACATGTCCAAGAACATCAAGAACTTGTTCTTAAGTTCATTTGAATATTCAAAGAGGGTATGTAACATGTTTAATCACATTCATATTTATAACATAGAATTGAAGCATATTATAGCAAAATATACCAATTCTCTATGAGAAATAATTCTAAATAAATTACTCTAGGCATGAATTTAATCAAACAAGATCATAAGCATTTAAATACATACTCACATTTTATCATATCATAATTCATGCATTTAATTTAATAAAATTCCATAATGTGCACACATTGTATTTAAAACTAACAATTATGCACATATATCTTAAAAATAAATTCCTAAAGCATAATTTAATTAATCCTAGACATGCTACTATTATTATTATACTAAGAACATAATATAAAGCATGAAATAATAGAAGAAAACATACCTTGTAGAGAGAAGAGGGGGGGATTGCCGTGAGTCTAGAGGGAGAGAATGAGAGTTTTGTGTGTTGATTTGTGAGTTATAAATGAGGCTTGAGGGGGGTATTTATAGGTAGTCATGAGGGGTCTTTAAGCAATTTATGAAAGTTTAAGGGAGATGTGGATGTCTCCTAATTCATACAAATGCTTGGTAATTATTTAGGAGATCTGGTTAAACTACATTTTAAATAAATGCTTGGTAATAACATAGGTAATGTGGAGAAATTACATTCATTTAATTAAATCTTCTAGAAACTCATGTTGTCATGAATGATGTCATTTTGAATAAAAATAAATGTAAAATAATATAAAATTTATTCAAGAGTCGAGAGATGAAAACTTGAAGTAGTAAATTAATGAAAGAACGAGTGAAAAATAAGCTTCGTTTTGGTTATAAATGTGAGATATTTAGGTTTTTCGTTTACAAGTCATGATCGTTAAAGATGGTGAAAATCATGAGAAAATTATATAAACGAAGCTATGACGAAGTTTAAAGTTTGGAAAAATCACTATAATTTAGAGAAAAATTCAAGAATCGTTTTAAGTATAATTTCGAGTATTGAATGAAAGCTAATTGTTTAAAATAAAATGACAATTTTTAAAAAGGGAAAATATTTATAAAATATGCTATGATTGGAATCAAGTTTTGGTAAATGCATGAAAATTCACAAAATAATTCAAGGATCGTTTTGACTATAACATTCAATAGGGAAACGTCGAAAATATCTAAATTTAGGTTTAAGGTAGGGTGTTTGGCCGGTTTTGGTTACTACGGGAGTTAAAATGAGAATTAGGGTTTGGGCTGTTACAATCCTTCCCCCTTAAAGAGAATATGTCCTCAGATTCTACTCATGTTTCATAATAGCTTTAGATAATGTTTGTATCCTCTATCCATGATAAACAAGTTTCTAAAGGAGAACTTACTTTAAACACATATGGCAATTGTTCAGGTAAGAAGTTTAAATGCACACATAAGTGATGCAATGAATGTGTGGCGCCAGCACCATATTAAGTAGTAACTGGCGTGTTTAGAATGTGTACCGTACCCTCATTATTGGTAAGATTTGGTTTCATGTTTCCTTCCACAGCATAAGCTCGTCCTTTGACCGTCGGTTTCCCAGATGTTCCTTCCGTAGCCTTCCCTTTATTCCTTGGTTTTGGTCTTTTCGGACAATTTTCTATTTGATGATCAGGATTTCCACACCATAAGCATGCACCAGCCTTCCTTCGACATTCCTCCTCAGTATGCCCTCGCCTCTGACAGTACTCACAAATAATCTCTTCCTGAAGTTTTGGTGGTGCCTGTTGAGGCCTGGGCCAGGATTGTATTTGTTTCTTTCCGAAAGTTGACTTAAATGGTTCAGCGGGACGTTTGGATTCCTGGGATGACTTATAGGGTGGCTCGGAACGATTGTTTGCCAGATGGACTTCCTTATGTGTGGCCTCCATTTTCATAGCCGTTTCTACAGCCTTAGTGTAGGTTTCCAATTCAAATGGGGCTAAGGCCCATCGAAGATTAGATCTAAGACCATCAACAAATCGTTTAATTTTACGGCGTTCATCATGTAGGATATGTGGGACATACTGGATTAGCCTAACAAACTGAGCTTCATATTCGGCCACCGATGTTTTGCCTTGAACTAGATTCATAAATTCTTCTTCTCGGGCATCTCTAACCACCTGGGGAATATACTTGTCGTAGAATACTCTTACAAAGTCATTCCACCCATGATTCACCTGATTTTCTGCCCAGACTCGTTTTGTATATTTCCACCAACTTAGGGCCGCTTCTTCTAGCATCAAGACAGCATACTGAACTCTTTCAGGTTCTTCAGGACTAATACCCATTGCTTCAAAGATTTTCTCAAGACTTGCTATCTAGTTTTCAGCCTTCACATCATTGGGTTCTCCGAAGAACTTAGGTGGATCCATCCGTAGAAACTTTTCTAAGGACTTCTCATTGTTACCTTTTGATCCATTAGCGCAGGTTTGCACTATCTCCTTTAAAGCATCTACTAGCTCAGAATTTCCTCCGGCCGAGGATAGATCTTCTCTTGGTGGAGTGCTTTCTTGGGCGGTTCTTCGGGGAGACATTATGAGATGTAATGAACTTTAGAAAGAATATGATGCATGATGGTTAAGAATGACTTGCAGGTAATCACTTAGGTAGAAATTTTCGAAGTAGTGACAATCAATACACGTAATATCACATAAATTGTAGCAGAGATAAGGCATATAAAGACACAGAAGAATAACATGTTAACTTACGGTCCTACTAGTATCTTGAAGCAACCTTACCATATGTAACGCCCGAGCGCGAGACGTCACATCCCCCGCACCATGACCCGACCCGTATATGAAATGGATTTCCACGCACGATCCAAAGCATAGCGAACGGAGACATACACACTCGCTAAGCCAGGCGGGACTAACCTATAACTTAAACCCCAACAACAACAACACCAATCAGAGTAACAGAAAGGCGGAAGCAATCATTCTTATACTATATACTGAGCTATATGCTCTAGGTACTAACATGTACTCCATATATTGAGCTATATGCTCTAGGTACCAACATTTAAGTCTGAATAAGATACATATAGGTACCATATACATATACGCTCCATACATAAACAGAATCCAAAAGTATCAATAAAAGTAAGCGTATGAGTGTAAAGAAAGAAAGGCTAGACACTATGCAAGACTCTCTCTCAGACTTGTATCCCGCCTAGCATCACTTCCTGCAAAAACAACTGAAACAACTCCGGGTTCAGTCTTAGACATGAATTTAAGCCACAAAACTCATATATATCATGCAATCCATTCATATATGCAAGAATTCATGCATAAGATTGGCAAAAGATCACCCAATAACAAGCTTTCATCCATGGAAGCTTCAACAATGGCAAGTCATGCTATAATCAACCAACACAAAATCCTAGCATATAGAAACGATAAGGAAGCTACGAGCAACACATTCCATGTATCAACTCTCACTTAAAACCATTAAAATCCCAAGTTCAAGATAAAACCCCAATTCATGCTTTCAATCAAACCATATCAATTCCCCAACTTCTATCATGCTTCACTTAGATGAACATATAGAGGAGAAGATGGAGATTACAAATCACTTATTACCTTGGAGAGAGATGGAGGATTAGTAACTCTTGAGCTCAAAGTTGGTTGATCAAAAACAAGGGTTTCTTGGAGCTCTCTTCCTTTGCTTATTGTGGAGATGATGATCGATGAATACAATGGAAGCATGAAGAAGGAATTTGCTGATATTTAGTGATAAAATGGGTAGGATACGGGTCGGTCCAAGTCCGGTTCGATTAGAAAATAGTTCAAACAAGTTATAAGGTCGAGGTTGAGGAAAAATTCGTTGTCGAAGGTTCAAACGGTATCGAAAAAGTACGAGGTCAATTTTAATGAATAGGTAACGTCGAAACAAGTTCAACGCCGGTTACGGATCTCGATTTCGAGGTCCGGAGCTCAAGATATCGCGAAAACCGTTCAGGGTTGCCTATTATACAAATAGGTCCCGAAACTTTCAAAAAGTGGCAATTAAGCCCAAACTCAATTTCCAATTGAGTCCAAAACATTCGAATAAGTTACAATCAAACCCACGGGTTGCACGAAACATGCAATTTCATTCAATTAACACCGAATTCACAAAACTCACATTTTCACAAATTCATTCATATATTCATAACACATATTGGAATTCATATAGAATTTAATCAAATAAATCAAATTAGAAACGAATTCAATTAGCAAATCAAATTATAAAATCACATAATTAAATAAAAATGCGCACGTAACACTTACCTACACGTGTGAAAACTTGGGGCGTTACAACCTCTCCCCCTTAAAGAGAATCCGTCCTCGGATTCATTGCTCGGTCGGAAACAATTCGGGGTAGAACTTCTTCATTTTCTCTTCTGTTTCCCACGTGGCTTCTTCCGTCTTATCAGTTCGCCACAACACTTTCACCAAGGGAAACCGTCTGTTTCGAAGTTCTTGAAATTTCCGATCCAAAATCTTAACTGGTTTCTGAACGAAAGTGAGATTCGGTTCAAGCTCCGCTTCTTCAATCGGTATGATCACTGATTCATCGGGATAGTACTTCCGAAGTTGTGATACATGGAAGACATTGTGAATACCCGTTAAACTTGGAGGCAAATCCAATCTATAAGCAGTATCTCCGATTCTCTCCAAAATCTCATAAGGTCCCAAATATCGGGGATTCAACTTTCCTCCTTTTCCAATTCGGGTAAATCCTTTCCGAGGTGAAGCTTTCAGGAATACCCTATTTCCAACTTCAAATTCAAGATCTTTCCTTCGCTTATCTGCATAACTCTTTTGTCGATCTTGAGCTGCTTTTATCCGTTGTCGAATAATCTGAACTTTTTCAATAACATCCTGAATAGCCTTAGAAGGTTTATCTCTTTTTTCACCCATTTGTACCCCTTCTTGCTTACTCCACTTCCATTCCTCCAAATCGAAAAACAACGGGGATCGACACTTTCTTCCATAAAGAAACTCATACGGTGCCATTTCTATAGAAGCTTGATAACTGTTATTGTAGGCAAACTCAATCAAGGGCAATTGTTCATTCCATGAACTCGAGAAATTCAATGCACACGCCCTTAACATATCCTCAAGATCTCTGATTAACCTTTCGGATTGCCCGTCAGTCTGTGGATGAAAAGCTGTACTGAATTGGAGCTTAGTCCCCAGACATTTCTGTAACTCTTGCCAGAACTTGGAAGTGAATCTCGGATCCCTGTCTGAAACAATACTAGCTGGCACTCCATGTAACCGAACAATCTCATCACAATACCTCTTAGCCAACTTACCTATCTTATCTGACATCCGAACTGCAAGAAAATGTGCTGACTTGGTTAACCTGTCCACGATTACCCAAATTCCATCGAATACACCCTTCACTCTAGGTAAACCCGATACAAAATCCATTGCTATCTGTTCCCATTTCCATTCGGAATAGGTAGTGGCTGTAATAATCCTGACGGCTTCTGATGCTCAGCTTTCACTAGCTGACAAGTCAGACATTGCTTCACATAATTCACTAAGTCTCTTTTCAACCCATTCCACCAATAATACTGTTTCAAGTCCCGATACATCTTGTTTCCACCAGGATGTACCGAATACACAGTTTTATGAGCTTCATCCAAAATAGCTCTCCTCAATTCTGTTGGAACTACCACTCTATTCTTAAATCGAAAGATTCCCGTATCATCGAATCCAAAAAGACACTCGGAGTTTAATCGAGCCTTTTCAATCAACTTCTGAATCTCAACATCCGTCCGTTGTGCCTCAAATATCTGTTGCCTTAACTCTGGACGTACTGAGATGTTACCAATACGAGCCTTTATCTTAACCAACTCCATTGGTTGTCCAATATTTACCTTCAAATTGGATACACTAGCCTTCCTGCTCAATGCATCCGTGACCACGTTAGCTTTACCCGGGTGATACTTAATCACACAATCATAATCCTCGAGAGTCTCCATCCACCTTCGTTGCCTTCTATTCAAATCCTTTTGAGAAAACAAATACTGAAGACTCTTATGATCGGTGAAAATCTCAAAAGAAGTTCCATACAAATAATGTCTCCACTTCCCCAAGGCAAAAATCACCGCTGCAAGTTCCAGGTCGTGAGTGGGATAATTCTTCTCATGCTCTTTCAATTTCCTAGAGGCATAAGCAATTACTCTCCCATTCTGCATCAAAACACAACCTAAGCCTTCATGGGAAGCATCCGTATTCACCACAAACCCTTCAATACCATCCGGAAGTGCAAGTATCGGTGCAGAAGTTAACTTATCCTTCAAGAGCTGAAAACTAGCTTCACACTTCTCATCCCATTTAAACCAAACCTCTTTCTTGGTTAATCGGGTTAACGGAGCCGCAATCTTAGAGAAATCTTTAACAAATCTTCGGTAATAACCGGCTAAACCCAAGAAACTTCGGATCTCAGAAACATTCTTAGGACTCTGCCACTGTGAAACTGGCCTCTATTTTCGAAGGATCCACTTCTAATCCTTTGCTCGAAATGATATGTCCCAAGAAGCTCACCCTGTCAATCCAAAACTCGCATTTACTGAATTTTGCATAGAGCTGGTTATCTCTTAAAGTCTCCAATACCAATCTCAAATGCCAAGCATGATCCTCTTCTGACCTTGAGTATACCAAAATATCATCAATGAAGATCACAACAAACTTATCCAAATACGGTCGGAAAATCCGATGCATCATGTCCATAAAAGCTGCCGGCGCGTTAGTTAATCCAAATGGCATCACCACGAATTCATAATGTCCATACCGGGTATTAAATCCTGTCTTAGGAATATCTTCCTCCTTGATCTTTAACTGATAATATCCCTGCCTTAAATCGAGCTTGGAATACACTCTTGACCCTTATAGCATATCAAATAAATCCTCTATATTAGGCAATGGATATTTATTCTTTACAGTCACCCGATTCAACTCCCGGTAGTCAATGCACATCCTTAAGGTTCCATCTTTCTTCTTAACAAAGAGAACCGGCGCGCCCCACGGTGATAAACTCGGTCGAATATAACCATTCTTAAGAAGATCTTCCAGCTGAACTTTTAACTCCTGTAACTCTGCCGGTGCCATCCGGTAAGGAGTCTTAGAATAAGGTTCAGATCCCGGATATAAGTCTATTACAAATTCGATCTCTCGATCCGGAGGCAAAGAACCTAAAACTTCGGGAAACACGTCAAGATATTCCTTCACCACTTCTGTCTCTTCGAGTTTCGCCTGATCTTTCGGCTTATTCAAGATATAGGCAATGAATCCCGTTGCCCCATTCCTTATCAACTTATGAGCCTCAGTAAACGACAAAAGAGGTGTAATCTCTGATTCTTTCCCCACTGTCACTTCTTCTCCCAACTTAACTGTCTTGGTGAAACAATCAACCGTGGCGTGATACCGAAACAACCAATCCATTCCCAGAATAACCCCATATCTGTTCATCGGCATTACCACCAAATCTGCCTGATATTCTCTGCCTTCAAACCCAAACACACAATCTCTGACCACCTGATCCGTCTCAAGACTTCCACCCAACGGCGAACTCACCACATAACAAGCATTTAAACACATAACAGGCAAACACAAAGTATCAATTAACTTACAAGATATAAAAGAATGAGTAGCGCCAGGGTCAAATAATGCATGTATGTTCGTGTTATGGATGCATATCGTACCTTCCACCATAGCATTGGGATTGGCTTCCACATCTTGCTCTTCACCCGCAAGGGCATATGCACGAGCTGGGATCATCGGCCTCTGAGCTCCCGGTTGATAGCCCGGAGTCTTATCTGGACAAGTATTGGCCATATGTGTTGTCTTCCCGCATATTAGGCACTGACCCAACCTCCTTCTGCAAGTGTTGTAGGTGTGAATAGGGCCTCCACAATATAAACATGGTGACCTGTCATGTCGTGGATCAGACGCAACAGGAGGTGCTTGTGGCTTTGGCGGTGCAGTCCCTGCAGGTCGAAACTTCTTATTTTGCCCTTGAAACGGCTGAGGATGAGATACCATAGGCCTTTTCCCCTTTCCAAACCCCTATCCTTGTCCCATTTGCATACGAGGTAAGGGGTCCTTTTTCTTATACTCCTCTTCCAATACCAGAGCCCTTTGTACAGTGTCAGCAAACGACTCAAAATTATGGCCTGCATGCCCGTGTCGGAGATCCTGTCTCAATCCAGCTATAAACCTCTTTCCCTTTCTCTTTTCATCCCTTGTAACATGAGGTGCATATTTCCCTAGCCTATTGAAAAGAGAAAGATACTGAGCCACCGTTCGAGTTCCTTGCTTCAGATCCATAAATTCTTGTTCTTTTCTTTCTCGGACAACTTCAGGAACAAAAGCCTCTCTGAATTCCCTTACAAAGACTTCCCAATTGACTTCTTCCCCTTCCACCTCAAGCTTCTCTCGTGTACGTTCCCACCAATCATAAGCCTCTCCATCCAGTTGGAAAATAGCGAATTGAGCTTTCTCTTGGGAGGTAAATTGTCTGACAGTGAAAATCCTCTCAATTCTGGTTAACCATCCCTCTGATATCGCATCATCTACAGAACCCAAAAATCTCGGAGGATTATAACTCAAAAACAACCCATGATGATCTCTCGGGTTATTTGGAGGAGGTGCTTGATGTTCAGCCTGCGGTTGTACTGGAGGATCCTGAGCCCTTCTATGTTCCACGTAGTTATATACCGCCTCCATAAAGTGCTCCATATTCATAGGCGGTTGTGGAGGATTAGGAGAACGATCACGGTGGTGATGATGTCCCGGAGACCTTTCCCGATGTCTTCTAGGAGGCATCCTGTTCACTCAAACACTAACATGCGTGCTAATTTTAGTTCATGCGTGATAATGCCATAAATTCAATCAAACATTCGAGTCAAGAATCAAAACACCTTATCATATAAAATGCAAATGCTCCAAATTAACAGGTAATTCCTACAGCCGAACGACCTACTGACTCAACACGACACTAGAACCCTGGTTTTACAACCTTGGGCTCTGATACCACTCAAAGGATGTAACGCCCGAGCGCGAGACGTCACATCCCCCCGCACCATGACCCGACCCGTATATGAAATGGATTTCCACACACGAGCCAAATCATAGCGAATGGAGACATACACACTCGCTAAGCCAGGCGGGACTAACCTATAACTTAAACCCCAACAACAACAACACCAATCAGAGTAACAGAAAGGCGGAAGCAATCATTCATATACTATATACTGAGCTAGATGCTCTAGGTACCAACATGTATTCCATATATTGAGCTACATGCTCTAGGTACCAACATTTAAGTCTGAATAAGATACATATAGGTACCATATACATGTACGCTCCATACATAAACAGAATCCAAAAGTATCAATAAAAGTAAGTGTATGAGTGTAAAGAAAGAAAGGCTAGACACTATGCAAGACTCTCTCTCAGACTTGTATCCCGCCTAGCATCCCTTCCTGCAAAAACAACTGAAACAACTCCGGGTTCAGTCTTAGACATGAATTTAAGCCACAAAACTCATATATATCATGCAATCCATTCATATATGCAAGAATTCATGCATAAGATTGGCAAAAGATCACCCAATAACAAGCTTTCATCCATGGAAGCTTCAAGCTTCAACAATGGCAAGTCATGCTATAATCAACCAACACAAAATCCTAGCATATAGAAACGATAAGGAAGCTACGAGCAACACATTCCATGCATCAACTCTCACTTAAAACCATTAAAATCCCAAGTTCAAGATCAAACCCCAATTCATGCTTTCAATCAAACCATATCAATTCCCCAACTTCTATCATGCTTCACTTAGATGAACATATAGAGGAGAATATGGAGATTACAAATCACTTATTACCTTGGAGAGAGATGGAGGATTGGTAACTCTTGAGCTCAAAGTTGGTTGATCAAAAACAAGGGTTTCTTGGAGCTCTCTTCCTTTGCTTATTGTGGAGATGATGATCGATGAATACAATGGAAGCATGAAGAAGGAATTTGCTGATATTTAGTGATAAAATGGGTAGGATACGGGTCGGTCCAAGTCCGGTTCGATTAGAAAATAGTTCAAACAAGTTATAAGGTCGAGGTTGAGGAAAAGTTCATTATCGAAGGTTCAAACGGTATCGAAAAAGTACGAGGTCAAGTTTAATGAATAGGTAACGTCGAAACAAGTTCAACGCCGGTTACGGATCTCCATTTCGAGGTCCGGAGCTCAAGATATCGCGAAAACCGTTCAGGGTTGCCTATTATACAAATAGGTCCCTAAACTTTCAAAAAGTGGCAATTAAGCCCAAACTCAATTTCCAATTGAGTCCAAAACATTCAAATAAGTTACAATCAAACCCACGGGTTGCACGAAACATGCAATTTCATTCAATTAACACCGAATTCACAAAACTCACATTTTCACAAATTCATTCATATATTTATAACACATATTGGAATTTATATAGAATTTAATCAAATAAATCAAATTAGAAACGAATTCAATTAGCAAATCAAATTATAAAATCACATAATTAAATAAAAATGCGCACGTAACACTTACCTACACGTGTGAAAACTTGGGGCGTTACAACCTCTCCCCCTTAAAGAGAATCCGTCCTCGGATTCATTGCTCGGTCGGAAACAATTCGGGGTAGAACTTCTTCATTTTCTCTTCTGTTTCCCACGTGGCTTCTTCCGTCTTATCACTTCGCCACAACACTTTCACCAAGGGAAACCGTCTGTTTCGAAGTTCTTGAAATTTCCGATCCAAAATCTTAACTGGTTTCTGAACGAAAGTGAGATTCGGTTCAAGCTCCGCTTCTTCAATCGGTATGATCACTGATTCATCGGGATAGTACTTCCGAAGTTGTGATACATGGAAGACATTGTGAATACCCGTTAAACTTGGAGGCAAATCCAATCTATAAGCTGTATCTCCGATTCTCTCCAAAATCTCATAAGGTCCCAAATATCGGGGATTCAACTTTCCTCCTTTTCCAATTCGGGTAAATCCTTTCCGAGGTGAAGCTTTCAGGAATACCCTATTTCCAACTTCAAATTCAAGATCTTTCCTTCGCTTATCTGCATAACTCTTCTGTCGATCTTGAGCTGCTTTCATCCGTTGTCGAATAATCTGAACTTTTTCAATAGCATCCTGAATAGCCTTAGAAGGTTTATCTTTCTTTTCACCCCTTTGTACCCCTTCTTGCTTACTCCACTTCCATTCCTCCAAATCGAAAAACAATGGGGATCGACACTTTCTTCCATAAAGAAACTCATACGGTGCCATTTCTATAGAAGCTTGATAACTGTTATTGTAGGCAAACTCAATCAAGGGCAATTGTTCATTCCATGAACTCGAGAAATCCAATGCACACGCCCTTAACATATCCTCAAGATATCTGATTAACCTTTCGGATTGCCCGTCAGTCTGTGGATGAAAAGCTGTACTGAATTGGAGCTTAGTCCCCAGACATTTCTGTAACTCTTGCCAGAACTTGGAAGTGAATCTCGGATCCCTATCTGAAACAATACTAGCTGGCACTCCATGTAACCGAACAATCTCATCACAATACCTCTTAGCCAACTTACCTATCTTAACTGACATCCGAACTGCAAGAAAATGTGCTGACTTGGTTAACCTGTCCACGATTTCCCAAATTCCATCGAATCCACCCTTCACTCTAGGTAAACCCGATACAAAATCCATTGCCATCTGTTCCCATTTCCATTCGGAATAGGTAGTGGCTGTAATAATCCTGACGGTTTCTGATGCTCAGCTTTCACTAGCTGACAAGTCAGACATTGCTTCACATAATTCACTGCGTCTCTTTTCAACCCGTTCCACCAATAATACTGTTTCAAGTCCCGATACATCTTGTTTCCACCAGGATGTACCGAATACACAGTTTTATGAGCTTCATCCAAAATAGCTCTCCTCAATTCTGTTGGAACTACCACTCTGTTCTTAAATCGAAAGATTCCCGTATCATCGAATCCAAACAGACACTCGGAGTCTGATCGAGCCTTTTCAATCAACTTCTGAATCTCAACATCCGTCCGTTGTGCCTCAAATAACTGTTGCCTTAACTCTGGACGTACAGAGATGTTACCAATACGAGCCTTTGGTTGTCCAATATTTACCTTCAAATTGGATACACTAGCCTTCCTGCTCAATGCATCACTACAAGAAAAAATGCCTTTTGCTACACTCAATAAGTCGTAGTAAAAGGTTAAATTTCGTAACAAAAAGCCTTTTGCTACGAATTAGCTACGAATTTCAGGCGTAGTAAATACTGACGTAACAAATACTTTGTTACGGTACATAGTTCGTAGTAAATAATTTTTACTACAAAAAATTTAGAATTTACTACGATATAATATTCGTAGTAACTAAAAGGATATGATACAAACTTGTTGCTACGAAAATCTTAACCGTAGTAAAATAAATCATTTACTACGAATAATATTTGTAGTAAATATTTTATAAATATAATATAATATTTAATACAATTGTTCTTTCATAGTAATTATTTATAATGTGAATATATCTAATATTTTACGATAATATTTACTTTAAAAATCTAAAATTAAATGACATACAACATAATCAAATATAAAAAAATTGTAATTAATAAGACAGAAAAAATATATTTATACATAAGCATTTATCAAAAGAAAAATGTACATCAACTATGACTCGTACTCAATAATGATCCAGACGAAATTAAAACTGTATAGACAATTTACAATTAAAAAATAAAAAAGGGATTCCTATTCATGCAGTACCCTGTAATCAGAAATAAGCTAGTATTTGACTGCAAAATTAGACTGTTGGAGGTAGTTTCACTCTCAATGCTATCATCCGAAAATAAATCAGCCTGTGATGCCTCGTGAAGTAATACACTAGCTGCAAACAAGAAAGACAAAATATTAGCCATCTCTACAAGCAATTTCAGTTCAAATTAACTAAAGGAAAACTGAAATTTGCAAAACCTAATTCTTTCATCTATGTATGGAAATACTATCTGATAAAAGCTAAAGGGATCACCTTATTGGGGTTAGAGGAAGACTAATTGTTCATGTGTGTGCAATGCTTGATCAATGCAAGATTTTTAGATTGATAAAATCCCATACCATGCACGCAGAGAACAAAATTACTCTAAGGCCTAAGCAAGCTATGCGAGCACCATTTATCTAAGAATCTCATAAGAAACAAGCAGCAAAAAGTTAGGCCCATGCATACGCATGGATGATTATGGGAACCAAATATGACATACCTAAGTAACATCACAATATTCTTCTCTTAAGATCTGTTTTCCTGCACTAGGCATCAACACAAAATATAGCATCTGTTCTAAGAGTTTTGTCTGCAAAGCGACGTTGCCCAAGCGTTTTCTCTTGAAACAATATGTAAAACAAAAAGAACGTAAAACCAACAAAGAATAAGTGAATTTTCCGAATCAACAAACAACATATCTGATAATCCATATGGGATTGTTCGCTACTACTCTAAATACTAAATCAAGGTATTGATTTTTAAAGGCTTATGATATTAATAACAACAAAAGTGCTGCAGAACGCAGTTGTAGTAAGTTTCATCATAAGAACATGTCAACCATGGGAATAAAGTGGAACATTAAGAAGAGGATCCAACCACAGTAATATGTAACAATAACTCTTGTACCTGAAAGAGGTGCCAAAAAAATTATGAATATTACAAAAGAACATCAACATAAAATATTAGATAACAATTAGAAAGATACTCAAACATTTGAAAGTCAGCCTGGTTTTCCACTTTACAACAATTAGAAGATCCCAAAGGTTTCGTCTCTACAACAATTTGAATAACGAAATCAGAATTCCATGATTGTGATATAAGCATATGCAAGCATGAAACACAAACATTTCTAGTTGAGCACACTGTATAATAAATGAACTATGGCTTTTTACTATATCTAAAACAACCCTGCTACATCACTTTAAAAATCCCATCTCCTGAACCTCCTAGTTTCTCCTAGTTCACGTGATCCTCATGAGTCCAAATTAATTTTTTAAAGTAGCAAAACAAAAGCGAAACATTGTAAGCTCAAAACAACATCCTCCTTGAGCTTCACAAAATTAGACAACATAGACAATTACATGGTGTTACATTAATGATTGAACACAATTAGAGTTCTTGAGCACGACATTCATAGGCAAGCCCCCTCATATTTTTCATGTAATGTCTACTTAAAGAAAAATAACAAGTTCTTTCATACAGAGTTTTCCAACTTAAAATCAGTAATACATAAACACCCACTAAAACAAACAACAACCTCCATTACCAAAACTAGCGAAACAAATATATTAAAAAGAAAAAGAAAATAAGAAATAAAAAGTTACTTTTGAGCCAACTTCGCAGAGCTTGACATCTACAAGCAGATCATCAGGGTCAGAGACGCCAATGGACAACTCCTTGGCTTATTCTCTTCCCAATAATTCCATCACCATTGACCTAACTGCACTGCCTCACACCGCCTTCAAGAATTTATCCTTATCCAACCAAGAGTTGTCAACAAACAACAATCCTTCACTCGATCCCAAAATTGTTGTTAGATCTAGAGTAAGTACTAATAATACTAATCGCAAAATACCTTACTGGCTGTCGTTGCAAAGACCTTACCTTTTCTCAGTCCAGGAATCAAGAGGTGAGGATGGAGGTGGAGCTGCGTGGAGGGGACACTCCTGTACCCGGAAACGCAATCTGATTTGCAATATTGTAGCTCTGCCCCTTTCTGGCACTCCCCATGTGGGTTTCAACCACGGTACTATTTCAGCATCGCCCAATCAATGAGGTGTAGGTTGCAACATATAATCATTACCATCTACTGTGTTTGGTTTCAAATCCATGCAAGAATAATGTAAGATTTCAAGATTTCCCCATATTACTTCAAACTGAATCGCAAAGCTAATAAACCTCCAAATCACCAGCAAGATCTCTTATGCTTCAGCTTACACTATAGAACATACAAGCAACAGTTTGTTCATGAAACCACATAAATCGAGGAATGGCAAAATTGCAAAATCGGGATACCAACTGATCCCATTTTACACTTCGAGGACACTTCATTTTCCGGTGGCAAAAAAAAAAACCCTTTATCTCCAGAAATTGGTAATTTTGGGTCAATTTTCATCGGAATCCACCCGATCCTACCGGAAAACCACCAACCCGTGCCACCTGGCTTTAGAAAACAGCCCCACGTTGCTTGAAAGGTTATGTGGCCCTGGAATATGTCCAACATCACAATAAATCCCCACATTGTCCTAAGTGTTTACATTTTATATTAAATTCAAAAAATAATTTTTTACATATAATTATTTTATTTAAAAATTCCTCCACTTATAACAACTAAAAATCTTAAAACATTTTGCCAGACACGTTTTTTTGAAGAATTTAAAAAACCTCATCTTTCTTCATTTCAAGAAAAGCCCTTATTCAAAATTCTTGAGAAATTGGATGAAATTTATATATTTTTTCATAAATTTTATATTTATATGACAATATATATTTTTTTATATTTGAATAAAATATTTTTAGTGTTAATAAATATTTTTATTTGTACATGCACCAAGTGTGCAAGAATTAATATTTACTAGTATTAAATAAAAAATAAAAAATAATTAATATTTATAATATTTAATTATCATATATATATATATATATATATATATATATATATATATATATATATATATATATATATATTTATTGCATTTAGCTAAACACTCCTCAAATTATACATAAATTTAATATTTAAAAATTGAAAAATGGCAAAAGTATAAAAAATTAAATTATTTAATATTACATTTAGCTAAACACTTTTTCAAATATTACAAATACATCAATTTAATACTTAAAAATTGAAAGATGAAAAAAATTAAAAAAATTAAATCCAAATCTAGAGCTCTGCAACCTTATTTCTCTCCTTGGTCACCGTGTTCATCCACCGCTCCTCCCCTCCCTCAAGCCTCAACTGCGCCACCACCATCGCCGTCCCCCCCGTCGCTTCTCCCCGCCATCTACATCATCCTCGGCGCCCCCCTTCGTCTCTTCTCACCTCCATCTATATTATCATCGGCGCCCTTTCCATGTCTTCTCCCACATCGATCTTCTCAGACATCACCGTCACCCACGTTTCTTCTCCGACGTCCACCTCAAATCTATGTGGTGAAGGTGAGATGAAGACGTCTGCGTGGTGGTGGCGCCCTTCACCTCTCTCCAACGCAGCATGAAGCCTCTCTCTTCTCTCGAGTGCAGGACCTTCGGCCCCTCCCCGCGCCTAGTACTCGCACCTTCGCACTCCCTTTGTGTTCTTTTATTTGTGTAAAGACCAGATCTGATTTTTTTATGACCAGATCTAATTTTGTGTGTACTGATGTGCGTTTTTTGTGGTGAGATTTTGTTGGTGGTGGTGGTGATCTGTGAATTTAGGGGTGGTGGCGGCGTCTGTATGTAACTATGGTGGTGGTGCTTTGTTGTTGGGTTGTTGCCAGTGGTGGTGTTGTGGTGTGTGATCGGCGGTTTCTGGAGATAAAATTTCATGAGGAAGATTGTCATAAAATTGTATAAGGATGTTTGAAGAAGGAGAAAAAATAAAAGTAAAATAATGAGATAATTCATTTTAAAAAATCATAATGAAAAACTAAAATGTATAGCTATTTGTTGCAGACTATAATGGGTGAGATAGTTTAGAATTTAAAAGTTGCTTATTTGGATTATATATTATGGAATTTAAAAATAGCTTATTTGGATTATATATTGTATTTAATTTTAAGGGGTTAATGCCACATAAACAATCTTTTAATGATGTGGCCACAGCGGTTTTTACAGGTCAGTGTCAAATACATATGAAATGGTATTTTATTGTTATGTAGGCTAGCGGGTCGGATTTCCTGTAGAAACGGGTGGGTTTCGGTGAAAATTTACCCAAAATTACCAATTTCTGGAGGTAAAGGGTTTTTTTTGCCACCGGAAAATGAAGTGTCCTCGAAGTGCAAAATGGGATCAGTTGGTATCCCGATTTTGCAATTTTCCCAAATCGAGGCAGTTCATATCGTGAATACTACACCACCATCTATTAGATTGCACCCAATACCAGTTTCTTCAATATCACCCTTCCTAGCCCCACTTTGCAGCATTGCATTTTTCATCAAGAAGGTAAGGAACTATGATGCCCGGACACGGACACGACACGACACGGATACGGCGACACGGATTTTTTCTTGAATTTCCCACGTAAGGAGTGCCAGACACGAGTGTCCGACACGACACGACACGATACGATAAAATGATATTTTTAGAAGTGTCCGTGCATCATAGGTAAGGAAGTAATTTGATCAGCAAAGCATGCCTAAAACCTCACATTGAATCAACACCATAAGAACAACACAAATTCCTCAAATCAGGGGTAGATGCAACTATTATAAATGAAAAAACACAAAATTTCACCCAATCCCAACATTCTTTCCCAACTAAACCTCAATACGCGAAACTAAAAACTCAAATTTATGAATAAATGCCTACGCAAACATACATATGCCGTAGTGCAATACCTTCCAATCAATGGCGTGGAAGAAACCCATGAAATTTTCATAAGCGGGCTTGAGTCCGGAGAGTAATTCCGCTGAGAGCTTCTCCACCAGATCTGCCATTTGATCAAAGTGCGCATTAACAGCAGATTGAACCTCATCCATTGTCAAACTTTCTTGAATCTCCAACTATAGCAGTGAAAATTGCCATTTTTCATCCCATTCCCAGCATCGCCTTCGGATCCGGAGGGATTTGTTTTTTGGGAAGTGACTGAAATGGAGAGAGAAGCGGGATATGAATTGAGTGAAAAAATAAGCGGCGGGAAATTTTAGCTTATAGGAGGGCCTTTTATTTTATAAATTCTTTGTGAATATATTTTAAAATATTAAACGAGAAAGATTTTAGTAAAATATTATAGATATTATATATTTAACTTAATTAAAAGACTTTAGTAAATGTTTTTAAAAGTACAAATACTTTAAATTTTTGTTTTTGAAAGTACAAATACTTTAAATTTTTAAATTATCTTCAACCAATAATTTCGTAAATTTAATATATACAAAAAAATAAGATTCATTTTAGAAATAATACAAATTAAATAAAAAATGATTATTAGATTTTCTAGATTTCGTTTGATAAAAGAAAATATGTTTATACAATTAGTAGGAAGGTAGAGAATCGAGACGAACTAAACTAAGTTATTGTCTAATCTCTTAGTTTGATATTTCTATTAATTTTAAAATTTTAATTGAGTGTGGCTCAATTATTAAAGAAACAAATCCAACAAGTTTTAATCGAACCGAGCTCAAGTCAAACGCAAATTATTTGAATTTATATGGTTATTATTTTTTAAAATAATTTAAGTTGAGTTTCTAATTTTATTAAATAAAAAAATATTGAACTTAATACGAAACCGAATCCAAATTAACTAAATAATATAGTTATAATTTTGAATTTTAACAATCTATTGTATTTAATTTTTGATTTCATTAAGCAAATTACACACTTTACAAATTTATGCATGGAATTGTGTTGGTTTTTATATATTTAATTCCTATGGATTATTATTAAATAATTATGATAATAAATTCCATTTTTTCACGGTTTTAAATACATATAAATAAATATTATTTACTACGAGTTAAAATTCATAGTAAATAACTAATATTCACTACGATTACTTACTACGTTTAAATTCGTAACAAATATGAATTTTTTACTACTCTTATTTATTACGGTTATTATTTTGTAACAAATAATAATTATTTGCTACGATTTTTAAATTGTAGTAAATAATTTTGTAGTAAAAAGCATTTTTTCTTGTACTGCATCCGCGACCACGTTAGCTTTACCCGGGTGATACTTAATCACACAATCATAATCCTCGAGAGTCTCCATCCACCTTCGTTGCCTTCTATTCAAATCCTTTTGAGAAAACAAATACTGAAGACTCTTATGATCGGTGAAAATCTCAAAAGAAGTTCCATACAAATAATGTCTCCACTTCCCCAAGGCAAAAATCACCGCTGCAAGTTCCAGGTCGTGAGTGGGATAATTCTTCTCATGCTCTTTCAATTTCCTAGAGGCATAAGCAATTACTCTCCCATTCTGCATCAAAACACAACCTAAGCCTTCATGGGAAGCATCCGTATTCACCACAAACCCTTCAATACCATCCGGAAGTGCAAGTATCGGTGCAGAAGTTAACTTAACCTTCAAGAGCTGAAAACTACCTTCACACTTCTCATCCCATTTAAACCGAACCTCTTTCTTGGTTAATCGGGTTAACGGAGCCGCAATTTTAGAGAAATCTTTAACAAATCTTCGGTAATAACCGGCTAAACCCAAGAAACTTCGGATCTCAGAAACATTCTTAGGACTCTGCCACTGTGAAACTGCCTCTATTTTCGAAGGATTCACTTCTAATCCTTTGCTCGAAATGATATGTCCCAAGAAGCTCACCCTGTCAATCCAAAACTCGCATTTACTGAATTTTGCATTGAGCTGGTTATCTCTTAAAGTCTCCAATACCAATCTCAAATGCTAAGCATGATCCTCTTCTGACCTTGAGTATACCAAAATATCATCAATGAAGATCACAATAAACTTATCCAAATACGGCCGGAAAATCCGATGCATCATGTCCATAAAAGCTGTCGGCGCGTTAGTTAATCCAAATGGCATCACCACGAATTCATAATGTCCATACCGGGTATTAAATCCTGTCTTAGGAATATCTTCCTCATTGATCTTTAACTGATAATATCCCTGCCTTAAATCGAGCTTGGAATACGCTCTTGACCCTTGTAGCATATCAAACAAATCCTCTATATTAGGCAATGGATATTTATTCTTTACAGTCACCCGATTCAACTCCCGGTAGTCAATGCACATCCTTAAGGTTCCATCTTTCTTCTTGACAAAGAGAACCGGCGTGCCCTACGGTGATAAACTCGGTCGAATATAACCATTCTTAAGAAGATCTTCCAGCTGAACTTTTAACTCCTGTAACCCTGCCGGTGACATCCGGTAAGGAGTCTTAGAATAAGGTTCAGATCCCGGATATAAGTCTATTACAAATTCGATCTCTCGATCCGGAGGCAAAGAACCTAAAACTTCGGGAAACACGTCAAGATATTCCTTCACCACTTCTGTCTCTTCGAGTTTCGCCTGATCTTTCGGCTTATTCAAGATATAGGCAATGAATCCCGTTGCCCCATTCCTTATCAACTTATGAGCCTCAGTAAACGACAAAAGAGGTGTAATCTCTGATTCTTTCCCCACTGTCACTTCTTCTCCCAACTTAACTATCTTGGTGAAACAATCAACCATGGCGTGATACCGAAACAACCAATCCATTCCCAGAATAACCCCATATCTGTTCATCGGCATTACCACCAAATCTGCCTGATATTCTCTGCCTTCAAACCCAAACACACAATCTCTGACCACCTGATCCGTCTCAAGACTTCCGCCCAATGGCGAACTCACCACATAACAAGCATTTAAACACATAACAGGCAAACACAAAGTATCAATTAACTTACAAGATATAAAAGAATGAGTAGCGCCAGGGTCAAATAATGCATGTATGTTCGTGTTATGGATGCATATCGTACCTTCCACCATAGTATTGGGATTGGCTTCCACATCTTGCTCTTCACCCGCAAGGGCATATGCACGAGCTGGGATCATCGGCCTCTGAGCTCCCGGTTGATAGCCCGGAGTCTTATCTGGACAAGTATTGGCCATATGTGTTGTCTTCCCGCATATTAGGCACTGACCCAATCTCCTTCTGCAAGTGTTGTAGGTGTGAGTAGGGCCTCCACAATATAAACATGGTGACCTATCATGTCGTGGATCAGACGCAACCGGAGGTGCTTGTGGCTTTGGCGGTGCAGTCCCTGCAGGTCGAAACTTCTTATTTTGCCCTTGAAATGGCTGAGGAGGAGATACCATAGGCCTTTTCCCCTTTCCAAACCCCGATCCTTGTCCCATTTGCATACGAGGTAAGGGGTCCTTTTTCTTATACTCCTCTTCCAATACCAGAGCCATTTGTACAGTGTCCGCAAACGACTCAAAATTATGGCCTGCATGCCCGTGTCGAAGATCTTCTCTCAATCCAGCTATAAAGCTCTTTCCCTTTCTCTTTTCATCCCTTGTAACATGAGGTGCATATTTCCCTAGCCTATTGAAAAGAGAAAGATACTGAGCTACCGTTCGAGTTCCTTGCTTCAGATCCATAAATTCTTGTTCTTTTCTTTCTCGGACAACTTCAGGAACAAAAGCCTCTCTGAATTCCCTTACAAAGACTTTCCAATTGACTTCTTCCCCTTCCACCTCAAGCTTCTCCCGTGTACGTTCCCACCAATCATAAGCCTCTCCATCCAGTTGAAAAATAACGAATTGAGCTTTCTCTTGGGAGGTAAATTGTCTGACAGTGAAAATCCTCTCAATTCTAGTTAACCATCCCTCTGATATTGCATCATCTACAGAACCCGAAAATCTCGGAGGATTATAACTCAAAAACAACCCATGATGATCTCTCGGGTTATTTGGGGGAGGTACTTGATGTTCAGCCTGCGGTTGTACTGGAGGATCCTGAGCCCTTCTATGTTCCACGTAGTTATATACCGCCTCCATAAAGTGCTCCATATTCATAGGCGGTTGTGGAGGATTAGGAGAACGATCACGGTGGTGATGATTTCCCGGAGACCTTTCCCGATGTCTTCTAGGAGGCATCCTGTTCACTCAAACACTAACATGCGTGCTAATTTTAGTTCATGCGTGACAATGCAATAAATTCAATCAAACATTCGAGTCAAGAATCAAAACACCTTATCATATAAAATGCAAATGCTCCAAATTAACAGGTAATTCCTACAGCCGAACGACCTACTGACTCAACACGACACTAGAACCTTGGTTTTGCAACCTTGGGCTCTGATACCACTCAAAGGATGTAACGCCCGAGCGCGAGACGTCACATCGCCCGCACCATGACCCGCCCCGTATATGAAATGGATTTCCACACATGAGCCAAATCATAGTGAACGGAGACATACACACTCGCTAAGCCAGGCGGGACTAACCTATAACTTAAACCCCAACAACAACAACACCAATCAGAGTAACAGAAAGGCGGAAGCAATCATTCATATACTATATACTGAGCTAGATGCTCTAGGTACCATCATGTATTCCATATATTGAGCTATATTGTAGCGCCTCCCCAACACTACAACCCCGCACCGCAATACTCCCTGAGTGGAGGTTAGACCCAACACCCAGGAAATACTACGGCGAACGGTCAGGATAATATGAATGGAGTATGTGACACAGTGCAGCGGAAGATAAAGAGGTTCAACTTTACCAATGAACGGGGAGGACAACGTTCAATGAGCAAGGATTATCATTATTGATCAAAGTAGTTTGCAGAAGAGTACAACAGGTTGACATGCAAGGACAAAGTATGAGATGGTTTGTTTCTACAGAGAGTAGGTTCAAGACAGTGTACTCGTAGGATCGGATCCAACCTACGGTTGTAGTGCTTCAAGATACCTCTAGTTGTCGTTCAGTGATTCCTGAAATCTTGCATTTTAAAAATAGGCGAGAGGGTTAGTCAAAGTGACTAAGTGAAGGGGGTATGAGGGTTTATAGATATATGTATATATATATATATATATATTTATATTTATGATCAAGAAGATCTTGATCTATAATATTAACAATAGGATATAGCAAATAGGAAACGGTTCATAATAATTGTAAAACAGGGATAGGGGTAGTTTGGAATATTTGTAGAAATATGAACCGTTTGTAACAAGAACATTAATGCCCGCAAGCTAGGCCTCTCCACCCATAACTCCTTAAATAATTGGTAAAATAGTATTGGGCTGATCAGGCTCCGATACTTCAATAAAATCAAGAATATTAACTCCGCTACTCCTTGATGTCAATAGGGAATCAAACCCTAGAGACCACGAACTAGGTTCGAGAGGCAGCTATCTCTCCCTCATCCCTTGGCGTGGAGTAACTAACCTCCAGTTAAACCACTACCAAGAGGTGGTGGCAGTCCGCAGCACCAACAATACCCTCGGCCCGATACCTTCCGGGTAATTGCTCGCTACGGTTACAGCCGGGGCCCATAACAGGAATCGAGAACAATATTTTTCTTGCATAATCCGGAATCAATATTTTGATAAAATGGACTTGAAATATATAATGTTCTAGAAAAATTTGATTCCGGCAAGAAAGTATTTTTCCCTTAAAAGGGATAGTGTAGTAAAGTAATATATATATATATATATATATATATATATGGCAGTAAATCAATATGATGGGTAGGCTTGAAAATAGTTTTTATATAGATACGTATGTATAGGCATGATTCCAGTTGAAAACATTTTAACCCTCACCTATACCGGTTGTCAGACATTGTAATGTGGATTCCATTGCGCCTGAAAGTATTAACTACTATAGGCTTAGAACTAGGTTCCTTATATTAATCAAATAAGCACATAAAACACATAATGTTCATGCATAAAAGGATTACATCAAGTAAACACATAAACTATATCATGTTAGAGAATTCCCGGTAAACTCTAATTTTAACCGTTTAAGGGAAATTAAGTAATTAATCAGGTTTCATGAATTCTTTAACCACTTGAATATTTATTAATCACATTATAATCTTAATTATAACATTAGCAATGGAATTTAGAATTTAATTTGACAATGTAGGTTATATTTTGAAAATAATTCATAATTTACCGATTTTTGGAAAATTCGTATAAAATCTTTATTTAAAAATTCCAAAACTAATTTTGTAATTATTTTAATAATATTTTCGAAATTATCAGCTTATGGGTTGACCAAAAAGTCAAAGTTACTATTGAAAACATTTACTATTCAATTTCTTATGAATTAAACACTTTATAACATAAAATCGAACACACACTCTCACACACTATCACACGTGCACTTAAAATTGATCCAGAAAAACATGAACATGTTCTTGAGCCTATTTGAATATTCAAAGAGGGTGTGTAACATGTTCTATCACATTCATATTCATAACATAAGATTAAAGCATAATATAGCAAAATATATGAATTCTCTATGAAAAATAATTCTAAATAAATTATTGTAGGCATGAATTTAATCAAACAAGATCATAATTATTTAAACACATATTCATATCATATCATATCATAACTCATGCATTTAATTAAATAAAATGCATATATCTTATCACATTTTTCCTAAACTAGCATAAATAACATATATTTCACAAAATAAATTCCTAAAGCATAATTTAATTAATCCTAGGCATGCTACTATTATTTTTATACTAAGAACATTATATAAAGCATGAAATAATAAAAGAAAAACATACCTTAGAGAGAGAAGGGAGAGAGTGGCGTGAGAATGGGGGGGGGGGGGGGGGGAAGAGAGTGATTTTGTGTGTTGATTTGTGAGGTATAAATGAAGCTTGAGGGGGGTATTTATAGGTAGTCATGAGGGGTCTCTAAGCAATAAATGAAAGTTTATGGGAGATGTGGTTGCCTAATATTTCAACAAATGCTTGGTAATAAATTTGGAGATGTGGTTAAATTACATGTTAAACAAATGCTAGGTAATTAACTAAGTAATGTGGAAAAATTACATTCATTTAATTAAATCTTCTAGAAGCTCATGTGGTCATGAATGATGTCATCTTGAATAAAAATAAATGTAAAAATAATATAAAATTTATTCAAGAGTCGAGAGGTAAAAGATTGAAGTAGTGAATTAATGAAAGAATGGGTGAAAAATGAGCTTTGTTTTGATTATAAATGTGAAATATTTAGAGCTTTCGTTTATAAATTATAAATATTAAAGATGATGAAAATCATAGGAAAATTATATAAACGAAGCTATGAAAGAGTTTAAAGATGGGAAAAATCATTATAATGTAGAGGAAAATTCAAGGATCGTTTCAAGTATAATTTCGACTATTGAATAAAAGCTAATTGGTTCAAAATAAAATGATGATTTTTAGAAAGGAAAATATTTATAAAATATGCTATGGTGAAATCGAGTTTTTAGTAAATGCATGAAAATTCATAAAATAATTTAAGGATCGTTTTGGTTATAATTTTGAATATCAAAAAGTAGATGAGTAGGGATTTATTGATGATCGAATCATAAGCTAGGGTTTTTGTCGGTTTTTGATACTACGGGAGCTAGGATGGGAATTATGGTTTACGGAGAGTATCACGATCCTCGAAATAATGTGAGGATTCTTTTGGTTAAAATATTGGGTAGTGAAAGTGTTTCGGGAAATGTAGGAATATTTTTGAGTTGTAGGGGTATTTTCGTAATTTTCAACTTGCCCCTGTTTCGGGCTGTTACAATCCTTCCCCCTTAAAAAGAATCTGTCCTCAGATTCTCCTCATGTTTCATAATAACTTAAAGTAATGTTTGTATCCGCTATCCATGATAAGCAGGTTTCCAAAAGAGAACTTACTTTTAAACACATAAGGCAATTGTTCAAGTAAGAAAGTTGAATGTGCACATAAGTGATGCAATGAATGCATGGCGCCAGGATCAGTAACTGGCGTGTTTAGAATGCATACCTTTAACAACTTTGGGGATGACAATTTTAAGCTGCAACCACCCTTATAGAGATAATATAATGCATGGTAGTTGAGAATGATGTGCAGATGATCACAAAATTAAAATTTCCAAGTAATAGCAATTAACAAACACAGCATCTTTAGCGGAGATAAAGTACATATAAAGGCACAGAAAATTAATAAGTTAGTTTTCGGTCCTACTGGTATCTTGAAGCAATTCTAATAACTTAAGATTTGAACGAATTAGAAAGTATAAGTGAAGTGCTTCCATGAGTGAGGAACACTAGTATGATGAAGGAGATGTAGATCTTGTAACCGAATCTACCAAGAATTTGATAATTGAAGGATTTGATAGAACTCGAGATTTTGGTGTGGATTAAGACTGTATACTTGACTTGATCGAGGAAGGGTTTAGTACTACAATTGTAACAAATCACATGCTGGTCGGCCGCCCCAACAGTGATTGATCACAATTTAAGTAGTAAAGACACGAGAGTACATATGAGACTCTATGAATGATGAACCCCAGATTTCCGCAACCTGGGGCTCTGATACCACTTTAATTGTAGCGCCTCCCCAACACTACAACCCCGCACCGCAATACTCCCTGAGTGGAGGTTAGACCCAACACCCAGGAAATACTACGGCGAACGGTCAGTATAATATGAATGGAGTATGTGACACAGTGCAGCGGAAGATAAAGAGATTCAACTTTACCAATGAACGGGGAGGATAACGTTCAATGAGCAAGGATTATCATTATTGATCAAAGTAGTTTGCAGAAGAGTACAACAGGTTGACATGCAAGGACAAAGTATGAGATGGTTTGTTTCTACAGAGAGTAGGTTCAAGACAGTGTACTCGTAGGATCGGATCCAACCTACGGTTGTAGTGCTTCAAGATACCTCTAGTTGTCGTTCAGTGATTCCTGAAATCTTGCATTTTAAAAATAGGCGAGAGGGTTAGTCAAAGTGACTAAGTGAAGGGGGTATGAGGGTTTATAGATATATGTATATATATATATATATATATATATATATATATTTATGATCAAGAAGATCTTGATCTATAATATTAACAATAGGATATAGCAAATAGGAAACGGTTCATAATAATTGTAAAACAGGGATAGGGGTAGTTTGGAATATTTGTAGAAATATGAACCGTTTGTAACAAGAACATTAATGCCCGCAAGCTAGGCCTCTCCACCCATAACTCCTTAAATAATTGGTAAAATAGTATTGGGCTGATCAGGCTCCGATACTTCAATAAAATCAAGAATATTAACTCCGCTACTCCTTGATGTCAATAGGGAATCAAACCCTAGAGACCACGAACTAGATTCGGGAGGCAGCTATCTCTCCCTCATCCCTTGGCGTGGAGTAACTAACCTCCAGTTAAACCACTACCAAGAGGTGGTGGCAGTCCGCAGCACCAACAATACCCTCGGCCCGATACCTTCCGGGTAATTGCTCGCTACGGTTACAGCCGGGGCCCATAACAGGAATCGAGAAAAATATTTTTCTTGCATAATCCGGAATCAATGTTTTGATAAGATGGACTTGAAATATATAATGTTCTAGAAAAACGTTGATTCCGGCAAGAAAGTATTTTTCCCTTAAAAGGGATAGTGTAGTAAAGTAATATATATATATACATGGCAGTAAATCAATATGATGGGTAGGCTTGAAAATAGTTTTTATATAGATACGTATGTATAGGCATGATTCCAGTTGAAAACATTTTAACCCTCACCTATACCGGTTGTCAGACATTGTAATGTGGATTCCAGTGCGCCTGAAAGTATTAACTACTATAGGCTTAGAACTAGGTTCCTTATATTAATCAAATAAGCACATAAAACACATAATGTTCATGCATAAAAGGATTATATCAAGTAAACACATAAACTATATCATGTTAGAGAATTCCCGGTAAACTCTAATTTTAACCGTTTAAGGGAAATTAAGTAATTAATCAGGTTTCATGAATTCTTTAACCACTTGAATATTTATTAATCACATTATAATCTTAATTATAACATTAGCAATGGAATTTAGAATTTAATTTGACAATGTAGGTTATATTTTGAAAATAATTCACAATTTACCGATTTTTGGAAAATTCGGATAAAATCTTTATTTAAAAATTCCAAAACTAATTTTGTAATTATTTTAATAATATTTTCGAAATTATCAGCTTATGGGTTGACCAAAAAGTCAAAGTTACTATTGAAAACATTTACTATTCAATTTCTTATGAATTAAACACTTTATAACATAAAATCGAACACACACTCTCACACACTATCACACGTGCACTTAAAATTGATCCAGAAAAACATGAACATGTTCTTGAGCCTATTTGAATATTCAAAGAGGGTGTGTAACATGTTCTATCACATTCATATTCATAACATAAGATTAAAGCATAATATAGCAAAATATATGAATTCTCTATGAAAAATAATTCTAAATAAATTATTCTAGGCATGAATTTAATCAAACAAGATCATAATTATTTAAACACATATTCATATCATATCATATCATAACTCATGCATTTAATTAAATAAAATGCATATATCTTATCACATTTTTCCTAAACTAGCATAAATAACATATATTTCATAAAATAAATTCCTAAAGCATAATTTAATTAATCCTAGGCATGCTACTATTATTTTTATACTAAGAACATTATATAAAGCATGAAATAATAAAAGAAAAACATACCTTAGAGAGAGAAGGGAGAGAGTGGCGTGAGAATGGGGAGGGGGGGGGGGGGGGAAGAGAGTGATTTTGTGTGTTGATTTGTGAGGTATAAATGAGGCTTGAGGGGGGTATTTATAGGTAGTCATGAGGGGTCTCTAAGCAATAAATGAAAGTTTATGGGAGATGTGGTTGCCTAATATTTCAACAAATGCTTGGTAATAAATTTGGAGATGTGGTTAAATTACATGTTAAACAAATGCTAGGTAATTAACTAAGTAATGTGGAAAAATTACATTCATTTAATTAAATCTTCTAGAAGCTCATGTGGTCATGAATGATGTCATCTTGAATAAAAATAAATGTAAAAATAATATAAAATTTATTCAAGAGTCGAGAGGTAAAAGATTGAAGTAGTGAATTAATGAAAGAATGGGTGAAAAATGAGCTTTGTTTTGATTATAAATGTGAAATATTTAGAGCTTTCGTTTATAAATTATAAATATTAAAGATGATGAAAATCATAGGAAAATTATATAAACGAAGCTATGATAGAGTTTAAAGATGGGAAAAATCATTATAATGTAGAGGAAAATTCAAGGATCGTTTCAAGTATAATTTCGACTATTGAATAAAAGCTAATTGGTTCAAAATAAAATGATGATTTTTAGAAAGGAAAATATTTATAAAATATGCTATGGTGAAATCGAGTTTTTAGTAAATGCATGAAAATTCATAAAATAATTTAAGGATCGTTTTGGTTATAATTTTGAATATCAAAAAGTAGATGAGTAGGGATTTATTGATGATCGAATCATAAGCTAGGGTTTTTGTCGGTTTTTGATACTACGGGAGCTAGGATGGGAATTATGGTTTACGGAGAGTATCACGATCCTCGAAATAATGTGAGGATTCTTTTGGTTAAAATATTGGGTAGTGAAAGTGTTTCGGGAAATGTAGGAATATTTTTGAGTTGTAGGGGTATTTTCGTAATTTTCAACTTGCCCCTGTTTCGGGCTGTTACATATATGCTCTAGGTACCAACATTTAAGTCTGAATAAGATACATATAGGTACCATATACATGTACGCTCCATACATAAACAGAATCCAAAAGTATCAATAAAAGTAAGCGTATGAGTGTAAAGAAAGAAAGGCTAGACACTATGCAAGACTCTCTCTCAGACTTGTATCCCGCCTAGCATCCCTTCCTGCAAAAACAACTGAAACAACTCCGAGTTTAGTCTTAGACATGAATTTAAGCCACAAAACTCATATATATCATGCAATCCATTCATATATGCAAGAATTCATGCATAAGATTGGCAAAAGATCACCCAATAACAAGCTTTCATCCATGGAAGCTTCAAGCTTCAACAATGGCAAGTCATGCTATAATCAACCAACACAAAATCCTAGCATATAGAAACGATAAGGAAGCTACGAGCAACACATTCCATGCATCAACTCTCACTTAAAACCATTAAAATCCCAAGTTCAAGATCAAACCCCAATTCATGCTTTCAATCAAACCATATCAATTCCCCAACTTCTATCATGCTTCACTTAGATGAACATATAGAGGAGAAGATGGAGATTACAAATCACTTATTACCTTGGAGAGAGATGGAGGATTGGTAACTCTTGAGCTCAAAGTTGGTTGATCAAAAACAAGGGTTTCTTGGAGCTCTCTTCCTTTGCTTCTTGTGGAGATGGTGATCGATGAATACAATGGAAGCATGAAGAAGGAATTTGCTGATATTTAGTGATAAAATGGGTAGGATACGGGTCGGTCCAAGTCCGGTTCGTTTAGAAAATAGTTCAAACAAGTTATAAGGTCGAGGTTGAGGAAAAGTTCGTTGTCGAAGGTTCAAACAGTATCGAAAAAGTACGAGGTCAAGTTTAATGAATAGGTAACGTCGAAACAAGTTCAACGCCGGTTACGGATCTCGATTTCGAGGTCCGGAGCTCAAGATATCGCGAAAACCGTTCAGGGTTGCCTATTATACAAATAGGTCCCTAAACTTTCAAAAAGTGGCAATTAAGCCCAAACTCAATTTCCAATTGAGTCCAAAACATTCAAATAAGTTACAATCAAACCCACGGGTTGCACGAAACATGCAATTTCGTTCAATTAATACCGAATTCACAAAACTCACATTTTCACAAATTCATTCATATATTCATAGCACATATTGGAATTCATATAGAATTTAATCAAATAAATCAAATTAGAAACGAATTCAATTAGAAAATCAAATTATAAAATAACATAATTAAATAAAAATGCACACGTAACACTTACCTACACGTGTGAAAACTCGGGGCGTTACAACCTCTCCCCCTTAAAGGGAATCCGTCCTCGGATTCATTGCTCGGTCGGAAACAATTCGGGGTAGAACTTCTTCATTTTCTCTTCCGTTTCCCACGTGGCTTCTTTCGTCTTATCACTTCGCCACAACACTTTCACCAAGGGAAACCGTCTGTTTCGAAGTTCTTGAAATTTCCGATCCAAAATCTTAACTGGTTTCTGAACGAAAGTGAGATTCGGTTCAAGCTCCGCTTCTTCAATAGGTATGATCACTGAATCATCGGGATAGTACTTCCGAAGTTGTGATACATGGAAGACATTGTGAATACCCATTAAACTTGGAGGCAAATCCAATCTATAAGCTGTATATCCGATTCTCTCCAAAATCTCATAAGGTCCCAAATATCGGGGATTCAACTTTTCTCCTTTTCCAATTCGGGTAAATCCTTTCCGAGGTGAAGCTTTCAGGAATACCCTATTTCCAACTTCAAATTCAAGATCTTTCCTTCGCTTATCTGCATAACTCTTCTGTCGATCTTGAGCTGCTTTCATTCGTTGTCGAATAATCTGAACTTTTTCAATAGCATCCTGAATAGCCTTAGAAGGTTTATCTTTCTTTTCACCCCTTTGTACCCCTTCTTGCTTACTCCACTTCCATTCCTCCAAATCGAAAAACAACGGGGATCGACACTTTCTTCCATAAAGAAACTCATACGGTGCCATTTCTATAGAAGCTTGATAACTGTTATTGTAGGCAAAATCAATCAAGGGCAATTGTTCATTCCATGAACTCGAGAAATCCAATGCACACGCCCTTAACATATCCTCAAGATATCTGATTAACCTTTCGGATTGCCCGTCAGTCTGTGGATGAAAAGCTGTACTGAATTGGAGCTTAGTCCCCAGACATTTCTGTAACTCTTGCCAGAACTTGGAAGTGAATCTCGGATCCCTGTCTGAAACAATACTAGCTGGCACTCCATGTAACCGAACAATCTCATCACAATACCTCTTAGCCAACTTACCTATCTTATCTGACATCCGAACTGCAAGAAAATGTGCTGACTTGGTTAACCTGTCCACGATTACCCAAATTCCATGGAATCCACCCTTCACTCTAGGTAAACCCGATACAAAATCCATTGCTATCTGTTCCCATTTCCATTCGGAATAGGTAGTGGCTGTAATAATCCTGACGGCTTCTGATGCTCAGCTTTCACTAGCTGACAAGTCAGACATTGCTTCACATAATTCACTACGTCTCTTTTCAACCCGTTCCACCAATAATACTGTTTCAAGTCCCGATACATCTTGTTTCCACCATGATGTACCGAATACACAGTTTTATGAGCTTCATCCAAAATAGCTCTCCTCAATTCTGTTGGAACTACCACTCTATTCTTAAATCGAAAGATTACCGTATCATCGAATCCAAACAGACACTCGGAGTCTAATCGAGCCTTTTCAATCAACTTCTGAATCTCAACATCCGTCCGTTGTGCCTCAAATATCTGTTGCCTTAACTCTGGACATACTGAGATGTTACCAATACGAGCCTTTATCTTAACCAACTCCATTGGTTGTCCAATATTTACCTTCAAATTGGATACACTAGCCTTCCTGCTCAATGCATCCGCGACCACGTTAGCTTTACCCGGGTGATACTTAATCACACAATCATAATCCTCGAGAGTCTCCATCCACCTTCGTTGCCTTCTATTCAAATCCTTTTGAGAAAACAAATACTGAAGACTCTTATGATCGGTGAAAATCTCAAAAGAAGTTCCATACAAATAATGTCTCCACTTCCCCAAGGCAAAAATCACCGCTGCAAGTTCCAGGTCATGAGTGGGATAATTCTTCTCATGCTCTTTCAATTTCCTAGAGGCATAAGCAATTACTCTCCCATTCTGCATCAAAACACAACCTAAGCCTTCATGGGAAGCATCCGTATTCACCACAAACCCTTCAATACCATCCGGAAGTGCAGGTATCGGTGCAGAAGTTAACTTATCCTTCAAGAGCTGAAAACTAGCTTCACACTTCTCATACCATTTAAACCGAACCTCTTTCTTGGTTAATCGGGTTAACGGAGCCGCAATCTTAGAGAAATCTTTAACAAATCTTCGGTAATAACCGGCTAAACCCAAGAAACTTCGGATCTCAGAAACATTCTTAGGACTCTGCCACTGTGAAACTGCCTCTATTTTCGAAGGATCCACTTCTAATCCTTTGCTCGAAATGATATGTCCCAAGAAGCTCACCCTGTCAATCCAAAACTCGCATTTACTGAATTTTGCATAGAGCTGGTTATCTCTTAAAGTCTCCAATACCAATCTCAAATGCCAAGCATGATCCTCTTCTGACCTTGAGTATACCAAAATATCATCAATGAAGATCACAACAAACTTATCCAAATACGGTCGGAAAATCCGATGCATCATGTCCATAAAAGCTGTCGGCGCGTTAGTTAATCCAAATGGCATCACCACGAATTCATAATGTCCATACCGGGTATTAAATCCTGTCTTAGGAATATCTTCCTCCTTGATCTTTAACTGATAATATCCCTGCCTTAAATCGAGCTTGGAATACACTCTTGACCCTTGTAGCATATCAAACAAATCCTCTATATTAGGCAATGGATATTTATTCTTTACAGTCACCCGATTCAACTCCCGGTAGTCAATGCACATCCTTAAGGTTCCATCTTTCTTCTTAACAAAGAGAACCGGCGCGCCCCACGGTGATAAACTCGGTCGAATATTACCATTCTTAAGAAGATCTTCCAGCTGAACTTTTAACTCCTGTAACTCTGTCGGTGCCATCCGGTAAGGAGTCTTAGAATAAGGTTCAGATCCCGGATATAAGTCTATTACAAATTCGATCTCTCGATCCGGAGGCAAAGAACCTAAAACTTCGGGAAACACGTCAAGATATTCCTTCACCACTTCTGTCTCTTCGAGTTTCGCCTGATCTTTCGGCTTATTCAAGATATAGGCAATGAATCCCGTTGCTCCATTCCTTATCAACTTATGAGCCTCAGTAAACGACAAAAGAGGTGTAATCTCTGATTCTTTCCCCACTGTCACTTCTTCTCCCAACTTAACTGTCTTGGTGAAACAATCAACCGTGGCGTGATACCGAAACAACCAATCCATTCCCAGAATAACCCCATATCTGTTCATCGGCATTACCACCAAATCTGCCTGATATTCTCTGCCTTCAAACCCAAACACACAATCTCTGACCACCTGATCCGTCTCAAGACTTCCGCCCAACGGCGAACTCACCACATAACAAGCATTTAAACACATAACAGGCAAACACAAAGTATCAATTAACTTACAAGAAATAAAAGAATGAGTAGCGCTAGAGTCAAATAATGCATGTATGTTCGTGTTATGGATGCATATCGTACCTTCCACCATAGTATTGGGATTGGCTTCCACATCTTGCTCTTCACCCGCAAGGGCATATGCACGAGCTAGGATCATCGGCCTCTGAGCTCCCGGTTGATAGCCCGGAGTCTTATCTGGACAAGTATTGGCCATATGTGTTGTCTTCCCGCATATTAGGCACTGACCCAATCTCCTTCTGCAAGTGTTGTAGGTGTGAGTAGGGCCTCCACAATATAAACATGGTGACCTATCATGTCGTGGATCAGACGCAACCGGAGGTGCTTGTGGCTTTGGCGGTGCAGTCCCTGCAGGTCGAAACTTCTTATTTTGCCCTTGAAATGGCTGAGGAGGAGATACCATAGGCCTTTTCCCCTTTCCAAACCCCGATCCTTGTCCCATTTGCATACGAGGTAAGGGGTCCTTTTTCTTATACTCCTCTTCCAATACCAGAGCCCTTTGTACAGTGTCCGCAAACGACTCAAAATTATGGCCTGCATGCCCGTGTCGAAGATCCTCTCTCAATCCAGCTATAAACCTCTTTCCCTTTCTCTTTTCATCCCTTGTAACATGAGGTGCATATTTCCCTAGCCTATTGAAAAGAGAAAGATACTGAGCTACCGTTCGAGTTCCTTGCTTCAGATCCATAAATTCTTGTTCTTTTCTTTCTCGGACAACTTCAGGAACAAAAGCCTCTCTGAATTCCCTTACAAAGACTTCCCAATTGACTTCTTCCCCTTCCACCTCAAGCTTCTCCCGTGTACGTTCCCACTAATCATAAGCCTCTCCATCCAGTTGAAAAATAGCGAATTGAGCTTTCTCTTGGGAGGTAAATTGTCTGACAGTGAAAATCCTCTCAATTCTGGTTAACCATCCCTCTGATATCGCATCATCTACAGAACCCGAAAATCTCGGAGGATTATAACTCAAAAACAACCCATGATGATCTCTCGGGTTATTTGGAGGAGGTGCTTGATGTTCAGCCTGCGGTTGTACTGGAGGATCCTGAGCCCTTCTATGTTCCACGTAGTTATATACCGCCTCCATAAAGTGCTCCATATTCATAGGCGGTTGTGGAGGATTAGGAGAACGATCACGGTGGTGATGATTTCCCGGAGACCTTTCCCGATGTCTTCTAGGAGGTATCCTGTTCACTCAAACACTAACATGCGTGCTAATTTTAGTTCATGCGTGACAATGCAATAAATTCAATCAAACATTCGAGTCAAGAATCAAAACACCTTATCATATAAAATGCAAATGCTCCAAATTAACAGGTAATTCCTATAGCCGAACGACCTACTGACTCAACACGACACTAGAACCTTGGTTTTGCAACCTTGGGCTCTGATACCACTCAAAGGATGTAACGCCCGAGCGCGAGACGTCACATCGCCCGCACCATGACCCGCCCCGTATATGAAATGGATTTCCACACATGAGCCAAATCATAGCGAATGGAGACATACACACTCGCTAAGCCAGGCGGGACTAACCTATAACTTAAACCCACAACAACAACAACAACACCAATCAGAGTAACAGAAAGGCGAAAGCAATCATTCATATACTATATACTGAGCTAGATGCTCTAGGTACCATCATGTATTCCATATATTGAGCTATATGCTCTAGGTACCAACATTTAAGTCTGAATAAGATACATATAGGTACCATATACATGTACGCTCCATACATAAACAGAATCCAAAAGTATCAATAAAAGTAAGCGTATGAGTGTAAAGAAAGAAAGGCTAGACACTATGCAAGACTCTCTCTCAGACTTGTATCCCGCCTAGCATCCCTTCCTGCAAAAACAACTGAAACAACTCCGAGTTCAGTCTTAGACATGAATTTAAGCCACAAAACTCATATATATCATGCAATCCATTCATATATGCAAGAATTCATGCATAAGATTGGCAAAAGATCACCCAATAACAAGCTTTCATCCATGGAAGCTTCAAGCTTCAACAATGGCAAGTCATGCTATAATCAACCAACACAAAATCCTAGCATATAGAAACGATAAGAAAGCTACGAGCAACACATTCCATGCATCAACTCTCACTTAAAACCATTAAAATCCCAAGTTCAAGATCAAACCCCAATTCATGCTTTCAATCAAACCATATCAATTCCCCAACTTCTATCATGCTTCACTTAGATGAACATATAGAGGAGAAGATGGAGATTACAAATCACTTATTACCTTGGAGAGAGATGGAGGATTGGTAACTCTTGAGCTCAAAGTTGGTTGATCAAAAACAAGGGTTTCTTGGAGCTCTCTTCCTTTGCTTCTTGTGGAGATGATGATTGATGAATACAATGGAAGCATGAAGAAGGAATTTGCTGATACTTAGTGATAAAATGGGTAGGATACGGGTCGGTCCAAGTCCGGTTCGTTTAGAAAATAGTTCAAACAAGTTATAAGGTCGAGGTTGAGGAAAAGTTCATTGTCGAAGGTTCAAACGGTATCGAAAAAGTACGAGGTCAAGTTTAATGAATAGGTAACGTCGAAACAAGTTCAACGCCGGTTACGGATCTCGATTTCGAGGTCCGGAGCTCAAGATATCGCGAAAACCGTTCAGGGTTGCCTATTATACAAATAGGTCCCTAAACTTTCAAAAAGTGGCAATTAAGCCCAAACTCAATTTCCAATTGAGTCCAAAACATTCAAATAAGTTACAATCAAACCCACGGGTTGCACGAAACATGAAATTTCATTCAATTAACACCGAATTCACAAAACTCACAATTTCACAAATTCATTCATATATTCATAGCACATATTGGAATTCATATAGAATTTAATCAAATAAATAAAATTAGAAACGAATTCAATTAGCAAATCAAATTATAAAATCACATAATTAAATAAAAATGCGCACGTAACACTTACCTACACGTGTGAAAACTCGGGACGTTACAACATATAATGCAACAGATAAGAGAATAGAGCACCCTTTCAGTTAAGTCTCTTCTTAACTTAACCGGGCTCTGATACCACTTTAGTTGTAACGCCCCCTAACACTACAACCCCGCACCGTAGCACCTCTCGAGTGGATGTGAGTCCTAGCACTCGAGAAATACTTCGGTGAACAGACAGGACAATGCAATACCAAAACTTGGAAATTAAGTGCAGCAGAAGATAAACAATTTAAAACAGAAGAACTTGATATCTCAAGTCAACCGAATTTATATTACTAGGTTAAGAAGTAAGATAATTACAGTGATAAGTCTAAGGTCAACACGAGAGTGCTTATTGAAATATGTACATGCACTCTTAATATAATCCTGATTAACTAAGATATGACACCTTAAAGCTTCAAGATACCTCTAAGGCGTCGCACCGTGGATTCCTGAAATCATGCATTTGATACCAGGCGAGAGGGTTACTAAAAGTGACTAAGTGAAGGGGGTGTAATAAATTATAGGTACAAGTATATGTATATATATTTATATAATCAAGAATATCTTGATCAAAATATTGGCAATAGGATATAGCAAATAGGGAACGGTTCATAATATTTGTAAAAATAGGGATAGGGGTAACTTGGAATATTTGTAGAAATATGAACCGTTTGTAACAAGAACTTTAATGCCCGCAAGCTACGCCTCTCCATCCGTAACTCCTTAAATCATGACAAAATAGTAACGGCGTTGATCAAGACACCGATACTTCAATAAAACCAATATGATAATAACTCCGCTACTCCTTGGTGTCAATAGGGGAGCCAACCCTAGAGACCATGAGCTAGATTCGGGAGGCAGCTATCTCTCCCTCATCCCTTGGCGTGGAGTAACTAACCTCCAATTAAACCACTACCAAGAGATGGTGGAAGTCCGCAACACCAACAATACCCTCGGCCCGATACCTTCCGGGTAATTGCTCGCTACAGATACAGCCGGGGCCCATAACATGAATCAAGAACAATATTTTGCTTGCATAATCCGGAATCAATGTTTTGATAAAATGGACTTAAAATATATAATGTTCTAGTAAAACGTTGATTCCGGTATGAAAGTATTTTTTCCTTAAGAGGGATAGTGTAGTAAAGTAATATGTATATAGGGTAATAAATCAAAATAGTAGGTAGGCTTGAAAATAGTTTTTATATAGATACGTATGTATAGGCATGATTTCAGTTGAAAACATTTTAACCCTCACCGAGTGTCTTGATGGTCTAGATAAAATCCTTGGGATTCCACTGTTCAATTATATCCTCGCCTGAAAGTAATAACTACTACTGGCTTAGAACTAGGTTTTAATATTCAAATTAATCAATCATACGCACCATAAGGTACACATCATGACATATGTTAAAGATTTCCTGGTAAACCCTAAATTTACCCCGTTTAAGGGAATTTGATTAATAATTTAGGGTTTATGGGATTTTTAGCTAATCAAATATATATATACCATATGATAATTATAATTATAAGATTTGAAATAAGATTGATGGTTAAATTTGACAATGTAGGTTATCTTTGGAAAATATTACATAGTTTACCGATTTTTGGAAAATTTGGGAAAAATCTTTCTTTAAAAATTCCAAAACCTATTTTATAATTATTTTATTATTAATTTCGAAATTAATTTAATTTTGGTTGACCAAAAAGTCAAAATTACTATTGAAAACATTTACTATTCAAATTCTTAAGAATTAAACATCTTATAACATAAAATCAAATTCACACACACACACACACACTACTCACACGTCTCACACACATACACACATGTCCAAGAACATCAAGAACATGTTCTTAAGTTCATTTGAATATTCAAAGAGGGTGTGTAACATGTTTAATCACATTCATATTTATAACATAGAATTGAAGCATATTATAGCAAAATATACCAATTCTCTATGAAAAATAATTCTCAATAAATTACTCTAGGCATGAATTTAATCAAACAAGATCATAAGCATTTAAATACATACTCACATTATATCATATCATAATTCATGCATTTAATTTAATAAAATTCCATAATGTGCACACATTGTATTCAAAACTAACAATTATGCACATATATCTTAAAAATAAATTCCTAAAGTATAATTTAATTAATCCTAGACATGTTACTATTATTATTATACTAAGAACATAATATAAAGCATGAAATAATAGAAGAAAACATACCTTGTAGAGAGAAGAGGGGGGATTGCCATGAGTCTAGGGGGAGAGAATGAGAGTTTTGTGTGTTGATTTGTGAGTTATAAATGAGGCTTGAGGGGGGTATTTATAGGTAGTCATGAGGGGTCTTTGAGCGATTTATGAAAGTTTAAGGGAGATGTGGATGTCTCCTAATTCATACAAATGCTTGGTAATTATTTATGAGATGTGGTTAAACTACATTTTAAACAAACGCTTGGTAATAACATAGGTAATGTGGAGAAATTACATTCATTTAATTAAATCTTCTAGAAACTCATGTTGTCATGAATGATGTCATTTTGAATAAAAATAAATGTAAAATAATATAAAATTTATTCAAGAGTCAAGAGATGAAAACTTGAAATAGTAAATTAATGAAAGAACGAGTGAAAAATAAGCTTCGTTTTGGTTATAAATGTGAGATATTTAGGTTTTTCGTTTACAAGTCATGATCGTTAAAGATGGTGAAAATCATGAGAAAATTATATAAATGAAGCTATGACGAAGTTTAAAGTTTGGAAAAATCACTATAATTTAGAGAAAAATTCAAGAATCGTTTTAAGTATAATTTCGAGTATTGAATGAAAGCTAATTGTTTAAAATAAAATGATAATTTTTAAAAAGGGAAAATATTTATAAAATATGCTATGATTGGAATCAAGTTTTGGTAAATGCATGAAAATTCACAAAATAATTCAAGGATCGTTTTGACTATAATATTGAATAGGAAACGTTGAAATTCGAAAATATCTAAATTTAGGTTTAAGGTAGGGTGTTTGGCCGGTTTTGGTTACTACGGGAGTTAAAATGAGAATTAGAGTTTGGGTTGTTACAAAGACCATCACGGAAGTAATGAGTTTTCATGGTTTGGCGGGTTCTATAGGAGATTCGTGCCCATTTTCAGCACCATAGCTGCCCCCTTAACGGAAATCATCAAGAAAAGCATGAGAATTAAGTGGGGTGAAGCTCAAGAAATGGCATTCCAAACATTGAAAACAAAGCTAAGTTCAGCTCCTCTTTTAGTTTTACCGGATTTTTCTAAAGCCTTTGAAATCGAATGTGATGCTTCGGGTGTTGGTATAGGTGATGTGATCATGCAAGAGAAGAAACCAATTGCATACTTTAGTGAGAAACTCAATGGGGCTGCATAGAACTACTCTACTTATGACAAGGAGCTCTATGCCTTAATTAGGGCCTTAGAGACGTGGCAGCATTACTTGTGGTTGAAAGAGTTCATCATTCATACGGATCATGAGTCATTAAAACATTTGAAGGGGCAAGGAAGTTTGAACCGAAGGCATGCTCGCTGGGTTGAATTTATAGAGATGTTTCCTTATGTGATTCGGTACAAGCAAGGTAAGGATAATGTTGTTGTTGATGCCTTATCACGAAGGTACGTTCTTCTCTCTAGCTTAAGTGCTAAATTCATGGGATTTGATCATATTAAGGAACTATACTTGAGTGATGCTGATTTTACTGAAATATTTGCATCTTGTGAACAAAAGCCTTGTGATAAATTTTATGTTCAAGATGGTTATTTGTTTAGAGAAAACAAGCTATGCATTCCAAATTGTTCTTCGCGTCAGTTGCTGATCCGTGAGTCTCATGGGGGAGGATTAATGGGACATTTTGGTGTTTTAAAAACTTTGAACATACTTAAGGAACATTTCTTTTGGCCTCATATGAAACGGGATGTTGAACGGACTTGTCATAGATGCGTAACTTATAGAAAGGCTAAATCACGAGTTAAACCTCACGGCCTTTACACACCCTTGTCTGTTCCAACGCATCCGTGGATTAATATTTCTATGGATTTTGTGCTAGGAATTCCAAGAACACAAAATGGAAAGGATTCAATTTTTGTTGTTGTTGATCGATTTTCTAAAATGACACATTTCATTCCTTGTAATAAAACTGATGATGCAACACATGTGGCTGGATTGTTCTTTCGGGAAGTAGTAAGACTTCATGGAATCCCAAAATCAATTATAAGTGATCGAGATGTGAAGTTTTTAAGTCACTTTTGGCGAGTATTGCGGGGAAAATTGGGAACAAAACTGTTATTTTCCACCATTTGTTATCCTCAAACGGATGGACAAACGAAAGTAGTGAATCGAACCTTGGGAACTCTTTTAAGAGCTGTGTTTAAAACATATTCAAAGAATTGGGTTGAGTGTATTCCATTTGTTGAATTTGCATATAACCGTTCAATACATTCTTCTACTTCTTTCTCACCCTTTGAGCTTGTTTATGGTTTTAATCCCTTAACTCCTTTAGATTTGCTTCCTTTACCTATGAATGAACTTGTAAGCTTAGATGGCAAGGAGAAAGCTGAACTTGTGAAGAAAATGCATGAGGATGCTCGGCTTCACATTCTCAAAAGAAACAACCAAGCTATGATTCAAGCCAACAAGGGACGAAAGAAAGTTTTTTTCAAGGAAGGAGACTTGGTTTGGGTTCACTTTAGGAAAGAGAGATTCAATCATCAGCGAAAGTCCAAACTTGAACCACGGGGGGACGGACCATTCAAAGTGTTGAAAAGGATTAATGATAATGCTTACAAAATTGATCTCCCGGATACGTATAGTGTAAGTTCCGCCTTTAATATTGCTGATTTATCTCCCTTTCATGCAGATTCAGATTCGGTGACGAATCCTTTTCAAGAAGTGGGGAATGATGTGAATCATGATGAACCGCAGCCATATCTTGTCCCAAATAAAGAACTGGACCGATCCACAGCTCAAGAAGATAGCAAACAAAAGGAACAAAGTTATGGTGGTCCAATTACAAGAGCTCGGGCCAAAATTATCCAAGAGGAAGTTGGAAATCTCTTAAACCAATTTGCTCAAACTTGACTCCAACCTTCAAGATGGGCTGCTGAACCAAATTCAGAATACTTCAATGTTTTTATGTCCAATTCCTAAAGTCCAAAGTGTGGAAATGATGTAATTCGGCCCTAAGCCTATTATAGTATTATTTGGGCCTTTATTTTATCATTATTTAGCTGCATATTAGTTTATTTAAGCCCACTTTTGTAAGCCTTCATGGCAAGTGGCGGGAATAGCTTGTGTCCTTTAGTATTCTAGTGTCTCTTAGGTTTCCATGCATGCATCTTTATATTCAGTTTTGTAACTCGTTTTTCAATCAATCAAGAAGTAAAATTATTGAATTTTCATTCAAGTGAGATTTTCTCTCAAGTTCTTTGCTGAACGACATTAGGGTTTCAAACCCCTTTCCCTGATAACGTTATTTCTCGACTCCTTATAGTCGACGGGGTGCGTTACTTACAATCTGATAGTGTTGGTTCTTTGCTCAATATAGCAAACGGGTCACACTTCTCTTATTTTCATCCTTGAATTGGACGATCAGATTCAAGAACTCCAAGTATTGATATAGGGTTTCACGCCAAGTACGTGGAGTTCGTATCAGTTAATCTTCAAAGTATTTCTGAGAACTGACATCCTCCCTTGTGGTTTCTATCTTGACTTCTCCACAAATCCCCAATCACTTCATTGTCTTGATGGGCTCGATTTCTTATCCATGTCGAGTCATCACCCATGGTTTAGTTCACATCTTATGACCTTCTCTAAGAATCACCAATTGCCTGAATTCCTCTAAATACCTAGAGTCTTCTTTAAATCATTCACGCCTGCAAGAATAGCTCATGGTAAGTTCTTGTGATCGTGAGAATTGGCCGTGGTTTGATGTTATAAGAATATCCTACAATCACAACCCGTCTCAAATATTAATGCATGCCGGTTAGTAAGTGCATATGACACATAATTCGCACCAAGAGCACGTATTTAAAGAAAAACGCAACACACAAGTCAACAAAATTTAAGTTAAACACATTTAATCATGTATTTCCATATCAAATCTCAATAACATTGCTCATGATCAATGTGGTGCACACGTTGACAAGTTGTTCCTATGTCGTACGACCTAAACTGACTCAATCACAACACGAGAGCCCGGATTTTGCAACCTGGGGCTCTGATACCACTTAAGGATGTAGCGCCCAAGCGCGTGACACCACATCCCCCGCACTAAGACCCGACCCGTATATGAAATGAATAATCCATACATGTGCCGAATCAGAGCGAACGAGGACACAACTCACTCGCTATGCTAGGCGGGAGCTGGAACCTCGAAACCAAATAAGAAATTTAAAAAGAGAATTACACGTGCGGAAGCAAATCATATATTCAATCACAAGGCATATCATAAAAGACGGGTTCCACTAGCAAGAATACCTAGTCCCGAAAATACAATGTATACATAATCATAATATTGTAACCATAACCTTCATACATTCATGTAAACTTATACAATATACAATATGTGTGAAGTAACCCAAACTTGACCACACGACTCGACCGACTCGAAACCCCGCCTAGCACTCCAAAACCTGCAGAAGCAAACTGAAAACAAAGCCGAGTTCAGTCTATAGGAGACTGGTGGATATAAAACAGGGCATATAATAATATTATTATAGAATTTAAACACACACACATGCAAGCTATAATCCCGTGCGAGGTTTTTGAAATATTTCCCAAGTGGGTAAAAACAAGAAAAACAACGCTCGGGATTACAACAATCAATTCATTCTTTCATAATAATTCATGAGGTCATTACACGAGCCCTGGCGGCTGGGCTAATATCTCCAACCTACTCCTCGTGTGTGCATATCGATTCAATCTTTACATTAGCGATCATACACATTCATAATCATAAACACGTACACCTTTTTCCTCCGAGTGGTGGACGGGTTAGCAAGACCCGGCCACCTCATACATTGACCAAAGGGTGTTACATGAATTCCCCAAAAGGCACTCAACTCTCTTTCCTCATTAATCTCCTAGCGAGGGCCGGTATCACCGTACATGCGGTTGGGACTAGTCAAGGGATCACCGTCGGCCCTTGCCTCCCCGGATAGCCACTTGCACTAAGTCCCTGGGCCCGTGTGTTCATAATCATGTACACGCCAAAAACATAAGGTAGGGATAGATAAGAAGGGCTTTACGTTTGAAAACATTTACTCTAGCAAAGACTCGATATATATATATATATAATACTTAGGTTTAAACACTTCACATACGGGATATATCGGGTCGTCATAGCTATTAGAAGAGAAACTCACCTGTCACACCTTACCGAACAATACCAAGAAGAAAAGAAGACTTGAAAGAAGCCTAAACCCGGCACATCTCCGCCCTGGAGAAAAACTGTACAAGAACAACATAGTGCACTCGTGAGACTCAAGACTCCAAATGGACCATATATGATGCACGACAATGCATTAACGTGATATGACGTGCATAAGGAGTAAAATAATGTCATGAAGTCATGTAATCAAGCAATTGACTCAATACGTTCAAGTACATTCAATGCATGAAGGTTTTATATTCGTTCGTTCCATATCTTTCATGAATCATAGCAATTCTAGCCGTAACCTTAAACCAATAATCATAACACACCTATCAACATGTTTACAATGCATAGGAAATCAATTTAAGGTGAAAAGAATCCATTAACACAAAAATAAGACAATAAATGTAAAGAAAGCCATATTGTAGCATTTAAACGTTCACATTTTCATTTCACGTTTACAAATTGAATTCACAACAAAAAATTCATAAACGTAACACAGTAGATCATATATTATCAATTAATTAAGCTTACAATTCATTCAATCCACATACGGAGTCCGAGGAAGTGGAAGGAAAGCAAGGAAAATGGTTTTGAGCAAGTTTGGTGAAAGCTGATAGTTTTTCATATGCACAAGCTGAAGAAAATTGAACATATCTTGAGTTCTAGTAGTTGGAATTAGGTTTTGTTTATTGGATATAAAACTAGACAAATAGTTCTTTCCAATGATATATGGCTTGAACCAAGGTTCAAAGCGATTTGAAAATGGCGTAGGTTTGAAATTAGGCGAGTGCAGATTTTCGGTGACATGGCGACACCAAAATGGATCGGTCATATCTCATAATCAAGGAACGATTTTAAGGTGATTCCAATTGGAGAATGTTTTATACTTCAAGAGGTTTCTTTTTACAAAAATCAGGTCAATCGGAACTTGTTTGGGTACGTAACGATGAGCAAATAACGAACAAAAGGAGAAAAACGCCTGCAGTACACAAGAGAATGCCTAAAATTCGAAAGTTGGCTAAAAAATGGTCGCGGCCTAGACCCAGAATGACCTGAAAGTGGGCACGCACGCGACCTGGTACTGTAGAATTCGAAACATGGCTGATTTGGGGTCACGGCCGGGACCAAAAAAGCACATAATGCGGTCGCGGTCGTGACTCCTAGCGACAGCAGGCCTGAAGTTCGAAAAACAGCCATAAAACCAACCAAAACTCATGCTAAATCATACCAACACTTAGAGGAAAGTTAGGGACACATAATACATGCATAAAAGATTCAAAATTCTGGACAAAGAATGCAAAATCTCCACTTCATGAAAGTCCCCGGGCGGGGAGATTATTTCTGTACTGCTGTTGTTGCTGCCATTCTTTTCTTCATGTATTGTAGTGTGTAATGCATTTATATATGTAGTGTAGGGTGTGTGTGTATTGCTTTGATTGTGCATGGTTATTTCCCTCCTAATGCATGCATTGTAGTAGTGTGTGTAGGTATATACATATATATATAATATATATAGGTAATGGCATGCATGTTGTATATGTATGTAGGAAGGCATGCACTTTAGTACGTATATATATATATATATACGTACGTAAAAACAAACTCATTTTATATGAAACTTGTGAATTGTTTTGGTGTGAAATGTGAAATTCTTGATTTAAATGAATATGAACGCTTCTAATATTGAATAAATGACTTAGTGTACGTGGCTAACCGGGAAAGCACGGGCTGACGGTGAACCCGTACACCAGTTTCACCAAACTACAGAGTCCGGAACTCACTAGGAGATTAGTGAGGAAAGGAAGCTGAGTGCCTTTGGGGGAACTCATGAAACCCCTCTGGCCAATGATTGAGGTGGTCGGGCTTTGCAAACCCGTCCACCGCCCGGAGGAAGAAGGGGATTATATGTATGATTATGAATGATCAAAATATTATGATTGATCGATTGATTGAGTACGAAAGATTGTATGCATGAACACCTACTTAATACTTTAAATGATTACACGAGGTGGAGGTTGAAGACTTAGCCTTCTCGTCGGGCTCACGTATAACCTATTGATTGAATATGAAAATGAGAGTTATAATCTCGATGGATGACTTCTTGTTTTACCCACTTGGGGAAAACCGTTCTAAAACTTCTTTCGGGATTATAACATGCATGAATGTGTTTAAATTCCGCATTATCTATATATTATGCCCTGTTTTTAGTACCCACCAGTCTCCTGTAGACTGAACCCAGATTGTTTTCAGTTGTTTTGTGCAGGTGTAAGTGGAGCTAGGCGGGAATTCGAGTCGTTGTGTCTCGCATTTGTTTCTAGCTCTATATTTTGGGGCTTACACGCACTCATACTCTTATTTATGACTCTTATGTATTAACTATAAATTGAGCGTACATGGTAGAGCCGTGACGGCATGTTAGTGTTGTAAATATTCTATTTTTGGAGCTTGAATGCTCAATGTATATATATATTGATCGTGTGTTGCTTCTGCTATTGCATACTCTATTTCGTTTAGTTTTGGTGTTGTTTGGTTTAAGGGTTAGCCCGCCTAGCTTAGTGTGTGTGTGTGTAGTGTCCCCGTTCGCCGTGATTTAGCTCGTGTATGGATTATCCATTTCATATGCGGGTCGGGTCTCGGTGCGGGGGATGTGGTACCTTGCGTTCGGGTGCTACAAAGAAATACATATTCATCAAACAAGTGCAAGGAAGAAAGATCAAGTTCATATTCATGTAAGAACCTTCAAATTCTTCAAATAAAACCTCAAAATTCCTTCAACACCATGCAATATAAGTTCATAGAATTGAAAATGGGTGTCTTAGGTTCTGCTAGGATGCAATAAATCCAAAGGAAACACAAAGAATCATACAAATTCTCCAAGAATGTCCTAAACCCTTACTATTCATGTCTCTAGCCAAAACATGATCATCTGTCCAAGAAATTCAGCAAATAAGGTGTCCAAAAGGTAAAAGGATGGAGAATATATTCATAAACATACCTTTCAAATTTGGGGCGAATCGGATGCGAAACGAGATCAAAACTTGAAAATTGAATAGTGCCCTTCTTCCTTGCTTTGGGATTTCGAGAAGAAAAAGTAAATCCCCCTTTCTCTCCTCTTTCTTCTTTCTGAACGAAATTAAGGGCCAAATGGGGTGAAAGGGGAAGGAATAAGGTTGAAGTGGGTCCAAAGTTGGGCCATTTTGGTCAAGTATTGAGTAAGTTATGGGCAAAATGGTAAAGTGTGGTCAACAATTGCAAGCTGCGTGTTCCGACGAGATTTCGGGGATCCAAATGAGCTTAGGAAAATAAGAGGCTTCATACATTGAACCTGAATCATCGATACGAGTCCAGCGGAGTTGACGGAACTCGAATCCAAGTTCCCGAACTCAAGATATGCCGCCCGGAACCAAAGGTACGCTAGATGCTCTTTAGCCTCCGTTTTGGTTCCAAAACCTAAAATAAATCCAAAACCCTAGCAAACGAATCCGAAAATATAAAACGAACATATAGACATGTTCATAACACATAAATCTCCAACATACCACATTTTCACGAAAATCGGATATCAAATCAAATAAGAACGGCACGCAATCATATCACATAAGAGCATAACGTTCAAAAATTCATAAAAGTTCATATTAAATAGTTCATATAATTCAAAGAATTTCAAATAATAAAATATAAAATGAATAAACGCATAATTGAAATAATTTAAATGCGCAATTAATTACCACATTCATCCTAGCTGCACGGCTGAAACGCCGGGACGTTACAATCCGAGTCGTGGCTACGTTCCAAGAATAAACATAGTTCGCCTTTGGCGTGGATTTCTTTATAAAATGACCGAATAAGCTTCAATTTCGTCTTTGGGCCCCAATTCTACAATTAAGACAACAAAGCATTAATTCTTTCCAAATTAATATCAGCTAAAGCGCTAAACGAGGCCATAAAATCACAAATATACGAGGATGGCACCCGCTATCACAAGGTTCAAACACTTGAACCAACCGCCAATTGGTGCAGAGTCTTCAGTTTAACCTAATTTTATTTTTTAATTTTTCTTTTCTTTCACTCTTTTGACTTCTCCGTGCTTCTATGGAATCCGGTATTTTTTTTTGTTTTTTTGTGTGTGTTTATTTATCTTCAACTATACAATTTAATTTTTCATTTTATTACTTATCACAAGTTGAAAGTTTAGCAAAAATTATATCGAAAATATACGTCCATATTATTTTTAATAATTCTTTGACTCTTAAAATATTATTTGAATTGACTTTTAATTTTTATATTTCTTTTAAATAATCATCTCTTATATTTTTTTTTATTTCTCCCTTTTATTTTTATTTTGCACTTTTTCCATTTATATTTTCTGATGAGTATTATTTAAGATTAATTTTAGTTTTTTTTTATCATTTATGTATGTGTTATAAATGGTTAAAAGAGTATATTTACATAAAAAAATTAAATGAATGTTTAATTGAACAATATAAAAAAATAATTATAAAATTAAAATATATCTTTTGTTTTTATATGGAGACACGTTGAATCTTTTGAGATTCCTTAATCTTGAGTAATTTTGGTTAGACGTGTAATTTTTGTACGGGGAATAATCTTTTGAATTAGTAATACATTTTTAAAATTTATTAAAATTTTATCTATTATAGTATGTCTAATCTCTTATTTAACTACTTAAGTATGTATTTCTTTTTCCATTTCAAAATTTTATCTACTTTTTTGTTTTTTCATTTTGTGTACTTGTCTCTATGTAATTGTTTCATATATTTTCTCTTTATCTTTAGTTGTACAATTAAATGATATCTTTTTTATTCATCAATAGATCATAATAAATTTTAATAGTAAAAAAAGGGTTCTTATTATGATACTCTATATATTTTCTATAGGTTGGATGACGCTCAATTTTAATGGGTTCTATTTTCACTCAAATAAGTATTTTTAAAATTTTTAAATATAATAGCATCTTATAATATAATTTATATTAATTAATTTTAAAAAGGGTTCCCACTACTGTATATGTTATCTATAGATTGAAAAAGTATTGATTCCAATTTATTAAAGAATTCTATTTTTACTTAAACAAGTAATTTTAAATTTTTTAAATATCGTAATAAATAGTATGATTTACCAAATCATCCTTTAGTTTATATGTCGAAAGTATTATAGTGAGGACATTTTGATTGTTCACAAAGTTCCAAAACACCAAAAACCTAACTCCTGCTTTTATAATATATATAGACATAGATATAGATTAATTAACAAATGTTTGAATTTACTAAAAATTTTAGTGGAGTTTTATGGATATTGTATCATATTTAAGTAAATTGTGATAGTAATGTCATTTGACAAATTTTACATATATATATATATATATATATATATATATATATTAAAAAACATTAAAATTTCCAAATTTAATATTAAGCATAATTAAACTCATTTATTAACTATAGAGTTTCAACATTTTTAAAAATTAAAATTTAGTTGAAACTAATAATCTAAATCAAACACACCAATCCTATATATATTATAATATTGATTGATAAATATGAAGATACATTAATAATAGAGTTGAATATTGAACACAAGTTTAGGAGGTTTTATTTTCCTACAATAGTAATTATGATTTGTATTCATTCAGATGAAATATTAGAAATTTTATTACTATGCATTTGAAAAATTATAAAAGAACTCATTTTTATTATAATTTTGGTCAATTTGTAAATGAAGTGGTCATTTTACTTCAGCTTAACGACTAACAAAAATTCAAAAAAAAAAGACATTAAAAAAAATAGTCTTTTTTTTATCACCCAAAAATAAAAGTTTTCACACCAAAACGGGTTTTTCTTTTTTCTCTCTTCCCTCCAAAAATCTTCTCGCTTATCTCCAGAAATCAACAGAGTTGGATCTTTGAAGGAGCGTGAAGAAAATAAGATTTGACATGATAGAGTCAAAAAATTTGAAAGAGCATGAAGAAAACTAGATCAATAGATTTATCAGAAGCAATCAAACTAGTTTAAAACAGCGACGGCAACACAGATCTGAAAGGGTGGTGGTACAACAGATTTGAGTTGACCTAACCGTAATAATTAAGTATCTTCATAATCTGTCACTATTTTTACTTTTTTATGTTGTTTTTTAGTCTTTCGAATGGAAGGTTGATCTTCCGAATTGAAGTTTGGTTTCTTTTCTAGAGTTTATTCAGTCGTCACTCTTTGTTATGGAAGTTGTGTGTTTACTTTTACTAAGTATGATGCTTGTTTAGGTCATTCGCTTTTTATGAAAGAAGATACAGTTTTGACCTGCGTAAGATATTCGAATATTTTGACTTATATCGATTCATTTGTACCTGTACTTGATTTGTTTGCATAACTTATAAATGTTGTTGTTAAAAAAAATAAATGTTTGGGTTAATTACACCTAGCCCCCATATTAGATGGGGTAATTACAATGGACCCCCATTTTTCTAAGGTCCCGGTAAATTTTTTATGAAATTCCCGTTATATCCTCAAGTTTTCCGTTAAATTTTTTTTTAGAAAAATTGCTGAAATTATAAAAAAATAAAATACCAAATCTACCCTCCCAACAATAAACATATTGTTTGTTTGAAAGAATAAAAAAAGGCGACCCTTCATTCCCCACAAACCATCCCTCCATTTTCGTCAAAGGAAGTGGGAGCTTTGTCTGCAAAACCTAAAAGCCCTAACATCACTTTACAAGAATCTTCCCCAAAATGATATTTTTCTTAGATTTTGTCTAATTAAAGACATGTTGTTGACGAAAACTGCAAATAGACCATAGTTGTTCATCTCTTTCATCGTTGGTTGATATTTGAGATCTGCATCAGCCTTTTTGCCAACCATGAAAGGTACACATCCAACATTTTGTGATTTTCTACCACCTATTGCTTCATTCTTAGTTGCGTGAGCCTGATTTCGTTGTTATCAAATATCTTTTGGTCTAGTTCCTTAGTCGTGATTACTTCAAGCAAGTGAAAAATGGGGCTTTTGTTTTGTGGGTTTGATTTCAGTCGTAAAAGATAAATTTTGACACATTTTTTATGATTTTGACAAGAATTTTGGAATCATTTTGCGATTTTGGTGTTTGTGAGTGAATTTCTGGAAACTCTAGGGACATGCACTGTGAATCTTGACTAATTTTTACATTTTTTCGTTGATATTTTACCTAAATAAACCCTAGTATTTGTCATTTTTAGAAAATTTTTAGTTTTATTATGTATTTCTTGTTATTTTACCTGAATCTTTTGTTTGCATTATGTTACAGTTAAGTGTATTTTAATATTTTTACTGTTCTTGTTATTCAGGTTTGTTGAAACGTGAATCCCGTAATCTTAGAGTAGTATATAAATGTCAAGAGAGATGGTTGAAAAAGGTAGACCCCATGTACTACAAGTTAAAAGATCTTTGGGAAGATATTACAGAACTTCTATACCCTGAGTTTGATGAACTAAAAGAGGGTCCAATGTTTCTTATTTATGACGTTTACCATCCAAACAAGATTATGAATTACAGGTTGATACTTCCTGAAGACATAATGACTATGTTTGAAAGAAGTCCTAAAGATATTAGGATTCATGTAAAATATTTTGGTTCGTTACCTGTTCCCTTACTCAATCAAATTAGTGATGGTGATGTGCAAAATGAAGGTGGAAATCAAGATGAATTTGATGGTGAAGAGTTAGATGGAAGAGTAGCTGTTAAAGGTGATGAGGAAACTGGAATTGAGGGTATTGATATAGGTGTTAATGATGAGGGAGGGTGTGATACTACTGATGAATCAGAGCAAATTAATGTTGTAGATGGTGATTTAGAGGAATTTTCTGAAGATCAACTTTGTGATCATGCTGTATTACGAGGAAATGTTCCAGAGTGAGGATGAAGAGCTTTTAGTGCAAGAGGAACCTGTTGCAACAGAAGCAGGCCAAACACAAGGCGATGAGAATCATCCTACATTTGAAGGTCTTGAGGATCAGCAAGTACAAGACACTACAACATCAGATTCATCATTAAGTTGTGTTTCAGATGTTCCCACTGATGAATTGTCAAATTATCAATCGTCTGACTCATGTGAAATGTTCAATAATGGTGATGATGACATCCCAGATGATCCAATCAGAGGATGGTCTACTGCAAAAGAGGTGGAGATTCCTGAAAATCCAAACGAGCAATTCAATCTTGTTGAGCATGCAGTGTTTGCATCAGTGTATGAATTTAGAAAGAATTTGCAGGAGTATGTAATCAGAGCTGGAATAAAGATTGTGAGGGTCAAGAATGATTGTAAAGTGTGCTGCTCCAAGATGTCAATGGAGGATTCATGCCTCAGTAGTAAAAGAAGGAACTAACGAAAGCATGTTTGTTATCAAGAAATGTGTGCCAGACCACCATTGCATAAGAGTTGACAAGATAAAAGAAGCAAATGCCCTCTGGATTGCTGATAAGATAGTCCCTATCTTACGAACTCAGCCAGATATCAAGTTGATGGCATTGAAAGCTGAATTGGAGAAGTTAGGTGTGGATCCTAAGTACATGCAGTTGTACAGGGCTAGAAAGAAAGCAAATGAGATTATACATGGGCATCTGGCAGAATCATATGCCATTATGAGTCAATATTCAGAGATGGTCCAAAATACCAATCCTGGGAGAACGACAAGGTTTCAATTTCATCTTGATGATCATGGAAGTATCCCAAGGGAGCCACACTTCAAAAGATTTTTCATTGGTATAGCTGCAATCTTTAAGTTGTAGTTTGTTTTTTGCAATTCTGCATTGTGGTTTTTATTTCAATACTCATGTAGTTAAGTTGTGTCACAGGCCTTGAAGCATTGAAGCAAGGATTTTTGGAAGGATGTCAGCCATTTATTGGATTAGATGGATGCCACTTGAAGGGAAGATATGGAGTGTAACACCCCGGTTCCGAATGAACAGGTAAGCACGCCACGTGTGAGTTTATGAGCGTTAGGAATTTATTTTATTGTATTAATTATAATTTTTCCTACATAACATCATAATTTTTATAAATTGCATATCATTATATTTATGTGAAATATATGAATCTATATCATTTGAGAATTTATTTCATGACTTGGAAAATAATTGCTACGTGAAATAATTGTCGAAAGTGAATTAATTGCCAAATTGTCCTTATATGATCATTTATTTAACTCCAAGGACCAAATTGCATAAACTTCTTGGACTTAATTGGATTAATTGCCAAACTTTCATCCTTAATTGCATGACTTAGACAAATAAGGGATTAAGTTGCAAATTGATTATTTCACCAATTTCAAAATTGGTACATCACGTAATATACATTCTCCATGCTTCCATTTCATTCTTCATTCAAAATTTCATCAAAATTTTCTCCCTCATAATCACAGTTCATCCAAGAAGAGAGAAGAAAGGAGATTTCATCAAATTCATCCAAGTTTTTCAAGAAAATTCAAGCTTTGAAGCTCAATCTTCCATAGTCATCTTCTTCCTCCATTTATTTTCATTCAAGGTGTGTTAAGGTTTATGTAGGTGATCTTTTGATGAATTTCATGATAGCTAGGGTTTGAGATTTCATGAAATATATGGATTATTGCTTGTTAGAGACATGAATATATGATTATACCATGATTTGATCCATGAATTCTTGCAAAACTTGAGCTTATGTGATGGAATTTTATATGAACTAGAAAGGGGGGAAATCTTGATGATCAACCATGTTTTGATTTTTTATCTTGTATTTTATGATACTTTGAACATATATGCATGATATATGATGGTTTGAAGTAATTTAATTGCCTTGGTTTGGTGTTGGTATCGCTTGAGAATCATTTTCTGCCTCTCCCCTGTTTTCCCAACACCCCTCCCCTGCTCCAATTGCTCTGGTTGCTGTAGCAAGTATTTGAAGTGTAGAACACTCTCCTTTTTACGGTTCATCAATATCTATTTTCGTTTGTGAGTTATGGCCGTTTAAATTTGGTGCCGCCAAACTGACACGAATTTGCATTAACGCAAATTTGGACCTAAGCCATTTTGATTCCGCTTTGAACTAAATTACGACCCATACATCATCGGAAAGGTCTTTGTGTCTAGTTTCATACCCAACAAACAAAACTCAATTCCAAATTCTAAAACTTAAGATATTTCAGTTTTCCGACAGCATGTGCATTTCCAAAAAACTGTCAGTTTTACCAAGCTTCACCAAAACCCTTCGTATTGCATTCCTTTCACTTCCTTGGCTCCCCTATGTGACCTATATGAATTATATACTTGGTTTATTGATAATTATGATCTTACTTGACACTCTTTGGTCTTCACTTGTTTAAGTTGATTGTTTAAATGCATGTTTGGTATATGAATATGACCATGACATCTCTTAATTGTTGTTGCATTTCGCCGTTCGTCATAATTGGTTCATTTCGAGTCAAGTCTCATGTGCACATGTCTTTCCTGCACAGATCATATTCCCGGTGACGAGGAGCAGGCACCCTAGACTGTATCCTTGTTCATTTTGTAACAGGTGAGGTTTTGTTCTAGTTACATAGAACCTTTACAACCCCTATGTGCAGTTTTCGGCCAAAACGTAGTATATTATAAATATTCTTTCCAAATTATAAATTATTGCAAGCAAGCCATGAATGATATTGATTCAAGCATGTTTTGGCGAGTATCATGATTGCACTTTGGGCCCGAGGGTAGTGTATTGAGCCAACCGGGAAAGCAAGGGCTGACGGATAACTCTTGCACTATCCTCACCACTTTGGGATCACCTCGGAAGCCACCAGGAGGTTGGTGGTGGAAGAAACCCTGTGCGTGGGAGTCATGTTCCCGACGTACACCATGTCGTGGATGGTTGGGCCTTGCAAACCCACCATCACCCGGAGGAAGAAGGGGTCATGAAATTGCTAATTGATCGCACTAATTGAATTGCATGATCACGTGTTAATTAATCAAGCAAGCATGTATTATTCACATTTGGTGTAAAGGTTGGAGACTTGCCCTCACTCGCCGGGCCACGTATTGAATGAAATTGATTAAATAAAATGTTAATCTTGATAGTTGTAATCTCGGGCGAAGAATAGCTTTTCTTGAAACTTATATTCCTTTCATTTTCAAATCTTTACCCGAGGCTATAACTTGAATGTGACTTGTGCTTATATATTTATGCCCCTCACTCAATCTTCGGTAGACTGACACCATCACTGTAGCACCCGAGCGCAAGGTACCACATCCCCCGCACCATGACCCAGCCTGTATATGAAATGGACGATCCATACCCGAGCCAAATCACGGCGAACGGGGACACACACACACACATCTAAGCCAGGCGGGACTAGCCTATCACTTAAACCCCAATAACCACAACAACCAAAGTAGCAGAGTAATAGGAAAAGCGGAAGCAATAAGTCATATATCATAGATTGAGCTATATGCTCTAGGTACCAACAATTATTCATATATTGAGCTCTATGCTCTATGTACCAACAGTTAGGTTCACGGGAGTTAAAACCCAATTCAATTAAGCTCCAAATCAACATTCATATGCCATCACGGCCCAAAACGATATCCATATACAATAACCAAAAGTACAAGTATGCAAGTGTAACACCAAAATATAAGAGCTAGAGACGAATGCAAGACCTAGGACTCGTATTCCCGCCTAGCTCCCTCAACACCTGCACAAAACAACTGAAAACCAAACGGGTTCAGTCCAAAGGGGACTGGTGGGTATAAAACAGGGTATAAATAGAATATATGACGGTAATTTAACAATCACATGCAAGCTATAATCCCAAGTGAGGTTTTAAAGAATTTCCCAAATGGGTGAATGAAAATTATCAAAAGGGATTATAACAAATCATTATCATTAGGTCATTATTGGCCCGGCGAGTGGGCGTGCATTATCTCCAACCAACTCCTCGTGTAATCCATTAAACATTCATTCATTCATTCTGTTCATGCATTTCCATCTTGTGTGCACATTCATTAAAATTTACACCTTCTTCCTCCGGTTTGGCGACGGTTTGCAAGACCCGACCACCCATTCATTGACCAAAAGGGGAACATGACTCCCCAGATGGCGCTCAGCGTCCATTCCTCGCTAACTCCTAACGAGGTCCGGTTACGCCGTTAATTGGTGGAACTAATATGAGGGATCACCGTCGGCCCATGCCTCCCCGGATAGCCACTCACACTAAGTCCCTGGGCCCCATTCGTGCATAACATTCATTCTTTATTTTCTCGCCAAAACATCTGGTAGAATTTAGAAATTAAGGCTTTACGTTGTAAACATTTACTCTATGAAAATGACTCTATATATATATATATACACTTTGGTCGAAAACTTTTCACGTTAAAGGTATTTATAGGGTCATATAGATAAGTAGAAGAAAAACCCACCTCGAACGGCAAAAGAAGAACACACGAGCCTCACTGACCGGCCTCGTCTCCAAAGGAATCAAAATCTGTGCAAGACAGGTGAAGTGAGACTCAATATGACCATATAAGACGCTCGGCAATGCCATGGTTATGATATGAACGCTTTAAAAATGTAACAGACATGTTCATGTGCACTATTAATGTCAGAAAGCAAATAACCGTCCATAACTTTCATACTTTCATTCTTGCAATTATATAACAATCATAAACATAGCTTAAATTGAAGTCACGTTCAATATCATCCAAAAATACGAGCCACGTATGAAATTCAAGAAAGAAAAGAGACTTCTCAAGGCTGCCATTTCAAATGACACGACCGTGTTGAGTTTTCAAAGGAAACGGACACGGCCGTGTCCGAGGTTTAAAATCAAAAATTTCAAAGTCGAGGGCTTGACACGGCATGTTACATTTTCAAAGGATTTGGACATGGCCATGTCCGAGGTTAAAATCAGAAAAAATTCAAAGTCGAGAGCCCAACACGGCCGTGTCCATTTTCAGTTCAAAGCTGACACGGCCGTGTCAGCTCGTCGTTTTGAAAGAAATAACAGAGCAACAGCTCTGTTACGCGAGGGAAAAGCTTAAGAAAACAGGGCAGCCACCAAGAAGCTCTCAAACCACACTTAGACATGATTTCAACCCACAAAATTCATGCAATTCACATAACTCATTCATATAGATATCAATTCAAGCTCAAAGTTGGCAAAAGATCAATCAATATCAAGCTTTCATCCATGGAAGCTTCAAGCTTCAACAATGGCTAGTCATGCTATACACTCCCAACATAAAATCCAAGCATAAAGAAATGATAAGGAAGCTTCAAACATCATCCTTCATGCATCAAATCTCATCTCAAACCATGACAACCAATGATCAAACCAAAACCCTCAATTCATGCTCAAAGCCAAACCTCAAGAATTCCCCAACTTCTAACATGCTTCACTTAGATGAAAATATAGAGGGGAAGATGGAGATTACAAATCCTAACTCACCTTGGAAAAAGATCGGATGGAAGCTAGACTTGAGCTCAAACTTGGTTGATAAAAAATGCAGGGTTTCTTCCTTGCTCCTTGCCTTGGCTACTTGATCGATCAAAAATGGGAAGAAAAAGGGTAGGAATGCTGATATCTAATAAGGAAACGGCTAGGGTACGGGTTGGTCCAAGTCCGGTTCGTTTAAGAAAAAGGTTCAAACAAGTTATAAAGTCGGGTTATGAAACGGTTCGTTGTCGAAGGTTTAAATGATATCAAAAAGGTACAAGGTCAAGTTCAAAGGATAGGTATCGTCGAAACAAGTTCAACGCCGGTTACGGATCTCGATTTCGAGGTCCGGAGCTCAAGATATCGCGAAAACCGCTCAGGGTGGCCTATTGTACAAATAGGTCCCTAAACTTTCAAAAAGTGGCAATTAAGCCCAAACTCAATTTCCAATCGAGTCCAAAACATTCAAATAAGTTACAATCAAGCCCACTGATTACACGGAACACGTAATTTCATTCAATTAACACCACATTCACGGAATTCACATTTTCACAGATCCGATCACATATTGATAGCTCATATAGACAATCATAAGAAATTTTAAACAAATAAATCAAATTATAAACAAATCCAATTAACAACTTAAAACACATAATCGTATAATTAAATGTAAATACGCACGTAACACTTACCTGCACGTGTGAAAACTCGGGGCGTCACAATCACTTTTCAGGTACTTTTGGTCGAGCTAGGCGGGAGTCCGGGTCATGTCTTTCTTTCAGCCGAGTCTAGCACTGCATTTTCATGTATTGATATTTGGAACTATCATGCTATGATTATTGTTGTCTTTTGGAGAATTAATATATTGATACATGTTGGTACCTATTAGTATGTATACTTTTGATGTATATGATGTAAATATGGTACCTATTCTAGTAATGATTATATGATGCTTCCACTTTTGTATTTTCATGTCTTGGATTTAATTTGATTTGGGGTGTAGTCCCGCCTAGCTAGTTTGTTTCTTGCTTGTCACCCGTTCGCTGTATGTTCGGTTTATGTACGGATTATCCATTTCGTACGTGGATCGGGCTATAGTGCGGGGGATGTAGTGCTTTGGGGAAAGGGTGCTACATGGAGGAATTCTACTCTCTGTAGTTTCTTTGGGTGGAAATATGGGATTATATCCATTGGCCTTTGTAGTGGTTGAAAGTGAAAATAAAGAAAGTTGGGGTTTTTCTCTATCTTGTCTGGCTCAAATGCTTGGGAGTTTTAATGATGGGAGAACGTGGACTTTTATGACAGATAGACAAAAGGTTAAATTCATTACTTTTTACTTCAATGCAATTTTATACTTTGTACTTACAAAATTCTTATTTTAATAGGGACTTGTGGAAGCAATGGGAGATGTGGCCCCAAATGTAGTGCATAGAAAATGTTGTAGGTAGATATATGCCAATCTAAGACTTCAACATGTAGGGGTCTTAGTGAAAAAGTTATTTTGGGCTGCAGCAAGGTATGTATTTTAAGTTATATAGAACTTAAGTTATGCATTATAAGTTCTGTTGCATTATGTAGCACTCTTATAAAGGATGATGTTTTAAGATGCTTCTATTTTCTAGGTCATACACTCTGCATGAATTCCAACTTGCAATGAATAAACTTAAAGATCTTAAACCTGCAGCATTTCAGTACTTGGTGGATATTGGTGATACCTTCGCTTTGGGCTAGACATGCATTTAGACTAGATATGATCATGTTACAAACAATCTTAGTGAATCTTTTAATGCATGGTTAGGAGAACTTAGACAATAACCAATTCAAAAATTGATAGATGGGTTGAGAGCAAAAATAATGAATAGGATAGAAATTAGATATCAAAGGGCTAAAAGATGGACTAATGTTGTATGTGGGAGGATTGTCAAGATATTGAATTTGGTGAAGGAAGAGGGGGCCAAATGTAAGGTTTTAATAGGTGGTACACATAAATTTCAAGTTAATGATGGGCTTAAGCATTACATTGTAGACTTAAGCCTTAGGCATTGTGATTGTAGATTCTGGGACTTAACTGGGATACCTTGTAAGCATGTAGCCTCTGCCATTTCCCACAAAAGACATAACTTAGAAGACTATGTTTTCAATAGCTATCGTGTAGAGGTGTTCATGAAAGTATACAAACACAAGATTAAAGGAGTCCCAAACCCTAGTTTCTGGCCAGAGATAGATATTGAGCCTAAAAAAATTCTCCCACCGTTGATTAGAAGACCCCCAGGTAGGCCGAAGAAGCATAGGAGGAGAGAGGTAGGGGAAGCACCTAGAGTTATTCCATCCAGGAAGAGGGACGTTGTTAAATGTAGACATGCAGTACATGTGGTGGCAAGGGGCACAATAAAAGATCTTGCAGCGAAGGATTAAACCAGGTAAATATCGAAGTTTAATCTTTATGTTATTGTTGTGCATAATATTCGGTTTGTGTTTTATATGTCAAACTTCTAAAGTTCAGAAATAATATGTTACACAGGGAGCCACACAAAGACATGGTGTTAATCAAGCTCGAAATCAGTTTTCACTAGATTCTAGTAACCTTACACAAGTTGAAAATCAGGTGGCATCCGATTCTTTGGCTAGAACATCCATTGTTATGAGTCGGCCAACAAGAGGAGGAAGAGGCAGACCGTAAAAAAACAATGCACGGGCTACAATAGGTGAATCTTCACAGCAGCTACCAACTCAAGGTTCTGGGATTTAATTCAATTATTGAACTAGTGTTTTGTAGCAATTTTTGGCAATTGTACTTATTTTAACAGCCTTATTGTAGCACCCCAAGTGGTGGGGCACCATACCCCCCGCACTATGACCCGACACGCGTATGAAATGGAAGGTCCGCACACGCACCAAGTCACAGCGAACGGGTAACAAACGAAAAAAAAAAAACCAACCTAGGCTAGGCGGTACCTAAACCCTGTATAAATGAAAATATCCAAACCCTAAATGCGGAAGCGATACAAAATACGAATTATCAAAAACTTAAATCAACATCAACGAAACGGGTTCAACTAATCAAGAAAACCTGTCCTATCCTGTCCCAAATAACTATACAAAATAACGGGTTCAACTGGCCCTAGAAACCTATCTCGAATAATCATAAATTCACAACGGGTTCATCTAATCCGAGCACCTGTCCTAACCTCTCCCGAATTTCATACATTCAAATCATAGTACAAACCTGCATAAAATATATCATATACATAGTTTCCTACACAATTCCAAAAAAAGTACTTAACAAATCAAACAGACAGAAACAGACTCGATAGACTCGACTCAAAGCCGCCTAGCTCGAACTCCAAAACCTGAACCTGTAACTAAAAACATAAAGGGGGAGGGGTCAGTCCAAAGACTGAGCGAGGGGCTACCTACACACACCTACATATATATAGAGCACAGCAGGTTCCAAATTAAATGTTCGTGAATCCGGGATTAGTTTTTACACGCCAAACATTTGCTCGTGATAATATATATATAGGATGATTTATCAAAACGGAACGAACAAAGCTTAACTTATAGACTGATCAAAACATACGTTCAAATTCATGTAGACTTAGCACACATATGGGAGCATATTTTATTAGTTTAAAAGTATAGCAAATTTTATCTTAATTTAAGAATCTAGCCTCCGTTTCACGAACTTATGACAGATAGACAGAACACTCGGCGAGTACGAGTTCAAATTCCAACCAACTCCTCAGATCATATTTAAATTCAGAGTCAAACATAAATAAAAATCAGACATACATACTATAACATCCCGCTCGTCCGATTTATAAGGTACGCCACGTTTCAACCTTGTAATGTGTTTAATTATGTGATTTTATATATTTTTCGTGGCCCTAATTTTGAACTCTTTTAGAGTTTATGGGCCCCTTTGTCATTTTCTCTTCTTAGGGGTTTTTCGGTCATTTATTGTTCAAACGAGATTTTGACCATTTTGACCCCTTCAACGTGTTCGGGCCATTGAGACGAGTCCGTAGACTCTGAGTTTGCCCAATTCTGACATCGTTAATCCTTTCTTCCGAACGTTTTCGTGTACAAGGACCCGAGATATAATACCCGGATCCTCATTTTGCATGCCATAATTCCAGCTTCAGCTTCTCTCTCTCCCTCTCCCGCGATTCACGACCCTCACATACACCCCAAGGTGTATTTTCACACACACGTCCAAACTTGCTCGTTTCTCGACGGATTTCGACGAACCCTTAGTGCTTTTCGATGATCTCGACGAGCCCGTTACAATGGTACCTGAATCGCGGCCAACCAGCGAGCTGTGGCGGAGAAATCGCCGATTTTCAGTCAGGGCGGGCGGCAATTTTGGGCCTGAGATTTCGCCGCCCTTTCACGGCGGCTTCCGGTGGTGGTTGTTCGACACGCGCCCCGTCATATGGTAGAGGACTCCCCGGCGTGTTTTTCTGGACAGGCGGTGCCGCCATCGGGGCGGCGAGGAGGCCGCACGCGCCGCCCAAAGCGGACGGCGGCGCTACTGTAGCGGCGCGATTCCGCCGCCTCCGGTGATTTTTTCCGACGTTGAAGAGTGGTATCGTAGGTTTTTCGGTGCCCTGAATCCATTTCCGGCCTCAGAAGGGAGCGAATCGCGGCGGAAGTGGTGGTTCCGGCATGGCAGTGGTGGCGCGAGGCTTTCGGCGGCGGTTTGGAGCTTTTCCGGCGATCTTTTGGCAACGGTTCCTTCTAAGAAGTTGTTCCTCACGTCAAGTCCGAGTCATTCATGGTGGTGACGGACCAGGGCTGGACCGGCGGTCCGGTTTTCCGATGATATTTCCGGGGTTTGACTGTGGGGCTTTCGTAGGGCTCGTTACGGGCTTTCCAACGGTATATTCGGATTTCGTTTTCGTTTTGCGGTTTGCATTTAATTTCAGTTTTCGTCCTTGGAATTTGGTTTGGTTTTTCGTCAACGAAGTCCGGCGTGTTTGGTATTTTCTGAAATTGGTTGAGGGCTTTTGTTGAGCAGGCCGAGGCGCACGTTTCTATCCTTCCGAGGATTTTTCCGACCAACGAAGGTGGTGGTCCGGCTGCTGCACGTGGCGGTTCGGCTGGCTACGGTGGCGGCATTCCGGTGACATTCGGGCAGCGGGTTCCTTTCGTTATGGTGAGTCGAACGCCACTTTCCGTTCGTCAATCGGATGTCCGGTTGATTTTATATGAATTTTTGAAGTTGTTGTATTTATCTTCGTTAATTGTTTTAATTGTAATTTTGACCTTGTATGAACTATGAAATGAAATTACGAGTTGTATGATGTATGAAAATATGTTATGATGTATGGAAGCTTGATTCATGATTTATTGAATTTAATTGCCTCATTATATGATTACTTACTTGAGAATAATTCTTGTTTAAGGGGTGTTTATGTAATTTTAGAAAATACAAATTTGTATAACTTGAATTAATTGAACCCTATCATTTGAAAACGATTAAGCTAATTTTGATTTAAGTAAAAGTTGAATTAGCATGCCTTGGATGATTAATTTGAGACTTTTTCAATTAAAGTTTAATTACCTAAATTGAATTTGGATCTAATATGTAATGCATGAATTGAATGTGTAAAATATGAATTGTATGAATTGAGTAGGGTTAGAATTTGATTTGTAACCTCGTGAAATTTGTATGAATTAGGAAGCATGCTATTATGCTTTATTTGATTTATTAATATGTGTCGATTAATATGAAAGGTGCTACGTGAATTTGCATGAAATGAATTAAGTAAACGTTGTTAATTAAATTTGTTATACAATCCATGAATTGTTTGTGTGATAAATGAATAATATGATTTGCCTTGCCTTTCAGTTTCCCTAATCTGCATTAATTGTGCCTATGAACATGCCTTAATGTTTTGTTTTGTGTAGAATTAATATGAATTCGAAACCTGCTCATGTGATTGCATTTCGTATGTGCTTGAGCATTGCCGTGCGTCTCTGTGTGGTTGTCTGAGTTGGAGTCTGAGCCCTGTGTTGTGTTTGTGTGTTCAGTTGGTTTAGGTGCACCCGGGGTGGTGACAAGTGAGTCATGCAAGTTCCGGGGTGCACCCGGGGTGGTGACAAGTGAGTCTGAGCCCTTGGGTCTGGCTTTGTTTAGTGCTAGGTGAGGTTAGGATATAGTTATACCCTATTGCAACGTGCCCGTTTCCGATTGCATGCGGTTTATAAGCCTTATGTATATGTAGATATGTGCGAAGTACGTATTTTGTTGGTTTTGTCATATGATTTGATTTGAAAAGTACGAAACGCTATGTATGAGCCTATGTATGCTTTGTCTCAGTTCTGTTATGATTTTGAGGTCAGTGTGTGTGATATGTACGTGTGATATGATAAGCACAATATGCATGAGATATGTCTATCTATCTGTGTGTGGCGGGTTGAGTACCCGATATATGTCTGTTTATCTGTGTGATGGGCCCCGGAGATTGTGGGTAAGGGAGACCCGAGACGACCATGGGGTCGCCGGTTACGACCCCTGTGCACTTCTCCACCAACGGGAGACTTAGTTCTCCTATGCCGACGGAGCGCATTTTGGCTGGCCGTCGAAGGAACCGGGCGGGATCCTCCGGTTCACATGTTTCGTTCTGTGGTGGGTTGAGAGGGGCACCTCTCTTCCCCAAACGGTGTGGAGGTGGGATTGATTTATGATTCGTTTTGTGTTTCGCTTCGTCTTTGTTTCTAGAGTAAGTGTGTTCTGTCTGTCGGTCTGTCATAAGTTCGTGAAATGGGGGTAGATTGTTAAATTAAGATAACAATTGATATACTTTTAAGTTAATAAGATATGCTCCGATAAGTGTGTTAAGTCTGTCTGAATCTGAGTTGTGCCTAAGAAACTTTTGATTTAAGATTTGTTTGGTCTGTTTGATAAGTCCCCCTATGTGTATATTATCACGGGAAAATGTTCTGGCGTGCAAAAACTAACCCCGGGTTCACGAACATTGCTTCTACTTGGTGTTGTGCTCTATATATATGTAGGTGTGTGTGGGTAGCCCCTCGCTCAGTCTTTGGACTGTCCCCTCCCCGTTTATGTTTTTAGTGTGCAGGTTTCGGTTGGAGTTCGTGCTAGGCGGCAGTGTGTCATGTCTTTTGAGTCCGTGTCTGCACGTTTCAGTTTGTTAAGTATTTTGTTCTGATTTATAATTTTGTAAATTCTGTACAAGTTGTGTTGTGAGCAGGTTGCACGTATAATTTGAATGTTTGGAATTTCGGGACAGGTTAGGACAGGTGCTTGGATTAGTTGAACCCGTTTTGTTGTTTGATTATTCGGGACAGGTTAGGACAGGTTTGATGAACTAGTTGAACCCGTATAATTAATTCTATTGTATGTATTGTGTTGTATGCCTGGTGTGTAAAAGTTTTTGTAAGTCGGCATTTCGTGCTACTTCCGTTGTCATGTTTTGCATTCTTTCATTCGTACAGGGTTAGATACCGCCTAGCTAGTGTGTGTTTTTCGTTAGTCACCCGTTCGCTGTGACTTAGTGCGTGTGCGGACTCTCCATTTCGTACACGTGTCGGGTCATAGTGCGGGGGTGTGATGCCCCACCGCTTGGGGTGTTACACATACCTCTTCTCCGGGTGACGGAAGGGTATTCACAAACAGTCGAGGGCAGTGCTCAATACTGCTCAAACCCTCAGGACTCCGTCCTCCACCGATCTCCTGGTGGATTTCGGGTTGATCCTTTCAGACAGATGGAGACTACACTCGTGAGTAACCCGAGGGCCCAATGCCGTCCCAGGGCTCTCTCGTATAAATCTCCGGGGCCCAGTTCAAATTGTTCAAAAGTTCAAAGTTTCAAAAGTTCAGACCCCGCTACAGATAGACAGACAGACATATTTTATGCATATCGTACTTATCATAAAGTACATACATATCACACACACTGACCTCGAAATCATAACAAAACTGAAACTAAGCATACATAGGCTCATACATAGCGTTTGCTTTTAAAATTAAATTATATGACAAAACCAGCAGAATACGTACTTCGCACATATCTACATATACATAAGGCTTATAAACCACATGCATTCTAAAACGAGCAAGTTACAATAGGGTATAACTATATCCTAACCTCACCTGGCACCAAACAAAGCCAGACCCAAGCAAATGGTCCACGCCGGAACCTGCACGACTCACTTGTCACCACTCCGGGTGCACCTGTACCAACTGAGCACACAAAACACAACACAGGGCTCAAACTCAGACTCAGACAACCACACAGAAACGCACGGCAAATGCTCGAGCACTTAGTAAATGCAATCACATAAGCATGGTTCAATTTCATATCAATTACATGTAAAAGAAAACATTGCATAGTTCAATCAAATCATATTAAATATTGGGACATGTTCAAGAACGCACAAAACAAACTACATATGATGCATATTTACAAAATAATTAAATTACATTCATATATCGTAGTTCATATGAAAATCTTGTATTACAAAGCCAAATAAACCATATAATAGTATGTTACGAAATTATTTCAAGATCACATAGTTACATACCAAATTCCAACTAAGTCGTAAAGTGCACAAATGAGAGGTAACTAAGTTATTTAACCATTCAAGGTTTTATGTAATTTTCCAATGCATAACAAATTCATATATATTACATAATAGATTAAATTTCAATTTACGTGATTAAATCTTAATTCAAAGTTTCAAGGTTAGACATAATAATTTCTTTAACATAATCGTGATTAGCATATTTATTTACCAAGTGACAAGGTTTAATTAATTGAAGTCATACAATTTACATATTTAGGGAAAATTACACATACACCCCTTCTAACTCAAGCAAATAGCGCAAATTCAACATATCGGAATTCAATTTGCGAATCGAAATATACATACATATAACATTTCATTCGATACATGATTTCACATATATTGGAGTACATATTGATCGACAATTACAACAATACGCAATTTATTGTGATTAAAACAATTAATTTCAAATATTCAAATCACACAAAATAAATCACAACAAATCAACCGGACATCCGATTGACGAACGGAAAGTGGTGTTGGACTCACCATAACGAGGCGGACAAACTGTCCGAAGCCCGCCGGAACACCTCCACCGGACCCATCGGAACAGTGGGGGGCCGCCACCGGAGCGTGCCGAAAAAAACCCAAAAATTCACCCGTGCAAGAACTCCTCGTGCTCGTTCCAAATCCTCGATCAATTTTTGAAAATTCCAAGCTAAACGCCTCCAATTTCAGATCCAATAATACGAAACCTGAAAATCTTCAAAATCAAATTACTTTCAAAACGATGAACGAAAATCGAATCACAAAGAAGCATCGAGTTATCCGTGACGAGCTCTTCGAAAGCCATATAGTGGTCGCCAGAAAATATCCCCGGAACAGGCCTCCACCGTGAACCGCCGCTGTGCCGCTGTCGTTCCGCCGCCTACGGTCACCAATCGCTCAAAACAACGCCGGAAACGAGCTCAAGGGGTCGAAAAAGGTGGGAAACCACCTTGAGTCATCGGGAAAAGTCATCGGAACGCGGCAAGTCGCGTCAACTTCAGGCGGCCCGTGAGCCGCCATCCGGTGGCCTTTGGCCGTGCCACCAACGTTAAATGGAGCGTTGGGAAGTCTTTTTGCTGGCTCTGGGGCGCGTGTGTTAAAAAGGTGGTCGAAAATCGCCACGAAAGGCCGGTGAAGTGGGGGCTCCGCCACCCCCTCCAGGCACGACTGAAATGCGGCGATATCTCCACCGTCGGTCGTTATCGGTCCAAGATCTTGGTACGGTTGTGACCACATCGTCGAGATATTCGAAATGGACTATTGATTCATCAAATTCCGTCGAGAAACAACCGAGTTCCGGGTTGTGTGTGTTTTCACACCTTGAGTGTGTGTGAGTGTATCGTAAGAGAGGAGAGAGAAAGAGAGGGGGAGAGAGAGAGCTGCTGGTCCGTTTATCTCGGGTCCTCGCGTGCAAATCGATCGGGAGGAAAGGCTAACGATGTCAGAATTGGGCACACTTAGAGTCTACGGACTCGTCTTGATTCCCCAAACGCGCTGAAGGGGTCAAAATGGTCAAAGTCTCGATCAAACGAGAAATGACCGAAAAACCCCTAAAAAGAGAAAATTACAAAAAGGCCCCTAAACACATAAAAAGATTGAAACGTGGCGTACCTTATACGTCGAACGAACGGGATGTTACAAACTCCCCTCCTTCAAAAGGACTTGTCCTCAGGTCCCACTGCTGAGTCGAAAAAAAAGCTTCGAGTTGTAGTACCTCAATCCACCTCCCGAAATCATATAGAGTCATGGCCGTGACTCTGAAGTTTACTCCCTCCAGTGTGTCTCGCCGTCACAAAGGTCTGCTTGACCGCTTGACCGTCGATCACTTTGAACTCGTTCGATCACCCCTAGGCCACCGCACCCAAAGCTTGATATCGTCGTGTCCTCGTCGCTTGCAAACCATCGTCTGGCCAGACGTAACGCAACTGCGACAAACAAGGGAGAATCCCATCTCTCAACACACAAGCGAGGGAACCCCGTCCCTCAGCACACACAAAAGAGAGAACCCGTCTCTCAGGCACAGAATTGAGAGAGCCCCGTCTCTTAAACACAGAGCTGAGAGAAACCCGTCTCTCAGCCTAAATCTGACAGATTCCACATCTCCCAGAAATTCTAGTTTGAGAAAATCTGGCATTTCTCAAACCCCTAAATTCAAGAGAATCCAACATCCCTCGAATAACTAACTACAAGAGATTCCAACATCTCTCGTGCCCAAAATCAGAAAGAATCTAGCATCTTTCTATCACGAAATTTAGAGAGAATCCAGCATCTCTCTAACATATAAACAGAGAGAATTAAATCTCCCTTTCACTCAAGCACAAACGCAGAATCAAAAATCACAACAATCATCGCATATCACACTTGATAATTATATCACATAATAACAAGAATTAATCAAATGAAGGATGCATGTATGCTCGTGCCATGAATGCTTAGTGTACCATTCACCGTGGTATTGAAAATCTTGGCCACAAGTTTGTGATGATACCATGGAATCTGGTTAAATTGTGGGTGTTGCAACCCTGAAATTAAAACACTAAAGTTGGTGCATGAGGGCTAGATGTGCAAATGAAATGTGGCACTTAAGTCACGTAAGTGCAACAATTAAAAGCAATTGAAAGCACATGATAAAGTGTTACACAATCATAGTCATAGTGCGCACATAATCACATAACTTGGTACGATTCATACTGAGGAAGTAAAATTTCATGCCAAACGGATGCAATGCGCACATATTCCTATGCCATACGACCTAGACCGACACGAGACGACTCCGGAGCACCGGTTCTGAACCTGGTAGCACTAATACCACTTTAGATGTAGCACACCAAGCGGTGGGGCACCACACCCCCCGCACTATGACCCGACACGTGTATGAAATGCAAGGTCCGCACACGCACCAAGTCACAACGAACGGGTAACAAACGAAAAAAAAAACCAACCTCGGCTAGGCGGTACCTAAACCCTGTACAAATGAAAATATGCAAAGCCTAAATGCAGAAGCGATACAAAATACGAATTATCAAAAACTTAAATCAACATCAACTAAACGGGTTTAACTAATCAAGAAAACCTGTCCTATCCTGTCCCGAATAACTATACAACAAAACGAGTTCAACTGGCCCTAGAAACCTGTCTCGAACAATCATAAAATCGCAATGGGTTCATCTAATCCGAGCACCTGTCCTAACCTCTCCCGAATTCCATACATTCAAATCATAGTATAAACCTGTATAAAATATATCATATACATAGTTTCCTACAATATTCCAAACAAAGTACATAACAAATCAAACAGACAGACACAGACTCGACAGACGCGACTCAAAGCCGCCAAGCTCGAACTCCAAAACCTGAACCTGCAACTAAAAACATAAAGGGGGAGGGGTCAGTCCAAAGACTGAGCGAGGGGCTACCCACACACACCTACATATATATAGAGCACAACACGTTCCAAATTAGATGTTCGTGAATCCGGGATTAGTTTCTGCATGCCAAACATTTGCTCGTGATAATATATATATAGGATGACTTATCAAAACAGAACGAACAAAACTTAACTTATAGACTGATCAAAACATACGTTCAAATTCATGCAGACTTAGCACACATATGGGAGCATATTTTATTAGTTTAAACGTATACCAAATTTTATCTTAATTTAAGAATCTACCCCCATTTCACGAACTTATGACAGATAGACAGAACACTCGGTGGGTATCATGTTTAAATTAAGAGTCAAACATAAATCAAAGTCAGACATACATACCTCTTCTCCGGGTGACGGAAGGGTATCCACAAACAGTCGAGGGGAGTGCTCAATACTGCTCAAACCCTCAGGACTCCGTCCTCCACCAATCTCCTGGTGGATTTCGGGTTGATCCTTTCAGACAGATGGAGACTGTACTCGGGAGTAACCCGAAGGCCCAATACCGTTCCGGGGGTTCCTTCGTATAAATCTCCGGGGCCCAGTTCAAATTGTTCAACAGTTCAAAGTTTCAAAAGTTCAAACCCCGCTACAGACAGACAGACAGACATATTTTATGCATATCGTACTTATCATAACGTACATGCATATCACACACACTGACCTCGAAATCATAACAAAACTGAAACTAAACATACATAGGCTCATACATAGCGTTTCGTACTTTTCAAATCAAATCATATGACAAAACCAGCAGAATACGTACTTCGCACATATCTACATATACATAAGGCTTATAAACCGCATGCATTCGAATACGAGCACGTTACAATAGGGTATAACTATATCCTAACCTCACCTAGCACCAAACAAAGCCAGACCCAAGCAAATTGTCCACCCCGGAACCTGCACGACTCACTTGTCACCACCCCGGGTGCACCTGTACCAACTGAGCACACAAAACACAACACAGGGCTCAGACACAGACTCGGAAAACCACACAGAGACGCACGGTAAATGCTCGAGCACTTAGTAAATGCAATCACATAAGCATGGTTCAAATTCACATCAATTAAACATTGTATAGTCCAATCAAATCATATTAACAAAAATGAACTACATATGATGCATATTTACAAAATAATTAAATTACATTCATATATCGTAGTTCATATGAAAATCGTGTACTACAAAGCCAAATAAACCATATAATAGTATGCTACGAAATTATTTAAAGATCACATAGTTACATACCAAATTCCAACTAAGTGCACAAATGTGAGATAAATAAGTTATTTAACCATTCAAGGTTCTATGTAATTTTCCGATGCATAACAAATTCATATATATTACATAATAGATTAAATTTCAATTTAGGTGATTATACCTTAATTCAAAGTTTCAAGGTTAAACATAATAATTTCTATAACATAATCGCGATTAGCATATTTATTTACCAAGTGACAAGATTGAATTAATTGAAGTCATACAATTTACATATTTAGGGAAAATTACACATACACCCCTTCTAACTCAAGCAAATAGCACAAATGCGACATATCAGAATTCAATTTGCGAATCGAAATATCCATACATGTCACATTTCATTCGATACATGATTTCACATATATTGGAGTACATATTGATCGACAATTACAACAATACGCAATTTATTGCAATTAAAACAATTAATTTCAAATATTCAAATTACACAAAATAAATCACAACAAATCAACCGGACATCCGATTGACGAACGGAAAGTCGCGTTGGACTCACCACAACGAGACGGATAAACTGTCCGAAGCCCGCCGGAACGCCGCCATTGGAGCCACCGGAACAGTGGGGGGCCGCCGCTCGGCCAGCGCCGGAGCGTGCCAGAAAAATCCCGAATATTCACCCATGCAAGAACTCCTCGTGCTCATTCCAAATCCTCGATCAATTTTTGAAAATTTCAAGCCAAACGCCTCCAATTTCAGATCCAGTAATATGAAACCTCAAAATCTTCAAAATCAAATTACTTCCAAAACGGTGAACGAAAATCAAATCCGAAAGAAGTATCGACTTACCTGTGACGAGCTCTTCGAAAGCCATATAGTGGTCGCCGGAAAATATCCCCGGAACAGGCCTCCACCCTGAACCGCCGCTGCGCCGCTGCCATTCCGCCGCCTATGGTCACCAATCGCTCAAAACAACACCGAAAACGAGCTCAGGGGGTCGACAAAGGTGGGAAACCACCTCGAGTCATCGGGAAAAGTAGCCGGAACGCGGCGGGAGAAGCCGCTACAGTGACGCGCCGCCACTGCGTCAACTTTAGGCGGCGCGTGAACTGCCGTCCGGTGGCCTTTGGTCACGCCACCAACGTCAAATGGAGCGTTAGGAATTCTTTTTGCGTGCTCTGGGGTGCGTGTCTTAAAAAGGTGGTCGAAAACAGCCGTGAAAGGCCCGCGAAGTGGGGGCTTCGCCACCACCTCCAGGCACGACTGAAATCCGGAGATATCTCCGCCGTCGATCGCCGTCGGTCCAAGATCTTGGTACGGTTGTGACCGCATCGTCGAGATCTTCGAAATGGACTATTGATTCGTCAAATTCCGTCGAGAAACAGTCGAGTTCCGGGTTGTGCATGTTTTCACACCTTGAGTGTGTGTGAGTGTATCGTAAGAGAGGAGAGAGAAAGAGCGGGGGGAGAGAGAGAGCTGCTGATCCGTTTGTTACGAAAAACCAGGATTCGGGTCTTTTATCCCGGGTCCTCGCGCGCATATCGATCGGGAAGAAACGCTAACGACGTCAGAATTGGGCAAACTTAGAGTCTACGGACTCGTCTCGATGCCCCAAACACGCTGAAGCGGTCAAAATGGTCAAAGTCTCGATCGAATGAGAAATGACCGAAAAACTCCTAAAAAGAGAAAATTACAAAAAGACCCCTAAACTCTAAAAGAGTTCAAAATAGGGCCACGTAAAAAAAAAATCACATAATTAAACACATAAAAAGGTTGAAACGTGGCGTACCTTGTACGTCAAACAAACGGGATGTTACAAACTCCCCTCCTTCAAAAGGACCTGTCCTCAGGTCCCACTGCTGAGTCGAAAAAAAAGCTTCGAGTTGTAGTACCTCAATCTACCTCCCAAAATCATAGAGTCATGGTCGTGACTCTGAAGTTTACTCCCTCCAGTGTGTCTCGCCGTCACAAAGGTCTGCCTGACCACTTGACCGTCGAACACTTTGAACTCGTTCGATCACCCCTAGGCTACTGCACCCAAAGCTTGATACCGTCGTGTCCTCATCGCTTGCAAACCGTCGTCTGGCCAGACATAACGCAACTGCGACAAACAAGAGAGAATCCCATCTCTCAACACACAAGCGAGGGAACCCCTTCCCTCAGCACACACAAAAGAGAGAACCCCGTCTCTCAGGCACAGAATTGAGAGAGCCTCGTCTCTCAAACACAGAACTGAGAGAACCCCGTCTCTCAGCCTAAATCTGACAGATTCCACATCTCCCAGAAATTCTAGTTTGAGAAAATCCTGCATTTCTCAAACCCCTAAATTCAATAGAATCCAACATCCCTCGAATACCTAAGTACAAGAGAATCCAACATCTCTCGTGCACAAAATCAGAAAGAATCCAGCATCTTTCTATCACAAAATTTAGAGAGAATCCAGCATCTCTCTAACACATAAATAGAGAGAATTAAATCTCCCTTTCACTCAAGCACAAACGCAGAATCAAAAATCACAACAATCATCGCATATCACACTTGACAATTATATCACATAATAACAAGAATTAATCAAATGAAGGATGCATGTATGCTCGTGCCATGAATGCTTAGTGTACCATTCACCGTGGTATTGAAAATCTTGGCCACAAGATTGTGATGATACCATGGAATCCAGTTAAATTGTGGGTGTTGCAGCCCTGAAATTAAAACACTAAAGTTGGTGCATGAGGGTTAGATGTGCAAATGAAATGTGGCACTTAAGTCATGTAAGTGCAACAATTAAAAGCAATTGAGAGCACATTATAAAGTGTTACACAATCATAGTCATAGAGCGCACATAATCACATAGCTTGGTACGATTCATACTGAGGAAGCAAAATTTCATGCCAAACAGATGCAATGCCCACATATTCCTATGCCATACGACCTAGACTGACACGATACGACTCCAAAGCACCGGTTCTGAACCTGGTAGCTCTGATACCACTTTAGATGTAGCACCCCAAGCGGTGGGGCACCACACCCCCGCACTATGATCCGACACGTATATGAAATGGAAGGTCAGCACACGCACCAAGTCACAGCGAACGGGTAACAAACGAAAAAAAAAAACCAACCTAGGCTAGGCGGTACCTAAACCCTGTACAAATGAAAATATGCAAAGCCTAAATGCAGAAGCGATACAAAATATGAATTATCAAAAACTTAAATCAACATCAACTATACGGGTTCAACGAATCAAGAAAACCTATCCTATCCTGTCCCGAATAACTATACAACAAAACAGGTTCAACAAGCCCTAGAAACCTGTCCCGAATAATCATAAAATCACAACGGGTTCATCTAATCCGAGCACCTATCCTAACCTGTCCCGTATTCCATACATTGAAATCATAAGTACAAACCTGTATAAAATATATCATATACATAGTTTCCTACACAATTCGAAACAAAGTACTTAACAAATCAAACAGACAGACACAGACCCGACTCAAAGCCACCTAGCTTATCAAGCGTGAATAATATTTATATAGGATGGCTAATCAAACAGACAGACGTGAATACGGGATTAGTTTTTGCACGCCAAACATTTACTCGTGATAATATATATATGGGATGGCTTATCAAAACAGAACGAACAAAACTTAACTTATAGACTGATCAAAACATACGTTCAAATTCATACAGACTTAGCACACATATGGGAGCATATTTTATTAGTTTAAAAGTATACCAAATTTTATCTTCATTTAAGAATCTACCCCCGTTTCACGAACTTATGTTAGATAGACAGAACACTCAGTGGGTACGAGTTCAAATTCCAACAAACTCCTCAGATCATATTTAAATTCAGAGTCAAACATAAATCAAAGTCAGACATACATACCTCTTCTCCAGGTGATGGAAGGGTTGTACATACCCTAACCATCCACAAACAATCGAGGGGAGTGCTCAATGCTGCTCAAACCCTCAAGACTCCGTCCTCCACCAATCTCCTGGTGGATTTCCGGTTGATCCTTTCAGACAGATGGAGACTGCATTCGGGAGTAACCGACGGCCCAATGCTGTCCCGAGGCTCCTTCGTACAAATCTTTGGGGCCCAGTTCAAATTGTTCAAAAGTTCAAAGTTTCAAAAGTTCAAACCCTGCGACAGACAAACAGACATATATCATACATATCGTACTTATCATAACGTACGTACATATCACAGACACTGACTTTGAAATCATAACAAAACTGAAACTAAGCATACATAGGTTCATACATAGCGTTTCGTACTTTTCAAATCAAATCATATGACAAAACCAGCAAAATACGTACTTCGCACATATCTACATATACATAAGGCTTATAAACCACATGCATTCGAAAACGAGCACATTACAATAGGGTATAACTATGTCCTAACCTCACCTGGCACCAAACAAAGCCAGACCCAAGCACATGGTCCACCCCGGAACCTGCACGACTCACTTTTCACCACCCAGGGTGCACCTGTACCAACTGAGCACACAAAACACAACAGAGGGCTCAGACTCAGACTTGGAAAACCACATAGAGACGCACGGAAAATGCTCGAGCACTTAGTAAATGCAATCACATAAGCATGGTTCAAATTCACATCAATTAAACATTGTATAGTTCAATCAAATCATATTAAATATTGGGACATGTTCAAGAACACACAAAATGAACTACATATGGTGCATATTTGCAAAATAATTAAATTACATTCATATATCGTAGTTCATATGAAAATCGTGTACTACAAAGCCAAATAAACCATATAATAGTATGCTACGAAATTATTTAAAGATCACATAGTTACATACCAAATTCCAACTAAGTGCACAAATGAGAGATAACTAAGTTATTTAACCATTCAAGGTTTTATGTAATTTTCCGATGCATAACAAATTCATATATATTACATAATAGATTAAATTTCAATTTACGTGATTAAACCTTAATTCAAAGTTTCAAGGTTAGACGTAATAATTTCTTTAACATAATCGCGATTAGCATATTTATTTACCAAGTGACAAGGTTTAATTAATTAAAGTCATACAATTTACATATTTAGGGAAAATTACACATACAACCCTTCTAACTCAAGCAAATAGCACAAATTCAACATATCGGAATTCAATTTGCGAATCGAAATATCTATACATATCACATTTCATTCGATACATGATTTCACATATATTGGAGTTAATATTGATCGACAATTACAACAATACGCAATTTATTGCAATTAAAATAATTAATTTCAAATATTCAAATCACACAAAATAAATCACAACAAATTAACCGGACATCCGATTGACGAACGGAAAGTGGTGTTGGACTCACCACAACGAGGTAGACAAACTGTCCGAAGCCAGCCGGAACGCCGTCACCGGAGCCGCTGGAACAGTGGGGGGCCGCCGCCGGAGCGTACCGGAAAAATCCCAAAAATTCACCCGTGCAAGAACTCCTCGTGCTCGTTCCAAATCCTCGATCAATTTCTGAAAATTCCAAGCCAAATGCCTCCAATTTCAGATCCAACAATACGAAACCTCAAAATCTTCAAAATCAAATTACTTCCAAACCGGTGAATGAAAATCGAATCCGAAAGAATCATCGACTTACCCGTGACGAGCTCTTCGAAAGCCAGACAAAAGTCGCCGGAAAATATCCCCGGAACAGGCCTCCACCGCGAACCGCCGCTGCGCCGCTGTCGTTCCGCCGCCTACGGTCACCAATCGCTCAAAACAACGCCGGAAACGAGCTCAGGGGGTCGAAAAAGATGGGAAACCACCTTGAGTTATCGGGAAAAGTCACCGGAACGTGGCGGGAGACACCGCTACAGTGACGCGCCGCCGTCGCATCAACTTCCGGCAGAGCGTGAGCCGCCGTTCGGTGGCCTTTGGCCGTGCCGGCAACGTCAAATGGAGCACCGGGAAGTCTTCTTGCTGGCTTTGGGGCTCGTGTCTCAAAAAGGTGGCGGGAAACCGCCACGAAAGGCCGGCGAAGTGGCGGCTCTGCCACCCCCTCCAAGCAAGACTGAAATCCCGCGATATCTCCATCGTCGTTCGCCATCGGTCTGAGATCTTGGTACGGTAGTGACCGCATCGTCGAGATCTTCAAAATGGACTATTGATTCGTCAAATTCCGTCGAGAAACGACCGAGTTCCGGGGTTGTGCATGTTTTCACACCTTGAGTGTGTGTGAGTGTATCGTGAGAGAGGAGAGAGAAAGAGCGGGGAGAGAGAGAGAGCTGCTGATCCGTTTGGTACGAAAAACGAGGATTAGGGTCTTTTATCCCGGGTTCTCGCGCGCAAAACGATCGGGAGGAAAGGCTAACGACGTCAAAATTGGGCACACTCAGAGTCTACGGACTCGTCTCGATGCCCCAACGCACCGAAGGGGTCAAAATGGTCAAAGTCTCGATCGAATGAGAAATGACGGAAAAACCCCTAAAAAGAAAAAATTACAAAAAGACTCCTAAACCCTAAAAGAGTTCAAAATAGGGCCACGTAAAACACAAAATCACATAATTAAACACATAAAAATGTTGAAACGTGGCGTACCTTATACGTCGAACTAACGGGATGTTACACTTATATGAAAGGTTTTTTTGTTATCTGGGATTATAAACAACATCAGATACTTATTACTTCAACTCTAGAGTAACAGTAACCACTGATGTGGATTATTAAAGGTTGCAATAGCAATCATTTGACACTTATTCTTGACCTAATTGGAAGTGATATTTGTGATTTAATGGAGTACAAGATTTTATTTTGTCTTTTTCTGCATCATCAACAAGGATTACAATTTGGTATAAAATATAAAATGCTAAAAAAGCACTAAGTTTAAAACAATAAGTTAGTGAACAATTTCTCCAATAAATTTGGTGTGCAACGACTATGTAGCACCCCTCACGTGAGGCACCACATCCCCTGCACTATGGCTCAACACGAGTAACGAAATGGGAAGTCCGCACCCGTATCAAACCATAACGAACGGGAGACAAACAAAACAACCCTCCTAAGCTAGGCGGAACTTAGACCCTGCAAATATAACCAACCAACAAAACATAATGTATCGGAAAACTAAAATCCAAACACATGCATTGGCCACGGCCTGCAGAAATTAAACACACGAACCACAAGCAGACTTGGGCTCCTCGGGTCTCTTTTTAACTCATAACAAAGCCCGGCAAGGGAAATTCAACAACAAATACATAAAGATTCAAATTCATAATCTTACAAAGTCGAATCATACACAATTTAAATACATATGCGAGTGCAGAGACTCTTCTGACTTAACTTGACCGACTCAAAGACTCAACACAACTCCGCTTAGCTCGAAACTCCAACGGCAAACCTGCGCACTAAAAGGTTGGGGAGGGAGAGGGTCAGCCTCTAGAAGACTGAGTGAGCAGGAGCGATACATATATATAAAAACGTACACATGCAAGTCATAAATCCCGAGCAAAGTTTTATTTAAAGTTAGTTCCCAAGAGGGCAAGAGAATAACTAAGCAATGTTCGGACTTTACGACTAATCATATTAAATTCATTAAGTTCATAAATCATACATAAACATTAAGGCTCGACGAGTGAGCGTGCATTATCTCCAACCAAACTCCGACTGTGTATGACAAATATCATTAATGCATTGAATACGTGATCATGCAATATATTATAATACACACAAGTCATATAACATAACATAAGACATAGTCGTTTGGGTAATCCGTATCCCGGCCTTCCCGCACGGTGCATAACAACCATAACATAATCATAATCATAACATAATTTCCAACCTTCTTCCTCCTGGTGGTGGACAGGTTTGCAAGACCCGACCACCTCATACATAATGGCTAGAGAGGTTCATGAGGCCCCAAAAGCCCGACTAGCTTTTCCTCGTCAAAACTCCTGACGAGGTCCGTTCCGTCGTAAACATAAATGAAATTAGCATATGGGATCACCGTCGGCCCTTGCCTCTCCGGATAGCCGCATGTACTAAATTCCTGGGCCCGTGAACATAACATAATTTTGCCAAAACATTTGATTCATAAGAAACATAACATTTATCAATGCAATGAATTTGTGAGACTCAAGACTCCAAATAGACCATATATGACGCACGGCAAGCAATGAACATGTTATGAATGCATAAGAGATAATATTATGTAATGAACACGTTCATGTGCACGATTAATGCACTTAAATCATATAAACAAGCCATTCATTTGATATTATAAACGTTCATATTCATTCAAGTTCAATCTTTACACATTTCATAACAATTTAATCCAATAATTTCATATAACAATCATAATACGTACTATTTCACGTATACAATTAGAAATTAGGCAATTGAAAACATTCAAGCCATGATCGGTAATTAAATAACGCGAAATAGGTAGCAAATAAATTCTAAAATTCAAATAAATTACTTAATATATAAAATATATTTTTACAATATACATAAATATATATATATATAATTATATATATACACGCATACATACACATGCATATAATATTTTAATATAATTACATGCATGCAATCAAATATATTAAACATATACTACATACATAACATATATATAGGTATATATCACGTAATACATATAAATACCATGCATGCATTAATAAATAAAAGAAAGCCATGCATGCAAGATTAGATATATACATATAATACTACCACACACACACATATATATACACTATACTCACGCACCCACATATAATACATGCATTAATATATATCTAAATATACCATGCACACACTAAATTACATGCATGCACACCAATTAACTAAATGCATATATACACAACATCAAACAAAGAAAGAAAGAAAGCAGCGCAGCACAAGAAGAAAGAAAGAACAGAAGCAGCAAAGGAAAAGGAAAGAAAAAAAAGCAGCAGCGCAACATCCCCGCTCTGGCAAAATCCCAGCTCATCCTTCCCCGGCCGGGGAAGAAGGTTGCAGGAGCTTCTGCAGCAGGTGTACTCGCCCGGGTACTTCCACGTTCAAACTCTCCCCGCCCGGGGAGAGTGTTGCAGAAGCAAACAGGCAGCAACAGCAGGTATACGCAGGAACAGGGAAAGGAAAAAGGGAAGTAGAACAGGCCAAAACAACCACATAACTTCAACCAAACTCATGCCAATATTTAAGGTAATAACTAAGCACGAAAACAAGCCTTAACTCTCACCATTAAGCTGAAAATGAACAGCAGCACAACAACGAAAAAGAGAAGCAGTTTTCGTGCAGAAAACAGGGGAAAACCGAATAAAAACAGGGCAAGCATTCACATTAAGAATCAACCATCAATCCAACAGCAATCAGGGTTAAAAGAAGTAGCCTTTAACAGCAAACAAGGTCGTCCCAAACGCAACAACAGCAGTTCAGTTCATAAAGTAGAGAAAAGATGATCATTTCTTCCATTTTCTCAAAGTGCCATTAATGAAATCCCATCAAATCTTCAACTACCACATAATCAATGCTCATAAATGGAAAGAGGGAGTTAAGACAACCAATTTCATGCTTTGAATCAACCAAAACCATCAAGGTATCAAAGAGAACAACATATTTTCCATAACCTAACTATTTCTCAAGTCAGCCATAAACCCATGAAAACATGCTCAAAATTGGGGATGAATGGATCAAAAGGACTCATATTGAATGCATAATACAACCCTAAGCTTACCTTTGTGGATTGATGGAGGTTTGGAAGAGATTTGAGCTTAAATCTCCAGGGGTTGGCTTGAGCTACGGGAAAACTGGAATGCAGGGGAAGTTTGGCTGAAATTCTCTAAGTGAGAGGGTTTGGTTCGGTTAGGGAGAATAATATCAAGTCAGGTGGTTGAGTTAGGGTTCCAAAGGCTTAAACCATAGTTAATGTGGTCAAGGTTTGTGGAAGATATGGCTCTTTTAGTAAAAGGTGGCAGTTTTGACGAACGTAGCACTTTTCGGTTGAATTTCGGAGGTTCAAATAACTTTGGAAAAATATAAGTCTAAGTTCATTAAACTCGAATTTTTGTTACGAGTTCAGCGAAGTTGACGAAACTCGAATCCGAGTTTCCTAGCTCAAGATATCACATACGGAACCAAGGGTACGCTAATTGCTCGTTAGCCCCCGTTTTGGATTCCAAAATCAAAATAAATTCATAACTCATTCAAATGAACCCGAAAACATGAAACGAACATATATTCATATCCATAACACGTATAAATCCAACATATTAAATTTTCACGAAATTTCGATATCAAATCATATGAAAACGAAGCGCGTTTATAACACTCATGAGCAATGCATAAATAAATTCAAAGAATTTCATAAAATATAATAAAAATCAAATTCATATTTAAATAAACACAAAGTGAACGCAATGAAATATACATTTATCAAAGTGTACAAATTTATTTAATTTAAAATCAAATGCACGATTTAAATATATATATATATATATATATATATATTGTTTTTAAATACATTAAGATCAAATATCAACAAATTCGTATATATTTAATATTAATTAACTTAAGATATAAATAATTAACAATTTAACATTTAAATTATAAAATTAAATATATAAAACACTTATAAACAATTAGTTCGCGCAAATTAGTAAACACATACGTCATTTTAGAATACGGAAAAGTTGGGGCGTTATAGTCTCTCCCCCTTAAAAAGAATCCGTCCTCGGATTCACTACTCGACGGAAAAAAAACAATGAGAGATTCCCCATCTCTCACAAGCAACAAGGAGAGAGCCCCGTCTCTCGAGCAACAAAGAGAGCACCCCGTCTCTCGCAAGCAAAGAGAGCACCCCGTCTCTCAAACAAAGATAAGAGAATCCCCGTCTCTTACAAAAAACGAGAGCACCCTGTCTCTCAACCAAAAATAAAGCAAGGAAGTCTCCAATACTCCTGAACAAAACCATGCAAAACCATAATTAAAATCACGTAAGACATCCAAAGCAGGTAATAAATATCATCCACGTTGATCATCAATTACTCCAAGTAAGTTAACATGATAAGGAATCAAAGCACATAGCAGAAAAATTATTTGACTTAAATTCGCATGGATGCATATATCGTGGATGCTTCATATACCGTTCACCGTAGTTGCAAAATTTAGAATTGTAAGTTTTGTTGTCCAATGCATGACCTGTCCCGAAAGTGAGCTCAGTGCTTGACTTGTCCTTAAGCTCTTTAGAGTACCCCGGTGAAGCAATGATAGATTCTCTAAGGATTTTATTCTTTATTCCCTTCTGACTTGTACTGCTTCTAATCTTCTTCTATCTTCCATCATTTCCCATAATCTTCATTCAGCCAGACCAACTTTTTGAAATAACTGGGTTTTGACCTTTCCGTATACCCTTAGACCAACCGTCTCGAAGTTAGGTCCATAGCTACTATTTTACCTCTATCGGAGTCTAACATATCCTCGAGGATAACTACTCTTGACAACCTTGACGATTCAATCCCGACCTTGAGATATTTATCATTATGATCTATCTTAACACGAATCCTTTCCCATCTTCCGCTCATGTTATCCGTTCATTCTCTTTGACCCCCTTAAGGTTATATTCGGTATTTGGCCCCACATTTCTTGAATCGAAGATAGAATATTCTTGATGATTCTTGAATTTTGATGGAAATCCTCCAATGATCACCTTTTTCGGCTTTGTCTCTTCTCAAATTTCCTTCCGAATTACCATGGAAAGAACCGACGACTTAATAATATTGTCTTTGTTATGCATTGCCTAAACCTCTTTAGTACCTCTATGAACTAGTGAAACCGTCCCATTATATGATAACTTGATTCGGTTTCCGCTTGTCAACACTGATTTAGGCGTTCACAGAAGCTCCCTCCTAATTGCATCATCTCCAAATCGGACTTCCACACATAGAAATTTTCAACGAACCGTCTCTTCTGTACATCGTGATAATCCTCAACCCGAATTTAGTAACTTAGCTCTCATTTTGTCGGCTTAACCATTAAAGTCGTTTTACTCGTTTCCGATTACCACCATAGGAACTCCCAAGCTTTTCTTAATTGTATTTTCCTTGTTCCTATTAAATATTTCTTTAACCATGACCTTAAGTTTAAAATTTTCATCTTGGTCGTGCTCTCCCCCTTAATTTTCTGACGTTACATGTTGAACTCCATCGACCCTTCTTTCATCGAACTTCTTGATGAGCAATTTTTTCATTTAGAGAGAACTTTAATCCAAATGGCAACCCGAAGATTTTGTCTTTCAATTCCTATTCTAATTCTCTTGAAGTATGGAACTCCTTTGTCTATTCTTGTTCAATCCAAACACCCCGAAGCCAACTCCAGTCTCGCTTTTCCTTCGGAGTTCCTTTCCACCAACCTATCCCTTATTTGAAGTTCTGTATTTCCCGAATCATCGTCCTTATCATGTGTCATCCCATTATTTCTTTTCCTCTTAACTCAGATATAGCCCGAATGAAGAAATACTTGATAATTGAGATGAAAGAACTACCTATCAAATAAACACTAAAATGCATGTCGGGTTAAAATGACAATGCACGTGGCACACTTGCAACAACTAAATAGGCAGCACATTAGAGCAATAAAATCAAATAGGAATACGCGCACAACATAAGCAAAGAAAATAAATGAGTTGATGCGAAATATGATGCACGTGCCATGAATGCTTTGGAACCTGTCACCAATATGGCAAGTGGTTAACTCGATAGCTTTTCCTCGTTCCTCCAACCCCGAGATTACTTTGACTTGCTAATCATGCCTTGTCTTTCCCACGGTCTTCGAGTTTTCCATGAATCTTTGTGCATCACTTGTATCTTCCACGGTCCGGAATTGAAATTTTTCGATCCCAAACTTCTTCTTCATCCACGGAATTAGCATCCGAATTTCTTCTACATCTTGATCAAGATTCCCGTGCTTATCCTTTGTGAGTGGAGATTAGTGGATTTAAACTCTTTTCCGATTGCTTATACTTGAGCTCATGATTTCCTCTCAAAGGGTCTTTGCCTTTCTTTACTGTTTCCATTTGTTACTCCATATTTCCCAATTCGACCTCACCACACGAAATTCAGCTTGAATTTGGAAAATGAACTCAATCCGGTCTTTAGTATTGTCACCATCCATGAATTTGTATTTATCACATTACTTGCCTTTCTTCAATCCCTTCCCGACTCGTCTTCCATTTTAATCGAAATCTAGAGCACCCGAAACCAAACTCTTCCCAATCTTGACTTCCACAACTCAAGTTCTAATTACCAAGTTTATTTAGAAACCCTTCTTTGACAATCCTTAGGCTTAATTCCCACCAGATCCGTTTTACCTAAACCCTCTTAGTTATCGATATCTTTTCAATGATCCGAACCCTGAACTAAAATACCTTCAAGGTTCATATACTCCACTCCTTAGGTTGAGCAATCCCTTGAATCCAATTAAAGCACCCTAAGTAGTGGATTCACATAAATTGATCTTCTGAGTCACAACCATCCCACGATTAACCCCTATTTAACCAAATGTCCCTCTACAATCGCATCTCCAAAGTCGAACCTCCTATTCTGAATTCTAACCATTAACTCTAACTCCGTCTATGAAGCCACGCATCTAGCATTCTCCATATTCCTCCCCGGTGCATCCTTCCTATCTTCCATGCCTCAAAAAGGACTTGCAATAGATCGTCTTTATCGTAGAACTTGGCCGTGGTTTGATATTATCTTCATAACCTATAAATCATAACTCATTTCAAAGATATATGTATGCGATTAGCCATGGCACATATTCAACACGAAAGGCACGGATCCAATATAAAATACAATAGGTAATTCGACAAGATTCAAAAGGAGAGACAATTTCAAGTCCAAAATCGATGCAATGCACACATTATCACGTAGTTCGTAAGCCGTACGACCTACACTGACTCAATCACGACACGAGAACACCGATTTTGCAACCGGGCTCTGATACCACTTAAGGATGTAGTACCCCTCACGTGAGGCACCACATCCCCCGCACTATGGCTCAACACGAGTAATGAAATGGGAAGTCCGCACCCGTATCAAACCATAGCGAACGGGAGACAAACAAAACAACCCTCCTAAGCTAGGCGGAACTTAGACCCTGCAAATATAACCAACCAACAAAACATAATGCATCGGAAAACTAAAATCCAAACACATGTATTGGCCACGGTCTACAGAAATTAAACACACGAACCACAAGCAGACTTGGGCTCCTCAGGCCTCTTTTTAACTCATAACAAAGCCCGGCAAGGGCAATTCAATAACAAATACATAAAGATTCAAATTCATAATCTTACAACGTCGAATCATACACAATTTAAATACATATGCGAGGGCAGAGACTCTTCTGACTTAACTTGACCGACTCAAAGACTCAACATAACTCCGCCTAGCTCGAAACTCCAACGCTAGACCTGCGCACTAAAAGGTTGGGGAGGGAGAGGGACAGTCTCTAGAAGACTGAGTGAGCAGGAGCGATACATATATATAAAAACGTACACATGCAAGTCGTAAATCCCAAGCAAAGTTTTATTTAAAGTTAGTTCCCAAGAGGGCAAGAGAATAACTAAGCAATACTCGGACTTTACGACTAATCATATTAAATTCATTAAGTTCATAAATCATTCATAAACATTAAGGCTCGGCGAGTGTGCATGCATTATCTCCAACCAAACTCCGACCGTGTACGACAAATATCATTAATACATTGAATACGTGATCATGCAATATATTATAATACACACAAGTCATATAACATAACATAAGACATAGTCGTTTGGGTAATCCGTATCCCGACCTTCCCGCACGGTGCATAACAACCATAACATAATCATAATCATAACATAATTTCCAACCTTCTTCCTACGGGGTTGTGGATGGGTTTGCAAGACCCGACCACCTCATACATAACGGCTAGAGGGGTTCATGAGGCCCCAAAAGCCCCACTAGCGTTTCCTCGTACAAACTCCTAACGAGGTCCGTTCCGTCGTCAACATAAATGGAATTAGCATATGGGATCACCGTCGGCCCTTGCCTCCTTAGATAGCCGCATGTACTAAATTCCTGGGCCCGTGAACAAAACATAATCTCACCAAAACATTTGATTCATAAGAAACATAACATTTATCATACTCCTTGTAAAAAGGTTTACTCGATAACCTCATTTGAAAACCATATATAGATATACATTAGGTTTTTGGCCAAACTTGTCACATAAGGTTGTAGGGTCTAATATGTAACTAAAACGAAAACACCCTCACCTGGAATATGGCGATACAAGGATACGAGTTACCGAGTGCCTAGTTGATCAAGATTTCTCCACCCTGGAGATAAACTGTGCAAAGGACAATGCAATGAATTTGTGAGACTTAAGACTCCAAATGGACCATATATGACGCACGACATGTGCTGGGAGGCGGGCCTAGAACAATAGCGGTCCTTGACCACATTTAAAATTTTTTTATTATAATACAAATATTAAAATATTTTAATACAAAAGCGGAAGACTTAGCCGGATCTACTCAAGTATATATATGCAATTGATAATAAATTTTAAATCACTTAAGCAGATAAATATCTAACATGCAATTAACACTTAAGAGCACATAATTTATCATGCTTAAAATAAAACAATTGTAAAATATTACCGTACTGCAAACATGGCTATCTAACGGCATTTTTCTAGCTCCCGAATTCACCTTCCGAGAACTCGATACCCGATCTCCTCATGAAACCGGCAGAGCTTCCCTGCAATAACCCCAGGGACACCCTCGGAGTGTGGGCTCCGAAAGTATTTCTCTAAATACTTAGAGAAAAAAAACTTTAAACTAGAAAACCCTTTTCAGGGTTTATTCTCCCGAAATTAGGCGTTTTATACAAACACCTAATTAAAATTAATTCCAAAATAAATCGGAATTAACTAGGAGAAAATGGGACTTGATTTCAAAGCCAAGATTTGGCCAAAACCATCCCAAAAGTGAATGAGAAATGAGGGAGGGGGATCAGCCTATTTATAGGCAAAAATCGGAGGGCAAAACGGTCATTTTAAGCACAAAAGCAAGGGTATAATGGTCATTTCACATCTCCACTTGCGTGTACAACTTGGACACGAAAACCGAGGTGACCACGTCGTAGGTCTCGTCGCCACGAATCCGTCGTGGCCGAGCACACGCCGGTACGATGCCGGAGACGCCTTTACGCGCCACCGGAAGGTGGCGCGTGTGTTGTACACGCGGTTAGGGCTTGAGGACCTTGAACCGGTCCGGTTCGACACGTGGCCCATTTTGGTGCTGCCACGTGTCCAGTCCAGTCCAACCGGACCCGGTTTGACCCGATCCTGCCCGTTTCCGACCAGACCCGTTTGACCGACCCGGCCCGATCTCATCTGGGTCGTTCAAGGGCGCTGACGTGGCGCGATCCTAGTTGTCCACGCGGCGCCCAGTCAGTGCCACCTGGGACCCATCTGCTGACGTGGCATGCCACGTGAACTGCCACATCAGCAAATTTATTTTTTTTTTATTATTTTTTTTTTTTTAATTTAAAATTTTATTTTCTCCAAAATAAAATTATGGGCATTTCCAACTCTTTGGAACTTGATTTATTTTCTTAAAATAAATCACTTGGCTTATTTTCAAACACTTTGAAAATTCATTTCTCTTTCTCCTTTTAATATTTTTTGTTTGGGTTTTCAATTGGGGCTTGCAGGGGGACCTGCAGGACTAATTAATTTTAGCTCCAAACGGATTAATATATTATCATCTCATGACAATAATTAATTACCGTTTAACAATATCTAAGTCCACTAAATAAATATTGTTGCACTCTAAAATTAATTAAATTATTCACGAATTTCTCGATCTAGAATAATTTCGCATTTTACTCCTCCGTGTAGATATCCATGAAAAATAAATTACAACTACTATAATTTATTTTTCATCTCTAATTTGAAATTTATTGATTCGCCTTAAGTTCAAATTCTCTGTATGTGAAACACATTCAACATACAACTTCGGTGACGTTATCACGCGAATTGTTTTGGCCTATGATGCATGGACACTTCTAAAAATATCATTTTTCCGTGTCGTGTCATGCCGTGTCGTGTCGGACACTGTGTCCGACACTCCTTACGTGGGAAATTCAAGAAAAAATCCGTGTCGTGTCGTGTCCGTGTCCGTGCATCATAGGCTTTGGCCAAAGTCTTAATTCGAACTTTTGCAAATCTATTTCAAGAATATCTCTTACCTTCCAACAAGGCCACAGATTCCTCGATCAATATAACTCTTTAGCACATTTCATGCTGTCACCGAATCATACAAAGTATTTTGGCCACCCATTACCGAGACCTCACTTCGAGTATGTTACAGTGACTAACACTACATGCCCAAAGCTGAATTATTATCAGGATTAAGAGTACAATGCTTCCTGAGATTTTATTCATTTTAGATAGCAGTATAAAATGAATAATCTCAATGGTCCAGTTCGATGTTTCCAATCCTATTGAAAATCTTCAACGTGTTATAATTGGAATCACCATTCCCTATGACGAAAGACTAATCATCTTATATAACCACGTTATAGTCTTGATAAGAACATATTCTTATCTTACCGACTAGAACTTTAATGACACGTGATTTCGGTATTCAAAGTCTTTTCCTATGAAACACATTTCATATAAGAATACCACCACACGTCATTAATTATTAATATGTGAAATACTCACAACTCGCTGTAAATTCAGTTTTATTAATTCAATAAATTGAATTTTCAGGGCACTATTCCCAACAGCATGCAATGAACATGTTATGAATGCATAAGAGATAATATTATGTGATGAACACGTTCATGTGCACGATTAATGCACTTAAATCATATAAAACAAGCCATTCATTTGATATTATAAACGTTCATATTCATTCAAGTTCAATCTTTACACATTTCATAACAATTTAATCCAATAATTTCATATATCAATCATAATATGTACTATTTCACGTATACAATTAGAAATTAGACAATTGAAAACATTCAAGCCATGATCGGTAATTAAATAACGCGAAATAGGTTGCAAATAAATTCTAAAATTCAAATAAATTACTTAATATATAAAATATATTTTTACAATATACATAAATATATATATATATATATATAATTATATATATACACACATACATACACATGCATACAATATTTTAATATAATTACATGCATGCAATCAAATATATTAAACATATATTACATATATAACATATATATAGGTATATATTGATGGGGTCAAAACACGATCGTCCCAAGTTAGGACACGTGGCATCACCGAGATGATGACATCTGTCTCCCCAAGGTTGCACCCATCAGCACACGAGCGCTAAGCCTAATGAGCGCTATCCATCTTCATGAGTCAAGCCCAACGAGCGTTGTTACTCTCACGAGCGTCCTTCATACTGTATGATTGGCACGCCCACGGGCCAAGGGAGCCCTCTTCGAGCGTCACACTCCCTCAGAGTGGCCTCCCCTTTGGCTCGTCATTTGAACTGGAGCCTTCATTCCCCCCAGCTGATATCTTGACTTCCAGTATTCCAGGTTGTCACGAGCGCGCTCTTAAGCCCTCGTTACCAACCACCCAAATGGCTCTCTGACACAACGTACATGCCCGCGCACCTGCCACTGTTGCCAGCACCAACTTTTAGCCACTTTTGTAGAACATTCCTCCTAGGTTTCTCTCTCACGGCGCCACGTGTTAGGGCAACATTCGGCCAGGACCACTAAGGGCAAATTACCAAAGGGCCCTTGACCCTCAACTATAAATAGCTAAAGTCATCTTCTACACTGGTAAGCATTCTTCATCACTGAAACTGTGACTGAACTTACATTTCTTCAAACCTTGAACTGACTTGAGCGTCGGAGAGCCAAACTGGGTATCACCCCCAGTTCCCCCAGCTTGGCCTTCTGACTTTTCTTGTGCTTGTCCCAACAGGTAGAACCCCCTTTTTCATCTCCGGCGAATCTCCGGTGGTTTCCTCCACAAATACAAATCGTAAAGTGATCGGATTCGAACTCTCACATTTCTGAACCCATCATTTTTGGCGCCGTCTGTGGGAAACCGTTCCTCTATCCCTTCCTTCCTTTTTGTTGGTAGAAAAGCAAGCACACTCTTACCCTTAACAGTCATGGTTGCTACAAGATCTGGAGTTGTGGGAGGAGGAGATAATGCCTCCCAGGATGCCAATATCATTGTTCCCTCCACCGCTACTGGTGGAGCCCCGCCTCCTTCCGTCGCCGCTGGTGGAGCACCTCCCGCCGCAGGAGTGACCCCGCAGGCAGAGTCTTCAATACCTCCACCTACACCGCCGGCACTGCCCATCCCCACCGCCGCTGGAGGAGTCTCTCTCTCTGCTCCTCCGCAGCCTGCTCAGAACCCCTGGGTCCATCCCCAGATGAATCTCGGAGTACAGGGTTATATGATGCCACCTCTCGGATATACTCTCACTCCGGCCGTTATGATGCCGCCGGTCCAGCCGTATCATGCTGGTCAGATCCAGCTCCCAGTGGTGGTCCCCAGGGAGATTGAAGGAGTGGAGTTACCTCCACTAACCACCCAGCAGTTGCGGGCTCTCTATGCCCAGTGTGAGGTTCAGGCGGCCCAGGGAGCATGGGAGAGGTTCCACTCCATGTACTTCCCCTCTGGGCAGGCCACTCAAGTTGCAGCCCCTTTGGGCGGACAACAAAACTTTCCCCTCAGAGAAGCCCAGGCTATCCTGAGGGCACAACCGCCACTACCACCGGCCAGAGAAGTGCCCCCGCAGGAGGGCAACGAGCATCCCTCCATGGGCAGAAATAAAGAGCCCACAGAACGAGTGAACGAGAATGAAGGGGACTCTCATGTCTCCAAAAGAGGGTCACGAGCCCCCAGACAAGGGGACAGACAAGTAGACGTGAATCCTGACATCCTCGCGGCTGTGCCAGACCAGCTGCAGGGTCTCAAGGATATTGTGGGACAGCTCTCACGAGGGCGTTCAACTCAGATCTCCCCTAGTCGGGATGAACGGGTTGACGCCAGAAGCACCCGTACCAAGGACCCCCCGCCAAAGGTCCCCCGCCGCAAGGAGCCGGAGAAAAACTTCGGCATGTATGAGTACCATCCGCTGGCGAGGGGCTCTCCCCTCGTGGAGGAAGTTTTGATGGCCCAAGCAGGCATGGCCAAAATCCCCACCTCCATCAGCCGTTATGACGGGACAACTGATCCAGCTGAGCACTTGGATCATTTTTTGCATCTTATGCACCTTTACGAGCATTCCAGCAACTATTGGGCGAAAGTCTTCGTCACTTCCTTAGTAGGAATGGCTCAAGAGTGGTACAAACGACTGCCGCCGCGTTCGATTCACTCATATGAAGAACTGGCTCATGCTTTCCTCAACCACTTCAATTCTTTGAAAGCGCCAGTCACCGCACCTACTGCCCTGTACAACGTGGTGCAAGGCAAGAGCGAATCTCTGCGCTCGTTCTTCGCCCGCTTCAACAAGGAGATCCTACAGGTGGAGAGGCCTTCTATGGATTTCTTGATCCCAGTGCTCTTTCAGGCTGTGGATCACAAGCAGTATGTGAGCAAGAAATTTGCCGACGCCATTGTGGAAAGGAGGCCTGGGACCCTCATGGCCTTAAGAGAAGTAGCCGAGCCGTTCTTCGCGCTCGAGGACATGTATGGGACGAATGGTCCCCGGCATCACAGTCCGGCCAGGAACGAGCGACCCCATCACGAGCGGGGACGGGATGTGGCCATCAAGAAGAAGCGCCTCAAGAGCGCAGAAGGTCACCACCACCCCCTCGACGATTCGAGCGAATCCCGCTCACCAGGCCGAATTCAGAAGTCTACAACCTCTCAGATAAAAAGCTCTTTAAAAGACCCATCAAGATGAGGGAAACGGACTCGCTCAGGCGCTCGAACAAATACTGCGCATTCCACAAGCAGAAGGGGCACGACACGGATGAGTGTCGCCAGTTGGAAGCTGAGATTCAGAGGCTCGTCGCAGGGGGCCACCTGAAGGAATTCGTCCGGGTGCTCGAGCGCTACGATGAACGCTGCAACGAGCGCTCTGGAGGAAGGAGGAGGAGCCCATCCCGATCGAGGAGCCCAAGGGGTAGGGGACCCCCTGAAAGCAGCAGCCGCCGGGGCAATAAAGGAAAAGCCCCTGAGCAAGAGAACGAACCTTTCACAGTCATAAATATGATTGCAGGAGGCTCGTCAGGAGGGGATTCCAACGCCTCCCGACGGAGGTATGTCCGGAGCTACAACCAACGCCCAGCAATGCCTAAACCCATCTATGTCATCCAGAATTCCAGCGGGCTTTGATGATAGGGATTTAGAGCACATTGTAACACCCCATGGGGAGGGTATAACCTCCGATTGCCCCATGGTGGTTAGTGTAGATGTTCATAATCATGTTGTAAAAAGGGTGTTGGTGGATAGTGGAAGCTCCGTTAATGTTTTGCCTTATTCTACGTTTTTAAAGATGAAGGCCGACCTTCCGCTCGAGCCTCTCAAAACAGCTCTCATTGGCTTTGGAGGCTCAGAAGTTGTCCCACGAGGGCAAATTCGCTTAGCTACTTCATTCGGCCGAGCCCCTCAGCGCAAAACACTCTTGGTAACATACGCGGTGGTGGAGATTGACATCCCTTATAACATCATAATTGGGCGCCCCGCCCTCGTGGACTTCAAAGCTATCATCTCCACCTACCACCAGAAGATAAAATTCCCCACCCCCGAGGGTGTGGGAGAAGTACTGTGCAATGTGCAAGAGGCTTGGGAATGTTACATGCTGTCCCTCAGAAAGCCTAAAGCGGAGAAAACCTTCCAAATTGGGTCCACCAAGAAGTCAGTGGATTTCCCCAATCTAAATGAGGACAGCCCAGCGCGGAAAAGGGCGAAATTGAACAAGAAGAAGAACAAAAAGAAGAGGGGAGACAACGTGGAGAATCCCCTCGAAAGTGCACCACCAGGGACCGTTGGTGGATCGTCCTCAGAAGGAGACGAGCCAGGAGAGGGTGAACCAACACCCGGTGACCGTTTGACAGGAAAGAAGAGGGCGCTCGAACTTCCTCGCCCTGAGATAAGGATCGAGCCCTCGGAGAAGTTCCTTACCATTGAGCTGGAGCCCGGAAACAAGGATAAGACTACTCAGATAGGATCTAACCTCTCGGGGCCTTCTCAGATCATGATGATTGATTTTCTCAGGGAAAACAGTGATGTATTTGCGTGGAAAGCCTCCGACCTCACAGGGATTGACCCGAGCGTCATTGTCCATAGGCTTAATGTGGATCCCTCTTTCAAACCCATCAAGCAGAAAAAGCGGGATGTACATGGCTTTCGAAAGAAAGTCATTGAAGAGGAAGTTAATAAACTCTTGGAGGCTCAATATATCGAGCCCATCTTGTACCCGGAATGGTTGTGTAATGTCGTTTTGGTGCCCAAGAGCGCGAATAAATGGCGCATGTGCAACGACTTTACTGATCTCAACAAAGCCTGCCCTAAAGATCCTTACCCGCTGCCCCGGATTGACCAATTGGTGGATTCGACCGCTGGCTGCGAGCTCATGAGCATGATGGACGCTTTCCAGGGATACTATCAGATCTTTATGGCCCCAGAAGACCGCCCCAAAACCTCGTTTGTTGTCCATCTGGGGGTATATTGCTTCTTAGTCATGCCTTTCGGACTCAAGAACGCCGGAGCTACGTATCAACGGCTCGTCAACAAGATGTTTGAAAGAGAAATTGGAAGGTCCATGGAGGTTTACGTGGATGATATGATTGTCAAAAGCGAGCGCCAGGACTCCCACTTGGAAGATCTCAAGCGCACTTTTTCAATCCTGCGTCAGTATGGGATGAAGTTGAACCCTTCGAAGTGCACCTTTGGAGTACAAGGGGGAAAGTTCTTAGGGTACATGGTCAGTCAGAGGGGAATTGAGGCCAATCCGGAGAAGATCAAGGCCATATTGGACATCCCCTCCCCTCGAAATTTGCGGGAAGTGCAAGTCCTAGTGGGAAAAATCATCTCGTTGAACAGGTTTATTTCGCACTCGGCGGACAGGAACCTTCCCTTCTTCAAAATTTTGAGGAACGCACGTAACTTTGCTTGGACAGAAGAATGCGAAAGGGCGCTGCAAGACATGAAGGCGTACTTATCGAGCGCACCGCTGCTGACTAAGCCCGTCGAAGGTGAGAGATTATTTATGTATCTTTCCGTTTCTTCTGAGGCCACAAGCGCTGTTCTGATCGCTGTACGGGAGCGGAAACATTTACCTGTCTATTATCTGAGCAAAACATTGCAAGGAGCCGAAAAGAAGTATTTGGAGATTGAGAAATTCGCGTTCGCTCTTATTAACGCTTCAAGAAGGCTAAGGCCTTACTTTCAAGCGCACTCCATAACGGTTCTCACCGACCAACCCTTGAAGCAAGTGTTGTCCAAACCAGATGTGTCTAGAAGATTAATCAAGTGGGCCATCGAATTGAGCCAGTTCGACTTATGTTTCGAGCCCAGAACCACGGTACAGGCTCAGGTTGTAGCTGATTTATTGGTCGAACGCTTTGGTTTAGAGCCCACCGTTGCGGAGAATGAGGGGTTATGGGTACTGCACACAGATGGTTCCTCAACCTCTCAAGGGGGAGGAGTAGGAGTGGCCCTCAGAAACCCCGATGGGATTGAGCTGGACTTTGCAATCAAGCTGGATTTCCAAGTCACTAATAACGAAGCAGAATATGAAGCCCTCGTGCAAGGATTGAATATTGCTTTTCAGAATGGAGCCTCCAGAATTACCGCTTATGTGGATTCACAGTTAATTGCGAGTCAGATTGAAGGAACTTATGAGGCTCGAGAAACCACCATGGTACAGTACTTATGTAAAGCCAGAGAAATCATTGGGAAGTTCAAGGAATTTCATCTACTTCAAGTGCCCCGAGGAGAAAACGAGCGTGCGGACGCTCTGTCAAAGTTTGCATCAGCTTTAGAAGGCACTTCCGAGCGTCCTGTTACGTTCCTTAGAACTGAGGAACCTTTGATCAAGGAAAGGGTCGCCACCAAGATAATCGCCATAATCGATCCAAACGAGCCCTGTTGGCTGGACGACATCGTCGTTTTCCTTAGGGATGGAATTCCCCCCACTGATAAGGTGGAAGCTAGGAAGGTCCGAAGTAAAGCCCCTCGTTTCGCTTTGGATCCCGAGGGGAGGTTATTCAAGAAATCATTCCAAGGACCCCCAATGAGATGCCTGAGGCCCTCGCAGGTGAAGGAGACACTTGAACTCATCCACAATGGAAGCTGTGGGAATCATTCCGGAGGGCGTATCTTGGCAAAAAAGGTTCTGAGAAGTGGGTTTTATTGGCCTACAGTTCTCCAAGATGCCATTGAATTTTCGAGGAAGTGCCCTAAATGCCAATTTCATTCAAATCTCCCTCAATTGCCAGCCGCACAGATGATCCCAATAGACGTCTCTTGGCCTTTTGACCAGTGGGGAATAGACATCGTGGGTCCCTTGCCCATGGCTGTGGGACAAAAGAAGTTTGTCATTTTAGCCGTCGACTACTTCACCAAGTGGGCCGAGGCCGAAGCCGTTGCAAAAATCACTTTCAGGGTTGTGAGGGACTTCATTTGGAAAAACATCATCTGCAGGTACGGCATACCGAGGGTGCTTATCTCTGACAACGGATCTCAGTTCATAGCAGCTGACACACGAGAATGGTGTTCTGAGTTGGGGATCGAGCAGCGATTTACTTCTGTAGGTCACCCTCAAGCCAATGGGCAAGCAGAAGTTACTAATAGAATCATCTTGCAACATCTGAAAACCATGCTTGAGAGCAAGAAAAGTGAATGGGCTGAAGAGCTGCAAGGAGCGCTTTGGGCTTATCGCACCACCCCACGAGCGGCCACTGGAGAAACTCCTTACGCGCTCGTTTATGGGTCGGAAGCAATGATACCAGCGGAGATAGTAAATGAATCCGCTCGTGTCGGCTATTTCGAGCCTCAGCTCAACGATGGCAACAGGAGCTTGGAGTTGGATTTGCTGGATGAAAGGAGAGACAAAGCCTGGGCTAAGATTCACCATTATAAGGCCTCTGTGGCCCAACAGTACAACAAGCGTGTGAGAGAAAGAACTTTCCAACTGGGAGACTTGGTTTTGAAGAAAGTGGAAGTATCCAAGCACGTGGGGAAATTGGACACCAATTGGGAAGGCCCATTCAAGGTCGTACAACTCAGAGCTAACAACACTTACACCTTGGAAACACTTCAAGGAGAGCGCTTGCCTCGCCCTTGGAACGCATGTAACCTCCGGCGGTTTTATGTTTAAAAGCTCTTTGCGGAACATGATGTAACAACCCTCTTTGTTGGGTTCCTCTGTACTTCCAATTGTGAGTAAGTTCCAGTATAACTTTTTCTTAAATTGTTTTAACATTGTGTTTCTTTGATCGCCTGAATGGATGAGACCCATGTCCCTCGTTTTCACGAGCGTGGTTGTCAATCCCTTCCTATATGAATGCTGATACTTCACACGGGTTACGCTGGCCAGCACTCTACTCCGCTTGGGGGGACGCCCTCATAAGGATAGACTGGTTATGCTCATAACCAATTAAACGAGATGGGAAAATCCTAGTAGGCCTTGGCTGTTTCTTAAAACGCCTTGCGCTCGAAAACGGGATCTCCTACAGGGAAAGTCCTAGTAGGCCTTGGCCGTTTCTTATAACGCCTTGCGCTTGAAAACGGGATTTCCTGCAGAGCCAGAAAAACGACAAGAGCCAGAGCGCTCGAACGATGGCCTCAGAATCAAGAAGGTATTGCACAAGTCTTGAACGAGGGTAACCACTCAGTAAGACCCTCGCACACACTCAAGACTTGGCAAAATCCCCCAAGGGCGGAAGGAATGTCACAAGTCATGAACGAGGGCAACCACTCAGTAAGACCCTTGCAAATACTCAAGACTTAGCAAAATTCCCCTAAAGTTAAGAAGAAATCGCACGAGCCTTGAACGAGGGCAGCCTCTCCATAAGACCCTCGTATATACTCAAGACTCAGCCAAATTTTTAAGAGCAAAAACAAAATTTATACAAGTCTTGAGTGGGGGGCAATCTCACAATAAGACCCTCACGATCGCTCAAGACTTAGACAAATTTTCAAGGCTTATGACAAAGGCAAAATTTATACAAGTCTTGAGTAGGGGGGGCAATCTCACAATAAGACCCTCACGATCGCTCAAGACTTAGACAAATTTTCAAAGATTTACAGAAGTTAACAAAATTTCTCAAAGTCATAAAGGCTCATCAGAGAAATAAAACATCCACATAGTATGCTACACAGTCTTATTATTACAAGATTTGTTCCAGCAAGCTCTAAGTATGAGTTAGGATTCATAAATGAACAAAAGAACAAAGTCATGAAAAATAGAATGTATATTCATTGCAACGAAAAATACTACAAAGATAAGGGCTCAAAGGCCACTGAACATTGTTTCAAAAGAAGGAAAAAAAAAAGGGGCATTAAAACAGGGAAATACAGAGGAAAGTCTCAGGCAGCTGGAGCAATGTCTTCATCAACGATCACCAGAATGTTTTGGGCCACGGGGCCGTGAACTGGGCCCTCACGCTCTTGCGGTTGGGCTTACGGATCGCCGGGCTCGTTGATAGCAGGAATGGGAACGTTGGCACCCTCGGCGGCTGGGACAGGGGCATCCTCCATGATAGGCTCTTGAGGCTCATCTTCAAGGTCATTATCTTGAGCGGATTGAGCAGCATCCCCTTCCCGATGAGCGTCCGTGTACTCATCTTGGATCAGCTTGACCAAGAATTCGTACTCCATCTCAGCGATGGCGTCCGCGGGGTCGTTGGGGTCCTCATCCACTTCCTCACAGCGCTCGTTGAACATGAGCCCCGTGCCTTCTGCTCCCTTCATTGCCGGGTCAGTTAACCCCTTGTGGATACCCTGCTCCACTGCCAAGTTGAAGGCATTCTGGGCCTCATCCAGGCAGTGCAACGAGGCTGCGAAGTTAAAGGCCTTTGAATGGCAGAATTTGATAAGGGCCTCCTTGTTCGCACGCTCCAGACTCCGAGGCCACTCGCTCACGGCATCGTTGAATTTCCTCTCGGCCTCCAGACTTCGAGCGCTCTCCACCACCTGGAAATCCTCCTTCAGTTTTCCCAGCTCCTCCTCCGTTTTGTTGTACAAATCTTTGAGGGATTCATACTTGGCAATTTCTGCGTCCAGCTCCGATTGGATCTGGGCCGGGTCATTTGAGCGGGCCATCTTCTTGTACTTGGCCTTGCGCTCGGCATAAGTGGAGGCTCGCATTTGCACATTTCGGAGCCGGGGAAGAACTTGCTGCATAAGTGGGAGGAAAGGGAAGTGTTAGCCAAAAAATGATAACTTACAGAGCAAAGAAGGCAAGGAGTGAAGGCTTACGGAGATTAGAGCGTGGGCCGCATCCAAGGTCACTTTCTCCACAGACTCGCTGAAGAGATGCCGGTGGTCCGCCGAGAACTGGGCCTTGCTGTAGAGATTGTCTGTGACAGCTTGAGCGACCGTGCCAGGCCTCAGCAGAACCGGCCCACCATCGGAGGCGCCTGTGAAGTCTCTATCCCCTCGGCGGGAGAACTCCCACAAGTGTTCCTCCTCTGAAGAGGAAGTATCTCCTTCGCCCCTGGGGCCCTCGGCCACCTGCTTGCCCTTGCCCTTAATTGCCACTGAATCGGGCATCCTCTTCCTCTTGCGGGAAGGCCTGCTAGCGCTCGGAGGGGCCTCGGTTATCGACAGGGTGGTTATTGGCCTCGTTTGTTCTGCAGGTGGAGGGGGTTGAACGTCTCCCGCTCTCTCGGACCGTCCCCGGGGTACTCTGTTGGCCAGTCTATCCTACACCCGGCCGCGAGGGGGTTGAACCTCAGGATTGGCGCTCGAACTGGCGCCGCTACGAGCGTCCCCGCGATTGTTACGGTTGCGAGGGCGCTGTTGCTCGCGCTGTTGATCCCCTGGCTGGGCTTGATTCCTGTTGACGTGGGCAAAACGAGCGGCTTGCCTGATTCCTCCAGCCATCTCTAATATAGCAACTCCTGCAAGAATGAAAATTTCGAGAGTTAGAAATCCTCAAACCATCTACTCAGATTGCAAATTACAAGTACAGAGATACAGTTAGTATTCCTATCTAAGGGTTAGTGCCCTAAGAATCTAACCATCTCTCTCTATGTCACGAGCCGGAGGGTTGTCAAGGTAATAAGGGTCGTTGGAAAGACCACACAGGAACATGAGTTCCGCATCGTCTATCCAATCTTTCGCTTGAATGAGGTGGCCCTCATCCCTCAGGGTTGCTGCCAGGCTCTTGGCCCAATCTTTGGGGAGTGCGGGTGGCAAGTGGCTCTTTGCAAACGAGCCCCATTGCGTGGGCACCCCAAAGCCCTCCTCTGTTGGAGCCTTGACGAAGATAAACTTCTCCTTCAAATCGGGGCCATAAGTGCTCGAGGGCGAGTTGATTAGTTTCATATGAGCTTTCGCCTGGACATAATAAAAACCGGCCTCGGGAGATGAACGAGAGGAGCTGACCACTTGAAAGAGGGCGTTGAAGTTCCGCAAGAAGGGCTCGTAGCCCATGCTCCTCATCAGAATCACAAAGCAGGTTAATAGAGCCAAGCCATTGGGCACGATTTGTGATGGACAGAGGCCCAGATCATTCAACAAGTGAGCCATCGAGATCGAGATAGGGAACCTCAAGCCTCCTGAACTCACTGTGTCCACATATACCGCCATTTCGCTGGGAGGCGGATTGTTGGGCCGCTCGTGGTTTTCTGGGATTCTCCACGTATACCGCTCGTCCCAGTAAATGGGCGCCATCATTGTTTTCACGTCTCCCACGGTAACTGAACTGGGAGTCTCATCGGGCGTGCGCTCGGTAGCCTGGTAACCTGATCCTTCACCCTCGTTGGGCCCTTTGGATTTCTGGGATTTCTTGCTTTTTCCTTTATCACGGGCTCTTTCTGAAGCCGGTTATGGCTTCAGCCACTGGAAGCGGGTTCGCGACGGCCACAGTCACGGTATGGCGGTGGGGATGAGTGGCACTCTGAGTTATGGGGAGAGTAACCCCTTGCCGTTCTGCCTCTATCACTAGATCCATCTCCTCAAAGAGAGGATCCACTCCGCCAGGATTCCTATCCTCCATGGCCATCACTGCCGCCCCCAACTCCTCATCTCTGGGGGAATCGGGAGAAGAGGAACTCTCAGTGGCCATCTCATGTATTTCACGGGTGAATTCCTCAACGTGTTGGTCAGCCATGGCAGAGGCTGAGATTTGGGAGAGATTTAATCTGGGTTAGAGATTGGGAGTTTTCTGGAAAGAAGCTAGGATTCCCTAAAGGAGTAAAAAACCTAAGGGATAACAAAATCCTAAAGTCCGAATCTAAAGTTAGCAGAGTTAGAAGATTATGCTGGAAGTTTACCTTGAAGATTTCTGAGAAAACTGGAGAAGAGGTTGAAGATGCTCTAAGAACTGAAGTGCGAGAGAATTCTTTTTGCAAAGGATGCTTGGAAGTTCTGAATGCGTAAAGAGTAGCAAGATTTCAGAATCCCGTACTTATAGGGATGGGAGTTGGTACCTTTCTCGGCAATGAATTCAAAATGGTAATCATTTCCCGCCTAGGAAACCGCCCACTTTATGGAACCGCCACGTGCTTCCCAATGCTCACGCGCCCCACGCGCACCCGCATTTAATGCTCTGACGTTCCGAATGCTTCAGAATAGTACAACATTTAATGCGGGAGTGTTACGAGCGGTCAGTTGAAAAGACCGCATTAATGGCGCAATCAGAGGAAAAATTGCTCAGCACGCCAAGTCCTATACGAGCGTTACATGCGAAAGTTAGAACGTGTCAAAATTCTACAGTCCTTATCACAAAGGACTACAGAATTGGGGGGCAAAATGATGGGGTCAAAACACGATCGTCCCAAGTTAGGACACGTGGCATCACCGAGATGATGACATCTGTCTCCCCAAGGTTGCACCCATCAGCACACGAGCGCTAAGCCTAACGAGCGCTATCCATCTTCATGAGTCAAGCCCAACGAGCGCTGTTACTCTCACGAGCGTCCTTCATACTGTATGATTGGCACGCCCACGGGCCAAGGGAGCCCTCTTCGAGCGTCACACTCCCTCAGAGTGGCCTCCCTTTTGGCTCGTCATTTGAACTGGAGCCTTCATTCCCCCCAGCTGATATCTTGGCTTCCAGTATTCCAGGTTGTCACGAGCGCGCTCTTAAGCCCTCGTTACCAACCACCCAAATGGCTCTCTGACACAACGTACATGCCCGCGCACCTGCCACTGTTGCCAGCACCAACTTTTAGCCGCTTTTGCAGAAGATTCCTCCTAGGTTTCTCTCTCACGGCGCCACGTGTTAGGGCAACATTCGGCCAGGACCACTAGGGGCAAATTACCAAAGGGCCCTTGACCCTCAACTATAAATAGCTACAGTCATCTTCTACACTGGTAAGCATTCTTCATCACTGAAACTGTGACTGAACTTACATTTCTTCAAACCTTGAACTGACTTGAGCGTCGGAGAGCCAAACTGGGTATCACCCCCAGTTCCCCCAGCTTGGCCTTCTGACTTTTCTTGTGCTTGTCCCAACAGGTAGAACCCCCTTTTTCATCTCCGGCGAATCTCCGGTGGTTTCCTCCACAAATACAAATCGTAAAGTGATCGGATTCGGACTCTCACATTTCTGAACCCATCATATATCACGTAATACATATAAATACTGTAATGCCCCGGTTTTTCATTTATATTAATGTCATATTTGTTTCTAAATTGCGCAATTAAATTATTTAATCATGGGATTAATTATTTTTACGTGTTTCATATTTAATTTTATTATAAATAGTTATTATTTTATTTTATTATAATTTATTTCAAATTAATATTATTTATACATATTACGTTATTTTAAATAATTATCTTAAATTATTACTAATTTAATGATTAATGTTAATTAAGTGGGTTATGCTAATTAATCATGTTTAACCATATTAATTAATTTATTCAAATATAATCGTTGACCTTAATTTATGTTTGAATTTAATCTAATTTATTTGGTTTAATTTTATTTATGCACGGAATTTCTTGAAATGTGCATGGTTGTGTATTTTGTGCATCGTTCTTATAAGAAATGATATTGAAATGCCGTGAAATTGTAGTATGTCGTAAATATGTGTTATGAACATGCCTATATGTTCGGTTTATGTTTTCGAATTCATTTGATATGTTAACGAATTTAATTCGAATCGTGGAACCAAATCGGGGGCTAACGAGCACTTAGCGTACCCTAGGTTCCGAATTTAATATCTTGAGCTCGGGAACTCGGATTCGAGTTCCGTCAACTCCGTTGAACTCGTAACGAATATTCGAGTTTAGTAAATTTAGCCTTATATTTTTCTAATGTCATTTGAACCTCCGAAATTCAACCGAAAAACGAAACGGCGACCAAACTAACCTTGCTCTACAAAAATAGCCATATCTCATCCAAACTTTAACCAAATTAACCATGGTTTGATTCTATTGAACCCTAACTCAGCTACCTAACCTGATATATCATACCCTAACCAAACCAATCCTCACACAATCCCCAAATATCAGCCAAAGTTACTGCTTTTCAGATCAGTCCCGTAACCCTACATCCCTTAGAGATTTTGGAGCTCAAATCTCATCCAATCTTCATCCAATCAACAAGGTAAGCTTAGGGTTGTAATATATGTTCATTTGTGATCATTTTCATCCTTTTATTCCCAAATTTGAGCATGGTTTCATGAGGTTTGGACTGCATTCGAAAATAAGACGTTTTGAGCAAATTTGTTGATCTTATTCAATTCTTAATGGTTTTGATTGATTCCAAGCTTGAGAATAATTATTTTGACATCCTCATATCATTTATGATCATTGATTTCATGGAGGTTGAAGTATTAATGAGATATCATTTTTGGTACTTTGAGAGAACTTTCTTGTAATGTCACGTATGCTTCCTTACCTTGGTTGAGCTTGTTTGGAACTGAACTATATGTTGAAATGGTGTTGCTTGGCTGTGTATTTGATGGCCTAAAGGACCTGAACTGAGTAGGATTAATTGAGAGCAGTCATACTCTGTTTTTTCTCGAGAATTTACCCTGTTTTTAAACTGAATTGTTGCTGTCAAAAACTGTCGTGAATCCTCTTTGCTTTTGCTGTTAATTTCATGGCTTTGTGGGATGTGTTTTAGATGAGTTCTTGCAGCTTTTCATGCCTGGTTTTGCTGCCTTTCTTGCTTGTACATGGCCGTAGCTGCTGCTGCGTTTTTCTATCAAAACAGGGACTGATGCTTGCACGAGACACGGGTGTGTCAGTTTTCTTTCTTTCCAGCGGGAACGGGGGTGCATTTTTGGCCTGAAATTTCTGTACTGAGACACGGGGGTGTCTCGGTTTGTGCTTGGGTGGTGACACGGGGTGTCACCTTGTTCTTTCCAACTCTTGCCTGCGTTTTCTTTTCCTTGGTTGCATGCATGTATATGTTGCTGCTTCTTTTTTACCTTGTTGGCAGTGAGTGTGGGTTGTGTATATGGAGTTTTGCTGCTGCCGTTCTTCCTTGGTTACAGTTGTGTGCGTGTGTATATATATATATGCAGAGTTACTATTTGTGTGCATGAGAATAATTGCATGCATGAGTGTTGTGTGTGCATGGGAGTTAGAAGTGTGCATGCATGGCTGGGGGTGTAAATGCATGCATGGTTATGTACGTTAAATATATATATATATATGTATTGTATATGTTAAATACATTTATGCATGCATGGTAACCTACGTGTATATATATTATATATATATATATATGTTTACTATATATTCATTATATATTTTAAATATTATTTGATTTAATTCAATTGTTGAATCTAATTGATCACTATTTCGCGTATTTAAATTAATGATTATTGTTTGAATGTTTCATATATCCTATTTTAATTGTCAACATGAATATCACTTGCTATGATTATTAAATGAAATTTTAGATTAATTGATATGCATTATGAATTTATGAATTTATGAAATTGAATGATATGAATGAACGAATGGTTTGATTATGTGCTTTAAATTCTTTAATAGTGCACATGAACATTTCCATGATATAATATGATCTTTTATGCATTCATGTCATATTCACGTTATTGCCGAGCGTCATATATGGTCATTTTGAGTCTCATACCTTTCTTTTGTACAGATTCGGGTTTGGTCGGAAACGAGGGCGAGCATTGAGACGCTTGTGCCTTTCTTTTGCTTTTAAAAGGTGGGTTTTTCTTCTAATAGCTAAAACGACCCGATATATCCCTTATGTGCAAGGATTTAAGACAAATTAGTATATTATATAAATCGAGTCATTTCGTGTAAATGATTTCAAACGTATGCCCTTTTTAATTATGAAACCCTACCTTATGTTTTGGTGAGACATGATTATGATTGCACGGGCCCCGGGACTTAGTACATGTGGCTAACCGAGGAAGCAAGGGCTGACGGGGATCCCATGTACTAGTTCCAACCAATTACGGCGAAACGGACCTCGTCAAGGAGTTTTTGACGAGGAAACGCTAACCGGGCTTTGAGGACTCATGAACCTCATAGCCGCATTGATATGATTAGGTGGTCGGGCCTTGCAAACCCATCCACCACCCGGAGGAAGAAGGTATATATGAATGATTATGATCATGATATGTATGAGCACAAAAGATATGTATGATAATGAATGAATAATTGATTGTCATTACACGAGGAGTAGGTTGGAGATTGTGCACGCCCACTCGTCGGGCCATAAACCCTTATGAACAATTATGAATGAATATGAACGTCGTAATCCCGTTGATGTTTTCTTTTGTTTTTACCACTTGGGAAATTCTTATCAAACTTCACACGGGATTAGGGCTTGCATGTATGTACTTAATTTCTGCAATATTATATCTTATGCCCCATTTTATACCCACCAGTCTCGTATAGACTGAACCCGGTTTGTTTTCAGTTGTTTTGTGCAGGTATAGGAGTGCTAGGCGGGAATACGAGTCGTCTAGGTCTTGCATTTAAGTGTAGCACTTCTTTTCAGCATCTTGTACCCTTATTGTTCTTTTGTATATGATCATTGTATGGAGCGTTATGATTTTTGTAGGCCGTGTGGCCATTGAATACCTGAATAATTTTGTATATCTATTTTGGAGCTTGGTGGCTCATTGTATATATTATATGTTGTTCTTGCTTCCGCGTTTCATTATAACTCTGATTTTATATTGTCTTGAGTTAATTGGTTTTTAAGGGTTAGTCCCGCCTAGCATAGCGTGTGTGTTGTGTCCCCGTTCGCCGTGGATTTGGCACGTGTATGGACTTTTATTTCATATACGGGTCGGGTCTCGGTGCGGGGGATGTGGTACCTTGCGCTCGGGTGCTACAAATACCATGCATGCATTAATAAATAAAAGAAAGCCATGCATGCAAGATTAGATATATACATATAATACTACCACACACATATATATATATACACTATACTTACGCACCCACATATAATACATGCATTAATATATATCTAAATATACCATGCACACACTAAATTACATGCATGCACACCAATTAACTAAATGCATATATACACAACATCAAACAAAGAAAGAAAGAAAGCAGTGCAGCACAAGAAGAAAGAAAGAACAGAAGCAGCAAAGGAAAAGGAAAGAAAAAGAAGCAGCAGCGCAGCATCCCCGCTCGGGCAAAATCCCAGCTCATCCTTCCCCTGCCGGGGAAGAAGGTTGCAGGAGCTTCTGCAGCAGGTGTACCCGCCCCGGTACTTCCACGTTCAAACTCTCGCCCGGGGAGAGTGTTGCAGAAGCAAACAGGCAGCAACAGCAGGTATACGCAGGAACAACGGAAGGAAAAAGGGAAGAAGAACAGGCCAAAACAACCACATAACTTCAACCAAACTCATGCCAACATTTAAGGAAATAACTGAGCAACAAAACAAGCCTTAACTCTCACCATTAAGCTGAAAACGAACAGCAGCGCAACAACGAAAAAGAGCAGCAGTTTTCATGAAAAATCGAATGAAAACAGGGCAAGAATTCACATGAAGAATCAACCATCAATCCAACATCAATTAAGATAAAAAGAAGCAGCCTTTGACAGCAAATAAGGTCCCAAATGCAACAGCAGCAGTTCAGTTCATAAGGGAGAGAAAAGATGATCATTTCTTCCATTTTCTCAAAGTGCCATTAATGAAATCCCATCAAATCTTCAACTACCACATAATCAATGCTCATCAATGGAGAGAGGGAGTTAAGATAACCAATTTCATGCTTTGAATCAACCAAAACCATCAAGGAATCAAAGAGAACAACATATTTTCCATAACCTAACTATTTCTCAAGTCAGCCATAAACCCATGAAAACATGCTCAAAATTGGGGATGAATGGATAAAAAGGACTCATATTGAATGCATAATACAACCCTAAGCTTACCTTGTGGATTGATGGAGGTTTGGAAGAGATTTGAGCTTGAATCTCCAGGGGTTAGCTTGAGCTCCGGGAAAACTAGAATGCAGGGGAAGTTTGCCTGAAATTCTCTAAGTGAGAGGGTTTGGTTCGGTTAGGGAGAATAATATCAGGTTAGGTGGTTGAGTTAGGGTTCTAAAGGCTTAAACCATAGTCAATTTGGTCAAGGTTTGTGGAAGATATGGCTCTTTTAGTAAAAGGTGGCAGTTTTGACGAATGTAGCACTTTTCGGTTGAATTTCGGAGGTTCAAATAACTTTGAAAAAATATAAGGCTAAGTTCATTAAACTTGAATTTTCGTTACGAGTTCAGCAAAGTTGACGAAACTCGAATCCGAGTTTCCTAGCTCAAGATATCACATACGGAACCAAGGGTACGCTAATTGCTCGTTAGCCCCCGTTTTGGATTCCAAAATCAAAATAAATTCATAACTCATGCAAATGAAACCGAAAACGTGAAACGAACATATATTCATATCCATAACACGTATAACTCCAACATATTAAATTTTCACGAAATTTCTGTAATAGCCTAAGGTGCTTGTCACACATCAGTTGGAGAGGGGAACAAAGCTTCCTTTATAAGGTGGTGGATACCTTTCCCTTGTTGAGGCCTTTTCCTGGGTGGGCGCCTTTGGGCTTAAATTCCACCGGGAAGAACAAAACCGTGAGGGTGCTGTCGCTTAGCCCACCAAAGCGGACAATATCGATAGGCGGGTTTTCGGGCTGTTACAAATGGTATCAGAGCCGGGGCCCGGGCCGATGTGCCAGCGAGGACGCTGGGCCCTCTTAGGGGGGGTGAACTGTAATATAGCCTAAGGTGCTTGTCCCACATCGGTTGGAGAGGGGAACAAAGCCTCCTTTATAAGGGGATGGATATATTTCCCTTGTTGAGGCCTTTTCCTGGGTGGGCACCTTTGGGCTTAAATTCCACCAGGAAGAACAAAACCGTGAGGGTGGTGTCGCTTAGCCCACCAAAGCGGACAATATCGACAGGCGAGTTTTCGGGCTGTTACAATTTCGATATCAAATCATATGAAAACGAAGCGTGTTTATAACACTCATGAGCAATGCATAAATAAATTCAAAGAATTTCATAAAATATAATAAAAATCAAATTCATATTTAAATAAACACAAAGTGCACCCAATGAAATATACATTTATTAAAGTGTACAAATTTATTTAATTTAAAATCAAATGCACGATTTAAATATATATATATATATATATATATATATATATATATATTGTATTAATAACATTAAGATCAAATATCAACAAGTTCGTATATATTTAATATTAATTAACTTAAGATATAAATAATTAACAATTTAACATTTAAAATATAAAATTAAATATATAAAACACTTATAAACAAATAGTTCGTGCAAATTAGTAAACACATACGTTATTTTAAAATACGAAAAAGTTGGGGCGTTACAGACTATATGGATAAGAAAATCCTTGTTGAAGTTGTTTCAATGGCTATATTTGGTCCAGAATTGAAAATTGCAAAGTTATTAAGATAATACACAGAACCCCCAATTTTAAATGGTTAATTACAGTCAACCCCTAAGGGCAAAAATGGAAACAAAAAAGTTGACCAAAATCAATAAGGGTATTTTGGGGTTTTTAATGAAATTTTTACTGACATCATCAAAGTTTGGACGGAACCCTAGAAAAATGGGGGTTCAATTTAATTATATATTTTATGGGGAGTGATATCTGTAATTTCATCTAAAAATAGGGTCCAATTGTAATTACCCCATCTAATATGGGGGTTAGGTGTAATTAACCCTAAATGTTTTAATTGCGCCTTGAATTTTTGAATAATCTGGTTTGTTATATTTTAAGGACAGGTGGGTACAGATTACAGAAGGAGATATCCCAAATTGGGATGTAAACGAGCCGAGCCTTGTCATTTTTTCTTGGCTCGACCAAGGCTCGCAAGCGGCTCGGCTCGTTTACATCCCAATTTGATTATTTAAGTATTTTTATATATATAAATTAATATTTATTTATTTTTAATTAAAAATAACGTCTCACGAGCCACGAGCCTAAAACAAAAGGGATTAGGCTCGGCTCGTGAAAGTTCGCGAGCTGTCTTGCTTGTTTACATCCCTAATCCCAATCAACCATTTCTTTCTTTTTTGTCCTCATGTGGGAAGATATTCGGCAAGATCAATGATGATGCTCTGACGATATAACGTATGTCCTACTAGTCTGTTTGTTTCAATGCTAACATTTGTCAATACATGTTGATCAGGATAGGAATATATACTTGAATATAAGACAAATCAGGCCAACTACTTGAAAATGAGTATACGTTTCCTTTTCTAAGATAGCGAGATATTTCTAAATATCGAAGAATATTCATATGAATAGTTTATTGAATAATACCTTTAAAATAATTATATGTCCATTATCCTTCTCAAGGATAGCGAGATATTTCTATTAAATATCGAAGAATATTCATATAAATAGTTTACTGAATACTACCTTTAAAATAATAATATGTCCATTGTCCCTTCTCAAGGATAGCGAGATATTTCTATTAAACATTGAAAAATATTCATATGAATAGTTTATAGAATAAGGGCGAGTTTACTTTATAAGAACTAGCGTATACCCCATGTTATGCACGGTATTTATATAAAATTATTGTATATGAGTTATTTTATTATGTATTACTCGTAAATATTATAAATTAAGAAAAGTAATCTATATTTTGGATAAAAACTTAATACATGAAAAAATATTCGTTTATTTAACAATGGCATAAAAAGTCGTCAAATAAAAAATATTTTTAAAAAATGATGAGAGTTATAAATAATTATAAATTTTGATAAACAATGGAATTATTCTAAAAATTTTAATCTAAAAAAAAATCAGATTCAACCAAATTATAATCTAGATGAAAATAATTTTAAGAAGTTGAAAAAGTTACAAAATAAATAATAGATAACATTTAAAAATATAAACTAAAAATAAATGTCATTGAAAAGTGATATTAATCTTAAAAATATAAAAATTATATGAAAATATAACATATTTTCTCAATTTAAAAAAATCAAATTAGTTAATAATAAAAAAGGAAAAAACGTTCGATCAATAAGACAAATCTATTGAAACAATAAAACAAATAAACAATAAAAACTAATAAAATAAATAATTATCAATAAAAATAATAAACATAACTATAGTAAATATTGAAATTATAATGCAAATCAATTAGGTGTAAATAAAAATACAATAAAATAACTGGAGAAAAAAATAATAATGAAAATTTAAAGTTTATTTAAATTTGGACGTTCGACAAAAGATATTTTCATTTAATTAAAAATATAAAATTATTTGATAATAAAAAATTATAAAATAAAAAGATGGTGTAAAATAAATAAATCAAAAGTAATAAAAAAAGACAATAATATTAGTTATTGATAATAAAACTATACAAATGAAAAAATCAAGAGATAAAAATCAAGCATTTATTTTGGTTATTAATCACAAATCTACAAAATAAATGGAAATTACAATAAAATAAAATAAAAAAGTAAAGACAATAAAAATTAAACTCATTTAAATTTGAGCCTCCAGAAAAGATTTTTTTATTCAATTGAAAGGATCAAAATTGATAACAAATCTATACAAAATAAAATAAATAAAAAATAATCAAAAGATAAAATCATAAAAATGAAGCTTAAATGTTAGGTTCTTATAACAAATATATAGTGTAAATGAAAATTATAATAAAACAAAATAAAAAGATACTACAATCAAAACTTAAAGCTCATTTAAATTTGAACATCATGAAAAGATTTTTCCATTCAACAAATAATACAAAATTGATTGATAATAAACGAATACAAAATAAAAAGATGATATAAAATCAACTAAATTAAATTAATACAAAAAAGTAATTACATATGCAAATATACAAAAATAAAAAGAACAAATAAATCTTCAAAAGAGAAAAAAGAGAATAAAAGAAGTTGTAAAAATACTTACAATGTTAATGGAATACCCCAAATTTTCTCTTAGAAATTGTCGTCTATAAAGAACAACTGAAACCCTCAACTGGTAAAGAAGAAACTGAAAAATAGATTATAACAATGAAAATTATATCAAATGTAATATTTATGTCTAGCAATTCTATTGAGATAAATTAAGTAACCTAATTAATCATCTTTATTATCAAGAATTTGAATTTGAATTTGAATTTGAAAAGTTAACGTCATTTTATGTAAATTACATCCTATATAATTGTGTACTAATATAATTAAGTATTTTTTACAAATTTATCCTTGATTGACATAATTTGCCATTAAAACTCCATTCGACATAATTTAAAATATATATTAGGAAAACAAAAAATTCAACATTTAATAGAAAACTCGATTGATATTATTTATTGATTAAAATAAATTAATGAATTTTTTTTTAATAATAGATATAGATAGATAACATCCACCTAGAGATATTTATCGGATTTTTTTTAATAATAGATTTCTAAATAGTATAAATCAATGAACTTTTTTTATTAATATTTCAAAAAATGAGAAAGAAATATTGCATTTCATGAGTTTTATTTAAATTTTGAGCATTGTTATTAATTGCATGAGTTTTTGAATTTAAATTAAAAAATATTTTCCTAAATTTATGCATTCAAAATAAATTTTACCATAAATTTATACTTTAATTAAGGATAACTTCCAAAAATCAAAACACATATAAAATTACTAAATAAATAAAATGATTTAATAACCATCAACCAATCACAATTTTTAGTTTGAATTAAAAATCTTAAAAAAACCACAAAATTCTATTCAGTCAAAATCAATTCAATTAGGGTCAAACATACCCTTCCTATATATTATAGTATAGATACGTGGATTTGGCAAAATAAAGACTCTTATTCTACGCTTTACTTTAATAGAAAAGAAATCTGTTCTTTTCTTGGAGCCCCAGGATAAGGATGGAAAAAACTTGACTATATAATCTTGATAAAAAGTAGCCGCTAAATAATCAGCTTTTTCTGGGAGAGTGTTTTTACTGTAATACCCTTCTTTTTTTTTTCTCATATCGAGATATCTTGTTCTACTTTTGGAGATAATTTGGCTGAAAATTATCCCCACTTTCTTTCCCACATAATTTCCCCGCTAGTTTAGAAGTTTTTTCTTCTTCCTCCAATTCCCAAATCTAAGAAATATATTTGCTTCTCTTCTTGGTCACTTGCTCTTTGCCAAAATCTAAGAAATATTATCAATTATTAATTACTATTATTAATTGGTCACTTGCTAAGCATTATTAATTACTATTATCTATAACTAGCATATACCCCGTGCTATGCACGATTTTTATATAAAAATTATTGATTTATAATATTATATATTAGTCGTAAATATTATAAACTAAGATAATATTAAAAAATAATTTATTTTAGAATAGAAAGTTAATTTATGTAAAATATAAGAAATAGAAAATCAACCTAATTAGGATATAATACATTATACCGAAACTTGGTATTATTATTATTTGAATTAAGCATATAAAAAATAATAAGTAACAAAAAGAATAATAAGTAAATAATCAATTTATGTAAATTAAATTTAATGTAAATGAATAATAATTCAAGATAAAAAAAATTACATTCATATTTCAAATAAATACATAGTTTCAATAAATTAAAGTGCCAAAATTTGGGAAATATTCATAATCAATAAAATAATTAATATATTAATTTCTTCTAAACTTAATGAGAAGGAAAAAAAACAGAAAAATGCATTTGTTTGGTTTACAATCACATCAAAGATTCTCGGACAGAAAAATATTATTAAGAAATAGTGAAAGTTATAAATAATTATAAATTTAATAAAAAAAGCAATTATTTGAAAATTTTTAATAAAAAAATACCATACCAAATTAAAATTCGGATAAAAAAATATTAAAAAGTTGAAAAAGTTATAAATAAGTAATAGATAACATTCTCAAAAAAGAAAAAATAAAAGGAAATGGTATTAAAAAGTGATATTAAATATTAAAAAATAAAAATTATATGAAAATATAACATATGTATTCAATTTTGGGGAAAGCAAATTAGTTAATAGAAAAGAAAATTTGCTCAATCATTAAGAAAAATAAAATAAATAAAAAAATAAACATAACTATATTAAGTATGTAGCCATAAATTAAATGAAATTAAAATTTGAAAAAAAAAATTATTCATCAATAATTAACAAAAAATCCAAAAGAATTATATAAATCATAAAAATTAAATGAAATAAAGATAATAAAAGAAATATAAGAGAATCTGAATAAAGAAAAATTATTAAAATCTCACATATATTTATGGATAAATCAAAAAATTTTGTACTGCCCACAAAAAAAATTAAAAACTACGTTAATAAAAAATAATTTCATTAACAAAATCTACAACAATTAAAATAACTTATAAAATAATTAATGAAAATTGTTAGACTACAAAACATATATATATATATATATATATATATATATATATATATATATATATATTTAACACTAAATATTGAAGAAAAAGGCAATTGGAAAAAAAAAAATCATTGAATCCAAATATAAACTTATTACCATCATCTATTGTCAATATCATGTCAAAAATCAATGATAAACATGATATTAATGATGAAAATAGATGATAAATTAATGAAAAAAATAACAATAAAAAAAAACTAAAAATAATATAAAAAATAAATAAAAATATCCTAAAACATATTAAAGTTCAAATTGAAAAAAATATGAAATAATATTTCTTAATTGCGTGAAGAAATTATTAAATCTAAACCTTTAAATGTCTACAATTATAAATATGAAATCAACTTAAATAAAATCGTAAATCATAAATGAATGACAAAAGAACAAAAAGTTAAGAAAATAAAAATCCTTCGATAATTTGATTAGTTTTTAGCATAATTTGATTAGTTTTTAGCATAAAGTTAAATACTATTTCATTGCACTAACTACCGCAAATAATATATTTTACATTAAAAACATAATTATTAAAATATTTAAAAATAAATTATTCAATAATACTTCAAATGCGTCAAATAAAAAATTAATAAAAAAATTAATTTAGATCCAACCATTAAATATAATAAATTACTTTGAATAAACAAAAATAATTAAAAAAAATATTAAAAATGATAACATTAAAAAGTTAGAATAATTAGATAAATACATAAAACAATAGAAGTAAAATGCAAATTCTCCAAATAAATTTCATAAAAGACATAAATAAATAGATTTCTAAAAAAATGTTAAAATCGACAACAACAAAATACATATAAAAATAATAATAAATCGAAACAAAAGTAAAAAACTAACAAAACTTTGTGTATCAATACATAAATCTTGAATCTTTGTAATTTCTCGAAATGAAGTTTACAACATCAAAAATAAAAAAATAATTGTGTTTACCGTGATAGAGGCGACAAAAAATGAATGGAATCAGAGGTGTGAGAATGAAGAGAGAATGGGGGAGGCATGAGAGAAAAATAACCTTTGAAGATAATGGATAAATGCTTAGAACTTTTATAATAAATATAAGAAACCCTAAAAGATAAATAAGGATACAAATTAAATTGTCAATTTAAAAGATTTCGTAAATCAGGGGGATGATTGATATGATTTTTGAATTGTTTTGAAAAATTAAAGATTCCAATTATTACTAAATGACCTACCATAAAAATAATTTTATCATTTAAAATAATTCAAAATTCTAGAAAATTAGAATTTGGTCAAAATTAATATAATTGGGTCAAAAGACATCCTTCCTATATATTATAGTATAGATTTTATTATTAATTGCTAGGTATTATTAATTACTATTATTAATTGCCGAGCATCATTAATTTTATTTTTGTTGTATGAGAAAAAGTAAAGCATGCGAGATATATCGTTGGTAAGCGTAAATTAATGTGTCCTTAATTTAGTTTAATATCATAGAATATTTGGATATCAATAACAGTTATTTAGTGAAACAAGATAAGGACAAATTTGGAAAGATAATGATTATAAAATAGAAAAGTAAAAATGTGAGAATTTAAGACTATTTAAATGGAAATTTATCAATTAAAATAAATATGAATTTTGGGTATGTTCCCAGAATTTTTATATTTTTTAACCCACTCGTGATGGTTTGCTAACTCTCAAAGTAAACTCGTCCTAAAACCTTTACAATAATTATATGTCTGTTTAATGGACGATGCTAGCGTACCACAAAAATGGTGCCAGGGCCATATCTCAAGCTAACAACTATCGCTACGTGACGTCAGCCTGATACTTTCAATAATCACCATGAGGCGAGGACTCTTTGAGCTTACGTCCTGCTTTCGACTCAAACTTCAAGTGCGAAATACCGATAACTACTTGAACAACTTAAATATCACCTGAGGAAAGGTTCTCTCAATTGCCAAACTTCACGAGCAGTCGGTCGAGCTTGACAGGAGCATTGTAGGCGAGAATAACATTTAATGGCTGAGATATGCTCTACCATCGTATTAAATGCCTGATCTCCCCCTGCACATTCTTTGACAACTGGTAAAAGGTGTCATGTTGCATGCCTCCTAGCATATTTAGTGAATTTAATACATCTTTAACTGTATGTACCGAACAGGCACAAGACTTCATACTATAAATACTCTTAACATTTATGGCATTAGGTAAGTCATTTATTGTACTCAGTCTAACCCCTCCTCTTACTGTTCACTATTCCCTCGAGCACCCTGAATGACTTGAGTGTCGGAGAGTCAAAACTGGGCAATACCCCCATTCCCCCAGTTTTCCCTTTGAGCTCACGTTTGCTACTCTTTCAACCATCTTCTAGGTTGAGATCACTTCCCAAATACAAATTCTTGAGTGTTTGTGACCAAGTTAGCCTCCGACACATCACACTAGATTTGGTCACCATCATTTTAACATCGTTCGTAGAAAACATCCAATAAACTAAGAAGAAACATGGTTCAAACGTACTTCATCGGTTGGCTTTATGGTGAAAAGGGAAAGGAGATCATAGAAGGGAAAGACAATATCGTAACTAGTTATCTGTCTCCCCGTGTAGGAGATACGCATTTTGGAGCACCATCACGTGTGGTTGTCCCTGAGCAGAACAAGCCGCCTACTTTGAACAATGCAAGGCAGAAGCCCTTGCTACCGATAGGGAAAATAGGGAAGCTATCTTATTGGAGAGACCCAGGTCTAGCCCCTTTGCAGTGATGCCTCTTACAGTAGATTACCCGCTTACATATGCACAACCCTTACAGTAGATTACCCGCTTACATATGCACAACCCATCCAATGTACATACCCCCCAACTGTTAAGAAAGGAAACTTGTAATTAGGGATTCTAATGGATTTGTTATAGTTGACTTTCCGTAATTAAGTTGCTAGGTCTCTTGTATATATTGTTTAGCCGTGTATTTTGTATTGTACAGCTTCTATACCAAAGATTCAATATACAGAAAATTCCCCAATCATGGCATTCATAACTCCTAACATGGTATCAGAGCGGGTGAAGATCCATTAAACGGATTTGACCCTTGCTCATCACGTACCTTTACCTTTCCCGGCCATGACCGACGACAACAGCCCAGTTCCGGCAAGGAATCGCAGCAGCCCGTCGATTCCTCGGCCACGCAGTTAGCCAGCATTATTGAAACCAAATTCCAAACCCTACAACCTCGAACGGATACACATCAGTTTCAAATACCACAACCCGTAAACATCAACACCAAACTAAATCAATTCAATTTTTCCCTATGGTCCCGACTAATGAGAATGGCAATCGGGGGAAGGGGGAAACTCAGTCATATCACCGGAGAACCAGCCCCTCCCGCGATTGGTTATCCAACTTACCACAGGTGGGAACAAACGGATTTAATCGTTTGTTCTTGGATATTCGAGAACATGGAGGCAGATCTTATCCCTAACTTTGTCGAATACCCATCAGCTAAAGCGTTATGGGAAGGTTTGACTGCCACTTACGGATCCAGTGGAGACTGATTCCAAATCTTCTATCTAACCGTCCGTGCAAACAGTCTGAAGCAAGGTACAGGTACGATCGAGCAATTCTACAGCAATTACAACGCATATGGAGGGAAATCGAGACCAGACAGCCGAACCCCATGACTTGTGAAGGCGATATTACCACGTTCAACCGCCTCAGATCCGAAACCCGTTTATTTCAATTTCTCACCGGGGTAGATGGCCGTTACAACACCGAACGACGGGATCTATTGAAAGAAGACCCCCTGCCAACAGTCCGTGCAAACAGTCTGAAGCAAGGTACAGGTATGATCGAGCAATTCTACAGCAATTTACAGCACATATGGAAGGAAATCGAGACCAGACAGCCGAACCCCATGACTTGTGAAGGCGATATTACCACGTTCAACCGCCTCAGATCCGAAACCCGTTTATTTCAGTTTCTCGTCGGAGTAGATGACCGCTACAACACCAAACGACGAGATCTATTGAAAGAAGACCCCCTGCCGGTGGTGGAAAAAGCTTACGCCACCATCCGACGAGAATCGGCAAGGAGAGAAATAATGGGAAGTGACCGGAGTTCATCATTGACGGTAGGAGAACTGAACGGAAGAGGCGTGGGGTCTGGTCTCGTAACACAAAAATTCTGGAAGGGACCTATACCAGCAGGGCAGGCCGAAATCACCAAACCCAGACCATCTCCGGCCCAATCAGGCTCCGTCGCGCCACGCCGGAACGGCGGGGACCGAGAACCTCCAACGTGTGAACAGTGTGGGCGGAGGGGACATCGCAAAGAAGGATGTTTTGAGCTGATTGGTTGGTCAGAAGGCTGGTATAGCCGGCGGCGTGACAGAGCAACGCCGGGCTACGCCGGCGGTGATCGTGGCACAACTGCGTAGGTGTCCGTGAAAGGGGAGAAGGAAGAACAAACGAGTTCAGCGGCGCAAGGAAATGGGGAAATTGGCCAAGCTCTCTTAGGTATAGGGCTTGAATGGGTGAAAACCCCATCTTGCCCCTCATTTAAAGATATTTTGCTTAATTCTTCTTTTAAAAATAAGAATTATTTGGTCCCCCCTCCAATTATAATATTGAGCCCCTTAGTAATGATTGTGCTACTGGAACTTTTTCAAAAGAACACGTTGTAGTTCCATGTCAGACAAATGTCTAGGGACAGGTTTTTCAGACAAATGTTCAGAATAACAATCGGGACCCTCGTTGGCTATTTGATTGTGAGGCTACGAACACCATGACTTATGATCAGGGAGATTAAAAAATATTACAGAAGGCGGAAAAATCTCTATCCAAAGTGCAAATGGTGGTGTCTCACCCGTTCTTGGGACGGGAACAGTTACTTTATCCCCTACAATCAAATTACAAAACTGTCTCTATGTACCTAATCTGTCGTATAAGTTACTTTCCATTAGCCATGTTACGAAAGAGTTAAACTGTATGGTTCTGATGTACCCCACCTTCTGCTTGTTACAGGATATTCAATCGGGGAGAGTGATTGGGTGTGGTACTGAACAGAATGGACTGTACTACGTGGACGAGGTTGCTCAACAGGGAACTGCAGCGCTTGCTCACGGGACTGTAGAACGTCAACAGTGGTTGTGGCACAGGAGGTTGGGTCATCCGTCCTTAGGGTATCTTCAGTCTTTATTTCCTAGTATTTTCTCGCAGAATAGTAGGTTGTCTTGTGAAACTTGCATTCTGTCAAAAAGTCATAGACACTCGTTTCCTTTATCTAATTCGAGGTCAAAAGATGTGTTTTCTTTGGTGCACTCTGATGTGTGGGGCCCGGCCCCGAACTCTGGGGATCATGGTTTTAAGTACTTTCTTTTATTCATTGATGATTGTTCTCGGATGATGTGGGTTTACTTTCTCAAAAACAAGTCTGATGTGCCTCTTAAATTTGTTGAGTTCTTCAAAATGGTGAAAACACAGTATAACTCCCACATTAAAATCCTTAGATCAGATAATGGAGGTGAATTTGTCAACTCTGAATTGAAATAGTTTTTTAAGTAACATGGGTTAATTCACCAAACCTCGTGCCCACATACCCCCCAACAAAATGGAGTGGCAGAGAGAAAAAACCGCCAGCTCCTTGAAATGACCAGAGCCCTCATGCTTGAATCCCATTGTCCTAAGTATCTTTGGCCTGAAGCCGTAGCTACTGCCGTATATCTAGTGAACCGTCTCCCCACCAGAGCCTTAAATCTCAACACCCCCATACAACACCTAGGGAATCAAGTCAACATACCCTCTAACTTAGTCCTTCCACCTCGGGTGTTCGGGTGCTCTGTTTTTGTTCACATCCCCAAAACTGATAGAACTAAATTCGATCCCTGTTCACTTAAGTGTGTCTTCGTAGGCTATGGGGTCCAACAGAAGGGTTATCGGTGTTATCACCTCGCTACACGTTGTCTCTATACAACCATGGATTGTAACTTCCTTGAGACAAAATATTTCTTCACCCAACCTCGCGATCAGGGGGAGTGTTAAGACGTTAATTCTTGCTCCATTGAGGTTTATTTTGTGTAATTTTTGCCCAAATTTGATGGCTTATGTAGAGTTTCATGCTCTTTGTAGGTGTTTTTAACAAAAGACGAGTTAAAGGGACGAAATGGAGCAATACGACCAAAATCCGAGCTTACAAAGGAACATCTCGAGAACTTTGAAATTTTGCTGCCTTAATTTGGAAATCCACCCTCGTGGATTTTGTTAGTGCAAAATTTCCACCCTCGCGGAAATGAGGCAGTAGCTTGAGTTCATTTCGCCAAAATCCACCCCCGCGGATTTTGGCAGTACAAATTTTCCACCCTCGCGGATATGAGGCAGTAGCTTGGGTTCATTCCCTGAAAATCCACCCCCGCGGATTTTCCCAGTACAAAAAATCCACCCCCGTGGATTTTCTTTAAGAAGTGTCAGTACGTTTTTAGAAATCCACCCCCGTGGATTTCTTTGCCCATGAAAATCCACCCCCGTGGATTTTCTCCAGAAATGCGTTTTTCCTAGTTTATAACCTATTTTTCGAGGGCATTCGAGGGGAGCCGATTTTTAACCTAGTTTGGAGGCGGAAACAGCTGATTGGAGTCTTGGGAACACCACTTCTCCTTTCTTGGAAGAAATGAAGATCCATTGAAGTTTTAGTTTGTTTTTACTTTCATTTAATGCTTTCTTAGTTGGTTTAATGCTAGTTTACTTTCCCAATTTAGTTGTTTATGGATTAAACTCTTTTATGAACCTATTGTCCATGAATATTTGAATTAAACCCTTTTTAATGAATATGAGTTTATTTAAGTCTTACTTCTTTTGTTCTTTGAGTATTATGACTATGAGTGGCTAGATCTTTAGGCAAAGGGGGGTGATGAATTATGTAGGGTAAGTGTTTGATGAAATGCCTAGGTGGGGTTATTGCTCTTATGCTTGTGAAATTGAGTTAATTGCATGATTAAGCTTGATCACCTTGATTATGACTTGAGATTTGCATGCTAATCGAGAGGTTGTATGTGAATTGGAAGAGGTTTCACTACACTTAAGTTTAGGTATAAAGACATTTAGCCTATTCTTGAGCAATTGAGTAATAGAGTAACCGGGCCAAGCCGCTAGTTATTTTGTTGCACTAGTCTTGTTTGTTTGATCTAATTAATGAGATAATGACCACGAAAGTAGGCTTTAGACTTTGATTAGGTACACGCACGTGACTTCGAGAGGAGCTTGTGTATGCTTTAGTGATTAGGATTGTGAGAAGCATGAACCCACCGAAGCACTATTTGAACGCGAGCCTTGCATGATCATTACTTACCCTTGCCACTTGTTTTAATTGGTTATTTGCTACTTTACTCGTTTCCTTGCTATTTCTCTTTTGATCAATCATAGTTAACTTTAAATTCCTTATTTAGATAACTTAGTCTGAAACTCGATTTGGTCTATAGATTGGTAAATGCATTAGGTAATTGATTGATTTACTCCTCCTCGTGGAATCGACCCCTTGTGTACTACAATTAAATGACTTGCACTTGGGTTAATTAAATCATTTTACCACAAATTCAACCATTCAATATGTCTTGAGATTCCTTTCCGATTTGACACCTTCCCAGGCCTTGTTCTGCCCGGATGAGGTTTAACGAAGATCGGACGGCCTCATAAGCCGGAATCAATTGCATTTTGGGTGTAGAGTTTTTGGCTAACAAGTTTTTGGCGCCGTTGCCGGGGAGGCGTTTAAATCACCCTTACCGATTGTTAGTAACTAGTGAATTAGACCTTTATTTTTATTTGATTTTGATGCTTGTTTGTCTCTTGTAGGTTCTTGTGCATGAGAAGAGCTAAAAGTTGGGAGAATTTGAAACATTATCCGGACATCGAAAAGAAACTTCGTGCATTAAGGAAGGAAAGGAGACAAGAGGCATCAACCCCGATTCAAATGGAAGATTTTCATGCAAATGATGCCCTTAATGGGGCAAATAGAGAGCAAAGACCACCACCACAACCACCCTTTAACCCACCACCACAACCACCTCAAAGACAAATTCGGGAGTATGCCATGCCTAGCATGGAGCATATTCAACAAAATATGGGAAGACCGGGAGTTGGTGCAAATCATTTCGAAATCAAGCCGGCCTACATCTCACTTCTACAACAAAATCAATTCAACGGATTTGCTACGGAGGACCCTATATCACACGTTAATTGGTTTGTGGAGGTGTGTGATACGTTCAAACTCAACAATGTGCCCGAAGACGCCATAAGAATTCGCTTATTTCCTTTCTCTCTAAGGGATAGGGCGAAGGCGTGGCATAGTGCTCTTCCGTATGAGACTAAGGGATCATGGTCTTTATTGTCCCAAGCCTTTTTGGATAAGTTTTTCCCGCACGCTAAAACGGTTAAGCTCCGGAATGAAATCACTTCATTTCGGCAATATGAAGGAGAAACCTTATACGAAGCGTGGGAACGGTTTAAGGAAATACAAAGAAAGTGCCCTCACCATGGATGCGAAAATTGGAAGCTAGTCCAATCATTCTATGGAGGAATCTCCCAAGCTTTGAAGGTCATGATTGACTCCGCCGCGGGGGGCGCTATAATGACCATGTACGAAACCGATGCTATACAATTGTTGGAAAGGATGGCGGCTAACAATTCTTGGGCAAATGAAAGAGCTACCACACCAATCCCAAGACCTTCAAGCTCAACACCCGGCATGTTACAAGTTAGCGAATATACCGCCATGCAAGCTAAACTTGAGGCTTTAGAGAAGCAAGTGGAACAATTTAAGGTTAATTCCGTGTCAAATCAATCCCCTCCTATGCAACAATCCACTTGTGAGATGTGTAGTGGGCCACACAACTATGATTCATGCCCTTATGCTTCTCAAGAAAATCCATCAAACCCACCTTCATGTCCCGAACAAGTAAATGCTTTAAACCAACAAAGACCACAATACAACCCTCATTCCAACACATACAATCCCGGACTGCGCAACCACCCTAACTTTTCTTGGTCCAATCCCAACAACGCACAAAATGCTCCAAGACCATCACCACCACCTAGAAACCCCGGAAATTTCCAACAACCTCCTCCTTTCCCTCCACAACAAACCCATTACCAAACTCCCCAAACTCACTATCAACCACACCCTCCACCACAACCCCAAAAGCAAGGATGGGAAGCCGCATTTGAGAAGTTTCTTAATGTTTCCTCGGACCGTTTCAAGAGCTTGGAAACTCAAGTAGACCAAGTGGTCACACAAAACCGGAACATTGAGATCCAAATCGGGCAACTTGCAAATGCCATCAATTCTAGACCTCAAGGAACGCTCCCTAGCAAGACGGATACAAATCCAAGGGAGCATTGCAAGGCTATTACTCTTCGAAGTGGGAAGGTTTATGATGAGCCACCTTTGCCTACACGGTATGAGACCGGTTCGAGTGGTGTGAATCAACAAAAGAAATTGGCGGATGGGAATATTGACAAGGGCAAAGCAAAGATTGATGAAATGGAAGAATCGGAGAAAAAGAAGGGGAATGAGGAAAGAGAACAAGACGAGATTATTGAAGTGGAAAAGTCAAAGATGGATGAACATTGTAACAAAGAACAAGAGCCCCCTTTGAAGCCAAAAGTTTACATCCCACCTAAACCGTATGTTCCACCGGTACCATTCCCTCAAAGGCTTCAATCACAAGTGAAGGAGAAGCAATTTGAAAAGTTCCTTACTATGCTCAAACAACTTCATATCAACATACCATTTGCCGAGGCATTAGCTCAAATGCCATCCTATTTGAAGTTCTTGAAGGAACTAGTATCTAACAAGAAGAAGTTGGAGAATTTTGCTACTATTGCACTCACCGAGGAGTGTAGTGCCATCATTCAAAGGAAGCTTCCACCGAAACTCAAGGATCCCGGGAGTTTTTCTATCCCTCTCACCATTGGTCCTTTACATTTTGATAATGCCTTATGTGATTTGGGAGCGAGTGTAAGTCTAATTTCTTTATCTACTTGTAGGAAATTGGGCTTGAAGGAGCTTAGGCCAACCAACATGACGCTTCAACTCGCGGATCGGTCGTTAAAGTATCCAATGGGAGTTCTTGATGATGTGCTAGTCAAAGTGGGAAAATGCTACATCCCGGTGGATTTAGTTGTCCTTGATATAGGTGATGATGAGAGTATGTCTCTCATATTGGGAAGGCCGTTCCTAGCTACGGCCGGAGCATTGATTGATGTCAAGAATGGACGCCTCACTTTACAAGTTGGCGACGAAAAGGTTGAATTCAACTTATACAAGGCCATGAAGAATCCCACCATGGAAGAAAAGTGTTTTCGAGTTGAAGTTGTAGAGGATCACCGTATTTTTGAGTTGCACAACAAGGATCCGTTAGAGCTTTGCTTAGGAGGTGTTGAAAAGATGGAGGGAGAAGAGGAGATCCTTGATGAGCTTGAGTCATATGTGAAGGCATTGGAGGCCACACCATTCGTTTCCTTCCAAAGGAGGTACCATTTTGAGGAATTGGGGAGTGGTAAACCCCTTCCTCCCCCTTCTTGTGTTAAAGCTCCCGTACTTGATTTGAAACCCCTTCCTTCTCATTTAAAATATGCATATCTTGGTGATAATGAGAGTTTGCCGGTTATTGTGTCTTCGGATTTAGATGATGTGCAATTGGATGCCTTATTGCGTGTTTTGAGAATGCATGTAAAAGCTTTAGGATGGTCAATTTCGGATATTAAGGGAATTAGTCCCTCAATTTGCATGCATAGAATCTTGATGGAAGATAACCATAAAACATCAATAGAGCATCAAAGACGGCTTAACCCTAATATGAAAGAAGTAGTTAGAGCCGAAATTCTTAAATTGCTTGATGCGGGTATAATTTACCCGATTTCGGATAGCTCGTGGGTTAGCCCGGTACAAGTTGTACCGAAAAAGGGAGGGATGACGGTTATTAGAAATGAAAACAATGAACTTATCCCTACACGCACGGTTACGGGATGGAGAGTGTGCATAGATTATAGGAAATTGAACAATGCAACCCGTAAAGACCATTTTCCATTGCCTTTCATTGATCAAATGTTAGAAAGGTTAGCCGGGCATGAGTACTATTGCTTTCTAGATGGATACTCGGGTTACAACCAAATTGCTATAGCACCCGAGGATCAAGAAAAATGCACTTTCACTTGCCCCTATGGCACTTTTGCTTTTAGAAGAATGCCATTTGGTCTTTGTAATGCTCCGGCTACTTTCCAACGTTGCATGATGGCAATTTTCTCGGATTTTATTGAGCGAACAATGGAAATCTTTATGGATGATTTTTCGGTGTTTGGGTCTTCTTTTGATGCATGCCTTGTTAATCTTACTAATGTGTTGAAACGTTGTGAAGATACTAATTTGGTGCTAAATTGGGAGAAGTGCCACTTCATGGTGCGTGAAGGAATTGTCCTAGGCCATCGGATCTCGGCTAAGGGAATTGAAGTGGATCGAGCCAAGATTGAAGTCATTGCTAAATTGCCACCACCCACCAATGTTAAGGGAGTTAGGAGTTTCCTTGGTCATGCCGGATTTTATCGCCGGTTTATCAAGGATTTCTCCAAAATCACTTTACCTCTTTGCAAGCTTTTACAAAAAGATGTTGAATTTGTTTTTGATAGTGATTGTTTGCTTGCTTTTGATAGGTTAAAGAAGGAGCTTACCTCAGCACCAATTATGGTGGCACCGGACTGGACTTTACCATTTGAGCTTATGTGTGACGCAAGTGACTTGGCCATAGGAGCGGTGCTTGGCCAAAAGAGGGAGAAACGTTTACACGTTATCGCTTACTCTAGCAAAACACTCAATGATGCACAATTAAACTATGCCACCACTGAAAAAGAACTTTTAGCAATTGTGCATGCTTTTGACAAATTTCGTTCGTATTTGATAGGTTCGAAGACGGTGGTTTACACGGACCACGCAGCTATCAAATATTTGTTGTCAAAGAAGGACTCCAAACCTCGTCTCATTAGATGGATTTTGCTACTTCAAGAGTTTGACTTGGAGATTAGAGATAAAAAAGGGACCGAAAATTTGGTGGCGGATCATCTATCTCGTTTGGAGATTGCAAGGAGTAATGAGGATCTTGAAGTAGCTATTAAGGAGAATTTCCCGGATGAACAACTCTTTAAGGTGGAATCCAAAGTACCATGGTTTGCGGACTTTGCGAATTACATAGCAAGTAGAATTATACCTCCCGACTTGAATTTCCACCAACGACGGAAATTTCTACATGATGCCAAGTTCTATTTTTGGGAAGAACCGTTGCTTTACAAGAATTGCTCGGATGGTTTGGTAAGGAGGTGTGTCCCCGAAGATGAAATTGAGAAGATCTTAGACCGTTGTCATGCTAGTCCTTATGGAGGACATTCAAGTTCAAGAAAGACGGCGGCAAAGGTGCTCCAATCGGGTTTTTGGTGGCCTTCCTTATTCAAAGATGCACACAAGTTTGTCGAAAGTTGTGACTCATGTCAACGAACCGGGAATATCGGGAAAAGAGACGAAATGCCTTTGAGATATATCTTAGAGATAGAATTGTTCGATGTGTGGGGAATAGACTTTATGGGACCTTTTCCTTCTTCCTATGGAAACCAATATATTCTTGTCGGAGTTGATTATGTTTCTAAATGGGTCGAAGCCATAGCAAGCCCTACAAACGATTCAAAGGTAGTGCTGAAATTTTTGAAGAAGAATATCTTTACTAGATTTGGTGTTCCGAGGGCTCTCATAAGTGATGGAGGGTCGCATTTTTGCAACAAACCTTTGGAAGCTCTCTTAAGGAAATATGGAGTTCACCACCGGGTGGCAACTCCATATCACCCACAATCTAGCGGTCAAGTTGAAATTTCCAACCGTGAAATTAAACACATCCTTGAAAAGACCGTGAATCGTTCACGAAAAGATTGGGCAACCAAATTGGACGATGCTTTATGGGCTTATCGAACGGCTTTTAAGACACCAATCGGAACATCCCCATTTATGTTGGTTTACGGAAAAGCATGCCATCTTCCGGTTGAGATCGAACACAAAGCTTATTGGGCCATTAGAGCCATCAACTTTGACCTTAAACAAGCCGGTGAGAATAGAGCTTTACAATTACACGAACTTGAGGAATTCCGGTTGAATGCATACGAGAATGCAAAGGTTTACAAAGAAAAGACAAAGAGATGGCATGACAAACACATTAGAGTGAAGGAATTCGAAGTGGGGCAATTAGTCTTATTGTTCAATTCTAGATTGAAGTTATTCCCCGGAAAGCTAAAGTCGAGGTGGTCGGGCCCTTTTCGAGTCATGAAAGTTCTTGAGAATGGAGCTGTGGAAGTTGGAAATGAAAATTCCGGTACTTTCATCGTTAATGGGCAGCGTTTGAAACCTTATTTTGTGGGAGAGCCCATAGAGAAGAGCACTTCGTGTGTGCTCATCACTCCGACCATCTAATTTGGTGACAAAGTCGAGCTAGCGACTATAAACTTAGAACTACTTTTCTCTCCCTTACCTTTTTCTTTCTTTCCCTCTCTTTTAGGTGGTTGTTAATCGTTCCTTGTTGTTTTTGTCTCCTTGTGTGTAGGTTGTTGAGTTTTCGAGGAAGAAGATTTAACTCGGATGTGTGATTGCAAGTTTTGACACCCCTTGTGGGGTTGAGGTCCAATTTCTTTTAAATTCTTGCTCTTGAGTTGGTGATGCATGTGTTGATGATGAGATGAATTGCCTTTATTCTTATGTGTCTTGAGATGAAGAGATGAGTTTAGGGTACAAACCGGTATACTATGGTGTGCATTGCATATTTGTTGCTTGAATTCTTGATTCTTGCGAGAGAAAATACCGTTTGTCTTGATTATGTTACATTTTTGGGTCATTAAGTGCTCCGGTTGAGGTAAAGTTAATTCCGAGTTTGGTTCGAACTATTTGTGCAAGTGTTGAGTGCATTATTGTGAAATTCTTGGTTGTTCATCTTTTGAAAAATTACACTTACCTCCCTCAGTGAATTCTTCCTAATTTTGGAGCTACTGTAGGAAATCCACCCTCGTGGATTTTTTGTACAAGAAAATCCGCGATCGCGGATTCCGTGCGAACTCACCCTAGTTTCTGTAAAGAATCCACCCCCGTGGATTTTTCCTTCTTTGAAAATCCGCGATCGCGGATTTCTGTCGAATTCACCCCAGTCTCTGTAAAGAATCCACCCTCGTGGATTTTTCTCAAAGAAAAATCCGCGATCGCGGATTTCTCCATTTCAGACCCTAGTTTCTGTAAAGAATCCACCCCCGTGGATTTTTGCCCTTACAGAAATCCACCCCCGTGGATTTCCATTTTTCAGAAAATCCGTTTTTTCTCTTAAATGCTGAAACACGTTTTTCACCTCTTTTCTTTCCATACACCCGCGTTTGCTTCTTTCCTTTCATTTACCAAAGAGCACAACACATTACACTTTACCTTCACACATTCAAACCCTACTCCTCTCTATCCCGCGCACGCGAACCGAGGACAGCGGCTGCTCCAGTTTTTCATTTTCTTCCTCTCCTTTTCCTTCTCTCACGTGGTAAGCTTCATTCTCATTTCTTTTCTCTGAAATTTCTGGTATAAGTTGAAGCTTTGTCTCTCTCCCCTCTCCAAATCTGAGTTCTACTTGTGATATTGTTCTTTCTTGTTAAAATCCTTGAGGTTTTTACTACATTTGTTACATCCATGCTTTACATGCTTATTGTGGGCTGAAATTTTGAATTTCTTGCAAAATCTTGTGAAAATTTTGTATCTTGAAACCCTAGAAGCATGTTGTTCCGATTTGTGTTGACATTTCGAGTTGATTCTTGGATTTATTTCTGATATGAGCATGAAGCTATGCAAGAATGCTAAGATTTGTAGAGATTTAGGGTATTATGAAGCATGCTAAATTCTTGAACCCTAGACTCGATTTTTCTGAAATTCTCTGAAATTCTTGGAGTAGATTGTTGTAATTATGCTTTTGTTGCTAAATTATTGCTTTTGAGCTTGTTGGAATACACCACTTTTGCAAAATTGAGTAAAACCACACCTTTTTCTGGGTGCACACAAGGTGTTTGATGAAAGTCTTGAATGAACTTTAATGCTTTAAATGTTGTTAACTCTGGGTTAGATACACTTGAAATGCAGAAATGGCCCCAAAGAAGCGATCTACCGTAGATGAGGCCTCCACTTCCAAGAAATCTAAGGGTTCTACATCTCATTCAATGCCACCCTACAATCCATTTGAGCGTGTAGTGGACCGGGAGCTTTACCCGACGTACTTTATGCATGTACCGATGTTGGAAGCGTTAGGAATTTACAAGTATGTTCGACGCTTTGCCAAAGGACTTGAGTGGCTTGAATTTCTCCACAAGTGGGCACCAACTTACCCTGCTCTGACTAGGGAGTTCATCTTGACAATGGATTGGAGTAATGATGAGTTGTCTTTCCGAATTGACGGTGAGAGACACACACTTAGGGCGGCTGATTTGCGGGCGATTTTTGGATTTCCAGACCCCAACCGGAATTCGATGATGCGGCCTCTCACCAAACTCCCAAAGATGAAGGTTGAGGAGCGAGAAGCAGTTTGGAGGACTTTCCCGTTGGCTCCAGATGCAATACCATATGATGAAAGCAATACAAAGTCTTCCAACATTCATTCCCTCACTTGGCGAGTCATCCACCGTATCTTATCTGCGGGTTTTTGTGCTCGTTCAAATAACAAAACCACGGTCAATGTGGCAGAGCTTACACTCATGGACTGCATGAGTAAGGGTATAAGTATCGATGGTACTTATATGCTTTTGGACAAGATGTTCACTGCTGCAAACAGGAAGCAGGGTAGATTCGCTTTTGGTGGTTTTGTTACAATGATTGCCACTAGTGTTGGTTGGGAGCCTGAGGAAGACATGGTGCCCTTGGAAATGAATCCCTTCTTAGATGAGAAGCACCTTGCGCATATGGAATTGATAACATTATGGGGACCGCCGCTTAACAAGTGGGTTAACTACTGGCCAAAGGAGAAGCGAAATGTCTACAACATCATGTATGATTGGGGTGTTGAATTTTGGAAGGATTTAACCCCGGAACAAAAGGAGTTTTTGAATTCGATGACTGCTTCAAATAACTCGCCACCACTGCCAGCACTCGAGGCACCACCAGCTGCACCACAAGAAGATGTGCCTCATACAGAGGGTTCTCAGAATATGGCTGGATTGTGGGAGAGGATGGGCAATTTGGAGCTGGGGTTGACAAGTGTTAGAGATGAAGTGGCTGCTCTCCATGCGTCGCAGGATCGAGCAAATGAGGCAAATGAGGCCAATTTCAAAGCTCTCAATGACCACTTCATGACTTGGAATGCAAACATGGCTTCTTACTTCCGTGGTTGGCCGAATAACCCTCCGGAGTGATGCTTACTCTTTGATCCCTTCTTAGGTGGAGCGAGTGATGTGATGTGAAGGGATACTCTCTAAACTCATGCTTCCAATTTCATGCCTTGTTGTTTTCGCTATTTTGTCTGCTTGACTTTACTTCATGAACTTTATTCGTATCTAATTGTGTGGAAATTTTGTGTTAGGTTTTTTGTTAGGCATTCGATGCCCCGTCTGTGGGGTTTTTTGTGGTTCTGTTAATGATTAACTCCAAGATGATTGCTTATTTAAGACCTTTTCTTCATGACTCCTCTTTGCTTGTAATATGCATGTCGATTGTCATTTGCCGCCGAGGCTCTTGATCCGTGTTATGAGTCATTGTTTTGCAGGATTAGGTCTATTTTTTTGTTCGTGCCCCATTGCCGGTTTTCATCAATTTGAGGGAGTTTTCTTTATCTCCTAATTCTTATTTCTTGCATGGGGACCATGCTTCGATGCTAGTGTGGGGGAGGGGTTATGAGTTTATCTTGAGGAGCTCGTTCTTGTGCATGCGTATCAATAGAGAGTGATATTAAACAAGAATTGACTCCGATTCTCAATATTGCTTTGATCTTATGACATATAATTACTAGTTTGAGTTAGGCTAATCGAATGTATGAAAATGCGTATATGAATTCGGTAAGAATAGTGTGTTAGCATGCTATAAATTTTGTGCAATTTTAAATGAGTCAATGGATTTCAAATTCTTAGAGGAAGTTTATATTTCCCATTAAGAGCTAAAATACGGTTAGAGAAAGCTCTAGTGTCTTTCGAGGCGAAATTTTGAATTGGCAAAAGATTCGGGAAATGACTTAGGCATTCGTTGTCGGCGGGAATACCTTCTAAATTTTAGCCTTTTCGCACTATATAACATATTCTTGTTGACCCCATTGAGCCTAATTGTCGTGAAAAATTTTTCTTAGCCATATTACAAGCCCAAACACGACATAATTACTCCTTACCTTCATAATCAATTACATCATGCTTGCTCGTTATAAGAATTGTATTGTTGTAATAGCCTTTCAACATTTGATTGATGAATCTTGAAACACTTGAAAAAGAAAAAGAAAAATCGAGAAAAGTTGGAAGAACAAGAAGAAAAATTGAGCAAAAGCAAAAGAGTAATGGAATGAAAGATTGTGCAAATGTAAAAGAATTGAGGGATAGTTGAGTATAAGGAATCCTAGTGTGGGTGCACTTTATGATAAAAAGGCATAGAAGGGTAGATTGGAATGTAAAACGATGTAAGCATTGGTGTCTAGTCACTTTTTGGCCAAAAATTTCCATAACCATGACCCTTAGCCTACATTACATGCTCGAAAGACCTTTCGATCCCGACATCCGAGTCGATTCCATTAGTGGAGATAGGCATGAAAGGTGATCTCGAATCCGTAAATTAGTTTCTACAAGGGAAATATAAACCAATCCGGGAAGTCGTTGTGCTATGTCTCATTTAATATTGCACATTATTTGAAGTATGCTAACTACACTATTTTGATGAATTCTTTATGCATGTGTAATATGTTTGATAGGCTAGACTCGAATAGGTGATAGTGTGTCAATTGATTATTGCGAGGTTGATTGAGTTGGATTGACTTTTCGAGTTTTACATCATTTCTCGAGGACGAGCAATATTTTAGTGTGGGGGAGTTGTTAAGACGTTAATTCTTGCTCCATTGAGGTTTATTTTGTGTAATTTTTGCCCAAATTTGATGGCTTATGTAGAGTTTCATGCTCTTTGTAGGTGTTTTTAACAAAAGACGAGTTAAAGGGACGAAATGGAGCAATACGACCAAAATCCGAGCTTACAAAGGAACATCTCGAGAACTTTGAAATTTTGCTGCCTTAATTTGGAAATCCACCCTCGTGGATTTTGTTAGTGCAAAATTTCCACCCTCGCGGAAATGAGGCAGTAGCTTGAGTTCATTTCGCCAAAATCCACCCCCGCGGATTTTGGCAGTACAAATTTTCCACCCTCGCGGATATGAGGCAGTAGCTTGGGTTCATTCCCTGAAAATCCACCCCCGCGGATTTTCCCAGTACAAAAAATCCACCCCCGTGGATTTTCTTTAAGAAGTGTCAGTACGTTTTTAGAAATCCACCCCCGTGGATTTCTTTGCCCATGAAAATCCACCCCCGTGGATTTTCTCCAGAAATGCGTTTTTCCTAGTTTATAACCTATTTTTCGAGGGCATTCGAGGGGAGCCGATTTTTAACCTAGTTTGGAGGCGGAAACAGCTGATTGGAGTCTTGGGAACACCACTTCTCCTTTCTTGGAAGAAATGAAGATCCATTGAAGTTTTAGTTTGTTTTTACTTTCATTTAATGCTTTCTTAGTTGGTTTAATGCTAGTTTACTTTCCCAATTTAGTTGTTTATGGATTAAACTCTTTTATGAACCTATTGTCCATGAATATTTGAATTAAACCCTTTTTAATGAATATGAGTTTATTTAAGTCTTACTTCTTTTGTTCTTTGAGTATTATGACTATGAGTGGCTAGATCTTTAGGCAAAGGGGGGTGATGAATTATGTAGGGTAAGTGTTTGATGAAATGCCTAGGTGGGGTTATTGCTCTTATGCTTGTGAAATTGAGTTAATTGCATGATTAAGCTTGATCACCTTGATTATGACTTGAGATTTGCATGCTAATCGAGAGGTTGTATGTGAATTGGAAGAGGTTTCACTACACTTAAGTTTAGGTATAAAGACATTTAGCCTATTCTTGAGCAATTGAGTAATAGAGTAACCGGGCCAAGCCGCTAGTTATTTTGTTGCACTAGTCTTGTTTGTTTGATCTAATTAATGAGATAATGACCACGAAAGTAGGCTTTAGACTTTGATTAGGTACACGCACGTGACTTCGAGAGGAGCTTGTGTATGCTTTAGTGATTAGGATTGTGAGAAGCATGAACCCACCGAAGCACTATTTGAACGCGAGCCTTGCATGATCATTACTTACCCTTGCCACTTGTTTTAATTGGTTATTTGCTACTTTACTCGTTTCCTTGCTATTTCTCTTTTGATCAATCATAGTTAACTTTAAATTCCTTATTTAGATAACTTAGTCTGAAACTCGATTTGGTCTATAGATTGGTAAATGCATTAGGTAATTGATTGATTTACTCCTCCTCGTGGAATCGACCCCTTGTGTACTACAATTAAATGACTTGCACTTGGGTTAATTAAATCATTTTACCACAAATTCAACCATTCAATATGTCTTGAGATTCCTTTCCGATTTGACACCTTCCCAGGCCTTGTTCTGCCCGGATGAGGTTTAACGAAGATCGGACGGCCTCATAAGCCGGAATCAATTGCATTTTGGGTGTAGAGTTTTTGGCTAACAGGGAGAGTCCACGGAAGAAACAGGATTCACTCGGTTGGATCTCACCACCTTGGTCCGACACGGTCCTAACAGAGCAAGTAGGCGGAACCACCGAGCCAACCCACCACACAGTACAGTCCACGCCGCCCCACAGCCCGATCACTCAGACTGATATTCCTAAGGTACGTGAAAATGGTTCAGTTGACACTGGTACTTCTACATCTTCCTATTAAACTAACAGTGCAGGTCAGGGAGACGATGAGATAATTGAGCAACCAGCTCAGGGGGAGATACAGGTAGAAACAGATCAGGGGACCAGATAAGTACTGCCTCAGAGGACAAACCGAGGTGTCCCACCGAAACGGTATGAATCGGAACATGTGGGGAGGACACCCAAATATCCTGCAGCTAACCTAGCCAAAGGGAAACTTATCCAGGCAGGCCCGTGCCTATCTCAGCTCAGTCTACTCAGTTTCGATCCCAACCAAGGTAGAAGAGGCTCTCAGTGATGAAAAGTGGACTCAGGCCATGAACACTGAGATGGAAGCCCTTGAGAAAAATGGTACATGGGAAAAATGTGAGTTGCCAGCTGGAAAGAAGGTGGTAGGATGTCGTTGGGTCTTCACAGTAAAGCACCGAGCAGATAGCAGTGTCGAAAGATATCAGGCCCGGTTAGTAGCCAAAGGGGTATACACAGACCTATGGTATTGATTATTCTGAGACCTTCTCACCGGTAGCAAAAATTGACACAATCAGAGTCCTGTTCTCAGTTGCAGCAAACCAGGACTGGTCGTTACATCAGTTCGATGTTAAGAATGTTTTTCTACATGGCGACCTTAGGGAAGAAGTATACATGGAACCTCCGGCCAGGTTCACAGTAGGCTATAAAACCGGGGAAGTATGCAGATTACGGAAGGCACTGTACGGTCTTAAGCAGTCACCGAGGGCCTGGTTTGGAAGATTTACAGTGGCTATGAAGAAATACGGCTATCACCAGAGCAACTCAGACCACACTCTGTTTTTCAAAAGGAAAGGAGGTTTGGTGACGTGTCTCATAATCTACGTAGATGATATGATCATCACAGGGGACGATACAGAGGAAATTGCACAACTCCGGGAGAATCTGTTCACTGAATTCGAGATGAAGGATTTAGGGGAATTGAAATACTTCCTGGGGATTGAGGTATTGAGGTCCAAACAGGGTCTCTTTATATCACAACAGAAGTTTGTTCTTGATTTGTTGGCAGAAGTTGGACTGTTAGAGTGTAAACCAGCAGACACTCCGATGGTCATCAACCATGGATTGAGAGTGGTAGAAGGGGCCGAAGAAGCTGACATAGGACGATATCAGCGTTTAGTGGGGAAACTTATTTACCTGGCGCACACCCGACCAGATGTTGCTTATGCAGTTGGGGTTTTGAGTCAATTCATGCATCGGCCTCAAAAGGAACATATGGAGGCAGCCATAAGGGTGTGTCGGTACTTAAAGGCTCATCCAGGAAGGGGTGTCCTTTTCCAGATGCATGGACACCTAGATATCGAAGCCTACACTGATGCTGATTGGGCTGGAAATCCGGTAGATAGGCGATCAACTTCCGGATACTTCACACTAGTTGGAGGGAACCTAGTTACTTGGAGGAGCAAGAAACAAAAGGTTGTTGCTCTCTCGAGTGCAGAAGCAGAGTTTCGAGGTAGTGCACGAGGAGTGACAGAGGTGTTGTGGTTAAGAAAACTGCTTGCAGAAATTGGGTATCCAGCTATAGGGGCCAGCCGTCTGAAATGTGACAACCATGCGGCTATCAGTATATCAGAGAACCCAGTACAGCATGATCGCACCAAGCATGTTGAAGTCGACAGACATTTTATAAAGGAGAAGCTAGAAGAAGGAGTGATCAGTCTACCTTTCGTACGGTCAGAGGATCAGTTGGCAGATATCCTAACCAAAGCCGTGAACGAAAGGATTTTTAGTGAGGTCTTGAGCAAGTTGAGCATCGGCGATCCGACACTCGACTTGAGGGGGAGTGTTAAGAAAGGAAACTTGTAATTAGGGATTCTAATGGATTTGTTATAGTTGACTTTCCCTAATTAAGTTGCTAGGTCTCTTGTATATATTGTTTAGCTGTGTACTCTGTATTGTACAGCTTCTATACCAAAGATTCAATATACAGAAAATTCCCCAATCATGGCATTCATAACTCCTAACACCAACAAGTGTATTGGTCCGCATAACCTCAGGCACACCTTCTGCCTCCACCACCTCTTCTGACATACGTTCCAGATGGTGCAGGGAGGCAACAACAATAGCAACATGACGCTCGCTCTAGAGAACTTGTGGGCGAGTTAGGCCATCCTCACCGCAACTCAGCAAAGAGGCTAGTGACTGGTGGACAAGATGAAGGAGAAAGGTCCTCCCAGTGGCTACGCCGCATACTGTCCACCAACAGAGGAGCATGATACAATTAATACCACTAATATATTAGATAGAGGAACAAAATTTATAATTTGCTTATACCTTTTCATTAAACTCCTAAAAATCTTGTCTAAGATCAACCTTAAGTATACAAAGTTGTTTTTTTTTTTTCCCCTCAAATTCTCTGTCAGTTAGCTTTATTTTCGTGGAAATTTATGTGCTTTTGGCTTAAGTGTTTTTCTGAAAGTTTTTTGTCTTTGCCTCGCCTTCGTTCAGAATGTTCTTCCTCTTGATCACGTCTTTAGTTAACCATATTAGAAAAGATTTAAAATCTATCTTACTTGGGAATAGAATAGAGTTTCCTTATTGTAGGACTTTCAATTGAGATTTTTATCGGCAAGAAAAATATGTTTACACGCTGTGTTAGAGAGAGACCCATGAGAATGATAATGAGAGATAACTGACGGAAGTTAAGGACGTTAAATCTCATCTGTTTCCCTATGACTGTGTGAGTTTTCTGATTATCGCTTGTTTAAAATCTGAACCTATAACAGGGGATCTAACTGGATTTTAAAACAAGGGATCTCATGTCCTATAAAAATGAATTGATACTTAAGGACAAATAGATAACTTAATGGCAACTCACCACCAGTTGATCATGGACTGAAGTCTCACAGAAATTTGTCAGGAACCAACTAACGATCTTATCATAGAAAAACAAAAAACAAAAGATGAACGGATATTGTCAATTTAATAAGAAAAATTAGGAAACAATGCAAATAACCAATCTTTAAATGGAGATTACAATCCCCTATAAAAATTAGAATGTAATTTTCAATTAATAAAGTGATTGTTAAAATAAATAAATAAAAAAAAAAAAAAAAAAACACAACTAACAAATTGATTGTACATTCAAGCGTCTCTATAACATATTTCGTATCATCAAACTCCTGTCGTTCTTTCTTATGCATCATCGTACAAAGTTTGTCTCAAATGATCGATCAATTTATCTCTCTTATTATCGATTAAACTTTGTCATCTGAATATAATTTACATTTAGTTTATATGAAACATTCTTCCAAGTGTGAAATATCCTTCAAAAGAAAGATTGAGTTTAATTAATCTTGATCTAGGAGTTTGGTCAATCATAAGCACATCGACATATAATTAATGCAGTGAAGAAGTATTTTCATTAGTATATTAACTATAATATATTATTAACAAATTGCCTATTAAACCCAAAACATTGGTGTTTGTAAGAAACTACTCCTAATTAGTATTTCAAAAAGTTAAGGATGTCCTGGAATTGAAAACAAAAATTATAAAATAAAATTGTAAAAGTTAATTAATGAAAACGAAAATTATGAGACCAGATATGCAATTAGAGGAAACTGTAAATTTGGGACAGTAACATACCCATTTTATATTTTTGAACTTTAATTTGACATTTCTGATTTTAGGGACACTTACTCCCAAAAAATTACAATTTTGGTCAAATCTAGCCGGATCCCTAATTTTCAGGGGCATTCCTACGGCCACGTAGGCACAAGGGTGGTACTCTGGGAGGCCACGTCAGCACAAAGATGGTATTCCGGGCGGCCACATAGGTACAAGGGCGGTATTTCGGGAAGAAATTAGGGATTCGACTGTAATTTGGCCAAAATTGTAAAATTTCGAGAATAAGTATACCTAAAATCAGAAATATCAAATTAAAGTTCAAAAATACAAAATGGGTATATTACTATCCCAAATTTTGAGTTTTCCCAATGGAATTAACTAGAAATGGTCCAATGATTGATGAACAGCCTAACAAGAATGAGGGTTCAAATTTCAAATCGAAGTGATCCGAATTCACTGAAGACAAACAATCCCAATTAGCATTTAGCACACCTGTTTAATTACAGAATAACCTGCTTAGTTGAAGGACGACGACCAAGCTATATATACTCTATGATAAACAAGCAATAGCAATTCAATCTGCAGCTCTCTTATCTAGAATCTAGATTATAACCAAGATAAACTTCTTCCAACTTCACAAGTTTCCATAATGATACTTGTATTAGTATTAGCAACTCTACCGATATTCTTTCTAACTTTAATTCTCCTAAAGACCAAAAAACGAGTGAAAACCCTTGTACCACCAGGCCCTCCAGGCCTGCCTTTGATTGGAAATCTACTCCAATTTGGCAGAACAACCGAACCACATATTTATTTATGGCAACTTTCCCAGAAATATGGCCCTCTTATACACTTGAAACTGGGCTGTGTGCCCGCACTCGTGATTTCTTCCGCAAAGTTGGCAAAAGAAGTGCTGAAAACACAAGATTTGGCATTTTGTAGCAGGCCAAAACTTCTCGGGCAGCAAAAACTGTCCTACAACGGTGTGGACATCGCCTTTGCGCCCTACAGTGATTATTGGAGGGAACTGAGGAAAATCTCGGTCATTCATATCTTTAGCCTTAAAAAGATCCAATCCTTTTCTTCCATTCGTGGGGATGAATTGTCTCGAATGATCACGAAGATTTCGGCTTTTGCTTCTTCGTCTTGTGACGATGATAAAGTGGTAAACTTGAGTGAGATGGCCATGGGTTTTGGAAGCACTTTGATATGTAGAATCGCTTTTGGTAAGAGATATGATGAGCATGGGTCTGAGATGGGAAGGTTTGATGAGCTTCTACATGAGGCTCAAGCACTGTGGGCAACTTTCTTTGTTTCTGATTATTTTCCTTCGTTTGCTTGGATTGATAAAATCTCTGGATTGATGAATCGGCTGGATAAGACTTTCAGGAACTTGGATTCATTCTACCGGGAGCTCATTGATGAGCATCTCGATCCCAACAGAGAGAAAAAGATGGAGGAAGATGATATTCTTGATATCTTGATCAAGCTTAAAGAACAGAAGTTAAGTTCTATTGACCTCAACTGGGATCAAATCAAAGCACTGCTAATGGTATTGTTTAATTTTTTAAGTACATATATGTGCTTGGTGAATTTTCTTGGTTTTTCTATGTGTGATAACTGAGCAACGCCATCCGCGCGCGTACTTGGTGTTGGAATTCTATAAGAAATTTTGAGAGGTTCATAAATCATAACTATTGAATTTTAAATATCTAATATTAATTTATTAAGGGAATAACAAATATGATAAAAGAATTATATATGATTAGAAGATTGGAGAGTTTATAACTATCGATTATTTTGGATAATTACGTATAATTAACGCAATAATAATTGTTTAACATTTATTTACAAAATAATCTAAGAGAAAAAGACAAATAATAATAATAATAATAACTTTTAAAAAGTAAATATTTTTGAAATCTAATTTTTTTCTCTTTAGATTGATTCTATTTTTATTGTCAAAATTTATTTTTTGTTATTAAATTTAAGAAATAATTATATCTAATTACTATGCATTTAGGTCTATTTACAATACAGTCCATTATTATCAAGAAATTATAATTTAGTCCCTAACTTTGAGAACCGTTTGTGTCCCTAGGATTTCGTTATGTCATTCCAAAAATATCCCTAATTAGTTGATAAATTCATAATTTGTAGGGATCGTTTTGTTTATATTTGTAAATTTTAGGAATGATTTTGTAATTTTGGTCATATATTCAATGTAACACTCATAAAACCATTAGGGGTATAAATGTACTTTTACAACTTTAGTCAAGGGACGTCAGATAAAACAAGATTTATAGGGACTAAAATATAATTTTTCAATAATGATGGAATGCATTGTAATTAAACCTAAATGCAATGTAGTTAGATGTAAATCACTCTTTAAATTTAATGTTACTTATTCATTATCACTGTCATTCTAGCGGAATCTTGTCATGAGACTAGTGTATGGAAAATAATCAATTAAACTTCTGGTTTTCTGAACTAGAATTTTTTTTATAATATTAGAAATTATTGAATTGATTTTCTTTAAATTATTGAAATAGTACCTGTTGTAATTAACCGGAAATGATTTTAATGTTCATTTTTAAATATTGTTAAAATATAGAATATGTATCTATACTATTATATTAAATGAGGGATTTTGGTGTCATGAACTCTTTTTTTTTTTTTGCCCCTTTATTTTTTGATATAAATTCTAACCACGTACTTTTACAATTTTCTGTTTAAACTCTTCTATATTTATGTGACTCTCAAATTCTTTTCTTTTTTATTTATATCACTTCTTTAATTCTTTTTTTTTCCTCAATTTGATATTATCTTATTTAATTTATTCATCATGAAATTATAATTATATTAAAAATAATTATAAATTAAATAATAACATGAAAATTTTAATTTAACATTTTTCTTTTTGCACACAATCACGTGGTTACTAGTTCTAATAAAACAAATAGATTGATGAATTCTCATTTTCATATGGTTTCGTACGCAGAACATATTTATTGCAGCAACGGACACAAGTGCAGCTTCATTAGTTTGGATCATGACAGCACTAATGAAGGCTCCCAACGTCATGAACAAAGTGCAATCAGAAATCAGAGGATTGATGGGCCAAAAAATACATGTAGATGAAGATGATTTGCAAAAGCTTCCCTATCTAAAAGCAGTCATAAACGAAACGTTTAGGCTATATCCTCCGGCTCCACTGCTAGTACCAAGAGAAACATTAGAAAGATGTGTTCTCGCCGGGTATGAAATTCAACCCAAAACCATGGTTTACGTGAACGCGTGGGCGGTTGCCAGGGACCCGGAGTATTGGGAGAACCCGCATGAATTCTTACCTGAAAGATTCTTGAACAGCAATATTGATATAAAAGGACAAGATTTTGGAGTGATTCCATTTGGATCAGGACGGAGAATTTGCCCTGGAATGATTATGGGACTTTCAAACGTTGAGCTTACTGTGGCCAATCTCCTCTACATTTTTGATTGGAAGTTGCCTCCAGGTGTTCGGGCTGAAGATATCGATACCGAAGTTTTGCTTGGAATCACAATGCATAAGAAAAATGCACTTCTCCTTGTACCTGAGAAGTATGTTAATGTTATGTAGGTGGTCTTTTTTCCTTAATAAATGATAAAAAACGCACCTATTTTGATCAATACAAGTTCTACTGATTTCCACTATTGTATATACGTAATGGTGGTGTCACGCTATACTTCTCTCGAATAGAATCCAAAGGTTTGAAAGCATTGGGTGATGGGGTCCTCAAATTCGACAAGTCCTGACAAAACAAACAAGTACTATGAAGAAGAGAAACAACACATAAAAGAATGCAGCAAACCATCCGGACAACGCTCCCGTTCATTAAACATGGGATAGTAAATAAAGAAAATTATAATTTTAGTTCCACAGTTATCAGTTAAACTTTTTGTTCGTCCAGCATCTTTTTCACCATCCCATTAATTTGATTTTCCAACGAATTTAGTCTCAAAGTGCAAAAATTCTAACAAAATCTTTAATGGCATGACCTGTTCAGTCAACAGACTACCAACTAAGACTGCAAACAAACCGAACCAGCTTGAGCTCGTCTAGAGCTGCAAACAAGCCAAGCTAGTTCGCTGGTTTCGTGAGCCAAGCTCGAGTTGGCATAGCTTGAAACCGTGCCATCACGAGCTCGATCCGAACTTGAACGATATCGAGACAACCATCGAGTCAGTCTAAAACCCCTGTGTCTATGCTCGTAGCTCGCGAGCTTAGAGGTATATATTTTTTTTAAATTATATATATATATATATGATTTATATATACTTCTTCTATACTATATAAAAAAGAAAGAGGATTTTGTCTCACAAATGGTGATTTGTGACACCAAAACACCCTTTTTTCTATATTACCTATTACACCCTTACTATTATTAAGGAACATATACATCTTGGGGTCTTTTTGGGAAATTCATTTAGAGAAGTTTTGCGCGATCAAAATTTCCCTCAACTCTTAACCTCTCTCCACTGATCCTATCAACTTATTCCCCACGATAAAATATTGGGTTTCAACTCTTGCTTGCTGTAATTGTTCTACCTCATGCTTTTTATTGTATTATTTCTACTTTTGAAGATTTTATTCTACAAAGAAGTCGTTTACTTTCCCAAGAAAGGTTTTGGACAAATAAGATAATGGAGGTTTTTTTAATGGATTAACAGAACATTATTGTTTACTTTTAAAGATAAATATCATATTTTCTTGAATTAATCATTTACTTTACATGTGAAGATAATTACTTTAACTAGTAATTTTACCAAAATAGCCATATAATAATCTCATTTAATATATATTTTTTTTAAATGATTTTTCCTTCTTTTAACGATCATTGGTATACACATTATACATTTTTCTTTCTTCTAAATTCCACGGACAGTAAACTATCATTAATTATTATTAAACAAATTTAGAATCACATTGCATTAATTGAGTGCAAGGTTTTAAATTAATTTTTATAAATAATAGCAATTAGTGATGCTTATTAATTAATAAAAAGTTATAGATAATAGTAATTACCGATACTTAGCTATTAATAGTAAATTATTTATTTTTCATTTTTTGCTATTTAACTATTAATTTTAAATTTTTGTGAACGTTAGATAAACAAAATATAAAATATTCCTAGTATAAACATCAATACAATTATAGTAGAAAATGTAATTCTTTTATTAATACTAGTAATCGTCGCACGCGGTTCCCGCGAGCATAAATAAATTTTATTATAATTTTATATTTTATATACAGTAGGTTATGTGTTTTATTAAAAAATATTAAATATAGTTTCATTAATTGAAATATATTTAGTGCACCAAAAAAAAAAAAAGAAATATATTTACAATTTTTTACATATATATTTAAATATTATTGACCTATAACTTTAAAACATATATCTGTCAGCGAACTCCACTTTGATTGATACATAAATGTCGATATCGTTTTGCTATTTTGAAAAAACAAAGATATTGATGGGTCCGGAAATGAGTGGATCCGAATCCAATCACTTTACAATTTATATTTGTGGAGGAAACCACCGGAGCTTCGCTGGAGAAGGGGAAGTGAGTTCAACCTGTTGGGACAAGCACAAGAAAGTCAGAAGGCCAAGCTGGGGGAACTGGGGGTGATACCCAGTTTGGCTCTCCGACGCTCAAGTCAGTTCAGTGTATGAAGAAAATGTAAGTTCAGTCACAGTTGCAGTGATGAAGAAAGCTTAGAGAATGCTTACAGTGTAGAAGATGACTTGGGTTATTTATAGTTGAGGGTCAAGGGCCCTTTGGTCATTTGCCTCAAGTGGTCCTGGCCGAATGTTGCCCTAACACGTGGCGCTGTGAGAGAGAAACCTAGGAGGAATCTTCTGCAAAAGCGACCCAAAAGTTAGTGCTAGCAACAGTGGCAGGTGCGCGGGCATGTACGTTGTGTCAGAGAGCCATGTGGGTGGTTGGTAACGAGGGCTTGAGAGCGCGCTCGTGACAACCTGGAGTCTTGGAGGCCAAGATATCCGCTGAGGGGAATGTTGGCTCCAATTCAAATGACGAGCCAAAGGAGAGGCCACTCTGAGGGAGTGTGACGCTCGAAGAGGGCTCCCTTGGCACGTAGGCGTACCCATCGTTTGATGTGTAGGACGCTCGTGGGAGTGATAGCGCTCGTTGGGCTTAACTCCTGAAGAAGACCTGCGTTCGTTGGTTCCAGCGCTCGTGAACTGATAGTGCAGCCTTGGGGAGACAGATGTCATCATCTCGGTGATGCCACGTGTCTTAATGTGGGACGATCGTATTTTGACCCCATCATTTTGCCCCCCAATTCTGTAGTCCTTAATGATAAGGACTGTAGAATTTTGACACGCTCAATCTCTTGCACGCAACGCTCGTATAGGACTTGGCGTGTTGAGCAATTTTTCCTCTGAATGCGCCATTAATGCGGTCTCTTCAATTGACCGTTCGTATCACTTCCGCATTAAATGCTGGTACTATTCTGAAGCCCTTGAAACGTCAGAGCATTAAATGCGGATGCGCGTGGGGCGCGTGAGCATTGGGAAGCATGTGCCGGTTCCATAAAGTGGGCGGTTTCCTAGGCGGGAAATGATTGCCATTTTGAATTTATTGCCTAAAAAGGTACCAACTTCTATCCCTATAAATATGGGATTCTGAAATCTTCACATTCTTTACGCATTCAAAACTCTCAAGCATCCTTTGCAAAGAAAATTCTCTCGCATTCCAGTTCTTAGAGCATCTTCAACCTCTTCTTCAGTTTTCTTCAGAAACTTTTCAAGGTAAATCTCCAGTGTGACTTTCTGACTTTGCTAACCGTAGATTCGGACCTTAGGATTTTGTAATCCCTCAGATTCCCGTCTTTCTGAACCTTAAATTCTCTCCCAGAAAAACCTTCAAAACCTCAATTTCTGCCATGGCCGACCACCACATTGAAGAATTTGCCCGTGAAATCCAAGAGATGGCCACCGAGAGTTCTTCTTCTCACAATTCCCCCAGAGATGAAGAGTTGGGGGCGGCGGTAATGGCTATGGAAGACAGAAACCCAGGCGGAGTGGATCCTCTCTTTGAGGAGATGGATCTGGTGATTGAGGCAGAAAGACAAGGAGTCACCAGACAAGGAGTATCCCTCCCCATAACTCAAAGTGCCACACATCCCCACCGCCACAGAGTGACCGTGGCCGTTGCAAATCCGCTTCCAGTGGCAGAAGCCGTAACCGGGCCTTCAGAAAGGGCCCGTGTTGCAAATCCGCTTCCAGTGGCGGAAGCCGTAACTGGGCCTTCGGAAAGGGCCCGTGACAAGGGCAAGAGTAAGAAAACCCAGAAATCCAAAGGACCCAACGAGGGGGAGGGCTCAGGTTATCAGGCTACCGAGCGCACGCCAGATGAGACTCCCAGCACCGTCACTGTGGGAGATGTAAAGACAATGATGGCCCCCATCTACTGGGACGAGCGGTATACTTGGAGAATTCCCCAAAACCACGAGCGCGCAAATAATCCGCCTCCTGGGGAAATGGCAGTGTACGTGGACACCGTGCGCTCAGGAGGCCTGAGGTTCCCCATTTCAGTCTCAATGGCCCATTTGCTGAATGACTTGGGCTTGTGTCCATCCCAAATAGTGCCCAACGGCTTGGCCCTCCTGACCTGTTTCGTAATTCTGATGAGGACCATGGGTTACGAGCCCTATTTGCGGAACTTCAATGCCCTTTTCCAAGTGGTCAGCTCCTCTCGCTCTTCTCCTGAGGCGGGTTTTTATTACGTCCAAGCGAAGGCCCATATGAAGTTGATCAACTCGCCCTCGAGCACTTATGGCATTGATTGGAAAGAAAAATTCATCTTTGTCAAGGCTCCAGCAGGAGAGGGCTTTGGGGTGATCACGGAATGGGGCTCGTACTCAAAGAGCCGTTTGCCACCCTCACTCCCCCGAGACTGGGCTAAAAACCTGGCAACAACCCTAAGGGACGAGGGTCACCTTATACAAGCAAAGGACTAGATAGACGATGCGGAACTCATGTTCTTGTGTGGTCTTACCAACGACCCTCATTTCCTTGACAACCCTCCGGCTCGTGACATAGAGAGAGACGGTTAGATCCTTAGGGCACTAACCTTAGATAGGAATGAATACTAACTGCTTTTCTTGTACTTGTAATTTGCACTTAACAATTCTTGTCCAAGGATTTATAACCTTCGTATTTTCATTTTTGCAGGAGCCGCTATCTTAGAAATGGCCGGTGGAATTAGACAAGCGGCTCGTTTCGCCAACGCTCAGAGGAATCAAGCCACCCAGGGGAACCAACAGCGCGAGCCCCAACGCCCCCGTAACCGCAATGACAGAGGGGACGCTCGTGGGGGTGCCAGTTCAAGCGCCAACCCTGAGGTGCAACCCCCTCGCGGCCGAGGGGAACGTAGATTGGTCCCCAGGGAGACCAGGCGATCGGAGAGAGCAGGAGATGTTCAACCGCTCCCTCCTGCAGAACCAACGAGGCCAAACACCACTTTGGCGATTACTGAGGCTCCTCCGAGCGCGAGCGCAAATAGACCTTCCCGCAAGAGGAAGAGAATGCCTGACTCCGCCGCGATCAAAGGAAAGGGCAAACAAGTGGTTGAGGGCCCCCGAGGCGAGGGGGACACTTCCTCTTCAGAGGAAGAACACATGTGGGAGTTCCCTCGCCGAGGGGACAGAGACTTTTCTGGCGCCCCCGACGGCGGGTCGGTTTTGCTGAGGCCGGGCTCGGTCGCCCAGACTATTACTGATGATTTGTTCAGCCGGGCTCAATTCTCGGCAGACCACAGGCATCTCTACAGTGAGTCTGTAGAGAAGGTGACGTTCGATGCAGCCCACGCCCTAATTTCCGTAAGTCCTCATTTCTTGCATTCTTCTTTTCTGTAATTCACCATTCTTCTGCTAACACTTTTCCCCTCGATTACGCAGCAAGTTCTCCCTCGGCTCCGGAATGTGCAGATGCGAGCCTCCATATATGCCGAGCGCAAGGCCAAGTACAAGAAAATGGCCCGCTCGAATGACCCGGCTCACATCCAAGCGGAGTTGGATGCTGAAATTGCCAAGTATGAGACCCTCAAGGGTCTATACAATACGTCGGAGGAAGAGCTGTCGAAACTGAAGGAGGATTTTCTAGCGATTGATGGCGCTCGAATCCGCTTGGGTAACCAGTTGACCCAGGCTGATGAGCGGTGTAAGAAGGCTGAGGCGGACAGGGAAAGCTGGAAAGCAAGGGCGCTGGAGGCCGAGCGCAAATTCAACGATACTGTCAACGAATGGCCTCGGAGCTTAGAGCGTGCAAACAAGGAGGCATTGATCAAATTTTGCCACTCCAAAGCCTTCAACTTTGCTGCTTCCCTGCATTGCTTGGAGGAGGCTCAGAAGGCCTTCAATCTGGCCATCGAGCAGGGCATACACAAAGGGCTAACCCATCCTGCCATGAAGGAGGCCGAGGGCACGGGGCTCATGTTCAATGAGCACTGCGAGGAGGAAGATGAAGATCCAAACGACCCCTCAGACAGCATAGCGGAAATGGAGTACGACTTCCTGGTGAAACTGATCCAGGATGAGTACACCGATGCCCACAGGGAAAGGGGTGCGGGTCCATCTGATGTTCATGAAGACGAGCCCCAAGCGCCGGCCATAGAGGATGCCCCAGTTCACGCCGCTGAAAACGCCAACGCTCCAAATGCCAATGCGCCTGCCCCAGATGCCAATGCCCCCAACGATCCGCAAGCCCTTCCTCAAGAGCCTGAAGGTCCAGTTCAAGGCCCAGTTCAGGGACCAGTTCTGGTGATTGTTGATGAAGATGTCGCCCCAGCTGCTTGAGACTTTTCCTCCATCATTTTTCTGTATTTTTCTGATTCTCTACTTTCTCTTATTAGAATTCCATGGGCCTTTGAGCCCTTTTGCTTTGTAATAATTCCATCTTTTTTAATGAATAAAATGTCTCTTTTTCGATGACTTTGTTGTTCTTCTTGTTCATTTATGAATCATATAGTAGGACTGCGTAGCATACTCCTGTGAATGCTTTACTCCTTGTGATGATGTTTTGCTTCTGTGATGAAAAATTTGTCTAAGTCTTGAGCGATCGTGGGGGTCTTATTGTGAGATTGCCCCCCACTCCAGACTTTGCATAAATTTTGTTTTTGCTCTTGAAATTTGAAAATTTGCCTAAGTCTTGAGCGCTTGTGAGGGTCTTATGGTGAGATGGCCCCCCCGCTCAAGACTTGTATAAATTTTGTCTTTGACACAAACCTTGAAAATTTGTTTAAGTCTTGAGCGATCGTGAGGGTCTTATTGTGAGATTGCCCCTACGCTCAAGTCTTGTGTAAATTTTCCCTTTGTAAATTTATCTTAAAAGTTTGTCTAAGTCTTGAGCGGTCTTGGGGGTCTTATGGTGAGATTGCCCCTATGCTCAAGACTTGCGTAAACTTTTCCTTTTGAAAATTTGTCTGAGTCTTGAGCGGTCGTGAGGGTCTTACTGTGGGATTGCCCCTACGCTCAAGACTTGAGCAATTCCTTTTTGATTCTGAGGCCATCATTCGAGCGCTCTGGCTCTTATCATTTTCTTGGTTCTGCAGGAAATCCCATTTTCGAGCGCAAGGCGTTTTAAGAAACGACCAAGGCATACTAGGACTTTTTCCTCTTTTTTTTTTTTTTTTTTTTTTTTTTTTTTTTTTTTGGTAGATCCCGTTTTCGAGCGCAAGGCGTTTTAAGAAACAACCAAGGCCTACTAGGATGCGTTCTTGTGGGAGATCCCGTTTTCGAGCGCAAGGCGTTGTAAGCAACAGCCAAGGCCTACTAGGATTTTCTTCGCGATCCCCTTCCGTCTTGTCTAATTGGTTGTGAGCGTAACCAGTCTATCCTTATGAGGGCGTCCCCCCATGTGGAGTAGATTGCTGGCCAGCGTAACCCATAAGAGAAAACAGCATTCATATTGGAATGGGTTGCCAACCACGCTCGAGAAGACGAGGGACGTGGGACTTATCCATTCAAGCAACCAAAGAAACAGGAATATTAAAGAAATTAAAAAGATTATGTTACCTTTCACTTTGGTTTGAAGTACATAGAACCCGTCAGAGAGGGTTGTTACATCAGAGTTCGCAAAGAGCTTTTAAACATAAAACCGCCGGAGGTTACATGCGTTCCAAGGGCGAGGCAAGCGCTCACCTTGAAGTGTCTCCAGGGTGTAAGTGTTGTTAGCTCTGATTTGTGTGACTTTGAATGGGCCTTCCCAATTGGGATCCAACTTGCCCACGTGTTTGGATACTTCCACTTTCTTCAAAACCAAATCTCCCAACTGGAAAGTTCTTTCCTTCACACGCTTGTTGTACTGTTGGGCTACAGAGGCTTTATAGTGGTGGATCTTAGCCCACGCTCGGTCTCTCCTTTCATCCAGCAAGTCCAACTCCAAGCTCCTGTTACCCTCGTTGAGCTGAGGCTCGAAATAGCCTACTCGAGCGGATTCATTCACTATCTCCGCCGGTATCATCGCTTCTGAACCATAAATGAGCGCGTATGGTGTTTCTCCCGTGGCCGCTCGTGGGGTTGTGCGATAAGCCCAAAGCGCTCCCTGCAGCTCCTCAGCCCATTCACCCTTCTTGCTTTCAAGCATGGTTTTCAGATGTTGCAAAATGATCCTGTTGGTAACTTCCGCTTGTCCATTGGATTGTGGATGTCCTACAGAGGTAAATCGCTGTTCTATCCCCAACTCGGAACACCACTCTCGTGTGTCAGCTGCTATGAACTGGGATCCATTGTCAGATATGAGCACCCTCGGTATTCCGTACCTGCAGATGATGTTCTTCCAAATAAAGTCCCTTACAACCTTGAAAGTGATTTTTGCAACAGCTTCAGCCTCGGCCCACTTGGTGAAGTAGTCGACGGCTAAAATGACAAACTTCCTTTGTCCTGCAGCCATGGGTAAGGGGCCTACAATGTCTATTCCCCACTGGTCAAAAGGCCAAGAAACATCTATTGGGATCATTTGTGCGGCTGGCAATTGAGGGAGATTTGAATGAAATTGGCATTTGGGGCACTTCCTCGAAAATTCAATGGCATCCTGGAGGACCGTAGGCCAATAAAACCCACTTCTTAGAATCTTTTTTGCTAAGATACGCCCTCCGGAATGATTCCCACAACTTCCACTGTGTATGAGCTCGAGCGTCTCCTTCGCCTGTGAGGGCCTTAGGCATCTCATTGGGGGTCCTTGAAATGATTTTTTGAACAATCTCCCCTCGGGATCCAGAGCGAAACGAGGGGCCTTATTCCTGACTTTCCTGGCTTCCACCTTGTCAGTTGGAGTGATTCCATCCCTCAGGAAAATGATGATGTCGTCAAGCCAACAGGGCTCGTTTGGATCAACCATGGCAATCATCTCGGTGGCGACCCTTTCCTTAATCAAAGGTTTCTCAGTTCTAAGGAACGTAACAGAACGCTCGGAAGTGCCCTCTAAAGCTGAAGCAAACTTTGACAGAGCATCCGCACGCTCGTTTTCTCCTCGCGGCACCTGAAGTAGATGAAATTCCTTGAACTTCCCAATGATTTCTTTGGCTTTCTTTAAGTACTGTATCATGGTGGTTTCTCGAGCCTCATATGTTCCTTCAATCTGGCTCGCTATTAACTGTGAATCCACATAAGCAGTGATTCTGGAGGCTCCATTCTGAAAAGCTATGTTCAAACCTTGCACGAGGGCTTCATATTCTGCTTCATTATTAGTGACTTGGAAATCCAGCTTGATCGCAAAGTCCAGTTCAATCCCATCGGGGTTTCTGAGGGCCACTCCTATTCCTCCCCCTTGAGAGGTTGAGGAACCATCCGTGTGCAGTACCCATAACCCCTCATTCTCCGCGGCGACGGGTTCGAAACCAAAACGTTCAACCAACAGATCCGCCATAACCTGAGCTTGTATCGCGGTCCTGGGCTCGAAGCATAAGTCAAACTGGCTCAATTCGATGGCCCACTTGATTAATCTGCCAGATACGTCCGGCTTGGACAATACTTGCTTCAAGGGTTGGTCGGTGAGAACTGTTATGGAATGCGCTTGAAAGTAAGGCCTTAGCCTTCTTGAGGCGTTAATAAGAGCGAACGCAAATTTCTCAATCTCCAAATATTTCTTTTCGGCTCCTTGCAAGGTTTTGCTCAGATAATAGACAGGCAAATGTTTCCGCTCTCGTACAGCGACCAGAACCGCGCTCGTGGCTTCAGGAGAAACAGAAAGATACATGAATAACCTTTCGCCATCGACAGGCTTAGTCAGTAGTGGAGCGCTCGATAAATAAGCCTTCATATCCTGCAGCGCCCTTTCGCATTCCTCTGTCCAAGCAAAGTTACGTGCGTTCCTCAAGATTTTGAAGAAGGGAAGGTTCCTGTCTGCCGAGCGTGAAATAAACCTGTTCAATGAGATGATTTTGCCTACCAAGACCTGCACTTCCCGCAAATTTCGAGGGGAAGGAATTTCCAAGATGGCCTTGATCTTCTCCGGATTGGCCTCAATTCCCCTTTGACTGACCATGTATCCCAAGAACTTTCCCCCTTGTACACCAAAGGTGCACTTCGAGGGATTCAACTTCATTCCATATTGTCGCAGGATAGAAAAGGTGCGCTTGAGATCTTCCAAGTGGGAGTCCTGGCGCTCGCTTTTGACAATCATATCGTCCACATAGACCTCCATGGACCTCCCAATTTCCCTTTCAAACATCTTATTGACGAGCCGCTGATAGGTAGCTCCGGCGTTCTTAAGTCCAAAGGGCATGACTAAGAAGCAATACACCCCTAGATGGACAACGAACGAGGTTTTGGGGCGGTCTTCCGGGGCCATAAAGATCTGGTAATATCCCTGGAAAGCATCCATCATGCTCATGAGCTCGCAACCAGCGGTCGAATCCACCAATTGATCAATCCGAGGTAGCGGGTAAGGATCCTTTGGGCAGGCTTTGTTGAGATCCGTGAAATCATTGCACATGCGCCACTTATTTGCGCTCTTGGGCACCAAGACGACATTGCATAACCACTCCGGGTACAAGATGGGCTCGATATATTGAGCCTCCAAGAGTTTATTAACTTCCTCTTCAATGACTTTTTTCCGAAAGCCATGTACATCCCGCTTTTTCTGCTTGATGGGCCTGAAAGATGGATCCACATTAAGCCTATGAACAATGACGCTTGGGTCAATCCCGGTGAGATCAGAGGCTTTCCACGCGAATACATCCTTGTTCTCCCTTAGAAAATCAATCATCATGATCTGAGAAGGCCCTGAGAGGTTTGAGCCTATCTGGGTAGTCTTGTCTTTGTTTCCAGGCTCCAGCTCAATGGTGAGGAATTTTTCCGAGGGTTCGATTCTTACCTCAGGGCGAGGAAGTTCGAGCGCCCTTTTCTTTCCCGTCAAACGATCGCCAGAGGCTGGTTCACCCTCTCCCAGCTCGTCTCCTTCTGAGGACGATCCGCCAACGGTCCCTGGGGGAACATTCTCGAGGGGATTCTCCTCGTTGTTTCCTCTCTTCTTCTTATTCTTCTTCTTGTTCAATTTCGCCCTTTTCCGTGCTAGGCTATCCTCGTCCAAGTTGGGGAAATCTACTGACTTCTTGGTGGAACCAATCTGGAAGGTTTTCTCCGCTTTTGGCTTTCTGAGGGACAACATGTAACATTCCCAAGCTTCTCGTACGTTGCACAGTACTTCTCCCACGCCCTCAGAAGTAGGGAATTTAATCTTCTGGTGGTAGGTGGAGATGATGGCTTTGAAATCCACGAGGGCTGGGCGCCCAATTATGATGTTGTAAGGGATGTCAATCTCCACCACCGCGTACGTCACCAAGAGTGTTTTGCGTTGAGGGGTTCGGCCGAATGATGTAGCCAGACGTATTTGCCCTCGTGGGACCACTTCTGAGCCTCCAAAGCCAATGAGGGCTGTTTTGAGAGGCTCGAGCGGGAGATCAACCTTCATTTTTAAGAAAGTAGAGTAAGGCAAAACATTAACTGAGCTTCCACTATCCACCAATACCCTTTTTACAACATGGTTATGAACATCTAAACTAACCACCATGGGGCAATCTGAGGTTACACCCTCCCCATGGGGCGTTACAATATGTTCTAGATCCCTATCATCAAAGCCTATTACATCATTTTCTCTTGATTTTGGAGCGCTTGACCTCTGGATAGCGTAGATAGGCTTGGGCATTGCTGGGCGTTGGTTGTAGCTCCGAACGTGCCTTCGTCGGGAGGCGTTTGAATCCCCTCCTGATGAGCCTCCTGCAATCATGTTTATGACTGCGAAGGGCTCGTTTTCTTGCTCAGGGGCTTTGCCTTTGTTGCCTCGGCGGCTGCTGCTTTCAGGGGGTCCCCTACCCCTTGGGCTCTTTGACCGGGAAGGACTCCTTCTTCTCCTTCCGGAGCGCTCGTTGCATTGTTCATCGTAGCGCTCGAGCACCCGGACAAACTCCTTCAGGTGGTCCCCAGCAACGAGCCTTTGGATTTCAGCCTCCAACTGCCGGCACTCATCCGTGTCGTGCCCTCTCTGCTTGTGGAAGGCGCAGTATTTGTTCGAGCGCCTGAGTGAGTCTGTTTCTCTCATTTTGATGGGTCTTTTGAAGAGCTTTTTATCGGAGAGATTGTAGACTTCTGAATTTGGCCGGGTGAGCGGAATGCGCTCGAATCGACGAGGGGGTGGTGGCGACCTCCTGCGCTCCTGAGGGCGCTCTTTCTTGACTGCCACATCCCGCCCCCGCTCGTGATGAGGTCGCTCATTCCGGGCCGGGCTGTGATGACGGGGACCATTCGTCCCATACATATCTTCGAGCGCGAAAAATGGCTCGGCTATTTCTCTCAGGCCCATGAGGGTTCCAGGCCTTCTCTCCACGATGGCATCAGCAAATTTTTTGCTCACATACTGCTTGTGATCCACAGCCTGGAAGAGCACTGGGATCAAGAAATCCATCGAGGGCCTTTCCACCTGCAAGATCTCCTTATTGAAGCGGGCGAAGAACGAGCGCAGTGATTCGCTCTTGCCCTGCACCACGTTGTAAAGGGCTGTGGGTGCGGTGACTGGTGCCTTCAAAGAGTTGAAGTGGTTGAGGAAGGCATCGGCCAGTTCTTCATATGAGTGGATCGAGCGCGGTGGCAGGCGCTTATACCACTCTTGAGCCATCCCTACCAAGGAAGTGACAAACACTTTTGCCCAGTAATGGCTGGAATGCTCGTAAAGGTGCATGAGATGCACAAAATGATCCAAGTGCTCCGCTGGATCGGTTGTCCCGTCGTATCTGTTGATGGATGTGGGGACTTTGGCCATGCCGGCTTGGGCCATCAAAACTTCTTCGACGAGGGGTGAACCTCTTGCCAGCGGGTGGTATTCGTACGTGCCGAAGTTTTCCTCCGGCTCCTTTCGACGGGGGACCCTTGGGGGAGGGTCCTTGGTGCGGGTACTCCTGGCGTCAACCCGTTCATCCCGAGTATGGGAGATCTGAGTTGAGCGCCCTCGTGAGAGCTGTCCCACCATATCCTTGAGGCCCTGCAGCTGGTCTTGCACAGCCGCGAGGACGTCAGGATTTACTTCCACTTGCTTGTCCTTGTGGGCTCGTGAGCCCCTCCTGGAGACATGAGAGTCTCCTTCGTTTTCGTTCACTCGCTCCGTGGGCTCCTTGTTCCTGCCCACGGAGGCACGCTCGTTGCCCTCTTGCTGGGGCACTTCTCTGGCTGGTGGTAGTGGTGGTTGTGCCCTCAGGACAGCCTGGGCTTCTCTGAGGGGAAAGTTCTGCTGTCCGCCTAAAGGGGCCGCAACCTGAGTGGCCTGCCCAGAGGGAAAGTACATGGAATGGAATCTTTCCCATGCCCCCTGAGCCGCCTGAACCTCACATTGGGCGTAAAGAGCCCGTAATTGTTGGGTGGTCAGTGGAGGTAATTCCACTCCTTCAATCTCCCTGGGGACCACCACTGGGAGCTGGAGTTGTCCGGCATGGTATGGCTGGACCGGCGGCGCCATCATAGCCGGAGTAAGAGTGTAGCCAGGCGGAGGCATCATGTAACCTTGTATTCCAAGGTTCATCTGGGGATGGACCCAGGAATTCTGTGCAAGTGGCGGTGGGACTGGGAGAGAAACTCCTCCCGCGGTGGTGGGAATGGGCATCACCGGCGGTGCAGGCGGCGGCGCAGAAGATTCAGCTGGTGGAGTTAGTCCTGCGGCGGGAGGTGCTCCACCAGCGGCGACAGAAAGAGGTGGTGCTCCACCAGTAGCGGTGGAGGGAAGAACGATGTTTGCATCTTGGGAGGTGTTTTCTCCTCCTCCCACAGCTCCAGATCTTGTTGCAACCATGGCTGTTGAAAGTGAAGATGTGCTTGTTTCTCTACCAACAAAAAGAAAGGAAGAATATGGAAGACTGGTTTCCCACAGACGGCGCCAAAAATGATGGGTCCGGAAATGAGTGGATCCGAATCCAATCACTTTACAATTTATATTTGTGGAGGAAACCACCGGAGCTTCGCTGGAGAAGGGGAAGTGAGTTCAACCTGTTGGGACAAGCACAAGAAAGTCAGAAGGCCAAGCTGGGGGAACTGGGGGTGATACCCAGTTTGGCTCTCCGACGCTCAAGTCAGTTCAGTGTATGAAGAAAATGTAAGTTCAGTCACAGTTGCAGCGATGAAGAAAGCTTAGAGAATGCTTACAGTGTAGAAGATGACTTGGGTTATTTATAGTTGAGGGTCAAGGGCCCTTTGGTCATTTGCCTCAAGTGGTCCTGGCCGAATGTTGCCCTAACACGTGGCGCTGTGAGAGAGAAACCTAGGAGGAATCTTCTGCAAAAGCGACCCAAAAGTTAGTGCTAGCAACAGTGGCAGGTGCGCGGGCATGTACGTTGTGTCAGAGAGCCATGTGGGTGGTTGGTAACGAGGGCTTGAGAGCGCGCTCGTGACAACCTGGAGTCTTGGAGGCCAAGATATCCGCTGAGGGGAATGTTGGCTCCAATTCAAATGACGAGCCAAAGGAGAGGCCACTCTGAGGGAGTGTGACGCTCGAAGAGGGCTCCCTTGGCACGTAGGCGTACCCATCGTTTGATGTGTAGGACGCTCGTGGGAGTGATAGCGCTCGTTGGGCTTAACTCCTGAAGAAGACCTGCGCTCGTTGGTTCCAGTGCTCGTGAACTGATAGTGCAGCCTTGGGGAGACAGATGTCATCATCTCGGTGATGCCACGTGTCTTAATGTGGGACGATCGTATTTTGACCCCATCAGTATCTTCTGATGTCTTCAAAGGAATGCGCGGAAGAAAAACTCTTGTTCCTTTAAATTGGCCGGTTAGGACTTCTGCATCAATTACATTTCTACCAAATCTACGGCATATCAATCTGGTACCATTACATAACCCTATTTTTGGATCAATATTTCTTAGCAGCATGATAGGTGCCCCTTTCTTTAAAGTCAACTTATGTGGTGGAAGATTGCCGGGAGAAAGAGAGTTCAAAAATTCAGGCTGATACAAATTGCTCGTATCATTAGGTACAAAGTCAAATGAAGAGTATGTAACTTCTTCTTCACCCGGAAAGGTTTCAATTACCTTTTCGTTTAGCTTGTTGACCTCATCATTTCGTGGAGTTATAAGAGCTCGATCCATTATATATTCAGGATCATAAGTATGTGAACCGAGATATGGGAAAGTTGCTTGAACCAAACGATTAATCGAGTGTTCTCCTTCCCATGGTATAGCCATAGAACTTGGAATCCTGATCATATTCTCTTCGACAGTAGGTTCTTCACCATTGCCAACACGTAACAAAAAATCTGAGAAAATTAGATCATTATAAGCTCTGATATTTTCTGTTAAATGAAGCACCTTGACATTATTCCACAAATATGACTCCACGATACTTGCTTTCACAGCTTGTGATCTTGTACCTCCAACAACAACAGGAACAACCTGTCTAAAATCTCCTCCCAGTATCATAATTTTACCACCGAATGGCAAGTCAACTCCAATCATTTCTCTAAAAGTTCGATCCACCGTTTCAAATACTCTTTTATCCGCCATGGGTGCTTCATCCCAAATAATTGCTGATGCTCGACTTATTAACTCACTTATTTCAGATTGCTTACTATAATTGCACATAGAGTTGAATGCAAGCTTAATTGGTATTTTAAGCTTCGAGTGCGCCGTTCTACCACCTGGAAGTTGGTTTGCTGCAATCCCTGATGTTGTAGTAGCTAGCATAATATGACCATCTCTACGAAAATTTGCAAGCAAAGCTCGATAAAGGAATGTTTTACCAGTTCCACTAGGACCATCTACGAAAAATACTGCACTATGCTTTTGCAAAATTGCATCCTTGATGGTGTTAAATGCCTCTCTTTGACCAAAATTAAGGTTGGTAGCAGCAATTAAATCATCATCTACGACAGAAATAGAAAGTTCATCCTCAATAAGACTCAAGGCGGTGTTCAAATCTTCACAACCCTCACCTATTTGGGGCAAATCAAAATCCTTTAAGCTGCTATTGTGTTGAAGGAGGATATTATTTATATCACGTAGAAGGCGATTTTGGACAATTAAATGGTTTGCTATACTCGAAGATGGATAGTCCTCAATCATGTACGCATAATTTTCGTCCCATAACCTTCTTAGTCTAGTAGGTTGACAGTACACTAAAATTGTAACAAACAATCTTCTGAGAGCTGAGGGCATCCGAATGCTTCTTGCCTCAACTAAACACTGACGAATACTATCGTCTTCTTCTAGAAGTCCTCGTTTTTCAGCCGCTTGCTTAAATGTCATATAATGGACATTGTCAACAGTTAAAAGATCATCAAATGGTTTAGGCCCCCTAACATGATTGAGCAAAATTCGTAAATAAAACCTTTCCCTTTCATTAGGCGACACAGAATATAACCGTCCAATTACCCTTTGTTGCGACCTTTTCTTACGCCACACCTTTTCCTTCGCTATCCACCGGTACTACTTAGGGAGCTCACTATACAAATACTTAACAGGTTCCCTTACCTCAACATAAACTCTGAAAAATTCAGTTAGCATAGTTCGGGAGTTCCGCTCATCAGAAAGCACATCAGAAATTCTTTGGGAACTATAAAACTGAACTTGCTGCATATTTGGAAGATGAATTTGAAGTCTTACCACGGATTGATAGATCTTGTTCATAGAGAACTTAAATATCATCCACAAAGCTTCCGGAGCACAAATCCATCTTCCATCAACATATTGACTAACCTCATCATAATTAGGCCGTGGACGTACCTCAAACACCACACAATCGGGCCCCTTATAGACATATTTATATAAGTACTTCATGCTCTTTATGCTACTACAAATTTCAACATTGATATGAAAATCATATTTCAATAATAGCCATGGATTATAAGGGACCACCCACCCATTATCAACCATTAATTAAATCCCATCACGATCTAAAGCAACATATCTATAATCATTCCGACGCCGATATACTGGATATGAGTCATTTCCTTGTATAGTACATGAGGCAAATGGCTTAGGATAATTTTTCTTGCAAGGAGCATTTCTATTCTTCTCTCCACATGGCCCATGTATCATGTGTCTCAAAACCGCTTCGTACAACATAGGTTCTTCCTCTTTGTTAGGAATCTCTACTCTCGCTATGTGATCATAAGTGTTAGGGGTATTCAATTTATCACCTTCGTCTAGAATTACTAGCATATGAGCATGAGGAAGACCTCTTTTTTGGAACTCAATAACATGAACATGTGCAACAACCTTCCCCAGAACACCTTTGGCATATATGTCCCTTTTAAGCTCTTCAAATTTTGCCCGAAAAACTCTAGTTAACAAATCAGGTCTATCTTGCGGCGTTTGCCCAGGTTGAAGCTCATTTTGTATTTCTTCCCATGAAGGATTGCATGTCATTGTGATAAACAGATGAGGTTTGCCGAATTTTTGAACCAATGCCATTGCTTCTTGGTAGCGTTGATACATATCGTGAGGGCTACCAATAAATGATGACGGTAAAATTGTACGCCGCCCCAAATTTCCTAAATGATGAAAGATTCAATTATTTCAAAATAATTTGAAAGTATATATAAAAACACAGTGATTGTTATAAAATGAATAAAAAATAAATAAATTTAATTACCAGCATCATCTTCTCCGGCGTTCAAGCAATCCTGAAGACCTTTATATAATTCAGCTCTGATTTCTTGTTGATGCGATCTTATGAATCTGAGCTTTTGTGTTTCGATCTTCACATAGTTATCAACTGCATATTGTTGCAGCAAACGTCCTCCGTACAAAAGAATTGAGGGATTACCCATTCGAATCTAATACAATCAAAGCCAAAAAAATTAACAGATGTTATATTTATGGGAAATTAATACAATAAAATTTAATTATATATTACCTGCAACATATATGCATAGTAATCACAACAAGTGACTCTTGTACCATCAACCGTACGACAATCACTATTCCATCCATATGTACCGTAAGGTAGGAGTAAAGGATATCGCAACGGATCATAATAACCCGAAAACTCTTTAATACCCATTAATTGACCCCCAATTGTTTGAACAACAATATCCCTATTAGTAGCTTCTGCAACTTCTTCACCACCCACTATCAACTTGTGATGTTGTAGGACGAGTGTATTGATTATGTGATATAGGTCGCTATTTAATCAATAACCTACAATCTTGAATGTCAGAACGTTGAGCAAGTTGTCGTAGTGTTTGGACAAAAGGATTATGTCTATCAAGTATGCTCCTAATCTTCTCTACCAACTCCCGATTCAATCCATCGTTTTCCAACAATCGATTTTCAATCTCATGTTCAGTGTCTTATATAAACATGTGAATATATCTTGGTCTCGTTCCAGGCAGTGGCAAAAGTGTACCAATTCTATGATAAATTGAACCATGGGCCCTGAAGGTGCATATACCTTGTCGACCTGTTGCTAAACTTTCATCTAGCTTTACTCCAATCGAAGTAAATGAGAACACGTGATTAAGGGCACTTATATTTTGTCTGAATATCCTTCCCTCCGCTGATTGGTCAGTAAAAAGATTTAAGAGCTCAACAGGTGCAGGAATTTCGGGTAAAGTAATTTTCCCACTATTACAACAAAAATTTTGTGTTTCCCCTTTAAACAACTTAGCCCGACAATAATGACAAATTATTGGAGTTGGTAGATGATATCTAGAATTTTGGTGACCTTCATGAAAATCTCTGGCACAGTTGTGATACGAATTAGAATGTTCACTTCGATGCCTTCTTGTACGCCTTCTGTCATCGGGATCACTACCGTTGTCTGTACCCGTATCCGCATCATCATTATCCTCTTTTGGAAGGCCTGTATCATAACAATTTGATCAATCAATGAAAAGAATAATTCCCAAATGTTAGATTTAAGAAAATATTTTTGTGAATTCATAAGATCAATTAAATAAATTGCAATCCTGGATCTTCGGATTTGGTAATTTCTTCGTCTTCTTGCACGTTCTTTTTCTTGTTCTTCAGGACTAATTGCTTGTCTTCTCTCTCTTGTACGAACACGATGTCTTTCTCTTGCACGCTCAACTTGGGCAGCATTCGCTGCTAGATTTTCTGATGATGAGTCAGATTCCATGAATTTGTTTAGGAGAATTTCACTATAGTCAGCTTCTTCCAGAATAAGGAGACTCGGCCTATAAAACCAATTGAGAAACAAAAAAGGATATAATTTTTAGTTATAATTTGTACATTAACTCAAACCAATTGCACATTAACATATGAACTGACACTGTTAAATGGTGCATATATAATATAGTCAACATATAAATTTACATAGCAGAATAATTTACTTGGTATTAAGACATATAAGAAAGTACACAATGCAAAGAAATTTTGATTATATGATCATTCCGGCATACTTCCGCCTAAAAGTTATATTGATCTAAGATGTTGTATTATTTGACTTTGAAATCTTCCAAATATAATAAAAAAATGATAGATCAAAACACAATATAGATGTCAAAATAACCACAAAACACTGTCCGTGGCCCTGTCAAAATAAAATCAACATTCATTCATAGTCAAAATGAAAATCGATTATTCTTTCACAAAATAGATGTCTCTTATTTTGTAAAGGTCCTTTTTTTTCCTTATTATTTTCTTCTTGTAATCCCAAATTATAAAATTGTTTATATGCTTTTAGATTTTCCACCATGAATCCCCTTTTTTTACAGAATATTACTTCTACAGCAAGGTCACTTTACATTAACAATTGAGGGCAACATAACACAAAACATATAATCAATGCCCCCAAGCAAAACTATGGATTGTGGGCTCCAGCAACTTTACAACATTTATATGATTGCAAAGAAGCGATTTTACATCGTTTAAATGATCACAAAGAGGAAAATGATCTTGATTATGAGGTAGTTGGACTTTACAACCAAGTGGAAAACAGAAAATATAAATTTTTTCTTTATTTTTAATTTGTACATTAACTCAATTGTTGGCATATTCACATTTGAACTAATTCTCTAAAGTTGTGGATACATGAGATATCATACATGTAAGCATACATATAGTTGCATAAAACAACTATTCGATATCTAATATTTGTTGATAGTCCAAACAAAATATTTAAAAGTTGATCTGAGATTTATATATTCTATTTGGGTTTACCAGATATTGGGTCATAAAATTTTCATTAGTTTGAATAGTAAACTAAAGATTACGAATGCAGCACAAAGTGCTCAACAATACTAATCAAACAATCTTCTGTATAATAGTCCAACTTATATACAATTAAATTTGAATATACATACCTTTTTTAGCGAGAAATGTAGCAACCAAGTTGGAATCAGCAACCGGAAGAAAAAAAAATGCGTATCTTCGTATAATCAAATAGGTATCAATAAACTGTGGCAACAACAAAATGATAAGAAAAAATTATAAAGTATGTAATCTACAACTATACGAGAAAATAAACTTTAGTACGGAGTTTCTTTAGGTAGAGTGCCTATGGAAACATGTTTGCCAAACTCAGGTACACAACTATCGGAAATCATATTCAAGATGAAACAAAGTCCGCAACAAAGCTCTCGGTTAAAAATCTGAGGAGATGGAACCGAGAAATCAGAGAAGATTTCAATTAAAAACCACTAAGACAGAGTAGATTGAAATCAAAGAAAATTTCTGTTAAAAATCACTAATTCAAATTGAAATACAATCTGCAACTAAGCATTGCAGCATAATCACCTTACTGAAATAATGAATTCAAATAAACTAAAATTCAACCTCATGTATTAAAGGAAGAAATTAATGAAATATTCAAGCCTGTGAAAATAAGATCAACCAAAACCAGAATCAACACAACATTTTAAACAAAATGAAAATTAAAATGGGGTTTTCCAGTACTCCAATCGTTAAGGCACACCACAAAATTCAAATTCCAAATATCTCAACATCCAACAACATTCAGCCAAAAACTCTTCCAAGTTCTCAAATAAATTCCATTTCTTCAATGGAATTTATTTTGTAGTGTATATTGGCATAATTTCGTTTCTTCCACTTAGCCAAATAGAATGTTGGCGTACGCTATAGTTTTTAGCGGATGCCAACACACCACAGAAGAAATTTGGCTTTAAAATCAAAGAACTCCTTAGAGGCAAAGTGAAACCCACCTTATAGGAAGATCAGATTGAATTAAAGTTCTTGATTCTTAGCAGAAAACTTGCTGTCTTCATCTTCGTCGATGTGGTGTCCATGTTGGATGAAAAACAGTCAGACAGAGTTGTAATGAGTTGGAAAACCGTCTTTGGGCCTATGTACTTTTCCGTGATTCTTAGCGGAAAACTTGATTTCGTCGTCGTCTTCGATTTGCTCTCCGTGTTGGGTGAAGAAAGTAAAAGGAACTCTATAGAATTCTAGAGAGATGAAATTAGTTAAGGTGGTTTTAGATGGTGATGGAGAACGTGGGTTTTATCTTGGAGGTGAAATTACCCATAAAACCTCACTCCTAAACCAATTAAAAATAAATAAAAGGGGTATTTTTTGGTATTCAAATTTTGGTGTGAGAACTACCCGTATCTATGGGAAAATTCTATTTTACCCTCAGTTTTAGAAATCTACAAAATATTTCTTGATATTTGAGAGGATAAATTTGTAATTGACCTAAAATAACTGCCATTTGTGAGTGTAAACAACATTTCTTTTTATAATAGTATAGATGTTGAATTTAAAAAAAAAAAAAAAAAACTAACATTCAATAATAAAATGAAACATAAAAATCTAACTTATTGTGACCAAGAAAATAAAAAAAAAGCGAACTTATTTAGCTAGAATCAGTTTGCGCCTCTATCAATTTCAATTATTTCATTATTCATCATTGGTATGTCGGCATCCCCGTCAGCATCACTGTTGTCGTTACTGAAAATCTCAATTATTTCAAACAAATTGGGTTCTTCTTCCTGAAAAATCCCCTCAAATTGTAACGCCCCAATTTCTGGCTTTCCAGGTACGCGAATTAATTGCCAAATGTGTCTTAACTTCCTAATTGTCCTTAATTTACATTTCTTTAAATTCAAGGACTAAATTGCATAAATATATTCTTGGACTGAATTGATCATTTTCCAAACCTCATATACTTAATTGCATAACTTATGGAACTTGGAGGATTTAGTTGCAAATACCATATTTTTCCAAATATATTACGGTGTATGCATTTCTTCCACATTCTTCACCTCATTTTTCATCAAGAATCATCCCCATTTTTGCTTCCACTTCCCACGATGTAACAACAAAAGAGGAAGAAGAAGGGTTCACCCCTTTCAAGCTAATATTTTGGAGGGATTGAGAGTCATGGATCATCATCATCATCATCTCAACTTCATCTTCATCTCCTAGGTTCTTCAAAGGAAGGGAGGGAAGTAATCATGATTTCTTGAAATTTATATATGAAGCTAGCGTTAGAATTTGTATAAAATAGCTTGTGTTTTAATTGTTAGAAGCATGATTAATGGTGTTAGACTTGATTTCATACATAAATCTTGGGAATTATGAAGTTATATGATGAGTTTATATATGAGTTTGAAGTTAAGGATTTGAGATGATCAAACATGATTATGTGTTTATATTGGCTTTTATTGTATCCTAGACATGAGAACATATTCCCTATATAAACTATAACATGTGAGATTGAATCATGGTGATTATGAAGGAGACTTGATGATATTTTGTGCCTCCCCTGTTCTTCATCCTCTGTTCTGTATCTACTGCGTAACGGGAACGGCCCTTCCCGTTCCCTTTGTATTTGTGGAACGGCCTTTCCCATAGTTTGAATAATGTGCCAGGCGGCGAGGACGGGAACGACCGTTCCCACTTTGTTTCACAGACGGGAACGGCCGTTCCCATCTTCGGGGAGCCCGACAAGTGGGAACGACCATTCCCACTTTACACTTAAACCTGGAACGGTCGTTCCCAGCTCTCTGGAAGTGCAGAAAGTTTCTGCATAAAATGGAGAATTCCAAATCCTTTTCTTTACCTTTAATTAACCCTAATATACTATTATATGATCAATATCATGCCATAATATGAATATATTATGCTACATTGTTCATGGCATGCTTATTTGGTAACATTATCAAGTTATGGTCTAATGAGGGCACAAATGTTTCTATTCCTTGCCAGTTATTCTCTGGAATAGAGGTCGGGATCAACGAGCATGTTCACGCATTCATGAATCGTCGTGTCACTCGCTAGCAAGCAAGCCAGGTCATGCCAAGCCATGCACGTACCGTGATTATCGTGTCATTATCAGGATCGTGCAAAGCAAGTCGGGTACCGTGTACATGCGTTCTCCTGGTAAGGTCCTCCTTATTGAGGGCGCTGGGCTGGTCTTCGGGCTGGCGGTTGTCCGTCCAACCACAGGAATAACGCGTTCTCCTGGCCAGGTCCCCCTTAGTGAGGACGCTGGGCTGGTCTTCGGGCTGGTGGTTGTCCGTCCAACCACAGGAAGAACAAAGTCCTATCGTGTTATCGTGAATGGTGAGGGCTCGCTACCTTCCCATTATCGTGTTATCGTGATTGGAGTGATGGAGTGATTGGAGATTGGTGTGATTGTAGTGATGGTGGTTATTGGTGTAATAGGGTTCATGGGAGTGATGAAGTTATTCGTGAAATCGATATACATGTCGTGTTCTTGCAGGTATATTCTAGGCAGGAATCAAGCTGAGTCGAGCCTTGCAGTCGAGCCACATGGTGCATCTGTTTATTTATCATTTCAAAGAAATTATTGTCAATATTACTTGTTATGTATTTTTAGGAGATGATAAGGTATTGATATGTAAATTCCGAATATGAATTACTTGATAAATGGTAGATAGTATAGCATGCTTCCGCTTTGTCCTGTTGCATGTATGAGTTAGGCTCGTCTAGCTTGTTGTTTTCTTTGCATTGTAACCTGTTCGCTATAGGTTGATTCATGTATGGACTGACCATTTCATATGTGGATCGACCTGTAGTGCGGGGGTGTGGCATCTCTACGTGTTGGGGTGCTACACAAATATTCCAACTAGAGCATCCCGTCGAGGATCTCCTTCAAAGTAATAGGCTCTTGCAATTGGAAAATCCTTCAAAGTAATAGGCTCTGAATTCTGATGAATTTTGAGCTCTGTTTCGTGGGAATTCTAGGGCTCTGCGTCGTGGGTATAATCCAGACTAGTAATTGTGGCACACTCGTTGCGTGTGCAAATTAATTTTTTTTATGATTTAAATATATTAAAAATAATTTTTATATTAATATATATTTTATAATTATTTTTAATATATTTATTAAATTATAATAAATAAATAGCATGAAAAAATAATATACCAAACAACATTATCTTTAAAAAAAGATAAAAATTATATATTAAAGAAAAAAAATTAAAATGAGATAAGAGAAAAGATAAGTTAGAAATATATTTTTGAAGTGATAAAATAAATAAATAGAGAAAAAAAAGAGAAAAGAACGTGAGAGAAGAAAACGGATAAACATAAATAAAGAAAAAAAAAAGAAGAGGAATTTAAAAATAAGAAAAGAGGACACCAAGAGATCAGGGTCTCGTGCTCAATAATAGAGTACATATGATTTCTGGCTTCCGTGGTAGACTTGAGAAAAGAAGTTATCTAATTTCTTTTTTTTAATAAATAATAATGGCAAAAAATTTATAAATAAATCAAAGATTTGGGTAAATAAGTAAATTACCAATACCGATAAAACTCATGATTTCTCAAACACGACATTTTGTCATGTGAAAGAAAACCAACAAAATCTTCTCTATCCTACGGGCCGAAGAGATTTTGGCAGAAAAACCAACATGAAAAGTAAATGACAGATTTTGAGAGTTAATTAATATTATCTGTCAGATTATATAAAAGTAAGCGAGCTCAAAGTGGTTAAGAAAGGAGAATTTACAATCTCTAAGTTCTCCGATCAGAGAAGTGTAGAGAAAGGAGAATAAATGATTGAGAAAGGATAATTTATCATTAGTAGTCCAATAAATCGCCTAGATTCGATCTTTTTCTTTTTCCTCATGCCCAATTTCAACATATTTATGTTTTTATTGTTTTATTTCTATTTTTGAAAATTGTATTATAGTCTCTTAATTGTCTAATCAATGAAGTGGTATAAATACTTTTGATAAGTTGTAAAGAAAAATGAATTCACAGTTTTGAGTTGTCCAATCAATAAAGTGATACAGAAAGGAGAATTTGCATTCTCTAAATCGTCCAATCAATGAAGTGGTAGAGAAAGAAAAATTTGTGGTAGGTTCGGTTTTTCTTTTATCTCAGTTGTCTTTTATCTTCTTTTAGAATGTAATTAGTTTTCTTCTGGAAAAATTTTAGATTCTTTGTCTTTTATCTCAGTTTTCTTTTAGAACTCCATTATCATAGGTGAGTTTTTGGAACTTTTAGATTTTGTAATTCTTTTCCAACAACACTATGAAGAAGTGGTAAAGAAAGAGAATTTGAAATCTCTTCACTCTTTTCCTTTTACTCGGTTTTCTTTTGGAATACAATTAATCCCGACTATTATAGATGGTTTTTTGGGATTTTTAGATTAATTTTTTACAAGTTTTTGGGAATCTTTATGAATAAACCACTGTTACAAAAAGAATAAATTACATTAGTTGTTCAGCTTTGGTGTTTCCCTTTTACTCAGTTTTCTTGTAGAACACAGGCTTGGTGTTTTCCTTTTACTCAAGTTTATTTTTAGAACACAATATTATACGTGGTTTCTTAGGAAATTTTAAATTCTGTAATTTTTTGTAGTTCCTTGAGAACGTTTATGAATAAAGACTGCAAAAAAAAAAAAAAAAAAATACATACAAAAGAATAAAACATATCAGAAATTATTTTTGCACGGAGGGACTACGTGCAGGATTGCTGATATTATATATGAATATAACATATATATATATATATATATATATATAATAAAAGAAAAAAAATTGAGATGGATCTAGAGAAAAGAGAAGTCTAATAAAATATGGTTGTGGGGATAAAACTAAATAAGGGCAATTTACATCTGGGTCCCCTGAGGTTTGGCGTAATTACAAATTAATCCCCGCACTTCCAGAAATTACATACAACTACCCTACTGTTTCCTTCCGTTAGAGATCCCTAGACGCCGTTATAGTTCCGTCCAAAAAATTATCCTGAATATTACAAAAGAGTCCCTGTATTTTACAAAATGTTACAAAACGAGCCCTCAAGAATACCCTGAGTTGGATGGAACTATAACGGCGTCCAGGGACCTCTAACGGAAGGAAACAGTAGGGTAGTTGTATGTAATTTCTGGAAGTGCAGGGATTAATTTGTAATTACGCCAAACCTCAGGGGACCCACATGTAAATTGCCCAAATAAATAAATAAAGAATGCTAAGAGAATAAAAGATATTGAGCAAAATAAATAAATAAATAAAAAGTAAAGAATCAAGAGTTTAAGAGATTAAAACGGTAACTATCTTAGAGGTGGACGCGAAACGGGTAAATTAGGATTTGGAGAGTTTGAAATCGGGAATGGAATATTAATACCCGATCATGATGTGGTATAACCAACCTCCGATTATAACCATCACCATGATCAATTGGGATGGCCAGTATCATAATAGCCATTGGTGCAAGCCTCCCAATCTACTACTTAAGCGTACCGTCAGGGCCCAACATGTGATTCAAGATGGATTCAAGAGCTTGCATTGATTCAAGATGGATTCAAGATTTCCGAAATTTGCATTTGATTCTAGATTTCAGAAGTGCATAAGGCACTTATGATTCAACAAATCAGAACTTTGATCAGAACGACATATCTTTAAACAAAACAGAATTTTCAAAAAACATGATTTTTAAGAAAAATAAAATATCTTTGAGCAAAACAGAGTATCTTTAAGTAAAACAAAATATCTTTAAAGCAAAAATGTGACACCCTACATGGACGGCCCCACATCTCCCGCACCGTGAACCCGGTCCACCCATGAAATGGAAAATCCATACATGAACAAAATTCACAGTGAACGGAAACAGAACAAAAGCAACCCTGTGTTACGCGGGACTAGACCCTGTACCAACAAATCAACCGAACAGGAATGAGGAAGCAAGACAATCAATTAATCAAGATAATAATATGAATATAATTCAAACAGGAAGTAAATACGGGTTCAACTAAATCTAGAACCTGTCCTAACCTATCCCGAAACAATACAAAGCAATAACATATAAACGAGAGCCCTAGAAACCTGTCCCGAGTCCAATACAGTAAAGTAAAGATACAAGGTGGCCTACAAGGCCCGATTACAAAGCAGGAAAGAAATGTGGTATAATGCAAGGTGTGTACAGGACCAAGACTCGAACAAAGACCTCAACAGACTCCCGCCTAACTACCATTGAACCTGCAAGACAGACACTAAAAACAACGAGAGGGAGGGGTCAGCCAACTGATTGAGTGAAGGGTTAACACACGCATATATATATATAAACAGGCAGTCAGGCAGGCGTACTCCCACTATACGTGATTTGTTATTAAAACAGGTAATAGGAATCAGGCGTCAATTAACACGTACAGGTGGAATTACGTCGAAGCATGCAATCAGGTAAGCAGGATATATAATGCATTTGTCGATATCCGTATGACCTCTGTTGATGCCCGTTTTACCTTAACAATCCACAAGCTCCAGCTGCTGAACAGGGACTGGGGGCATGCCAGAGGTTACGGATATCTATGTATTACATTTTAGGGGACCTGGCGAGAATGGGTGCTTATTCCATCCTGGACTCCACTTATCACTTATTACACGACAGGAACAAGCAGGTATACAGGAAACAAGTAGGAAATCACGATTTAGTTCAATTATCAATTACTCCTTTCTCCGGGTGCAATGTGACTGGTAGCTAGCCCTTACATCCGCGATGAAAATAGTGGACTGCGGGTTCATGACTCCCGAGACCGGAATTCCATCAATCCGTCAAACCTCCTGATGGACATCCGGGTTGCTCCAACAAGATGGAGCTCATGCAAGAGTTCACCGTCGGTCCGATGCCTCCCCGGTTAGCTCAATACACAAGCCCCTGGGCCCACGAACAAGTATAAGATCCACACCAGCTAGCCCAGCGCTAGGAAAGTCGGGGGCAATAACAATATCTAGCAAAACAAGTTCAAGGTTAACACTACACAGTTTATAAAGTATTTTCGGTACATAGCCGGTATAAAAGATATGGGTAGTTTTAAATGAAAACCATTTGGTTTATTTAAAGAATGCAAGGTTATAGGTCGTTTATAAAAGAAAACCTTCACCTCCAAGTGCAAGAAAGACCAAGAGAAGAACCACGAAACTAGAAAGTCTCCACCGAGGAGATCACTGTACAAGAAAGGAAACACGGTGTACTTGTGAGACACGACTCAAAATGGTACCAAGTAGGACACACGGCAAATGTTCATGATGTGGTGTACGTGTCCTGGTATGATTCAATATGAAATCAATCATAAAATGTTATGGATTGAAGTGATCGTGTTCATGTGCACAATTAAATACCATCAAGTACAAATGAAATGCAACAAATAGCCTTTACTAGAATATGAACACGTATCACGTTTAATTACTAAAATTAAATCATATAATTACAAAACATATTTAATATAAAAATTCACATTCTTAATATATCAAATCATAGCAATGCATGTCAATTATTAACACTTACAAACACAAAACAAATAAGAAACGAAACCAGAAACGAAAACGAAAGAAAGGAAAAACGAGGCAAACTACCTCTCAAACCCAAGGGGGTAATGGGGGTTATGTTAGTAATAGTGCCCTAGAAAGCCAATTGTATATCCGCTTTGTGCTTTTCCTTATTGTAATCACAGAAAATCTTTGAATAAAATAACGTATTGAGGCAACACTTCTTTATATGCTCTTGTTTGGTATGCGTTTACTTTAGCTATGCATGTATGAGAACTCCCCTAATCCTGATGACTTTAGGACTCTACCATTTAGGTGAAATGGTTCATGAAACGAGCCCTATATTACATAAGTCATGATTAGTAAAATACTCCAAGCCGATGAGTCCTACAGACAGTGGAAGTGTCAACCTGACTTCTCTAAGGCTTGCTTGTGGGATCACGCCCTTAAGAAGGACCACCTTGTTTCATGGAGGTGCAAAGTGTATAGTTGATACGTGCGTGATACATGAGGGTGCTTACTTTAATAAGTAAGTCCACTGAGGTGCCCCGTGTGAGAATATTCCTACATGGGAAAGGAAGTTTCTATTTCAGGAAATGGAAACTTCCAGATTAGGAAATATCTCACGAGTCATTGATGTGATTAATTGATCCTTAGACTTGAGGTTCCTTGTCACTTTATGAGTTAACTCTGTAGTCTTAGGTATAAGCTTTAAAGGGTGTCGCCTTAGACAACTGATTCAAGGCTTATGCTGGGGCTGCACAAGTGATTCATGAAAGTGAATGAGAATCAAGAAAGGACCTACACTTGCATTTGCAAGGTGATCTCTTATTGTGTAAGTCGTTTATATGCCATATGGAGTCCTTGGCCAAGGCAGTAGATTAAGACATCAAGAAAAGGGTTTCTTGGATTGAGATCAAGTGGATATGAAATGCACTTAGCTTTAAGACCGGATTATTAGGGTTCTAATTATTCCCTTACCCTAGATCTTGGTTGAGAGATAGTAAGTAGGAGGATTGTATCTCACATGAATCAATGACTTAAAGGTTCTGTCGAATCCGAACATTCCAATTCAGCTAGGGGTTAAACACCTGTTGCTAGACTATGGTCGTTTAATCTGTGAACTGATTAATTAATTAGCGAATTAATTAATTAGGGTCACTGCTAATTGAATTGAGAACCTAGAGGCTCACACACAACAACTTGGTTACATGAGTTGAGGCTTTAAAATGATTAAACGAGTTAATTGGACCGAGAGGGTTCCACACGTGTGAAACCACACGTGTGGGTCACGTGAGTGACACGTGTCATTATCACACGTGTCTCACGTGAATATATATATATTAAATAATTAATTTGTTAATTATTTAATAGACTTTGGTTTAATTTTGAATTAAAAAGAAAGTCTTATTTTGGAGAAAAATAATCTAGTTAATTAATTACGAATTAATTAATTAGATAAAATAAGTTATTTATTTTAAATAAATAAAGTATAAAATTATCCAAAAATAGTTTGGATATTTTAGCTCTCTTAAAAGTTGACTTGAATTAGAATTCAAAGTCAAAGTTGGAAAATACTTGATGATCAAGTAATAGGAGAGAGAGACCAAAACCCTAGCCCATAAGGACTAGGATTTTCGGCCAACCCTCCTTCCTATATATAGGGGAGCTCGAGCTCCCCTTGAGGCTAATTGATGATCTTCTTTTGGTTCATGTGTTGAACACCATCCTTTCTCCAAGATAAATTAAACCCTAGGTTAAGCCTAAACACTAACTAGAGAACTAGCATCCTTACTAGTTAGATTGTGATCAAGTTGGTGGACTATCTCTAGAGAGCTTCAAGTTAGAAGTTTGAAGATTCGAGCTTTACCAAGGAGAGGGGATCAAGCCGCGAGAAGAGCGTTCTTTGGTGGCTTGAAACGCTTCAAGAAAGATAATTAAGAAAGTAAGTTTCCTTTTGCGATTGCGAGCCTAAGATCCTTTTGTTGGAAAAATTTTAAATTTCCGCTGCTTTTCTGATTCCGTTTTCCAACAAGTAGTATCAAAGCCACCTCGTTATTCGTGTTTCTGATTCGTCTCAATTATACTGAATTTGGTAAAAATTCTTAGGCTTGATGCGTTTGAGTATTTGTAATTGTTTTAGAAAGCCTGAATTACGAAACTGTATTTTTTCCTGAAAGTTTCTGAAAATTGGTTTATGCAAAATTTAATTTGTGAAAAACTATTTTAGATTTGAAACTGTATAAACTGTTTTTGGATTTCTTAGATTGGTTTTGCTTTTGAACGAAAACACGAAAGGGAAACCCGGATTACGACGAACACGCGAAACCCCGCGCGTGAAGGCGTCGCTCGTGAGGGCTTCACGCGCACCGCCCGCCTTCCCAGGTGCGCGCATGGGCGACACCGCCCAGCACCCTCCCGCAACCGCGCGGGAGGCCTTCCGGACGCGCCTAGGCGCGCCCGCCCGAGATCGCCCAGAAGCTGGGCGATAGGACCGCGCGCGCTCCAATTTTTTATTTTAATTTTAAAATTTTATTTTATGGATATTTATTTTAATTTTTGAATAAAACTTAAAATTGGAATTTTTGAGAAATAGAAACGGTTTATATTTTGGGAAAATACATCTTTAATAAAATTATTATTTTTCAGAAATTAATTAGAATTTTATATGTTTTGTTAATTTGGGATTTATTGAAAACTTTTATAAATAAGACTCGCATCAAGTCGTGTTTTAAGTCATTAGGACTTGAAACGGGATTTTTAATTTGTTGGCTAAATTTAAATTCTCGCAAAAGCATGTTAGGTGATCATGGGTTTAGACTTATGTATGGTTTTAATTTATGCACATGGATGGTTTAAATTGGGGTTGGAGCCCTATAATTGCGTTTTTCAATTGAGGTTGGAGCCTCACTTATGTGCGTACTGTTATGTGATTTATTATGTGGCTTTCCATATTACAGTTTTTTAGGCCGGGGTATGCCCCGTGTAATTGTCTAAGGCGAATATGAAGATTGAGCCTTATTACTTTATGTCTTTTTCTTTTTATTGTAATTTGAGAGTAGAGATAGGTGGTGAGGTTTTATTTTCATTTTGGAGACAATGCACCCATGGAGTAAGATGGACCACATTCAAGTAACAAGGAGGCCATAAGTGAAGACCCCTCAAAATGTTAGGGAGGGAAATCTCCATTGTAAAAATATAATAGAGATAGGGCTCGTATTTTGTTACAGCTTTCCCTTATGTGATTTAAACTGTTTATGTGGCATGTATGTTAGAACTTGTGATTGTGGAGTGGCTCCCACATATCACGCATAAGATAGGTAGAACCCATGATCATTACATGTTAGTATCATGCTAGGACATGTTATCTGTTTATGTGCTTGTTTGAAATGCATTTAAGTGTACTTGCATTAATCTAGACTAATAAAATTGGATAACATATATGTTGGTGAGGTCGAACCGGACAACTCTCTGGTTGATTCGAAAATTCCCATTAAATATTAAGCTAATTTCGAACAAATAAGTGTTTAATTCGAGATGTAAATTTTGAATTAAATTCCTAGCATTCCATCAATAGGTTTTAAGTTTAGTAAGTGAAGCTAGTTATTGTCTGCGAGTCGTGGGATAACTAGTGGAGCTTATTAGTTCTTAGTTACCTAATTAATCATTTTATATGATCAATATTTCGTGATCAATTTTGGCAAGGGCGATGTCCGCGAGTCGTGGGTCGTTCGAACTAAGTTTTGATCATGATCTTATGATTGATGGGTCTAGCTTAACGCCTAAGTAAATATGGATGTCGCACGAGTCGTGGGTCCATATTGAAAGATAGGTAATGCAAAAACAATTACTAAGAGTTCTAAAGGTGTTAGAATTGGTAAGTTGTACCTACCTAGGGTTTTACTTAGAATGTCCGCGAGTCGTGGGTTCTAGGTAAAATGCCTAGGATCTTAGTACCCATTGGGAAACGTGTTCCTCTTAGATCTTTGGGAATTATAGATCTTTGAAAAACAGTGGGAGCTACATTAGATTAAAGACCTTATCTTTTGTATATCGTTATAATTCAGCATGCTCACTAGTTCTCTGTTTACCATTTAGGTCGTAGATTCTGTGATTCTCTACGTGTTTTGAAATGGCAACCAAAAACCCTCTTGTATCGATCCTCGAGTCAAACAAGTTGACTGGTCCCAACTATTCTGATTGGCTGAGGATTCTAAAAAATCATTTTAGATTCTGAGAAGAGAACTTATGTTCTCTTCGAAGGGGAGCCTAGTCCCGAAGGGGAGGTGCCCACTCGGGCCGAGCGGGACGCGATTCAGAAGTGGAAGGATGATAATCTCCAAGCCCGTTGCCTTATGTTGGTAAATATGTTTCCGGACTTACAAAGGCAACATGAGGCCATGGAATTCGCTTGGGAGATTTACGACCACTTAGAGCAACTTTACCGCCCTCATGAACGTGTTACAAGGTATAACACTTCAAAGGAATTGTTCCACTTAAAAATGAGGGAAGGTTCTAGTGTCCATGAGTATGGACTCAAGTTTCTCGCCCTTACTGAGAAACTTGCTTCCATGGATATGCCACTGAAAGATGAGCTTTCAGTGGATTTGTTGCTAGCTTCGCTCCCACCATCATTTAACCCATTTGTCCTTAACTTCACTATGAATCATGCTGGTGCTACTGTAGCTGAGCTGATTAGTCAGCTTGTGACTGCTGAAAGCACGATCAAGAAGGACAGTAAGGTTTTGATGGTGAATGCTCCATCTTCCTCTTCTGGGCCTTCTAAAGGTAAGGGCAAGAAAGCCCAAAAGAAGAAGAAGAAACCCCTTAGGCCCACTGGTGGCGTTTCGAAGGGGAAGGCCCAAAAGAAGAAGCGTGATAAGAAAGAGGATGTTTGCTTCCATTGTGGCAAAGCGGGACATTGGAGGAGAAACTGTCCAGAGTACAAGGCTACTCTAAAGAAAGGTATGTTTCTCGTTGAAATAAATCTTTCTATTAATTCTAGTTCTTGGGTACTTGATACCGGTTGTGGAACTCATATCTGTAATGATGTACAGATGCTAAGTGAAGTCCAACAACTCAAAGAAGGACAATGTGTCTTGAAGATCGGTGATGGCTCAAACGTTGAAGCTCGAGCTTTAGGCACAATTAGAATAGATTTAGGTAGTTTTCAGTTAGTCTTAAATAAAGTCCTTTATGTACTGAGCATTATTCGTAATATAATTTCAGTTCCAATTTTAGATTGTGAAGGTTATGAAACTTATATTAAGAATGGTAAATACTTTATCAAACGGAACAACTCTTCCGTTCACATCGGTACTCTAAGTAATGGACTTTATCTAACTCAGAATATCAATATTATGAATATACAACGAGAAACTAAACCTAAGAGAGATGACAAAGTTTCAACTCCCTTATGGCATGCTAGATTAGGACACATTTCCAAGAACAGAATTAGCAAGATAAACACTTGAGGATCATTCTCTGAAAATGATCTCAAAGAGTTGACTTCTTGTAAATCCTGTCTCAAAGGAAAAATATCAAAAGTCCCTTTTAAAGGAACTATGGAACGTGCCACTAAGGTTTTGGATTTGATCCATTCTGATGTTTGTGGACCGCTTAGTGTAAGCACTAGAAACAATCATCAGTATTTCATAACCTTTCTCCGCCGCCGGCTGGTTCTCGAGTCGGGGCCAATGCCACCCGCTACGTTCCATCATTCTAAGCAACTTCCGTGAAGGAACCACCACCAAAACCGGTCGGAAAAAGGTCCCAAATCGTCGCCGAAAGTCCGTCGGTGCGCCACTCGCCGGTTCAGCCATCTCCGCCGTGATTCGCTCAAAAAGGAGGCCGGAAATGAGTTCAGGGGGTCGAAATAAGTCGGAAACCACCAAGGCTCGTCGGAAAACGCCGCCGGAAAGCGGCGGAAGAAGCCGCTACTGTAGCGCCGCCGCCTGTCGTGAAGTTCAGGCGGCGCGTGCGGCACCGTCCGGCTACCGTTGGCCATGCCGCTTGAACTGGGGGTTGCGCCGGAATGTGCTTTATCTGGGTAGGAGGCGCGTGTCACCGGAATGTCGCCGGAAACCGCCGCGAAGGGGCGGCTCTCCGTTCCGCCGCAGCTGCTGTGCCGTAGCGCCACCACCGCTGACTTTTAGCATCCGATTCTTGTACCATCGTGACGGGCTCGTCGAGCTGATAAATTTCCACTACTCACACTTCGAATTCCGTCGAGAAACGAGCGAGAACGGGCTTGTGCGTGTAATTACACCTTGACTGCGTGAATAGTGCTGATCGCTGGAGAAATACGCTAAGGCTGGAGCTGAAGTTCTGGCACGTAAAACGAGGATCCGGAGTATATATCTCGGGTCCTCGTACACTAAAACGATCGGAAGAGCGGGCTAGCGAAGTCAGAATGGGGTAAACTTAGAGTCTACGGACTCGTTTCGATGCCCCGAACGCAAAACAGGGGTCAAAAAGGTCGAACTCTCGACCGAACGAGAAATGACCGAAAAACCCCTTAAAAGAGAAAATTACAAACAAGCCCCTAAACTCTTAAAGAGTTCAAAATAGGGCCACGCAAAACACAAAATCGCATAATTAATCACATAAAAAGGTTGGAACGTGGCGTACCTTATACGTCGAACAAGCGGGGTGTCACAATCTCCCCTCCTTCAAAAGGACCTGTCCTCATGTCCTATTACTGAGTCGTAAAGTTTCGAACTGGAATACTTCAGTCCATCTCCTGAAATCGTGTAGAGTCATCGCCCTGACAGTGAAGTTTACTCCCACGGATTGCATCAACTCCCTGTAGAGTTCCGTAGTCACAGAGGTTTGTTCAAACACTTGACCGTTGGTCGCTTCAAACTCGTTCGATCCTTACTAGGCCACTGCACCCAAAGCTCGATACCGTCGCTTCTTCACCAGTTGCAAACCAACACCAGGCCACACTCAACTCAGCCGCGACAAACAAGAGAGAATCCCATCTCTCAGCATGCAAGAGAGAGAGCCCCGTCTCCCCGCACATAAAAAGAGAGAACCCCGTCCCTCAGGCACAGAATTGAGAGAACCCCGTCTCTCAACCACTAAATCGAGAGAGCCTCGTCTCTCAACCTAAGTTTGGCAGATTTCCACATCTTCCAAACATTCTAGTTTGAGAAAATCCAGCATTTCTCAAACCCTAGATTCGAGAGAATCCAACATCTCCCAAACATCTAACTCCAAGAGAATCCAGCATCTCTTCCTCATATAATTTAAAAAGAATCCAACATCTTTCTATCACATAAATAGGGAGAATCCCACATCTCCCTAACACGTAAATAGAGAGATCTCAACAACTCTCTAGCACACAAGTTCACTTACTCAGCATTCAAACAGACACGCATCGAAGTAAACACTGGATGCAACATGAGATGCATGTTTAGTGTTGCGCCCCGACCCGGGGCCTCCATATACCCACGGGACCGGGCGTCAGGTGATACCAACCACTCCACATTACCTATATAAACACTAATACAAAACCCATATCTAATTCAGAAATATATTACATTAAGGTACAGTGTCAACACACTTATTTACAACCCTTATTGTCCAAGATGAAAAGTATTGTACATTATTCGTCACCCTAGGTTGACTAGACTATCTCAGCCACCAATATTTACACATGAGATGTAGTCACTACTTTATTCAAACCAATATGTACGCTATGCACAGTATCACCCTTAGCTCAATTCCCATTTCCAGCATCGCGTCCTCTAATAACACATTCTGGAGAACAAAACAAAATAGAGGGAATATAGGGTGAGTCAAATGACTCAGTGGGCACAATAATCAAGAACAGAAAGATAACAGAGCAGATCAGAAGAATAATGATAACAACGATAACAGAAATGAAGAGTAGGATAAACAGATAATGTTCACTGAGGGTCAAATGTTATAGGTCCCGCCTTGTATCGTCTTCCCAGATGATCAATCCAGGCAGTAGTCAGTGGCAGTGGGCAGTACAGAGACCAGCGACGCACGCATGGTCATTCCCAGGGAGCGACCCTAGGAATTAACGAACTTTGGGGTCCCCACAGTCGTTATTCTCCTTCACATTGGTTTACAGAATCGGTTACAGAATCAGGCTTAGGTAGGTTTAGGGTAGGCTTACAGCTCAAAAAAAATGGCTATCAATCAGAGGCTCAGAACACAAGGCAGTGAACATGCAGTAGGCAGTACAACAACAGTTCAATGAACAGATCAACAGACAGTAACATATTAACCAACAGTTTCAGAGAATGGATCAGTAAACAGTTCAAAATGTAATTCAGACAATTTAAAGAGCAGTGCCAAAAACAAGTCAAGGAACAGTCCAAGAATAATAGAAGCAGACAGAAAGAATAGAAGCAGATAGAATAAAAGAAATAAAGAGAAAGAATCATGATACGAGGATTATGTTTTGTCTCCAGCAAGAAGGGGTTATTCCCACCTGTCGGTCAGGGCTGTTGAGCTTCGTAGTCTGTTTACTGCTGCCCTAAATTACCTGACAAGAATAAGGTAATTAGCTAAGCTCATATTCTATTGTTCGTTATTAATAATTTCTAAAACACTAATTTCTATAATATCTCGATATCAATTGGTTAGTCTTGACGTGTTTAATAATAATTCTGTTTATTAATAACTCACTCTCAATGTAATTAATAATAACTCATTTAATAAGGAATTATATAAAATTATCGTACATTTTTATTAACATTTATATAAATTCTAATAGATATTTAAACATTCTTATCAAATATCACTTAGTCTTGGTATTAATCTAATTGGTCCAATAGATTCCCTCATGTGGGTCCATGTCAAAGTCCTGGTCAGAATAAATTTAAATTCAAAGGTTAAACTTTAATTATTCTTTACAATTAATTAGTTGCAATCATTATTATAATGACAATAATCACGATAATTATTATTGTACCTATTTCACATCCATTTAATGTAGCAGATGTGGTTGTTAATATTATTATTACTTATTACGTTTATGAATATAAGTATAAACATAAGTATAGCTATTAAAATATTTATAATGGTAATAATGATTACCGAGAGCCATTCACCATTGTTGAAGTTGAAATGTTACAGTGGTTGTTGTTATTATTATTATGATTATCATATTACATAATAATAATAATAAATTATTATTATTATTATTATTATTATTATTATTATTATTATTATTATTATTATTATTATTCAGTTTATACAGAATTAAGTCCCAATCGTAATAATCGTCTACCGAATTATCAATATTTTCGTACAGATAGGTTCAGGAGATCATAAATAATCTTCTGGTATTTTTCCGGCAAATCACCGCCGCCTACCGCCGCCGGACCACCACCTCACGTCACCGGAAAATTCCCAAAAATAACTAAAATGACCGTCTTTTTACGCTCATTAACAATATTCAGTCAATTTAAGCTTATAATCTCAGGTTAGGGATTAATTCAAGAACCCCCTTTTATTTCTAACCTCAAACCCTAGAAATTTGAACCCAAATTAAACATGATTTAGCTAGAATTAATTCAAATTGATTTCAGATATATATTACTCAATTCGAATCCTCTAAGACCCACCTTCAAGTTATCAGAAAATAGCCAGAAAAGACGAACCCTGTTCACCGCGATTTGCTCAGCACCACCGCACTTCTGCCCTTGCGATCTTTATACTCTAAATATCGGCTATGGACTCGTCTTGGCAAGCTCTCCAATTCCCCTATGGTTTCCGGTAGAATTTTCGGCCAAATCTCCTCTGTCGGTAAAGCTTCGAATTTAACTTTCGACTTAACTTTCTCTCTCGTCTCTGGAGGAATCTTGAAGATGACCGCGGATTCGGGTTCTCCTCGTCGAGACGTTCGAAAAACACTATGGGTTGCTAAGGTTTTGCTGAGGTTCACCGGAGTTAGAAATTGGCGGTGCTTTCTCGTCTGATGAAGGGGGGCCGATTGTGTGTGTCTTAAGGTATGGAGTGTGTATGTTTTTAGGTATAGGGTTAAATGAATTAAATGAGGGGTTGGGGCTATTTTTATCAGACGCATTGTGCGTCTGATTTAGTTTTCCTTTTCTTTTCTTTTCTTTTTTTTTTTTCTTTTACCCTAAACTTTCCTAAATTCTATTTTCACCCCCAAAACTTCTAACATTATTTATCTAAGCCCAATAACCTAATCAATACTATATTAATATTTCACAAACACACAAATATAAAATATTCTCGATTATGATAATTTACGGGGTGCCACATTCTTCCCTCCTTAAAAGAATCTGGTCCCCAGATTCGTACCTGTATCGTCGAATAACTCAGGATATTGTTTCTGCATTACGTCCTCTCGTTCCCACGTTGCTTCCTCTACATCGTGATTTCTCCATAACACTTTTACTTGAGGGATCTTCTTGTTTCGAAGTTCTTGAAATTTTCGATCTAGAATACGTACAGGAAGCTCTTCATAGGTTAGATTTTCTTCTAAGGGGACGTCATTGAGTGGTATGATGTGGTTTTCATCCGGGTAGTACTTTCGTAGTTGCGATACGTGAAACACGTTGTGGATTTCGGTGAGATTAGCAGGTAAAAGAAGACGGTAAGCTACAGGGCCTATTCTATTTAGGATCTCGAAAGGTCCCATGTATCTTGGACTCAACTTTCCTCCTTTTCCGATCCTTGAGAATCCTTTTCTAGGAGAGACGCGTAAAAATACTTTATCTCCAACTTCAAATTCTAAATCTTTTCGTCTCTTGTCTGCGTAACTCTTTTGTCTGTCCTGTGCCGCTTTCATGTTTTGTTTGATCGCTTGGATCTTTTCCGTCGTTTCTTGCATCAGCCCGGACCAGGTCTTCTCATTTTCCAATTTAATTACTGATTTTTCTTCTCTTAAATCCCAATGTATGGGGGATCGACATTTTCGTCCGTACAACGCCTCATACGGAGCCATCTTGATAGTCGCTTGATAGTTGTTATTGTAAGCAAATTCCACAAGAGGTAAGTGTTTGTCCCATCCTGCACCAAAGTCAAGCAAGCATGCTCGTAACATGTCTTCTAATATCCGAATAGTCCTTTCAGATTGGCCATGAGTTTGAGGATGAGCAGCAGAACTAAAACACAAGTTCGTTCCCATTTGCTCTTGGAGGTTTTTCCATAATCTGGAGGTAAACTTTGGGTCTCTATCTGACACAATACTTATCGGTATACCGTGAAGTCGTACGATCTCCTTGAGATATATGGTTGCCAACTTTTCTACCTTATATTGTGTTCCTACAGGTAGAAAATGAGCCGACTTGCTGAGTCTGTCAACGATTACCCAAATGCTGTTATAGCCACCCCTAACAGTTGGTAAGCCAGTGATAAAGTCCATGGTGATATGATCCCATTTCCAGTCGGGTATTGGCAATGGCTGCAACATTCCAGATGATCGTTGGTGTTCTGCTTTAACTAATTGACAAGTCAAGCATTTCTGTACATAATCTGCAATATCTTGCTTCATCCCGCTCCACCAAAAGTGTTGCTTAAGATCTCGATACATCTTGGTTCCGCCAGGGTGCATAGTATGATGAGTTTTGTGTGCCTCTCTTAACACATCTTCTTGCAATTCTTTCGGCACACAAATTCGTTGTCCAAACCAAAGAATCCCTGTATCATCAATTTTGAATTTCGTATTCTCATCATCTCGTAGGGTTCTCTTTAATTGTTGACTTTCTTCGTCTCCTGGTTGAGTATCTCTTATCTTAGTATATATCTCAGGATATATTATCAATCCCGCAACTTGGCATTTAGTCATTGCAGTCACTCGTTCTCTTTGGAGATTTTGGGCTTCTAAAACCTCTTGCTCTCTTAAGTGTGATATTCCACTTTTCCTGCTCAAGGCATCTGCCACCACATTAGCTTTGCCTGGATGGTAGATGATATTGCAATCATAGTCCTCCAGGAATTCCATCCATCTCCTTTGTCGCATATTCAATTGCTTTTGGGTGAATATGTACTTTAAACTTTTATGATCAGTATACACATCAAAGGTTGCACCATATAAATAGTGCCTCCATTTTGCTAACGCAAAAACTATTGCAGCCAGCTCCAGGTCATGTGTAGGATAGTTTTGCTCATATGTCTTGAGCTTTCTTGACGCATAGGCTATGACTCGCCCATTTTGCATGAGTACACAACCTAATCCTTCCTTCGAGGCATCTGTAAAGACTACGAATCCTTCCAAGCCTTCTGGCAAAGCGAGCACTGGTGCCGAAGTTAACTTTCTCTTGAGCTCTTCAAAACTCTTTTCACAGTCTACTCCCCACTCAAAAGGTTGATCCTTGTGGGTGAGTCGCGTCAGAGGCCCGGCTAATTTAGAAAAACCCGATACAAACTTCCGATAATATCCTGCCAATCCCAAAAAGCTACGAACTTCAGATACGTTCTTGGGTTGTCTCCAATTGGTTATGGCCTCAATCTTGGTAGGATCTACCTCAATCCCATTTTGAGAGATGATGTGACCCAAGAATGTCACTCGGTCCAACCGGAATTCGTATTTACTAAATTTTGCGAAAAGTTGGTTATTTTTCAACGTTTCCAGTACCATTTGTAAGTGCTCTTCGTGTTCCTCCTCTGATTTTGAGTAAATCAGGATATCGTCAATAAATATCACCACAAATCGATCAAAAAATGGTTGAAAAATTCGATGCATCAAGTCCATGAACGCAGCTGGTGCGTTAGTTAATCCAAAAGGCATCACTACAAACTCGTAGTGACCGTATCGAGAGTTAAACGCAGTCTTGGGAATATCTCCCTCTCGAACCCTTAGTTGGTAGTATCCTTGTCGCAAATCCAACTTCGAATAGACCTTAGAACCTTGAAGTACATCAAAGAGTTCGTCGATATGAGGCAACGGATATTTGTTTTTGACTGTCATTCGATTTAACTCCCGATAATCAACACACATACGCATCGTTCCATCCTTCTTTTTGACAAACAACACTGGAGCCCCCCAAGGCGATGTGCTAGGCCGGATGAATTGTTTATCTGTTAACTCTTGGAGTTGTTTCTTCAACTCCTGTAACTCAGCTGGTGCCATGCGGTACGGGGTCTTAGAATAGGGTTCTGCACCTGGTGTTAATTCGATGACAAATTCAATTTCTCTTTGGGGCGGTAAGGATTATAAATCCTCAGGGAATACTTCCGGAAATTCCTTCACAATCCTTACTTCTTCCAACTTAATCTTATCCTCAGGCTTATTAATCAAGTAGGCCAAAATTCCTTGATTCCCTTTTCTGATCAATTGTTTTACTTCCCCAAATGACGCTAAAGATACAGACATCGGTCCACTATCGGGTTTTATAGGGATAGTCACTGGGTTTTCAATCTTGATTTGCTTATTAAAGCAATCAATTTGTGCTCGGTGATGGTATAACCAATCCATCCCCAAAATAACATCATAACCTCCAATAGGAAGTTCAATAAGATTGGCTAGATATTCACCTTCACCAATTCTTACTGGGCATCCTGGGTATATCTTATCAGTCATCATATTAGCACCTACTGGAGTTTGTACCTCAATTTGGTAAGGCGTAACTTCACAACGCAAATTTAAATTTACCGCAAAGTTTGGAGACACAAAAGAATGGGTAGCTCCAGGATCAAATAATACTTTGCCTTTACTTCCAGAAACATAAAGCATACCTTCTACCACATCGTTGGGGTCTGGTGCTCCCTCTCCCGCTATGGCATAGGCTCGTGCAGGCACTCGAGGTTTTTCTCCAGGTTTCATTGGTTGTTTTTGTGCTCCTCTAGCTACATTAGTCGTCATTTCTCTCTTCTCCGGGCAGTTATTAACATAATGGTTAGGATTACCACATCGAAAACACCGATGGTTTTTCTTCCAACAATCTTCCTCCTTGTGATTAGGGTTTCCACAAATTCTGCAATTTCCCGCTGTATTTGGTCGTCCCCCGGGTCCTCTCCCAGCATTATTGGGGCGATTGTTAGAAAACTTGTATTCCACCCTTTGAAATTTCTTCATAGGGCCTCCTTGCATAATTGCCTTACCCTTTCGCACTCCGTCCTCAATCTTATGTATCTCCTGTAAATCAGACTCGGCTTCTAAGGCTTTGTTCACCACTTGGACATAATATTCAAAGTCGCAAGCAATCAAATGGCGTCGAATCTCGGTCCGAAGACCATCCACAAATTTTCTCATCATCCTTCTTTCATCTGCTTGGATGTGAGGTGCATATTGGATCAGGCGATTAAATTGAGCCTCGTATTGGGAAACTGTGGATGTTCCTTGAATCAACGCCATAAACTCTCACTCTCTAGCATCCTTTACTACTTGGGGTACATACTTGTTGTGAAAAGTTCGAGAGAAGTTCTCCCAGGTCCACGGCGTTTCTTGTCGTTCCCATTGGCTGGAGGTTAATCTCCACCAACTTCTAGCAGCATCTGCGAATAAGAAAGTGGCGTAACGTATCTTTTGAAGATCAGTGTAGTTCAGTGCATGATAGATGTTTTCAATATCGCTAAACCAAGCTTTTGCCACTCGATTGTTAGGTTCGCCAGAAAATTTAGGCGGATGGAAAGTAAGGAATCGCTCTAAGCCTTTATCTCCCACATCACCACCTGCGTGCCCTTGCTGTTGGCAAAATTGCATAAATCGTTGCATCATATCGGGCATGTCTCCTGCCACATGTTGTTGATGGGCTTCTTGGTGTAGAGAACCATGTGGGTAGTTGCCAATGCTACGCTCTTCCTCTGCGTGTTCCCTTTCGCTTCTTTCTTGTCCACGGCCTCTGGAAGCTGATGCTCGAGAAAGTGGAGGTCTTCCTCTTCGAGCCGAATGGTCAGGAGAGTTAGTTCGAGAACCTTGTTGTGATGCCATTTTCTACAACTCAACCACACACGCAATTGTTAGTAATTAGAAAATTAAATACAAGGTTAGCATTTCCTACAATCTCATGTAATCCAATCAATACCCTAACATACATTACAGAGACAATGATGCATAAAAAAATTTAGAATGCTATAGCCTAGTACCGGACATATTATAAACAAAGCTGCATATATATATATACAAAGATTTACATGTAATGTACATAGTGGATCCCACTATCCAGATAAACCTATCTACAACCTGTACAACCATGTCCCCACCAGTCAAAATACGGCCTCACCCGTGCAGGTATGTACACCCCAAAAGCATGGTCACATAACCTATCAGTCTAGCTATGCCATGCTAAGCAACCTATCAGCAAAAAGGGTTGCTATCGCTACTATCCGATAATCTAGGTAATCACACAAAATTTTTGCCACATGGGTTAATACCCCATCTACCCTGCTCAAATATAAACGTCCTCGTCAGAAGACTCAGTATCATCACTGGAAGACTCAGTGTCACTACTAGAGGAACTGCTAATCGTAGTCGAAGTGATCCCTGATACGGCATCCTCGTCTCCCTCAGGCTCCTCAGGATCTACCATAACAACGTCTAAGAACAACTGCTCAATCCACTGTGCGTCAATATCTTCCATAAATGCAGCAATATCCTCAATATCCTCATCTACTGGCACCACTAATCCCTGATTCAGCTCCTCACCCTCGGGTGCTGCCTCCTCTTCCTCTGGTCCTACTCCCTCATTTTCATGACCCTCATTCTCACCGGCTGGATCAGCAACCCAGTGTCCCTCCTCATTGTCCCTAGGCCCCGCTAGATTCTCTATCGGCTCCTCCTCCCTAGCTATATCCTGTGCTAACCCCACTGGATGTACTACCATACGATCCTCACTCACTACCATCGGTACTGTCTCACCCCCGGCTGGCCCACAATCTGGTGGCCAGTCTCTAATGGCACTTACTACACCTCTGCCCCTAGGTATGATCGGACTACCGGGAACAGGGCGTACCCCTGATGGTCCTGCCTCCTGAGTATTACCAGCAACCTTCCTGGTCTGGCAGTAGTCGAACTCACGGTAGAAGAAGTCAAGGTCCAACTCCATGTCTGTATGTACTTCATTAAGGCGACGAATGGACTCTTGGCACCGTGCCTCTAGATCCTTAGATATTTTCTTTAAATTTTCTTTTCGACTTTCAGCGTACTCCTGTATTTCTTGTACTCTTTTTGCTATTTCCTCATCTACTGGTTCTTTCCCAGTCCCTAATCGCCTTAACCGCTCAACCTCTCTATTTTGCTCTCGCAGCTCACGACTTAATTCCTTAATTTATTCTTCATAAGCGTGGATAATGGCTAGAAGGTCTTCCCGAGTTTTATTTATATCTACCCCCTCACTAGTAGGATCTATCGTAGCTTTACCCTTATCAGCTGTCATCCTGTAATTCAAAATTTTTAATCAGTACCAGTTTATGTATAAAATTAAACAAATAATAAATAAATAACGAACAATTTTTATTTTAATCATATTATATCAAAGAAGAATGACATAGACTGGTCAACCCAGATTCTATTCATCACTTCCTCTCTATAGTTTACTTACCAAATCCCAGTCTCAGGGTTCCTACAATATGGAACTTACTATTGGTTGAGCCCATACTTCACCTTCCAAGGATCTTATCCCAGCAGCTTAGGTATCCAACCTAAGCTCTGATACCACATGTTGCGCCCCGACCCGGGGCCTCCATATACCTACGGGACCGGGCGTCAGGTGATACCAGTCACTCCACATTACCTATATAAACACTAATACAAAACCCATATCTAATTCAGAAATATATTACATTAAGGATATTCAGTGTCAACACACTTATTTACAACCCTTATTGTCCAAGATGAAAAGTATTGTACATTATTCGTCACCCTAGGTTGACTAGACTATCTCAGCCACCAATATTTACACATGAGATGTAGTCACTACTTTATTCAAACCAATATGTACGCTATGCACAGTATCACCCTTAGCTCAATTCCCATTTCCAGCATCGCGTCCTCTAATAACACATTCTGGAGAACAAAACAAAATAGAGGGAAATATAGGGTCAGTCAAATGACTCAGTGGGCACAATAATCAAGAACAGAAAGATAACAGAGCAAATCAGAAGAATAATGATAACAACGATAACAGAAATGAAGAGTAGGATAAACAGATAATGTTCACTGAGGGTCAAATGTTATAGGTCCCGCCTTGTATCGCCTTCCCAGATGATCAATCCAGGCAGTAATCAGTGGCAATGGGCAGTACAGAGACCAGCGACGCACGCATGGTCATTCCCAGGGAGCGACCCTAGGAATTAACGAACTTTGGGGTCCCCACAGTCGTTATTCTCCTTCACATTGGTTTACAGAATCGGTTATAGAATCAGGCTTAGGTAGGTTTAGGGTAGGCTTACAGCTCAAAAAAAATGGCTATCAATCAGAGGCTCAAAACACAAGGCAGTGAACATGCAGTAGGCAGTACAACAACAGTTCAATGAACAGATCAACAGACAGTAACAGATTAACCAACAGTTTCAGAGAATAGATCAGTAAACAGTTCAAAATGTAATTCAGACAATTTAAAGAGCAGTGCCAAAAACAAGTCAAGGAACAGTCCAAGAATAATAGAAGCAGACAGAAAGAATAGAAGCAGATAGAATAAAAGAAGTAAAGAGAAAGAATCATGATACGAGGATTATGTTTTGTCTCCAGCAAGAAGGGGTTATTCCCACCTGTCGGTCAGGGCTGTTGAGCTTCGTAGTCTGTTTGCTGCTGCCCTAAATTACCTGACAAGAATAAGGTAATTGGCTAAGCTCATATTCTATTGTTCGTTATTAATAATTTCTAAAACACTAATTTCTATAATATCTCGATATCAATTGGTTAGTCTTGACGTGTTTAATAATAATTCTGTTTATTAATAACTCACTCTCAATGTAATTAATAATAACTCATTTAATAAGGAATTATATAAAATTATCGTACATTTTTATTAACATTTATATAAATTCTAATAGATATTTAAACAATCTTATCAAATATCACTTAGTCTTGGTATTAATCTAATTGGTCCAATAGATTCCCTCATGTGGGTCCATGTCAAAGTCCTGGTCAGAATAAATTTAAATTCAAAGGTTAAACTTTAATTATTCTTTACAATTAATTAGTTGCAATCATTATTATAATGACATTAATCATGATAATTATTATTGTACCTATTTCACATCCATGTAATGTAGCAGATGTGGTTGTTAATATTATTATTACTTATTACGTTTATGAATATAAGTATAAACATAAGTATAGCTATTAAAATATTTATAATGGTAATAATGATTACCGAGAGCCATTCACCATTGTTGAAGTTGAAATGTTACAGTGGCTGTTGTTATTATTATTATGATTATCATATTACATAATAATAATAATAATAATAATAATTATTATTATTATTATTATTATAATAATAATAATAATAATAATAATTATTATTATTATTATTATCATTATTTAGTTTATACAGAATTAAGTCCCAATCGTAATAATCGTCTACCGAATTATCAATATTTTCGTACAGATAGGTTCAGGAGATCATGATCATAAATAATCTTCTGGTATTTTTCCGGCAAATCACCGCCGCCTACCGCCGCCGGACCACCACCTCACGTCACCGGAAAATTCCCAAAAATAACTAAAATGACCGTCTTTTTACGCTCATTAACAATATTCAGTCAATTTAAGCTTATAATCTCAGGTTAGGGATTAATTCAAGAACCCCCTTTTATTTCTAACCTCAAACCCTAGAAATTTGAACCCAAATTAAACATGATTTATCTAGAATTAATTCAAATTGATTTCAGATAAATATTACTCAATTCGAATCCTCTAAGACCCACCTTCAAGTTATCAGAAAATAACCGAAAAAGACGAACCCTGTTCACCTCGATTTGCTCAGCACCACCGCACTTCTGCCCTTGCGATCTTTATACTCTAAATATCGGCTATGGACTCGTCTTGGCACGCTCTCCAATTCCCCTATGGTTTCCGGTAGAATTTTCGGCCAAATCTCCTCTGTCGGTAAAGCTTCGAATTTAACTTTCGACTTCACTTTCTCTCTCGTCTCTGGAGGAATCTTGAAGATGACCGCGGATTCGGGTTCTCCTCGTCGAGACGTTCGAAAAACACTATGGCTTGCTAAGGTTTGTCTGAGGTTCACCGGAGTTAGAAATTGGCGGTGCTTTCTCGTCTGATGAAGGGGGGGCGATTGTGTGTGTCTTAAGGTATGGAGTGTGTATGTTTTTAGGTATAGAGTTAAATGAATTAAATGAGGGGTTGGGGCTATTTTTATCAGACGCATTGTGCAATTATCTCCCAAAAAGGATTGGTAAAATTTAGCTCTAAATCCGTCCTTACCCGCGGCACTATGAGGGCAAATGGAAAATACAGCTTCCCGAACGTCTGTTAAAGAAGGCATTGCACATAACATCTCTTTATCTACCATGTTAAGTACCGGCTGCACCAAAATTCATATATTCCGAGATGTCTGTATTGTTAGTGTCGAACGTTAGCAGTCCTTCAAAGAAGTTATTGGCAGAGTTACGGATATCAGATTACTCCGTCAATCGACGACCCCCAACATTAATAAAATTTATAGCATTCTGAAATCTTTTCTTTTTTACGAGAGCATGAAAGTATCGAGTGTTTCGCTCTCCTTCAACCAACCATTTGCAAGTTGCTTTTTGCCGCCAATAATCTTCTACCATCGCTAGACACTTCTTCCATTCTGCAAAAGTTTTGTTCATCCTCACTAAGTTATCCTCCGAAGGATTCGTATCATAAATCGCAATTTTAACACGGTCAAACACATTCCCAAAAACCTCATTATTCCAACGCTTAAGAAAAAACTTTAGCCTTTTCAATTTAAGAGGCAGCTTCCAAATACTATTTGTAGCTATTGGTTACCTCCAATTGTTAAGAACTACCTCTTGAATCTTAGGATGGCGAAGCCACATTTCTTCAAATCTAAAAGAGGAGGGGTGCATTTGTTGTGGATTATCACAGATTATGAGTAGTGGACAATGATCAAAGGTACCTCACGAAAGGTGTTTAATTTGAGTAGTTATATATAAGTCAGACCACGCTTCGGACACTAGTACACGATCAATTCTCTGCCATAAAGTCCCATTGGTCCAGGTGAAAGGAGCGCCCTCAAAGGGAGGTTCAACTAAGCCACATTCTTGAATGAAATCTACAAATTCCTCGATACCAAGTAAATCCGGAGTTCTGCCACCCTGTCTTTCCTCCACTTTCGTAACGATGTTAATATCTCCCCTATTAACCATGGGCTGCTAACCTCAAAATTATTTCTGAAGAAATCCCATAACGGTCTCCGAAGTGAGGTTTCGCTGCAAGCATGTATGATCGAGATAAAAACTGGAGAAGGCCACTCTGCATATGTGTTTTCAAGTGAAGGAATTGACGATCATCTCCAAGAACTTCCACTAGCATTACTTCGCACGAAAAAAACCAAATATGATTAGTGACGTTGCAAATAACATTGCTAAAATTGAACTTATTACACATAAAATGAGTGTCCAGTGTGATTTTGGGTTCGATAACTGCAAGAGACTTTAATTTATTTTTCCTGTAAATTTTCTTTAGTATTTGCCGCCATCCTTCATCGGCGATACCCCTTATATTCCATATGAGACCATGTATCATGGATCACCCGAATGATTGGCGGACGACCTAGTCGTCCTTTTGGAGGCCATGGTTGTTGGTGTGGTTTTGGGGAGCTTCTTCTTTTTTTGAATAGTTGTTTGGCTGTCATCTTTGGTCTTCTTTTCTTTGATCTCCAGTCGTTCTGTGCTCATATTTTTGAAAGAGTGTGATCGTGTAAATGCTCATTTCTCCCTTATTGTTTGAATATCATCATCTTGATCACGTAACAGCTCCTGATCCATGTCATTAAATTGCCTAATCTCAACTTCCGAAGCCTCATTCGCACTGTTATCACGTTTGTTTTCCCGAACCATTCCATCCTCCATATTCTCACTGAGATTGTCTTCATTGTTCACCTCAATATCATGGCTGCTACCCAGCCCTTCCGATTCTGGAAGTCCCACATTAGCAGTATTTATATTTCTAGAGTCATCATATGATTGACCCTCCTCATTTGTGTTCTTATCTTTGTCCTCAACATTTATCTTTTGTAAAGGATCTTGTGCTTCAACAGTAGATTTGACTTTTGTGAATGCCTTCTCTACCCATTGTTTAGTTGTCATCCCTTTTCTTTGTTGCTCTATCATCTTATTCTGTTTTTGAGCATTCATTACCGCCTCTCTTTTCTCCTCAATCAGAGTTCGTAAATCCTCCACTTCCTGAGGAGCTGTAGTATCCTCTGTAAAGTCCTGCTCTGTCGTGCCCTCTTAGCAATCTTTTTTATTATGACCTAGGCGGTTGCAACGTCTACAATAGGGGGTAAACGTTCATAAATAACAGGCTGTAGATGTGTTCCACCATGATACATAATTGTTAACCTATCTCTCAACGGTTTCAAGAGATCAACCTCAACACAAAATCTAGCTATTGAGGGACGTTGAATGTCAAATGTTCCTTCATCGAAGCATAAAGGTTCCCCAATTTGTTGTACGATGTCCATGAGAAAAGTTGGCTTGAAAAACTGTGTTTTTAATCCTGGTAGCCGAACCCAAACTGGCACAATCGACGGTTCAACCTTAGGATTAAAAGTCGGCGTCCATTTAAAAATACGCATAGGGTAGTCATCAAACACATGAAACTTTTGCAACCATATCCGATTATAGCCTTCCTCCGTTTCAAGGAGAATCAGCACATGTTTTATGTTCAACAACCCTAGTTTGAATTCACTCTTTAAATCAAGATCCATGAATAACTCATGTAAGCGCTTCATAGTTGGGTATCCATGAGAGAACTTGCCTTTTAGGGCGAACTGAAAAGGTTCTGATAGCTCTGCTATCTCATCATCAGAAAGAGAAATATTTGTTATGCCATTACGTTCCGTTACCTTTCCATATCTCCGACGGTTCGGATCTCTTGGAAAGAGATGAACCTTACCCGATTTCGTAGGAATTGGTTCCTTGGCGACGGACGTCACCGCGACGTACGATTTGCCTTCTAATGCATCTGCGTAGGACTTGTGCTGGTAATCAGTAGCATGTTGTTTGGACAGAGAATCACCTAATGGAAGCCCCGGCATGACTGCCGCCGGCGGTGTCCCGGCGATAGCCGTAACCCTAGATAAAAGAAGCCCTAAAAGTCAGCTCCGAGAAACTTGGAGAGCAAAAGTATGATAACTCCTAAGCCGAACCCAAACTTCGATAGCATCAGCTTATTAAAAACAATTGCACTTTAAGTAATTAAATAATTGACCCGAAAATTAATCATTCCAAATTAAAGGAGTTCGGAATTCCCTATGATTTTTTAATGTTCTCCATTTAATTTATTAAACATTTTTCGAATAATCTCGGTTAAGTAAAATAACGATAGAAAAATCAATAGCATAAATAATAAATCAAATTAGGCAAGTGTAGACGAATTAATTTTCGTCGAATTAAAATATGACACGTGTAAATGAATATTAATTATCAAATTTAATTCATTCTATTTTTATATTTTTTGGATAAATACTAAATCAAAATCCATAAAATATTTAAATAGTTGATTTAATTGATAATTTTAATATTTATTTTGTGATCAAATCAACTATCGACATGTGTCAAAATTGAAGTGTTCCGGCGAATCAAATCAAGCCTTGTAGTTCAGTTGGTTATGATCAATCAAATGATGACACGTGGCATGTTTCAATACGTGGACCAATCAAGTCAAGACATGTGGTTTATTTATTTTTTCTTTAATATAAATCTATATTAAAGTGATAAATAAATAAATAAGTTTGATATTATCCCTTTAATAAATAAATTAATTAATTAAGGGATAATTATCACAAAGTTCCACCCTACGCCTATAAATAGAGGCATTCTACAAACAACTCTCACAACTGGAAGAAGCAAAGAAGCAAGCCACAAAGCACGGAGAAAGAAGCTCTCAGGTGTTCTTCAGCATCTTCAACGGCGTTATTCGCAGAAGTTAGCATCAACGGCGTTTAATCCGGCGTCAAGGCATCGAAATGGTGTTTCGGCGTTGCTCTCCTCGAAGATCGAAGCGAGAATCAAGGCGTTCTTCGCGTTCTTCATGGAAACCAACCAAATCAAAGCCGCCGATCCGCAACAAGGCATGAAGTCCGCGAATCCTTCATTTTTCTTAAATCAAATTCGAAGGTGCTCCAAGCGTGCTCTTTGGCGTTCTTCGAGAAAGTCAACAAACTGAGACGTTCAATCCGCAATCAAAGCATCAAATCCAGATTTCAGCGTTACTTCTCAATAAAGTCAAATCAAATTCAAACTAGCAGCCAAAGGTGTTCATCGGCGTGTTCTTCGGTGTTCATTAAATCAAGGCGTTTAATTCGCGATCAAGTCTAGAGACCCGCAATTAACGTTCTTCAGAAGCAAATCAAATCCAACGGAAGATCAAAGCTCTAAAGTAAACAAAGGCGTTTCAAACCTTCCGAACTTCAACAAATTCTTGTAGGAAGAATCAGAGGAATAAATTAGAGATTGTACCCGCAAGTTCAAATAAATCAATAAAATTCATTTGTGATCATTTTTCTTGCGTTCAAGTATTTAATTAACACGGAAATTGAGTTACAAATTTCTGGCACACCCAGTGGGACTTCTCTACCTCTCATCCCTTCCTACTCAACAAACTTGAAGCATCCAATGGCCAACAGCAAGCTCGTCGATCTCGAGACCATCATCTCCAAACTTATTACCGAAAGCTTCATCGTTGTAACACGAAGTATGTCTAAGAAAGGGCAGACGTCTTCCGTTAAAGCTCAATCCCTCCAAAGCGATGGAAAGAACACTCGAATTCTCAGCTACAAAAGTGAAGGAGAAGAAGACGACTCGACCTCGTCTACCCCTCGTTCAAGTTCTTCAAGTTTTGCGCCCGCCATGACGACAAGTGCAACAACTCTAGAAGAGCAACTTGCGAATCTGACAAGGGTTATCGAGGGGCTCTCCAAACACGTGCAAGAGCAAGACTCTCGCATTTCAAAGTTGATGGACAAGGTCGACGATGATAACGCTAGCCAAGTGAAGGGAAAACATTCTGATGAGCAAGAAGAGTCTGAAACTTCGGCAAAAGCTCAATCAAGTGGAACTGAGAAGCCTTCAGCTAAAGAATTTCAAGTTTCATCGGACGGACTTATCCCAGTAGAGCAATTTAAGGAGTTCATCATAGGGACAATCAAAGATAAGATAGAAGGAGTCTCCAAATCATCATTGACCTACTCAAAGCCCTACAAGCAAAGAATCGATAACTTGAAGATGCCGATTAGCTATCAACCTCCCAAGTTCCAACAGTTTGAAGGCAAAGGCAATCCTAAGCAACATGTAGCTCACTTTACCGAGACGTGCAATAATGTCGAAACACATGGAGATCACTTAGTCAAGCAGTTCGTTCGATCTCTAAAGGGAAACGCCTTCGATTGGTACACGGACTTAGAGGCGGACTCGATCGATAGTTGGGGACAACTTGAGCATGAATTCCTCAACCGCTTCTACAGCACTCATCGGACAGTTAGCATGATCGAACTCACTAACTCCCGACAATGGAAAAAAGAGCCAGTCGTTGACTACAACAATCGGTGGAGAAACCTTAGTCTAAATTGCAAAGATCGACTATCAGAGGCTTCAGCAATTGAAATATGTATTCAAGGGATGCATTGGGGTCTCTGCTACATTCTCCAAGGAATTCAACCCAAGTCGTTCGAAGAGCTCGCTACTCGGGCACATGATATGGAGTTGAGCATGATCGCTACTGGAGTCGAAGGACCGCCCGTCCAAGAGTTCCGCAGGCCTAGGGAAAAGCAAGATTTCAGGAAAGGGGACAAACCCTTCACCAAACCACAAGCCAAAGAGTCCACGGTGGTGAATGCAATTCCTGTCAAATTTCGGGCTAAGACAAATGACAAGGCGGACGAAAGGAAGGAAGTCCCCCAAGAAAGAACATTTAGAAAATTGTCCTTAGCAGAGATGCAAGCCAAGCAATACCCGTTCAAAGACTCTGATGTCTCCAGAATTTTCGACGACCTGCTCAAGGCAAACCTCATTGAATTACCCGAAATGAAGAGGCCCAATGAAGCCGGAAAGACTAACGACCCAAAGTATTGCAAGTATCATCGTCTGCTCGGACACCCAATCCATGATTGCTTCATATTCAAGGATCAGGTGATGCAGTTGGCACGACAACGAAAGATCGCGCTTGAAGATGTTAGCCAACATCTAACGCCATAACAACTTCGACCTGCGTGATGATAAGTGAAGAAGAGGTTCCCAAAGAAACTCACTCTAAAGACAGTGAATGCATGGCAGCCATGACCTTTTTCGATGAAGATTTGCTACTCGGTTCAAAGCCTCACAACAGGCCAGTGTTTGTGACAGGTTATGCTCGCGAACAAAAGGTGAATAGAATGCTCGTCGACGGAGGATCCGCAGTCAATATCTTGCCTTTGAGGGTGATGAACGAGTTAGGAATCCCAAAGGATGAGTTAGCAAGTAGTCGTCTGATGATCCAAGGCTTCAACCAGGGAGGACAAAGAGCTCTCAGCATCATCCGGCCAAAACTGTTGATAGACGACATGTTATCAAGCGCACTGTTTCATGTCATTGATGCAAAAACTTTATACAACATGCTTCTAGGGCGGCCTTGGCTACATGAAAATGGCGTCGTCCCATCTACTTGGAATCAATGCTTCAAGTAATGCTGGGAGGGTGTGATAAAGAAGGTTCTTGGAGATAGCAAACCTTTCACCGAGGCGGAGGCCCACTTCGCCGATGCAAAGTATTACCGTAAGGAAGTGGAAGAAAGCAAAGGAAAAGAAGTTTCTGATCCACAACATGATTGCAATGGTGAAAACAAAGTCGGAGCCTCAACTTCGATAGATCGCTAAGAAAATGAGGGATCATCACTTACAAAGTGTGAGGCACTAGAAGGGTTGACATTGCCCCTCACCAAACTAGACGTGGTGAAACCTTCCTCTCCACCACTCAATGGATTCGTTCGTCCAGCTCAATGAAGTAAAATGGAGCACGGAGAAGCGACCAAACTCCAAAATGCAAAGGAGTACAATCCCAAAGCATACAAGCTTCTCGTCAAAGGCGGGTACAACCCACAAGAAAAGTCAAAACTAGAAAAACTCATTCCAACAGCAAAGGTAAAAGAAACAAAGTCGAGGTCGTCAAAAGAAGATACCAATACCACCCCAAACTCGTGAGTAGGACTCGGGTTTTCCGCGCAAGGCCCTGTTCGAATCGCCATCAATAGAGTGACCAATAACTATATATCTGAAGAACCCTCATCAACTGAAGACACTTTTGATGAAAATGGAAGAAAGATCTGTTGAAGGTCGGTCTTTGATAGGCTCAGCCTGCCCAAGGGAGCCAAAACTAGTCACTGGTTGAGAAGACGAAAGGCACGACGCTTTCCAAAGCTTCAAAATGTAGTTCCATCTTGTATGAAACGGTGTACCAATTTGATCATCTCATGCGATAAAATATTGAAAGCTAGGTGAGAGACGATCATTTTCACACGTGATAAAACCGAAGACGAAGAAGATAGAGAAAGCATGGCATCGTCCTACCATATCACGTCGTCCGAAGACGTTTCAATTGAAGAGGATGTCGAAGATGCACCACCTGAGCTTGAAGAAGGAGTTAAGGCAACCGTGGATGATCTCAAAGAAGTCAACTTAGGCAACACCGACAATCCTCGCCCGACCTACATCAACTCCTTATTAATCGGTGACGAGGAGAAAGCCTATGTCAAACTCTTGCTTGAATTCAGGGATGTGTTTGCATGGTCCTACAAAGAAATGCTGGGGCTGAATCCGAAAGTTGCAGTACATCACCTCTCTGTGTAAAAAGCCAATCGTCCCGTGATACAAACGCAGTGACGATTTCGTCCGGACTTAGTTCCCTTAATCGAAGCCAAGGTAAACAAGCTCATCGAAGTCGGGTTCATTCGAGAAGTGAAGTATCCCACATGGATCTCTAGCATAGTGCCGGTGAGGAAGAAAAATGGTCAGATTAGGGTATGTGTCGACTTCAGAGACTTAAATATCGCTTGCCTGAAGGATGATTTTCCACTTCCTATAACCGAGCTCATAATCGATGCTACCGTAGGCCACGAAGCTCTCTCCTTCATGGACAGCTCGTCGGGGTATAATCAAATACGAATGGCACCTGAAGATGAAGAATTAACCGCATTTCGCACCCCTAAAGGGATATACTGCTACAAAGTGATGCCTTTCGGCTTGAAGAACGCAGATGGCACGTATCAAAGGGCGATGCAGAAAATCTTCGATGATTTACTTCACAAGAACATCGAATGCTACGTGGACGACGTGGTGGTAAAATCCAAAAAACGAGAAGATCATCTACAAAACTTAAGGAAGATCTTTGAACGATTAAGAAGGTGCCAACTTCGAATGAATCCGCTCAAGTGTGCTTTCGGAGTTTTGTTAGGGAAGTTCCTCGGATTCATAGTCCGACATCGAGGTATTAAAATCGAACAAGCAAAGATAGACGCGATCTTGAGAATGCCGCCACCTCGAGATATCCATGACTTGAAGAGTTTGCAAGGAAAGTTGGTTTACATCTGAAGATTCATCTCGAACCTGGCCGGTCGGTGTCAACCATTCAGTCGGCTTACGAAAAAAGGTGTTCCCTTCAAATGGGATGAAGCGTGCCACAAAGCCTTCGAGAGCATAAAGGCGTACTTAATGAAGCCACCTATCCTAGTTACACCCACTCCGGGACGGCCGTTGATTCTCTACATTGCAGCTCAAGAACGATCTGTCGGTGCCTTACTTGCCCAAGAAAACGGCGAAGGAAAGGAAAGCTCTCTGTACTATTTGAGTAGAACAATGCTACCAAACGAGTTGAAGTATTTGCCCATCGAGAAGATGTGTTTGGCCTTGATCTTTGCGATCCAAAAGCTGAAACATTACTTCCAAGTACATACTGTACATCTCGTCTCCAAGGCAAACCCTCTAAAATACGTCATGTCAAGACCGGTGCTTTCGGATAGACTCGCAAGATAGTATCTCCAACTTCAGCAGTTCGAGATCGTTTACATTCCCCAAAAGGCGGTGAAAGGACCAGTTAGGGCTGACTTCTTGGCGGACCACCCTATACCCGCCGAATGGGAATTATCTGATGACTTGCCGGATGAAGACGCACTTCTAGTCGAGGTCACTCCCCCTTGGAAGATGTTCTTTGACGGAGCTTCACATAGAGAAGGAGATGCCAGAGTTGTATTCATCACGTCCGATGGGGAGGTTCTACCATATTCCTTCACCTTAACACAGAAGTGTTCCAACAACGTCGCCGAATATCAAGCCCTCATACTCGGGTTGGAAGTGGCGGTCGACATAAAACAGTTACATCTCAGAATATATGGAGACTCAAAGCTGGTGGTCAACTAATTGGAAGGCTCGTACGACGTCAAAAAGCCTGAATTGATCCTCTATGTTAACTATACTAAAATGCTGATGGGATGGCTCGGAGATGTGACGATCGAACACGTGCCTAGAAAAGAGAACAAGCAGGCGGATGCGTTGGCGAAACTTGCCTCTGCATTGCCGATGCCGGAGAAGGAAACTCGAGTGTCGGTTTGCAAGAATTGGGTTATACCTCCAATCTTCAATGATGATGACTTTGAAGAAGAAGAAAATCACGTTGTTGAAGTATTCGAAGTCGAAAAGGAGGATTGGCGACAACCCCAGGTTGACTATCTCAAATATGAAAAGCTGCCTAACGATCCGCGACAGAGAGTTGATGTACGACGACGCTCAGCTCGATTCATCTACTTTAAGGGTACACTCTACCGACGCTCGTTCGATGGAGTCTTCTTTAGGTGTTTGGGCAAAGACGAAGCAAACCAAGCCATGGAAGAAACACATTCCGGAGTCTGCGGTGCTCATCAGTTGGGTCCAAAGCTACAGTTTCGCATAAAAAGAATGGGATACTATTGGCCAACGATGGTGAAAGACTGCATGGAATACGCACAACGATGTCAAGCTTGTCAGTTTCATGCTAACTTCATTCATGAACCGCCCGAACCCTTACATCCGACGGTTGCCTCATGGTCTTTCGATGCTTGGGGATTGGATGTGGTAAGCCCTATGATGAAGTCTTCTGCTGGTTATCTCTACATTTTGGCTGCAACTGATTATTTCTCTAAGTGGGCGGAAGCAGTTCCTCTAAAAGAAGTGAAGAAGGAGAATGTCGTTGACTTCATCCGAATAAACATCATCTTCCGCTATGGCTTGCCTCATTATATCATCACGGATAATGGGAAGCCATTCAGCAATAGCTTGATAGACAAACTTTGCCTGAAGTTCGGATTCAAGCAAAGAAAGTCTTCAATGTACAACGCCGCTGCCAACGGTCTTGCCGAAGCTTTCAACAAAACTCTATGCGGTTTGCTGAAGAAGGTGGTTTCCAAGTCGAAATGAGATTGGCACGAAAGGATTGGAGAAGCTTTGTGGGCTTACCGAACCACCTATAGAACACCTACCCAAGCGACCCCTTACGCGTTGGTGTACGGTGTCGAAGCCATTGTCCCCCTAGAACAACAAATTTCATCGCTAAGGATAGCGATTCAAGAAGATCTAACCCAAGATGAAAATGCTCGCCTACGACTTGAAGAGTTGTAGGCGCTCGATGAGAAGAGGTTGGAGGCTCAACAAAGACTCGAGTGCTATCAAGCTCGTCTCTCCAGATCATTCAACAAGAAGGTGAGGACTCGTTCGTTCCAAGTTGGGGATTTGGTGCTTGCTGTGAGAAGAACGATCATCACTACTCATCGAACGGGGAATAAGTTCTTCTCCAAATGGGATGGTCCATATGTTGTGAAGGAAGTATACACAAGGGCGCTTACAGGTTGATTGCCGAAGATGATCTGAGAATTGGTCCCATTAATGGGAAATTCTTAAAGCGCTACTACGCATAAGTTGAAGATTGCTCCTTGACGTACGAGCCTAAACTGCATGTCACTCCTGACCCGCATGAGTATAAACTGTGTATGGCACCCACCAATGGTAAAGCAAGGGGCTAAACTGCTAAGTTACTCCACTGATGGTATTTCGTGTGGCTAAAACAGAAATTCCCCACTCTTGTTCAGGGTGGTTAAACTTTGAGTACCCCTGGCCCGCATGAGTAAAAACTGTGAACGGCTTTCCCCTCTAATCTTCTCAAAAGAAGTTTTCTGCTGAACTACGTTATGACTTGATCCTTTCACCGGGTACGTAGGCAGCTTAGAAATTAACTAAGTTCAGTCAAGATTATCCGTTGAGTTATGTTCTCCTGTTGAAAACTTTAGAAATGCAAAGAATTTATAGACAACTGAAGCAAAAGAAAATGCCTACGAGATTGGGATAAAGCAAATAAAGTCTTTATTAAATAATCTCAAGATTGATAAGATTCATTAAACTAGACAATGAATCGGGAAAGAAAAAAAAACGAAGAAAAAAATAAAAGCATCTTAAACTATCAAGGGGAGGGGCTCAAATTCTTCAAGCCTTCCTTCGCCACCTTCAGAAGTGCTAATGAATCTTCCACAAATTTGAACACCTTGAGGGCAGCTTTGCCATCTGATGGAGGAGTCTTCTCGAGCGTCTTGATCTCTCTACTTATAGTCTGGACTAGAGACTGAGCATTCTCGTAAAGGAGTTAATGTTGCTCCAATGAAAGTGATAGGTCTTCCTTCTCTTTCGTCAAGTTAGCAAGTTTCTTCGTGATAGACTTCAACTTCTTTTCAGTTGTCTTAACTTGATTCGCTCCAACTACTTCATCGACTTGGGCACCGGCGAGTCGATCCCTTGCCTCGCTCAACTGTTGAGAAAGCAAATCTTTTGAAGTCTCTCTAGAAGCTGAAGACCGCACCTCATCATAAGCAGTTGCCTTAGCAAATAGGATCGTCAATAACTTTTTGACGGCAGAAACAAAAGGCTCGTCAAAACCCCTAACATCATCCAACACCGATTGAACTTCATCCTTAAGGGATGAAATGAAGTCAAGTGGAGTACTCTCTATCCTCTGGAGAAGATTGCCCCACATCATCTTCACAAATTCCTGCTTCCGAGTAGCGACAAATGTGGATGCTTGGAAAACTAAGACTGCGGGATGCTGAGGCGTTTGCTTTTCTTCGGATATCACAAGTGTTTTGGATTGCGCCTCTCCTTCAGAAATAAGACCCGTCTCCAAAAGAGCCGGCCCCAGGATCGATCCTTGAGACTCCACATCGTCAGATTTAAGAAGCTCCTCTTCCAACTGCAAGTGAAACACGTTCGGTGTGTAAAGAAGAATAGAAAAGTATTGAAGAACAATGAAAGAAGATGGAGAAAACTACCTTTTCACCAGACTTGTCAGCTGAAATATTATCACGCTTCTTTGGCCTCTTCCAATGGCGATCTGCAGTACCACTTTCACTCTTTGCCAAAGGGACTGGGGGAGTCTTTCTCTTTTCTCCTCCAATCGGATCAACTTTCTCAACTTAGATTGGGGCGACTTTCACATTGATCAACTTCACGATGTTGTCATCAAAGAAGCTACTGTGAGTTCTCGACCACCATTCCATATAGCTCTTGGCACACAACTTCTTAACAGCCGCAGTCATTGGGGGAAAGACCACTCCATCCATAGAATTCAATAAAGTGCACACGCGCCAATGGTTGAGTCCTTCGTCCAGAGAAGCGTCACGAAAATCGTTCTTGAGAACTCCGGGCACCACTTGATAAAACCCGAACTGACGAGCAAAACGGTGAGGACTGTATGGCTCGATGATGAAACGATCCCCTTGTCTCAAAGGTAGGTAGCAAGATCGAATTGACATAAAGTAGTTGTGCTCCTCCTCTGAGCCTTCCCCATTGTCGGTATAACAGAACTTCTCGTGGAGCGTCATCGCATTGTAATTCCAAGCTACGAACTCCGCCTTGTGGATCTTCTTACGGGCCTCCCTCGCATCATAGTCCTTCGCTCCTCCCTCAGTAGAAAACCGTGCCATTCTCGGACCATGGATGTCTTGATAAGCCTGGCGATGCGTCTTGAAGTAGTGTGCCAGCCAACCATGGACGAAGTGGACGGGAAACGGAGCGTGAACTCGAGACGGTCGGGCGGATGCTGATATCTTGTTCAAACCACGATAGATGCCTGCCAAGATCGGAATAGCCAAATCAACCTTGAAGCCGCTTGCTATGACGCTCGCCATCTTGAAAGTACTTGGGTATCAAGCCGACGCTTTCTGTTGGAAGAACGAAGAGACAAAGCCAACAAGCTATGAACACCGCCAAATAAGTATCTTCCCTTTTGTTCCCGTCGAGTCCAAGTCTAGCAAACAACCTCTTCTCTGCGGCATTCCAAGCTTCATGAGGCCCGAAGTCACCAAGTGGCGTTGGGTTGACTCGTCTTTCTTGCAAGAGGACGGTTGGACATACTTCTTCACCTTTTTACACCAAAAACTCACCTAGGCCTCGATAGAAACTTGACCACCATGAACGTCCTTTCGCAGTAAGTGATAGGCGTGGAACAAGTACTGGCAACTAGAGGGGGCATATCTCTTTCCGAATTCGCCTTTCTCGGTGAGTTCCTTTGCATCGGGGACCACTTCGTCGTAGAGAAGACCCATCATTGGGAGACCCGCCAGAGAGTATAAATCCCAGAGCGGTATGGACAGTTCGCCGTTCAACGTCAGAAGAGTGTTGGTTGTCGGACACCATCCTTCGCAGAACGCCTTCATGATTTCAAAGTTGCTGACTTGCTGTTATAGATGAATAAGGAGGCGAGCACCGAGCTGTATATTTGGGCTGACTGTAGCTTGTCCTTGCACCGGTTGAGTATGTCCTCGGTCCATTCCCAATATCCGGCAACATAGTAGAACTCGCCGTTGAACCGAAGGTCCTCTCTCCACTTCATGTTGCCTTCGATGATGCTTTGCCCTAGCGTCGGTAGATGAGCCGGTTCATTTGAGTGTTGATGATGACCCGTTTCCAGAACCCACACTTGCGATACTTTGCTCAACTTCATTTGGTATGACCACTCCTTGACGCGAAAGGGCACCGTCATCTTCCACCGATCGCCCGCATATGGTCCGGTAAGGCAAGGATGAACCGCCAACTTCGTGCCCGTCTCGAGGTCTTGCTTCTCGTTGTCGAGGATCACCAATTGTTTGACTCCGGAAGCTAAGGTAATATCTTTGAAGTGCACCATGGTTATCTACAAAGAATCAAGACCAAACAAAAATCGGGATCAATAAATCATCTTTATTAAGATAAGTAAAAAAGGAAGGAAATCAAAAGTACTTTACTGTCGCATTATCAAAGAGGTCCGAAATCAATGATCAAGAAGTTGAAGTTCCACGAATCAAAGTGTTGAGGGCCGCCGAAGTCTTCGATCAATTATTTCCTAAAAAAAAAAAAGGAAACAAATATCAGTTAAAGTCAGTAAAAAAAAAAAGAAAAAAAAATTCATCAAAGTCTTGGAAAAGCAAGTCAATTGATAAAACATTGAGAAGTTTGAAAATTTACTTCAAGTGACTTCAAAATAACAAGTGCTTACTGTCACGAAATTCAGCAGATATTTGATGCTTTGGATACGTATAGCCACGTCAATAGTGCGGCAAAGTGGAAAACGAGTATAGCAGGTTAAGACTAAGATGAATTCACCTCCTCTGACCTGGAAGTCTTTTTAATACCCTGCAAAGAAACAAAAAAATTGTTTCAATGAATTAGAGAAAAAAAAAAAAGAAAACAAAAAAAGGGGGCAAGGAAATATTCATGCAACAAGATAATGGCGTGATAATCATGGCTACTGGATCAAAGTCATGGACAAATTTCAAAGTGTAGATTAACTTCATGGACACATGGCTACTGGGTTCAACCAAACACAAGGAAAGGAATAAGTTCTATGTGGAAAAAGAAGTGATAAATATTTGTGCTTTAAACAAAATCGAGTCAATTCTGGCATCATGTAAAACAACTACTTGGGCGTGCTCCTGTTGCCAGTCATGATCTGTATAGAAACGAATATCAAAGAAAAGCAAAATTCTAAGTGTGAAGTGCCATGCAATAGCCACTTCTCATCAAAGATGGTAGAACGAAAGTCGATTGGAGAAGGAGAAACCTTTATGATTGACGATGTAACAACGAGAAGGGCTGAAGTGAGTGACGACGGTGCGATGACGTGCCTTGGCAGAAGAACGAGTCGAATACGACCAAAGAAAATTTGATAGCCTTTATAATCGACGATGTGCAATACGAAGGGCTGAAGATGGAAGAAAGAAAATCGATTGGAGACGCCTTTATAAAAAGGATGTGCGACACGAAGAACGGAAGAGCCGGACGATCCTTTAAGTCATTGGAGGCTTACGAACTCAACTTTGTACGTTTCTGAATATGTAAACTTTGAGAAGCCATCGAAACGTGATTAAGAGAGATGAAAAAAGAACCTGCGTTGACTCTTCGATGGACGCTGTTATGCAAGAGAAGTTGCCTTTGGGTCTCTGTGAAGTTTCATCAAACGGCTTGTGAGCAAGAAACTAAGCAGAAGAGATGCGATATATGTCGTATAAAGGTTGAGCCCGGCAGAGATGGAAGGGAAGAAGCAAGAAGAAGACCCACGTCGTTAAAGATGTAGCTCACCCCGAGACAAGCAGCTCTGAATTCACTCCAAATAAATCACCCTAACTTGTGTTACTGTCAGCAGAGTTGTGCTTCGAATTATTTTCTGATAGCAATGATGATTATGCCAAGCTCATGTGTTTATATAGATTCACAAGATACGTAATCCATCAGCATAAAGCAAATCTAGTCCTATTAGAAGTCCACTCCTTGCAATCCAAGATCGAGAGGATTCGGATAAATCACGTACGGCTCAGAGAACAATTTATTTTATTTATTATCTTAAAAAAAAAAAGGATAATAATAAAATAAAGCAGCCGATAAAGATCAGAAGGTTGGCAGGAGTTCTTGGTATCTCGCTATTCAAGTGTTTGTTGCTGAGGAGAAGACATACGGCAACGTTTCTTTTGAAAATACTCTGAAGAAAGAAAAAAGGAATATGTTGAAGACCAAATTTGCTTAATTCAAAGTGATGCAGTGATGCAATCATCCACATTGGGCTCTAAGTCTCAGCCCATTTCATGAGATAAAAAAATAGGGATCTCCTGGAAGCAAATAGGGAGATTATTTAAGTCCAAAGATGAGGTATATGAGTACTCAGTTTGCCAATATGTTTCTTTAAATAAATTGGTTATATACTTTCAAGTCACATGATGATATAATTTTAAGTTCAAACTCCAATGGCGATCAGTGGCGCCCAAAGTCATTTTAAATTTGAAACTTTAAATCAAGTACTTCAAATTTTGTCGACACGACCACTTGGCATGTCTTTCGTCGAGCTTTGAAGTGGGGGCATTTGTAAACGAATTAATTTTCGTCAAATTAAAATGTGACACTTGTAAATGAATATTAATTATCAAATTTAATTCATTCTATTTTTATATTTTTTGGATAAATACTAAATCAAAATCCATAAAATATTTAAATAGTTAATTTAATTGATAATTTTAATATTTATTTTGTGATCAAATCAACTATCGACACGTGTCAAAATTGAAGTGTTCCGGCGAATCAAATCAAGCCTTGCAGTTCAGTTGGTTATGATCAATCAAATGATGACACGTAGCATGTTTCAATACGTGGACCAATCAAGTCAAGACATGTGGTTTATTTATTTTTTCTTTAATATAAATATATATTAAAGTGATAAATAAATAAATAAGTTTGATACTATCCCTTTAATAAATAAATTAATTAATTAAGGGATAATTATCACAAAGTTCCACCCTACGCCTATAAATAGAGGCATTCTACAAACAACTCTTACAACTTGAAAAAGCAAAGAAGCAAGCCACAAAGCACAGAGAAAGAAGCTCTTAGGTGTTCTTCAGCATCTTCAACGGCGTTCTTCGCAGAAGTCAGCATCAACGGCGTTTAATCCGGTGTCAAGGCATCGAAGTGGTGTTTCGGCATTGCTCTCCTCGAAGATCGAAGCGAGATTCAAGGCGTTCTTCGCGTTTTTCGTGGAAACCAACCAAATCAAAGCCGCCGATCCGCAACAAGGCATCAAGTCCGCGAATCCGGAGTTTTTCTCAAATCAAATTCGAAGGTGCTCCAAGTGTGCTCTTCGGCGTTCTTCGATAAAGTCAACAAACTGAGACGTTCAATCCGCAATCAAAGCATCAAATCCAGATTTCGGCGTTACTCCGCAACAAAGTCAAATCAAATTCAAACTAGCATCCAAAGGTGTTCATCGGTGTGTTCTTCGGTGTTCATTAAATCAAGGCGTTTAATTCGCGATCAAGTCTAGAGACCCGCAATTAACGTTCTTCAGAAGCAAATCAAATCCAACGGAAGATCAAAGCTCCAAAGTCAACAAAGGCGTTTCAAACCTTCCGAACTTCAACAAATTCTTGTAGGAAGAATCAGAGGAATAAACTAGAGATTGTACCCGTAAGTTCAAATAAATCAATAAAATTCATTTGTGATCATTTTTCTTGCGTTTAAGTATTTAATTAACACGGAAACTGAGTTACAGCAAGTAAATGCAATAAATGAATTTGACTTACGGATCCAATTTAGGGAGCGAATACATTTTTTTTAAAAAAAAATACACATTCTCTCTAGTGGTAAGAGGAATTCGAACCCTCTCTAGTGATCAGAGAAATTCGAATGTGGATCATTGCCCTTGAAAAAAAAAACCTTTTAATCACTTGAACCAATCCTATTGATTAAAGAGCACATAAATATTTTTATTGAAAGTATATATTTTGATTTGACCCAAATAAGGGCTATTACAGATGGCTATAGCTCTGTTTGTTAGGACTTGATCAATACGTGTAACCTTTAGTTTAGGATGTGGTTATCTTTCTTTATGGTTGTAGACTTGTAGCGGAAGTGCTGAGATTTAGTGAGTGATTGGGTTGCAAGTCGTATGCCCACTTTTTCTTTAAGACATTTCCAATCATTTTGGTAGATGACAACGGAATTGTTAGAACCAAAACCACAACGGAATTGTTAGAGCCGATTACGCCACGGTCTTGATGCAATGCAAAGTATGGTCAACCTCTTGATGAACTGAAGTCTATGTAAGTTGTATCAAGCGTTATTAACTGGATTTACTTTGTTGCTTACCCATCGTTGTAACAGATTGCTAAGAAAATATCCTTTCTGACAGAATGTTGAGAAAACATATAATTTATTTATGCCCTTCCTTAGAAACAATACAGTGGCTGCCATCCCAAACCTTCAGGGAGTGTTAATGTATGATATTAAAGGGGGCGTTTATGTAATCATCCTAAACCTTCACGGAGTGTTAATATAATTTATCCAAAACCTATGAAGCAGCCATGGCATGACACCGACACAAACACAAGGGCATAAGGTTTTTTCTTTCTTTTCTTTTTTTTTTTTTTTCATAAATTTATGAGGCAAAATGTCTGAAATGACATGACACGATAAATTGATAGTTTTAAAAGCACCCAATGAGCATAGATCGGTATTTTGGAATAAATCTGCTAAGTGAGACAATGCGGTAATAAGATGGAACCACATTCCAAACATATATTCTAACGGAGTAAACATAGTTTCCAAAAAAGAAAAGGATGAAAAAAGGAAAGAGCAAACAGAGAAAAAGTTTCACTTGGCACTGCATCCTATTTCTTACTCAATTCTTCACCACTACTACGCATCTCACTCAAAAATACATAAAAGATATACATAGGCAGAATGCATGCATGGGAGGATCCCACATTTCATGCTACCATATAATAAGGTACAGATCTTAACTAGGGCGCCGCAATCTTATTGAGAACCATCAAAGATCATGACAATGCTATGTATACATATAATTAGTTAAAACCATACTACGGTACTACCTAAGGTGACAGATAAATTAATAGAAAAGACAAGGAGCTCCCAGAGATGAAGCCAGACAAAATTTAGATGACAAAATCGAACTTATTTCTTCACCTTTGCCAACAAAACAATAACTGAAAGCATGCCACGAACAAATAAGAATTTGGGCCACTGCAAATTTGACATTTCCAGGTTTACAGTGGATAAGAGTATCCACGTAAATACTTCGAGTCGACACCCGATTCCCGTACTAGTGCCAATCTACCTGTTCGAGCTACCTGTAAAAACAACACTAATTTAATTTGTTGGGACTTAACGTATATGAATTTTAGACTACTTCAATGTAAAAGTAGTGTGTGAACAGTATTGGTTGTTCAGTAAACATATATCCTCTCTTGCTTTCAAATAATACACATGCCATTTGTAAATTATTTGTACTTAAGACTACACATATAAGTGGATATTTTATGTCTAAAAGATTTTATAGTTCAAATTCTATTTACTTTCTAAATTGTTCTTGCATGTACAGAAGATCTAAGTCTTTTGATGATTTGTCCAATTTTCATCAAAAGATTTGGCTTTGTAATTGAAAATATAAATTGGAGCTTTTTTAATTACATCGTAAGGGGAGGTCAGTGTAAATATGTAATTACACCAGCTAGAAAAAAGAATGCACAATTTTATGTATACTGAAAAGATGTTGGTAGAGTATGAAAATGTACCTCACAAATGCCATAAGGTTCCAACAGTCTTTGCAAGGCAATCATTTTATCTAAATCTCCTGTCAGCTAGAAAACGACACAAAGAAATTCAATAAATAAATCAGAAAAAAGAAAAAAACCTGCGAAGCTAGAGGATGAGAACGAAGCTTTAGGCTTATATATACTTTATATATCAAAACTACAAAGGGCAAATAACAGGTTGTGTACATGTTTGGTATTGAATTTTCATGCCATCACGGGTAGATATATCGACAAGTCCCCATTGATAAAAGTTTAAGCACAATCTGACCGTAAATCACAACCTAGCCATCTTTATTGACAAGCGAAAACCCTATTATGAGTTTTTGGGTTAGAAAATCTTAAACCCAAAAATAGTTAAAGTAGTTTTACTTGAGTCAAATTATTGAGTTATAAATATCTTAAATTCCCAGTAATAATTCACGGTTTCACTTGAGTCAAGTGATGCTTGTAAAACCAATTATCTTTCTTTCGTTTTGAAAAATATCCTAGGGATCAGCATATAAAATTTCCCTTTTTGGGCGACAAAAATATATAGCTTGAAAATTTTCCAAAGATTAAAAAATAAGAAAAAGAGAAAGAAAAAAAGCCTCAACAAACCCTCAATCAGAAGCACCATAAGATTATTCTGGAGGAATCAAGAATAAAAAATCAGCTTTCTAAATATAATTTCCATTTACCTGAAAGCTACTATATTCATTATCATACACATGGTCATTGTTGCTACTGTGACGAATTTGGGAAATTCAGTATATGTTATTAATCAATGTAAGTTTACAATATATAGACACAACCCATGAAGAATCCTATTAGGATTAGGAGTCCTAACCCTATATAGGGCTAAATTGTCAATTTAGTCCCACCGAATTGGTCCCTCGTCAATTTAGTCCCGTGCTTTTTGAATAATTCAATTTAGTCCCAAATCCTAAAATTCTCAACCAATGTGGTCCCAAATGCTAACGGACGTTAGAAAACTAACGAAATTGACCATTTGACAACACTGACTTAGAGTTTGGAGGGTAAAAAACAAAACCCTAACACATCCAATTTACTCATTCATACTTCCCCCAAATATTTTACCCTTTCTTTTAAAAAAAACCCTAGGAGCCCGCCTTCGATTTTCTTCGATTTGTGGAGAAATTTTGGAAATTTCTCCACAATAATACTCTCACATGTTATTACCATCCTAAAACTTGGTCAATCTCGTTAGTTTTTTAAAGTCCGTTAACATTTGGGACCATGTTGGTTGAGAATTTTAGGATTTGAGACTAAATTGAATTATTCCAAAAGCTAGCGAGGGGCCAATCCTGTGGGACTAAATTGATAATTTGGCCCCTATATAGACAAGAGTTCTAAACTATCAACTAACGTTATAAACAATTCTCACACTCCCCTCAAGTTGGAGCATATATACCAATCATTTTTAGCTTGTCAAACAAAATCCGAACTTGTAAGACCCTTAAAGCCTTAGTTAAGACATCAGCTACTTGTTGTGATGAGGGTTTAAACGGAGTACAAATTTTCTTGCTCATGACAGCTTCTCTTACAAAATGAGAGTCGATCTCAATGTGCTTTGTCCTCTCATGAAAAGCAGGATTACTAGCAATGTGAATGGCAGCTTGATTGTCACAGTGCATAGGCAAAGGTTCATTATAGACAAAGCCAAGTTCCAACAGTAAATTCCTTAGCCACAACATCTCGCTCGTCGTGTGGGCCATTGCCCTATATTCAGCTTTTGCGCTAGATCTAGCCACAGTAATCTGTTTCTTACTTCGCCATGTCACATGTTTCCCAATATAAGTGCAGTAGCCAGAGGTAGACTGCCTATCACCTTTTGAACCGACATAGTCTACATTGGAGTATGCTTCTATCTTCAGATGACCATGTCTTTTGAATTTACCATGACCATGATATACTTCAGAATTCTAATAGCAGCTTCCCAATGAATAGTTTTAGGCACTTCCCTGCTAGTTTGTACCTTGACTTCCAAGACATCATAACTATCATCCCAAAACACAAGAGTTAATTCCATAGGAGTATCAATTGATTTTGTACCAAGCAAACCGGCTTTCTCAAGTAAATCGAGTTATCTAGGTTTCGATTTCCATTAATGCCAAAGCGATCACTCTATCTTTGTACGGTGTGGACCGTCCAAAGTCGTGGTTTTGGTTGTCTATGTTGATGATATCCTTCTTTCAGTTAGTGATATTGAAGGAATACAAGAAACGAAGATCTATGTGCAACAACACTTGGTTACCAAAGATATGGGTCGACCGAGGTATTTTCAATCCCCAAAAAATATATCGATCGACTCATATCTTTTGTAACAAAGTGTTGTTGAAGATAGATCTTCATTTCTACGAGGATATCATCAACATAGACAACCAAAAACACAACACCGGACGGTCCACGCCATACAAAGATAGAGTGATCGTTTTGGCATTGATGGAAACCGAGACCACACATAACACGACTGAACTTCTCAAACCATGCCCTAGGACATTGCTTTAAGCCATATATTACCTTCTTCAACTTGCATATCAAAGATTTCTCCTCCTGAGCAACATAACCCGGAGGTTGCTCCATGTAAACAGTTTCATATAGATCACCATAAACGAAGACATTCTTCACATCCTATTGATGCATAGGCCAGTTTTGATTAACTGTCAAGGAGAAGAGCACTCTAATGGAGTTAAAGTGAGCTATAGGAGAAAAAGTTTCAAAATAGTCAACACGATACGTTTTGAGTGAAGCCCTTTTCTGCATCACATGGAGGGAAAACCAATTCCCATGTATGTGAGGGAAGGAGAGCATTCATTTCCTCATACATTGCCAGTTTCCACCAAGGGTGTTGCAGCGCCTCAAGATAAGTCTTGGAAATAGATTCTGTGGATATAGAAATAGCGAAACTACGAAATTCCCGACTTAGGTTATCAAATAGGAGATACGAAGCCAAAGGATGAGCAGTACAAGACCGCGTACCTTCGCAAAGTGTGATAGGGAGATCACTATCATTAGGTGGAGGGACAAGTGACTGTGGTCCTACATCCGAGGAGGGAGCAGGGATGGTAGAGGGCATCGTAGACTGACGATCTCGAACGGGTTGAAGGCTGGGATCGAGTCCCACAAGGAATTTGGAGAGCAAAAATTGGTCCCAGTGAGATTTTTAGTGTTCGCATCAACACCCACCGGATGATAGGGTAGAGTTTCATTTGAGATACCTTTGAAGGTTGCGCAATAGTCCGTCATCACGCGATCTTCTTGTTTAAGGAAAAATCATTTTTCGTGTAACTCATAGACACGAGAAGTATTGTTCGCAGGCACAAAGAATCCCACATTTGTTTGGCCGAAGACAAGAACATCGCATGAGCACTCACCGAAGGTTCCATACTGTTGACTAGCTAGGTCATAACCAAGTAATCATCTTGCTCGCAATTCTCATCTTTCTTTTCTTTAGCCGGGGGATCGGACAGATTATGAGACAATTTCTTTTGGGAACCCAAAAATATCTTAGAGGCATGAGACCCTTGAACATAATTACGACCATAAAGTTTAATGGTCGTACAAGATGGACCTTTAAAGGCAGGGACACAAGCCATGATAAACTAATATCCAAAAAAGAAAAATATTCATCAAAAAAAATAGATGATGACGAGAATAATAGCTATAACAGCAAACAAGGTGAAAGCGACTACGGCAAAACCAAAGGCAGGAGTTTTGCAATAGCACAAGGCAGGCAAAAGTAGCGGCACGGTGGCACGCACAGCAGGAGGCAGGAGCAGTAGCTCACGTAGCAAGGAGGCCAGTGGAGGCTGCGGTTTGGGGGTGGGTTGCGTGGCTAGGGTTTAGAAAATTAGTTTTTTTTTTTTTATATGTATTTCTAAATCTAACCGCTCCATACCATGTGAAGAATTTGGGGACTTCAATATATGTTATTAATCAATGTGAGTTTACACTTTACAATATATAGGCGCAACCCATGAAGAATCCTATTAGGATAAGAGTCCTAATCCTAAACCTATCAACTAGCGTGATAAACAATTCTCACAGCTAGCAATCTTTGATACCAAACATAATTGTAGCTAAATTTTTTGGAAATATATAAACATTATTTAAAGAGTCATTAATCTCGAACACATCTCCATTAAAGCAATCCCTTGCATTTATTAATGCTCCACATACAAATCATATTTCAACAATAGGTAATATATTTGATATCCGAAGTTAAATTTTATTATTGCCAAGGGCATGTTGATAATAAATACTTACCTCGAGAGTAATAGTGTGATCGGAGACATCAACAGCTTTAGCTCTAAATATGCTAGCAATATCAAGAACATTCCGACGAGCTGTAGAGTTCACTGCGATTTTGATTAACATCAACTCCCTCTCAGCAAAAGGTAAGTGTGTGAGATCCTGCACCTGAACATTATAAAGTTCACCAGCCATGTTATAAAGACATATTCATGAGTGAAAAGGTACAATGAAACACCACAGAAACAAACTGCAGGTTTTAAGTGGATGTTCTGATCATGACAACGATTCGACTCCGAAAGGAGCTAAGGGTCGATGTAATTGAGACATGATTAGTTATTGGGTAATGTGATAATGTCTTGGAAACTCTATCAGGTCACAATAAAAGCTGCAAAATGGTGGTGATTCGAACTTAGCTAACTCGCCCAGGACACCAAGTCTTGCGCAACAGATGCACACGGCATCACCAGAGGCCCAGCCATCCGGCGTTGCGCTCCACAAATCCATTCCATTACATCAATATACAGGCAAAAAAATTTACTAACACCAGAAGTTAGGTTGGGTGAAAATTTTGAAGGGAAGACGGTGTTTGGACGGTTAATGCGGAGGGAAGAAATCCTGCCACACAATGAGCTTAAAATTTAGAGAAAAATCCTAACTTGTATTAGAATGAGATATATATATGGCTGGCTCTAAAATGATCACACCATTTTATCAACTGAAGAATAATTCAGTTACAAGCTCTATAATCAGATTTCATGGTTACTTTCAATTTTAGAACTTGCAAGAAATAATAACGACAATAGTATGCTCTCACCTCATGAAGATCCACCAATTTATAAAGTTGCTGTACCAACTTGCTAATTGATTCGTCAGTGCCAGGAACAACAGTGGTAATGCGTGAGCGCCCCTCAAGTTCAGCATGGCCAACAGCTAAACTCTAAGAATACGATGAAAACACAAAATGAATGATAAGTAATTAATAGGTGAACCAAAAAGAACAGAAAAGGTAAACAATAATTTATAAAAAAGATAACACATACTTGAATATTATAGCCTCTTCGAGCAAATACCCCTGTGACAAGATTAAGGACTCCAGGAGCATCATTAACAACCATCGAGAGAGTGTGGGAGCGGAGCCCGCTTGTCTGCAAGACTCAAGCAAAATATAAGCAAGTGAAAAGTGAAACTGAATTCTCACGACTAAGATCATTCTAAAACTAATTATCACCATAATTTACATGTTCAAGTTCTTCATTAGATAGGAAGGACAGGAACTTTCCACTTATATAATTGGCATATCAAAACAACATTATGATAATTGTATCTCAACTAAATTCATCATCATGGCAGGTAAGGTCATTTTATATTCAGGTAGCGTGAACTAGTATGAAGAGACTATCATCAGGTGACATCGTGAAAAAAATACTGAACAAAAGAAGAATATTGTTGCTTACATCTTCATCATTCAGCACTCCCCAATGAGCATCAAGGACTTGTAAAGAAGTCGCATCAGCAGATTCCACAGGGTAAACATCTCCCTTCATACAGTAAACAGAATCTCTTAGATATTAACTAAGACCTATACCCTAATTTTTACAAAAAGAATAATTCTACAATTTGAAATTGCCATGATATACTATGGAAGTATTTGCAAACTTTAAAAATAAGTGACTATGCTTATTTTTAGCACTTTGTAAGTGTTTGGAAAACCAACCGGACATGCTTTTGGATTCTACTTATAGATTCTACATTTTTCTGTAATTAATTAAAATTCAATTTAGACAATATTATCCTCACTAAAATATTAATAGTCCATAGGGATTATACTATCGTAAATATAGTAATATCATTAATTTATACATTTATATATTAGATTATTGGATTATAATTATATATAAATATAACAAATTATATTATATCATGTTTTAACATAATAGCTATATTATATTTGTATATAATGGACTTATTTAGTATGTTATTATTTATAAACAGAATATAGATAGTATAACGGAAGACATATATAATAGTACACTATAATATATTCTATGCCGGGCTAGGTAACGTGAGCATCTAACCTAAGTGGGGGCATTAAGGGTATCAAATCAATTGTTTGCACCAAAAAAATGCATGTATAGTCTAAGCGTACAATACTATAATATATTTTACTAATTATAAATGATGTTATATAATATATTTTACTAATTATAAATGATGTTATATAATATATTATTCTAGTCATATATTATAATATCCAAAATGATTTAAAAAATGTTGGTAAATTAGTAACTTGACAAAAATTAAAAGTGATACTCAACATTTCTTTGCAAAAACACAACTGATCGTTTTTCTGTTTTTCACTTTGTCTTCCAAACACTCATTGCTTTTAGTCTTTTACTACTACAATTTTTTGCAACTTCAACTTGTGCATAAGCACATGAGTTTGCAAACACCCCCTATGTCTACAGCTGAGCTTTTCTTTCTAGATCAATTGAAATCATAAATATAAACATGACATGCTCTCAAGCATAGGAAATCCAGAATAAAGCATTGATTATGCAAGAATTAGCATAAATCATAGGTCAGAAGTAAATTATGACAAACAATTGAACTCAATTCAGTCTACCATTGGGCATATGAGATCTAGATTGAAGGGTATAAGAGGCAATCTCATGACAAATTCTCAAAATTATATTTCCCAGGCAGAACAAACGAGTCATCATGTTTAGTTGGGCGTGGATGATTGATATTGTAATGAGAAAATCATCAACACAAAATGGATACAGCATTTTATAATTCCATGCTTAAAAGAGTCACCCAACATACCCCAGCAGATGTATCTGATTTTCCAATGTTAGTTTCCTTCACAGTCCTTGAAAGAGTATCTACTGGCCTTGCTTGTTCAAGATCTGGATATGAAGCAGCTGAAAACCGCCAAAAGGGAGCAGATTCACCCAGCTTTTCTCTTCTCAAAGCAATCTAGATCAAACCACCAAAGGACATGAACTTGCACAAAGAGAAAGATGAAGAAAATGAAAAAAACATCATTATTTGTTATTTTATTTACCTTTCCCGTCCTTGCAATCTCTCGAATTCCAATTTTACTCAAACTCCTTTGCACTGCAAACATCTTCCCTGGATCTCCTGTTACCTATAGAGACAATATGACATATTTCAGGTAATGGAAACCACGGTATGAAGTAGTTTAAAAAGGCTATTTTAGATGTGAGCCAGAAAACTTAATCATGATAAAACAACCATGCATAGCAAAAGCATATCACGTTAACATAAATCCTGAATTATAATTGAACTGACACTTTCGGATATGTTGACTGCATTGAGGCATACGACAAGGCAATGCATATGACAAGGCAATAGATAGTGACTTACAACACATTACTTAGGTAGGAATCTTAGTATTTTATGAATCTGTGAACAGAAGCATTTTTAGTACCACATTTTTACAGCACCCCCTTACTGTCTCATATGAGGCAGTCATTTAATATGGTACCAGAATTCAGAAGCAGGCCAAAAAAGAAGTCCTATGTTAAAATCTCACCTGTCACTTATTCATGAAAAAGAGACAAAATTTACAACATGCACATGAAAGGGCATGTTAGATATTTAAATATTTGATGTTCCTCTCCGATGTTAAAACTTTTACATGATGTGTTCATTCATTCAATAAAAGACTAGAGCAGCCACAAGTAATTTCAATCACTAAAACCATTTAAAACTCTGGAATATTTATTAATGGCACCAAGAAGCAAAATGAGCCTTTCACAGATACAAAGTTGATGACTGCTGTAGTCTAGAATAAATTACATTTCATAGTACAGATATAACAGGAATCATTGAAAAATATAACCACTTAGTCATTCTCATCAGCAATTCATTACTTTTCAATTGAGCTATGTGCCATGTCTTGTAAACATAATTAGCCATCACCTCAATGGTTAGCGAGTGGTCAGATATGTCAACAATTTTTGCCCTAAAAATGTCCACTAGCCACATGACCTGGAGAAATAAAGCCAAAACATGATTAAATCCGCCAAGCATACAAGAATAAAAGAATGGCTGAAATAAAAATGTAAACCAAGGACAAAACAAGAGGCACAGGTAACAAATAAGATCGAAACATCAACATGAGAGAACCAGGAATGACTACCTCTGCTCGATATTTTGGATCCGCATTTATTTTGATGAGCATTAATTCCCGTTCCACTTGTGGCTCCTTTGAAATGTCTTCAACCTGGTTGTTAAGTTTGGACATAAATTAGACAACCAAAATACAGGCAATAAACAACACTGTGACTAGAAAGGAAACACAAATGCATTCATGATGACATGCCATAAGAAGAGCGCATCATATATGAGTATAACAGGGTTATGATTTACTTGCCAAAAGAACAGCATCAACAAAATATATTCTAGTTAAGACTGTTAGAGATAACATATCTCTGTCTCTGGAAAAAAACAGGATCGTTTCACACTTGTACCATTGTACATGCTATCACGAGTGATTTCAGCTAGTAATTAACTCATCGTTGAGAGAACAATAAAAGACGTCCAAGAATAAGACACTAACCTTTAACACATTTACAAGCTTTTGAAGTTGTTCCATAACTTGTTGTAAGATCCGTTCAGTTCCAGAAACAACTATTGTGAAGAGAGCCTTATCCTTGTTGAGTCCCACTGCAAGAGATTCAATATTATATCCTCTCCGAGCGAACACTCCAGCAATCCGGTTTATCATTCCACTTTCATCACCAACAAACACTGAAATAGTGTGACGTTTCACTCTGTATTTAAAGTCATCACGATTAATAAATAACTTTATATAACAAAAGCAACTTAGAATAAGAGAAAAGAAATAGATTATCAAAACTTGATCTTTCGAGCCAGGGGAGCCAAAATCATTATCACAATTCATTAAACAATATATTAAGAAATCGTTGGTTCATTTTCCTGCCCACGAGTTTCAGCACTATACCAATACCAAAGGAAATACAACAAAGGAATTTGAGTTCAGAAAATTGGAATAATGCTGTATGGCTCAACCATCATAAAAGCAAGATTGTAACAACGTCTATTTCCAAGAAAGAAAAAAAAAAAGGCAGTAAATTAAAAATGATTCAATAAACGTCACCAGACCATTTTAGTGAAACAAGCGGCCGAAAATTTAGATCATTTCAACAAATTCAACAATCAGTGATATGTGACTTGGAACGAGAAGTAAACAAAAATATGATAAACTGTAAGGGCCTTACGTACTTGGGCCTGACGGCAGAATTGGTGGTGGTGGGGATCGGTGAATCAGAAACGGACAGAACGGCGTCGTTCTGCGGGTTATTATCGCCATTTGCACTTTGAGCACAAAGCGCAGCCCTCCTTCTTTTGAGTTTGGATGAGAGTTTGACGGAGCAAAGATTAACGTCAGCTTTTCGAATGAGGTTATCTGAGCGGGTAGATACGGCAAACAGTGTGGAGTGAGTGGCAACAGCCGCCATTGGAGGTGTGTGTCTGTGTGTTGTGAAGTTAGTTCTGTTCCGTAAAGAAGGCTGAAAGAAAAACTAGTTTCTATTTTGTATTTTTTTTTTTGAAAAAGAACTAGATTCAATTTTGTATTTTTTTTTAGAAATGTAATGTTTAGTCCCTAAAATTTTAAGTTTGTGTCTTTTTTATCCCTGAAGTTTCAAAAATAATAGATAAATCTCTAATGTTACTAATTTATTTTAAGTTAGTCCCTAAATAACTTTTCCAGTAAGAATGTGGCCAAAAAATTTCATGTCCACCAAGTATACGATTAATAAAGATATACTTATCAACGCCGAGAGACTTTCTCTCTCTAGAAAGAATTCTCTGACTTCTCTCTAGAATGCGTTCTCTCTTTCTCACACTCTTTCTCTCGGTTTTTTCTTGGATTTTCACTTCGCTTTCAGCCTGAATTCATTGTTTCGCCGGTTCTCATTCAAGGTTATCTCAAGTGTTAACAAGATTATCCGGTTTATTCGTGATTTTACAAGTTTTTCGTTGAAGTTTATTACAGTTCTTCTCACGAGTTCAAGAAATCTGAAATCTGGTGATATCGCTTGCAATTTGAAGATTTTGTTGGTCTTTCTCACAAGAGTTACAGAAGACCTCATCACGTTAACTCCTGAATTTGTTATTTGTTTTGTTTAGCATTGGTTAATCTGCAAAATTCTAGATTTATGTCTATTACTCTCCAGTCCAGTTTCTACTCTAGATTTCTGGTGGTGAATTTGTTCGGTTTTTCTTCTTTGCTACTTCCAAGATTGTTGCTAATTTGTTTCCTTCACTCGCTGTAAGTTTGCTGTTGTTATCTCCTTTATGTTCTGCTACCATGGGGAAAAAAAGTCGAATAAAACAAAAACAGAAGAACTGGGATAACTTCTTGTCACTTCAAAGCAAATCTTCCTCTCGCGATACTGTATCTCCTACATTTTCTCAAAGCAAGATGGCTGGTAAGATTGAAACCCTTCCCCCCCTCCCCCCCCCCCCCCGGTTTTTCAGTCGTATAGCATGACCTATGTGTTTATCTACTGGCGTGAATTAATTGGTTATAAGTGTTTTATTTAATTAATTTTATTATTTGATTGTTAAGTGTAACACCCCAAATGGAGGATGCCACATCCCCCGCACTGAGACCCAGACCCGGTCATGAAATGGAAGTCCATGCCCGAATCCGAATCAGAGCGAACGGGAGACAAACGCACACGCTATGCTAGGCGGATCTAACTTGACAAACTTAGAGTGCGGAAGAAATTCAAACATTCAAACAAGATAGCGGAAGCATTTAAATCAACATTCAAAACAGGTGACGGGTTCAACTAGCATAGATACCTAGTCCCGAATATCAAAAAGCATAACAGGTGACGGGTTCAACTAGCATAGATACCTAGTCCCGAATATCCGATAAACATAACGTAATAATCATCAAGTGCCACACAGGGCCGAATACGAATGTCACACAGGGCTACGGAAAAAGGTAAAGTATAATCTGTAGCACACCAAGTGGTGTGGCACCACACCCCGCACTATGACCCGACACGTGTACGAAATGGAAAGTCCGCACAGGCACCAAGTCACAGCGAACGGGTGACAAACGAAAAATCCAACCTAAGCTAGGCGGTACCTAAACCCCGTACGAGTGAAATATGCAAAACCAGAAATGCGGAAGCGATGCAAAATATGAACCATCAAAACTTTAATCAACAAACATAATTAAACGGGTTCAACTAATCAAGTAATCCTGTTCTAACCTGTCCCGAATATTCATACAACAAAACGGGTTCAACTAATTCCACGAACCTATCCTAACCTGTCCCGAATTTCAAACATACAAATCATAAGTATCAACCTGCATAATATATACATATATCATATACATAGCTTCCTATACAAAGCAAAACAAAGTACTTAACAAATCAAATAGACCGACACAGACTCGACAGACCCGACTCAAAGCCGCCTAGCTCGAACTCCAACAACCTGCACCTGCAACTAAAAACATAGGTGGGGCGAGGATCAGTCCATTGACTGAGTGAAGGGGCTGAACACACACACACACTATACATAATAAGGAGCAAAGCACGTATCAAAAAAAAGATTATGAACCGGGAGTAGGGTTTTGCATACCAAAACTATTTTTCATATCAAACTTATACTTATACTTAATCAAATCATAACAGACTGAACAAACTCGTAACATATCGAAAGAGAAAGCTCCTATCCCGTTTCATAATCAACATAACAGATCATATTCATATACCCGGCGAGTACGGGTCTCCCACCTTACTTCCATATCGTATCATACGTATCATAACGAAAAACAAACAAATATCATAAGTAATCCAACCCCAACACCATGTAGTTCGGGGAGCAAACCCTCACTACTCATACCAATACAAACACACATGGGGTAGCTAACCCACACTGTGCCTTCCCCGGTTATCCACCGAGGGCTCAAGATACCACGCCTTCCCAACCTCCATAGGTAGCACGTGAGTATCTCAAATGAGAACGTTCATAGGGGTCATAACCGGCGACCCCATGGTCGTCCCGGGTCTCCCTTACCCACTTCTCGGGGCCCAACACAACATAACAGAGCATATCAGATCATAACTCGCTACATATCATACTTATCAAATCATAAGCAGACTTACATACCTGATCAGACATACCATACCTTGCAACTTAGCATATGCTATAAACGTACCTCTCCGTGTCATCCTAATCCGTAGCTGGTATGAAGACATACGGTTTGGAGCATAGCCTCGTTGCAAAACATTTCAAACTTACATATGTTCGTACATATATAGTTCAAAAACCTTTAATCATATGACAAAATCATAAACGCATCGTATAAACACATATCTATTATATAAATATAATAGAATAGTCGCATGCAGGCTTGAAAACGAGCACAGAGGGTTATAGGTCGTTTTAACTATAACAAAAATCCTAAAACCTCACCTTACACCGACGAGAACGGAAAACACAAGCCAAGAAGTCCCCCTGGAACCCAAACAACTGACAGACACTTCCTGGAAAAACCCTGATCGACAGAACACACAGAACACAAGACTCAGACTCAACCTACAAACACAAGGACGCACGGCAAATGCAATCACACGAGCAGGGATCAAATGCCTAGCAATTATTTGCAGAAGAAACATTACATAATTTAATCAAATCATATTATTCATTTATCACACAAACAATTCATGGATTGTATAACAAATTTAATTAACAAAGTTTACTTAATTCATTTCATGCAAATTCACGTAGCACCTTTCATACCAATTGGCAAATATTAATAAATCAAATAAATCATAATAGCCTGTTTCTTAATTCATACAAATTCCACGAGGTTACATATCAAATTCTAACCCTACTCAATTCATACAATTCATATTTTACATATTCAATTCATGTATTACATATTAGATTTAATTACTAAGGTTCACCAATTCAAATTAAACAAATTCAACAAACCGGAATCAAATTGCAAATCAAGACGTTTAAATATATCAAATTATATTTCATACAACATTTCATATACATTGAAGTACAATTCGATCGGCAAATCAAGTATATCACGTTTAAATTACAATTAGAACAAATAATCAAATATTCACAATCATACAAATAAATTCACAGAAAATAAACCGAGTATCCAATTAACGAACGAAAAGCGGAAATAGACTCACCATAACGAGACGGACATTCTGTCCAAAGCCCGTCGGATCGCCGCCACCAGAGGCACCGGAATAGTGGCCGGCCGCCGCTTGGCCGCCACCGGAACGTGCCGAAAAAATCCTGAAAATTCCCTCAAGCAAGACTTCCTAGTCCTCGTTCCGATTCCTCGATCAATTTCTGCAAATTCCAAGCCAATCGTCGCGAATTTCAGTTTCAACAATACGAAGCCCTAAAATCTTCCAACTTCAATTACTTCCAAACCGGTGAACCAAAATCGAATCCGAAAGAAGCATTGTCTTACCCATGACGAGCTCTTCAAAAGCCCCAAGCTATTCGCCGAGAAAAATCCCCGGAGCTAGCCTCCACCGTTGAACCACCCCTGCCACTCACCGGAACCACCACCTACGCTGTGAATTAGCTTAATTCGAGGCCGAAAATGAGACCGGGGGGTAAAAAAACCTTGGGAACCAACGACGAACCTTGGAAAAAGCCGCCGGAGGGCGGTGCTGCTACAGTAACTTGCGCCACCACGGCCGGCTTCAGGTGGCGCGTGCAGCGCAACCGCGGCCCAGATGGCCGCGCCGCCAACGTCATTCGTCGCGCCGAGAAGTCTTCTCTCTGGGTCTGAGGTGCGTATCGTCGGAAGTCCGCCGGAAGCCGACGAAATCGTCGGTGAAAACAAGGACATTTCCCCGCCACCCTCTGCGGCTGCCGGAACCGCCACCTGCGGTGGTTTTCGCGCCGAACCGAGGCCGGAATCAACACCAGGGGGTCGGAAAACGTGGGGTTGGGTGGTTGTTGGCCGGTGAGGGTCGCCGGAACGTCGCCGGTGAAGAGGTGGCGCAAACCGCCACCTTCGGACCACCGCGGCATCGCCGTGGGTCGTCGGTTGGCCGTGATCTTGGTACGGTTGTGACGGGCTCGTCGAGCTGATGAATTTCGACTATTGGTTCGTCGAATTCCGTCGAGAAACGACCGAGTTTGGTGATGTGTGTGAAATCACACCTTGAGTGTTTGTGAACAGTGTATATCGCGGGAGAGAAGACGATGAAGGCTGAAGCTGAAGTTATGGCACACACAACGAGGATTCGGGGTATATAACTCGGGTCCTCCTACGCAAAAACGGTAGGAAGAACGGGCTAACGAAGCCAGAATTGGGCAAACTTAGAGTCTATGGACTCGTTTCGCTGCCCCGAACGCGTTGAAGGGGTCAAAGAGGTCAAAATCTCGACCGAACGAGAAGTGACTGGAAAACCCCCCAAAAGGAGAAAATTGCAAACAAGCCCCTAAACTCTAAAAGAGTTCAAAATAGGGCCACACAAAACACAAAATTACATAATTAAACACATAAAAAGGTTGAAAAGTGACGTACCTTATTTGTAGGACAAGTGGGGTGTTACAATCTCCCCTCCTTCAAAAGGACCTGTCCTCAGGTCCTATTACTGAGTCGTAAAGTTTCAAACTGGAATACTTCAATCTATCTCCCAAAATCGTGTAGAGTCATTCCCTGGCTGTGAAGTTTACTCCCATTGTTTGCATCAACTTCCTTCAGAGTTCCGTAGTCACAGAGGTTTGTTCAAACACTTGACCGTTGGTCGCTTCAACTCGTTCGATCTCCCACTAGGCCACTGCACCCAAAGCTCGATACCATCGCTTCCTCATCGATTGCAAACCAACATCAGTCCACATGCAACTCAACCGAGAAAAACAAGAGAGAATCCCATCTCTCAACACGTAAGAGAGAGAGAGCCCCGTCTCCCGACACATCAAAAGAGAGAACCCCGTCCCTCAGGCACAGAATTGAGAGAACCCAGTCTCTTCACCACGTAATCGAGAGAGCCCCGTCTCTCAACCTAAGTCTGGCAGACTTCTACATCTTCCAAACATTCTAGTTTGAGAAAACCCAGCATCTCAAACCCCTAGATTCGAGAGAATCCAACATCTCCCAAATATCTAACTCCAAGAGAATCCATCATCTCTTGCTCACATAATTTAGAAAGAATCCAACATCTTTCTATCACATAAACAGGGAGAATCCCAAATCTCCCTAACACGTAAATAGAGAGAGATCTCAACAACTCTCTAGCACACAAGTTCACTTACTCAGCATTCATACATACACACATTAAAGTAACACTGGATGCAAAACATGTGATGCATGTTTAGCGTACCTTTACTCGACTGATATCGGTGTCCCTAGAGTATAAATTCATCATCCATGCCCAACTCAGGGGGGATATCGCGTTGGAATCTCTGAAAAATAAAATCACAATATGCTTGTATGTGCATGAAGGTTTAATGAGTAACCAAAGAAATTATAAACACAGAGACACGAATAATTCACACAAGTAATCCATCCAGTTTACAAGAATTCACAACAATAATAAATTTTAAGTTATGAAAATTAAATCACTTAATCACGTTATTACAATTGAGCAACATCAAACATTACACGTCGTCACATATGTCAAACAAAATAAAATATAATACAATTACTTATTAAATGCATGGGTGCAAATACCATTAATGTTCAATGTACCGTTCACCGTAGTAGTGGAGTCGAGGTTGGTAATTCTTTAATTGGGAAGGATAACCGAATCCTTGACTGGCTGTGGTTCCAACCCTTCGTTCAAACTTGCATTCTTTAGTATTCCCTCAGATTCTCGGGTACCCAAATGGTCTTGGACCGTATCACTTGATTCTCGGACTATAGTGATCCGTGGAATCTCTTGAAATCCCAATAAAATCCTCGGTAATCGGGAATTGCTATTTCTTTCAACGGTCAAATCTCTCAGGACAATCGTGGAGAGATAAATGAAGAATCTTTAGACAGTCTTGCTTAGTACATCGTCGTTGTAAATGATGTCCTTATCCTCAATATTTGGTGGAGTTGATCTTCAATGACCTCGGCACAAAATTCCATAACTTGCACAATTTTCCCCTTTTTCCTTTGTGTAAGTGTAACTACTCTGGTGGGTGTCTTTATAATAGTAATCCGATTTCCTTCTTGGAATTCTCTGAATGGTACAAGTGCCTTGATTTCTTCATTGTCATCTCACGCCATCCAGAGTTAGAAATTCTGACTTTCTTATGAACATGTTACTCCCGAGCACCTCCAAGTAGTAAGTACATATCCTGAAGGCACCTTGATAGTTAAAGGATCTCTTGTCTCCCTCGTATTCGAGTATCTTCTTTTATCCACCCAATATCCTGACCGTGTTAGCTCGATCATACATCTTCTGGTCAACCCCGGTTCGAATCCCAATATTGCTTCGACCAAGACAACACTTAGTGGATCAGATAAGGGAACACCTAAATTGCAACCACGAAGCTAATGCATCCAGGATTAGGGATGTAAATGGCATGCACTCATATCCAACAAAGAAGGCAATCAGGCACGTAGAGCAAATGTTCGAAATAATTAAAATTTACTCCAATGCATGATGCACGTGCCATGAATGCATAATACCCGTTTTCATAATGATAGCATTGATTCCTTGTTTTAAATTTTTGTAGAGGTCCATTATCTCTCATTAGAGTATGGCTGCTTTGAATCTCCTGTCAAAGATTTATAGAAGTGGGAAATGTTGTCTCGATCAATTACAATTTGGCACCGAGATATCACCCTGCAATTCACAAATTGAATAAATATCTATGCATGCGGGTTAGTACGTGGATATGTCAAGTAATAAAAGCAATTAAGAACACTTAAGTAATGCAGATGCAATACGTAATTTAATAAAATTTAAAGCATAACAATGATAATTTTACAAAAATCGTAATCATAGTGCGCACACAATCACACAAGCTCAGACAAATTTATGCAGAGAAGATAGATTTTCACACCAGACGAATACAATGCACAAGCATTCCTATGTCGTACGACCTAAACTAACACGACACGACTCCAGAGCACCGGTTCTGAACCTGGTAGCTCTGATACCACTTAAGATGTAGCACCCCAAGCGGTGGGACACCACACCCCCGCACTATGACCCGACACGTGTACGAAATGGAAAGTCCGTACACGCACCAAGTCACAGCGAACGGGTGACAAACGAAAAATCCAACCTAAGCTAGGCAGTACCTAAACCCCGTACGAGTGAAATATGCAAAACCAGAAATGCGGAAGCGATGCAAAATATGAACCATCAAAACTTTAATCAACAAACATAATTAAACGGGTTCAACTAATCAAGTAATCCTGTTCTAACCTGTCCCGAATATTCATATAACAAAACGGGTTCAACTAATTCCACGAACCTATCCTAACCTGTCCCGAATTTTAAACATACAAATCATAAGTATCAACCTGCATAATATATACATATATCATATACATAGCTTCCTATACAAAGCAAAACAAAGTACTTAACAAATCAAATAGACCGACACAGACTCGACAGACCCGACTCAAAGCCGCCTAGCTCGAACTCCAACAACCTGCACCTGCAACTAAAAACATAGGTGGGGCGAGGATCAGTCCACTGACTGAGTGAAGGGGCTGAACACACACACACACACACTATACATAATAAGGAGCAAAGCACGTATCAAAAGAAAGATTATGAACCGGGAGTAGGGTTTTGCATACCAAAACTATTTTTCATATCAAACTTATACTTATACTTAATCAAATCATAACAGACTGAACAAACTCGTAACATATCGAAAGAGAAAGCTCCTATCCCGTTTCATAATCAACATAACAGATCATATTCATATACCCGGCGAGTACGGGTCTCCCACCTTACTTCCATATCGTATCATACGTATCATAACGGAAAACAAACAAATATCATAAGTAATCCAACCCCAACACCATGTAGTTCGGGGAGCAAACCCTCACTACTCATACCAATACAAACACACATGGGGTAGCTAACCCACACTGTGCCTTCCCCGGTTATCCACCGAGGGCTCAAGATACCACGCCTTCCCAACCTCCATAGGTAGCACGTGAGTATCTCAAATGAGAACGTGCACAGGGGTCATAACCGGTGACCCCATGGTCGTCCCGGGTCTCCCTTACCCACTTCTCGGGGCCCAACACAACATAACAGAGCATATCAGATCATAACTCGCTACATATCATACTTATCAAATCATAAGCAGACTTACATACCTGATCAGACATACCATACCTTGCAACTTAGCATATGCTATAAACGTACCTCTCCGTGTCATCCTAATCCGTAGCTGGTATGAAGACACACGGTTTGGAGCATAGCCTCGTTGCAAAACATTTCAAACTTACATATGTTCGTACATATATTCGTACATATATAGTTCAAAAACCTTTAATCATATGACAAAATCATAAACGCATCGTATAAACACATATCTATTATATAAATATAATAGAATAGTCGCATGCAGGCTTGAAAACGAGCACAGAGGGTTATAGGTCGTTTTAACTATAACAAAAATCCTAAAACCTCACCTTACACCGACGAGAACGGAAAACACAAGCCAAGAAGTCCCCCTAGAACCCAAACAACTGACAGACACTTCCTGGAAAAACCCTGATCGACAGAACACACAGAACACAAGACTCAGACTCAACCTACAAACACAAGGACGCACGGCAAATGCAATCACACGAGCAGGGATCAAATGCCTAGCAATTATTTGCAGAAGAAACATTACATAATTTAATCAAATCATATTATTCATTTATCACACAAACAATTCATGGATTGTATAACAAATTTAATTAACAAAGTTTACTTAATTCATTTCATGCAAATTCACGTAGCACCTTTCATACCAATTGGCACATATTAATAAATCAAATAAATCATAATAGCCTGTTTCTTAATTCATACAAATTCCACGAGGTTACATATCAAATTCTAACTCTACTCAATTCATACAATTCATATTTTACATATTCAATTCATGTATTACATATTAGATTTAATTACTAAGGTTTACCAATTCAAATTAAACAAATTCGACAAACCGAAATCAAATTGCAAATCAAGACGTTCAAATATATCAAATTATATTTCATACAACATTTCATATACATTGAAGTACAATTCGATCGGCAAATCAAGTATATCACGTTTAAATTACAATTAGAACAAATAATCAAATATTCACAATCATACAAATAAATTCACAGAAAATAAACCGAGTATCCGATTAACGAACGAAAAGCGGCAACAGACTCACCATAATGAGACGGACGTTCTGTCCGAAGCCCGCCGGATTGCCGCCACCAGAGCCACCGGAATAGTGGCCGGCCGCCGCTCGGCCGCCACCGGAACGTGCCGGAAAAATGCTGAAAATTCCCTCAAGCAAGACTTCCTCGTCCTCGTTTCGATTCCTCGATCAATTTCTGCAAATTCCAAGCCAATCGTCGCGAATTTCAGTTTCAACAATACGAAGCCCTAAAATCTTCCAACTTCAATTACTTCCAAACCGGTGAACCAAAATCGAATCCGAAAGAAGCATTGTCTTACCCGTGATGAGCTCTTCAAAAGCCCCAAGCTATTCGTCGGGAAAAATCCCCGGAGCTAGCCTCCACCGTTGAACCGCCGCTGCCACTCGCCGGAACCACCACCTACGCTGTGAATTAGCTTAATTCGAGGTCGGAAATGAGACCGAGGGGTCGAAAATCCTTGGAAACCAAAGATGAACCTTGGAAAAAGCCGCCGGAGGGCGGTGCTCGGTGCTGCTATAGTAACTCACGCCACCGCCGCCGGCTTCAGGCGGCGCGTGCAGCGCAACCGCGACCCAGATGGCCGCGCCGCCAACGTCATCCGTCGTGCCGAGAAGTCTTCTCTCTGGGTCTGAGGCACGTGTCGTCGGAAGTCCGCCGGAAGCCGTCGAAATCGCCGGTGAAAACAAGGACATTTCCCCGCCACCCTCTGCGGCTGTCGGAACTGCCACCCTCTGCGGCTGTCGGAACCGCCACCTGCGGTGGTTTTCGCGCCGAACCGAGGCCGGAATCAACACCAGGGGGTCGGAAAACGTGGGGTTGGGTGGTTGTTGGCCGGTGAGGGTCGCCGGAACGTCGCCAGTGAAGAGGTGGCGCAAACCGCCACCTTCGGACCACCGCGGCATCGCCGTGGGTCGTCGGTTGGCCGTGATCTTGGTACGGTTGTGACGGGCTCATCGAGCTTATGAATTTCGACTATTGGTTCGTCGAATTCCGTCGAGAAACGACCGAGTTTGGTGATGTGTGTTAAATCACACCTTGAGTGTGTGTGAACAGTGTATATCGCGGGAGAGAAGACGATGAAGGCTGAAGCTGAAGTTATGGCACACACAACGAGGATTCGGGGTATATAACTCGGGTCCTCGTACGCAAAAACGGTAGGAAGAACGGGCTAACAAAGCCAGAATTGGGCAAACTTAGAGTCTACGGACTCGTTTCGCTGCCCCGAACGCGTTGAAGGGGTCAAAGAGGTCAAAATCTTGACCGAACGAGAAGTGACTGGAAAACCCCCCAAAAGGAGAAAATTGCAAACAAGCCCCTAAACTCTAAAAGAGTTCAAAATAGGGCCACGCAAAACATAAAATCATATAATTAAACACATAAGAAGGTTGAAAAGTGACGTACCTTATTTGTAGGACAAGCGGGGTGTTACATAATCTCAAGAGGGGAATCCCATCGGTTTTTAAATATAAAATTTAAAAATTTGTGGTAAATTAGTCCAACGGGATTCCGAGGGAAATCCCGTCGGTTTGTTTTAAATATAAAAATTAAAATTAAATAATATAATTCTTAAGTAAATAAAATAACGGGAGAAAAAAATAAAATAAATTCCGACGGGATAATCCCCTCGGTATCCCGTCGGTATGTAAAGATAAAATTGAATGTTTAGGGCAAAACTTTCTCAGACTCGCTTGGCCTAATTTCTCTCCATCTCTGCCCAGATCTCACTCCCACGAGTCACCTTCGACGGGTTACATAATCTCCACGTGTTACATAATCTCAAGAGGGGAATCCCATCGGTTTTTAAATATAAAATTTAAAAATTTGTGGTAAATTAGTCCAACGGGATTCCGAGGGAAATCCCGTCGGTTTGTTTTAAATATAAAAATTAAAATTAAATAATATAATTCTTAAGTAAATAAAATAACGGGAGAAAAAAATAAAATAAATTCCGACGGGATAATCCCCTCGGTATCCCGTCGGTATGTAAAGATAAAATTGAATGTTTAGGGCAAAACTTTCTCAGACTCGCTTGGCCTAATTTCTCTCCATCTCTGCCCAGATCTCACTCCCACGAGTCACCTTCGCCTCCGCCGGCCTCTGCCAACGGGTACCTCCGTCGGACTGCTCCTGCACCGTCGTTTGGCTTTGCGTGACTGCGTTCGCCCGCGACTGCTTCTCTCTCCTCATCCGTTGTTGTCTTCTCCGCCAGGCTGATCAGGTTCGTTAAATTTATTGGAGAAAATCTACGGGTTTTTGATTCAATTATAGCAGTAATTGAGGCATTAATTTTTTGTTGTTTCAGCTGTGAAAATCTGGGCCGTTGGGGTATCAATTGCTTGGTTAATTTTTGGTTTGTGATTCGATTATAGCAGTTACTGAGAATGAAGTTAGGGCATTGTACGAGTTTTTTAAGGAGTTGAGTAATTCGATGTACAGGAGTACAGATGGCAATTATTTCTAAATATGCAGTTTTTTCGGGATTGGAGGGTGGGGGTATCAATTCCTGTAATTCCTGAGTTTTTGATGCTATATCTAGATGATGCCCAGAATCAAGAGTGAGTTTCAGCTTCAAATTCCTTTGTTTGGGTTTTGAGATAATTCATTCACGAAATCTCTTTCCATTGAGTTAAAAGAAGGAAATAGGCTGCTCTCGTTTATTTCTCAATCTCTCTTTCAACTGTGCAGGTGTTATTGTAATAAGGACTTGTTTTGTTGAATGATGTCATTGTGAAAACAACACAATGAGCTACCATCAATATGCCCTTGGGAGACCATCTTCAGGTTTGGTTGACATTTAAAAGAAAACCATTGAGTTTTCAGTCCTTTGATACCTGTTCTTAGTTTCTTTTTTCTCTTTATATTTGTGTGACAATTGAGCAAATGAGTCCTTTTTAATCAAATTTAAGCGCCACCATCTTGGTACTTGTGATTTACACTAAAAAGTGAGAGATTGCTTAACTTTGCTAGGCCTAATAGAGAAGAATTGCTTGCTTTAACCAATCAAAAGCTATGCATAGTTCCCCTGTAATTATCCTCATCTCTGGCTGAGGATATGCCAGTGAATTAACTTTCAATTGATTAAATTCGTATTGACATAATGCTATACCATTTCATGATGAACCATAATATTGCATAACTAACTCTTGACTTCGATATTTTTTTTTTTCTGATTGTCCCTGATATGTGTATAGGTAAAATAAGATTGAAAGATCTTTTATCTCAACGAGATAATCGCTTGTGCGCAGATTGTAGTGCTCAAGATCCGAAATAGGCGTAAGTTATCCACTCTTTCTCTTGTCTATTGATCAATATTCTACTGCCAAGACAGACCAAAGACAGCTAAATTTTGGGTACTGTTAATTTTTTGCCTTTATAGGTCTGCAAATATTGGTGTTTTCATATGGTTAAAATGCTGTGGAGTACATAGAAGCCTAGGCACACATATTTCAAAGGTGACTTCATTTCCCCCTGAATATGGGTGTTTGTGTATGTGTTTCAATTAATTAATTATTATTATTATTATTGTTAACTTAAGATTAATTTACATTTGTTACTTACAAGTTGTCATGTGGTGCAGGTTTTGTCTGTAACATTAGATGATTGGTCGGACTATGAAGTTGATTCAATGATTGAGGTAGGTGGAAATGCATCTGCAAATTCCATCTACGAGGCTTATATTTTCAAGTGACTTGTTTTGATTCAATTCACTTTCTAATATGTTTGAAAAACTAATGTGGGATGTGTTCACAGGAAGGAATGGTGGAGTTTATTGGAATGTTGAAGGTTAAAGTACTTAAAGGGACAAATTTCGCTGTTCGAGACATGCTATCCAGTGATCCTTACGTAGTCTTGACTCTCGGCCAACAGGTTTCTAATTTTTACCCTTTTCATTGGCTTTAGTTACAGAAATGCAATTTTTTTCCCCTAATACTTTTTCTTTATGTTCTTAAAAAGCGCAAACGACTGTGGTGAAAAGCAATTTGAATCCCGTTTAGTAGAGATGGCAATTATTCTCTGTGGAAGCACATGGTCACTCAATGGGGACTTCAGCCTCAATTGGTGCTGAGACCCTCTATTGCATGTAAAGTATCAGCATATCATCACTGGTAAGCATTCTCTTTCTTATTTTCTTTTGAAATTATTCAGAAATGTGTTTTTTTGTATGTTGTGTTTGATTTTCTTGGAACCTTACGTGTTACTCATTGAAACCTTCCTAATTATCAGTTTCTTGTTCTGCAACATAGACATTCATCATTTCTGTTGAATTCTGTTTAGGATAATTACACTAGCATAACCTAGAGTTTTAGCTTAATTACATATTCACACAAATTTGTCCTGATGAGAAGGTTTGCCAGTGAGCAGAAGTTTGGTGCAAGATAAAATTTATGCTTTCAAGATGTTGTAGGATATATTTATATGTTAAAGAACTAATTGCTGCCATTAAACCTTTCTGCAAATCTCTTTGCAAACTTTGTTAAGTTTTCCATAAAAGATTTTGGACATGTATTTCGAATAATATGTACTGTGGAACCGCTTGGATATTTTGTATCTAGTTAATCTCAATATGAAGCCTGGAAAACTATATTTAAACCTGATCAATTTAATCTTTTTTTTTCAGGTTAAGGAGTGGGCCAAAAATCACTATATTAATGATTCAAAATCTGGATCATTTAACTCATACTCCCTCAGCCTGCTTGTAATTTTTCATTTGCACGTAAGTTTTATGTAATTATTTTTATTTTTTGATATGGAAAAAGAACATTTTTGCATTTCTTGGATCATGCTTACAACACTAAGAGGCTGAAGGCTGCTATGATCTTGTTTTGTTTTGTTCTCTGGATTGTTGTTAGAAATCTGACTTTCATTAATTTAAGAAATGTGGCTTTTATCTTGCTTATATAGTTATAGATTATAGTATTTGATAATGAATTTGAAACGGAGAATGTTATTTTGATGTTGTGTTTGCAGTGTTTTCTGCTGTTTCTGGATTGGAGCTTGTTGTTTCAAAGTATCATCATCACTGTAAGTCTTTCTCTTAATGTGATAATGTGTTTTAAATTGTTATAAGTCAGAGAATTCCATTGTATAGGCTTAATGAAATTCCTTCTACCAATACTTGGATGAGTTATTGCTTAAGTTATTGAGTTGGATGAGTTATTGCTTAAGTTATTAAGTTATTTCAGGAATCCGGCCATTTATTAGTCTGGGATCGGCAGCTTTACTTTTCATTATGTGGAGTTGCTTCCTGAGCTTGACATTAATGTCATGTCTTCTATATGTGCTTCTTAGTATGGTAACTTCCAAGTCTTACCAAAACTGTGTGCAGCGTCTTTGTTTTGCTGTGTTATGTCTTCTATATGTGTTGTTTATGTTCATGAAGCTGTTCAGAATCCGAGGTGTGCTATAACTATATAACTGCTTAATTTGGATATTCGTGATTCTTGAGTTTTTTATTCTTCGGATCTGATATAATGAGAAGTTTTACATGAGTTTTGAATATTGTAGGACAAAACATGGCCTGAGAGTTAGAGACTTAAAAACAGTTAAGTGTTAACTGTGTCATTGTAATAGTCTGTTGCTATATCCAACCAATTTAGTGGGGAAAAAAAAAAAAGAAGATAGTAAAAGTCCCCTGATATGTTGTAATCTGTTTTGCATAGTTTTCTCTGTGTTAAACTGTAATATTGCTTTCAATATTAGGGCTGTGATGTATTAGTGATTGATGGACAATGCACCTGCTATCTGTTTACATATTCAAATAAGATTTCGGTTGTCAAGATTTATCTGTCTTCAAGGTGCCAATTTCGGATTAGTTGACATTAAAATGCAGATTTGGCTTTTGCTTTCACTTCCAGTTCGCATTGCCTTCTTGGTGTATCAGTAGGACTCTGCTGCCAGTTTGCATTCAAGTTCAGCAAGGAATCACTGTTGAGGACTACTGCCATCTTCTCGAAGATTTATTTTGTTCTCGTTCACCCTAGATTAGATAAAGAGGTTGTTGCACTTTTGTAATGTTATTTGAAGAATTGGTTCTGAATAATAATTTTGAATGGTTGTAAAATATTTTTTTTTAATTTTTTTTTTAATAATTTCCGACGGAATTCCGAGGGAAATCTCGTCGTAATTGTTTAATTTTTTTTTCAATTTTAATAAATCCGACGGAATTCCGAGGGAAATCCCGTCGGAATTAATTAATTTTTTTTTCAGTTTTAATAAAACCGACGGGATTCCGAGGGAAATCCCGTCGGAATTAATTAATTAATTTTTTTATTTTAATAAAAAATCGACGGGATTCCGAGGGAAATCCCGTCGGAATTAATTAATTAAAATTTTATTTTAATGAAAAACCGACGGGATTCCGAGGAAAATCCCGTCGGAAGATGTATTTTCTTTAATCACCCTAGGACATTTTCCACGGGATTTCCCTCGGAAGCCCGTCGGAATTATTTTAATTTTAATTTTTTTTTTTGGTTTTTGTTCCTCGGTTTTCCGTCGATTTATAAATTCTGAGAAGGGTTTTTCCGAGGGACTGTGTCCCGTCGGAATTCCGGGAATTTCTTGTAGTGTATGAATGACAGGCGAAATGGAATGATGTTTATCAAATTGGTCACAAGGGATAATTCAAATATTCAAGTAAATCATGCAAGTAAGGAAGTATAAAGGTTCTGAGATTGCATTCCAAGTCATATCGGAGTATACAAGTCAAGTAGCAACTCAAACGAATCAAATACGCACGAAAAGGCAAGTAAAAGGGGTCACAGATGCATGGGAACGGCCATTCCCATGCACAACATAGCATGGGAACGATCCTTCCCACACCAAGGCCAAGCGAGACTGGGAACGGCCATGGGAACGGTCCTTCCCACAGCAAGGCCAAGCGAGACTGGGAACGGCATGGGAACGGTCCTTCCCACACCAAGGCCAAGCGAGACTGGGAACGGCCATGGGAACGGTCCTTCCCACAGCAAGGCCAAGCGAGACTGGGAACGGCCGTTCCCAGTCCAAGCACACATGGGAATGGTCGTTCCCATGTTCAGCCGCCAAAACCAAACCCTAGCCCGGAAGGCCGTTCCGGCCATAGATTTGGAACAGAAACTTGACGGTTTCGGGAAAAAGAAGGGAACACCAAAAATCATCAAACCAACACGAAATCCACCATAAAACATCACGAAATTCAAGTATAACATCATATAAATCATGCTTAGCATCAAAACATCAATTAATTCAAGTTTAGGAAGGTTTTTGCCCAAAATCTCAAACACCCATTTTCATGAATTTCAAGCTTAAACATGAAGATATGAATTCCTAGTCTTCCTACACGAATTTCCAGCAACTAAGACACATAAGGAGCATTCAAATCGATCAAGGCTTGCTCAAGGAATTCAAGATCTCATCATTCAAGTTCATACTAACAATTTCATGCTCCAATCCAAGAATAGAAATGAAATACTCATCAAAAGAGATCCAAAGCTTACCTTGTCTTGTGAAGGAATGACGGATCAAAGAATATGAGCTCTTAGAATGAAAGATGGTTCAAGTCTTGATTTTCTCTTGAAATTTCTCCATGATTCTCTTTGAGGTTAACTTGTGTGATTTGAAATGAAATGAAAAGGGATAAAGCTATTTATATGGTGGCTAATAGTTTTAGGTCAAGGTTAGGGTTTCCAAGATATAATATGAGGCTAAAGGCTTAAATAGGATTTGGGCTCAAATAAATGACTTTCGGCCTAATAAATCAAAATTAAAAGGTTTAAGGTCTAAACGATTTTCGAAAAATATAAAGTAAATTCCGTTGGACCCGAATCACCGAATCAAGTCTAATGGTGGTGTCGGAATTCGAATTCGAATTCCCGATCTCATATTGGTCCCGAATGACCCAAACTCACCTAACTCAAGTTAGGCCCAACACATCAATAGGTCCAAGTCCTATTTAAATCCAACTCCAACAATTAACTTAAATTCATCCCAGTTCCATTCTCAAGTTGTCATGCAAGAATTCATATTTTACCATTTTGGATTTTAGTTAATTAAGTCATATTTTCAATCAAAGTTGGAACTAAACACATAAAAGGAAAATTAAATCACATAAGTGCGTAAGGTAAACTCTCTCGTGGCGCATACCTGTATGATCTATCGGACGGGGCGTCACATTAAGTATGTGATTAATTGAAATATACGAAATATTTGAATTGGAATTTATACGACTACTTGAACTACTGGCGTATGTGTGATTTGTTTACGTGTCGTTTCTATATGATTTGAATTCGAAAATTCATGAAAATTTAATATGTTGGAGATATATGTGTTATGAATGTGTATTTATGCTCGTTTTATGTTTCCAGATTCTTTTGCTTGAGTTTTTAATTTATTTTGAGTTTTGGAACCAAAACGGGGGCTAACGAGCAATTAGCGCACCTTTGGTTCCGTATGTGATATCTTGAGCTCAGGAACTTGGAATCGAGTTCCGTCACCTCCATTGGACTCGTATCGATGATTCAGCTCCGATGGAACAGGCCTCATATTTTTCTAAGACCATTTGGATTCCTGAATTTCAACCGAAACGAGCACCTCATGCCTAAAATGACAACCATTGATAATTTATGAGCCTACGGACCTAAATAACACTCCTAGACCCTAAACTCATGATCTAGCCCACTTGATACACTCATATCTCTCTCCTATACCTCAGCCCCACGAAATCCCACCCCCAGGACAAGATATTTTCAGCCAAAAGAAGAGGAAGAAAGGAGAGAAAGAAGAGGAAGAAGAACCCTTTTGCCCAATTGAGATTTTGGGCTGATCTCACATCCATTCCTTCTCCAATTTGAAAGGTAAGCCCATTCTTATGTTGTGTATCTTCTTGTGGATATTTTAAGTTCCATATTGCATGATTTCACCAAGATTTGATCAAGTATTGGAGAAGAGGATGAATAGTAAGGGTTTGGAAAACTTTGATGAATCTTGCATGAGTTTTTATGATTTATGTTAGTATGAAGCATGATATATGATCGTAAGACCTCCATTTATGTCTCTTTAAACTTGTATTGCATGATAGATGAGTTATTTGGAAGTTACCATTAATGATTTTTCATGAAACTTGAAGAACATGAACCTATATGAGCATCTCTTCCATTCTCATGATTTATCTTCCGTTTTGGCATGTATGTATGAGCATATGACCTGAATTTGTATGCACTTCATTGAGTTTTAAGTTGGTAACATGCATCTTTTCCCTTCTCTCTCGTGCATGCCCTGTTGCTGTGTTTTTTTGGCTACTGACCCAAATCCAAGGGGGTGGATTTGAGTCAGTAAGGTTTCTGACCAGAATCCATGGGGGTGTATCCTCATGACTCCGGTTCTGTTTTTCTTGTTTCTCTTCGCTTGTTTATTCTTCTTCCACCTCTTTTATGACTTCTATGCTATACTAACATGTTTTATAATATGTTATCTTATTTATTATTAAATTTTCATGATTTTTTGTGGAATATTTTACGAGTTATGATTTAATATGTCATCAATGCTCCAAGTACGTGGATGTATGGATCTTTGCTATCAATATGAACCCTACTTGCGTATTTAGCTTTTCTTTTATGATTCATATGAATTGTATACTTGTTGAAATATGTGTTATGATCTTTGTTCGGAATTAATGGATGGATTTGATACTATACATGGGAGATATGAACTTGAGTGACTATGAAAGCTCCAAGAATGAATAGAATGATTGATTATGTACTTTAATTGTAGCACCCTAACTCCCAAGGCACTACATCCCCCGCACTATAGCCCGATCCACATACGAAATAGATAATCCGTACATTAACCAAAACTATAGCGAACGAGTGACAATCAAGAAATAACAAGCTAGGCGGGATAACTCCCCAACACAATCAAACCAAGACATGCAAATCAAAAGCGGAAGCATTTATATCATCAATACATATAGGTACCGTATTTACATCAAAAGTATATATAGTAATAGGTACCAACATTTATCAATACGTTATCATCTCCTATATATCATTCATGAATAAGTATCCAAAAGCTACTAACATGAAATCCAAAAGGACAATACGTGGAAATACAATGCTAGACTCGACTGAAAAGGGAAGACTCTACTCGAACTCCCGCCTAGCACGACCACGACCACGACCAAAAGTACCTGAAAAGTGAAGTATCAGTTTACCGAAGACTGAGTGAGGGGCATAGATATATATAACACACATCACATGCAAGTCATAACCTCGGGTGAAGATTTGGAAATGAAATAAATATAGGTTTCAAGAAATGACTATTCTTCGCCCGAGATTACAACTATCAAGCTTAACATGTTAACTTATCAATTTCATGAAATACGTGGCTCGGGGAGTGAGGGCAATTCTCCAACCTTTACACCAAACGTGAACAATACGTGCTTGCTTGAATAATTAATACGTGATCATGCAATTCGATTAGTGCTCAATTAGTAATATAATTCATGAGTGAAAACATGCAATAACCCGAGGACAATCCGTGGTGCCGGACCCGTCCTCAGTCTCCTTCCTCCGGGTGATAGTGGGTTTGCAAGGCCCTACTATCCACGACATGGTGTACGTCGGGAACATGACTCCCACGCACGGAACTCCTTCCACCACCAACCTCCTGGTAGCTTCGGGGGTGATCCCAATGAGGTGAGGATAGCGCAAGAGTTACCCGTCAGTCCTTGCTTTCCCGGTTGGCTCAAGCTACTACCCTCGGGCCCAAGTGCTATCATGGTACTCGCCAAAACATGCTTGAATCATGAACAATCATGGCTTGCTTGCTTGAAAGTGTTTATATTTTGGAAAGCATTTATAGATATAATAGGTTTTTGCCGAAAACATCACATAAGGGTTATAAAGGTTCTATATACCTAGAACAAAACCTCACCTGTACAACCAAAATACGACAAGGATATACTCTAGGGAGCCTGTGTAGCACCCTAAACCCCAAGGCACTACATCCCCCGCACTACAGCCCGATCCACATACGAAATGGACAATCCGTACATAAGCCGAACATATAGCGAACGGGTGACAATCAAGAAATAAACGAGCTAGGCGGGACACTCCCCAACATAACAAACCAAGACATACAACCAAGAGCGGAAGCATTAAACCAATCATACAAATAGGTACCATATTTACCAAAAGTATATACATAATAGCTACCCACACTATCAATACATTATCATCTCCTGCATATTATACATGTCCAAGTATCCAAAATGTAATAATAATGGCCATAACCTGATACTCCAAGAGTTCTATACATGAAAGATAAAGTGCTAGACTCGGTGGAATGCAAGACCTGACTCAACACCCGCCTAGCACGACCGTGTACCTGAAAAGTGAAGTATCAGTCTACCGAAGACTGAGTGAGGGGCAATATATATAACACACGTCACTTACAAGTTATAGTCTCGGGTGAAGACTTGGAAATGAAATAAATATAAAGTTCAAGAATAGCTTGTTCTTTGCCCGAGATTACAACTATCCAATTTAACATGTTACTTGTCATTTTCATGAAATACGTGCCCCGGTGAGTGAGGGCAATTCTCCAACCTTTACACCAATAGTGACAACACGTGCTTGCATGATTAATTTAATACGTGATCATACATTTCGTTTAGTGCTCAATTAGACATAATCATGCTTGAAACATGTAATAACCCGAGGACAATCCGTGGTGCCAGATCTGTCCCAAGTCTCCTTCTTCCTCCGGGTGATAATGGGTTTGCAAGGCCCAGCTATCCACGACATGGTGTACGTCGGGAACATGACTCCCACGCACGGAACTCCATCCACCACCAATCTCCTAGTGGCCTCGGGGGTGATCCCAATGACGTGAGGATAGTTCAAGAGTTACCCGTCAGCCCTTGCTTTCCCGGTTGGCTCAAGACACTACCCTGGGGCCCAAGTGCAATCATGAACTCGCCAAAACATGCTTGAAATCATGAACAATCATGGCTTGCTTGCTTGAAAATGTTTATATTTTAGAAAACGTTTATAGCTATAATAAGTTTTGGCCGAAAACATCACATAAGGCTTGTAATGGTTCTATGTACCTAGAACAAAACCTCACCTGTACGACCAAAATAAACAAGGATATGCTCTAGCGAGCCTGCTCCTCGTCCACGGCCTCGTGATCTGTGCAAACACGACGTCTATACGTGAGACATGACTCAAAATGGACCAAATAGGACGAACGGCAAAAATGCAACGAGATGACGAGCAATGAACAATGTAGCATAAAATGATCTTGTTTTAGCATGTATTCTATCATATAATAGCAATTTGGGATCAAAGAAGGCATTGGGTAAAAACCCCAAAAATGGAATTTTATGCAGAAGCTTTTGCTCTGCTAGACGACGGGGAACGGCCGTTCCGGCTCCCCTTTGAAAATGGGAAGGGCCGTTCCCATGTCATGCAAGATCGTGCCAGCATTTTTACATTTGAAATTGCGTTTTAGCTGGGAACGGCCCTTCTGGCACTCAGGCCAAAATGGGAACGGCCGTTCCCAAGCTCGCTAGCCTATCCTGACTCAGAAGTGTGGGAATGACCGTTCCCATAATGCCTTAAGGCGGGAAGGGCCGTTCCCCGTTTCTGCAAATTTGAAAACAGAGCAGAACAGGGGAAGGCTACGGCAACAACAAATGAAGCAACAATGTCCCAAGTTTGATCAATAAAGCCAATAATTTCTGGTAATATACATGCATATATATTCAAAACATGATAATATACCATTTAAACACATAAATCATGAAATATCTCCAAGAATCCAAGGTTTCAAGTTCATGCTCAACTTGATCATTCAAGCTAAATTTTCCAAGAATTCATGCTCCTAAATCATGCTATGATCCTTTGTTCATGCTTCAATCAACAAATAATCCACTTATGCTATAAGTCACAAACCCTAGCTAACAAATACTTGACCAAGAACCATCAATCCATGCAAAACACCCACCTTTGAAGTTAAAGAAATGAAGAAGATAGATGGAGATGATGACTAAACTTCAAAGCTTGGAATTTTTCTTGCAAATCTTGATGAAAATGGTAAATTCCCTTCTTTCCTTTTCTTCTTGAAATACCGAGAGCAAGGGAAGCAATATGTTGGGAGATTTTTTGGATAAAATTGATCTTGGAAGCATGAAGAAGCCATATACCGTGATTCATGATTTTGAAATATGTGAAATGCTTTAATTGCAGTTTAATCCTCCAAGTGTTCAAGTCATGCAATCAAGTATGTAGGGTTTTGAAATATAATCAATTTAGTCCTTGGAAATTCATGCAATTTAGTCCCAAAAGTTAGAAAAATGAACAAGTAGGGACAAGTTTGTAATTAAAGCACTCCCGGTAATTATTTCACGTAATAAATATTTTCCATGACATGAAATAATTTTCCAATGATATGATTTCATATAATTCATGTAAATAATGTATTATGAATTTTATATAAAAATATGTGATGTCATGTAGGAAAAATATAAAATTAAAAGAATTAAATTAAATCCTATGCTCAAAACTCACACGTGGCGTGCTTACCTGTTCATCCGGAACCGGGGCGTTACAGCCTGCTCCTCGTCTATGGCCTCGTGATCTGTGCAATCAAGACGTGTATACATGAGACATGACTCAAAATGTATCAATTATGACGAACGACAAAATGCAACGAGACGAAATGGAATCATGAATGCGGCACAAAATAATCTTGTTTTTTACATGAAATGTATCATATAATAGCAATTTGGGGTCAATTAAGGCATTGGAGCAAAATGTGAAATTTATAGGTACTAATGCAGAAAATTTTCAGCATGCGCACGTTGTATTCAAATAAGCATAACTCCTTCATCGGAATGAATTTTAACGAACCGCAAAATTCCTAGAAAACTAGACAAACATATCTTTACAACGATGTGAGGCTCAAATTCTAGTTCATCCCGAGTAAATACCAGTTTTTGTTTGAATATGACACAAAGCAGAAAATTTCCTGCAGCGCTATTAGTGAAAGGTGATCGTCGTTCCCTTATCAAACGAAGTCGAAACGATCTGAAAATTGGTGGAGATACTTATAACATACCCAGAAATACACCAGTAAAATAGTTTTAAAAACTTCCACCATTTAGTCTATCTGATCAAGCCCAAAACCGAAATATGAAAACAGGGCACAGCAGGGGATGTTGCTATTTTTCTCGGGGTTCAAATCAAATCGAATTGACACCAATTTTTTCAGCGAACATCTATAATAAAAATTCCAACTCAAAAAGCCACAATTCGATTTCAAATTGGGTTAACGCAGATTCGTGACAGTTTGGCGGCACCAAATTAAAACAACCATAACTCACAAACAAAAATAGATATTGACGAACCGTAAAAAGGAGAGTGCTCTACTCTTCAAATAATTGCTACAGTAGAAAAACCAGGGCAATTGGAGAAGGGGAGGGGTGTCGGAAAAATAGGGGAAGGCTCGGCCAAAATCAAAACCAACCAAAACAACAATTTTCAAGCTCCAAAATGATATATTTCTGTAAAGACTCATGCATATATGCTTATACTACCATAAAACTTCATATAAACATTTAAATCCACCATGATCATAAAGAATCATCACTTCCAAGTTCATATGAAATTTCATGATATAACTTCAATTTTTCAAGAATTCATGCATCACTTCGATCTATATTCATGTATTCATGTAACAACCAACAAATCATTCACTTATTCCATGAATTCATAACCCTAGCTATCATGAAATTCATCAAGGATCATGAATTCAACCATACACCCACCTTGAAGCTAAAGAAATGGAGAAATGAGATGAAGATGATGATCAAGCTTCAAAACTATGAAATTCTCTTGGAAATCTTGGATGAAATTGATGAAATCTCTTCTTTCTTTCTTGTGGGATGGTTCGGTGAGAAGGGAAGCAAATGTACCGATGGTTTTTGGATGAAAAATGATCAAGGAAGCTTGAAGAAATGATATATCGTGATTCATCTTTTTGAATTGTGTGAAATACCACAAATTGCAATTCAATCCCTCAAGAGTTTAAGTCATGCAATCAAGTGAAAAGGGTTTGCTATATGATCAATTAAATCCTTGTAAAAGTTATGCAATTTGGTCCCTTATTTTAAAGAAATCAACATGTAGGGACAATTTGGGAATTAAATCACTTCCGACAATTATTTCATGTAACAATTATTTTCCAAGGCATGAAATAATTTTTTCCAATAATATGATTTCATATAATTCACATAATAGTATGTCATGAATTTTATAAAAATGTATGATGTTATGTAGGAAAAATAATAAATTAAAGAATTAAAATAAATTCCTACGCTCACAGCTCACACGTTGCGTACTTACCTGTTCATCCGGAACTGGGGCGTTACATTAATGCATCTCCATGCCATGATTTCCTCTCTTATGCATATCATAAGACATTCATTGCATTACCGTGCGTCATATATGGTTCATTTGGAGTCTTGAGTCTCACGAGTACACTATATTGTCTTGTGTACAGTTTTCTCCAGGGCGGAGATATGTCGGGTTCATAGGACACTTTCAAGTCCTCTTGTTTTCTTCTTGGTATTGTTCGGTAAGGCGTAACAGGTGAGTTCTTCTTCTATTAGTTATGACGACCCGATATACCCCTTATGTGAAGGTTTTAAGCCAAGTATGTATTTATATATATATATATCTATATATATCGAGTTTTTTCAAAAGAGTCTATGCTTTTCAATGTAAGCCCTTTTTTTTTTATGAACCCTAACCTATGATTTTGGCGAGGCATGATTGTTATGAACACGGGCCCAGGAACTTAGTGTATGAGGCTATCCGGGGAGGCAAGGGCCGGCGGTGATCCCATATACTAGTTCCAACCAATTACGGCGAATACCGACCTCATTAAGGAGTTTTTGACGAGAAAAGGCTAACCGGGGTGTGAGGGTTCATGAACCTCATACGCCATATTGATATGTTCAGGTGGCCGGGTCTTGCAAGCCCGTCCACCACCCGGAGGAAAAAGGTGTAAATGTTATGTATGAAAGCATGATTGTAACGCCCCAGTTTCCGGATGAACAGGTAAGCACGCCACGTGTGCGTTTTGAGCGTAGGTTTAGTTTATTCTTTTTATTTTATAATATATTCTTACGTGGCATTCATATTTTTATAAAATTCATGAAACATTATTTTTATCAATTATTTGATTTCATATCATTGAAAAATTATTTCATGGCACGGAAAAATATTTCTTGCATGAAAACCATTACCGAGAGTGATAAAATTACCAAATTGTCCCTAGTTAAATATTCTCAAATATTAGGGACTCAATTGCATACACTTGTAAGGACCAAAGGGAGCATATTTTAAATTGGGGCATATCTAATTGTATAACTTAAAGACTTCAAGGTTTAATTGGCAATTTGGCAAAATTCACACAAATCAAGAGATGAATCACGTTAATCATCTCTTGGCTTCCATGAGATCATTTCATCCAAAGTTTGCCAAACATATCCATCTCTCTCGGTATTTCAAGAAGAGGAAAGGGAAGAAGATAATTTTCTATCAATCATCAAGATTTCAAGAAGTGTTTCAAAGAATTGGAAGTCATCATCATCATCTTCATCTACCTTCTCCATTTCTTTCATTTTCAAGGTCACGAGGGCGTGGACGAGGAGCAAGCTCCTTAGAACGCTACTTTATCTTATTTTGCAAGAAAGGTGAGGTTTTGTTTTGGTAAAATGAACCCTACCACCCGTACGTGCTAGTCTTCGGCCAAAACCTATTATAATTATAACCGTTTTCAAAGTAATAAACATTTCAAGCAAGAATGTATCGATTGTCATGATTTTCAATGCATGTTGGCGAGTACACGATTGCACGTGGGCCCGAGGGTAATTCTTGAGCCAACCGGGAAAGCAAGGGCTGACGGGTAACTCCTGAATTATCCTCACATTGTTGGGATCAACCCCGAAGCCACTAGGAGATTAGTGGTGGAAGGAGTTCCGTGTCTAGAGGGTCATGTCCTCTACACACACCATGTCGTGGATAGTCGAGCCTTGCAAACTCGCTATCACCCGGAGGAAGAAGGAGACTGGGGATTAATCCGGAATGTCGGGTTATCCTCGGGTTATTGCATGTTTTCAAGTATGAAATTGTCTATGTGAGCACTAAATGAATTGCATGATCACTTATTTATCAAGCAAGCAAGCATGATCACGTATTGTTCACGATTGGGAGTTCGGTTGGAGATTGCCCTTACTCGCCGGGGCCACATGTTCATGATATTGACAAGATTGATTAATTAAACGTGTTAAAATGGATAGTTGTAATCTCGGGCCAAGGATGAGATTTCTTGAACTATGTACTTATTGCTTTTAAAAATCTTTACCCGAGGCTACAACTTGCATGTGACGTGTGTTATATATATTTATTGCCCCTCACTCAGTCTTCGGTAGACTGATACTTCACTTTTCAGGTACCTTTTGAGCGTGGTTGTGCTAGGCGGGAGTTGGTCGAGTCTTGCATTTCCACGGGTCTAGTTCATACCTTCATGTATCTCACTTTTGGCACATGTCATGTTTTGGATCGATATTAGTATTTTGGATTCATGGTTATGTATATTATTGAGACATGACATTGTATTGATCGGTAAATGGTACCTATATGTATCTATGGAATAAATATGGTACCTATATATATATGAATGACTTTATTGCTTCCGCTTTTCTATTCATGTTGGTTTGGTTATGTTGGGGAGAGTGTCCCGCCTAGAGCGTCATTTTGTTGTCACCCGTTCGCTGTGGTCTTGATTTATGTATGAACTATCCATTTCATACGTGGATTGAGGCTACAGTGCGGGGGATGTGGCGCCTTGGGGTCTAGGGTGCTACATCTACAGGTGGTATCAGAGCCCGGTTGCAAAACCGAGGTTCTCGAGTCGTGTCCAGTCAGTCTAGGTCGCACGGCATAGGATTATGTGGTATTCGGGAGTCTGCATTTGGTTGATTTACCGGATTTACTCGTTTCTTCACATTAATTGAGCTACTTGATCTTCTTTGAACATGTGCTATTTGATAGTATGGAAATTGTGTGCACACATTTGCATTTATTGATCAAGCCACGCATGTTTAGTGTTCTAATTTCAGGATGGAGCCCGATAGATATCACAGTGATCGATCCTCGAGGCACAGGCATCATCATCGCCGACATCATCGCCGCGAGAGATCACCACCTCCTCCACCTGCCCAGGCACAGCCCCAGGACTTTATGAACGCAGTAGTGGGGCTAATTGATCAGAGATTACAGGAACGGGTACCTCCACCACCACCACCAGCGCAGGTAGCACCTCCAGAGAATCCCATTTCTGCTATCTTGCGAGAGTTCCAGAATCAGCGTCCCCCGAAGTTCTATAAGGGAGACGACATACAGGCAGAGATGTGGTTGAAGGAGATTGAAAGGATTTGGCAGCTTATCCCCTGTGACAGTCAGGAGAAGGCCCGTTGTACACTCACTCTTATTCAGGGCGAGGCCTACTCCTGGTGGGAGAGTACAGAGATTGTTCTGGCGGCAGCAGGGACAGAGATTACTTGGGAGGTATTTGTACGGGAGTTCAGAAACAAGTATATTCCTCCAGCTTCCCGTACCCGCAGATTGAGGGAGTTTACAGAGCTCAAGCAGGGAGGCAGGTCTGTGGGCCAGTACATCGCCGAGTTCGAGAGGCTTTCTCGCTATGCACCTAACATAGCGAATGATGACTTTCACAAGGCGATGCAGTTCGTTCAGGGGTTGAGACCGGACATCCAGGATGCATTGAAAGCGACTAATACCAGTACCTGGGCAAAGGCTACTGCAAAGGCCCTGAAGGTTGAGGATTCTGATAGTGCGAGGAGGGCTACTCAGCGAGCAGGACAGGCTTCAGGCTCGAGAGCAGGTCAGGGATCGAGCTCGGGAAAGAGGCCGATGGTTTACTCCGCACCTCCGGTACAGAGAGACTCTGGGAAGAAGTTTAAGACTGCCGGATCATCCCAGAAGGGTGCAGGGCCGTTACTGAGAGGCCCGAGAGCTCCAGCACCACCCCAGCCACCTCAGAGACCGAGATGCACATGGTGTGGACATCCTACACACACCTATGATAACTGCAGGCGCCGGTTAGGCTTGTGTTTGATTTGTGGGAGTAACGAGCACTTGGTTGACGGTTGTCCGGATCGCCAGGATCCACCCCCTGCAGGACCGAGACCATTGGTGAGAGCTCGAGCTTATGCACTTGCTGGAGAGGAGCAGGAGGCTGATATTGACCCCGCTGCAGTAGTTGAAGGTATTATTTGCATCCATGGCACGAACATCCATACATTATTTGATCCAGGAGCTACACACTCCTTTCTTGCGCATTCTATTGCTATTACCTTGTCTTTGCCTGCTATGTGTACTTCTGTGCGCTATATAGTTAGTACTCCTTTCGGTAGTAGGCGAGAGACGGATCAGGTTTACAGGGATGTTCCAGTTGTGATTGAAGGCAGGGAATTTCTGACAGACTTTATTGTGATGCCAATGGAAAGATACGGGGCTATTTTGGGGATGGAATGGTTATACAGGCATTGTGCTACAGTGGATTGCCGGGCTAAGAAGGTTCAGTTGGGTTCAGAGGTGGTTACGGGCAGTACTTCGAAGACTGTACCCTTACTTTCATTTTCAGAGGCTCAGAGACTAGTCAGAGACGGGGCTACCGGGTTTATTGCTTACATTTTGAACAAGCCCAAGGATCAGGTGAAGTTAGAGGATACCGAAGTGGTAAAGGAATTCCCCGAGGTATTCCCAGAGAAATTGGATTCATTGCCGCCTGAACGGGAGATTGAGTTCGTGATTGATCTTTTTCCGAATGCCGAGCCGTATTCAAAGACTCCCTATCGGATGGCTCCAGCTGAGTTGAAGGAATTAAAAGTTCAGCTTGAAGCTTTATTGGAAGTTGGGTACATTCGGCCGAGTTCTTCGCCGTGGGGAGCACCAGTGTTGTTTGTAAAGAAAAAGGACGGGACTTTGAGAATGTGCATCGATTACAGGGAATTGAACCGGATGACTATTAAGAACAAGTATCCCCTTCCACATATTGAGGAGTTATTCGATATACTCCAGGGTTCCAAAGTGTATTCAAAATTGGATTTAAGACAGGGATACTATCAGCTGCGAATCCGAGCAGAGGACATTCCAAAGACAGGATTCAATACTCGGTACGGGCATTATGAGTTCGTGGTTATGCCATTTGGATTGACTAATGCCCCTGCAGCTTTCATGGATATGATGCACCGGATATTCAGGCCTTTCCTCGATAAGTTTGTGGTGATATTTATTGATGACATTCTGGTTTTCTCGAAATCAGCCGAGGAGCACGCGAGACACCTCAGACTCGTCCTACAGACCTTGAAAGAGCATCAGTTATTTGCCAAGTTCAGCAAGTGTGAATTTTGGATTGATCGGGTTTCATTCTTGGGGCATGTGATTTCAGGAAAAGGGTTGGAAGTCGATCCCTCGAAAATTGAGGCCGTGCTTAAGTGGGAGAAACCAAAGAACGCCTCAGAGATTAGAAGCTTCTTGGGATTGGCCGGTTATTACAGGAGATTCGTTCAGGACTTCTCCAAGATTGCGGCACCGTTAACCCGGTTGACAAAGAAGGATGTTAAGTTTGTCTGGGACGAGAAATGTGATCAAAGCTTCAATTTTTTGAAAGAGAAGTTAGTCTCAGCTCCGGTGTTAACGCTTCCCGAGGGCTCAGAAGGGTATGCAGTGTATACAGATGCTTCTAAGGAAGGCTTAGGTTGTGTTCTGACTCAGAAAGGAAAAGTGATTGCCTATGCTTCCCGTAAGCTAAAGGAATATGAAAGGAATTACCCGACACACGACCTGGAGCTAGCAGCCGTGATCTTTGCGCTCGGGAAATGGAGACATTATCTTTACGGGACTTCCTTTGAGATATTTACCGACCACAAGAGCCTCCAGTATTTATTCACGCAGAAGGATTTGAATATGAGGCAACGGCGTTGGATGGAAAAGTTGGAAGATTATGATTGTACAATTAAATACCATCCCGGGAAAGCCAATGTGGTCGCCGATGCACTTAGCAGGAAGGCGAGTGTATCGAGTTTGGAAATAAAGGAAAGTAAGGAAGTTTCCCCGATTGTGTTACGGGCTCGGGTTTCTAATATCACAGTTCAGCCGGAATTGAAGAATCAGTTATTTGAGGCTCAGAATAGGGATCCGGAAGTACAGAAACTTGCAAGTAAAGCTAAGGATGACCCGGAGAGTCCATTTGGGTTTGATGAGACTGGGTTGCTCCGGTTTAAGAACAGAGTAGTAGTACCTGAAGAATTGAGACGGGTCCTACTCGAGGAAGCTCACAAGTCAGCCTACTCGATCCACCCAGGAGGGAATAAGATGTATAAGGATTTGAAACAATATTATTGGTGGAACGGGATGAAGAGGGACGTGGCAGAGTATGTGAAACATTGCCTGACTTGTCAGAAAGTGAAAGCTGAGCACCAAAAACCCGCGGGACTTCTACAACCGTTACCTATTCCCGAGTGGAAGTGGGAACAAGTAACGATGGACTTTGTTTCCGGATTACCGAAGGTTAAAGGCGGGTTTGATGGAATTTGGGTAATCGTGGATAGATTCACAAAGTCTGCTCACTTTCTACCGGTCCGGATGTCCTATAAGATCCCGAAGTTGGCTGAAATCTATAACAGAGAGATCATTCGACTTCATGGTATTCCGGTGAGCATAGTTTCAGATCGAGACCCGAGATTTACTTCTAAGTTGTGGCAAGAATTACAGGCTGTCTTGGGAACGAAGCTCAAGTTCAGTACAACTTTTCACCCTCAAACAGACGGCCAAACTGAAAGATTAATCAGATATTTGGAAGATCTTCTTCGGGCTTGCGCGATGGATTTTCAGAACTCGTGGTCAGAACAGCTTCCCTTGATCGAGTTTGCTTATAATAATAGCTTTCAGGCTTCGATCGGGATGGCTCCTTACGAGTTACTCTATGGAAGAAAGTGCCGATCTCCGTTGTTCTTCGACTTGGAAGAATGGAAATGGTCGAAACAGGAAGGGGTAAAGAAAGGTGAAAGATTTGAAAGGCCTTCCAAAGTCGTCCAAGCTATGATTGAGAAGGTCCAAATGATTCAACAACGGATGAAATCCGCGCAAGACAGGCAAAAGAGCTATGCAGATAAGCGCCGGAGGGATCTAGAGTTTGAAGTGGGTGACCGGGTACTTTTAAAGGTGTCACCAAGGAAAGGTTTCACCCGGATCGGGAGAGGAGGAAAGCTTAATCCTCGCTACTTAGGTCCGTTCGAGATTCTTGAAAGAATAGGCGAGGTAGCCTATCGATTGGACCTACCACCGAGTCTTACGGGGATTCACAACGTGTTTCATGTTTCACAGTTAAGGAAATATTACCCCGATGAGACCACGATTCTCCCCGTGGAAGAAGTTGAACTGGAACCGAATTTGACGTTTGTTCAGAGACCGGTTAAGATCATGGATCGGAAATTTCAGGAACTAAGAAACCGGAGGATTCCCATGGTTAAGGTGTTGTGGAGAAGTGACAAAACCGAAGAAGCCACTTGGGAAACAGAGGATAAAATGAAACGGTTCCACCCGGAGTTGTTCGAGCAAGACTAGAGAATCTGGGGACCAGATTCTTCTAAGGGGGGGAGAGTTGTAACGCCCCAGTTTCCGGATGAACAGGTAAGCACGCCACGTGTGCGTTTTGAGCGTAGGTTTAGTTTATTCTTTTTATTTTATAATATATTCTTACGTGGCATTCATATTTTTATAAAATTCATGAAACATTATTTTTATCAATTATTTGATTTCATATCATTGAAAAATTATTTCATGGCACGGAAAAATATTTCTTGCATGAAAACCATTACCGAGAGTGATAAAATTACCAAATTGTCCCTAGTTAAATATTCTCAAATATTAGGGACTCAATTGCATACACTTGTAAGGACCAAAGGGAGCATATTTTAAATTGGGGCATATCTAATTGTATAACTTAAAGACTTCAAGGTTTAATTGGCAATTTGGCAAAATTCACACAAATCAAGAGATGAATCACGTTAATCATCTCTTGGCTTCCATGAGATCATTTCATCCAAAGTTTGCCAAACATATCCATCTCTCTCGGTATTTCAAGAAGAGGAAAGGGAAGAAGATAATTTTCTATCAATCATCAAGATTTCAAGAAGTGTTTCAAAGAATTGGAAGTCATCATCATCATCTTCATCTACCTTCTCCATTTCTTTCATTTTCAAGGTCACGAGGGCGTGGACGAGGAGCAAGCTCCTTAGAACGCTACTTTATCTTATTTTGCAAGAAAGGTGAGGTTTTGTTTTGGTAAAATGAACCCTACCACCCGTACGTGCTAGTCTTCGGCCAAAACCTATTATAATTATAACCGTTTTCAAAGTAATAAACATTTCAAGCAAGAATGTATCGATTGTCATGATTTTCAATGCATGTTGGCGAGTACACGATTGCACGTGGGCCCGAGGGTAATTCTTGAGCCAACCGGGAAAGCAAGGGCTGACGGGTAACTCCTGAATTATCCTCACATTGTTGGGATCAACCCCGAAGCCACTAGGAGATTAGTGGTGGAAGGAGTTCCGTGTCTAGAGGGTCATGTCCTCTACACACACCATGTCGTGGATAGTCGAGCCTTGCAAACTCGCTATCACCCGGAGGAAGAAGGAGACTGGGGATTAATCCGGAATGTCGGGTTATCCTCGGGTTATTGCATGTTTTCAAGTATGAAATTGTCTATGTGAGCACTAAATGAATTGCATGATCACTTATTTATCAAGCAAGCAAGCATGATCACGTATTGTTCACGATTGGGAGTTCGGTTGGAGATTGCCCTTACTCGCCGGGGCCACATGTTCATGATATTGACAAGATTGATTAATTAAACGTGTTAAAATGGATAGTTGTAATCTCGGGCCAAGGATGAGATTTCTTGAACTATGTACTTATTGCTTTTAAAAATCTTTACCCGAGGCTACAACTTGCATGTGACGTGTGTTATATATATTTATTGCCCCTCACTCAGTCTTCGGTAGACTGATACTTCACTTTTCAGGTACCTTTTGAGCGTGGTTGTGCTAGGCGGGAGTTGGTCGAGTCTTGCATTTCCACGGGTCTAGTTCATACCTTCATGTATCTCACTTTTGGCACATGTCATGTTTTGGATCGATATTAGTATTTTGGATTCATGGTTATGTATATTATTGAGACATGACATTGTATTGATCGGTAAATGGTACCTATATGTATCTATGGAATAAATATGGTACCTATATATATATGAATGACTTTATTGCTTCCGCTTTTCTATTCATGTTGGTTTGGTTATGTTGGGGAGAGTGTCCCGCCTAGAGCGTCATTTTGTTGTCACCCGTTCGCTGTGGTCTTGATTTATGTATGAACTATCCATTTCATACGTGGATTGAGGCTACAGTGCGGGGGATGTGGCGCCTTGGGGTCTAGGGTGCTACAATGATTATGAATGAAATGTTATGAACGCATCATTATGAATGTATGTATATTGCATGATCGGTAATGAATGAATAAATAAACTATGCACACACGAGGAGAAGGTTGGAGAATTCGCCCACCCGCCAGGGCTCACGTAATGACCCCATGATTATGACTAAAGGAATAAAATTGATCGTTGTAATCCCGAGCGTTGTTTTCCTTTGCTTTCACCCACTTTGGAAATATTTAATAAAACCTCGCACGGGATTATAGCTTGCATGTGGGAGTGCTTAAATTCTGTTATATTAATTATGATATGCCCTATTTTATACCCACCAGTCTCCTATAGACTGAACCCGAATTTATTTTTAGTTCTTTGCAGGTTTTGGAGTGTTAGGAGGGATTTTTGGGTCAGTCAAGTCATATGGTTAGGTCTGAGTCACACCACACGCATATTGTAAAGTGATTTAGTTATGCATTGAATGTATGAAACATTATGATTTATGATTTACGTTTATGATATTCGGGACTAGGTATTTATGTTAGTTGAACCCGTTATTTGCTGTTTACATTGTGATTGACTTATATTTTGCTTCCGCATGTGAATTTAATTTTCGATTAATTGCTCATTTGGTTTCGAAGGTTCTAGTTCCTGCCTAGCTTAGTGTGTGAGTGAGTCCCCGTTCGCCGTGATTCGGCTCGTGTATGGACTCTCCATTTCATATGCGGGTCGGGTCCCGGTGCGGGGGATGTGGGGCCTTCCGTTGGGGCGATACATCCTTAAGTGGTATTAGAGCCTAGGGTTACAAAACCCAGGTTCTCGTCAAATTTAATATTAGCGACTGTCGAAGTTAATTCAGCCAAGTATTGGAGGGGTTCGTACGGCACCCAACAAAAGAAAATCTTACTATGTTATCAAACATTTTTCCATAATAACCTAGAAAAATCTAAGATGAGAGAAACCGGAAGGAGTATCTATTGAAGAATTTGAATCAAGGCGCAAGAATTAGTAAGGAGGTTTATCTGCGAGTAAGGAATTGATGGTCTTGACTTAATTAGGTAATGAATTGGGATGATGACTATACCGAGAGTAGGATCAAAATTTTAGAAACCGGGTGTCTCAACTCGATTGAGGAAGAATTCATGAAGGAGGCAACTGGGTGATAACAATCTCGAGATGTTAATTGCACTATAAAGATCTGGGAAGTAGTTACCTTTGAGTATAGCAGATTAAAGTGTTAGCCAAGATAAAAGATTCAAATTCCATGAATATCACCAAATAGGATATGGTAAGAAGGGGCGAAAGTCGGAATGGAGTCAAGAGAAGGAATAAAAGGTTCATCATCTCTTCACCGGAGTACATTGAAGGAATTAAAGATAAGTCACGCATTATGTTAGCTTTTGGGGCAGATCATGCATTGGACAATAAAACCAACAATTCCAAGTCTATCTACTATGGTGAACGGTACATGAAGCATCCATGACACATGCATACATGCAGTTTTTATTCAAATAATCTTGATGTTATATGCGTTAAACTTTTACCGTGTTATATTGCTTTGTGTAATTGGTGATTGGTGTGAATGATACTTATTACCTGCCCTTGTGTGACTCACGTGACTTTACTTGTTGTAATTGATGTTTGATACCTTCTTTTGGTATGTGTTTTATGTTGCGTTACTCGGGAGTATTGGAGACTCCCTTGTTTTGTTGTTGGAGAGACGGGGTTCTCTCTTTGTTGTTTGAGAGACGTGGTTCTCTCTTTGCTGTTTGAGAGACGGGGTTCTCTCCTTGTTGTTTGAGAGACGGGGCTCTCTCTCTCTCTTTGTTACTTTCGAGAGATAGGATTCTCCCGTTATTTGCGTTCAGTGAATCCGAGGACGGATTCTTTTAAGGGGAGAGATTGTAACGCCCCCCCGCGTTTCAGTCGTATAACATGACCTACGTGTTTATCTACTTGCGTGAATTAATTGTTTATAAGTGTTTTATTTAATTAATTTTATTATTTGATTGTTAAGTATGCGATTAATTGAAATATATGAAATATTTGAATTGGAATTTATACGACTACTTGAACTACTTGCACATGTGTGATTTTTTTGCGTGTCGTTTCTATATGATTTGGATTCGAAAATTCATGGAAATTTAATATGTTGGAGATATATGTGTTATGAATGTGTATTTATGCTCGTTTTATGTTTCCGGATTCTTTTGCTTGAGTTTTGAATTTATTTTGAGTTTTGGAACCAAAAAGGGGGCTAACGAGCAATTAGCACACCTTTGGTTCCGTATGTGATATCTTGAGCTCGGAAACTCGGAATCGAGTTCCGTCACCTCCATTAGACTCGTATCGACGATTCAGATCCGATGGAATAAGTCTCATATTTTTCTAAGACCATTTGGATTCCCGAATTTCAACCGAAACGAGCACCCCACGCCTAAAATGACAACCATTGACAATTTATGAGCCTACGGACCTAAATAACACCCCTAGACCCTAAACTCATGATCTAGCCCACTTGATACACTCATATCTCTCTCCTATACCTCAGCCCCACGAAATCCCACCCCCAAGAAAAGATATTTTCAGCCAAAAGAAGAGGAAGAAAGGAGAGAAAGAAGAGGAAGAAGAACCCTTTTGCCCAATTTTGAGCTCATCTCACATCCATACCTTCTCCAATTTGAAAGGTAAGTCCATTTTTATGTTGTGTATCTTCTTGTCGATATTTTAAGTTCCATATTGCATGATTTCAACAAGATTTGATCAAATATTGGATAAGAGGATGAATAGTAAGGGCTTGGAAACTTTGATGAATCTTGCATGAGTTCTTATGATTTATGTTAGTATGAAGCATGATATATGATCCTAGGACCTCCACTTATTTCTCTTTAAACTTGTATTGGATGATAGATGAGTTTTTTGGAAGCTACCATTAATGATTTTTCATGAAACTTGAAGAACATGAACCTATATGAGCATCTCTTCCATTCTCATGATTTAGCTTCGGTTTTGGCATGTATGTATGAGCATATGGCCTGAATTTGTATGCACTTCATTGAGTTTTAAGTTGGTAACATGCATCTTTTCCCTTCTCTCTCGTGCATGCCCTGTTGCTGTGTTTTTTTGGCTACTGACCCAAATCCACGGGGGTCGATTTGAGTCAGTAAGGTTTCTGACCAGAATCCATGGGGGTGGATTTTTCCCTGTCCAGCCTATCCTCATGACTCCAGTTCCGTTTTTCTTATTTCTCTTCGCTTGTTTATTCTTCTTCCACCTCTTTTATGACATCTATGCTATACTAACATGTTTTATAATGTGTTATCTTATTTATTATTAAATTTTCATGATTTTTCGTGGAATATTTTACGAGTTATGATTTAATATGCCATCAATGCTCCAAGTACGTGCATGTATGGATCTTTGCTATCAATATGAACCTTACTTACGTATTTATCTTTTCTTTTATGATTCATATGAATTGTATACTTGTTGAAATATGTGTTATGATCTTTGTTCGGAATTAATGGATGGATTTGATACCATACATGGGAGATATGAACTTGAGTGACTATGAAAGCTCCAAGAATGAATGGAATGATTGATTATGTGCCTTAATGCATCTCCATGCCATGATTTACTCTCTTATGCATATCATAAGACATTCATTGCATTGTCGTGCGTCATATATGGTTTATTTGGAGCCTTGAGTCTCATGAGTACACTAGATTGTCTTGTGTACAGTTTTCTCCAGGGCGGAGACATGCCGGGTTCATAGGACACTTTCATGTCCTCTTGTTTTCTTCTTGGTATTGTTCGGTAAGGCGTAACAGGTAGGTTTCTCTTCTATTAGTTATGACGACCTGAGATACCCCTTATGTGAAGGTTTTAAGCCAAGTATGTATTTATATATATATATATATATCGAGTTTTTTCAATAGAGTCTATGCTTTTCAATGTAAGCCCTTTCCTTTTATGAACCCTAACCTATGATTTTGGGGAGGCATGATTGTTATGAACACGGGCCTACGAACTTAGTGTATGAGGCTATCCGGGGAGGCAAGGGCCGACGGTGATCCCATACACTAGTTCCAACCAATAACAGCGAATATTGACCTCGTTAAGGAGTTTTTGACGAGGAAGGCTAACCGGGCGATGAGGGTTCATGAACCTCATTCGATATGTTCAGGTGGCCGGGTCTTGCAAGCCCGTCCACCACCCGGAGGAAAAAGGTGTAATTGTTACGTATGAAAGCATGATTATGAATGAAATGTTATGAACATATGATTATGAATGTATGTATGGTGCATGATCGGTAATGAATGAATAAATAAACTATGCACACACGAGGAGAAGGTTGGAGAATTCGCCCACCCGCCAGGGCTCACATAATGACCCCATGATTATGACTAAAGGAATAAAATTGATCGTTGTAATCCCGAGCGTTGTTTTCCTTTGCTTTCACCCACTTTGGAAATATTTAATAAAACCTCGCACGGGATTATAGCTTGCATGTGGGAGTGCTTAAATTCTGTTATATTAATTATGATATGCCCTATTTTATACCCACCAGTCTCCTATAGACTGAACCCGAATTTATTTTTAGTTCTTTGCAGGTTTTGGAGTGTTAGGAGGGATTTTTGGGTCAGTCAAGTCATATGGTTAGGTCTGAGTCACACCACACGCATATTGTAAAGTGATTTAGTAATGCATTGAATGTATGAAACATTATGATTTATGATTTACGTTTATGATATTCGGGACTAGGTATTTATGTTAGTTGAACCCGTCATTGGCTGTTTACATTGTGATTGACTTATATTTTGCTTCCGCATGTGAATTTAATTTTCGATTAATTCCCCATTTGGTTTCGAAGGTTCCAGTTCCCGCCTAGCCTAGTGTGTGAGTGAGTCCCCGTTCGTGTGATTTGGCTCGTGTATGGACTCTCCATTTCATATGCGGGTCGGATGCAGGTGCGGGGGATGTGGGGCCTTCCGTTGGGGCGCTACATCCTTAAGTGGTATCAGAGCCTAGGGTTACAAAACCCGGGTTCTCGTCAAATTTAATATTAGCTACTGTCGAAGTTAATTCAGCCAAGTATTGGAGGGGTTTGTACGGCACCCAACAAAATAAAATCTTGCTATGTTATCAAGCATTTTTCCATAATAACTTAGAAGAATCTAAGATGAGAGAAACCGGAAGGAGTATCTATTGAAGAATTTGAATCAAGCCGCAAGAATTAGTAAGGAGGTTTATCTGCGAGTAAGGAATTGATGGTCTTGACTTAATTAGGTAATGAATTGGGATGATGACTATCCCGAGAGTAGGATCAAAATTTTAGAAACCGGGTGTCTCAACTCGATTGAGGAAGAATTCATGAAGGAGGCAACTGGGTGATAACAATCTCGAGATGGTAATTGCACTATAAAGATTTGGGAAGTAGTTACCTTTGAGTATAGCAGATTAAAGTGTTAGCCAAGATAAAAGATTCAAATTCCAAGAATATCACCAAATAGGATATGGTAAGAAGGGGCAAAAGTCGGAATGGAGTCAAGAGAAGGAATAAAAGGTTTGTCATCTCTTCACCGGAGTACATTGAAGGAATTAAAGATAAGTCACGCATTGAGTTAGCTATCGGGGCAGCTCATGCATTGGACAACAAAACCAACAATTCCAAGTCTCTCTACTACGGTGAACGGTACATGAAGCATCCATGACACATGCATACATGCAGTTTTAATTCAAATAATCTTGATGTTATATGCGTTAAAATTTTACCGTGTTATATTGCTTTGTGTAATTGGTGATTAGTGTGAATGATACTTATTACCTGCCCTTGTGTGACTGACGTGACTTTACTTGTTGTAATTGATGTTTGATACCTTCTTTTGGTATGTGTTTTATGTTGCGTTACTCGGGAGTATTGGAGACTCCCTTGTTTTGTTGTTAGAGAGACGGGGTTCTCTCTTTGTTGTTTGAGAGACGTGGTTCTCTCTTTGCTGTTTGAGAGACGGGGTTCTCTACTTGTTGTTTGAGAGACGGGGCTCTCTCTCTCTCTTTGTTACTTTCGAGAGACGGGGTTCTCCCGTTATTTGCGTTCGAAGCAGTGAATCCGAGGACGGATTCTTTTAAGGGGAGAGATTGTAACGCCCCCCGCGTTTCAGTCGTATAACATGACCTACGTGTTTATCTACTTGCGTGAATTAATTGGTTATAAGTGTTTTATTTAATTAATTTTATTATTTGATTGTTAAGTATGCGATTAATTGAAATATATGAAATATTTGAATTGGAATTTATACGACTACTTGAACTACTTGCGCATGTGTGATTTTTTTGCATGTCGTTTCTATATGATTTGGATTCGAAAATTCATGGAAATTTAATATGTTGGAGATATATGTGTTATGAATGTGTATTTATGCTCGTTTTATGTTTCCGGATTCTTTTGCTTGAGTTTTGAATTTATTTTGAGTTTTGGAACCAAAAAGGGGGCTAACGAGCAATTAGCACACCTTTGGTTCCGTATGTGATATCTTGAGCTCGGAAACTCGGAATCGAGTTCCGTCACCTCCATTAGACTCGTATCGACGATTCAGATCCGATGGAATAAGTCTCATATTTTTCTAAGACCATTTGGATTCCCGAATTTCAACCGAAACGAGCACCCCACGCCTAAAATGACAACCATTGACAATTTATGAGCCTACGGACCTAAATAACACCCCTAGACCCTAAACTCATGATCTAGCCCACTTGATACACTCATATCTCTCTCCTATACCTCAGCCCCACGAAATCCCACCCCCAAGACAAGATATTTTCAGCTAAAAGAAGAGGAAGAAAGGAGAGAAAGAAGAACCCTTTTGCCCAATTGAGATTTTGAGCTCATCTCACATCCATTCCTTCTCCAATTTGAAAGGTAAGCCCATTTTTATGTTGTGTATCTTCTTGTCGATATTTTAAGTTCCATATTGCATGATTTCACCAAGATTTGATTAAGTATTGGAGAAGAGGATGAATAGTAAGGGTTTGGGAAACTTTGATGAATCTTGCATGAGTTCTTATGTTTTATGTTAGTATGAAGCATGATATATGATCCTAAGACCTCCACTTATTTCTCTTTAAACTTGTATTGGATGATAGATGAGTTATTTGGAAGTTACCATTAATGATTTTTCGTGAAACTTGAAGAACATGAACCTATATGAGCATCTCTTCCATTCTCATGATTTAGCTTCGGTTTTGGCATGTATGTATGAGCATATGGCCTGAATTTGTATGCACTTCATTGAGTTTTAAGTTGGTAACATGCATCTTTTCCCTTCTCTCTCGTGCATGCCCTGTTGCTGTGTGTTTTTGGCTACTGACCCAAATCCATGGGGGTCGATTTGAGTCAGTAAGGTTTCTGACCAGAATCCATGGGGGTGGATTTTTCCCTTTGGAAGAATCCATGGGGGTGGATTTTTCCCTGTCCAGCCTATCCTCATGACTCCAGTTCCGTTTTTCTTGTTTCTCTTCGCTTGTTTATTCTTCTTCCACCTCTTTTATGACATCTATGCTATACTAACATGTTTTATAATGTGTTATCTTATTTATTATTAAATTTTCATGATTTTTCGTGGAATATTTTACGAGTTATGATTTAATATGTCATCAATGCTCCAAGTACGTGCATGTATGGATCTTTGCTATCAATATGAACCTTACTTACGTATTTATCGTTTCTTTTATGATTCATATGAATTGTATACTTGTTGAAATATGTGTTATGATCTTTGTTCGAAATTAATGGATGGATTTGATACTATACATGGGAGATATGAACTTGAGTGACTATGAAAGCTCCAAGAATGAATGGAATGATTGATTATGTGCCTTAGTGCATCTCCATGCCATGATTTACTCTCTTATGCATATCATAAGACATTCATTGCATTGTCGTGCGTCATATATGGTTCATTTGGAGTCTTGAGTCTCATGAGCACACTATATTGTCTTGTGTACAGTTTTCTCCAGGGCGGAGATATGCCGGGTTCATAGGACACTTTCATGTCCTCTTGTTTTCTTCTTGGTATTGTTCGGTAAGGCGTAACAGGTAGGCTTCTCTTCTATTAGTTATGATGACCTTAGATACCCCTTATGTGAAGGTTTTAAGCCAAGTATGTATTTATATATATAAATATATATATCGAGTTTTTTCAATAGAGTCTATGCTTTTCAATGTAAGCCCTTTCCTTTTATGAACCCTAACCTATGATTTTGGGGAGGCATGATTGTTATGAACACGGGCCTACGAACTTAGTGTATGAGGCTATCCGGGGAGGCAAGGGCCGACGGTGATCCCATATACTAGTTCCAACAAATTATGGCGAATATCGACCTCGTTAAGGAGTATTTGACGATGAAAGGCTAACCGGGCGATGAGGGTTCATGAACCTCATTCGATATGTTCAGGTGGCTGGGTCTTGCAAGCCCGTCCACCACCCGGAGGAAAAAGGTGTAATTGTTATGTATGAAAGCATGATTATGAATGAAATGTTATGAACATATGATTATGAATGTATGTATGTTGCATGATCGGTAATGAATGAATAAATAAACTGTGCACACACGAGGAGAAGGTTGGAGAATTCGCCCACCCGCCAGGGCTCACATAATGACCCCATGATTATTACTAAAGGAATAAAATTGATCATTGTAATCCCGAGCGTTGTTTTCCTTTGCTTTCACCCACTTGGGATATAACATCCCAATCGTTCGGATTTCCAGGTACGCCGTAACGAGAGGGTTTTTTGTGCTTTAAATTATTTAAGTATGTATTTGACTGTTATTTTAATGCTTTTATGATTATTTGAAATTATATGAAATTAATTGCTTATATTATGAACTTTGAATTTTTAAACGTTTAAAGTTTGCATGCTCGTAATTCGTTCGTTATGTGCCGGAATTCAATTCCGATTTTTGTGAAATTTTGATATGTGTGATATATATGAGTTATGAATGTGTTTGCATGCTCGTTTTAAGTTTTTGTGTTCGTTTGTCGAGGTTTTAAACCTTAAGTGTTTGACGAGGGACATGAGGGCCTAACTAGTTTTAGCGCGCCTCTTGTTCCGGAGGCCATAACTTGAGCTCGGGAATTCCGATTCGAATTCTGAAAGATGTTTCGGACTCATAACGAAGAAAGGAAACTTTTGAACCTGGTTTTGTATTTTTCTAAGCTCATTTGGACCCTCGTTTTTGGCCCAGATTGAACAGCTTGTGCTAAAGCCACCTTCTTTGACTAGTCTTCTTGTTGGGACCCATTCTAACTTAACCAAAGCCTAACCATGATCCTTGGAGCTGAGTTAATTATCCCTTACCTTCTCCTAGCCCTTGAAACCGAGCCAAACACCCTCCTTTTTTGCTGCAAATGATCGAGACAAAGGAGGAGAAGAGAAGAGAAGAAAACTTTGGCCCTTTTGTGGATTTTGAGCTCAAATCACCATCTTTCTTCTCCAAATCTTCAAGGTATGTATATTTTTGTATTCTCTACCCTTTTATACAAGTTTTGATCCATTTAATACTTGTTTTGCATCAGATTTAATTAGGGTTTGGATAGGATCTTGAAGAGGGACTTTTGGGGATTTTACTCTTATGTGGTAGCTTGCTTTGTGGCTGATTTCCTTGCTTTAAAATGAGGTATATGGACTTGTTTCTTTGATCAATTGAGGATTAACTGATACTATATGATGTTTGGATGATTTTCTCTTGAGATCCTTTGATGAAATTATGAGTTTTTGAGCCTCAAACCTAAGCTAGAAATCTGCTTCCCTATTTTGGAACTGCTGTGTAGATTTGTGCTTTGTTGCTTGAGTTAATGGCTTCCAATTCGTATAAATTTGCATGGAGTTGTTGTATACTAATTGCTTTACATGTTAGCCCTGCTCTTGCAAGCTTTTAGATCCATTTTTAGCTCCTAAATCGAAACATGAGGCAAGTTTGTATGCTATGTGCGAACCTAACTGCTGCTGTTGGATTTTTGTGATTACTTGGTGGTCCTAATGTGGTCCAATTCGTGTCAATTTGCATATACATGGAGTATTTGAGTAGCTTAGCATGTTAACATTTAGTTCCCAAGTTTTTAACTCCTAACTCAACCCCTAAATTGATGATCATGGCATGAATAGGAAGGGTTAGCTCATATTTTTTTGAATCCATGACTTAGTTTGAGTTAGGGGCTGATTTGATGCTTCTTTGGTGATTATATGAACTTCTTTGCTTCCATTCTTGATCTTTATTTCATGCTAGAAGTGTTAGGGATGTTTTGTCTTTGATAACTTGATTGAAACTTTGAGTTCTTGAGATGAAAACTGAAATATAAACTGCTCTTCCACATGCGAACTGCTGTCACGTTTTTGAGAACAAATGATTGAATTCTTGCCTCCAATTTCGTGTGCTAATGCTTGGTTATATAATATACATGTTGTTCTATGAATGTACTTCGTTTTTCCCTGCTTTCATGCTTTATTTTGGCTGCAAACGTGAGTTCTTGAACCTTAAAAGCTGCTGCGAATCTGCACTTTTACTTACCGAGTTGTTGTCATGTTTTGAAGTTTGATTGTTGAATTCTTGTATCCAATTTTGTGTATTAATGCATGGTTATGTACTACATATGTTACTCTATGAATATGTTTTGTTTTGCCTTGATTTCATGCTCCATTTCAACCTCAAACGTGACAATATGCCGCTCTTCCCGGTTTGAATTTGCTGTCAGAATTTTGCTTTGTTTGATGACTTCTTGAGCTCCTGTTCGTGTGAAATTGCATGGACATGGAGTATATGAGTTTTTCTGCACGTTGGCTAAGTGTGTCCATGCTTTTATTCCCAGTTTCAGCCCCATATTAGAAAGGAATGGCTTGTTTGCAAGCATGCTACTTCTTGACCGATTTTGTTATTTGTTTTGAATCATCTTTGTTGCTGCTGTGTATGGCCTGATAGCATGATGAATTGGTGGTGCTTCCTTGTTGATTTCATGCTTGTTATGTGTGCTTTATGGCCTAAGAAAATCCTCCCAAGCCGCTGCACAAAATGCCCTGTTTTGCCATGGAAAAAAACGTTGCTGCGCCAACACTTTTACTTTGGAAATTTGAACTGGACACGGCCGTGTCCAGTTTGTGCTATTTTCTGACACAGCCGTGTCAGGGCCTCGACCTGGGCTCCTGATATTATTAAATTCGGACACGGTCGTGTCCGTTTCCTTTGTGTTTTGGACATGGCCGTGTCATGTGTCACGGTGGTGCCTCGGGGGAGTTTCTTTCGTCGTTTCGTCGCTTTTAATTGCTTTCTCTTGTCCCGTTTGTTGCCTATATGCATTATTAGCTTAATATATTATGTGTTAACTTGTGTAATATGAATTTATGACTTGATTTGTTTGCTCGTTTTTGAATTATGACTTCATATGTGCGATATGCTCCTCTAAAGTCTGTTTATGACTTCATGCCTCATTTATATGCCTTGCATGATCATTCTTTACTCTTTATATGATATGAATACGTTGATAACATGTTGTATGGTATGATATGTTCGTTATATGAAATCTATGAATTCGTTTGACATGATTTATGAGACTTATGAATAAATATGAACTCGAATGCATTATATGTCAATTTGTTAAGCTTCATACGCATCACTTGCTTTCATATGCATTCGCCGAGTGTCAATATGGTTCATTTTGAGTCTAAGTTTGCCTCTTGCTCTTTGCTTTGCTCTTAGGTTCGTTCCGATGTGAGGAAGTGGTTCGTTTGACTCCTTTTGGCCCGTTTTGTCCGGTTTGGTCGACAAGGTGAGGTTTTATTTCCTTTTAGTTATTATGACCTAAAACCTTATTTGTATTTCGAACCCACATGCGACTTATATAAATATATATATAGATATGTGTTTGGATACGTATTTTGTGGGATTTGTCCCGTTTATCTTGAGACTTTGGAAACGCTTTTATAAGTATATAAGCTCTATTTTTGTTTGTTTTGATAAGCTTTGATAAGAGGGTGTGTGAGTGTAAGCGTGGTATGATCTGTGGATAAGCTTCGTATGGTAAGTATGATCAGCGTAAGAATATGTGTTTGTGTGATGGGCCCCGGAGTTGTGGGTAAGGGAGACCCGGGACGACCATGGGGTCGCCGGTTACGACCCCTGTGCACTTCTCCACCAACGGGAGACTTAGTTCTCCTATGCCGACGGAGCGCATTTTTTTGGCTGGCCGTCGAAGGAACCGGGCGGGATCCTCCGGTTCACAAGTTTCGTTCTGTGGTGGGTTGAGAGGGGCACCTCTCTTCCCCAATGGAGTAAAGGTGGGATTGTTTTATGAGTTTTGCCTTGGTTTGAGTAAGTGCGTTACGTTTATGTTTTTGCTCCGTATCCGTTATGGTTTGTGAAACGGGGGTAGCTTTCAATTTATAAAATATGGTCGATTTTGGCCTTTGGCCCTAATTCTTTCTTCGTATATATGGTATCACGGGTTAAAACCCTTTTGGAATGCAAAAACCACACCCGGTTCATGAATCCTTTCAGCTTTGGTTTATGCTTTGCTATTACGTATATGTATGGGTGCGCGTGTTAGCCCCCTCACCAGTCTCTAGGACTGACCCTCTTTGTTTCTATCTTTTTCCCCCTTTGATTTGAATTTGCAGGTTTTCGTTCTGAGGAGTTGGAGCTAGGCGGTTGTCTTTGAGTCTTTATTTTGGGGAGAGCTTGAGTCACATGCATTGTATTTTTTTTATTTATGCATTTTGCTAAGTTATGATATATGTATAAGTTTTGACGTAAATTTCGAAATTGTAAAGGTTGTATAACTTGAATCGTTAATTTCGATTTGTCACGAGTTTGTTTTTTTGTTTTGTGAGATTCTGATGCTTCCGCATTCGTTATTGTTTTGTTGCGCACTCTGGGTAGGGTCTAGACCGCCTAGCTTAGGTTGGTTTTTTGGTTTGTCACCCGTTCGCCGTGGCTTGATACGTAGACGGAGTTCCCATTTCGCTTCACGTGTTGGGTTATGGTGCGGGGGATGTGGCGCCCTTCGCTCCGGGGTGTTACATGGGAAATATTTAATAAAACCTCGCACGGGATTATAGCTTGCATATGGGAGTGCTTAAATTCTATTATATTAATTATGATATGCCCTATTTTATACCCATCAATCTCCTATAAACTGAACCCGACTTTGTTTTTCAGTTCTTTATAGGTTTTGGAGTGCTAGGCGGGATTTTTGGGTCAGTCAAGTCATATGGTTAGGTCTGAGTCACACCACACGCATATTGTAAATTGATTTAGTTATGCATTGAATGTATGAAACATTATGATTTATGATTTACGTTTATGATATTTGGGACTAGGTATTTATGTTAGTTGAACCCGTCATTTGTTGTTTACATTGTGATTGACTTATATTTTGCTTCCGCATGTGAATTTAATTTTCGTTTAATTGCTCATTTGGTTTCGAAGGTTCTAGTTCCCGCCTAGCCTAGTGTGTGAGTGAGTCCCCGTTCGCGTGAGTTGGCTCGTGTATGGACTCTCCATTTCATATGCGGGCCGGGTCCCGGTGCGGGGGATGTGGGGCCTTCCGGTGGGGCGCTACACTTTTAGTACCTCAAACTCGTTTGCTCTCCTTGGTCTTAAGAAACCTGCGAATAAGTTACCAGTTCTACAAGATTCTCCCATTAATGAACAAGGCTCTTCCATTGCTGCAAAACCCAGAATTGAAGCTGTTCATACTTCTGCAAATACCAGCATTGAGATTGTTGCTGACTCAATGGATGATATGTTAGGTGACGTGTAACCGCCCGTTTTCCCGACAAGTCAGGTACGACGTCACGAGAGAGTTTCATTCAGTAATAATGTGATTTATGTGATGTCGCATGTTAAACGTGTCTACGTGTAATTTTATTTAATTATGTGCGCTTCAGAAATTTATTTAAATTGTTCTTGGACTCAATTGTCCAATAATTGCAAGATAGGAACCTAATTTTAATTAGGGTGTTTGAGGCCTTCGTGGCTACCTTGAGCCTAGGAATTTGGATTCGAATTCCAACCTTATTATTTAGTTCGTTTCAGTGATTCGGATTCAAATACATAACCTTTTATTTTTCTAAAGCTTTTTTATTTTCCAACCGTTTTAAAATCCGATCCGGGTGGACCGGATACCACTTGACCCTACCCGTTTCAACCGACCCGGATTGACCAGCCCTTGAAAAGGGCCAACCTTATCCCTCTCTCCTCACTCCTAATCAATCAACAGCAGCACAATAAGAAAGAAGGGAGAAATTCCCCATTTTGGCACCAAGACCTCAAGTTCGGGTTTTCGAGATCCAACCGTCCGATCAACGACCTAAGGTAAGAATTGTGCTCTATTCGTTATGTGCTTTAATTTGATATACCTTTCGTGCCTCGGATTTGTGTCTATGTGTTAATTTGGGAAGATGATAAATAGCATCCGAGGTGTGAGTTCTATGTGATCAAGGCAATTTTACGGGTTCTAATGTGTAAATATGTGACCTACGTGTTTTATTTGGTCCGTGGTATGAATTTCGTACAATTTGGTGTGGTTTGGAGTGGTGTTGGTGTTTGAATGGGGCTCCAGGCGCCATTGTTGCTGTTCCTGCTTCTTTTTGGATGAACCAGACGGGAACGGCCGTTCCCGTGTTGTACTGGAGTTGGGAACGGCCATTCCCAGGAGTCATACCAGCCAATTCTTTACAGAGCCTCGGGGAGAAGTTCGGGGAGCTGGGAACGTGGAACCGGAACGGCCGTTCCCATGGGCGGGACCGCTGAGCATGGCCATTCCCAGATCTAGCGAGGCCATTCCCGGCCCTGTTTCAGTGCTTTTATTTGTTTTGTTCGTGTATTGTTATTTCACGACTTCCTTTGCATGCCTAAGTGTTATTACATCGATTTACTTGCATAATTTCATGTAATTGAACTCGTTTATTGAATGTAAGTGCTAATTGATTTAATTGCCCTTAAATGCACATAAGAACATGATGATGACTTAGCTTATCATCTTGTATATCATTTCACATATTTCATGCCATTTCACATCATTGTCGTGTGTCGTAATTGGTATCATTATTGAGTCTCCTCTCACGAGTACACATTGTTTCCCTTCTTATTTAGTTCTTCTCCAGGGCGGAGATCATCGATCGAGTGAACTTTGTTCTGCACACTTGTCTTGTTCCGTCGCTTGTCAGGTGAGGATGTTTTCCGTTCTAGTTACATATTAACCCTAAAACCTGCATGAGTAAGTTTTGGCCTAAATTCTATAATTATAAGTATATTGATTTCAAACAAGTTATCGAGTAAATGTTAATTGAAACTGAACCTATTGTTATCGTTATTGACTGATCACTCCTGTTTTGTCGAGATACTGTACTACACACTGATTGGGGCCCAGGATGAGTGTATTGAGTAATCCGGGGAGGCATTGGGCCGACGGTGATCTCTTGCACTTTCCCATATTGTGAGATGAACCCTGAATCCACTAGGAGTTGGTGGAGGAAGGAATCTTGGGCGTGGGAGTCATGTTCCTAACGCTCACCATGACTGGATGGTGAAAGGCTCGCAACCTTCCCATCATTGGAGGGAAAAGGAGACTGGGGATGAGTCCGACACCACGCGCTGTCCTCGGGTTACTGTATTGATTGCATTGACTGATTGTATTGATTGAGTACACTATCGCACTACTGCACTGTATGGTAACGAGTGGATTGCATGATCATCTTTAAAACTGGAACCTAATTATCGTAGTTTGGTTGGAGATTATGCACGCTCACTCGCCGAGCCACTGATAGCCTGAATTGTAACTAAGTGTCTAAAGTGATAGTTGTAAAATCCGAGCATAGCTTAAGTGATTTCTTGCCCTCACCGGAACTACTTTAACTAAAACGTTGCTCGGGATTTACAACTTGCATTTGCATGTTTCTATATATATGTATACCTCCTACTCACTCTGTAACAGCCCTACTCAGGGCCAAGTCGAGAAAGGTAAGTAAAGGGTTAATCCAGAAGCGTTTATAGCCTCGATCTTTACTAATTCTCTCATGCATTGCATTTTATGTGACTTATGTGCTTTTATATGTTATAGTTTAATTAAATGTCCGTAGATTTAATTCTTTTCTCTATTTAACTCGTACTTTGAAACTCTTCTCATAAAATCCTAGAATTCTAGTATTCATTCCCTTCTAGTACTTAAAACCCATTCATAAGCTTCAAAACCCATTCCTACAGTTTTAGGTTGGAAATTACGAAAATACCCCTACAGCTCAAAAATATTCCTACATCTCTCGAAGCACTTTAATTATCCAATATTGTAACCAAAAGAATCCTCACTTTATTTCGAGGATCGTGATACTCTCCGTGAACCATAATTCCCATCCTAACTCCAGTAGTATCAAAAGCCGGCGAAAACCCTAGCTTATAATTCGATCATAAATAAATCCCTACTCATCTACTTTTTGATATTCAATATTATAACCAAAACGACCCTTAAATTATTTTATGAATTTTCATGCATTTGCCAAAAACTCGATTCCACCCATAGCATATTTTATAAATATTTTCCTTTTTAAAAATCATCATTTTATTTTAAACAATTAGTTTTTATTCAATATTCGAAATTATACTTAAAACGATTCTTGAATTTTTCTCTAAATTATAGTGATTTTTCCAAACTCTAAACTTTATCATAGCTTCGTTTATATAATTTTCTTATGATTTCATCATCTTTAATATTCATAATTCATAAACGAAAACTTTAAATATTCCACATTTATAATCAAAACGAAGCTCATTTTTCACTCATTCTTTCATTAATTCACTACTTCAAGCTTTTACCTCTCGACTCTTGAATAAATTTTATATTATTTTACATTTATTTTTATTCATGATGACATCATTAATGACCACATGATCTTCTAGAAGGATTAATTAAATGAATGTAATTTCGCCACATTACTTAGTTAATTACCTAGCATTTGTTCAAAATATAATTTAACCACATCTCCTAATTAATTACCAAGCATTTGTTGAAATCATAAGCAACCACATCTCCCTTAAACTTTCATAAATTGCTCAAAGACCCCTCATCACTACCTATAAATACCCCCCTCAAGCCTCATTTATACCTCACAAATCAACACACAAAAATCACTCTCTTCCTCCCCAAAACTCACGCCACTCACCCTCTCTCTCTCTAAGGTATGTTTTTCTTTTATTATTTCATGCTTTATATTATGTTCTTAGTATAATAATAATAGTAGCATGTCTAGGATTAATTAAATTATGCTTTAGGAATTTATTTTTAAGATATATGTGTATAATTGTTAGTTTTAAATACAATGTGTGTACATTATAGAATTTTATTTAGTTAAATGCATGAATTATGATATGATATAATGTGAATATGTATTTAAATGATTATGATCTTGTTTGATTAAATTCATGCTTAGAGTAATTTATTTAGAATTATTTTTCATTGAAAATTTATATATTTTGCTATATTATGCTTTAATCTTATGTTATGAATATGAATGTGATAGAACATGTTACACACCCTCTTTGAATATTCAAATAAGCTCAAGAACATGTTCATAATGTTCTTGGATGTGTGTGTGTGCATGTGTGTGCCGTGATCAATGTGTGTGTGTGTGAATTTGATTTTATGTTATAAAGTGTTTAATTCATATGAAATTGAATAGTAAATGTTTTCAATAGTAATTTTGACTTTTTGGTCAACCAAAATTTAATTAATTTCGAAATTATTTTAAAAATAATTATAAAATAGGTTTTGGAATTTTTAAAGAAAGATTTTTCCCAAAATTTCCAAAAATCGGTAAACTATATAATATTTTCAAAAGATAACCTACATTGTCAAACTAAACCTTAAATTTCATTTCAAACCTTACAATTAGAGTTATAATGTAGTTAATAAATATTTGATTAGTTAAAGATCCCATAAACCCTGAATTTATTAATCAAACGGGTGAATTTAGGGTTTATCGGGAAATCTTTAACGCATTACATAATATGTATCTTATATAATTATTTTGCTTTGATATTGTGTGCAATTAGACTAGTTAGGAACTAAGGACCTAGTTCTAAGTCAGTAGTAGTTATTACTTTCAGGCGACAATAGGATTGAAGAGTGGAATCCTCACAATTCCACTTAAACCTCGGTACTCGGTGAGGGTTTAAATCGTTTCAACTGAAATCATGATAAAATATTTTACTTTATTCCTTTCAAGTTAATATTCCCTTTATGGGAAAATAATTCTTACTAATTATTCAAAAACATATATTTACCCGAAAGTACTTAGTACTTTCTTCCCGGTAAATATTCTCATCTTGCAAGTAAAATTATTATTTTCCTATGGGCCCGGTGGTCTTGGTAGAAGTAGTAGTCCGAGAGGCACGGACCGAGGTCTACTATTATACCAGCCGCCAACTAGATCTTGATGATGGTCTAATCAGAGGTTGGTTATTCCACATCAAGTGACGGGAAAAGGTATGTCCCTCCTATAATCTTGTTCATCGTCACTAGGGCTTGCAACCCTACGTGACACTAAGGGGTGAAGGATGGTATTATCGTATTTGTTTTATTAAGTATCGATACCTTGATCAGTGTTGTTACTATTTTTCTCGGATTTTAAGGAGTTAAGGTTGGAGAAGCCTAGCTTGCGGGCATCAAAATCATTTTCTCAAAAAGGTTCATAAATTTTCTAAAGTATAACTTATATTCCCCCTACTCCTATTTCAAACAAATATGAACCGGATATTATTGTCATATATTTATTTGTGATTATATAGTATATATTTCAAATCAAGACCTTCTTGGTCAAAAGACTTTCAAAATCTTACTTATAATCCTAAACCTCGAACCCCCATCACTTAGTCATTTTGACTAACCCTCCTACTCTTTTAATTCATGATTTCAGGAATCTACGCATCGACGCCTTAGAGGTATCTTGAAGCTTTAAGGTGTCACATTTCAGTTATCTAGAGTGATCACGAGTGCATGTACATCTTTTAATAAGCACTCTCCCATGGAATTAGATCTATCAATGTAATTATATATCCAACTTTATAATATGTGTTTCGTTATGTATTGTCCCCTTTTATTGTTCAAGTTTATTTTCCGTTGCGTTTAAATTTCATACTCTGGTATTGTATAGTCTTGTCCGTTCGCCGGAGTATTTCTCGAGTGCTAGGTCTCACATCCACTTGGGAAGTATAACGTTGAGGGGTTGTAGTGTTAAGGGGCGCTACAACTAAGGTGGTATCAGAGCGTTAGGTTTAGTTAGAGAGAAGCTTACTAATCTTGATGCATATATATATGACACATTTTGATCATTTTACACTGTTATTTCATGTTGCTTTACATTTCTTGCATCATGAGTCTTAGAGTCGCTTCAAGATACCAGCAGGACCGTGAGTACTAATGTTATTTCTTTTTGCACTTTTTGTTTGATGATTGATGTTATTTAGTGATTATTGTTCTGTGATAATCTTTGAAGCATTCTTACCCCACATGCATTATATTTCCTATGTGATTGTGATTTCAGCATTCATAATGCCTCTACGAAAGACGCTACGAAACAACTCACCATCGCCACAAGATCCACCAGGACACCCAGAACTTGTAGAAGCCTTAAGGTAGTTTGTTTGAACCTGTACACCTGGAATAACCCTACCAACGAGCGATCCCTAGAAAGGTTTCTCCGAATGAATCCCCCAAAATTCTTCGAAGAACCTAACGACTTGAAGGCTGAAAACTGGATAGCCAGTTTAGAAAAGATTTATGAGGCTATGGATATATTTCCCGAGGAACGGGAACGAGTACAGTACGTAGCCTTTCTCTTAGAAGGACCCACTTTGAGTTGGTGGAAGCATGTTAAGTCTGGATAGAAGACCAGACTGATTACAGCTGGGCAGAATTTGGAAAGTAATTTCAGAATAAATATGTGATGCCCCGCTTCTCGGTCAAGGTAAAGTTTGGTACGAGAGTGCACGATTTACCTTTCTTTGCATGAATTATGTGAATAATATGCCTTAATTGACCGTTATGCTTGAACTTATGTGGAATATATGATTTGTATGAAATACGTGACTAATTGATGTGTTAATTATGTGCTCATATTGTTCTTATTGTGCTTTGATAGCATGCTTTATGCTTAAACAAAATAATGTGCTTATTTGGACATTGAAGCATAATTTAGGGACTAAAAGGTAAATTTATTTTCCAAGCCTGAAACTGGATAGAACTTAATTAAATTGAGTAGATAATTCGATTACGAGTTCGTGGGTTTTTGAATCGCTCGATTTGGAGTTCGGACGAAGAAGTTATGGCCGTTTTACGAAAAGTCAACCATTTCAAGCCTAGATGTTGACCTGCGACCCAATTTCAATCCTGACCCAATTTGAGACCCAATCTCACTTAAATCCGACCCGTATGACCCGCTCCATGACCCTATTCAGCTGACCCAAATCAGATTATAACACCAAACTTAAGTTACGTTATTTTCATAAGATTCAAGCCATTCTCTCTCAAGACCTTCTCTTAAGTCTATTCATATTCTCTCAAGAACACCTAAGACCTTCAAACCATTTTCAAGAACCAAGATCGAAGATTAAAGCTGGAGATTCAAGACTAGAGAACAAGATTCCCTCTTCGATTTCCAGCTCCCAAGGTAAGATTTATGTGCTCTTTTCATGGGTTTGTGTTCTTGATGGTTTTGAGCTTGAATGTGAATCTAGGGTTCATGTTAGATGGATTAAATCCGAATTTGTTGATGGAAATCTGTTTCTTATGTTTCTAGGAATGATTTGGTGTAAGAATTTCATGTTTTTATGCTCTTATGGGAAATCCTCCATTGTTGACCTTTGAAGCTTTTATGAAGAATTCTTGCATGTTCATGTTCTAGCTTGTTTTAGCTTGATTTGATGATGGATTCTTGTTCCTTATGTGTTTTTATGGAGAATGTGATAGATTTCCTACAATTTCTTGCAATGATCGTTGATTTCACCATTGTTATGCTTGAAGCTTTCTTTAAACTTGTAGAAGATGAAGTTCTTGCATGAATTGCTAGATTTCTTGATGTTTAAATGTTCCTAAATGCTTTATTATGTAACTTGATGTTTTATGATGCTTATTTGTGGTTTTGGAAGCTTAATTTCATGTTTTGGGGGTGATTTGAACTCATTCCCGTCGAGTTTGAAGTTGCTGTCACGTTTTTTTTAAGTTCTGGGCAGAATCCGCTAGGGTGGATTTTTGCTGTCTAAAAATCCATGGGGGTGGATTTAAGGCAGTAGCTCTGGACCAAATCCACGAGGGTGGATTTTTTGTGAAGGAAAATCCATGGGGGTGGATTTTCCCCAGCCTTGTTTTCTTGATTCGTTTCACTTGTTTTGCTTCTCGTTTGTTCCTTACTTATTTATATTATGTCTCTAATATATTGTGACCTCGTTATATGTTGTGACATCTCATGCATACCTTATATTATGATCTTTATACCTCAATCATGCTTAAGTTATCTTAATTGACTAAGTTATGCATTTAATTAAATTGTGTTAAGTGTGATTCATAGGTTGCTTATTACATATGACTTGAGAACTTGATATATGACTTATATGATGCAATGTGATCTTAATTGCCAATCTATACCATCGTCGAACATTTCTTGCACATCATTAGCATATTTGCATTCATGTCAAAGCCGTGCGTCGTCTTGTTGGGTTTCGAGTCGAGTCTTACCTTTGTTGGTACGTTGTCTTGTTAGGTGGTGAGTCTCCGGACGTGTAACCGTCCTTGTTCGTGCTTGATCTTCGAGGTTCTTGGTAAAGGTGAGGAGTTATAATATCAATATGTTTTCAAAACTGTGGACACATATGGCCTCTCATATTTATTGGTTTTAAACTCCCCGTTTTCGAAATGTATATGTAGGCATTATAAGCCAAGTTTTGTGAGTTTTGCTCGTATTATGGATATTTGCTTATGGAAAACGGTTTACAAGTAAAACTTGAGTTTTGGTATATGGGATAGATACCCAAAATGGTTTCGGAACTTTCATTTGAGTATTATGTACGTGTGAGTTGTGTAGTGAGCCTTTGTTATACCTTGCAAGGACGCTTGCTTGGTCGGTTCTTTTGATAGCGCTCGGGGCGGAGTAAGCGGTGATGCCGGGAATGCAAGGGCGGACGGTTGATCCCTTATGAAGTACCCACTTTTGGACAAGTTTGCTAAGACTCCAAGGAGGATTCGGGGTTAAGGTAGGCTTGGGGGAAGGTCGGTTTCATGGACCCGCTTCTCCATGGTTCTTTTGCGATGATTGGGGTGCACACCCTCGACATCAACGGTGTTAAGGATGGATTGTTTGATTTCTTTTGGTTTGGTAGTAAGGATGGAGTGCTCGTAGTCGCCGAGCCGGGGCTTCGGTTCATGATTCGATTTTTATAAAACTTGCATTGTTTTCCAAAAGAATTCGGATCATAAACATCTTTGATTTGAGCATGCATTGACCTCTTATATTTAAACTATGTAATCTTCTCCTCACCGGTTCCGTTTGAACTGACCTCCTTTACCTTTCGTGTCCGCAGGTCGCGTTTTGGAGTCTTGCTAGGCGGGGTCTTGCTTTGAGAGTTGTGTCGAGTCTAGCTTGTACTCATTGTGTCTTTACATACTTCATATTTATGTCGCTTATGTTTTGGATCTATGGATTTAGAATGTATGATGTTATTATGCTAGTTTGGACCGTGTTGGTCACTAGGATGATTTTACTTTTCGTATTTTGAGCATTACGTGCTGGACCCTGACGGTCACCTACTTGTTGAATATATATTTCTCTTAGACCTTGTTGAATGTATTTTAATTCGAGCTTCCGTATACTTGTGATTATTTACCAGCTTTGTGAGTCTAGTACTGCCTAGCTAGGATGTCCGTTTGTCACCGCTTGCTTCGTTCTTGGCGGGTATATGGATAGCAATTCTATATACAAGCTAGGACCGTAGCGCGGGATAGGCGTGGGACGCCCTTGTCGGGGCGTTACACCCCTATTTGGTTGGTATCAGAGCCGAAGGTTCAAAACCGGGCTCTTGAGTCGTCTCGAGTCGTCTAGGTCGTACGGAAATAGGAACAACTTGCTTATGTGCTTTAAATTGATTCATTTTGCATATGCTACATTGTTGATTAACATAATTGTTCTTGCATTACATGTACATCTTGATTGAATATGTTGACCCTTTTGTTAACTACTTGCCTATATCACTTAACTTGTAACTACTTTGTTGTACTTAAATTAACTTCGTGCTTATGTATTGGTTTGTTTTCATATATGAACGTCCTCATGATACATATATCTTGTTAACTATTGCTTCTAAATTATGCAATTGCATTGCTTACTTGACAATATGTGACATGAGCATATGACTAATCGACATGCATACATGATAATATTGTGTGTAGGATACCTCCTCGTAGAAGTGATCGCTCTCCGGCACGCCAAAATGAGCAAGACCCTCCGGCAGAAAATCAAATTGCACCACCAATGCCACCTCTGAATGTCATTGAATTGCTCACTATTATGATTCAGATTTTGCAACTCCTACAAGCATCGCAAACCTTATTGGCACCTCCGGCGTTGATACCTACGCCCACCGTCAAGGAACAAGGGTTTCGAACTAAGGGAGTAGTTTCCGGATTGGGGTCTGAGAGATCACCATCATTGATGGCACCTTCGACTTCTCGAGTACCACATAAGGGGTTAGGAGATAGAAAGGCTAAAAATCTTGCATCCGGATCAGCGACCCCTTTGGCTATTAAGGGCCGAAACTCGTACAAGCATTATGAGAGCGCCAATCACTTCGGGGATAGCTACCGGAAAGGACACAGGAAGTGTTTTATATGTTGTGGCAACCCAAAATGTAAAGTTAAGGATTGCGATCAGAGGAGAGGCCACCATATGGATGAGAAGGGTAAGGCTAAGATTTCTACATCTCAAGTACAGGCCCCTCAAGCTACTAAGGGCCATGACCCGTGTGAGCATTGTGGTCGTGCTACACACTTTGGGGAAGATTGTTGGTGGAAACAAGGCAACTGTTTCAAGTGCGGCAGCACCAAACACTGGGTAAAGAATTGTGATAAACCGGGAACTAGAGGTTCGTATGAACATCATAGTGACATTAGCCATAAGGGAGACGAATGTTGGGGAAAGCTTGGAAGATGCTTTACTTGTGGAAATTCAGCACTTTGGGTAAGGGATTGTAATCAGAGGATGGACCGACAGAATTTGGAAGGGCTTCATGGGAAGTTAGCAAAGACCTTGACTCAGGAAGAAACCAACGATTGGGCCACCACTACCGATCTAGCTATGGAAGCGGAAGCGGAGGAACAAAGACTTGGAACTAAGAAGAATGTTGCTAATCCTTGTTTCAGTTCGGGTCTTAAGAGAGTTGTCCCTAGTTCTTTCTCTCAACCTCCACCGCGGAAAAAGGGCCACGTGATGGTTAAGAAAGGGAAAGGAAAGGAGATCCTATCAACTGTACAAGGGCGTAAACCTTGTGATCATTGTGGTAGCATCACTCATCGTGAAGGAAATTGTTGGAAGAAGCTTGGTAAATGTTTCAATTGTGGGAGCACCGGACACATAGCAAGGAATTGTACCGAACCTAAGACTAAGGGACCGGGTGATGAGATAAGGCCCGTGGCACATGCACGTGCCTATGCGTTGAATGGTGGGCAAGAGGATGATGAGCATGATTTCATTACTACGGTGAAAGGTACGGACTGCATTCACGACATTGCACTCATACATTTTGATTTGAATATTATTATTACCCGATTGTTACACTTGTGACGTTATATGCTAGAATGTGATTATTTGATATGCATGTGACTTGCGTTGCTAATTGCTTTAAGTGCTAATGTGAATACGGTAAGTTAGAAATTGATTGTTCTTTATCGGGTGGTGTACTTGATAGTTGATACATGCACTCTACCTAAACTTGAATTATTTTGTAGCCTCTCTTATGCTATGTCGGTGATGATTGACATTAAATGTTACGTTTGTATTTAGCTTGTCTCCTACTTGTGCAAATTGCATAAATGCTTTCCTTGATCAGTTGTGCTACCATGTGATAACTCTAGTAACCCTTGCATTAATGCAAGCTTGAGATTTATGAGCTATGTTGAATGGATGTAAAGCATGAATAAGTACTTGTGAGACCATGTTGTTTACTTGTTTTCGGGATGCACGATTATTGTTGAAATTATGTCGAAATTTTTTTTATTTATGGGGAACTTTCATGTAATTGAAGAATCATGCTTAATTAGTTAACAAATGGATGGTTTATGTCAAGTTTCTAGGAACCTTAAAGGATGTTTTGTATTAATTCCAAACTTATGTGAATCGCCTAGGGGGATCTAATTATAATATCTCTAAACCTTGAATGTATGTAAAAACTTGAGTTTATGCTCCGATGCATGCTACGAATTCATAAGGCATGATTAAATGAATTGAGAATTTACCGCTTACCTTAAAAACATGACTTTATGTGATTAAATTATGTTATTCATTTGAGCATGATAATATGGGATGACGATGCATACACTCATCTACGATTTCGAATATGAGACTTGAACTGATGATTAGAGGGTGATATAAGGAATCGAGAGTATGTTGTTTACCTTGGAAGTATGACCTTATGTGTGTGACACCCCAGTTTTCCAGCAAGCCAGGTACGAGGTCACGTGAGAGTTTAAATCGGTAATTACATGATTTAAGTGAATCACATGCCTACGTGTCAACGTGTAACTCTATTTAATTACGTACGCTTTACAACTTATTTAAATTGTTCTTAGACTCAATTGTCTAATAATTGCTCGTTAGGGACCTAATTTTAATTAGGGTGTTTTAGGCCTTTGTAGCTACCTTGAGCTCGGGAATTCGGATTCGAATTCCAACCTTAACATTGAGTTCGTTTCAATGATTCGGATTCAATGAATTAACCTTTTAATTTCTAAGCCATTTGATTACCCTACCATTTTAAAATCCGATCCGAATGGACCGGATACCGTGTGACCCTACCCGTACAACCCGACCCGTTAAACTCAGCCCCAAAAAGGAGCCAAGTTCATCTCTCTCCCTCATTTCACGTACAAGCAAGGAAGAAGAGAGAAGAGAAGGATTTTTCCCCCTTTTGGCCATGAACCCTTGAGCTCGGGTTTTCGAGATCCAACCGTCCGATCAACGACCTAAGGTAACCATTGTATTCCTCTCGTTACGTACTTCTTTTCCTCCCGATTGCATCTTCTTTTTCTTGCTCGGATTCATACCTTTCATGAAGATGATGAATAGTGATTATATATGAGAATTTGCTCCTAATGTGTTTATATGTGATCTATTTGAGCTAGAATTTTAGTATGTCGCTCCCGTGAGTGTGCTTGTCGTTTATTTGCTAGATTTGTGCCCGTTTCTTGCCACGAACTTGAAACACCATTGTTGCATCTTGCTTGAGCTTTAATGGCAACTTGATATATATACTTGGTTTCATGTCTTGAACTTGAGATATGTGATTAAGCATGCATATATGAACTTATGCCTTGATTTTGAAGTATTTTGGTTGAGGTTTGAGGTGGTTTTGTTGAATTTTGGTTTCTCCCGTATTTAGACCTATTTTTGATGCGTTTCTTCTGCCCAGAACATCTACCCGGGCGGGTAGATTTTGCCCACAAAACTACCCGGGCGGGTAGTTTAGTACCGAGGAGTTTCTGTACCTGCTCTACCCGGCCGGGTAAATTTCTGCCTTATTTTTACCTGGCCGGTTACTCCCTCATCCGAACTCCGATTGACCTAATTTTTAAGCCGTTGAAAACCTATTGAAGTCTTATAAAACCTCAAATTGGAATCATCTCAATATCTTTTGTCAATTGTGAGATATAATCAATTCTTTTTGTTGTCGACATGTTACCGACAATCTGCTTTCACCCAACTTCGAGCCTACGCCATTTTCACCTCGCTTTGAACCAAAAGTCGAGCCACATACCATTTTAAAGGTCTATGTGTCTAGTTTCATATCCAACAAACAAAACTCAATTCCTACTTCTATAACTCAAGATATATTTAATTCTTTACAGCTTGCGCATTCCCGAAAACTGTCAGCTTTTCCTAACCTTTGCCAAAAACCGTTTTATCGCCCTCCTTTCACCTCCTCGACCTCTTATTTGACTTACATGCATTGTATACATGTATAATTGAATGATTAAATCATTTATGGGTCTAAATGACATTACTTGTGCTCATGAACACGATCACACCATTTCATGACATAATTATGATTTAATACTTATTGAATCATGCCATAACATGATGCACCACTTCATGAACATCGCCGTGCGTCCTACTTGGTGTCATTATTGAGTCGTGTCTCACAAGTACACCGTGTTTCCTTTCTTGTACAGTGTTCTCCTCGGTGGAGATGTTTGTGGTTCGTGGTCTTTCTTTCTTGGTCCTTCTTGCACACTTGGAGGTGAGGGTTTTCATTATAAACGACCTATAACCTTGCATGAGTTAAGAGTATTCCAAATGGTTTTCATATTAAAGTTGACCATATCTTTTATACCGGCTATGTACCGGAAATGATTTATAAACTGCATAGTGTTAATCCTGGCCTGTTTTGCGAGATATTCCTGTTTGCCCCCGGCTTTCCTAGCACTGGGCTAGCCGGTGTGGATCTTGTACCTGTTCCTGGGGCCCAGGGGCTTGTGTATTGAGGGAATCGGGGAGGCATCGGGCCGACGGTGAACTCTTGCACAGGTCCCATCCTGTTGGACTACCCTGATACCCACCAGGAGGTTTGATGGGAGATGGGGCTCCGATCTGAGGGAGTCATGAACCCGAAGATCACCCTGATGCGCGGATGTGGAGGTTAGCTACCGGCCACATTCCACCCGGAGAAAGGAGATTAATTTGTACTTGTCTTTCCCGCCTTATAATTAATTATAACTCCTGTTTCCTGCTTGTTTCCTGATTACCTGCTTATAATTGTCATTTAATAAGTGAAAAGTGGAGTCCAGGATGGAATAAATACCCGTTCTCGTCGGGTCCCCTAAAATATTAAGCATAGATATCCGTAACCTCTGGTATGTCTCAGCCCCTGTTCAGCACCGGAGCTCGTGGATCGTATAGGTAATGTGAGCATCAACAGAGGCGTACGGATATCGACACATGCATATTATATCTCGTTTATGTGACTTACCTGCCCTGACATAATTCCACCCGTACGTATAGATTTTATTCTGATTCTTGTCTCCTGTTTATTTAATCATAAAACGTATAGTGGAATTATGCCTGCCTGATTTTCTGAATATATATATATGCGTGTGTGCCCCCTTCACTCAGTCAGTTGGCTGACCCCTCCCTCTCGTTGTTTTTAGTGTCTGTCTTGCAGGCTCTGTGGTCGTTAGGCGGGAGTCTTTTGAAGTCTTTAATCGAGTCTTGGTCCTGTTTGCACTGCATCGTACCGTACCTGTATTTCCTGCTTGTAACTGGGCTATGTAAGCCACTCTGTATTGTTATTACTTTATTGATCTCGGGACAGGTTTCTAGGGCCCTAGTTGAACCCGTTTGTATGTTATTGCATTGTATTGATTCGGGACAGGTTAGGACAGGATCCTAAACTAGTTGAACCCGTATTTACATTCTTGTATGAATTGTAATTTTATATTTGATAATGATTGTATGATTACATTGCTTCCGCATTCTTTGTTTTGATTGAATTGATTGGTATAGGGTCTAGTCCCGCCTAACAAGTTGTTTTTTTTATTCTGTCTCCGTTCGCCGTGAGCTTGGTTCATGTATGGACTTCTATTTCATGTGTGGACCGGGGTCATGGTGTGGGGGATGTGGGGCCCTCCGTTCGGGGTGTCACATCCTAAGGTGGTATCAGAGCTCCAGGTTGCAAAACCGGAGTTCTAGTGTCGTGTGCTGTCAAGTCTAGGTCGTACGGCTTAGGAACTACTTGATAACGTGAGCATTGCATTGACCTTAAGTACGAAGCTGCATTTCTTTCTGAACATTGTTGAATTAATTCCTACTTATTGCATTGGATTTATGCCTTTCGTGTGGAAAATGTGGCATGAGCATGCACTAATTGCATGCATATATATTCTTGAAATGAGTTACGATTTACAGTTTACGAAGATAATATCAAACCACGGCCAATTTCTACAACTACGACAAATGTCACAGATTCTACATTCAAACCGAATGAGGTGAGGAATACGCCGAGAAGTCCTATACCGGAATTCGGGAACCATGACCTTCCCTCAAGGGTGCTATGTTTCAAGGATTTGGATCCGGGATAGAAGGATCGAATTTGGGTGGATTGATAAGTTCTACCTTGATAGAGGGATATTTAATGAAATAAGGGTTGATCGTGGAATGTTTGTAACTTAGAAGATTGACATATATGTCTCTACTACATAGGATGCCTTATTCGGATTCCACAGAGTGATCTAACTCAACGAAACATAGATCCAAGGGATGACAAGCAATGAAGAATGTTTAACCGGCTTAACGGGACCACCTAATTCAGAATGTGAGTGTTATTATCGGATATAGGACTTGATTGGAATTACTCATATGAGGAGACCAGGTCGTACAAGTTGGAAGTCTTCGGTCCAAGAAGCGAAGGATGAGTTCGATGGATGAGAATCAGAACTTCTAAGTCAGAGAAGAAGAGATGAATTGAGAGGCTTCGGATTTTGAATAAGATAGAGGTTTGATTCGAAAGGAATCAAAGAAAATCAAATAACGTGGTAAAGACATATCCATGGAAGGTGATAATGCTAAGGAATCTATCTTCGGTTGGATTTGAGTTCATCTTCCCGACCCAAGCTGAATTGTCGTGTGTGAGGTCGAAATGGAAAATATAGAACAACAAATGAAAATAATAAAGAAAAGCAAAGAATCCTTAGAAGGAGATTCCGTGCTCAATTGTAAGCAAGTAAACGATACGTTCTACTATCGATTCGAATTCGTAATGGAAATCAAGGGGATTTTATTCGAGGTGACACTAGGAGAAAGATTTGGGACATAGAGTGGAAGAACAATTATTAGGAAAAAGTCAAGACACTAAAACCATGGACGTAGAAGAATTAGGGTTCAAGAGGTCGTGATCTCGGACCATGGAGTTATACAAGTTGATGCAAGGAGATCCATAGAAATCTTGAAGACCGTGGGAAAACAAGAAATGATCAACAAGTCCAAGCAAGCCGTGACTAGAGAAATAAGGACAAGCTGCTGAGTCCAAAACTTACCATAACGGTGACAGGTTCAATACATTCATGGCACGTGCATCATACATCTCTTTAAATTATTTAAATACCTTTATCTATGTGTGCGTGCATCTTTAATTGGTATAATTGCTCCAATGTGTTGCATCTTTAATTGTTTGTTACGTGTATTAGCATCTTAATCCGACATGCATGGTTTAGTATTTATATGATAGGGATTTTCCCCCCCACTTTGTTCATCGAATGCTACTTCAACCGAGACATATTCGAATCGAGCTAAGGACAAATTTTGTGTTTTAAAGTGTGGATTAAAGAAAAGGGAGAAATATGAAAGCTCGGGAAAGTAGAACCGGATTTTTGGAATAAATGAATGAGATGGTTCTCCCTATTAATTTCTTGAAAGTGATTGTGACCAAGATCAACGGACATATAGCTTAGCTAGGACCACTTACGTCGAGGAACTCGATGACCTTGGTTTGTGAAGCATTAGTGCAAGTCTAAGGAATTTGGATAGGAGTTCTTAAAGGGGAGAGCATGACTGGGAGATGATTTAGAAATCCTTAGTTGTGCTCGAGTGGATTATTCTTAAAGGGAACAATGGAAATGAAATGAAAGGGTTAACAAGTAATCGGATCTTTATAAAAGATGCGTGATGAAGGGAAGATAGAGCACTCGAGAAGACCCCAAGACTGAATTGGGAAGATTAAGCAGGTTATGGAGTACAATAAACAAGCAATGGAAACGTGGTAGTGAAAATGAATGCCAAGGTTGGAAAAGAGACATGGGCTTCAAGGGACGAAGATAGGTATTCGGGGAATGCTTGGGAAATGAAGTAACAAGACCGAATCCTCATGTGGCGTCGTTACATCTTGCTATGGGAGATATGCAAACTTAAGTCCGCCATGATTGGACATATTTTATCTGGATTATCGTGTCTCATAATTTAAAGATAATGGGACCGTGAGAATTCACAAAGTTGATAAGAAAGGATAGATCGAGGATAATCTTGATTGCCAACTCAAGTTAATTTATAATGGATTCGTATAAAGAGTTTGCAAGAAGCAGTAAGGAAGGTAGTGAATGAGTGAAGCCGAGTCAATCACTATACTTGGCGATCGACATAGGAAAGCAAATTCAACCGTGGGCTCTGGAAGCAGAATAAGTAAGAAAGATCATAACATGAACAAGATGGGTTATTGGCTCGTCAATTATCTTCCATAATGAGCCGGGAATGCTATAGGGTTTGAGATGGGCATCCGAACTATTTGGGACAAGCTCGAGTATCCAAGGAAGGGCGAATGAGACTGTGGTAAAAGAATAAATTGTGGGCGAAGACCAAGTGATCATCAAAGAATCAAATACATCGGGGATTATGAAAACAAGACTCTACGAGCAAAGGAACCATCAACAAAGAAATAAAGTAGCTTTCGGATTCACTACAATGAAAACCTCCAAACAATGGTGAACGGTACATTAACCATACATATCACGTGCATCATGCATTCCTTAATTCCTGTTGTGTGTAATCGTTTGTTAGTTGCTTTTGGAGTGAGCGAGTGCCTTAGTAACACGGTAAGACGAGGGTCGTGCCATGCAACGGACTCTACAACGGGTCTTTGGAGACCCTATTTAGAAGCTAATAGCCGTTCAAGAAACCAACTTCAATCCGTGATGTTGATGAGTTGATAGAAGACCCGTTTCGGGATTGGAGAACGAGTGGTGGGAGTTCGTTAACTACTCCACTTGTGATACCGAGTTGTGGGATGGTTAGGATGGATTCAAACGGTAGGAGTTGAATCTCGTTTAGACCCTCCTATCGTGCGAGACGTCCGGACAACTCATGGTCGGATCCAGTTCGTGAGCAGCTTGAAGCCCTTCGTGCTTGAAGACCCTTCTCTGAACTAATTCCTGTGGGGAGGTCGCGAACCCCGCATGGGATGATTACGGAGAGGTTTGCTTAGAGTCCAGTACTCGAGGCAGTGGACCTAAGGACAGGTCCTTTTTAAGGGGGAGAGGTTGTGACACCCCAGTTTTCCAGCAAGCCAGGTACGAGGTCACGTGAGAGTTTAATTCGGTAATTACATGATTTAAGTGAATCACATGCCTACGTGTCAACGTGTAACTCTATTTAATTACGTACGCTTTACAACTTATTTAAATTGTTCTTAGACTCAATTGTCTAATAATTGCTCGTTAGGGACCTAATTTTAATTAGGGTGTTTTGGGCCTTTGTAGCTACCTTGAGCTCGGGAATTCAGATTCGAATTCCAACCTTAACATTGAGTTCGTTTCAATGATTCGGATTCAATGAATTAACCTTTTAATTTCTAAGCCATTTGATTACCCTACCATTTTAAAATCCGATCCGAATGGACCGGATACCGTGTGACCCTACCCGTACAACCCGACCCGTTAAACTCAGCCCCAAAAAGGAGCCAAGTTCATCTCTCTCCCTCATTTCACGTACAAGCAAGGAAGAAGAGAGAAGAGAAGGATTTTCCCCCCCTTTTGGCCATGAACCCTTGAGCTCGGGTTTTCGAGATCCAACCGTCCGATCAACGACCTAAGGTAACCATTGTATTCCTCTCGTTACGTACTTCTTTTCCTCCCGATTGCATCTTCTTTTTCTTGCTCAGATTCATACCTTTCATGAAGATGATGAATAGTGATTATATATGAGAATTTGCTCCTAATGTGTTTATATGTGATCTATTTGAGCTAGAATTTTAGTATGTCGCTCCCGTGAGTGTGCTTGTCATTTATTTGCTAGATTTGTGCCCGTTTCTTGCCACGAACTTGAAACACCATTGTTGCATCTTGCTTGAGCTTTAATGGCAACTTGATATATATACTTGGTTTCATGTCTTGAACTTGAGATATGTGATTAAGCATGCATACATGAACTTATGCCTTGATTTTGAAGTATTTCGGTTGAGGTTTGAGGTGGTTTTGTTGAATTTTGGTTTCTCCCGTGTTTAGCCCTGTTTTTGATGCGTTTCTTCTGCCCAGAACATCTACCCGGGCGGGTAGATTTTGCCCACAAAACTACCCGGGCGGGTAGTTTAGTACCGAGGAGTTTCTGTACCTGCTCTACCCGGCCGGGTAAATTTCTGCCTTGTTTTTACCCGGCCGGTTACTCCCTCATCCGAACTCCGATTGACCTGATTTTTAAGCCGTTGAAAACCTCTTGAAGTCTTCTAAAACCTCCAATTGGAATCATCTCAATATCTTTTTCCAATTGTGAGATATAATCAATTCCTTTTTGTGTCGCCATGTTACCGACAATCTGCTTTCACCCAACTTCGAGCCTACGCCATTTTCACCTCGCTTTGAACCAAAAGTCGAGCCACATACCATTTTAAAGGTCTATGTGTCTAGTTTCATATCCAACAAACAAAACTCAATTCCTACTTCTATAACTCAAGATATATTTAATTCTTTACAGCTTGCTCATTCCCGAAAACTGTCAGCTTTTCCTAACCTTTGCCAAAAACCGTTTTATCGCCCTCCTTTCACCTCCTCGACCTCTTATTTGACTTGGATGCTGTATACATGTCTAATTGAATGATTAAATCATTTATGGGTCTAAATGACATTACTTGTGCTCATGAACACGATCACACCATTTCATGACATAATTATGATTTAATACTTATTGAATCATGCCATAACATGATGCACCACTTCATGAACATCGCCGTGCGTCCTACTTGGTGTCATTATTGAGTCGTGTCTCACAAGTACACCGTGTTTCCTTTCTTGTACAGTGTTCTCCTCGGTGGAGATGTTTGTGGTTCGTGGTCTTTCTTTCTTGGTCCTTCTTGCACACTTGGAGGTGAGGGTTTTCATTATAAACGACCTGTAACCTTGCATGAGTTAAGAGTATTCCAAATGGTTTTCATATTAAAGTTGACCATATCTTTTATACCGGCTATGTACCGGAAATGATTTATAAACTGCATAGTGTTAATCCTGGCCTGTTTTGCGAGATATTCCTATTTGCCCCCGGCTTTCCTAGCGCTGGGCTAGCCGGTGTGGATCTTGTACCTGTTCCTGGGGCCCAGGGGCTTGTGTATTGAGGGAACCGGGGAGGCATCGGGCCGACGGTGAACTCTTGCACAGGTCCCATCCTGTTGGACTACCCTGATACCCACCAGGAGGTTTGGTGGGAGATGGGGCTCCGATCTGAGGGAGTCATGAACCCGAAGATCACCCTGATGCGCGGATGTAGAGGTTAGCTACCGGCCACATTCCACCCGGAGAAAGGAGATTAATTTGTACTTGTCTTTCCCGCCTTATAATTAATTATAACTCCTGTTTCCTGCTTGTTTCCTGATTACCTGCTTATAATTGTCATTTAATAAGTGAAAAGTGGAGTCCAGGATGGAATAAATACCCGTTCTCGTCGGGTCCCCTAAAATATTAAGCATAGATATCCGTAACCTCTGGTATGTCTCAGCCCCTGTTCAGCACCGGAGCTCGTGGATCGTATAGGTAATGTGAGCATCAACAGAGGCGTACGGATATCGACACATGCATATTATATCTCGTTTATGTGACTTACCTACCCTGACATAATTCCACCCGTAAGTATAGATTTCATTCTGATTCCTGTCTCCTGTTTATTTAATCATAAAACGTATAGTGGAATTATGCCTGCCTTATTTCCTGAATATATATATATGCGTGTGTGCCCCCTTCACTCAGTCAGTTGGCTGACCCTGTAGCACCCCTCACGATAGGCGCCACAACCCCCGCACTACAAGTTTAGTCCACATAAGAAATGGATAGTTCAGGTATGGACCGGACTCATAGCGAACGTGTGACAAAACAAAAATATCCTGGCTAGGCGGAAGCTAACCCTGAACCAATTAAATCAGAATACCAAAGCATATTGCGGAAGCATCAGAGCCAAACATGAATTTCAATAATGGCTACAAGCCCAATAAATATCATGAACATAAATTAAATCAGACATGCATCCTAACAACGGGTTCAACTAAACACGCAACCTGTCCCGAATCAAATCCAATAATCAAAATTGGCACCGAGGCCTAAATTCATAATGAGATACAATTAAATTCATAATAATGTGAAATGTGACTCAGTGAACAAATGACTCGAACAAACATGATAAGACTCGACTCCCGCCTAGCTAAACCTGCAAGAGCTGAGAGAGTAAAAAGAGGGATCAGTCTCTAGAAGACTGAGTGAGCAGGGGCTATACATATAATATAGAAACATGCGCATGCAAGCCATAAATCCCGAGCAAAGTTTTATTTGAAGTTAGTTCCCTCGAAGGGCTAGAAATTAAGTAAGCAATGCTCGAACTTTACGACTAATTCATATTAAATTCATTTAAGTTCATAATTCATACATAAACATCAAGGCTCGGCGAGTGAGCGTGCATTATCTCCAACCAAACTCCGACCGTGTACGACAAATATCATCAATATATTAAATAGGTGATCATGCAATATATCATAATACACACAGATCATATATCATATCCTAAATCATATTCGTTTGGGCAATCCGTGTCCCGGCCTTCCCGCACGGTGCCTATCAATCATAACATAATCATAATCATAATCATAATCATAATCATAATCATAAAGTAAGTTCCAACCTTCTTCCTCCGGGTGGTGGACGGCTTAGCAAGACCCGAACACCGGTCCATACATAGGCCAATGGGGTTACATGAATCCCCCAAGGGCACTCAGCTCCCATTCCCCGCTAAACCTCCTAACGAGGGCCGGTATCACCGTAAATGTGGTGGGACTAGTACAAGGGATCACCGTCGGCCCTTGCCTCCACGGATAGCCGCTTGCACTAAGTCCCTGGGCCCGTGCAATCATAATCATATCCATAATCATATTCTCGTCAAAACATTTGATTCATAAGAATCATACCATATCCATAATCCATTTGAAAAGGGTTTACTCGATCAATCAGTATTTACTCGATCAATAATTTACTCAATCAATCAGTATTTACTCGATAACTCTCCTTTTAAAAGTAACATATATATAATCATAAGGTTTTGGCCAAAGCTTTTCACATAAGGGTTGTAGGGTTTGATATGTAACTAGAACGAAAACACCCTCACCTGGAAATTCCACGAGACAAGAAACAAGAGCAATACGGGTGCCTATTCAATTTGGAAGTCTCCGCCCTGGAAACAAACTGTACAAGAGAAGGAACAATGTGTACTTGTGAGAATTGACTCAATATGAAACCACATAGACGCAAGGCAATGCTAAACACATGATATGAGTGGTATAAGAAGTAAAATGATGTTATGGAGTTACATAATCAAGTAATTCGTTCAAGTACATTCCATACATGAGGGTTTCAAGCCCAATCATTTCATATCTTTCATACAAATTCACAATATACATGGCCAATTAATTCATATAACATGAATTCATACATTCATAATATATTACATGTTTTCAAATGTCATACAATGCATATTCATTAATTATCAAGCAAGCAAGAACAAATTACATTTTAAAACAATTAACAATTAATACAATTTCGGCATAACGGGATTCAAATTGCAAATCAAAGCATCAACATATATCATAGTTCATTTAATTCATGCTTTCGTACACATTGGAATTCATATTGATCGACAAATCAAGCAATTGACAATTTATTGCAATTAAAACAATTAATTCCAAATAAATAGAAATACACAAAATAAATCACAACAAATCAACCGGGCATCCGATTGACGAACGGAAAGTGGCGTTGGACTCACCACAACGAAAGGAACCTTCTGTCCGAAGGCCACCGGAATGCCGCTACCGGAGCCACCGAAACAGTCACCGGCCGCCATCGGAATACCGTCTCCGGTGGTCGGAAAAATCCCCGGAAGGACAGAAACGTACGTCTCGGCCTGCTCAACAAAAGCCCTCAATCAATTTCAGAAAATGCTAAACACGCCGGACTTCGTTGACGAAAAACCGAACTTAAATCCAAGGACGAAAACTGCAATTAAACGTAAATCGTAAAACCAAAATGAAATCCGAGCATGCCGTTGGAAAGCTTGTAACAAGCCCTACGAAAGCCCCAAGTCAAACCGCCGGAAAAACCGCCGGAAAATCGGACCGCCGGTCCAGGCCCGGTCCGCCACCGGTCCGCCGCCGCCGGCCGGTTCTCTGACCGCCACCACCACGAGTAGATCGGACTCGACCTCAGGAACAACTTTTGTGAAGGAAGCACCACCGAAACCGGCTGGGAAGAGGGCCCACAACGCCACCGAAGTTCAGCCGCTGCGTCATCGCCGGAACCACCACTTCCGCCGCGATTCGGGTAAAACGAAGGCCGGAAATGGAACGGGAAGATCCAAAAACGTGGGGTAGGGTAGCGGTTGGCCGGCGAGGGTCGCCGGAACGCCGCCGGCTTGGAGGTGGCGCAACCCGCCACCGTCGGACCACCGCTGCTCCGCCGCTGGTCACTTTCAGGCCACAAAACTGGTACGGTTGTGACGGGCTCGTCGAGCTGATGAACGTGGACTATTGGATCGTCGAATTCCGTCGAGAAACGAGGGAGAACGAGCATGTGTGTGTAAACACACCTCCACTGTATGTGAATAGTGCCTGTGGCTGGAGGAAGACGATGGCTGGAGCAGATCTGATTTTGGCACGCAAAACGAGAAAACCCGAGTATATATCTCTGGTCCTCGTACGCAAAAGCAATCGGAAGGACGGGCTAACGAAGTCAGAATTGGGCAAACTTAGAGTCTACGGACTCGTCTCGATGCCCCAGACGCAAAGGAGGGGTCAAAGAAGTCAAAATCTCTACCGAACGAGAAGTGACCGGAAAACCCCCCCAAAAGAAAAAAATTACAAAAAGGGCCCTAACTCTAAAAGAGTTCAAAAGTGGGCCACACAACGCACCAAACACAAAATTAAATACATAAAAAGGTTAGAAGGTGACGTACCTTATTTATCGAATGAGCGGGGCGTTACAATCTTCCCTCCTTCAAAAGGACCTGTCCTCAGGTCCTACTGTTGGACCTAAAAATTTCAAACTGAAATGTATCGATCTATTTCCCGAAATTGCGTAGCGTCTTAGCCCTGGTTGTGAAGTTTACTCCCCTTATTTGTATCAACCCCTTCAGAGTCTGGTAGTCACAAAGATCTGCTCGAACATTTGGTCGTTAATCACTTCAAAACTCGTTCGACTGCTACTAGTCCATTGCCTCGTCACTTGTTATCCGTTGTCTGTCCAGGCGTAACGCAAACACGACAAGCGAGAGAGAATCCCATCTCTCAACACACAAGTGAGGAAACCTCGTCCCTCAGCACACACAAAAGAGAGAACCCCGTCTCTCGGGCACAGAATTGAGAGAACCCCGTCTCCCAGCCTAAGTCTGTTAGATTCCACATCCTTCCAGACATTCTAGTTTGAGAAAATCCAGCATTTCTCAAACTCCTAAATTCAAGAGAATCCAACATCCCTCGAATACCCAAGTACAAGAGAATCCAGCATCTCTCGTGCACAGAAAACAGAAAGAATCCAGCATCTTTCTGACACATAAACAGGAAGAATCCACATCTTCCTGGCACGTAATCAGAGAGAATCAAATCTCCCTTCCACTCAAGCACACAAGCAGAAGCAAGGTTCACAATAATCAACACACACTCCACTGACCAAGGTATCCCACAATAACAAAATTTAAATATGTCAACGATGCATGTATGTTCGTGCGATGGATGCTTAGTGTACCGTTCACCGTAGTAATGGAATTGATGTTGTGACTTTACTTCTACGATTTGGATAGTCTGATCTCTAGCTGGCTTGATTCCCAACTTGTCTTTCCTATCTTTAGTAGATGTTTGACTGAGAAAGTCAGACCCTTGGTTGATCCTATTCTCGATTCCATTCGGATCCTTACTCACAGTTATCTTCTGCAATTAACCGAGCACTAATTTATTCCGCCTACGATCAGAACATTTATCTTTGTACCAGGTTCATTATATTCTCTTTGGCCGTACAAGAATCTTAAACTTTAACTCCCACTTCATACATTGTCACCAACTAGTTAAGTCCTTTGTTGAAGATTTGGTCATCTGGAACTAGTGGACATCCTTCTTAAAGATGATAAATTTGACCAATTTTCCTTTCTTGAAACTAATTTAGGAATCCATCAGAAGTTCCCTGATAATATCATCATCCTCGCTGTCTGAATCACGTGCTTATAAATTCCCAAACGAACCACTCTCTTCGATGCCTTATGAAGATCTTCATCCCGGGTATATTAACTTAACTCAAACTTTGAAGGTTTAAACTGATAGCGCCACCTTATTCTTTTCCTGTTACTATCATTGGGTCATTCATGTCCGTGAGAAGTATCTTCCTCGAGCACCACTGTGAATTTAAGTTTCATGTCCGGTCGTGCTCTCCCCCAAGAAATTCTATCTCAACTCCTTAAACTTTTTCTACCGCTTCTCGGATCAAAACACCTCAATTTCTTCAACCTAGCTTCCTCGGTATAAGTGGTTCTAATCACTCCACTTGTCTAGTGATAGTCCTCACATTTCCTTTGAAGCAATTAGTAGGAATGACAACCTGCTTCTCTCGTTCCCACTTTCGATTCTATTTTCCAAACCTCAGAATTTTCCATTTCCTTTTTTTTTTTTTTTTTAACCAACCAGTGCAACCCCGAATTTCTTCTTTTCTTGATTCCAGCAAGAATCAGTCGGAGTACCACTTGATAAATAAGATGTGGGAAATTCCTATCAAGTAAACACTAAAATGCATGTCGGGTTAGGGTGCCAATGCCGTATCACACTTGTAAACAATTAAAGATGCAACACATTGGAACAATTATACAAATTAGAGATGCGCATATAAATAGAGAAATTTAAATAATTAAAGCGATGTATGATGCATGTGCTTATGAATGCATAGAACCTGTCACCGTAGTTGTAAACTTTAACTTGGCATATTTCTTTGTTTCTCAAATTGCAAGTTTGTCTTGAATTAATTATTCACCTCTTCTTTACCCACGGTCTTCCAAATCTTCAAAGTTTCCGTGTATCAACTTATGGATCTCCCAAGTCCGAGATTGAAATCTCTTGAACCCAAATTGTTCAACACCCATGAAGTTGGTATCTTGACTTCTCTCGAAGAATCAATCTCCAATTGTTGTCCTAATCCTTACCATAGTTATTCCTTTGATCAAAACTTCTCTGGTTTATTCTTTATGAGTTCGAATAGTTGTATGAGCTCATCCCCCAATTGTTTACATTTGAGTACATAATTTCCCTCCAATAGCTCTTTGTTCTTTTTCGTTTCCATTTGTTGCTCCAAATCTCCTAATTCGATCTCACAACTCGACACTTCATCTTGGATTTGAAAGATGAACTCAAATCCGGCCGAAAATAAAATCCTTAGCATTGTCACTCTCCATGAGCTTATACTTACCACGTCGGCTGATTTTCTTTAATTCTTCTCACTTCAACTTTCATCTCATCTCAATTCTGAAGTATGTGAATTCCCTCTTCGTAGTCTCTTCATCCTTTTTCATCGATCTAAATCCCAAGCGATATTATTCTTCATATTTTCTTTCGCCTCTTTCTCAAGTTAGATGATCTTTACCGCTTCTCAACCACGAACTTACTTTACTTTAATTCTCTTGAAGGTCATCACCTCCATGTTGATAGAAACCTCAAATTTAAAACATCTTCAAGATCTCTCTTCTTTGGAATCTGGTTGACAAATCTTCGTAGTGTAAACAAACATGTTGATCTCGTGAAACCAAATCATTATACACCACAAATCCCGTCTCATCATGGATTCACCATCGGTAATAGAGCTTGCAAACTTCTCCTTCGAACTGACCTCTTATTCTGGACTTTATCACTCGAGCCCTAACCTCATTTTAGAAAAGGTTTGACTCATAAATTTCTGTAGAAATTCCCAAGGCATTCCTTACAGCTTCCGAGCTAGAAAGAAGAGCTTGTGGTAGCCTGTGGTTGTCGTAAAGATTGGCCGTGGTTTGATATTGTCTTCATATCCTACGAATCACAACTCATTTTGAAAATAAATGCATGCGCTTAGTATACGCTCATGCCACATAATTAACACCAAAAGAATGGATTCAATGCAAAATGCAACAAATAATCTAATAAAGTTTTAAAAAAAAATCACAATTCAGTATTCAAGAATGATGCAATGCACACATTGATAATTAGTTCCTATGCCGTGCGACCTATACTCGAGACAACACGACCCAGAGCACCGGTTTTGAACCTGGTAGCTCTGATACCACCTAAGGATGTAGCACCCCTCACGATAGGCGCCACAACCCCTGCACTACAAGTCTAGTCCACATAAGAAATGGATAGTTCAAGTATGGACCGGACTCATAGCGAACGGGTGACAAAACAAAAATATCCTGGCTAGGCGGAAGCTAACCCTGAACCAATTAAATCAGAATACCAAAGCATATTGCGGAAGCATCAGAGCCAAACACGAATTTCAATAATGGCTACAAGCCCAATACATATCATGAACATAAATTAAATCAGACATGTATCCTAACAACGGGTTCAACTAAACACGCAACCTGTCCCGAATCAAATCCAATAATCAAAATTGGCACCGAGGCCTAAATTCATAACGAGATACAATTAAATTCATAATAATGTGAAATGTGACTCAGTGAACAAATGACTCGAACAAACATGATAAGACTCGACTCCCGCCTAGCTATACCTGCAAGAGCTGAGAGAGTGAAAAGAGGGATCAGTCTCTAGAAGATTGAGTGAGCAGGGGCTATACATATAATATAGAAACATGCGCATGCAAGCCATAAATCCCGAGCAAAGTTTTATTTGAAGTTAGTTCCCTCGAAGGGCTAGAAATTAAGTAAGCAATGCTCGAACTTTACGACTAATTCATATTAAATTCATTTAAGTTCATAATTCATACATAAACATCAAGGCTCGGCGAGTGAGCGTGCATTATCTCCAACCAAACTCAGACCGTGTACGACAAATATCATCAATATATTAAATAGGTGATCATGCAATATATCATAATACACACAGATCATATATCATATCCTAAATCATATTCGTTTGGGCAATCCGTGTCCCGGCCTTCCCGCAAGGTGCCTATCAATCATAACATATTCATAATCATAATCATAATCATAATCATAATCATAAAGTAAGTTCCAACCTTCTTCCTCCTGGTGGTGGACGGGTTAGCAAGACCCGAACACCGGTCCATACATAGGCCAATGGGGTTACATGAATCCCCCAAGGGCACTCAGCTCCCATTCCCCGCTAAACCTCCTAGCGAGGGCCGGTATCACCGTAAATGTGGTGGGACTAGTACAAGGGATCACCGTCGGCCCTTGCCTCCCCGGATAGCCGCTTGCACTAAGTCCCTGGGCCCGTGCAATCATAATCATATCCATAATCATATTCTCGTCAAAACATTTGATTCATAAGAATCATACCATATCCATAATCCATTTGAAAAGGGTTTACTCGAATCAATCAGTATTTACTCGATCAATAATTTACTCAATCAATCAGTATTTACTCGATAACTCTCCTTTTAAAAGTAACATATATATAATCATAAGGTTTTGGCCAAAGCTTTTCACATAAGGGTTGTAGGGTTTGATATGTAACTAGAACGAAAACACCCTCACATGGAAATTCCACGAGACAAGAAACAAGAGCAATACGGGTGCCTATTCAATTTGGAAGTCTCCGCCCTGGAAACAAACTGTACAAGAGAAGGAACAATGTGTACTTGTGAGAATTGACTCAATATGAAACCACATAGACGCACGGCAATGCTAAACACATGATATGAGTGGTATAAGAAGTAAAATGATGTTATGGAGTTACATAATCAAGTAATTCGTTCAAGTACATTCCATACATAAGGGTTTCAAGCCCAATCATTTCATATCTTTCATACAAATTCACAATATACATGGCCAATTAATTCATATAACATGAATTCATACATTCATAATATATTACATGTTTTCAAATGTCATACAATGCATATTCATTAATTATCAAGCAAGCAAGAACAAATTACATTTTAAAAGAATTAACAATTAATACAATTTCGGCATAACGGGATTCAAATTGCAAATCAAAGCATCAACATATATCATAGTTCATTTAATTCATGCTTTCGTACACATTGGAATTCATATTGATCGACAAATCAAGCAATTGACAATTTATTGCAATTAAAACAATTAATTCCAAATAAATAGAAATACACAAAATAAATCACAACAAATCAATCGGGCATCCGATTGACGAACGGAAAGTGGCGTTGGACTCACCACAATGAAAGGAACCTTCTATCCGAAGGTCACCGGAATGCCGCTACCGGAGCCACCGAAACAGTCACCGGCCGCCACCGGAATACCGTCTCCGGTGGTCGGAAAAATCCCCGGAAGGACAGAAACGTACGTCTCGGCCTACTCAACAAAAGCCCTCAATCAATTTCAGAAAATGCCAAACACGCCGGACTTCGTTGACGAAAAACCGAACTTAAATCCAAGGACGAAAACTGCAATTAAACGTAAACCGTAAAACCAAAATGAAATCCGAGCATGCCGTTGGAAAGCTTGTAACAAGCCCTACGAAAGCCCCAAGTCAAACCGCCGGAAAAACCGCCGGAAAATCGGACCGCCGGTCCAGGCCCGGTCCGCCATCGGTCCGCCGCCGCCGGCCGGTTCTCTGACCGCCACCACCACGAGTAGATCGGACTCGACCTCAGGAACAACTTTTGTGAAGGAAGCACCACCGAAACCGGCCGGGGAAGAGGGCCCACAACGCCACCGAAGTTCAGCCGCTGCGTCATCGCCGGAACCACCACTTCCGCCACGATTCGGGTAAAACGAAGGCCGGAAATGGAACGGGAAGGTCCAAAAACGTGGGGTAGGGTAGCGGTTGGCCGGCGAGGGTCGCCGGAACGCCGCCGGCGTGGAGGTGGCGCAACCCGCCACCGTCGGACCACCGCTGCTCCGCCGCTGGTCACTTTCAGGCCACGAAACTGGTACGGTTGTGATGGGCTCGTCGAGCTGATGAACGTGGACTATTGGATCGTCGAATTCCGTCGAGAAACGAGGGAGAACGAGCATGTGTGTGTAAACACACCTCCACTGTGTGTGAATAGTGCCTGTCGCTGGAGGAAGACGATGGCTGGAGCAGATCTGATTTTGGCACGCAAAACGAGGAAACCCGAGTATATATCTCTGGTCCTCGTACGCAAAAGCAATCGGAAGGACGGGCTAACGAAGTCAGAATTGGGCAAACTTAGAGTTTACGGACTCGTCTCGATGCCCCGGACGCAAAGGAGGGGTCAAAGAAGTCAAAATCTCTACCGAACGAGAAGTGACCGGAAAACCCCCCCAAAAGAAGAAAATTACAAAAAGGGCCCTAACTCTAAAAGAGTTCAAAAGTGGGCCACACAACGCACCAAACACAAAATTAAATACATAAAAAGGTTAGAAGGTGACGTACCTTATTTATCGAATGAGCGGGGCATTACAGACCCCTCCCTCTCGTTGTTTTTAGTGTCTGTCTTGCAGGCTCTGTGGTCGTAGGCGGGAGTCTTTTGAAGTCTTTAATCGAGTCTTGGTCCTGTTTGCACTGCATCGTACCGTACCTGTATTTCCTGCTTGTAACTGGGCTATGTAAGCCACTCTGTATTGTTATTACTTTATTGAACTCGGGACAGGTTTCTAGAGCCCTAGTTGAACCCGTTTATATGTTATTGCATTGTATTGATTCGGGACAGGTTAGGACAGGATCCTAAACTAGTTGAACCCGTATTTACATTCTTGTATGGATTGTAATTTTATATTTGATAATGATTGTATGATTACATTGCTTCCGCATTCTTTGTTTTGATTGAATTGATTGGTACAGGGTCTAGTCCCGCCTAACAAGTTGTTTTTTTTATTCTGTCTCCGTTCGCCGTGAACTTGGTTCATGTATGGACTTCTATTTCATGTGTGGACCGGGGTCATGGTGTGGGGGATGTGGGGCCCTCCGTTCGGGGTGTCACAATGTGAATAAATGTATGCCTTATATGTATTGAGCATGACGTACGTATATTTGAGCGCTGCATAGACTTATACATGACTAAGATTACGATATCTTGATTAGTGCTACTTGAATCAATTGTTAAAGTACGACTTGTAATTGCTATGTTTAGATACTTACAACTTCATGCACGTTAAATGCTCAAATTGACTTTATCTATGCATGTTAATATAAGACTTGAGCTTGGAAATTGAATCGAATGACCTTTCTATGCATGCTACTACTAAGTATGAAGTTAGTAACCGAATCGCATGATCTTGGATACTTTGGTGAACTTGTATGATCTAAGTATGAGTTAATTCTTGTGACTTTTGTAACCTTGGATGTTATACATGCTCGATTTTGTGCACTTTGTTACGGTGAGCTATGAGGGACGCCTTTGATGCGACGAAGCCTTTACCTCACCGATGGAGAACGACTCAACCGTACAGCGGTCCCTTGTCGTGTGTCTTATTTGTGCTTTGCATGTTTTGGATCCGAGTAGTTGTTCGTGTGCTTTTGTGCTCGGGTGTTGTAGGGTTCTCCCTCTTTTGTGTTCGGGGGATGTTGGGTCCCCTCGGTTTTAGTCATTTGGGAATGTTACATCCTCCCGAATTTAGGAGTTTGTGAGATGTTAACTCTTTCAAACTTAGATGTTTGAGGGATGCGGGATTCCTTCGAACTTAGGTTGAGAGACGGGGTTCTCTCGTTGCTTGTTGAGAGACGGGGCTCTCTCGTTGCTTGTTGAGAGATGGGGTTCTCTCGTTGCTTGTTGAGAGACGGGGTCTCTAGTTGCTTGTTGAGAGACGGGGTTCTCTTGTTGTATGTCTCATCTCGTTGGCTAGTGCACTCAGATTGCTCCGATCAGAAGGGATCTTTTGAAGAGGTTAAGCGAGATCAAGATGGACCGAAGGTGTATACAGCAACTAAGATCTTTCGCATCGACAAAGTGTGAACTTTAAACCACATGTGGGAGTGGTATAAGACCGGCAACGGAGTTATGCCAAGCAAACGAGGAAAGACTTTGAATTCGAAGATGGTGACCGAGTCTTCCTAGAGGCAAGAAGAAGGAGTTTCCCCCAAATCAATGCGAGCAGTAACCTAAACTCGAGATCTAGCGAGCCGCCTGGAGCTGTGGAACAGATCGAGGAAGTATTTCGGAGAGGAGATGGAGACTATAACGATGAAAGAGATACACTTGGATCAAGACTTAACACGTGTACAACAACCGGGAAAGATTTCAGATGGAATACCCAGGGATTATGGGTTCTGCTAAACTCCTTTGGATAAGGTTCTACGAAGAGATCTCAAGTCCGAAGAAGCATTTTGGGAGACGATAGAGAAGATGCGTAGTTTTCACCCAGAGTTATTTTCCGATGGTAAATCTGGGGACCAGATTTCTTTAAGGAGGGGAGGTTGTGACGCCCCGCTTCTCGGTCAAGGTAAAGTTTGGTACGAGAGTGCACGATTTACCTTTCTTTGCATGAATTATGTGAATAATATGCCTTAATTGACCGTTATGCTTGAACTTATGTGGAATATATGATTTGTATGAAATACGTGACTAATTCATGTGTTAATTATGTGCTCATATTGTTCTTATTGTGCTTTGATAGCATGCTTTATGCTTAAACAAAATAATGTGCTTATTTGGACATTGAAGCATAATTTAGGGACTAAAAGGTAAATTTATTTTCCAAGCCTGCAACTGGATAGAACTTAATGAAATTGAGTATATAATTCGATTACGAGTTCGTGGGTTTTTGAATCGCTCAATTTGGAGTTCGGACGAAGAAGTTATGGCCGTTTTACGAAAAGTCAACCCTTTCAAGCCTAGATGTTGACCTGCGACCCAATTTCAATCCTGACCCAATTTGAGACCCAATCTCACTTAAATCCGACCCGTATGACCCGCTCCATGACCCTATTCAGCTGACCCAAATCAGATTATAACACCAAACTTAAGTTACGTTATTTTCATAAGATTCAAGCCATTCTCTCTCAAGAACTTCTCTTAAGTCTATTCATATTCTCTCAAGAACACCCATGACCTTCAAACCATTTTCAAGAATCAAGATCGAAGATTAAAGCTGGAGATTCAAGACTAGAGAACAAGATTCCCTCTTCGATTTCCAGCTCCCAAGGTAAGATTTGTGTGCTCTTTTCATGGGTTTGTGTTCTTGATGGTTTTGAGCTTGAATGTGAATCTAGGGTTCATGTTAGATGGATTATGTGACGCCCCGTTTTCTCGAAGGGTGTTCTTACTACATCAACAAGTAAGTCTCTACACTTATGTGTGTTTAATTTAAGAGTTCTTGAATTATGTGATTTAATGTAAATCCAATTTAATATGTGTTCATTCGAATTATTCTAAGATTAATTGTCAACTTGATTAATTATGCGCATATTTAACCCTAACTGTCTAATTTGATTTAATTCAAATTTACTTCATGAAATAATTGTCAAGTTGATTTTAAATCCATCATATTATTTAACTTGTTTAATTTCGGTTTACTTGAATTCCTTGAGATTAATTGTCAATCGTGTGTTTACGAAATGTCGTTAAATTGTACGAAAGGTTTTAAAATTAAATTGAATTAAACTCTAATTGGTAAATCTATCTCTTTCATTTTAAATTGTAAAATTAATTCGGAGCTTGAAAGTTTATTCGTAACTTTACCAATTTTATTTACGATTATTTGTACGCGCTATTACTTGCTACGCGATAAGGATACCCGGTTGTATATAGCTTGTGCACAAGACACATTTCTCCCAATCCCTTTTCTCTCTCTCTCTCTCCTCTCCCACTTTCTCTCTCCCGCGGGTTACTATCGCGGCTTCGGTTACGAGCCCATAACTCGATCGTTTCTCGACGGAATTCAACAAACGAATAGTCCATTTCGATTATCTCGGCGAGACCGACGTAAAAGTACCAATTTCACGGCCTAATGACGAACGGTGGCGGAGTTATGGCCGGATTTCAGTAGCAGCAGCGGAGCTGTCAGACCGCGCCACTTCGCCGGCGTTTCGCGGCGTTTTCCGGCCACTTCCTTGGCACACGCGCTGAAGAACCAGCAAGAGGACTTCCCAGCGCAGCGGATGACGTCGTCGGCGCGGCCATCGGAGGAGAGACGGCGCCGCACGCGCCGCCCAAAGCTCACGGCGGCAGCGCGGGTAACTGTAGCGGCGGCGGCAGAAACTTCGGCGGCCAACGGGGGCCTTTTCCGGCCATCTTTTGGTCTTCGGCTCTTCACGAAAGTTGTTCGGAACGACGAGAACTAGTGACCTGTGATCAGGCGACTCCAGATTCAGTGGTTTGGTGGCGGATCGGCGGCGGCAAAGTGGCGGTGCAACGGTGACACTAGCTCCGAGGATTTTTCCGGAAAGCTACCTTAGGGCTTTCGAAGAGCTCGTCATGGGTAAGACAACACCTCTTTCGGATCGCATTTTGGTTCACCGGTTTGGAAGTAATTTGAGTTTGAAGATTTAGGGTTTTCGTGTTCTTAAATTTCAGATCTAGGACAATCGGCTTGGAATTTCCAGAAATTGATCGAGGATTCGGAACGGGCACGAAAACTTCATTCAGGACTGATTTTTTGGGATTTTTCCGGTGACTTTTGACGGCAGCCCGTCGGCGGTCCGGCCAAATTCCGATAGCTACAGTGGTGGCGTTCCGGCGGCGTTTGGTCAGAATATTCGTCTCGTTGTGGTGAGTTCAACGCCACTTTCCGTTCGTTAATCGGACACTCGATCTATTTATTACGAATTATTTTGCGTAATTGTGATTATTTGAATTAATTGTTTTAAGTGCAAATAAATTGGTTATTGTTGGTTTGTTGATCGAGATGTCTTCCAATCATATTTGAAAACATGTGTTGAATGGATTGTGATATGCATGAATGTTTCGGTTTACAATTTGAATCCCGATGTGATGAATTTATACTGTGTTTAGATATGAAGGGGTGTTAGTATAATATTTAGAAACTAATCTCTTATATGACTAAATGAACTTGAATAATATTTTAGAAGAACGAACATGCTGTGATTTCTCTATATGAATTTGAGACGTTCTCAATGTTATGTTTGTTGTAAATTGTGTTTCCAATATTAAATTGAGATACATGAAAGATGCTTGAACAACTTGAGACTTGATGCATGATAGGAGTTAGAATTGTAATATCTTGATTTACTCTTACTACTCGAAAATGGTATATTATGAATTACGATAAATTGATAATTGTCATCCTTTGTAAATAATTAATTCCTAGTTGAATAATTGTATAAACACTTTAAATGAACAATTATGCTTAGTAATCAACTAAGGGGATATATGTGTAATGATTCTAAACTTTTATAAATGACTTAGGGGATGTAAGTGTAATATTATGAAACTATGAATGTGACTTGAGCTTGTGTACCAAACATGTTGTGAAGTTGTAAAGTATGATCTTAAGTGAATTAGATGCACTCTTTAATTGTATCAAGCATGCCATCTACGTACAACGACTTTGTATGTTTATATGATCAAGTTGCTCTTACTTATGCACTATATAACTCGTCATGAACTTGATGCTTAATTCTAATATTATAATTGAACCCTGTGATATTGGATGATTTAATATGCATTTTCTGAATACATTGACTTCCTAAATTGATCTTGCATCTTTGGATATGGAATTGCATGATGGTTGCTTGTAAATATGACCTTGTTGAGCATTGATTTGCCTTGAATGACCACGACACCTCATCCAAGCACAACATGAACACTTATGCATAACCACGATCATGTTGAGCAACGCCGTGCGTCTTGTTTGGTTCATATAGAGTCTAAGTCTGGGCTTCTGTATGTCTTGTCACAGAGTTTGGTGGTGCCGGTGGGTCCGAGGTTTAGAGTGTTTGGCCCTTCACACTCTCAGACTCTACTACTACGAGGTGAGGTTTAGGATTTTGTATAGTTACGTGACCTATGGCCTTTACATGTTGATTTCTACCCTTGCATGCGAGTATACTCTATTATAGATATGTATATGCTGAATATGATATGTTGATGATCTTGTGTGAGTCCTGCGTGGATGGAGGTCATGAGGCTTAAAGTTCCATCGCGTAGGAAGGGTGTAAATATAAAAACCAGTTTTTGAGGCATATGTAAGCTATTTTGGAAAATTCAGTGGTGTTATGATTCTGTAGCGAGTTAGCCATGATATATGGTATCTGTTCTATTCTGTACTGTTCTGTATGTGGATCCAGGAGCTGGTACGAGTGGAGACCGGTACGGCATAGGGCCGTCGGATAAGCCACTGTGCTAGTTTCCATTTGAGATATCATTGCGCGACCTTAGGGTGATGAGGGAGGCGTGATATCTTGAGCCTTCGATGTTTTATCCGGGGATGACTCTTGTGGGTTCGCTACCCTCTTGAGATCGAGTCTATTTTAGACGGTGTTATTATGGATGGTTTTGGGGACTGTACATCCCCTCCATCATTGTTGTAGCGGTTGGATTGATTGTGATTTATGTTTTGAGGAGTAAAGGTGGGAAGCTCGTACTCGCCGAGCAGTTGATTATGTTATGTTATGGAATTATGAATCGGGATAGAGTCTTTCTGGAAAATGGTTCCTAAATTTATATCTATATCTTATTCGGGTTCTTTCAAAACGTTTTGGTATGTAACACCTATCCCCGGTTCACGAGTCCATCCTTTTTATTCTGTGCTATGCTCTTTATATATATATATAATGTGGGTGTGCGTTAGCCCCCTCACTCGGTCAAGTTGACTGACCCCTCATTTACACTTTTAGTTGCAGGTTGTTGGCGTTTGCTAGGCGGAAGTGAGTCCTTTGAGTTGCACTTCGTCGGTCTAGTCTTTCTAGTTGCATTTGTCTTTTCATACACTTTACTTATGCTTTGACTCGTAGACTTGATATTACACTTTACTATTCGGTAACCCTGCGTGGCACTCTCATTCGGCCCCTTGTGGCACTTGACGATTATTACTTTATGTTGATATTCGGGACTAGGGATTTATGCTAGTTGAACCCGTCACCTGCTTTGCATATTTTGTTTTAAATGCTTCCGCTATCTATTGTTGTTGGTTTTAATTGCTTCCGCACTCTGAGTTTTGGTCAAGTTAGATCCGCCTAGCCTAGTGTGTGAGTTGGTCTCCCGTTCACTCTGATTCGGATTCGGGCATGGACTTTCATTTCATGTTCCGGGTCTGGGTCATAGTGCGGGGGATGTGACATCCTCCGTTTGGGGTGTTACATCCTTAAGTGGTATCAGAGCTCTTGGTTGTAAAACCGAGCTCTTGAGTCGTGTTGAGTCTATCTAGGTCGTACGGCTTAGGAATAACTGCGCATTGCATTTGTTTGACTTGATATTTTGATCCTTCGGCATGAATTGTTTCGTGATTATATGATTGTCTGCACATTGTGACTTTAATTATGCAACATCTTATTTTATGTGCTTTATAAATTACAACTAATTGTTGCATTTACGTGATGTACTTGTTACATTTCATTTGCATCTTAATCCGCATGCATCGAATTTAGTGTTTGAATTTCAGGGTACCCTATGAGTCAACACTGAGGTGTCCCTCCGTCAACGCTACCTATTGGTACTACAACGGAAACACGCCATAATTCGAAAATGAAAGGATTCCTCACCAAGATCAATACTCATGAAAAGGTTCGGAGTTGAAGGAATAAGATTTGCTATATTGACTTACTACCTTAAAGTCAATTGAAAGATGAAGTTTGACGAATTCTAACCTTGAGGATTCGTTCATTTGGAAGTAGTCACCTTGTTAAGGAAATGAGTCAATGGAGGAGAGTCTGATCAAGTAGAACCGTTTTGGAGGATTTTGATGAACTTTCGCCTTGATGATTCGTTTATTTGGGAGTAGTCACCTTGTTGATGGAAACGAGTTAATGTAGAAGAATCCGATCAAATAAGATCCGATCAAGTTCAAGGGATGTGGATAGGTAACCATGTTACATGAGCAACGAGTTACAAACCATCGGTGAGTGTTGAAGGATTTGGTGTCGTTTAGAGTTAACAAACGACAAAACAAGATTGGTTGCTAGCTCTCTGGGTGTCTTCTTTCTGCTGAGGTGGAAGATTCTGCTAAGATCGAAGATTCTACTGAGATGGGAATAGAACACTTAGATGCCGAAAGACTTTATCCAAGTTTCAGAATCATATACCATGGATTGCTTTGGGAAGTGCTTAGCACCACGATCACTCAATGAAACTCTGAGGTACATATCTAATTGACAAACGAACCATGAGCAACTCGTTGAAGATGAGTAGACTAAGATTTAACACATGAATGAGAATTCTTGGGAGAAACTGAAGATGATTCTAGTTGAGCAAGGATTACGGTCTAGTAAGGGGTTTGGTGATAAACGAGCATTGTTGAGTTACCATTTTATGAAAAGACTCAAGACAAAGAAGTTCAGATGACGAGGGTTGCATCATTGTCGGCTTAACCAACTTCTACCGCTTCATCTTGACTTTCTTGTGAAGACTTTTACACTTTAGTTAACGGTACGCCAAGCATTCATGGCATTTGCATACATGCATCGCTTAAATACTCTTACCTTGTTTTGCTTGATGTGGGTGATGACTATTGTTGTTTTTAATTGTGATAACTTGGATACCTGATCTAGTAATTGTAACTTGAAATTTCTACCTGTTTTGAACTGTTGCTGAAATGAATGAGTTATGTACTTATGTGAACTATTCATGCCTATGTGATTTGAAACTCTCTTGATTGCTCACTAACTTCCCATATAACATACATACATACTGTAACCTTATTTTACAGGGATTCCATCGCGATATCCCCCTTAAGTTGAGGTATGAGCGTTGAATCTATACTCAAGGGACACCGATATCAGTTGTATAAGGTACACCAAACATGCATCGCATACTTTTCATCAAGTGTTACTATGATGTGTGTATGTATGAATAACTGACCAGTGGATTTATGTGCAAGAGAGACCTTAGGTTCCCTCTTTTTACGTGTTGGAGAGATGTAGGATTCTCTCTATTTATGTGGTAGAAAGATGCTGGAATCTTTCTAAGTTTTGTGCACGAGAGATGTTGGATTCTCTTGTACTTAGATATTCGGAGATGCTGGATTCTCGTGAATCTAGGGGTTTGAGGAATGCTGGATTTTCTCAAACTAGAATGTTGGGAGATGTTGGAATCTGCCCGACTTAGGTTGAGAGAAGGGTTCTCTCAATTATGTGCTTGAGAGACGGGGTTCTCTCTTTTATATGTGCTCGAGAGACGGGTTCTCTCTCTTGTGGGTGCTGAGGGACGGGGTTCTCTCTCTTACGTGTTGAGAGATGAGATTCTCTCTTGTTTGTTGTGGTTGCGTTACACGTTGATCTGACTACGGGTAGCAAGTGGTGCATCTGAGACGACATCGAGGTTGGGTGCAGTTGCAGCTATCCGATCATGGGAATGACCGACCGAGTTCGAAACAACTAACGGATCAAGTACTCGCACGGACCTCGACGATAACAAGACATCCTAAAGGAGGTTCAGTGTAGATGACCGGAGTAAGCCTCACCATTAGAGTTATGATCTCACGCGAGTTCGGGAGAAGGGTTGGAGCACTACAACTCGAGGATCTACATTTTCCAGTGGAACCTGGGGACCAGGTTCTCTTAAGGGGGGAAGGTTGTGACGCCCCGTTTTCTCGAAGGGTGTTCTTACTACATCAACAAGTAAGTCTCTACACTTATGTGTGTTTAATTTAAGAGTTCTTGAATTATGTGATTTAATGTAAATCCAATTTAATATGTGTTCATTCGAATTATTCTAAGATTAATTGTCAACTTGATTAATTACGCGCATATTTAACCCTAACTGTCTAATTTGATTTAATTCAAATTTACTCCATGAAATAATTGTCAAGTTGATTTTAAATCCATCATATTATTTAACTTGTTTAATTTCGGTTTACTTGAATTCCTTGAGATTAATTGTCAATCATGTGTTTACGAAATGTCGTTAAATTGTACGAAAGGTTTTAAAATTAAATTGAATTAAACTCTAATTGGTAAATCTATCTCTTTCATTTTAAATTGTAAAATTAATTCGGAGCTTGAATGTTTATTCGTAACTTTACCAATTTTATTTACGATTATTTATACGCGCTATTACTTGCTACGCGATAAGGATACCCGGTTGTATATAGCTCGTGCACAAGACACATTTCTCCCAATCCCTTTTCTCTCTCTCTCTCTCCTCTCCCACTTTCTCTCTCCCGCGGGTTACTATCGTGGCTTCAGTTACGAGCCCATAACTCGATCGTTTCTCGACGGAATTCAACAAACGAATAGTCCATTTCGATTATCTCGGCGAGACCCACGTAAGAGTACCAATTTCACAGCCTAGTGACGAACGGTGGCAGAGTTATGGCCGGATTTCAGTAGCAGCGGCGGAGCTGTCAGACCGCCGCCACTTCGCCGGCGTTTCGCGGCGTTTTCCGGCCACTTCCTTGGTAAACGCGCTGAAGAACCAGCAAGAGGACTTCCCGGCACAGCGGATGACGTCGTCGGCGCGGCCATCGGAGGAGAGACGGCGCTGCACGCGCCGCCCAAAGCTCGCGGCGGCAGCGCGAGTTACTGTAGCGGCGGCGGCAGAAACTTCGGCGGCCAACGGGGGCCTTTTTCGGCCATCTTTTGGTCTCGGGCTCTTCAAGAAAGTTGTTCGGAACGACGAGAACTAGTGACCTGTGATCAGGCGACTCCAGATTCGGTGGTTTGGTGGCGGATCGGCGGCGGCAAAGTGGCGGTGCAACGGTGGCACTAGCTCCGAGGATTTTTCCGGAAAGCTACCTTAGGGCTTTCGAAGAGCTCGTCATGGGTAAGACAACACCTCTTTCGGATCGCATTTTGGTTCACCGGTTTGGAAGTAATTTGAGTTTGAAGATTTAGGGTTTTCGTGTTCTTAAATTTCAGATCTAGGACAATCGGCTTGGAATTTCCAGAAATTGATCGAGGATTCGGAACGGGCACGAAAACTTCATTCAGGACTGATTTTTTGGGATTTTTCCGGTGACTTTTGACGGCAGCCCGTCGGCGGTCCGGCCAAATTCCGGTAGCTACAGTGGTGGCATTCTGGCGGCGTTTGGTCAGAATGTTCATCTCGTTGTGGTGAGTTCAACGCCACTTTCCGTTCGTTAATCGGACACTCGATCTATTTATTACGAATTATTTTGCGTAATTGTGATTATTTGAATTAATTGTTTTAAGTGCAAATAAATTGGCTATTGTTGGTTTGTTGATCGAGATGTCTTCCAATCATATTTGAAAACATGTGTTGAATGGATTGTGATATGCATGAATGTTTCGGTTTACAATTTGAATCCCGATGTGATGAATTTATACTGTGTTTAGAAATGAAGGGGTGTTAGTATAATATTTAGAAACTAATCTCTTATATGACTAAATGAACTTGAATAATATTTTAGAAGAACGAACATGCTGTGATTTCTCTATATGAATTTGAGACGTTCTCAATGTTATGTTTGTTGTAAATTGTGTTTCCAATATTAAATTGAGATACATGAAAGATGCTTGAACAACTTGAGACTTGATGCATGATAGGAGTTAGAATTGTAATATCTTGATTTACTCTTACTACTCGAAAATGGTATATTATGAATTACGATAAATTGATAATTGTCATCCTTTGTAAATAATTAATTCCTAGTTGAATAATTGTATAAACACTTTAAATGAACAATTATGCTTAGTAATCAACTAAGGGGATATATGTGTAATGATTCTAAACTTTTATAAATGACTTAGGGGATGTAAGTGTAATATTATGAAACTATGAATGTGACTTGAGCTTGTGTACCAAACATGTTGTGAAGTTGTAAAGTATGATCTTAAGTGAATTAGATGCACTCTTTAATTGTATCAAGCATGCCATCTACGTACAACGACTTTGTATGTTTATATGATCAAGTTGCTCTTACTTATGCACTATATAACTCGTCATGAACTTGATGCTTAATTCTAATATTATAATTGAACCCTGTGATATTGGATGATTTAATATGCATTTTCTGAATACATTGACTTCCTAAATTGATCTTGCATCTTTGGATATGGAATTGCATGATGGTTGCTTGTAAATATGACCTTGTTGAGCATTGATTTGCCTTGAATGACCACGACACCTCATCCAAGCACAACATGAACACTTATGCATAACCACGATCATGTTGAGCAACGCCGTGCGTCTTGTTTGGTTCATATAGAGTCTAAGTCTGGGCTTCTGTATGTCTTGTCACAGAGTTTGGTGGTGCCGATGGGTCCGAGGTTTAGAGTGTTTGGCCCTTCACACTCTCAGACTCTACTACTACGAGGTGAGGTTTAGGATTTTGTATAGTTACGTGACCTATGGCCTTTACATGTTGATTTCTACCCTTGCATGCGAGTATACTCTATTATAGATATGTATGTGCTGAATATGATATGTTGATGATCTTGTGTGAGTCCTGCGTGAATGGAGGTCATGAGGCTTAAAGTTCCATCGCGTAGGAAGGGTGTAAATATAAAAACCAGTTTTTGAGGCATATGTAAGCTATTTTGGAAAATTCAGTGGTGTTATGATTCTGTAGCGAGTTAGCCATGATATATGGTATCTGTTCTATTCTGTACTGTTCTGTATGTGGATCCAGGAGCTGGTACGAGTGGAGACCGGTACGGCATAGGGCCGTCGGATAAGCCACTGTGCTAGTTTCCATTTGAGATATCATTGCACGACCTTAGGGTGATGAGGGAGGCGTGATATCTTGAGCCTTCGGTGTTTTATCCGGGGATGACTCTTGTGGGTTCGCTACCCTCTTAAGATCGAGTCTATTTTAGACGGTGTTATTATAGATGGTTTTGGGGACTGTACATCCCCTCCATCATTGGTGTAGCGGTTGGATTGATTGTGATTTATGTTCTGAGGAGTAAAGGTGGGAAGCTCGTACTCGCCGAGCAGTTGATTATGTTATGTTATGGAATTATGAATCGGGATAGAGTCTTTCTGGAAAATGGTTCCTAAATTTATATCTATATCTTATTCGGGTTCTTTCAAAATGTTTTGGTATGTAACACCTATCCCCGGTTCACGAGTCCATCCTTTTTATTCTGTGCTATGCTCTTTATATATATATATAATGTGGGTGTGCGTTAGCCCCCTCACTCGGTCAAGTTGACTGACCCCTCATTTACACTTTTAGTTGCAGGTTGTTGGCGTTTGCTAGGCGGAAGTGAGTCCTTTGAGTTGCACTTCGTCGGTCTAGTCTTTCTAGTTGCATTTGTCTTTTCATACACTTTACTTATGCTTTGACTCGTAGACTTGATATTACACTTTACTATTCGGTAACCCTGCGTGGCACTCTCATTCGGCCCCTTGTGGCACTTGACGATTATTACTTTATGTTGATATTCGGGACTAGGGATTTATGCTAGTTGAACCCGTCACCTGCTTTGCATATTTTGTTTTAAATGCTTCCGCTATCTATTGTTGTTGGTTTTAATTGCTTCCGCACTCTGAGTTTTGGTCAAGTTAGATCCGCCTAGCCTAGTGTGTGAGTTGGTCTCCCGTTCGCTCTGATTCGGATTTGGGCATGGACTTTCATTTCATGTTCCGGGTCTGGGTCATAGTGCGGGGGATGTGGCATCCTCCGTTTGGGGTGTTACAGATTAAATCCGAATATGTTGATGGAAATATGTTTCTTATGTTTCTAGGAATGATTTGGTGTAAGAATTTCATGTTTTTATGCTCTTATGGGAAATCCTCCATTGTTGACCTTTGAAGCTTTTATGAAGAATTCTTACATGTTCATGTTCTAGCTTGTTTTAGCTTGATTTGATGATGGATTCTTGTTCCTCATGTGTTTTTATGGAGAATGTGATAGATTTCCTACAATTTCTTGTAATGATTGTTGATTTCACCATTGTTATGCTTGAAGCTTTCTTGAAACTTGTAGAAGATGAAGTTCTTGCATGAATTGCTAGATTTCTTGATGTTTAAATGTTCCTAAATGCTTTATTATGTAACTTGATGTTTTATGATGCTTATTTGTGGTTTTGGAAGCTTAATTTCATGTTTTGGGGGTGTTTTGAACTCATTCCCGTCGAGTTTGAAGTTGCTGTCACGTTTTTTTTAAGTTCTGGGCAGAATCCGCTAGGGTGGATTTTTGCTGTCTAAAAATCCATGGGGGTGGATTTAAGGCAGTAGCTCTGGACCAAATCCGCGAGGGTGGATTTTTTGTGAAGGAAAATCCATGGGGGTGGATTTTCCCCAGCCTTGTTTTCTTGATTCGTTTCACTTGTTTTGCTTCTCGTTTGTTCCTTACTTATTTATATTATATCTCTAATGTATTGTGACCTCGTTATATGTTGTGACATCTCATGCATACCTTATATTATGATCTTTATACCTCAATCATGCTTAAGTTATCTTAATTGACTAAGTTATGCATTTAATTAAATTGTGTTAAGTGTGATTCATAGGTCGCTTATTACATATGACTTGAGAACTTGATATATGACTTATATGATGTAATGTGATCTTAATTGCCAATCTATACCATCGTCGAACATTTCTTGCACATCATTAGCATATTTGCATTCATGTCAAAGCCGTGCGTCGTCTTGTTGGGTTTCGAGTCGAGTCTTACCTTTGTTGGTACGTTGTCTTGTTAGGTGGTGAGTCTCCGGACGTGTAACCCTCCTTGTTCATGCTTGATCTTCGAGGTTCTTGGTAAAGGTGAGGAGTTATAATATCAAAATGTTTTCAAAACTGTGGACACATATGGCCTCTCATATTTATTGGTTTTAAACTCCCGTTTTCGAAATGTACATGTAGGCATTATAAGCCAAGTTTTGTGAGTTTTGCTCGTATTATGGATATTTGCTTATGGAAAACGGTTTACAAGTAAAACTTGAGTTTTGGTATATGGGATAGATACCCAAAATGGTTTCGGAACTTTCATTCGAGTATTATGTACGTGTGAGTTGTGTAGCGAGTCTTTGTTATACCTTGCAAGGACGCTTCCTTGGTCGGTTCTTTTGATAGCGCTCGGGGCGGAGTAAGCGGTGATGCCGGGAACGCAAGGGCGGACGGTTGATCCCTTATGAAGTACCCACTTTTGAACAAGTTTGCTAAGACTTCGAGGAGGATTCGGGGTTAAGGTAGGCTTGGGGGAAGGTCGGTTTCATGGACCCGCTTCTCCATGGTTCTTTTGCGATGATCGGGGGGTGCACACCCTCGACATCAATGGTGTTAAGGATGGATTGGTTTGATTTATTTTGGTTTGGGAAGTAAGGATGGAGTGCTCGTACTCGCCGAGCCGGGGCTTCGGTTCATGATTTGATTTTTATAAAACTTGCATTGTTTTCCAAAAGAATTCGGATCATGAACATCTTTGATTTGAGCATGCATTGACCTCTTATATTTAAACTATGTAATCTTCTCCTCACCGGTTCCGTTTGAACTGACCTCCTTTACCTTTCGTGTCCGCAGGTCGCGTTTTGGAGTCTTGCTAGGCGGGGTCTTGCTTTGAGAGTTGTGTCGAGTCTAGCTTGTACTCATTGTGTCTTTACATACTTCATATTTATGTCGCTTATGTTTTGGATCTATGGATTTAGAATGTATGATGTTATTATGCTAGTTTGGACCGTGTTGGTCACTAGGATGATTTTACTTTTCGTATTTTGAGCATTAAGTGCTGGACCCTGACGGTCACCTACTTGTTGAATATATATTTCTCTTAGACCTTGTTGAATGTATTTTAATTCGAGCTTCCGCATACTTGTGATTGTTTACCAGCTTTGTGAGTCTAGTACCGCCTAGCTAGTATGTCCGTTTGTCACCGCTTGCTTCGTTCTTGGCGGGTATATGGATAGCAATTCTATATACAAGCTAGGACCGTAGCGCGGGATAGGCGTGGGACGCCCTTGTCGGGGCGTTACAAAATATATTCCTCAAGTGATAAGAGATACTCGAGAGGCTGAGTTCATGAGTTTAACTCAGTGTTATATGTCAGTAGCGGAATACGAGGCAAAGTTTGTGAGACTAATTCAGTATGCTCCACACATTCTGAATGACAAACGAAGAAAGACCAAGCGATTCATTGATGGACTGAAGCTAGACCTTCGATGGGCTTTAGCTTCATTGGATATTGAAACTTACAATAAGGCAGTAGATAAAGCCCTGAAAACCGAAGCATCTCATAAGAATATTCGTTTGGCAGCTAATCGCCCTGGTCCCCTTCAAAATAAACCTTCTCAAGGAATGAAACATCCCGCCGGACCATCCAGCCAGACATTTGGGAAGAAACCCACACCAGCCCAGCAAAAGCCTAAGTCAGTCCTGTCCAATTCACAAGAAGAGATCACTTGTGAATATTGTCACAAACCGGGACATACTGAACAAGAATTTCGAAAGAAAGCTGGCACGTGTTTATGGTGTGGAGACCCTAGTCATCAGTTTAACTCATGCCCAAAAAGACCGGGATCTAAGGACAAGGAGAAAGCTGTGGGAAAGTCAGGAAACCCACTTGTCAAAGGCAGAGCTTACGCGTTGGATGGAAACGAGGATCCAGACCTTTCAGATGTTGTCGAAGGTACGGTACACATTCTAAACACGCCAGTTAAGGTCTTATATTACCTTGGTGCCATGCATTCATTCATTGCATCGAATTTATGTGCGCGTTTAAATTTTCCACTTGAATGTTCATTATATAATTTCGAAGTAAGTTCCCCTTTGGGAGCTTGTTTCATAACGGATCAAGTATATAAACGTTGCTCTATACAAATCGGTGACCATCACTACCCTATGGACCTCATCGAACTCCCGACGACAAGATATGGAATCATTCTGGGAATGAATTGGCCCTACAAATACCATGCTAAATTAGATTGTTTCAAGAAGGAAATCATCTTAGGACAAGATGAAAGTTTGATTTCTGAGAACAAAAGATCAGTGGCAATGATCTCTATGACAGAAGCTAAGAAGTTGGTTCAGAAGGGAGCTACAGGGTTCGTTGCCTATCTCCTAAATAGGCCAAAGGACCAACTTAAGGTTGAAGAGGTAGAAGTGGTAAATGAGTTCCTCAACGTATTCCCGGAACATCTAAACTCGCTACCTCCAGACCGTGAGTTAGAATTTGTAATCTATACAATTCCTGGAGCAGAGCCTTTCTCTAAAACCCCTTATCGGATGGTCCCAGCCGAACTTCAAGAGTTGAGAAAACAACTTGATGATTTGATTGAATCAAGATATATTCGTCCCAGTACATCACCTTGGGGAGCACCAGTATTGTTTGTAAAGAAGAAAGATGGGTCATTATGGATGTGCATCGACTACCGAGAACTTAACCGAATGACCATAAAGAAAAAATACCCTCTACCCCATATAGAGGAGGTATTTGATGTCCTTCAAGGATCTCGAGTCTATTCCAAGTTAGATCTAAGGCAAGGGTATTATCAATTAAAGATTAGGAAGGAAGATATCCCCAAGACAACTTTCAATACCCGCTATGGACACTTTGAGTTCATAGTAATGCCTTTTGGATTGACTAATTCCCCCGCTGCATTCATAGACATGATGCATCGAATATTCCGACCATGTCTGGATAAATTTGTGGTCATTTTCATCGATGACATTCTGGTATTTTAAAAAACGCCCGAGGAACATGCTGAACATCTTCGCATAGTGTTAAGCACTTTGCGAGATCATAAGCTATATGCTAAGTTCAGTAAATGTGAGTTATGGATGGAAAAAGTTGCATTACTCGGACATATAATCTCGGGATCAGGAGTTGAGGTAGATCCTTCGAAGATTGAAGCAATTACAAACTGGAAAGTACCAAGAAATCCATCAGAGGTGAGAAGTTTCCTAGGACTTGCAGGCTATTATCGCAGGTTTGTAAAGGACTTCTCTAAGATAGCTGCACCTCTCACGAAGTTAACGAAGAAGGAAAGAAAATTTGAATGGACCGAACGGTGTGAACAAAGTTTTCGAGAATTAAAGCAACGATTGACATCTGCACCAATACTAACCTTACCTGAAGGAAAAGAAGGTTATACAGTTTATACCGATGCCTCTAAAGAAGGACTAGGTTGTGTATTGATGCAACAAGGAAAAGTTATAGCCTATGCTTCAAGAAAGCTCAAACCTCATGAGGAAAACTATCCTGCTCATGACTTGGAATTAGCAGCAATTGTATTTGCTCTCACCAAGTGGAGACATTATCTCTACGGAGTTACTTTTGAAGTTTTCACTGATCATAAGCGCCTACGGTACCTTTTTACTCAAAAGGAGTTGAATATGAGGCAAAGGAGATGGATGGAATTTCTGGAAGACTACGACTGTATAATCCAGTACCATCCAGGAAAGGCTAACGTAGTGGCTGATGCTTTAAGTTGAAAATCAAGCTTAGCGTCACTTCCAGGAAAGCCTTCAAGTAACTTACGAAAATCTATGAAAGTGGTTTCAAGGGCTCGATTAGCGAATTTAGTGGTACTACCACCACTAAAGGAGAAGATAAAAGAAGCTCAAGTTCAGGATGAGTGGATTCAAAAATGTCTCAAATCCAAAGAAAGGGATCTCGAGGAAAAATTCAAAACCGATGATCAAGGGATTTTGTGATACAAGGATCGGGTCTGCATGCCTAGTGTCGTTCGAAAAGAAATATTGGACGAGGCACACAAAACTCGTTATTCGATACATCCTGGAGGAACTAGGATGTATCAAGACCTCAAGAGACATTTCTGGTGGAACAGTATGAAAAGAGACATAGCCAATTACATCAAGAAATGTCTAACTTGTCAACGAGTTAAAGAAGAACATCAGAGACCTGGAGGATTGTTGCAACCACTATCTATCCCTACTTCGAAATGGGATCAGGTATCCATGGATTTTGTTTACGGATTACCCAAGGTTAAAGGAGGATTTGATGGTATTTGGGTTATCATCGATAGATTAACAAAATCCGCACATTTCTTACCCGTCAAAGCAACCGATAAAGTTAACTCACTAGCTAAGCTCTATCAAAAGGAAATTATTCGGTTGCATGGAGTACCCATTGGAATAGTTTCAGACAGGGACCCAAAGTTCACCTCACAACTTTGGCAAAACATTCAAGAAATGATGGGTACCAAGCTGAACTTCAGCACAACAGCACATCCTCAAACTGATGGACAATCTGAAAGAACCATCAGATACTTAGAAGATATGTTGAGGGCTTGTGCCTTAGATTTCCAAGATAATTGGAAGGATTGCTTACCCCTTGTGGAGTTTGCATACAACAACAGCTACCAAGCCTCTATCCAAGCTGCACCTTACGAGGCCTTATATGGAAGGAAATGCAGATCTCCATTATACTGGGATATGGATGAAACCAAAGGAGTTAAAAGGAAAACCCAAGGGAATATTGCTAAGAGTTGGGTAGAAGAAGCAACAGAAAAAGTTGAAATCATCAAGCAGAGAATGAAAGCTGCCCAAGATCGGCAGAAAAGTTATGCTGATAATCGAAGAAGGGACATAAAATTTGCAGTAGGCGAAAAGGTATTCTTGAAAGCATCCCCAAGAAAAGGGTTTATACGAATTGGGAAAGGAGGAAAGTTAAATCCTCGATACATTGGACCTTTTGAAATACTAGAACGTATCGGTCCAACAGCCTATCCCCTAGACCTACCAGCAAGTCTTACTGGGATACATAACGTATTCCATGTGTCCCAACTCCGAAAGTACTTTGCTGATGATTCACACATTCTACCAATTGAAGAAGTACCACTAGAACCCGACCTTACTTATGAAGTGAAACCAGTCAGAATCTTGGATAGGATATTCCAAGAATTAAGAAACCGAAGGATTCCCCTCGTTAGAATCTTATGGAAAAGAAATGGTACAGAGGAACAGACTTGGGAAACAGAGGAAAAGATGTTGAAACATTATCCAGGACTGTTCAAGGACAGTAATAGAATCTGAGGACATATTCTTTTAAAGGGGGGAAGATTGTAACAACCCTACTCAGGGCCAAGTCGAGAAAGGTAAGTAAAGGGTTAATCCAGAAGCTTTTATAGCCTCGATCCTTTCTAATTCTCTCATGCATTGCATTTTATGTGACTTATGTGCTTTTATATGTTATAGTTTAATTAAATGTCCGTAGATTTAATTCTTTTCTCTATTTAACTCGTACTTTGAAACTCTTCTCATAAAATCCTAGAATTCTAGTATTCATTCCCTTCTAGCACTTAAAACCCCTTCATAAGCTTCAAAACCCATTCCTACAGTTTTAGGGTGGAAATTACGAAAATACCCCTACAACTCAAAAATATTCCTACATCTCCCGAAGCACTTTCATTATCCAATATTGTAACCAAAAGAGTCCTCACATTATTTCGAGGATCGTGATACTCTCCGTGAACCATAATTCCCATCCTAACTCCAGTAGTATCAAAAACCGGCGAAAACCCTAGCTTATAATTCGATCATAAATCCCTACTCATCTACTTTTTGCTATTCAATATTATAACCAAAACGACCCTTAAATTATTTGATGAATTTTCATGCATTTGTGAAAAACTCGATTCCACCCATAGCATATTTTATAAATATTTTCCTTTTTAAAAATCATCATTTTATTTTAAACAATTAGTTTTTATTCAATATTCGAAATTATACTTAAAACGATTCTTGAATTTTTCTCTAAATTATAGTGATTTTTCCAAACTCTAAACTTTATCATAGCTTCGTTTATATAATTTTCTTATGATTTCATCATCTTTAATATTCATAATTCATAAACGAAAACTTTAAATATTCCACATTTATAATCAAAACGAAGCTCATTTTTCACTCATTCTTTCATTAATTCACTACTTCAAGCTTTTACCTCTTGACTCTTGAATAAATTTTATATTATTTTACATTTATTTTTATTCATGATGACATCATTAATGACCACATGATCTTCTAGAAGGATTAATTAAATGAATGTAATTTCGCCACATTACTTAGTTAATTACCTAGCATTTGTTCAAAATATAATTTAACCACATCTCCTAATTAATTACCAAGCATTTGTTGAAATCATAAGCAACCACATCTCCCTTAAACTTTCATAAATTGCCCAAAGACCCCTCATGACTACCTATAAATACCCCCCTCAAGCCTCATTTATACCTCACAAATCAACACACAAAAATCACTCTCTTCCTCCCCAAAACTCACGCCACTCACCCTCTCTCTCTCTAAGGTATGTTTTTATTTTATTATTTCATGCTTTATATTATGTTCTTAGTATAATAATAATAGTAACATGTCTAGGATTAATTAAATTATGCTTTAGGAATTTATTTTTAAGATATATGTGCATAATTGTTAGTTTTAAATACAATGTGTGTACATTATGGAATTTTATTTAGTTAAATGCATGAATTATGATATGATATAATGTGAATATGTATTTAAATGATTATGATCTTGTTTGATTAAATTCATGCTTAGAGTAATTTATTTAGAATTATTTTTCATTGAAAGTTCATATATTTTGCTATATTATGCTTTAATCTTATGTTATGAATATGAAAGTGATAGAACATGTTACACACCCTCTTTGAATATTCAAATAAGCTCAAGAACATGTTCATAATGTTCTTGGATGTGTGTGTGTGCATGTGTGTGCCGTGATCAATGTGTGTGAGTGTGTGTGAATTTGATTTTATGTTATAAAGTGTTTAATTCATATGAAATTGAATAGTAAATGTTTTCAATAGTAATTTTGACTTTTTGGTCAACCAAAATTTAATTAATTTCGAAATTATTTTAAAAATAATTATAAAATAGGTTTTGGAATTTTTAAAGAAAGATTTTTCCCAAATTTTCCAAAAACCGGTAAACTATATAATATTTTCAAAAGACAACCTACATTGTCAAACTAAACCTTAAATTTCATTTCAAACCTTACAATTAGAGTTATAATGTAGTTAATAAATATTTGATTAGTTAAAGATCCCATAAACCCTGAATTTATTAATCAAACGAGTGAATTTAGGGTTTACCTGGAAATCTTTAACGCATTACATAATATGTATCTTCTATAATTATTTTGCTTTGATATTGTGTGCAATTAGACTAGTTAGGAACTAAGGACCTAGTTCTAAGTCAGTAGTAGTTATAACTTTCAGGCTACAATAGGATTGAAGAGTGGAATTGTAACGCCCCAGTTTTTCAGTAATAATAATGTGGCGTATTTGTTTATAAATTGCGTAAATTAATTATTTAATTATATGACTAATCGTTTATAAATGTTCATATTTGATTTAAACTATAAACTATTGTTACTTTAATTTAATTCATTTTATTCTACTTTGATATTTAGTGTTTAATTTCTTAATTAAGGTTTCATGTTACCTTAACTGTTTCGGTAATTCTGTTAATTAATTTCAATATGTTATGAGTTGGCTCTAAATTCATTTAATATGGAATTTAAGTTTTAGTAATTCCTTTATAACCTTATGAATTCGTTCATGCGCATGAGTGTTCTATTTGTGCTTTGTTCATATATGTATTGATACCGAAATGTCGTGAAAATTTAATATGTTGTAAATATGTGTGTTATGGACATGCCTGTATGCTCGGTTTATGTTTTCGGATTCATTTGACGTGTTTATGAATTTAATTTTGATTGTGGAACCAAGTCGGGGGCTAACGAGCAATTAGCGCACCCTTGGTTCCATGCGTGATATCTTGAGCTCGGGAATTCGGATTCGAATTCCGTCAACTCCGTTGCCTTCGTATCGACGATTCGGAGACAATGGAACAAGCCTCACACCTTTTTGAAATCATTAAGACCTCCGAAATTCAACCGTAACGAGCAACCCGTGCAAGAAGAGCTTCTTTGGTTGACTAGTCTCCTTGGTGGGACCCTTTTTACTTAACCAAACCTAACCAAGGATTAACCATGACTTATCTACCTAGAGTTAAGCCCTTTCTCTTCCGTTTTAGCTCTGAAAACCGAACCAAACATCTCCTCTCATTGCTGCAACTGATCGATATGGAGGAAGAGAAGAAAGGAGAGAAAACCCTAAGCCATTCTTGAGATTTTGAGCTCAAATCACTTCCTTCTTTCATCAAATCTTCAAGGTATGAATATTTATGTCTTCTATACTCTCTTATGCTTGATTTCATCTATTTATAACATGATTTGGATCAGATTTGGTTAGGGTTTGAATGTTGGGTTTTGTATGAACTTTTGGGGATTTTTGCTCTAGTGACCTATTTGCTTGTGTAGCTGATTTCCTGGCTTATAAATGATTATATGAACTTGTTTCTTGACCCATTTCTTTCCTAACTGATAGTATATGATATTAGGAGGATTTTATCTCTTGACCCTTTTGTGAAATTATGAGATATGGAACTCCAAACTTGATGATCAAATTGATTCCCCTGTTTTTTTGAACTGCTGTGTGAAATTTTGTGTTGTTGCATGATCAAATGGTCTCCATTTCGTGTGAAATTGCTTGGAGTTGATGTACACTCATTGTTATATATGTTAGCATTCATGTTTTAAGTATTTGGATCCATTTGAAGCCTCAAAACCGAAATACATGGCCTGTTCTTATGCATGATTCATGACAGACTTGTTGCTGTTGTGTTTGGTAAGTTGTTGGTCATCCTAATGTGCTTTAAATTGTACCATTTTGCATATATATGATGTATATTAGTTGTTTAGTATGTTAGCATGCATTCCCCAAAGTTTCAGATCCAAATTCAACCCCTAAGTACTTGATCAAGGCATGATAGAATCATTAGGGTTCATATGCGCGATTTTGGCGACCCAGTTTTGTTGCATGGATTCGATGATCTTAACGTGTGATTTAGCCTTTGAACTCTAAATGAAAAATGTTCATAACATGCCAAATATGTTTTATATTAAGTTTCAGAGTATTTGGAGTTCATTTGGTATGCATTTGGATTGAGTTTGTTTGGGTTCAGTTTTGCCGGAAAATTTTTAAGTGTGAATAAGTTCTGTACCGTGACACCCCCGTGTCTCATTTACTCATAAGAGTGAGACACGGGCGTGTCACACCTTCTGGGCAGCTCTGTACTGAGCCACGCCCGTGGCTCAGTTTGGCTAAGGAAGGTGACACCCCCGTGTCCCTTCCCCTGTGCAGTCCGTGTTGCTTCCTTTTCGGGTTTTATTTTGTTTCACCTCTTAAATGGCTTTATCTCCTTTTGTGTTGAACTATGAACTTGTTTTACTATATGTTAGGAGTAATATGGTGTAATTTCATGGCTTTTGTATGTGTTATAGGCATGCTTTTACGTAATGCCGTTTATGTGTGTTTATATGTCATTTATGAATCGCATAACTTATTTTCCATATCATATGATTTCTTCTTGTTCTCAAACCTTGGAAATATGCTATCTTATGTGATATGAGGTATATAGTAGCTTGTTGGGAGAGCTTGAATATGTTCCATGCTCCTATTTGAGTTCTTGAAATAAATTGATTGGACATATGAATTGAAGAATTTGAATGATTTATGATTGAACAAGTGAATGAATTGGTTATATGATTTTCATGACTTAAAATGATCTTTATGCCTTCATATCATGCTTGTGCATTGCCGTGCGTCATATATGGTTCATCAAGAGTCTTGAGTCTCACAAACACGTCTTGTGGTCTTTTGTACAGTTTGTCTCCAGGGTAGAGAGCTTTTGATCGTTCAGGCACTTGGTGTCGATCCTTGTTTCATCACGGTTCAGGTGAGGGTGGTTTTCGTTTTAGCTATGTAACAAACCCTACAACCCTTATGTGAAAAGCTTTGTCCAAAACCTTATGATTATATATATATATGGTTTTCAAATGAAGTTATCGAGTAAATTCTTCTGGGTTATACGTATGAGCGTATATAAGCTTGAAAATGGTTTTGTAATGAGGCTATGCTCCAAACCGTGTGTCTTCATGCTAGCTATGGATTAGGATGACACGGAGAGGTACGTATATAGCATATGCCGAATTACACGGTAAGGTATTTATGAATTATGTTATGTACTTATGAATTATGATATGTATTTATGAATTAAGTTATGTACTTATGAATTGATATGTTTTGGCGAGACACATTTATACTTATTATTGAACGGGCCCCGGGACTTAGTATATGTGGCTAACCGAGGAAGCAAGGGCTGACGGGGATCTCATATACTAGTCCCATCCAAACTACGGTGATACCGGCCCTCGCTAGGAGGTTTAGCGGGGAATGGGAGCTGAGTGCCCTTGGGGGAGTCATGAAACCCCTTTGGCCCATGATTGAGGTGGTCGGGTCTTGCAAGCCCGTCCACCACCCGGAGGAAGAAGGTTGGTTAGGATTTAAGCCTCTTCTTATGTATATGTTTTGATAGAATTATGCACCGTGCGGGAGTGCCGGGACACGGATTGCCCAAACGCATATGTTTATGTTATGATTTATGGTCTGTGGGTATTATGATATATTTCCTGATCGCCTAATCAATATATTACTGATATTTATGTACACGGTCGGAGTTTGGATGGAGGTTGTGCACGCTCACTCGCTGAGCCTTATATTTATGTATGATTTATGAATGGAATGAATGTAATATGAATTAGTCGTAAAAGTCGAGCATTGTTTATCTATTTTTTTGTCCTTTTTGGGAACTAAATTCAAAGAAAACCTTGCTCGGGATTTATGACTTGCATGTGCATGTTTTATATATATGTATCGCTCCTGCTCACTCAGTCTTCTAGAGACTGACCCCTCTCCCTCCCCACTCTTTTAGTGTGCAGGTTTGATCTTTGGAGTTTCGAGCTAGGCGGAGGTGTTTGAAGTCTTTAAGTGGTCGAGTTAGTTAGGAGAGTCCCTGCACTCATTTATGTATTGGAATTATGTATGATTCATTCTATTATATCATGAACTTGAATATTTATATAATTGTTATTGAACTGACTTTACTGGGTTTTGCTATGATTTAAAAGAGGCCTGAAGAGCCCAAATTCTACTTATAGTTGGTATGATTGAACTTTGGCTTTGCTGCATTATATTTTGTGGATTGGTAATCATTGCAGGGTCTAGCTCCGCCTGGCTTAGGAAGGTTTTTATGTTTGTCTCCCATTCGCTAGGGTTTGATACGGGTGCGGATTTACTGTTTCGTTACTCGTGTTGAGCCTTAGTGCGGGGATGTGGCGCCTCACGTGCGGGGTGCTACATCCTTAAGTGGTATCAGAGCCCGGTTGCAAAACCGGTGTTCTTGAGTCGTGTTTGAGTCAGTTAGGTCGCACGGCATAGGAACAACTTGTTAATGTGTACATTGCATCGGTTTGGCATGGATATTTGACACTAACTGTTGGAAATTGCTTAATATATGTATACAATCTACGCTTTCAATTAGTTGCTTTAAGTGTTGCAATTTGCATTCTATGTGCCTTGATTTACTTAACTACGTGTCATAAGCATACGCTAATCTTCATGCACCCATATTTGAGTTGATCTTTCTTATATAGCTTACTATCATGCGAACAAAGCTACCATTCACACCAACTACAATTGACAAGGTAATTTGAATGCCGAGTGTTCAAATTCCGTGGCGTGTACAATGAAACCGTCTATCATGGCTCGTATCATGGGAGGAAGCTTGGATCACGGGAAGCTTCAAGGAGTCGGATACATGATGTGTTAAAAAGGGATTCGGCTCAACTCAGATGCAAGGATTGGGAGCCGTTAATCACAAGGCTCATCATGAGGTCAAATATGGAAGCTCACTTGATGCGAATGTAGGCGTGGGACAACCAATGGACGCGAGGCAAAGGGACTTATGAGCATCGAGGAATACAAATCACGCCGTCTTCTTGGAACCTTGGAACATGGAGATATTAAGAAACAAGCAAGAATGGAAAACGTTATCATGGGTGAATTATGCGCGTGGGTCGGAAACAAAGGACAAGCTAAAGGAACTTTTACCGGAGGGGACATCAAGATGAAGATTTGGACGACCTTTGGAGGTTGATGATTGGAAGTACGTTGAGGGGTAAACTCCATGGACAAATAAGACCTTGGGTTCAAGAATAGCACGTTCGGGCCGTAGAATATACAAATGGATGAAGAAGATTAGGGAGATTCGAAAACCATGGAAAGCTAAGGAATTATCAATGTCTCCAAAGGAAGTTACAATTATGGGAATGAGGAATACGTCGTCAAGCTAAAAGCTTACCACCTCGGTGACAGGTTCTGCATATTCATGGCATAAGCATCATGCATCGATTTAAATTAATTGCCTTCTGTATCTATATGCACGTTTATGTTTGATTAATATAATTTCTCCAACGTGTTGCATTGTTGCATCTTTGACTGTTATTAAGTGCATTGGCATGTTAATCCAACATGCATGGATTAGTGTTTAATTGATAGGGAATGACTCCGCCTAGTTCATCAAGCTATTCGTTAATCAAGGCTTACTCGAATCAAGACGAGAAGAATAGTTGGGTTATATTTTGGGAGTTCCGGGCATATAGCTTAGCTAGCACAATCTACACCGAAGAAGCTAAGTTGAAGAGTTTGGGAGGAACCTTAATCTCAGAGGCGAAGTAACGAATTCAATTGAAATTTTCAAATAAGGGAACGTTGAGTAGGAAATAATGTAAGTCCTTTTTGACCCTTGAAAGGATTACCTTTAGTTGAAGAATGGAAATACAAGAGGGGATTAAATTGGTCTAGATTTCAAGAAGAGAAAGAAAGAGAAGAGTTGATGATTGGAAGGAAGTAATTGTTGAAGGGTTTGAATTTAACCTTAGGAGTGAATTAAAGAAGCAGAAGTGGCTCAGCAAAAATTTCAATGAAAGAAGGATTCATGGAGTTAGACATGTAAGAGCGAAAAATTTTAAAGGGGAGAGCACGACCGAGAGGTGAGTTGGAGGAAGGGAGAGGTACTCGAATGAATATGTTAGGAAAATAACGAGGATGCAAATTAAGGAGAATCTGGGAGTCCTAAGGGTAGTGATTAGGAATGAATAAGACGGTGGTTATGGTTAAGTATTAAGAGGGAAGCTACGCATGGAATTCTGGTCTGGAGGTAAGGGAATCATAAGAGGGTTTCTATGGATTTCTAAGCCAGTATTAACAAGGGGGAAAATCGAATCAAGCTATCATATACGGGGATGGTGTCGATCAAGATTTATTCAATGAAGTATGAAGGGGTCCAAGATAATATCATCGAGTTATTAGTTATAAGTTATTAGTTATATCAACGGTAATCTACAAGGAAGCTTAAGTAGAGACCAAATGGAAAAAGGGATGATAATTGGAGTATTGGTCTCAAATTTCAAGAATCATTAAGAACCTTCTCTCTTCGGGTAAGGAAATATGGGACCAGTTATCAAATATAACGTTGAGGGGGATCGAAAGGGAATGAACGGACAATTGGAACGGAGGTGGAAAAAAGATTTGTGTTGAGAGAGACCATAAGAATAAATCGTAAGGTTGGGATCGAACCATCAAGTTTGCTCAGAGTGGTGATCCTCGGGGGTATGTTAAGCACCGATTTGGATAAGGATTGAAGAAGTTGGGTAGCAGTACAAGTTAGAAAGGATTTAAGGATATAATCCTTAAGGAATTTATCAATCGTTTCACCGGGGAACCCTGAAGAGGTTCACGACAAGTTGGGCACCGAGTTACATTCAGGACAGATCATACCTTGGACAACGACAACTCACAAGTCTGAATTTTCACAACTACGGTGAACGGTACTTATAGCATTCATGATACATGCATCCATGCAAATTTAACTTTTATAATTTTTATGTTAGGTGCTTTGATCTGTAATGTGTTAAATTACTTGGAGTAATTGAATATCAATGTGGGCGACGTTTCTTACTTGCTTTGGGTGATTTCCGTGATTTTTAAATTTGGGTTCGCGTGAGTTGCTTGGGAGTATTGGAGACTTCCTTGTTTTATTTTCGGTTGAGAGACGGGGTGCTCTCTTTGTTGTAAGAGACGGGGATTCTCTTATTTTGTTTGAGAGACGGGGTACTCTCTTTACTTGCGAGAGACGGGGTTCTCTCATTGCTGGTTGAGAGACGGGGCTCTCTCCTTGTTGCTTGTGAGAGACGGGGAATCTCTCATTGGTTGTTTTCAGGCGTGTTGTGAATCCGAGGACGGATTCTTTTTAAGGGGGAGAGATTGTAACGCCCCAGTTTTTCAGTAATAATAATGTGGCGTATTTGTTTATAAATTGCGTAAATTAATTATTTAATTATATGACTAATCGTTTATAAATGTTCATATTTGATTTAAACTATAAACTATTGTTACTTTAATTTAATTCATTTTATTCTACTTTGATATTTAGTGTTTAATTTCTTAATTAAGGTTTCATGTTACCTTAACTGTTTCGGTAATTCTGTTAATTAATTTCAATATGTTATGAGTTGGCTCTAAATTCATTTAATATGGAATTTAAGTTTTAGTAATTCCTTTATAACCTTATGAATTCGTTCATGCGCATGAGTGTTCTATTTGTGCTTTGTTCATATATGTATTGATACCGAAATGTCGTGAAAATTTAATATGTTGTAAATATGTGTGTTATGGACATGCCTGTATGCTCGGTTTATGTTTTCGGATTCATTTGACGTGTTTATGAATTTAATTTTGATTGTGGAACCAAGTCGGGGGCTAACGAGCAATTAGCGCACCCTTGGTTCCATGCGTGATATCTTGAGCTCGGGAATTCGGATTCGAATTCCGTCAACTCCGTTGCCTTCGTATCGACGATTCGGAGACAATGGAACAAGCCTCACACCTTTTTGAAATCATTAAGACCTCCGAAATTCAACCGTAACGAGCAACCCGTGCAAGAAGAGCTTCTTTGGTTGACTAGTCTCCTTGGTGGGACCCTTTTTACTTAACCAAACCTAACCAAGGATTAACCATGACTTATCTACCTAGAGTTAAGCCCTTTCTCTTCCGTTTTAGCTCTGAAAACCGAACCAAACATCTCCTCTCATTGCTGCAACTGATCGATATGGAGGAAGAGAAGAAAGGAGAGAAAACCCTAAGCCATTCTTGAGATTTTGAGCTCAAATCACTTCCTTCTTTCATCAAATCTTCAAGGTATGAATATTTATGTCTTCTATACTCTATTATGCTTGATTTCATCTATTTATAACATGATTTGGATCAGATTTGGTTAGGGTTTGAATGTTGGGTTTTGTATGAACTTTTGGGGATTTTTGCTCTAGTGACCTATTTGCTTGTGTAGCTGATTTCCTTGCTTATAAATGATTATATGAACTTGTTTCTTGACCCATTTCTTTCCTAACTGATAGTATATGATATTAGGAGGATTTTATCTCTTGACCCTTTTGTGAAATTATGAGATATGGAACTCCAAACTTGATGATCAAATTGATTCCCCTGTTTTTTTGAACTGCTGTGTGAAATTTTGTGTTGTTGCATGATCAAATGGTCTCCATTTCGTGTGAAATTGCTTGGAGTTGATGTACACTCATTTTTATATATGTTAGCATTCATGTTTTAAGTATTTGGATCCATTTGAAGCCTCAAAACCGAAATACATGGCCTGTTCTTATGCATGATTCAAGACAGACTTGTTGCTGTTGTGTTTGGTAAGTTGTTGGTCATCCTAATGTGCTTTAAATTGTACCATTTTGCATATATATGATGTATATTAGTTGTTTAGTATGTTAGCATGCATTCCCCAAAGTTTCAGATCCAAATTCAACCCCTAAGTACTTGATCAAGGCATGATAGAATCATTAGGGTTCATATGCGCGATTTTGGCGACCCAGTTTTGTTGCATGGATTCGATGATCTTAACGTGTGATTTAGCCTTTGCACTCTAAATGAAAAATGTTCATAACATGCCAAATATTTTGTATATTAAGTTTCAGAGTATTTGGAGTTCATTTGGTATGCATTTGGATTGAGTTTGTTTGGGTTCAGTTTTGCCGGAAAATTTTTAAGTGTGAATAAGTTCTGTACCGTGACACCCCCGTGTCTCATTTACTCATAAGAGTGAGACACGGGCGTGTCACACCTTCTGGGCAGCTCTGTACTGAGCCACGCCCGTGGCTCAGTTTGGCTAAGGAAGGTGACACCCCCGTGTCCCTTCCCCTGTGCAGTCCGTGTTGCTTCCTTTTCGGGTTTTGTTTTGTTTCACCTCTTAAATGGCTTTATCTCCTTTTGTGTTGAACTATGAACTTGTTTTACTATATGTTAGGAGTAATATGGTGTAATTTCATGGCTTTTGGATGTGTTATAGGCATGCTTTTACGTAATGCCGTTTATGTGTGTTTATATGTCATTTATGAATCGCATAACTTATTTTCCATATCATATGATTTCTTCTTGTTCTCAAACCTTGGAAATATGCTATCTTATGTGATATGAGGTATATAGTAGCTTGTTGGGAGAGCTTGAATATGTTCCATGCTCCTATTTGAGTTCTTGAAATAAATTGATTGGACATATGAATTGAAGAATTTGAATGATTTATGATTGAACAAGTGAATGAATTGGTTATATGATTTTCATGACTTAAAATGATCTTTATGCCTTCATATCATGCTTGTGCATTGCCGTGCGTCATATATGGTTCATCAAGAGTCTTGAGTCTCACAAACACGTCTTGTGGTCTTTTGTACAGTTTGTCTCCAGGGTGGAGAGCTTTTGATCGTTCAGGCACTTGGTGCTCGATCCTTGTTTCATCACGGTTCAGGTGAGGGTGGTTTTCGTTTTAGCTATGTAACAAACCCTACAACCCTTATGTGAAAAGCTTTGTCCAAAACCTTATGATTATATATATATATGGTTTTCAAATGAAGTTATCGAGTAAATTCTTCTGGGTTATACGTATGAGCGTATATAAGCTTGAAAATGGTTTTGTAATGAGGCTATGCTCCAAACCGTGTGTCTTCATGCTAGCTATGGATTAGGATGACACGGAGAGGTACGTATATAGCATATGCCGAATTACACGGTAAGGTATTTATGAATTATGTTATGTACTTATGAATTATGATACGTATTTATGAATTAAGTTATGTACTTATGAATTGATATGTTTTGGCGAGACACATTTATACTTATTATTGAACGGGCCCCGGGACTTAGTATATGTGGCTAACCGAGGAAGCAAGGGCTGACGGGGATCTCATATACTAGTCCCATCCAAACTACGGTGATACCGGCCCTCGCTAGGAGGTTTAGTGGGGAATGGGAGCTGAGTGCCCTTGGGGGAGTTATGAAACCCCTTTGGCCCATGATTCAGGTGGTCGGGTCTTGCAAGCCCGTCCACCACCCGGAGGAAGAAGGTTGGTTAGGATTTAAGCCTCTTCTTATGTATATGTTTTGATAGAATTATGCACCATGCGGGAATACCGGGACACGGATTGCCCAAACGCATATGTTTATGTTATGATTTATGGTCTGTGGGTATTATGATATATTGCCTGATCGCCTAATCAATATATTACTGATATTTATGTACACGGTCGGAGTTTGGATGGAGGTTGTGCACGCTCACTCGCCGAGCCTTATATTTATGTATGATTTATGAATGGAATGAATGTAATATGAATTAGTCGTAAAAGTCGAGCATTGTTTATCTATTTTTTTGTCCTTTTTGGGAACTAAATTCAAAGAAAACCTTGCTCGGGATTTATGACTTGCATGTGCATGTTTTATATATATGTATCGCTCCTGCTCACTCAGTCTTCTAGAGACTGACCCCTCTCCCTCCCCACTCTTTTAGTGTGCAGGTTTGATCTTTGGAGTTTCGAGCTAGGCGGAGGTGTTTGAAGTCTTTAAGTGGTCGAGTTAGTTAGGAGAGTCCCTGCACTCATTTATGTATTGGAATTATGTATGATTCATTCTATTATATCATGAACTTGAATATTTATATAATTGTTATTGAACTGACTTTACTGGGTTTTGCTATGATTTAAAAGAGGCCTGAAGAGCCCAAATTCTACTTATAGTTGGTATGATTGAACTTTGGCTTTGCTGCATTATATTTTGTGGATTGGTAATCATTGCAGGGTCTAGCTCCGCCTGGCTTAGGAAGGTTTTTATGTTTGTCTCCCGTTCGCTAGGGTTTGATACGGGTGCGGATTTACTGTTTCGTTACTCGTGTTGAGCCTTAGTGCGGGGGATGTGGCGCCTTACGTGCGGGGTGCTACAGGAATCCTCACAATTCCATTTAAACCTCGGTACTCGGTGAGGGTTTAAATCTTTTCAACTGAAATCATGATAAAATATTTTACTTTATTCCTTTCAAGTTAATATTCCCTTTATGGGAAAATAATTCTTATTAATTATTCAAAAACATATATTTACCCGAAAGTACTTAGTACTCTCTTCCCGGTAAATATTCTCGTTTTGCAAGTAAAATTATTATTTTCCTATGGTCCCGGTGGTCTTTGTAGAAGTAGTAGTCCGGGAGGCACGGGCCGAGGTCTACTATTATACCAGCTGCTGACTAGATCTTGATGATGGTCTAACCGGAGGTTGGTTATTCCACATCAAGTGACGGGAAAAGGTACGTCCCACCCACAATCTTGTTCATCGTCACTAGGGCTTGCAACCCTACGTGACACTAAGGGGTGAAGGATGGTATTATCGTATTTGTTTTATTAAGTATCGATACCTTGATCAGTGTCGTTACTATTTTTCTCGGATTTTAAGGAGTTAAGGTTGGAGAAGCCTAGCTTGCGGGCATCAAAATCATTTTCTCAAAACGGTTCATAAATTTTCTAAAGTATAACCTATATTCCCCCTACTCCTATTTCAAACAAATATGAACCGGATATTATTGTCATATATTTATTTGTGATTATATAGTATATATTTCAAATCAAGACCTTCTTGGTCAAAAGACTTTCAAAATCTTACTTATAATCCTAAACCTCGAACCCCCCTTCACTTAGTTATTTTGACTAACCCTCCTACTCTTTTAATTCATGATTTTAGGAATCTACGCATCGACGCCTTAGAGGTATCTTGAAGCTTTAAGGTGTCACATTTCAGTTATCTAGAGTGATCATGAGTGCATGTACATCTTTTAATAAGCACTCTCCCGTGGAATTAGATCTATCACTGTAATTATTTATCCAACTTAATAATATGTGTTTCGTTATGTATTGTCCCCTTTTGTTGTTCAAGTTTATTTTCCGTTGCGTTTAAATTTCATAATCTGGTATTGTATAGTCTTGTCCGTTCGCCGGAGTATTTCTCGAGTGCTAGGTCTCACATCCACTTGGGAAGTACAACGGTGCGGGGTTGTAGTGTTAAGGGGCGCTACACACTCAGTCTTCTAGAGACTGATCCCTTTTTTCCCCTTCTCTTCCAGGTTCCTCATAGGTGGTTTCTAGGCGGGGTTGAGTCATTTGTCCTTATTTGAGTCCTGCACGTGTACACTTACTACATATTATATTTACTTATCGAATGGACTTATTTATTGATTTATTTACTGAATTGTGTTGAACTCGGGACAGGTTTCTAGGACTTTAGTTGAACCCGTTCTATATTATTGCATTGAATTGATTCGGGATAGGTTAGGATAGGTGTATCATTTAATGGAACCCCGTATTTACTTTTCTATGGAATTGCATTTATTTCTCATGGATATTGCAAATGTCAGTGCCTTGCTTCCGCATCGTTGATATTATTGAATTGTTACAGGGTTAGATTCCGCCTAGCTAGGATAGTCTTCTTATTGTCTTCCGTTCGCTGTGAGTTTAGTTCATGTATGGATTAGCAATTTCATATGTGGACCGAATTCATAGCGCGGGGGATGTGGTGCGCTCGTCGCTGGTGCTACATGACGTTGCGAATAATGTTGTTATGTCAGCTGCTGCTTTGGATGACATGGTTGACGTGATCCCTACTGTCAAGGAGAGGAGAAATTGGATGCTTCCCCAAATGTGTCTCTCGTAAAAAACAGAGCATTAATGGATGAAAGGCCCAACGTTGCTGTCCACGATGATATTTTCAATATGGGCTTTAATTCTGCTGATTTACTTAAGGTAAAAAGAGTCCCAAGTTTTGAAAAAATGGCGGATGACTTGGGAACAAAAAAATCCTCCTCTCTAGCAATTAATTTTGTTAATTTAGGAGTCCAAAGTAATGATAAAGCGACTGATGACTTTGGAAAAGGAAAACCTTCTCCTCCAACATTTACTTCGGTTAATTCTCAAGACTCTAACAGTAAATCCAAGGGCAATTCTGCAATTCAAGCAACCCCAGGAGTCTCCAATCCAGTCACGCAGAATCAAGCGCTGAATCAAGCAAACAGAGTGAACCTAAGCTCTACACCTGTAAACCAACTTCCGGCAAAGAAAACTTTTTCTGAATTATTCCAAAGTAACAAAAATCCCAAGCCTGTCAGGCGTTTTTCTATTAAAAAAGTTGAGTTTAATCGCAATGGAGTTTGTTTTGAAGAAGATGTCCTCAAATCAGCTAAAGAAACTTGGGGGCACTGTCTTGTTGGGTGTTTCACAGGACGTTTCCCGGGCATGCAACTCATTGAGGAGTTTGTTAAATCCCTTGCATTCAGATCAAGATCATTCCTAATTTTAGAGGATGGATTATTTTCAAACTTAACACTGATGAGGAATGCAATAAAGTTCTACAAGGAGGGCCTTATTCCTTTGGCAATGTCTCCCTTTTTCTAAAAAAGGTGGACAAAGATTTTATTTTTGATAAGAATGAATTCTTGAAGAAACCGGTTTGGATAAAAGTTGAACAGATTCCCCTTTCCCTGTAGCATGAAAGAGGACTCAGTATGATTGCTTCAAGCCTGGGTAATCCAATTTGCACGGATGAAGTTACGGATAAAGGAGAAAGATACTGCTTTGCCAGATTCTTAGTGGAAATTGATGCTACTGAAGTTCCCTTACATCACGTTAACTGCTTTCTACCTAATGGGAAAAAACTGAAGCTTCCGGTCACCTATGAATCCTACCCCAACTATTGTTGTTTTTGTAAGAAGCATGGTCATAATGTTTGGGAGTGTTTTAATGATGAGGATCGTAACTTGGCTCCTTTAATGATTCGGCGTGTTCTACATAAGTCTACTATACCGCCAAAAAATTACCCGCCAGCGCCTAGCACTGGTTTGTACCAAAATCCGGTGGCGCCAAGAACGACTGGGCGGCCAAACACTATAGCGCCTAGCAATGCTGGGCGGCAGGCCCATTACATGCCTAGAACAGGTACGCAATCCCATCAGCGACCGCCAAATGTTGCGGACATTGGCAAGTTTGGTCTTCTGAATTCTGTCCTTGCTAAAGCGAATAAAAATGTTAACTCCCATACCTGGTTTGATGAAGCTGGTGCAACAATTAAAAGAACTGATAATTCTGTCAATACCCACATCTGGTATGAGGAGGAGACTTTACTTTCGGACAATGAAGAAAATTTGCTTTTGGAGCCCCAAAACAATGATGATAGGGCTGTTATTGAGATGAATCCCAATATGAAAGACATTGACACTGCTATTAACCCGAGCGGTGGAGGCGCCGGTACCTCCTTGGTTGCCCCATGAATCTTCTTACCTGGAATGTGATGGGTTTGAATCGCACCCAAAAACAACAAGCTGTTTTTAGGCTCATCCGTCAATACAGTTGCCAGGTTTGCTATTTACTTGAAACTAGAGTCTCTACTGCTACTTTCAATTTCTTTATGAGAAGTCAGTTACCAACTTGCAATTATGTCCACAATTTTGACATTATCGATAATGGGAGAATTGCACTTTGTTGGAATGATTCCTTTATCTCTTGCAACATCGTTGAAATTTTTGAACAGTTCATTCATGCCACAATCAAGTGTCGGACTTCTCAAATTGAATTTCATGTCTCCTTTGTTTACAGTCTTTATTCTGTTACGACAAGGGCAGCTCTTTGGAACAAACTGCTCAATGTTAATATTCCTGCCTCCTTGCCTTGGCTGATAACTGGTGATCTCAATTGTGTATCTGATGCTAGAGAAAGAATTGTACGACTCCATCAACCTATGCTATGCGAGACTTACTTTAACTTCCGAAGTTCATTGGGTTTCATGGATGCTCCATTTACCAGTGATCTCTTCACTTGGAGGAGAGGTAATAAATTTTCTAAGCTAGATAGGGTTATGCTCAATCAAGAATAGGCTGCCTCTGGTGTTTTCTGTCGTGCTAATTTCCTCCCTATGATGCCTGAATCTGATCACTGTCCCCTTATTACCAACTGTTTCAAAACAGTTTGTCAAGGAAGCAAAATGTTCAAATTCTTGGATATGTGGATGAAACACTCGGATTTCTCTTCCATTGTTTCAAATTCTTGGAATACTTCCAGATTCACGGGGGAGCAAGCCCTGGACCTTACTGTCCCCCTAACTGATCTTGAAATTAAGCGAGCTCTTTTCTCTATTGGCAACAATAAAGCTCCTGGACCAGATGGTTTTTCCTCGGGTTTCTTTAAGCAAAATTGGCACTTAATTCAGCCGGAATTCACTTGTGCAATCCGTGAATTTTTCTCCAATTGCAGCTTGTTAAAGCAAATCATTAAAGCAAATCAACCACACCACTATTAGTCTCATTCCTAACAAAGTTGGTACAACGGATGTTAAGGACTTCAGACCTATCTCTTGCCTTAATGTTACGTACAAGGTTATTTCCAAAATTCTGGCTAATCGTCTCAAAACTGTCATGCATGGCATCATTAATCCGGCACAATCCGCTTTTGTTCCTGGATGTAAAATGAAGAACAATATCTTTCTTGCACAAGAACTCCTTCGTGGATACAATATTAAAAGGAGTACCCCTTGGATTATGATGTAGCTCGATCTCACAAAAGCCTTTGACACCATCTCGTGGAGCTTTCTTGAAAATTTGCTCACTTCTTTGGGATTTCCGGGGCTGTTTGTTCATTGGATGATGCAGTGTGTCTCTACTTCCTCATTCTCTATTGCTTTACAAGGGAATCTTCATGGTAAATTTGATGGTAAACGTGAGATAAGGCAGGGAGACCCGCTCTCTCCCTATCTTTTTCTGTTTTGTATTGAATATCTTTCGCGCTTGCTCCATCTCAAAACCTTCAACACTCACTACAACTTTCATGCCAAGTGTCAAAAGTTGCGCATCAACAACCTTGCCTTTGCCGACGACATTATGCTTTTTTGCAGGGGTGACTAAATCTCAGTCCAAGTTCTTATGGAGGTGCTTCAGAACTTTCAACTTGTCTCAGGGCTTTCGGTAAATCCTGATAAATCAAGTATTTTCATGGCTGGACTTAAGACTCATGAAATGAATGAGATTCTGCTTATTGCCCCCTTCAAACAAGGCACATTTCCGAAACGCTATTTGGGAGTTCCGCTTGCTCCTCAAAAAATTTCTGTTGCACAATATCAGTCCCTCCTCATGTCCATTGAAAATTACTTGAGCTCCTGGAAAGTTTCCTCTTTATCATACGCAGGTAAGTTGGAGCTAATTAAATCTGTGGTACAAGGTGTTGAGTCATTTTGGTTACAAGCATTCCCCATTCCAGCCACTATCATTGAAAAGATCAATTCACTCTGCCGTAACTTCCTTTGGAATGGTAAGAAAGCTAAAGTGGCATGGAAAGATATTTGTAAACCCATTGTTGAGGGTGGACTTGATATAAAAAACGCTACTACTTGGAATCTTGCGCTTCTGGCTAGCAACATTTGGGACTTCCATAATATGAAAGACTCTTTGTGGGTTAAGTGGATGCGTTCGAACTTCCTTGAAAACATCTCTTTATGGGACTGGAAACCAAAAGTGAGGGATTCTCCTCTCATGAAAACGCTGGCAAAAATACGTGATCTTTTCCTTCAGAAATTTTGTGGAGTCTAGCAGGCCATTGAAGGTCTTGGCAAACTTGTTGTGGAAAATGAACTTAACTCCAGCCGTGTCTATGAACTCTTTAGGGATGTTGGACAAAAACTCCCTTGGATGCCGTTGATTTGGAAAAGTTACATCCCTCCGAAACTCAGCTTCATTTCTTGGCCTGCATTCAAGGAAAGATTACTAACCAAAGACAACCTACCCTACTTGAACATTGCTCGTGACTATCCCTTCTGTAAAAGCCATCAGGAATCTTCTCAACACCTCTTTTTTAGTTACATCTTTACTAAGCAAATCTGGAGGAATGTTCGAGCTTGGATGAATGTCCCCTTTGCTTTGAATACTCTCAAGAGTTCAACTCGCGTGATAAAAAAAAGTTACTCAGCGGCACGGCCAAAATAAAAAATTGTCAGGCTTTGTCTTTGTAGCAACATTTTTGCAATTTGGGAAGGAAGAAATAAGCTTCTGTTCGAGAACACAATAATTGAAGCATGCGGCATCTTGGCAAGAATCAAACGAATTGTTTTCACTGTCCTTTACAAGTTGTATCCGGTTGAGTTCATTGCTAATTATCTGTGTTTTTAGGACCCTAGTTGTTGTACTTTGTATGTTGCCTTAGCAGATTTCTCAACTTGTAATAGTGCTTGGCTTTGCGTTTTGTGCTCAACACTTGAGCAACTTTCTCGTTTTGGTTTGCTTCACTTGTAAGCTGCGTGCCTTGTTCCATCTTGTATTTGTACATTTGTTTGTTTGATGAATAAATTTTTTTTACCTTTTCCCAAAAAAAAAAAAAAGATATACTTATCATGTACCCTTAAGGTAACACCCTTCAATATTGATTACTGAAATTTTTTTCGGCCATTATTTCGTTGGAAAGTTCTTGAGGGACTAACTTGAAACAGATTAGTAACGTTAAGGACTTATCTATTACTTTTGAAACTTCATGGACTAAAGTGATATAAACTCGAAACTTTAGGAACTAAATATGAGATTTACTCTTTTTTTTTTCTTAATCGGTCAGTAAGACTGTGCAGAGTTAATGAAGGCCCCTCATTTATTCTTACAGAATCTGGAAGATACAGGGTGTTGACCCAAAAATCAAGCAAAGAGTCTATACAAAAGTGGTCACGGAAATATAAGGTATGAACAATCCGGGCCTTTATCAATAATAGCACGAGTCCCATTCGAGGACAGTTAATATTCAGCCACAGCTACGACAATCAGACTAATAGTTTATGTAGCGCTCAGAGCGGTGGGCCACCGAACACGCATATGAAATAGGAAGTTCATACACGTGCCCAAGTCAAAGCGAATGGGAGATCTGCACACACACTAGGCTAGGCGGAGCTAAACTCTAACTTAGAGTGTGCAAACAAAAAACAAATATTGTAGAAGCATGAATACATACGTACAACGAGCTCAAAAAGATTAAACTAAATACATAAATATGCCATGAAGGCCAAATACAACATAATTCTCCAATAAGAGTGTCATAATTACCATGCATATTTAATTTCATACATAAAGTTCAAAAGTATGCAAAATGTAATGCAACTCGACCTAAACTGTAGCACCCTGAACGTAGGGCACCATATCCCCCGCACTATGAGTCCGGTCCACATATGAAATGGGAAATCCATACATGAACCATACTCACAGCGAACGGAAGATAAGATAAAAGAACCCTCTGTTAGGCGGGACTAGACCCTGTACCAATAGTTCAACAGAAACATGGATGTGGAAACAAGATAACCATTCATTCACAACTAAATATATAAATATAATTCAAAGAAGGAATGTAAATACGGGTTCCACTAAAGTCCTAGAAACCTGTCCCGAACAAATCATCCACAACAATAAATAAAAACGGGTTCAACTAGGGCCCTAGAAACCTGTCCCGAGTTCAGTAAATCAATAGATACAAATGGCTAGCCAGGCCCAATACATTATATGAAGTACATGTGCAGTATAATGCATAGAGAACAAGACCAAGACTCGAAACAAAGGAACTCGACCGACTCTCGCCTAATAACCACTGAACCAGCAAGATAACAACTAAAAACAACGAGAGGAAGGCGTCAGCTAACTGATTGAGTGAAGGGGCTACACACGCGTATATATATATATATATATATATATATATTTAGATGCAGGCAGTCGAGCAGGCGTGATTCCACTGTATGATATTTGTTAATAAAACAATTACCAGGAATCATGGATAAACCAATACGTACGGGTGGAATCACGATCTAATAGACAATCAGGTAAACAAGATATACAATGAATGTGTCGATATCCGTAGGCCCTCTGTTCATGCCTATTTTACCTTAATGATCCACGAACTCTGGTGCTGAACAGAGACTGGGGGCATTCCAGAGGTTACGGATATCTATATATTACATTTTTTGGGACCCGGTGAGAACGGGTATTTATTCTATCCTGGACTCCTCTTTTCTTTATTAACATAACAAGAACAAGACAATTAAGATAAGCAGGCAAGAACATGATTATTATTAGCGCGAATACAAGTACAAAATTAACGTCCTTCTTTAGTGATGGTCCGAGTAGCTAACCCTCGCCATCCAAGTCACCATGATCTGTGGGTTCATGACTCCCCAAACAGGAATCCATCTTTCACCCAACCTTCTGGTGGATATCCGGGTTGCTCCAAAAAGGTGGGACTTATGCAAGAGGTCACCGTTGACCCGATACCTCCCCGATTCGCTCAATACACAAGCCCCTGGGCCCTAAGAATAGCATGAGAATCCTCACAGGCTAACCCAACGCTAGGAGAGCCGGGGGTAATAACAAGACCTCGCAAAAAGGTTAAGGGTTAACACTTACACATTTTCACGAAACATTTCCGGCACATACCCTGTATATAGAAAGTATGGTTATTTTTATACTTAGAAAATTTGGCTAGCTTTAGGTCATGCAGGGTTATAGGTCGAATATAAAAGAAAACCCTCACCTCCATGTGCAAGAAGGACTAAGAAAGGAACCACGAGTCTCGAATATCTCCACTAAGGAGATCATTGTACAAGAAAGAAGACACGGTGTAACTGTGAGGCACGACTCAAAAATGAAACCAAGTAGGACGCACGGAAATGCTCATAAAGTGGTGTGACATGTTATGAAATGACACGATATTTAATAAATCATAAAATGTCATGGAGTATTGTGATTGTGTTCATGTGCACAATTAATACCATTAGACACATAAACGATTCAATCATTCAATTCATAATACATTACAATACATGTTAACAATGCATATGAATCAATTAGAAGTGAAAGGAATTTATTAAACAAATAAAGAATGCGATAATTGCAAACAAGGTCACATTGTAGCACTTAAGCGTTCATACATGAAAGTCACGTTTATACCTCGTAAATCAAGCCATAAAGTTCATAAAAATATCATAACACATCATTCAATAAGCTATTAGTATCATAGATACAATTTTGAGGTAAAATATATCAATTAAATTACATACGAAAGTCAAGGAAGTGAAAGGAACGCAAGGAAATGGATTTTGGTAAAAGTTGATAGTTTTCGAAAATGATCAAGCTGTAGAAAAATGGAGATTTCTCGAGTTCTAGAAGTCGGAATTAAGTTTTGTTTATTGGATAAGAAACTAGACAAACGGATGTTTCCAACGATATATGGCTTGAATTTTATTACAAAACGATGTGAAAATGGCGTAAGCTTGAAGTGGGACAAAAGTAGATTTTTGGCTAAGTGGCGACACCAAAATGGATCGATTATATCTCACAATCAAGGAATGATTTTAAGGTGATTCCAACTGGATATTATTGTACACTTCAAAAGGTTTCTGTGGTTAAATTTTCAGATCAAACGGAGCTTGTTTGAATAGGTAACGTCGAACAAAACAGTCCATACGTGCAAACATGGGGAGACACGGGGGGTGTCTCCCCTCAAGGCAAAAGAGAGACACGAGCGTGTCTTGGTATAGGTGTGAAAAAGGGTTGAAGACACGGGGTTGTCTCATTTTCTTCATTAGGGTGACATGGGTGTGTCTCCCCTTCGTCCCCAAGCTCCAAAAGCTTCAACAATGGCAGAAAAAAGAGAAAAACGAGGCAACAACACAACCACAACCTCAAATCACACCAGATACATACATAAGTCCCAATTTATATGCTTAGCAACTTAGGCACAAAATAAACTCATGAATCGAAGTATAAAGTAAGTTGCCATGGGAGCTCATTCAAGGTGCAAAAATGGTGATTCAAGCTAGGAGCAAGCAACGAATGAAATTTCAACAAATAAACGACAAGCACATTCACGAGAACAACATACTCCGATTCAAGCTCGATTAAACCATGTATAAGCTCATTGGGAGCAAATTTTCATATTTGGTTACTATTCATCTTCTTCATGAAAGCCATGAAACCGAGCCAGAAAAGCAACATTCAATCGGAAGGAAATGAAGTTCTCGATGCGAGGAATTCACTGCTTACCTTAGAACGTTGATCGGGCGAGCGAAGAAGCCGGAACTTGAGCTCAAAGTTTGGGGTGAATAGTGCCAATTTTTCCTCTTCTCTCTTCCTTGGAAACGAGATGAAGCAAATGAGGGAGAAGAAGGGGGTGATCCGGTTTTAAGGTAAGGAAAATCGGTTCGGTTCACGACGGGTTCGGTTCAATCGGCTAGAAATTAAATTGATAGAGGGTTCAAACGGTTGTGGAAAAAGGCGAGGCTAGTTCCATTGGACCCAAAATCACCGAAACAAATCTAATGGCGAAGTCGGAATTCTAATTCGAATCGTCGAGCTTAAGATAACCCCGAATGGCCCAAAACACCCTAATTATAATTAGGTCCCTAACTTGCAAATATTGGCCAATTGAGTCCAAGTACATTTAAATAAATTCTAATGCACACACAACTTAAAATAAAATTCACGTTGACAGGTAGAGCATGCGACTCCAAATAAATCTCAGAAATACGAAATTAAACTCTCTCGTGACGATGTACCTGGCTTGCTGGAGAAACGGGGTGTCACAACCTCTCCCCCTTAAGAAGGACCTGTCCTTAGGTCCACTGTCTCGAGTTCTGGACTCTAAGCAAAAACCTCTCCGTGTTCATCCCACGCGGGGTTCGCGACTTCCTAACAAGAATTAGTTTGAAAAAGGGTCTTCAAGCACGAAGGGAGTTCAACTGCTCACTGCAAGCTCCACACGAACTTGATCTGCAAGCTGCATACGAACTTGATCCGACCATGAGTAGTCCGGACGTCTCGCACGATAGGAGGGTCTAAAGTGAGATTCATCTCCAACCGTTTGAATCCATCCCAAATCATCCCACAACTCGATATCATAAGTGGAGTAGTTAACGAACTTCCACTACTTGTTCTCCAACCTAAACAGGGTCTTCTACCATCTCATCAACTTCATGGTTTGAAGTTAGTACTCGAACTGCCACTAGCTTCTAGTCTCGGTCTCCGAAGACACGTCACAGAATCCGTTGCACAGCGCGACCCTCATCTCACCGTGTAACTAAAGCACTCGTTCACTCAAGCTACTCCAAACAAGGTAACTAACAACTAATAGACAAACACATGCGATAATAATAATTAAAAGATGTGTGCTGCACATGACATACATGCTTAAATGTACCGTTCACCGTTGTTTTGGGAATCTTCCATTGTAATGATTTGATTCAACACTTGCCTCTTTGTTGGAGATTTCCCCTACCCATAGTGTCATGCCTTAAAATGTTCGATGTGTTCATCACCTTAATGATCACCCGGTCCTCATTCCACGATCAGTTTCCACCGTTACAAAACACCATGGTCCAAAGTTTCCACTCTTGAGTGCGCGCTTGACTTAACCCAAACAACTCATTCTTCACCACGAATTATATTCAACCTTCTCGGTTGCTTGAGCTAATCTTTTAGTAGCTCGAATTCCAGTCTCCAATGCTAGTAGTGTCCCCAGTTCATCATAGAAAAATGACAGATGAACCGGTAATCCATCTTGTTCAAGTTGTGTATTCTCCCCTGGGTATTCCACTTCCAACGCTCGGTTGAATTGACTCTCACTTTGTTCATCACGGAATATGATGGTTTGATCGGCTTCTTACCCAATACCCTCCTTACAAATTTGGGAATCTCTTTCATGATCCCATCATCCTCAAGGTATGGGCCCACGTTATATGTAACAAAATCTTTTGAACCTTGGAAGTTTGAGTTTGTACATGTCCCGTAATGAGAAACCCATGGTGTTGATTCTGCCACCTAAGTTGTCATCGATCATCTTTTACCCTGTCTTGTCATTTCAATTCCTAAACACTCCTTAACACACATCTTCACCTCTTGAAGCACTTGTCTCTTTCCGATATTAGTCTCAAAGTTTTACCCACCTCAGCTTGAAGTTCATTGAGTGCTAACATTTTCTAATTCATCCCGTGCCACTTTTGTAGAGTCTCGTTACTTGTTAATTTTTGCATTTCTATTGTTCTTACTAGAAATAACCCGTTCGAGCACAACCGTGAATTGAAGTTATTTCCCGATCGAGCTCTCCCCCTTAAAAGTTCTATTCTCATATGTTGAACTCGTTACATCGCTTCGTGAATTGAAGATTTTCGATTTCTTCAACTTAGTTTCCATGGTATAAACAGTCCTAGCTATGCCACGTGTTCGGTGATCTTACTCACATTCACTTTGAAGTGATTGATAGGGATAACAATCTACTTCCTTCGATCCAAACCTCCGGTTCCACTTCTCTCTAACTTTTGTATTCCCTTATTTCCTTTTCCCAACTTTTGCATCCCAAAATTCTTCTTATCTTGATTCGAATATGGCTCGATTGAGATAACACTTAATGAACGAAGTGGAGAAAATTCCCTGTCAGGTAAAGAACAATTAAATAATTAAAGACGCATTCGAGCAATTACATCAATCAAAGATGCGCATATAAATAAGAAAATTAAATAATTTAACGCGATGTATGATGCACGTGCCATGAATGTAATACACCTGTCATAGTAGTGGTAAGCTTTAGTTTGGCATCTTGTCCATGTTTCTCGAATTACGGCTTGTCTCGAATTTGTTGGTCATCTTTTGTTTACCCACGGACTTCCGAATCTCCAAAATTTCCTTACATTAACTTGTGTGTCTCCACGGTTAGAGATTGCAATTTCTTGAACCCAAATTCTTCTACCCCCATGGAATTGGTATCTTGACTTCTTCCAAAGAATTAATCTCCAATTGTTGCCCGAATCTTCACTATGGTTGTCACTTCGATCGGAGTCCCTTCGGTTTATTCTTTATGAGTTCAAGTGGTTGAATGAACTCATCCTCCCCAATTACATATTCCTATTTCCTCCATTCCGACTGAAGGTAGAACATTTAACATCTTGAATTCTCACGGGTTTGGAATCACCGCATTGATCAACTCCCTTTAATTCTATCCAAATTTGATCTCCGCCTTGTTTGAAATCCGAAGCATCCCAATTCACATCTTCCTTTCCTTCTACCCCAAACTTGACCTCTAGTAGTTTGATTTACCTGTAAGCTCTTTCTTGATGATCCTTGTTGCTTATCACCCAACGAACCTAATTTACCTTGAATTCTCTTGAAGGTCATCACCTCTTTGTTGATTTGAACCTCGAGTCTAAACACTTCCAGGTTCTCTTCGCTCCATTCCTGAATTAGATGATCCTGTGGAATCCGGTTGGATAATCTCTGTAGAGTAGGCGTACATGTTAATCTTCTGAGTTGTAAACATCACACACCCTACCACTATCTTATCGAGTATTCACCAACTATAATAGAGCTTATAAACTACTCCCACAAATTGGGTCTTCTATTCCGAATCCTATCCCTCGAACCATAGCCCCATTTAGGAAAGGCCATGACTCTCGAATTCTTATATATAATCCTCGGTGCATCCCTTAGATCTTTCATGTCTGAAATAAGGGCTTGTGGTAGATTGTTGTCGTCACAGAGATTGGCCGTGGTTTGATATTATCTGAGTAACTACAAATCACAACTCACCTCGAATATAAATTAATTTACCTTGAATTCTCTTAAAGGTGATCGCCTCTTTGTTGATCTAAACCTCGAGTCTAAACACTTCCAGGTTCTCTTCACTCCACTCCTGAATTAGATGATCCTGTGGAATCCGGTTGGATAATCTCTGTAGAGTAGGCGTGCATGTTAATCTTGTGAGTTGCAAACATCACACACCTTACCACTATCTTATCGTGTATTCACTAACTTTAATAGAGCTTGTAAACTACTCCCACAAATTGGGTCTTCTATTCCGAATCCTATCCCTCGAACCATAGCCCCATTTAGGAAAGGCCATGACTTTCGAATTCTTGTATATAATCCCCGAAGCATTCCTTACATCTTTCATGTCTGAAATAAGGGCTTGTGGTAGATTGTTGTTGTCGTAGAGATTGGCCGTGGTTTGATGTTATCTTAGTAACCTACAAATCAAAACTCACCTCGAATATAAATCCATGTGTTTAGTGCATGCTCATGTCACACAATTAGCACCAAAGACACGAAATTTATGCAATATGCAATGTACAATCCAACAAAGTTTGAAAGAAACACTGTAACATCCCGACCTTCCGAATCTACAGGTATGCATTTACAGGGTGTTAAATGCGTTATTATTTATTTAATTATGCCTTTTATTGCTTTTAATATTCTTAATTAATTGATATTACTTGTTTAATTGCTTTTTGAATTTTTGAACGTTTAGGCTCTTTTGTTTGTATTTTGTTTCTTGCGTGCCCTTCTTTGATTCCGACTTTTGTGAATTCTTGATATACGTGACCTATGTGAGTTATTTACGTGTTAGCATGCTCGTTTGGTGTTTCGGGTTTCGTTTGGTGTGGCTTTGGGCTCGTTTTGTTTTTCGGAACCTAGAGGATGGTTAACGAGCATTTAGCGCACCTCGGGTTCCGGGCGGTGTATCTTGAGCTAGGGAATTCGGATTCGAATTCTGGAAGAGGCGTTGGAATCGTGACGAGATTTACAAGCTTTAGAACCTATCCTCACACTTTTCTAAGCCCATTTGGACCCTCAAAAATAGACCGGAACGAGCCTTTGTTGCAAGTTAGCCTCTTTTGTTGACTAGTCTCACTTGTGGGACCCCTAAACCCCAACCTAACCCCTTAACCTTGGTTAATTTGCACCTAACTCAGTATATACCCTCTCTCCCTCTCCCATTTCGTGCAAACCACCCCAAGAAGGAAGAAAAGTTCCCCATGTTGGAAAACATGAATCAGAAAGCAGCGGAAATTTAAAAATTTTCCAACAAAAGGATCTTGGACTCGCAATCGTGTATCCAAATTCGTAGAGATTAGAAACTTACTTTTCTATAATCTTTCTTGAAGCGTTTCAAGCCACCTAAGAATGCTCTTCTCACGGCTTGATCCCCTCTCCTTGGTAAAGCTCGAATCTTCAAAACTTCTAACTTGAAGCTCTCTAGAGATAGTCCACCAACTTGAATACAATCTAACTAGTAAGGATGCTAGTTCTCTAGTTAGTGTTTAGGCTTAACCTAGGGTTTATTTTATCTTGGAGAAAGGATGGTGTTCAACACATGAACCAAAAGAAATCAATCACTCTCTAAGGGAAGCATGAGCTCCCCTGTATATAGGAAAGGAAGGGGTGACCGAAAATCCCTAGTCCTTATGGGCTAAGGATTTTGGTCCCTCTCTCCTATTACTAATTTTGGATATTATTATACTTTATTTATTAATAAATAAATCACTAATTTATCTAATTAATTAATTCGTAATTAATTAAATAGATTATTTTTCTCCAAAATAAGACTTTCTTTTTAATTCAAAATTAAACTAAAGTCTATTAAATAATTAATCACATTAATTATTTAACACTTATATCACATATATATATATACACATGTGAGACACGTGTCAGAAGGACATGTGTCACTCATGTGACCCACACGTGTGGTTTCACACGTGTGGAACCCTCTTGGCCTGATTAACTCGTTTAGTCATTTGAAAGCCTTAACTCATGTAACCAAGTTGTTGTGTGTGACCCTCTAGGTTCTCAATTCAATTAGCGGTGACCCTAATTAATTAATTCACTAATTAATTAATCAGTCCACAGATTAAACGACCATAGTCTAGTAACAGGTGTTTAACCCCTAGTTGAATTGGAATGTTCGGATTCGACAGAACCTTTAAGTCATTGATTCATGTGAGATACAATCCTCCTACTTAATATCTCTCAACCAAGATCTAGGGTAAGGGAATAATCAGAACCCTAATAATCCGGTCTTAAACAAAGTGCATTTCATATCCATTTGATCTCAATCCAAGAAACCCTTTTCTTGATGTCTTGATCTACTGCCTTGGCCAAGGACTCCATATGGCATATGAATGACTTACACAATAAGAGATCACCTTGTAGATACAAGTGTAGGTCCTTTCTTGATTCTCATTCAGTTTCATGAATCACTTGTGTAGCCCCATCATAAGCCTTGAATCAGTTGTCTAAGGTGACACCCTTTAAAGCTTATATCTAAGACTACAGAGTTAACTCATAAAGTGACGTTGAACCTCAAGTCTAAGGATTAATTAATCACATCAATGTCTCGTAAGATATTTCCTAATTTGGAAGTTTCTATTTCCTGAAATAGAAACTTCCTTTCCCATTTAGGAATGTTCTCACATGGGGCACCTCAGTGAACTTACTTATTGAAGTAAGCACCCTCATGTATCACGCACGTATCAACCATACACTTTGCACCTCCATGAAACAAGGTGGTCCTTCTTAAGGGCGTGATCCCACAAGCAAGCCTTAGAGGAGTCAGGTTGACACTCCCACTGTCGGTAGGACTCATCGGCTTGGAGTATTTTACTAATCATGACTTATGTGATATAGGGCTCGTTTCATGAACCATTTCACCTAAATGGTAGAGTCCTAAAGTCATATGGATTAGGAGAGTTCACATACATGCACCGATAAAGTAAACGCATACCAAACAAGAGCATATAAAGAAGTGTTGCCTCAATTCGTTATTTCATTCAAAGATTGTCTATGATTACAATAAGGAAAAGCACAAAGCGGATATACAATCGGCTTTGTAACACCCCGAGCGGAGGGTGCCACATCCCCCGCACCATAGCTCGACACGTGTAACGAAATGAAGACTCCGCACACGTATCAAACTATAGCGAACGGGAGACAAAGCAAAACAAAATCGTAGGCTAGGTGATCTAGACCCTAATACGGAGCGCGCAACAAAATTTAATCAGAAGTGCGGAAGCAACAGGATCCATAAACTCAATCATACATATTAGCAAAACCAACTAAAGCAATTATATATATCATGCTACTTGAATATTTAAATCATAACGCATGCTTTCCATATCGAATCATATTCATATACATAAGCTCTAGATTTAAAGATACACAAAAAGCTGAAGGAGAATACATGAGACTCGAACAACTCGACCCAAGACTCGAAAGACAACCGCCGCCTAGCCAAACTCCCAACCGCGCACTTGCAAAGCTCAAAACAAAAGGGGGAAAAGAAAAGATGCAACGAGGGTCAGTCCTAAAGACGGGTGGAGGGGGGGCTAACACACGCACACGTACGTATAGGTAAGAGCATAGCATATTTAAATCGGAAATATTCATGAACCGGGCGTGGTTTTTGCATTCCAAAAGGTTTTAACCCGTGATACTATATATAAGAAGAAGGAGTTAGGGCCGAAGGCCAAAATCAACCAATTTTAGAAATTGAGAGTCCACCCTCGTTTCACAAACCATAACGGATGCATAAGCATAAACATAAACATAATAACTCGGCGAGTACGAGTTCTATCCCCTTACTCCATAAGCGAAACAAAGCGAAGACAAAGCAAAAGCATAAGTCAATCCAACCTTACTCCGTTTGGGGAAGAGAGAGGGCCCTCTCTACCCCCGCACTTACCTTATCTTATAGTGGTGGAGTCGAGGGATCCTACCCGATCCTGACGGGTTATACCACCTACATGTGAGACCCGCTTTCCCCTCGACCTCCCGAGGATGAGCGAAGCCTCACCTTGGTGGAGAAGTGTCCTGGGGTTACAACCGGCGACCCCGATGGTCATCCCGGGTCTTCCGAACCACACAACTCGGGGCCCAAACTTATCACGCTTAAACACACGCACTCATGGACATATCTTTCAAAGTCCCAAGGCTCGCTAAACAAAACTCACACCAAGCCTTTTTGTGACACCCCACTCGCTCACACGTACAGGTACGCGTCGCGTGTGAGTTTATTTTCCGTAATCTATATGGTTCTTTATTTAATTTGTGACCTTATGTGAATTATGTTCCCTCATTTTATTTTCCTATGTGAACAACTTGAATTATTTGATAAGAACTTGCCCTATTTGAACATATAATGTGAATATATGAAATTTGTGAAATTTGCGATTTATAAATTAGAATCCCGAGTATGTCAACTTTGTGAACTATGTGAATTAGATGATTTTAGGACTTATTTGTATGTATTAACTTGCCTTGGACTTAATTGATTTTAGTATTGGACTCAATTGCACTTTATTTGAATTTTTGGGCCTTTTTGCAAATTGGCCACTCCTGAGTCCTTAATTCGTATCTTGAGCTAGGGAACTCGGATTTGAGTTCCGTCACCTCCATTGGACTCGAATCGACGATTTAGATTCAATGGGACAAGCCTCATCACCTTTTGACTTTGTTTCGACCTCCCGACGATGCAAACTCGCCCTACGTACCTAAAACTCCCCTAAATACCTACTTGGAGGTTAGGCCACTTGTCTCTTTTCCTTGCTTTGACTTTATTACACCCAAGACCCTCCTTTCTCTCCCTTTTTGCTGCCAAAACCGAGCCCTCCCTCAGCCCCAAGAAGATAGGAGAGACTCCATGGAAGGAAACTCCATTTTTGGCCCTTAAGCTCAAGATTTTCATCCTTTCTTGCTCCAATCTTTTAAGGTAAGTTAGGATTCTTGATTCTCTTGTTCTTGTGCTTATTTCTCTCCATGAATTTCATGCTTTGATGTTGAGGATCCTTGTATATGCCAAACTTGATGAATAGTTAGGGTTCTTGGTAGATTTTGGATTCTATGTGCATTCTTTGGCTATTTGGAGTTTGATGGCTTATATGATGACCTAGGAGGCTTATTTCTTGCTTATTTGTGATTCTTGTTGATGGTAGTTGCTTGGGGTAAGATTTACCATTTATGCTCTTTGGGGTTTTTGGGGGAAATACATGAAACTATTGCCTATTTTGCTCTCCTTAGTTTCCGGGTTGAAACTTACATGTTTGGAGCTGATTTAGTATGTTTTTCTTGCATGTATTTGTTGTATATTTGCACCATTTCAAGCCTTGATGTTGATACTTTGGTTTAGGATGGGTTTTCATGGATTTTGGAAGCTTTTTCACGTTTTTTTTAGCCTCTGACCCAAATCCACCGGGGTGGATTTCTGCGTTGAAATTAATCCACCGGGGTGGATTTGAGGCAGAGAGTCTGCCCTAAATCCATGGGGGTGGATTTCCCCTTTGAAAAAAATCCACCGGGGTGGATTTAGGGCAGTGGCTCATTTTTGCTCCAAACTTTGTTTTCTTGTTTTCTTCGCTTGTTTGCTTCTCTCCCACCCCTAATATGATCCCTAAGCTTTACTAACATGAATTATTATGTGTTAATTTGCTTGTCTTGGAATTTTTAATTTATTTGATATGATTTGAACGAGTTATGATTTAATATGTCTTAAGTGATACGTGTAATTCTTTCTTGAATCGTTTATCTACCTTATGCATTTTAAACTCATGAACACTTATATTATGCTATAATATGACACATTATGAGTTTATTTCATATGGTATGAGTTTAATTCTTGAATTCCTTATGTGATCTCTCGTTATTTGCTCCGATATGCCTAAGTATGAATCCATATGATATGCATTACATCCATTTGCATTCGTATGAGTCACTGTGCATCTAAGTGGTTCATGATCGAGTCTAAGTCATGAGTTTATGTTTGTATCTCTCAGATTTGAGTTCGGGAGGTGTTGGTTCCGCCATTTAGCCTCTTCTTGGCCGTCAACGCTCATCCGTGAGCACTTTTGGTAAAAGGTGAGGCTTAGGTTTGTTTTCTTTTTAGTTAATACGACCTACAACCCTACGTGCTCATTTTCAAGCCCGCATGTGACTATACTATTATATTTATATAATAGATACATGTTTATAAGATACGTTTATGATCTTGTTATAAGATTAAATGTTTTGGACTATATGTATGAGCATATGTGAGCTTAAAAATGATTTGCAACAAGGCTATGCTCCAAACCGTGTGTCTTCGTGCAAGCTTTGCTCTTCTTCAACTTGATATGTTTTCGGATGACACGGAGAGGTACGTTAAAAGCATAGGCCGAGTTGCACGGTAAGGTATGCTAAGGTATGTAAGTTTGTTACATTCGAATTGTGTTAAGTTGCGAGTTTTGGTATGTTAAGTCTTGTTCAGATTTACCGGGCCCAGGGAATTGTGGGTAAGGACGCCCGGGACGGCAAGGGCCGTCGGGTTAAGGCTGTGCACGATTCCCATTTGAAGTACACGCGCGACTCTTGGAGGTTGAGGAGGCGTTGTGCTTCAAGCACAATGTGGGTTAGCTACCCCTTGTGCATTGGTAAGAGTAGTGAGGGTTTGCTCCCCGAACTACATGTTGTTGGGGTTGGATTGGTTTATGATTTGTGTTTTCTGTTTTAATATGTATATTAATAATTTGGGGAGTTAGAGTATGACCCGTACTCGTCGGGTATAAGAATTCGTTAAGATATGTTGATTATGAAACGGGATAGGACCTTTCTTGTAAGCTATGTCCGATTATGATATGAATATATATAAGTTTGATTCGAAAATGGTGTTTGGTATGCAAAATCCTATCTCGGTTCATAGTCTTTTATTTAATACGTGCTTTGCTCTATATGTATACGTGTGTGGGTGTGCGTTAGCCCCCCCCCCCCCCCCTCACTCAGTCGGTGGACTGACCCTCTCCTTTCAATTTTTTTCAGTTTCCAGGTTGGTTCGTGCTAGGCGGAGTCGTGAGTTGGTCGGGTTCTAGTCTCCTAGTTCGAGTTGCATTTCATTAGCTTTCGGTCACATTTGTATATCGTTTAGATTTGTTAATCGAATTGTGTATGCATCTCGGGGATTTGATTTATGTATGCTCTTTGAATTATATTTATATATTTTCGGGACAGGGTCCTAGGGCTAGATGAACCCGTTTTTGTGGATTTATCTTCTTGGATTTTGGTGTATGCTTTCGCTTTCTTATATTATGCGCGCTCTGGTATTGTCTTAGCTCTGCCTGGCTTAGCGAGTGTGTGTAGGTTCCCGTTCGCTTAGTTTTGGGCTCATGTATGGATTTCTATTTCATATGTGGGTTCGGGGCTAGGTGCGGGGGATGTGGTGGCTCGTCGCTCCGGGCGCTACATCTTAAAGTGGTATCAAAGCTCCGGGTTGCAAAACCGGAGTTCTAGTGTCGTGTTGAGTCGAGTCTAGGTCCTACAGCGTAGGAAAAACGTGCTAATGTGTGCATTGCATCGAAATATGTGAATTTTCTTGAATTATGTGGTTTAAAATTTCTACTTTCTTTCTATTAATTATAGTTGTTGCATATTTTTCATACGCTAGTTGTTCCATTTACGTGCCATAATCACTCACTAACCGCATGCATTATACCTTTGCCTCCCTTGTGTATTGTAGGTTATCATCTTATAACAAGCAACCGCTCATCTCAACCATCATGGCCCCTAAGTTGGAATTGGGATCAAATAGAGATGAAGGCTCTTCAAGACCGAGACCGCCGAATCATCGCACCAATAATCAATCCACTAAGATAAAGGGTAAAATGGCTCGATTTATTGGAAATGATCTTATGTTCTTATCAAACACGTCGTTTCCCGAAGACCAGATTCCATACAACCATTGTGGAGGACCCAACCATAGTTATAAGAGGTGTTGGAAAAGGTTGGGCAAGTGTACTAGATGTGGCTCCTCCGAACACAAGATTAACGTATGCCCTCACATCTATTCAAGAAGACCGAACGAATCCGAAAGAGTGGCCCAATTTATGGAAGGAATTAGAGAAGACCTTCAAGAAATGGAAACCGGGATCGAGTCTAGAGCTTGGATTGAGAGTACCCGAGAAGCCCTCCGAGTTGAATCCAAGAAATTAAAAGAAAAGAGTCGAGTAGGGAGAATTGGATCGGGAAGTAGCTCGGGGTCAGGATCAAAGAGAGATCGAGAGGACTCTCAAGTGGGGTCCAAGGGAAAGAAGAAATTAAAAGAATCCCCAGCTATGGAACAACCGCCGTGCGCTCATTGTAGAAGAAATTCTCATACTTACGAGAATTGTTGGAAGAGATTGGGGCGATGCTTGGGATGTGGATCGTCAAAGCACAAGTTGGAAGAATGTGAACGGCAAAGGCCAAAGAGACACTCGAGAGGTAATTGCATCCATTGCATGAGCATCCATCCCACATTGTACCTTTGTACTTATTTGTGATGTGTGTTATGTATTGTTATTACTTGTTGTTTTCTTGCTTTATTGGATGATAACGTGATGCATAGCATATGCAAATCTAACCCGACATGCATGAGTTTAATGTTTTCATGATAGCTTATAATTGAGAGAAGTCCCCCTTCGTGAGGGTGAAAACCGGGGTAAGAAGAAAGTGGTGATTTTAAAGATCCGGTTGAAGTTATATCAAGAAGTTGAGGGCTTAATCAAAGGGAGAAGATCGATACACATGAACCTCCTCCTTATCTACTTGATGTAGCAGTTTGGATTTAGAGAGGTAAGGCCTTTTCCAACGATGAATAATCAAGAAAGTGTCGAAATAAGAAGTGGAACCGGGGATAAGTATTTAAACCTAATTCCTAGAAGGGAAACGAATAACTCTCGATTCTAGAGAAACTTTAATCCGATTCCACAAGATTGTCTAAACCAAGAAAAGAGCAAGGGAAAGAATTGAAACACCTTGGATTTTGGGTAAGGAAGAAGTAGTATTGGGAGAATATATAAAGAATCGATCATTACAGTGATTCCAAGTCTATAGAAAAACCAAGATGCGAGAAGTTCTATCTTCAGGATGGATTGGAGTTTACTTTCCAGATCCAAGTGGATTTGGCCGTGTTGTGAAGTTGAATTGGGAGATATAAAGCAACAAATGAAAACGATAAAGAAAGGCCGGCAAAGAGTTTTGGAAGGCAATTGTCTACCCAAGTGCAAGTCAATAGAGGACAAGTCATGCAACCAATTCGAATTTGTACAGAGTAAAATCAAGGGACTTCCATCGAGGTGATAACTAAGTAAAGATTCGAAACAATAGTTGGAGGTCGATTAGTAGGAAGAAGTCAGGATACTAATTCTATGGAAATAGAAGAATTGGATTCAAGAAATCATAATCTCAGACCGTGCAGATATACTAGTTGATGTAAGAAGATTGACAAAGATTTTGAAGACCGTGGGGTTTTAAAGGAATTCGAGAATTATCTGGCCATGGTCCAAAGTCGCCTAGGACATGCTCTTACACCTTTTGGCCGAGCATGGGAAGGGTTAATTCAAAGAGGAGTAGAGAGAAACTTTCAAAACGGCTCGACCAGAGCAACTCCACACCACTACAATGGGATTGTTAGGTGGGACAATGAGAGTCCACCGAGTGGATACGGTGATTAGAACATACAGAGTTGGAGAAAGAAATTGATTATCAAGTTAGGATTCTTCCAAGAAACTTGAGACCGAGATTGTCGAGCTGTGAGCCTTACAACACCAACTTTGGTTACTCACCTAATCATCTAGATGTCAAGAAATTCCAATCAACGTTGAACGGTACATAGATCATTCATGGCATGCGTATCATGCATTCTTGTTTTGCTATTTGGATTATTGCCTTTTGTTCTTGCGTGTATTTATTATATGTTGAGTGCTTACTTGTCCTGAGAGTACGAGAGGGTGGTAAGACGAGGGTCGAGGTTGCAATGGACTTTCAAGGTAACAACATATAGAAGGATGGCCATCTTGGAGGAACTTCCCGAGTTAGAAGGTGCAAGTGGTGAAAGTCCAGTAACTACGCTACTCGTGTAATGCCGAACTCTTGAGTTAGTTTGGAACAAATCAAACGGTGGGTGATGAATCAAATTTGGACCCTCCTACCGTGCGAGATGTTTGACTTGCGCCTAGCCCGGATCAAGCGGTGAGGAATTACTCCATCAAGACTTCAAGAGTTGATCAAACCCCATTTGTGTTGGAAGACCTTACCGAGCTAACCCTTGTCGGGACGTCAAGAACCTCGAACTTGGGTGAATACGGAAGTTATTCGAGCTTGAAACTCGAGCAGTAGAACCTGGGGACCAGGTTCTCTTAAGGGGGGAAGATTGTGACACCCCACTCGCTCACACGTACAGGTACGCGTCGCGTGTGAGTTTATTTTCCGTAATCTATATGATTCTTTATTTAATTTGTGACCTTATGTGAATTATGTTCCCTCATTTTATTTTCCTATGTGAACAACTTGAATTATTTGATAAGAACTTGCCCTATTTGAACATATAATATGAATATATGCAATTTGTGAAATTTGCGATTTATAAATTAGAATCCCGAGTATGTCAACTTTGTGAACTATGTGAATTAGATGATTTTAGGACTTATTTGTATGTATTAACTTGCCTTGGACTTAATTGATTTTAGTATTGGACTCAATTGCACTTTATTTGAATTTTTGGGCCTTTTTGCAAATTGGCCACTCCTGAGTCCTTAATTCGTATCTTGAGCTAGGGAACTCGGATTTGAGTTCCGTCACCTCCATTGGACTCGAATCGACGATTTGGATTCAATGGGACAAGCCTCATCACCTTTTGACTTTGTTTCGACCTCCCGACGATGCAAACTCGCCCTACGTACCTAAAACTCCCCTAAATACCTACTTGGAGGTTAGGCCACTTGTCTCTTTTCCTTGCTTTGACTTTATTACACCCAAGACCCTCCTTTCTCTCCCTTTTTGCTGCCAAAACCGAGCCCTCCCTCAGCCCCAAGAAGATAGGAGAGACTCCATGGAAGGAAACTCCATTTTTGGCCCTTAAGCTCAAGATTTTCATCCTTTCTTGCTCCAATCTTTTAAGGTAAGTTAGGATTCTTGATTCTCTTGTTCTTGTGCTTATTTCTCTCCATGAATTTCATGCTTTGATGTTGAGGATCCTTGTATATGCCAAACTTGATGAATAGTTAGGGTTCTTGGTAGATTTTGGATTCTATGTGCATTCTTTGGCTATTTGGAGTTTGATGGCTTATATGATGACCTAGGAGGCTTATTTCTTGCTTATTTGTGATTCTTGTTGATGGTAGTTGCTTGGGGTAAGATTTACCATTTATGCTCTTTGGGGTTTTTGGGGGAAATACATGAAACTATTGCCTATTTTGCTCTCCTTAGTTTCCGGGTTGAAACTTACATGTTTGGAGCTGATTTAGTATGTTTTTCTTGCATGTATTTGTTGTATATTTGCACCATTTCAAGCCTTGATGTTGATACTTTGGTTTAGGATGGGTTTTCATGGATTTTGGAAGCTTTTTCACGTTTTTTTTAGCCTCTGACCCAAATCCACCGGGGTGGATTTCTGCGTTGAAATTAATCCACCGGGGTGGATTTGAGGCAGAGAGTCTGCCCTAAATCCATGGGGGTGGATTTCCCCTTTGAAAAAAATCCACCGGGGTGGATTTAGGGCAGTGGCTCATTTTTGCTCCAAACTTTGTTTTCTTGTTTTCTTCGCTTGTTTGCTTCTCTCCCACCCCTAATATGATCCCTAAGCTTTACTAACATGAATTATTATGTGTTAATTTGCTTGTCTTGGAATTTTTAATTTATTTGATATGATTTGAACGAGTTATGATTTAATATGTCTTAAGTGATACGTGTAATTCTTTCTTGAATCGTTTATCTACCTTATGCATTTTAAACTCATGAACACTTATATTATGCTATAATATGACACATTATGAGTTTATTTCATATGGTATGAGTTTAATTCTTGAATTCCTTATGTGATCTCTCGTTATTTGCTCCGATATGCCTAAGTATGAATCCATATGATATGCATTACATCCATTTGCATTTGTATGAGTCGCCGTGCATCTAAGTGGTTCATGATCGAGTCTAAGTCATGAGTTTATGTTTGTATGTCTCAGATTTGAGTTCGGGAGGTGTTGGTTCCGCCATTTATCCTCTTCTTGGCCGTCAACGCTCATCCGTGAGCACTTTTGGTAAAAGGTGAGGCTTAGGTTTGTTTTCTTTTTAGTTAATACGACCTACAACCCTACGTGCTCATTTTCAAGCCCACATGTGACTATACTATTATATTTATATAATAGATACGTGTTTATAAGATACGTTTATGATCTTGTTATAAGATTAAATGTTTTGGACTATATGTATGAGCATATGTGAGCTTAAAAATGATTTGCAACAAGGCTATGCTCCAAACCGTGTGTCTTCGTGCAAGCTTTGCTCTTCTTCAAATTGATATGTTTTCGGATGACACGGAGAGGTATGTTAAAAGCATAGGCCGAGTTGTACGGTAAGGTATGCTAAGGTATGTAAGTTTGTTACATTCTAATTATGTTAAGTTGCGAGTTTTGGTATGTTAAGTCTTGTTCAGATTTACCGGGCCCAGGGAATTGTGGGTAAGGACGCCCGGGACGGCAAGGGCCGTCGGGTTAAGCCTGTGCACGATTCCCATTTGAAGTACACGCGCGACTCTTGGAGGTTGAGGAGGCGTTGTGCTTCAAGCACAATGTGGGTTAGCTACCCCTTGTGCATTGGTAAGAGTAGTGAGGGTTTGCTCCCCGAACTACATGTTGTTGGGGTTGGATTGGTTTATGATTTGTGTTTTCTGTTTTAATACGTATATTAATAATTTGGGGAGTTAGAGTATGACCCGTACTCGCCGGGTATAAGAATTCGTTAAGATATGTTGATTATGAAACGGGATAGGACCTTTCTTGTAAGCTATGTCCGATTATGATATGAATATATATAAGTTTGATTCGAAAATGGTGTTTGGTATGCAAAATCCTATCCCGGTTCATAGTCTTTTATTTAATACGTGCTTTGCTCTATATGTATACGTGTGTGGGTGTGCGTTAGCCCCTCCCCCCCCCTCACTCAGTCGGTGGACTGACCCTCTCCTTTCAATTTTTTTCAGTTTCCAGGTTGGTTCGTGCTAGGCGGAGTCGTGAGTTGGTCGGGTTCTAGTCTCCTAGTTCGAGTTGCATTTCATTAGCTTTCGGTCACATTTGTATATCGTTTAGATTTGTTAATCGAATTGTATATGCATCTCGGGGATTTGATTTATGTATGCTCTTTGAATTATATTTATATATTTTCGGGACAGGCTCCTAGGGCTAGATGAACCCGTTTTTGTGGATTTATCTTCTTGGATTTTGGTGTATGCTTTCGCTTTCTTATATTATGCGCGCTCTGGTATTGTCTTAGCTCCGCCTCGCTTAGCGAGTGTGTGTAGGTTCCCGTTCGCTTAGTTTTGGGCTCATGTATGGATTTCTATTTCATATGTGGGTTCGGGGCTAGGTGCGTGGGATGTGGTGGCTCGTCGCTCCGGGCGCTACACTTTTTGAAAACGAACTAACAAAATATAGCTTATATACATATAAAAGCATTTTCAATGGATTTCATAGCAAATGGGCCAATTCCCGTAAAATATATACCAAACACTTATCTATATATATTTAGGTATATTGATATCTCGCATGCGGGCTTAAATTACAAGTAGGGTTGTAGGTCATTTTAGCTAAAAGGAAAGAAAACCTCACCTCCGAGGAGCAACGGAAACAAAAGGAGCAAACGGACGTCTAAAGACCACCTCTCCAACCAAGGAATGAACCTAAGAACAAAGAGACAACAAGAGACATACTTAAACTCAAAATGAACTAATTAGACGCTCGACAAATGCATATGTATGCAAGTGATGGAAAAGAAGTAACAAGATATAACACGTTAAGCGTTTAAGTTCATGTATGTACCCAAGAGTCGAATCATAAGAACGAGGCAAGAACTAAAGCATAATATGTCAAATATATTCATAGTATATCATATTATAGCATATCAAAAGTATTCGTGAGGTTAAAGTTCATATAAAAGGCAAAGAATCACTTTAGGCACATAAGAGCATATGAGTTCAAAATTAAAAAACGAGCATTCAAATTAAACTATAAATTTAATACAATACACATAACACATAATATATCAAGTTAACATTACATACGAGGCATAGATGGAGCGAGAAGAAATTAAAACACGAAATAAAATCACACAAGCAATACAAAAATCAACACGTGAAAAAGAGTTTTATTAAATCCAAGAATTAGCAATTAAAGACAACATACATATATTATAACATATTATAATAAGTCCATATTAATTGCAACACAAGTATTACAATATATAATCATAGCATGGGTTATCAACACAAAACAAACAACTTTGAAAGCATGAAGGCAATAAGGTACGTAGCATACATCTCCTCTCCATGCACGTTTGCAACCGCTGCAAAGTTATCAACGAAAATTCAATTTAAAAGTTAGGACACGGCCGTGTCCCAGTTTTTGTAAAATTAGCTGCCAAGGTCGAGAACACAACACGGCCGTGTCCATTTTTCAAAGGAATCGGACTCGGCCGTGTTGGCCGTCTCCTTCACGAATCAAAACAGTAACAACAGCATTTCGGCATGGAGGGGAGCAGGGGAAGGTCCAGCCATGACTTATGCATAATAAGAACGAACCAAGACAACAAGGAAAGCAAGGAAATGCAGCAAATCGAGCCATTAACCGAGCAAACAACTGGCAAGACAAGAAATCCCTAATTAAACATAAAAGCTTCCAAAACTCAAATATTCAGAAATGGTGGAGCCTCAATCTCGGTTCATACACAAAATACAAGGTAAGGAATAGATCAATCATACAAAAAGGGTCACATAGCACTTCACGGATCAAGAATTGGATCAAAAACGAGCAAGATATCAAGGAATAAACACAAACCCGCTACTATTCACATGATCACCCAAATCAGCCCCAAAACTCCATGAATGCAAGCAAAATGGTACTCAAATGAAAGGGGAGAAGATGTACATCAAGAATATGTGCTTACCTCTTCAATTTGATGAAGAATCAAGTTCGAACGAGCTCAAAATCCGGCTTGGGTGAATAGTGACGGGAATTTCTTTCTCTCTTCCTTCTCTCCTGCTCTTTCTCGGTTCTCCCAGGGTTTGAAGGCTGAAATGAGCAAGTGGGATGGTAGGTGGGTGAGTTAGGGAAATATAGGTTCAAGAATCGGGTCAAACGGAGTTAAAACGAATAAATTACGAGCAAAACGGTAAAGGGTGGTAAATCTGCTCGAGAATCACGTTTCGGGCGAAATTCGAAGGATCAAACGGGCTTAAAAAAATACAAGGCTAGGTTCCTTAGCTCCCATTCTTCGTTACGAGTCCGTCTCCACTTCCGGAATTCGAATCCGAATTCCCGAGCTCAAGATATAATTTCCGGAACACAAGGCGCGCTAAAACTAGTTAGGCCCTCTTGTCCCTAACAAATAAAATATGGTGTGTTACCATATCAAACAAGCCCGAAACTTAAAATGAGCACATAAATGAATTCATAACACATATATTTCATGCATATCAAATTTTCACAAAATTTCGAAATGAGCTGGAACTTAAACGAATCAAAAACAAGTTTAAAAACTTAAAAACGTTTAATTGTTCAAATTTATAAATATAACAATTAATTCAAATAAATTCAAATAATCACATAATTATTAAAATAACACGTATTTGAATAATTAAATTAATTTAAATGCGCATATAACACTCTCGACACAACGTTCCTGTACGGGCGTACGCGCGGGATGTTACAGGCTTTCTAGGGCACTATTCCTAACAATCTACCACTTGACTGTCAAAGTCATTCTAAAGCTACTCCAAGTCCCATCTTCTGAAGATGACCTTGGAAAGCTTCTCGACTAAGGGGTTTAGTAAGTTGATCTGCCACGTTCTCTGTTGATGCGACCCTCTCAATTTGCACATCTCCTCTTTTGATAATATCACGGATTAGGTGATACTTCCTCATAATGTGCTTGGTCCATTGGTGAGATCTTGGTTCTCTTGCTTGAGCAACCGCCCCAGTGTTGTCACAAAATACAGTAATGGGGTCTTTCATGCTAGGAACAACATTCAACTCGTGAATGAAGTTTCTAATCCAAACACCTTCCTTAGCTGCATCATTTGCAGCTAAGTATTCGGCCTCAGTGGTCGAATCTGTAGTGGTCGTTTGCTTGGAACTCTTCCAACTCACTGCTCCGCCGTTTAGGCAGAAAATGTATCCTGACATTGACTTAAAATCATCTAAGTCAGATGCAAAGCTTGCATAGCAGTATCCTTCGACAGTAAGATCTTTATGACATCCGTAAACTAAGAATAAATCTTTAGTACTTTTCAAGTACTTAAGAATATTCTTCACGGCAGCCCAGTGACCACCTCCAGGGTCAGATTGGAAACGACTTATTACACTAAGTACATAAGCCACATTCGGTCGAGTACATAACATTGCATACATTATGCTACCTATTGCTGATGCATAAGGTGTATGAGTCATTCTTTCCATTTCAAGGTTAGTCTTAGGACACATCTTCTTAGAAAGACATGTTCCTACACTCATAGGAAGGTTCTTAACCTTTGCTGACTCCATATTGAATCTCTTCAATACTTTGTCAATGTACATCGACTGTGATAGTCCTATTAACCTTCTAGATCTATCTGGATAGATTTTAATTCCAAGGATATAGGACACATCACCAAGATCTTTCATATCGAATTGGTTCGATAACCATAACTTAGTTACTTCCATGTCATCCTTCGAATTCCCAATAAGAAGAATGTCATCAACATAAAGTACTAAGAATTGAACTGAGGTCTCCAATTCCTTTCTATACACACATGATTCATTCGAAATTTGAATGAATCCAAACGCTTTGACTGATTCATCAAATCGAATGTTCCAATTCCTAGAAGCCTGTTTCAATCCATAGATTGATCTTTGGAGTTTGCCAACCTTTTGCTCACTCCCATTGAATGTGAAACCTATAGGTTGCTCCATATAAATGTCTTTATCAATGTCACCATTGAGAAAGGCAGTTTTCACATCCATTTGCCATATCTCATAGTCATAATATGCAGCAATGGCAAGCATGATCCGAATAGACTTTTGTATTGCAACTGGTGAAAAGGTTTCATCAAAGTCCACGCCGGGTCTTTGAGTGAATCCTTTTGCAAGCAGTCTTGCTTTGTGGGTTGCAATGCTTCCATCAACTCCAAGCTTTCTCTTAAAGATCCATTTGCAACCTATGGGTTTGACCCCATCGGGCAAATCTACCAAGGTCCAAACTTGGTTGGAGTTCATGGAATCCATTTCGGATTTCATGGCGTCTATCCACTGTTCAGAGTCAGAATCTGAAAGTGCCTCCTCATATGATAAAGGATCATTATCCTTTTGAGAGATTTCATGGAAGAATCCATACCATCTCTCCGGCTATCTAGGAGTACGTTCAGAACGCCTTAGAGGAGGATTTACATGTGTATCGAAATTCGTGATTGGTTGTAGTTGATCAGAAGGGGACGTTTCTTCAGTGGGTGGCATGGGGTCACTTTGTACTTCCTCTAATTCTATAATCTTGCCTTTCTTTTCTTTAAGGAACGGTTCCTCAAGAAAAGTAGCATTTCTGGAAACAAACAACTTTTCCTTAGATTGATCATAGAAGTAGTATCCTATGGATTCCTTAGGATAACTTACAAAGTAGCATAAGTTAGAACGAGATTCTAACTTATCTCCCACTGTCCTCTTCACATAAGCAGGACAACCCCAAATTCTTAAGTAAGAATAACTAGGGAATTTACCATGCCATATTTCATAGGGCGTTTTAGGGACTGACTTAGAGGGAACTAGATTCAAAATCTTTGCTGCACTTTCTAGGGCATAACCCCAGAAAGTAGGTGGTAAGTCAGTGAAACTCATCATGGAACGAACCATATCAAGTAGAGTTCGATTCCTTCTCTCAGAAACTCCATTAAGCTGAGGAGTTCTCGTAGGAGTCCACTGAGAGATAATCCCATTATCTTTGAGATGATTAAGGAATTCTTCACTAACATACTCACCTCCTCGATCAGATCGAAGTGCTTTGATCTTGTGACCAGTTGGGTTCTCAATCACCTTTTGAAATTCTAGGAATTTCTCAAAAGCTTCAGATTTATACTTCATTAAGTATACATAACCATACCGACTAAAGTTATCAGTAAAGGTTATAAAATACTGATGATTGTTTCTTGTGTTTACACTAAGCAGTCCACAAACATCAGTATGGATCAAATCCAAGGCCTTAGTGGCATGTTCCACAGTCCCTTTAAAAGGAATTTTGGACATCTTTCCCTTGAGACAGGATTCACAAGAAGTCAACTCTTTGAGATCATTTTCAGAGAATGATCCTAAAGTGTTTATCTTGCTAATTCTGTTCTTGGAAATGTGCCCTAATCTAGCGTGCCATAAGGGAGCTGAAACTTTGTCATCTCTCTTACGTTTAGTTTCTCGTTGTATATTCATTGATATTCTGAGTTAGATAAAGTCTATGTAGCACCCACAAGTAGGGCCACATCCCCCGCACCATAATCCAAACCCGAATACGAAATGGATTGTCCGTACCCGAATCCGAATCATAGCGAACGAGAGACCAAACATACACTCTAGGCTAGGCGGAGCTAAACAACCAGAATCAGAGTGCGCGGAAGCAATAAAATAAACAACAAGTAGAATACCACCGCATTGATATGTATAGGTACCATCACATACTTATTCATATAATATTTACATATAGGTACCAACATATAACTTGTACAAAAGCCATCCCGGCTCAAGCAAAATAATAAGGAAGTATCTATCAGCCAAACTATACAAATACAAAATAATAAAGTGCAAGTATGTAAATGCACCTAACGAGACCTAGACCGATAAGTGCATAAAGAAGACACACTTCTCCGCCTAGCTCACGCTCCAAAACCTGCAACTAAAAGAGTAAATGAGGAGTCAGTCAACTGACTGAGTGAGGGGGCTAACGCACACTCACACCCTATATATATAAAGCAAAGCACATAGCAAAGGGTGGCATTATGAACCGGAATAGGTTTTTCAAACTAAAACTTTCAAAACAATTACATATACTCTAGAAGATCTTTCACAACTCTATCCCGATTCATACTTCCCAAACATAACATATCACAATGCTCGGCGAGAACGAGCTTCCAATCTTTACTCCTCAGAGCAAACAAAACAGAAATCATAACACATCAACCTCTACTCCATTGATGGAAGAGCCACCGGCGGCCCTAACCATCAATACGTATACAGACTCACGAGGGGTAGCGAACCCACATCGTGCCCTCCCCGGTTTTTACGCCGAAGGCATCAAAATAGCACAGCTTCCCTAACTCCCGGGGGTCGCGTGTGATATATCGGATGGAGACTACGGACAGGCTTAACCTCGACTGCCCAAACCATCCCGAGGGCTCCTTACCCGTAGCTCCTTGGATCCACAAACACAAATCATATCATATGCCAAATCTTTCATGGCCATCTCGCTAACGGAAAGATAAAGACTTTTCCAAAACTTAGCTTATATATGCTTACTTAGTATCTTTCCCAAAACAAAGTTGTTCACAAGGTCATTAATATATTCTAATCAACACATACATATCTACATATATAATATATAGTCACATGCACGGCTTGAAAACATCACATAAGGCTTTAGGTCACTTAACTAACAAAAGTCCTAAACCTCACCTTGTGCGTAACAAAAAACGAGTAGACGTGAACAACCTATGCCTCGGGCTCGTCAATTGGAACCTCCTCTGAAAAGAAAACACGAAAGCCCAAGACTTAGACTCTATATGAACCAAAGAAGACGCCCGGCCAAATGCATGATTCATGATCACATATAAAATATTGCAATTAGGTCATATAATTCACAAATTATAGCACAACATAATTATTTACAATTTATTAAGCAACAAAAATCAAGTTATAATGATTAACATGCGAAAGAATAACAAATAAAGTCATAAAAAGGCATAACTTAAGAAAAAAGAAGCAATGGCAGCTCCCAGGTTTCGCGAAAGGGTGGGAATGGCCCTTTCACTGTAGGGAACGGCCGTTCCCACACTCGCTCAAAGTTTCTGGAAGATGGGAACGGCCGTTCCCAGTTTGTACTGGGGACGGGAAGGGCCGTTCCAAAAAATCCCAAACTCTCCCCGCGCGTCTGTAATGTTGAACTAAAAATGGTTTTGGCTATGGGAACGACCGTTCCCATTCTCGGCAATGAATTAGTAAAATGGCCCGGAAGGGCCGTTCCCAGTTTATAACTAGGGCGAGAACGGCCGTTCCGGCCTGGTTCGAAAATCTGAAGCAGAGGCAGACGAACACAACAACAGGGGAGCTCCATTTTTGTGCCAAAATGGCCAAAATCCAATACCAAAAAGTTGCCACAACTTCTCAAATTGCACAATTAATTCATATAAATCATGTTTGACATAAAAGCACTTAAATAGCTCAAGAAAAACGGAATTTAAAAGCATGCTCCAAGGATACAAAAATCAAGCTAAAATCTTGATCATCAATAAATGCTCAACTACCAAGGGAAGATATGCAATAAATGTAACACATACAACATAAACAACTCATATAAGAAGCTAGAATTCAATAACATCAAGCAAAGAACAAGTATTCAACAAAAACACCAAACCTTTACTATTCACGTAGGGAAGCCAAGGCATATAAAACTCACTCTAAACTCAGAATTTAAACCATAAAAACGACAAGCAAGACGAGGGGACTCCGAAACATACTTAAGTTCGAGAAAAGATGAAGAAACGAGAGAGATCTTGGCTTGAGAAGGATGGAGATCAGCTTGGGGTTTTTCTTCTTCCTTGGCTTAAGAGCTGCTGTTGTTACGTGAAATGAGGGAGGAGAAAAATGGTTCAGCCTTTAAGGCTGGACCGGTCGGTTCAAGGGTTCGGTTCAAGGCTTTCCGGTTCGAGTTGGTTCGGTTCAACAAATACGGGTTCAAATAAGGCAAACTCACATAATTCACATACGCAATTAGTTCAAGAAATTCATATAAGTTCAAATAATTCATAAAAGTCATATACAATTAATGTAAAACACAAATAATATTAAACCACATAATTTACCTGTACCGACTGTGAGTCAGGGTGTCACAACCTCTCCCCCTTCGGAGAACCTGGTCCCCAGGTTCACTGTCTGACCTGAGAACAACTCCGGGTACAACTGTCTCATCTTCTCCTCAGTCTCCCAAGTAGACTCTTCGGATTTCTGATCTCTCCACAGAACTCGGACCAAGGGAATCTGTTTATTCCTCAACACTTGCATCTTCCGGTCTTGAATCTCAACCGGGTGCCTTACTATCGTCAAATCCATCTCAAGCTGTACCTCTTCAACAGGGAGAATAGTTGATTCCTCGGGATAATATTTCCTGAGGTGCGAAGCATGAAACACATTATGTATCCCGGTCAATCTAGGCGGTAGGTCCAACCTATACGCCACTTCCCCAATTCTCTCAAGGATTTCAAAAGGTCCAAGGTATCTCAGGTTAAGCTTCCCACCTCGACCTATTCGAGAAAATCCCTTTCTCGGAGATGATTTCAAGAAAACCTTATCTCCTACTTCAAACTCAAGGGGTCTTCTCCTCTTATCTGCATAGCTCTTCTGACGATCCTAAGCTGCCTTCAATCTCTGCTGAATGAACTTAACCTTGGCAGTGGTCTTATCCATTCTCTCTCGAGGTGTTGCTCTTTTGAGCTTATTCTCCTCTGTCCACCGCCACTCCTCCATATCCCAAAATAGAGGCGATCTACACTTCCTTCCATAGAGTGCCTCATAGGGAGCCATACCAATAGAGGCCTAATAACTATTGTTATAGGCAAACTCAACCAGAGCTAAATGTTTGTCCCACTTTTTCTTGAAATCCAAAGCACACGCTCGTTACAAATCCTCCAAATACTTAATCAATCTCTATGACTGTCCATCCGTTTGAGGATGAAAAGCGGTGCTGAAATTAAGCCTCGTACCCAATCTACTCTGAAGATCCTGCCAAAACTTAGCTGTGAACCTCGGATCACGATCCGAAACAATACTAGCAGGCGCTCCATGAAGTCTCACAATCTCATCACAATACAACTCTGCCAACTTCGGGGTCTTGTAGGATATTTTCACCTTGAGAAAATGAGCAGACTGTTGGAAAACACGAATCAGAAAGCAGCGGAATTTAAAAAATTTTCCCAATAAAAGGATCTTGGACTCGCAATCGTGTAACCAAATTCGTAGAGATAGAAAACTTACTTTTCTTTTATTCTTTCTTGAAGCGTTTCAAGCTACCCAAGAACGCTCTTCTCGCGGCTTGATCCCCTCTCCTTGGTAAAGCTCGAATCTTCAAACTTCTAACTTGAAGTCTCTAGAGAAAGTCCACCAACTTGATCACAATCTAACTAGTAAGGATGCTAGTTCTCTAGTTAGTGTTTAGGCTTAACCTAGGGTTTATTTGATCTTGGAGAAAGGATGGTGTTCAACACATGAACCAAAAGAATTGCCAATTAGCTCTAAAGGGGAGCATGAGCTCCCCTATATATAGGTAAGGGGAGGGACGGCCGAACCCAATCCTTGTTGGGCAAGGATTTGGTCCCTCTCTCTCCTATTACTTGATCGTCAAGTATTTTCCAACTTTGACTTTGAATTCTAATTCAAATCAACTTTCAAGAGAGCTAAAAATATCCAAACTATTTTTGGATAATTTTATACTTTATTTATTTAAAATAAATAACTTATTTTATCTAATTAATTAATTCATAATTAATTAACTAGATTATTTTTCTCCAAAATTAGACTTTCTTTTTAATTCAAAATTAAACCAAAGTCTATTAAATAATTAACACATTTAATTATTTAATATATATATACAATATATATATATACACACACGTGTTGTGACACGTGTCACTCACGTGAGCCACACGTGTGGTTTCACACGTGTGGAACCCTCTAGGCCCGATTAACTCGTTTAATCATTTTTAAGCCTTAAATCATGTAACCAAGCTGTTGTGTGTGACCCTCTAGGTTCTCAATTCAATTAGCAGTGACCCCAATCAATTAATTCACTAATTAATTAATCAGTCCACAGATTAAACGACCATAGTCTAGCAACACGTGTTTAACCCCTAGCTGAGTTGGAATGTTCGGATTCGACAGAACCTTTAAGTTATTGATTCATGTGAGATACAATCCTCCTACTTACTATCTCTCAACCAAGATCTAGGGCAAGGGAATAATCAGAACCCTAATAATCCGGTCTTAAAGCTAAGTGCATTTCATATCCATTTGATCTCAATCCAAGAAACCCTTTTCTTGATGTCTTGATCTACTGCCTTGGCCAAGGACTCCATATGGCATATGAATGACTTACACAATAAGAGATCACCTTGCAAATGCAAGTGTAGGTCCTTTCTTGATTCTCATTCACTTTCATGAATCACTTGTGCAGCCCCAGCATAAGCCTTGAATAAGTTGTCTAAGGCGACACCCTTTAAAGCTTATACCTAAGACTACAGAGTTAACTCATAAAGTGACAAGGAACCTCAAGTCTAAGGATCAATTAATCACATCAATGACTCGTGAGATATTTCCTAATCTGGAAGTTTCCATTTCCTGAAATAGAAACTTCCTTTCCCATTCAGGAATGTTCTCACACGGGGCACCTCAGTGGACTTACTTATTAAAGTAAGCACCCTCATGTATCACGCACGTATCAACTATACACTTTGCACCTCCATGAAACAAGGTGGTCCTTCTTAAGGGCGTGATCCCACAAGCAAGCCTTAGAGGAGTCAGGTTGACACTCCCACTGTCTGTAGGACTCATCGACTTGGAGTATTTTACTAATCATGACTTATGTGATATAGGGCTCGTTTCATGAACTATTTCACCTAAATGGTAGAGTCCTAAAGTCATCAGGATTAGGGGAGTTCTCATACATGCACAGCTAAAGTAAACGCATACCAAACAAGAGCATATAAAGAAGTGTTGCCTCAATTCGTTATTTCATTCAAAGATTGTTTGTGATTACAATAAGGAAAAGCACAAAGCGGATATACAATCGGCTTTCTAGGGCACTATTCCTAACACAAACTTGGTCAATCGGTCGACTATCACCCAAATTCCATCATAATCTCCTATTGATCTCGGCAAGTCGGACACGAAGTCCATAGTCACTTACTCCCACTTCCATTCAGGAATCGGAAGTGGTTGGAGGGTTCCTCCCGGTTCCTGATGTTCCGCCTTCACCACTTGACACGTGAGACATCGCTTCACAAAGTTTGCGACATCTCTCTTCATGCCATTCCACCAGAAGAATTCCTTGAAATCTCGGTACATTTTAGTACCACCGGGGTGAATGGAATATCCAGAACGGTGTCCTTCCTCAAGTATTAACCTCTTGAGGTCTTTAGGGACACAAACTCTGGTCTTGAACCTGAACAAACCGGAATCATCGAACCCAAACTTCATCCCGGGGTCTATCCTAGACCGAACTACTAATCTCTGAATCTCTGTATCCGAAGCCTGAGAATCCAATAACCTCTGTTTCAAATCCGGCTGAACTGTGATATTAGCTAACCGAGCCACCGATACCACGACTATCGAACCCTGTCCTGAAGACTCTGCACTCAAACCTGAAACACTTGCTTTCCTGCTCAAAGCATCTGCCACGACATTAGCCTTGCCCGGATGATACTGAATCGTGCAGTCATAATCCTCTAAGAATTCCATCTAACGCCTCTGTCTATTATTAAGCTCCTTCTGAGTAAAAAGATACTTGAGGCTCTTATGATCTGTGAATATCTCAAAAGTAGTCCCATAGAGGTAATGACGCCACTTCCTCAAAACAAACACAACCGCTGCAAGCTCAAGATCATGAGTGGGGTAGTTCTTCTCGTGTTCCTTCAACTTCCTAGAAGCATAGGCCACCACTCGGCCATTTTGCATCAACACACATCCGAGTCCTTCCTTAGAAGCATTTGCAAAAACTGAATAGCCCTCGGATCCCTCGGGTAGGGTAAGAACTGGTGCCGAAGTTAGTCTTTCCTTCAAAGCCTGGAAACTTCTCTCGTACCCATCATCCCACTCATATTTTACCTCCTTCTTGGTTAACCGAGTCAACGGGCACGCAATTTTGGAGAAATCCTTCACAAATCTCCTATAGTAACCCGCTAACCCGAGAAAACTTCTTACCTCGGAGGCGTTCTTCGGTCGTTCCCACTGAGCCACGGTCTCAATCTTAGAGGGATCAACTTCAATTCCTTCACCTGAAATTATGTGACCCAGAAATGCCACCCTATCGAGCCAGAACTTGCACTTGCTAAATTTGGCATAAAGCTTGTGCTCTCTAAGTGTCTCCAAGACAATCCTGAGGTGAGATGCGTGCTCTTCTGCAGACTTAGAATACACCAAAATGTCGTCTATGAAAATCACCACAAACTTGTCAAGAAACTGTCTAAACACTCGGTGCATCATATCCATGATCACGGCTGGAGCGTTAGTCAACCCAAACGGCATCACCACAAACTCGAAGTGTCCATATCGGGTGTTGAACAGAGCCTTAGCGATATCCTCCTCCCAGATGCGAAGTTGGTAATATCCCTGCCTCAAATCTAACTTAGAGTACACCTGCGATCCTTGCAAGGTATCAAACAACTCTTCGATATGAGGTAAAGGATATTTATTCTTCACTGTCATCCGGTTCAACTCGCGGTAATCTATACACATCCTCAAAGTCCCATCCTTCTTCTTCACAAACAACACGGGAGCACCCCACGGGGATGTACTCGGACGGATGTAACCGCAAGTCAAAAGCTCATCCAGCTGAGTTTTCAGCTCATTCAACTCAACAGGAGCCATCCGATACGGGGTCTTAGAGAAAGACTCAGCTCCAGGATAAAGGTCGACCACAAACTCAATGTCCCTATCAGGTGGTAACGAACCCAAACTCTCAGGGAATACATCGGGAAACTCACTCACGACCTCCGTCTCCTTAAGTTTGGCCTGATCCTTCGGTTTATTCAGAAGGTAAGCCATAAAACCTGTCGCGCCGTCCCGGAGGAGCTTACTTGCTTCCATAAAAGACACAAATGGGCTGGACTTCAACCTCTCACCCGTAAAAACCACGGATCCCAACGAAACTTTCTTCTCATGACAATCCAACTGAGCTCGGTATCTGAAAAGAAAATCTATACCAAGAATAACCTCATACTTCTTCAACGGTAGAACTATCAAATCTGCAGGAAAAACTCGGCCCTCAAACAACACCGGACACTCCCGAAACACCCTGTCAGCTTCCAAAGATCCTCCGAAAGGAGTGTTCACCACATACACATGCGCAGATAATTCATCAAGTAAAGGCAAAGAAGCAACAATATCCCGGGAAATAAATGAATGCGTAGCCCCGGGGTCAAACAATGTATGTAGTGATATGCCATGAATGATTATTGTACCTTCTATCACGGCAGTCGGGTCGACATCGGCAGCTTCTTCCTCTCCCTCCAAAGCATACACACGAGCCTGCACAACGCCTCCTATTCGGGCAAGCATCAATCAAGTGATCAAAAGACCCGCACGCATAGCATTTACCCAGAAGCTTCCAACACCTCTCCACTGGATGTCTTCCCTGGCAATGAGCACAAACAGGTGGTCCTTGAGCTGGAGCCGGTCGAGCTGGAACAACAGGAGGTGCCACGGGTCCGGTAATACGGGGCTTTTTGTTCCCTAAGCCTTGGGGATGAAAAACCGGTGGAATACGAGCTCGTTGAGCATAAGAAACGGGCCTCTTACCCGATCCAGATCCGGATCCCAATCCTAGAGTCGAAGAGAAAGGTGGAGGCTTTAACCGAGCCATTTGTTGGAAAACACGAATCAGAAAGCAGTGGAATTTAAAAAATTTTCCAACAAAAGGATCTTGGACTCGCAATCGTGTATCCAAATTCGCAGAGTTAAGAAACTTACTTTTCTTTTATTCTTTCTTGAAGCGTTTCAAGCCACCCAAGAACGCTCTTCTCGCGGCTTGATCCCCTCTCCTTGGTAAAGCTCGAATCTTCAAACTTCTAACTTGAAGCTCTCTAGAGATAGTCCACCAACTTGATCACAATCTAACTAGTAAGGATGCTAGTTCTCTAGTTAGTGTTTAGGCTTAACCTAGGGTTTATTTGATCTTGGAGAAAGGAAGGTGTTCAACACATGAACCAAAAGAATTGCCAAATTACATGCTCCCCTATATATAGGTAAAGGGAGGGACGGCCGAACCCAATTGAGACGAATCAGAAACACGATTAACGAGGTGGCTCTGATACCACTTGTTGGAAAACACGAATTAGAAAGCAGCGGAATTTAAAAAATTTTCCAACAAAAGGATCTTGGACTCGCAATCGTGTATCCAAATTCGTAGAGTTAAGAAACTTACTTTTCTTTTATTTTTTCTTGAAGCGTTTCAAGCCACCCAAGAACGCTCTTCTCGCGGCTTGATCCCCTCTCCTTGGTAAAGCTCGAATCTTCAAACTTCTAACTTGAAGCTCTCTAGAGATAGTCCACCAACTTGATCACAATCTAACTAGTAAGGATGCTAGTTCTCTAGTTAGTGTTTAGGCTTAACCTAGGGTTTATTTGATCTTGGAGAAAGGAAGGTGTTCAACACATGAACAGAAGAATTGCCAAATTACCCTCTAAGGGGAGCATGAGCTCCCCTATATAGGAAAGGGGAGGGGCGGCCGAAATCCTTATCCTCATAGGCTAGGGTTTTGGTCCCTCTCTCCTATTACTTGATCTTCAAGTAACTATCAACTTTGACTTTGAATTCTAATTCAAATTAACTTTTAAGAGAGCAAAAAATATCCAAACTATTTTTGGATAATTTTATACTTTATTTATTATAAAATAAATAACTTATTTTTATCTAATTAATTAATTCAGAATTAATTAACTAGTTTGTTTTCTACAAAATTAGACTTTCTTTTTAATTCAAAATTAAACCAAAGTCCATTAAATAATTAGCACATTTAATTATTTAATATATATATACAATATATATATTCACACGTGTGGGACACGTGTCACAAGGACACGTGTCACTCACGTGACCCACACGTGTGGTTTCACACATGTGGAACCCCTTAGGGCCCGATTAACTAGTTTAATCATTTTCAAGCCTCAACTCATGTAACCAAGTTGTTGTGTGTGACCCTCTAGGTTCTCAATTCAATTAGCAGTGACCCCAATTAATTAATTCACTAATTAATTAATCAGTCCACAGATTAAACGACCGTAGTCTAGCAATAAGTGTTTAACCCCTAGCTGAATTGGAATGTTCGGATTCGACAGAACCTTTAAGTCATTGATTTATGTGAGATACAATCCTCCTACTTACTATCTCTCAACCAAGATCTAAGGCAAGGGAATAATCAGAACCCTAATAATCTGGTCTTAAAGCTAAGTGCATTTCATATCCATTTGATCTCAATCCAAGAAACACTTTTCTTGATGTCTTGATCTACTGCCTTGGCCAAGGACTCCATATGGCATATGAATGACTTACACAATAAGAGATCACCTTGCTAATACAAGTGTAGGTACTTTCTTGATTCTCATTCACTTTCATGAATCACTTGTGCAGCCCCAGCATAAGTCTTGAATCAGTTGTCTAAGGCGACACCCTTTAAAGCTTATACCTAATACTGCAGAGTTAACTCTTAAAGTGACAAGGAACCTCAAGTCTAAGGATCAATTAATCACATCAATGACTCGTGAGATATTTCCTAATCTGGAAGTTTCCATTTCCTGAAATAGAAACTTCCTTTCCCATTTAGGAATCTTCTCACACGGGGTACCTCAGTGAACTTACTTATTAAAGTAAGCACCCTCATGCATCACGCACGTATCAACTATACACTTTGCACCTACATGAAACAAGGTGGTCCTTCTTAAGGGCGTGATCCCACAAGCAAGCCTTAAAGGAGTCAGGTTGACACTCCCACTGTCGGTAGGACTCATCGGCTTGGAGTATTTTACTAATCATGACTTATGTGATATAGGGCTCGTTTCATGAAGCATTTCACCTAAATGGTAGAGTCCTAAAGTCATCAGGATTAGGGGAGTTCTCATACATGCGCACATAATGGAAACACTCAAAACACGTATTGGCATATAAAGAAGTGTTTGCCTATGATCAATCGTACATTATTCAAAGATTGTCTGTGATACAAGAAAAGTCCCAAAGCAGATTACGTCGAATCGGCTTTCTAGGGCACTATTCCTAACAATCTCCCACTTGCCCGTAAAAGCCATTTAGGTACTCTAAGTCCCATCTTCTCAAGATGCACTTTGAGAGCCTATTGACTTTGGGCGTTTCCAAAGTGGATCTGCTATATTCTCTGCTGATGTGACCCTCTTGTTTACACATATCTTAGGAAACACCTTTTCCTTATAAAGTGATTCGTAATCACGTGTTCAGTCTCTTGGTGAGGTCTTGGTTCTCTTACTTGAGCAACCATCCATTTTATCATACAATATGATAAAGGAGTTGTTTCATGCTAGGAACTTCATCTAACCAGTTAGATGGAGTTTCTTACCCAAACACTTAACTTAGCATTATATAATACAACTAAGTTCTCAACTACGATAGTCGATTTTTGTAATGTCCGTCCTTGGAACCCCTTTCCAACACATTTCATTACCATTCTGGTAGAAGTTGTATCCTTTCAATGATTTCATAATCAGCTATGTTTGATGAATGGTTACATCAAATATCCTTCTAACAAGAAGATCTTTTGGGCTCTGTAAACTAATACATATCCTCATTTCTTCTCAAGTACTCTGAGGACATCCTTTACAGAAATCTAATGACCTTCTCTGAGGTCATATTAGATTCGACCCACTACGCTTAGTGTTGCGCAATATCAAGTCTAGTACATAACTTTTCATACATTATGCACCCTTTCACTTAAAGGGAGTTTGGACATTCTAACTTTCTTAAAGTTATCTTAGGACACATACTCTTCAAAAGAGATGTTCCATTGTCCATACTAAACTCCTTTTAGTACCGCGGTTATGTACTCATTTTGTGATAATCCATTTATGCTCTTAGATCTATCTTCTATAGATCTGAATGTCGAGAATTTCGGATAATCACTAAGATCTTTCATGTCAAATTGTTTCTTAAACAAGAATTGGTAACTTTCACGTCATCCTTGACATTCCTAATGAGAAGGATGTCGTTCTCTAAAGAACCAAAAATTGACTCTTACATCACTAACTTTCATATGTACACTTTTAAGACTTATTCGACTTCCATCTGTGTCAAACGATTTGACTATCCTATGGAATCAAATTGTCTAACTCCTAGAACCCTTTATCAATCCACAGATTGATTTTAGGGATTTGCATACCTTATGCATACTCCCACTGAATACGAGACTTATAGAAATACCTTATTTCAGTCTCTTTCAATCTCATATTGAACAAGATAGTTCTCATATTCATTTATCATATCTCATAGTCAGAATATGACGATGTGGTAAACACAATCCAAATGGACTTTAGCATTTCAACCGTCAAGAAGGTTGTAATGCTTTCATTCACTCAAAGCTCCACGAGCTTGATCCTATCAGGTGGATCAACCAAGGTCAAAACTTGGTTTGAGTATATGGAATCCATATTGGATTTCAAGGCTTGCTTACACTACTCAGATTCCAAATCTAACAGTGTCTCCTCTTCAAGCAATTCCTTGGCTATCTAGGAACACGTTCTAACCGCATCTTAAGAGAAGGGTTTCACACGTGTACATACTCTAAAATTTGGCTAAGTTTTATCAGATGGGCTCGTTTCTTCTATATGTGGCATGGATATTCATCCTCAAATTTCTTTGAGGTCTGTTTGCTTGCCTTTCTTCTTCTATAGGAACGATTCCTTAAGAAAGGTACATTCCTTGAGAAAAAAAGAACCTTTGTTCAAGGGAATCGGAGAAACGATATCCTATATTGTTGTATAAACTTGAACTCGTTTCAAGCTTATCTCCCACTATCCTCTTCACTTAAGAGGATTCCATTAAATTCTTGGATAAGAATAATTAGGGAATTTAGTATGCCACATTGCATAGTGCAACTAAAGGACTGATTTTGGAAGGTACTAAATTCAAAATCTCTAACTGCATATTCTAGTAGTTTATTCCTAGAATGATTATAAGTCAGTAAAGCCTACTATGGAATCGACCATATCCTATTAGGTTTCATTCCATCATTCGGAAACACTAAGGTGTTCTCGAATTAGTTTACTGAGAGATAATCCTATTATCTCTAAGATGACTAAGGAATTAGTTGCTAAGATATTGGCTTTCTCAATCATATTGATTTACCTATAACTTATGACTACTTCGGTTCCTAACCTCCTTTTGAAATTCTAAGAATTTCATATAAGTTTCGAATTTGTACTTCAACAAGTATATTCATTCATAATGATTAAACTGATGATTGTATCTAGTGCTTACATTAAGCATCTTACAGTCATCAGCATGGATCGAAATCCACTAGAATTTTGGCACTACGTTCCATGTTTCACCTAAACCATGTTTTGGGAACGTTTCCCTTTAAGATAGGATTCACGGGAAGTCAACTCTATAGGTTCATTTTCATAGAATGATCCTAAGGTGTCTGACTTGCTAATCCTTTTATATCTCAACGTTCCAAAGTAATTCGACGCTTTGTCATCTCACTTACTTTTGTTATCTCGTTGTATGTTCAGAACATTAGTGCTTTGAGTCTTTGCACAACAGATTATGCAGAATCAACTCAAGACTTGTGAATTCTATTCCTAGTAGAATTACTAAACGAGGTAACATTTCAGAGTACTCATACTCTTTGCAGTTCCCTTTCAAAGTCCTTATTTGCTACCATAGAAGCAAACGTCCAATTTGATCTCTAGTATCTTTTGGGCGTACCCCTTACATGCCCCCTCTATTGGGCTCTTAAGGGTTTCTTCTTCTTCAGGCCTTCATGCCTTTAACTTAGTGAGTTTAGAAGAAGAATTAACCATCACGACCTTTTATTCCTTCTTAAGGATACTTTCAACCATTATGAACTAAATGATTAACTATGCTACATTAGCATCATTTTAGTTGAGCACAAAGGGTTTGAATGATGGTGGAAGCAATGTAAGCAATCAGTGCATTGAGAACTCTTTTCTCAGTTGATGATCGAGACCATAAGATCTTCAAATAAGATCTTTAGACCTTGTTCGTGTGCACTTGTTTCCTCATTTGGAATATTGAATAATTCCATAATGTTATACCTTGTAACATTTTTATGAGGTGGTTCAATTGCTCTTAAGTGGTTTGGAGAAATCCATTCACCTCAGATCGCTTCTCTTTTTGGCCCGGGTCGAATTTTCACAATTGAAAACTTCGCCCTTTAGAGAACGCCTTTCTCTATTCGGAATCTAAAACGAAATTTAGGGTCCGAAGCCAATTAGAGTTCGTTAGGGCTGAGTCAACTCTTTTGACTTAAGGATGGATACGAATGGGTTTGCATTTCATATTGTAGAGAATCACAGAACTACAACCTAAATGCTAAGCAGAGAAAATGCGAGCATGGTGAATTATAACGATATACAAAAGATAAGGTCTTTAATCTAATGTAGCTCCCACTTTTTTTCAAAGATCCATAATTCCCAAAGATCTAAGAGGAACACGTTTCCCAATGGGTACTATGTGACGCCCCGCTATTTCGGATTTTCAGGTATGACTTGTGTGCTCTTTAAGTGCGCGTTTAAATTATTTTAATTACTTGATTATATGATTTATATTTATTCTTATTTGAAATTCTTTAAATATTTGAACTATTTGAATTGACATTATATGAATTTCTTGAATATTTGCGCATGCGTTAAATGTTTACATGCCGTTTTCGCATTTAATGAATTCGAAACTTTGTGGAATTTTAATATGTTGGATTTATGTGTGTCTTGAATATGAATATATGCCCGTTTTATGTTTTCGGATTTGTTTGATTGTGTTTTGAATTTATTTTGTGCATTTGGAACCAAAATGGGGCTAACGGGAAATTAGCGCACCTTTGGTTCCGTACGTGATATCTTGAGCAAGGAAACTCGGATTCGAGTTTCGTCAACTTCGTTGAACTCGTATCAAAAATTTGAGTTCAATGAACTTAGCCTTATATTTTTCTAATATCATTTGAACCCCCGAAATTCAACCGAAACTCGCAATGGGAGCCAAATCTGCCACACATTGCCAAAAATGCCATAACTCCCTCATACCTTGACCAAATTAACTATGGTTTGAACCTATATGACCCTAGTTAGCCCCAATATCTCCCCATACACCCCCATACCGAACAAACCTCAGCAACTAAGCCAAAATCAACCAAACTTGCCCTGCTCTCCAGAAATCCCGTAACCCTTGCCCACCTTGGAGATTCAAGCTCAAATCTCCATTTTTCCTCCATTCAATCCACAAGGTGAGTTTAGTATCATGTTATACATTAAATATGGGTCATTTTAAGCTTTGCATCCCCAATTTTGATCATGTATTGATGGGGTTTTGGATATATGGATGAATAGTTAGGTTATATGCCAATTTGTTGAACTCTTTCATTCCTTGGTTGTTTTGGTTGATTCCAAGCTTGAATATGGTTGCCATGACACCTTCCTTGCATTTATGGTGAAGTATTAGATGGTAGTTGAAGCATTCATGAGTTACCATTAATGTATATTTGAAGTTTTTACATGAAATGATCATCCTTACCTCCATAGCATGTTTCAACACTTTGGGAGCCTGTTTGTGTGTTGTTGTGGAGTGGTTTTCTTGCATTTTCATGATCTTAACTTACCTAAGTATGTTGGTTGGAGTTGGCATGGTGTTGCTCTGTTTTTCTGCTACGTTCTTTATTTTTTTTGGCTTCAGACTCAAATCCACGGGGGTGGATTTTTCCCTTTGGAAAAATCCGCGGGGGTGGATTTGAGTCAGTAGGTCTGGACCAAATCCAAGGGGGTGGATTTTTCCCTTTGGAAAAATCCATGGGGGTGGATTCTGTCCAGTTTTTTTTATTGCTCCGGTTTCGTTTTTTCTTGTTTTTCTTCGCTTGTTTTATATTCCTCCACCTCTTTTATGACTTTTATGCTATGCTAACATGTATTATCTTGAGTGTTATGAAATTTTATGATTTTTCGTGGAATATTTTACGAGTTATGCTTCAATGTGTCTTCTTTGCTCCTAATGTGCGCATGCATGGACTTTGCTCTTAAGTTTGAACCCTAATTGTTATTTATTCCTTATTTAATGACTTGTATGGTACGTATACATGTTATACTACGTGTTATGATCGTTATTTGAATTTCTTGGACTAATTTAGTATGATTTATGGAGATGTTGAACTTTAACAAATTTGAACGCTTCATGAAAAGAATGGAATGAATGTTTATATGTCTTTAAGACATTAATAGTGCACATGAACGTGTCCATTACATAATATCATCTTTTATGCATTCATATCATGATCATTTTATTGCCGTGCGTCTTATTTGGTCGTTTTGAGTGTCACACCACTTTGTTCGCACAGATCCGGGTCCGGTTGAAGGTGAAGGCGATCCTTGAAGCTTCTACTCCTTTTATTTTATCTTGGAAGGTGGGTTTCTCTTCTACTTAGTTAAATGACCTTATATACCTCTTATGTGTAAAGATTTCGGCCTAAAATTATATATATATAGAGTCCTTTTTATCGAGTCTATGATTTTGAACATAAAGCCCTTCTTTTATGAACCCTACCTAAATGTTTTGGCGAGAATTGATCGAATGCACAGAATGGGGCCCAGGGACTTAGTGCTAGAGGCTATCCGGGGAGGCATGGGCCGACGGTGATCCCTTTCACTAGTCCCACCAATCTAACGACGTAACCGGACCTCGTTAGGAGTTAGCGAGGAATGGACGTTGAGTGCCATCTGGGGAGTCATGTAACCCCTTTTGGTCAATGCATGGGTGGCCGGGTCTTGCAAACCCGTCCACCAACCCGGAGGAAGAAGGAGTATATGTTATGTATGTGCACAAAAGAATAGTATGCATGAAAAGAATGATTGAATGAATGTTTTAATGAAATACACAAGGTGTTGGTTGGAGATAATGCACGCCCACTCGCCGGGCCACTAAAGACCTAATGAATTTGAGTGTTATAATCCCGATTGATGATTTCCTTATTTCACTCACTTGAGAAATGTTTTGAAAACCTCATTTGGGATTATGGCTTGCATGTACTTGTTTAATTATCGTTTTATCTATATTTATGCCCTGTTTTATACCCACCAGTCCCCTTTGGACTGAACCCGGATTGTTTTCAGTTTCTGTTGTGCAGGTGTAAGGGGAGCTAGGCGGGAATTCGAGTCTAGAGTCTTGTATTTGCTTCTAGCTCTTGTATATTTTGTTTACACTTGCATACTCATACTTATGGTCTTAGTATTTTATCCATGACTTGGGAATTGTATATTATGGGCCTTTTAGGCATGTGACTTATGATATATTCTTTTGGAGCGTGATGCTCAATTTACAGCTTATATGTTATTTATGCTTCCGCTTTATTGTCTATTCTTGTATTTCTTGGTTTAAGGGTTAGTCCCGCCTAGCATAGAGTGTGTGTATGTCCCCGTTCGCCGTGATCTAGCTTGAGTATGGATTATCTATTTCATATTCGGGTGGGGTCTCGGTGCGGGGGATGTGGTACCTTGCGCTCGGGTGCTACATACTAAGATCCTAAGCATTTTACCTTGAACCCACGACTCGCGGACATTCTAAGTAAAACCCTAGGTAGGTACAACTTACCAATTCTAACACCTTTAGAACTCTTAGTAATTGTTTTTTGCATCACCTATCTTTCAATATGGGCCCACGACTCGTGCGACATCCATATTTACTTAGGCGTTAAGCTAGACCCATCAATCATAAGATCATGATCAAAACTTAGTTCGAACGACCCACGACTCGCGGACATCGCCCTTGCTAAAATTGACCATGAAATATTGATCATTTGAAATGATCAATTAGGTAACTAAGAACTAATAAGCTCCACTAGCTATCCCACGACTCGCGGACAATAACTAGTTTCACTTACTAAACATAAAACCTATTGATGGAATGCTAGGAATTTAATTCAAAATTTGCATCTCGAATTTAAACACCTATTTGTTCGAAATTAGCTTAATATTTAAAGGGAATTTTCGAATCAACCGGAGAGTTGTCCGGTTCGACCTCACCAACATATATGTTATCCAATTTTATCAGTCTTGATTAATGCAAGTACAACTTAAATCATTTCAAACAAGCACATAAACAGATAACATGTCCTAGGATGATACTAACATGTGATGATCATGGGTTCTACCTATCTTATGCGTGATATGTGGGAGCCACTCCACAATCACAAGTTCTAACATACATGCCACATAAACAGTTTAAATCACACAAGGGAAAGCAGTAACAAAATACGAGCCCTATCTCTATTACATTTTTACAATTGAGATTCCCCTCCCTAACATTTTGAGGGGTCTTCACTTATGGCCTCCTTGTTACTTGAATGTGATCCATCTTACTCCATGGGTGCATTGTCTCCAAAATGAAAATAAAACCTCACCACCTATCTCTACTCTCAAATTACAATAAAAAGAAAAAGACATAAAGTAATAAGGCTCAATCTTCATATTGGCCTTAGACAATTACACGGGGCATACCCCGGCCTCAAAAACAGTAATATGGAAAGCCACATAATAAATCACATAACAGTACGCACATAAGTGAGGCTCCAACCTCAATTGAAAAAAACACAACTATAGGGCTCCAACCCCAATTTAAACCATCCATGTGCATAAATTAAAACCATACATAAGGCTAAACCCACGATCACCTAACATGCTTAAATTGCAAGAATTTAATTTTACCAATAAATTTAAAATTCCTTTAACTTTAAGTTCGACTAACTCAAAGTAATCTGAAAAACAGTTCCTTGTTCAAGAATAATTTCAAAATCAAAAGCTAGAATCTGATAAAATTCAAGTTAATTCAAAAATTAACAATTTCATTAAAATCATTATTTCAAAAATAATAATTATACTTTTCCTGAAAAATTAAAATTGACTTTGATTCCCGAAATTCCCAAATTATAATTTTATTTCAAAATTAAAATTTTTTCAATAAAATTTTTTTTTTTTAAAACTAATTTTAAAATAAAATTTGGGCCAAAAAACACGAAAAGTCGTGTCGCGTCACATCCGCCCGCAAGCGTGCGGGAGATCGTACAGACTGGGCGGACGCTTGCGGGTGATCCCGCACAGGGGTGTGCGGGCGTGTGCGGGTGATCCCGCACAGGGCTGGGCGGACGCGTGCGGGCAGTCCCGCACAGGAGTGTGCGGGCGATCCCGCACAGGCTGTTCCGGACGCGTGCGGGCGATCCCGCACAGGCTGTTCCGGACTCATCCGCGTGCGACGACGACGAGTGACCAACTCGCTTGGTCCTCATCGTCCCGCACCGTTTTCCGTACAAAATTTTTAGAAAAATTTTCGTCTCGATTCGGGAATCAAAATTGCGATTTTAATAAATCTAAAATAAAACCCCTTTTTTTTTAGAAAACGATTTTCTCAATTTATCAGGAAACCTCTCAGATTTAAAAGCTCAGATTACGATACAAATTCAAGAATACCTAACTGTAACTCATATTCAAGAATTACTCAAAATTTAGTTTAATTGAGACGAATCAGAAACACGATTAACGAGGTGGCTCTGATACCACTTGTTGGAAAACACGAATCAGAAAGCAGCGGAATTTATAAAATTTTCCAACAAAAGGATCTTGGACTCGCAATCGTGTATCCAAATTCGTAGAGTTAAGAAACTTACTTTTCTTTTATTCTTTCTTGAAGCGTTTGAAGCCACCCAAGAACGCTCTTCTCGCGGCTTGATCCCCTCTCCTTGGTAAAGCTCGAATCTTCAAACTTCTAACTTGAAGCTCTCTAGAGATAGTCCACCAACTTGATCACAATCTAACTAGTAAGGATGCTAGTTCTCTAGTTAGTGTTTAGGCTTAACCTAGGGCTTATTTGATCTTGGAGAAAGGAAGGTGTTCAACACTGAACAAAAGAATTGCCAAAGTACCCTCTAAGGGGAGCATGAGCTCCCCTATATATAGGAAAGGGAAGGGGCGGCCGAAATCCTTATCCTCATAGGCTAGGGTTTTGGTCCCTCTCTCATATTACTTGATCTTTAAATAACTATCAACTTTGACTTTGAATTCTAATTCAAATAAACTTTTAAGGGAGCAAAAAATATCCAAACTATTTTTGGATAATTTTATACTTTAATTATTATAAAATAAATAACTTATTTTTATCTAATTAATTAATTCATAATTAATTAACTAGATTATTTTCTCCAAAATTAGACTTTCTTTTTAATTCAAAATTAAACCAAAGTCTATTAAATAATTAACACATTTAATTATTTAATATATATATACAATATATATATTCACACGTGCGGGACACGTGTCACAAGGACACGTGTCACTCACGTTACCCACACGTGTGGTTTCACACGTGTGGAACCCCTTAGGCCCGATTAACTCGTTTAATCATTTTCAAGCCTCAACTCATGTAACCAAGTTATTGTGTGTGACCCTCTAGGTTCTCAATTCAATAAGCAGTGACCCCAATTAATTAATTCACTAATTAATTAATCAGTCCACAGATTAAACGACCATAGTCTAGCAACAGGTGTTTAACCCCTAGCTGAATTGGAATGTTCGGATTCGACAGAACCTTTAAGTCATTGATTTATGTGAGATACAATCCTCCTACTTACTATCTCTCAACCAAGATCTAGGGAAAGGGAATAATCAGAACCCTAATAATCTGGTCTTAAAGCTAAGTGTATTTCATATCCATTTGATCTCAATCCAAGAAACCCTTTTCTTGATGTCTTGATCTACTGCCTTGGCCAAGGACTCCATATGGCATATGAATGACTTACACAATAAGAGATCACCTTGCTAATACAAGTGTAGGTCCTTTCTTGATTCTCATTCACTTTCATGAATCACTTGTGCAGCCCTAGCACAAGTCTTGAATCAGTTGTCTAAGGCGACACCCTTTAAAGCTTATACCTAATACTGCAGAGTTAACTCATAAAGTGACAAGGAACCTCAAGTCTAAGGATCAATTATTCGCATCAATGACTCGTGAGATATTTCCTAATCTGGAAGTTTCCATTTCCTGAAATAGAAACTTCCTTTCCCATTCAGGAATCTTCTCACATGGGGCACCTCAGTGAACTTACTTATTAAAGTAAGCACCCTCATGCATCACGCACGTATCAACTATACACTTTGCACCTACATGAAACAAGGTGGTCCTTCTTAAGGGCGTGATCCTACAAGCAACCCTTAAAGGAGTCAGGTTGACACTCCCACTGTCTGTAGGACTCATCGGCTTGGAGTATTTTACTAATCATGACTTATGTGATATAGGGCTCGTTTCATTAACCATTTCACCTAAATGGTAGAGTCGTAAAGTCATCAGGATTAGGGGAGTTCTCATACATGCGCACATAATGGAAACACTCAAAACACATATTGGCATATAAAGAAGTGTTTGCCTATAATCAATCGTACATTATTCAAAGATTGTCTGTGATACAAGAAAAGTCCCAAAGCAGATTACGTCGAATCGGCTTTCTAGGGCACTATTCCTAACACCATTTGGGCCTCAATTTGAATTGCCCTCTTCGTAACTTTGGCCCAAGTACTCACATTGGCGGCCTGTAGAGCTTCTTGAATATCCCGGCGAAGTCCATGAAGAAACTTTCGGGCCTGATGATCATCGTGGTCGGTAATGTGAGTAGCATAAGGTGCTAGTCTCTCGAACTCCAATAAATAATCCTCCACCGTCCGATTGCCTTGCCTCAAATTAGCAAACTCTTGGAGGCGTCGCTCTTGTGCACTGTGAGGAATATATTTCTCACGGAATTCCTGCACAAAAGTCTCCCAATTGAACTCCATACCCGTTCTCTCAAGCCTGGATCTCACACTTCTAAGCCAAATAGCCGTTGGCCCTTGAATAATACGACCCGTGCAAACAGCCTTGTCTTGGGAACCCCCCAGACATATCTCCCATATTCCTTGAATCTCGGACAACCACTCTTCAGCCTTAATATCATCACATCCATACCACTTTGGAGGGTTGTTGTTCCGGAAGTCCTTATACACGGCTGATATATCTTGTCCTTCACCCGGATTTGCATTGCCCCTTTGATTTTGTTGGAGCTGATTGAGTAGGGCTTGGACAATATTCTCCGCATTCATAGGTGGTGGCGGAGGTGCATTCGGTACAGCCGGCTCATTCAAATTAGGGGTTTGTTCACGGTTTTGTCTTCTTGGAGGCATCCTGAAAATCACAAGTTCGAGCAATATGGATGCATGTATCTTAGTTTATGATCATGTATACAATTAAGAAAATAAACAAGTAATCAAGTAATTAATTAGTCAAGTAATCCCATATTCAAATCATGTAGGCACACTTACACATAATCACACAATCACATTGTCCTAAGCTGTACGACCTAGACAGACCCACACGACACTAGAGCCCGGTTTTGCAACCGTGCTCTGATACCACTTAAGGATGTAGCACCCACACGTAGGGCCACATCCCCCGCACCATAATCCAAACCCGAATACGAAATGGAATGTCCGTACCCGAATCCGAATCGTAGCGAACGGGAGACCAAACACATACTCTAGGCTAGGCGGAGCTAAACAACCCGAATTAGAGAGCGCGGAAGCAATAAAATAAACAACAAGTAGAATACCACCGCATAGATATGTATAGGTACCATCACATACTTATTCATATAATATTTACATATAGGTACCAACATATAACCTGTACAAAAGCAATCCCGGTCAAGCAAAATAATAAGGAAGTATCTATCAGCCAAACTACACAAATAAAAAATAATAAAGTGCAAGTATGTAAATGCACCTAACGAGACCTAGACCGACAAGTGCATAAAGAAGACACACTTCTCCACCTAGCTCACGCTCCAAAACCTGCAACTAAAAGAGTAAATGAGGAGTCAGTCAACTGACTGAGTGAGGGGGCTAACGCACACTCACACCCTATAAATATAAAGCAAAGCACATAGCAAAGGGTGGAATTATGAACCGGAATAGGTTTTTCAAACTAAAACTTTCAAAACAATTACATATACTCTAGAAGATCTTTCACAACTCTATCCCGATTCATACTTCCCAAATATAACATGTAACGCGCCGGTTCCGGATGAACAGGTAAGCACGCCACGTGTGAGATTTTGAGCCTAGGAATTTATTTTGATTCTTTAATTTCATAATATATTCTTTCGTGGCATTTCACATTTTGTAAAATTCATGAAACATTATTTATATAAATTATGTGAATTCATATCATTGAAAATATTATTTCATGACACGGAAAAATATTTATTATGTAAAACGAGTACCGAGAGTGCTTTAATGACCGAATTGTCTCTAGTTGAATATTTCTTTAAACTCTAGGGACTTAATTCCATAACTTGAACTCTTGGAGGATTAATTGGCAAAATTGGACATTTCACTCATTTCAAAAAGGGTTGTTACGTGATATGCATCTCCAAGCTTCCATGCTCTGATATCGTCCAACAATCTCCCAACCACAATTGCTTCTTGCTCTCGGTTCACTCAAGAAAGAAAAAGGAAGAGATTTTCATACTTTTCATCAAGAATTTCCAAGAAATATTGCAAGAATTGGGAGTTGATCATCATCTTCGTCCATTTTTTTCATTTCTTTCATTCCAAGGTTGGTAGTGCATGAATGGATGATTTTTTATCATATATGTATGAGCTAGGGTTTGGGAATTATATGCTAGATGGATTAATTGTAGATGGAAGTATGATTATGTGATCCTATCTTGAATTATGGCATGATTTATTCATGAAATTCTTGGATATTTAGTTGAATGATCAATTTTGAGCATGAACTTGAGAACTTGAATTCTTGGTAATTTTCCATGATTTATGTGTTTAAATGGAGTATTATTTCTTGTTGAAGATTTATGCATCATAATTTCCAGGAATCATGGATTTGGTAAATTGAAACTTGAGATTTTGTTGTTGTTGTTGCTTCCCGTAGCCATGCTCTGTTTCCTCTGTTTCTTACCAGTTGCAGAAACTGGGAACGACCGTTCCCAGCCTCAAGGCATTGTGGGAACGGGCGTTCCCACTCTTTTAAACCAAAAATAGGCTGCCGAGCATGGGAACGGCCATTCCCATTTTGGCCTTGGTGCCAGAAGGACCGTTCCCCGCTAAAGGCGCGCTTTAATTTTAAAAAAACGCTGGCACATTTTGAAGGGCCACGGGAACGGCCCTTCCCATTTACAAAGGGAACCCGGAACGGCCGTTCCCAGGGGTCTGACATAACAAAATTCTCTGCATAAAATTACGATTTTAGCCCCTCGATCCTACAACTTCTTTGACCCCGAATTGCTATTATATGATCCAATATGTACTGAAACAAGATGTTATCATGCCACATTGTATTTTCCTCGTCATCTCGTTGCATTTCTGCCGTTCGTCATATTTGGTCCATTTTAGGTCATGTCTCACATATACACGTCGTGTTTACACAGGTCACGAGGTCGTGGACGAGGAGCAGGCTCCGTAGAGCATATCCTTGTTATATTTTGTAAGAAAAGGTGAGGTTTTATTTTAGGTACATAGAACCCTACACCCTTTACGTGCTATTTTCGGCCGAAACATACTATAATTATAAACGTTTTCCCAAAATACAAATATTTCAAGCAAGCAAGCCATTATTATCATGATTTCAAGCAAGTTTGGCGAGTACATGATTGCACGTGGGCCCGAGGGTAATTCTTGAGCCAACCGGGAAAGCAAGGGCTGACGGGTAACTCCTGAATTATCCTCACATTGTTGGGATCTCCCCGAAGCCACTAGGAGATTAGTGGTGGAAGGAGTTCCGTGTTTAGGGAGTCATATTCCCTATACACACCATGTCGTGGATAGTTGGGCCTTGCAAACCTACTATCACCCGGAGAAAGAAGGAGACTGGGGTTAATCCGGCATGTCGGGTTATCCTCGGGTTATTGCATGTTTGAAGCATGAAATTGTCTATGTGAGCACTAAATTGAAATTCATGATCATGTATTGAATTGATAAAGCAAGCACGTATTGTCACGTTTGGTGTAAAGGTTGGAGAATCGCCCTACTCGCCGGGGCCACATGTTCATGAAATGATCAAATTAACATGTTAAAATGATTAGTTGTAATCTCGGGCAAAGAACAAGTTTCTTAAACTGTATATTTATTTCCTTTCAAGTCTTCACCCGAGACTATGACTTGCATGTGATGTGATATATTTATTTATTGACCCTCACGCAGTCTTCGATAGACTGATACTTCATTTTCAGGTACTAGAGAGCGTGGTCGTGCTAGGCAGGACTCTGGTCAAGTCTTGCATTGCACGGGTCTGGCATTGTCCCTTTCATTTATAAACTTTTGCTAGTTTTCTTGTTATAATCACAGTCTCACATTTTGGATACTTGAGCATGTATAAAATATCAAGAGATGATAATGTATTGATAGTTAAGTTTGGTATCTATTATATATCTAATCGGTAAATATGGTACCTATATGTATATTGTTTTATTGCTTCCGCTTTTAGATTCATGTTTTGGTTTGATTATTGGGGAGTGTCCCGCCTAGCGCATTTATTTTGATTGTCACCCGTTCGCTATAGTTTTGGTTTATGTATGGATTGTCCGTTTCATACATGGATCGAGGCTATAGTGCGGGGGATGTAGTGCCTTGGGGATAGGGTGCTACATCTACAGGTGGTATCAGAGCCCGGTTGCAAAACCGAGGTTCTCGAGTCGTGTCAAGTCAGTCTAGGTCGCACGGCATAGGATTACTTATTACTTGAAAGTCTGCATTTCATTGAATTACTTGATTTACTTGAATTCTTGCGTTAATTGAGTTATTTGATCTTCTTTGAATGTGTGTTTATTGATATTATAGAATTATATGCACGCATTTGCATTTATTAATCAAACCACGCATGTGTAGTGATTTGATCTCAGGATGGATCGGGATAGACATCACCGTGACCAGTCTCCGAGACACAGGCATCATCATCATCGCCGTCACCACCATCATCGTACGAGATCACCTCCTCCTCCACCTGCTCAGGCACAACCTCAGGATTTTATGAACGCCGTAGTGGGGCCAATTGATCAGAGACTACAGGACAGGGTTCCTCCACCACCACCAGCACCTGTGGCACCCCAGGAGAACCCCATTTCTGCCATTTTGCGTGAATTTCTGAATCAGCATCCCCCGAAGTTCTATAAAGGTGACGATATACAGGCGGAGATGTGGGTGAAGGAAATTGAGAGGATTTGGCAGCTTATACCTTGTGACACTCAGGAGAAGGCTCGCTGTACACTTACTTTGATTCAGGGCGAGGCCTACTCATGGTGGGAGAGCACACAGATTGTTTTAGAGGCTGCTGGTACATATATCACTTGGGAGATCTTACGGGAGTTTAGAAACAAGTTTATTCCACCAGCTTCTCGTACTCGCAGGTTGAGGGAGTTTACCGAGCTGAAACAAGGAGGAAGGTCCGTGGGGCAGTATATCGTCGAGTTCGAGAGACTTTCTCGCTATGCACCTAACATAGCGAATGATGATTTTCACAAAGCAATGCAATTCATTCAGGGACTCAGACCCGACATCCAGGATGCCCTGAAAGCAGCTAACACGAGCACCTGGGCGAAAGCTACCGCAAAAGCTTTGAAAGTCGAGGATTCTGATATTGCAAGGAGGTCTAGTCCCCGTGTAGGACAGGCTTCTGGCTCGAGATCGGGACAGGGATCGAGTTCAGGGAAGAGACCGATGATCTATTCTGCACCTCCAGCCCCGAAGGACACCGGGAAGAAGCTTAAGGCTACAGGACCGTTACAGAAGGGTCCGAGAGCTCCAGCACCACCACAGCCACCTCAGAAACCGGGCTGCAGATTCTATGGACTTACTACACACACCTATGATAACTGCAGACGAAGGTTGGGCTTATGTTTGATCTGTGGGAGCGACGAGCATTTGGTTGATGGCTGTCCGGATCATCGCGATCCGTCACCTGCAAGTCCGAGGCCACTTGTGGGAGCTTGAGCCTATGCGTTAGCTGGAGAGGAGCAGGATGCTGAGATTGACCCTGCAGCGGTAGTTGAAGGTAATATTTGCATCCATGGCACGAACATCCATACGTTATTTGATCCAGGAGCTACACACTCATTTCTTGCGCATTCTATTGCTATTACACTACCTTTGCCAGCTATGTGCTCTTCTGTGCGCTATTTAGTTAGTACTCCTTTCGGTAGTAGGCGAGAGACGGATCAGGTTTACAGGGATGTTCCAGTGGTGATTGAAGGCCGGGAATTTCTGACGGATTCTGACGGATTTCATCGTTATTCCGATGGATAGATACAGGTCTATACTGGGGATGGATTGGTTATACAGGCCCTGTGCCACCGTGGATTGTCGAGCAAAGAAAGTGCAGTTGGGTTCAGATGTTCTTACAGGTTGGACTTCGAAGACGGTACCCCTACTTTCATTCTCAGAGGCTCAGAAATTGGTTAGAGACGGGGCTACAGGGTTTGTTGCCTATATTTTGAACAAGCCAAAAGATCAGGTGAAATTGGAAGATACAGAAGTGGTAAAAGAATTTCCTGAAGTATTTCCAGAGAAGTTAGATTCTTTGCCTCCTGAGCGAGAGATAGAGTTTGTGATTGATCTTTACCCGAATGCCGAGCCATATTCAAAGACTCCGTACCGGATGGCTCCAGTCGAATTGAAAGAATTAAAAGTTCAGCTTGAGGCACTATTGGAAGTTAGGTACATCCGGCCGAGTTCTTCACCTTGGGGAGCACCAGTTTTATTTGTAAAGAAAAAGGACGGGACTCTGAAAATGTTCATCGACTACCGGGAGTTGAACCGGATGACTATTAAGAACAAGTATCCCCTCCCACATATCGAAGAGTTATTCGATATACTTCAGGGTTCCAAAGTTTACTCAAATTTGGATTTAAGATAAGGATACTATCAGTTGCGGATCCGAGCCGAGGATATTCCAAAGACGGGATTCAATACTCGGTACGGGCACTACGAGTTCGTGGTTATGCCGTTCGTGTTAACTAATGCCCCTGCAGCTTTCATGGATATGACGCACCGGATTTTCAGGCCTTTCCTCGACAAGTTTGTGGTGATTTTCATCGATGATATTCTGGTGTTCTCAAAATCAGTCGAGGAGCACGCGAGGCATCTTAAGCTCGTTCTACAAACTTTGAAAGAGCATCAGTTGTTTGCCAAATTCACTCAGTGTGAATTTTCGATCGATCGGGTCTGCTTTTTGGGACATGTGATTTCAGGTAAAGGTTTGGAAGTCGCTCCCTCGAAAATTGAAGCCGTGCTTAAATGGGAGAAACCGAGGAATGCCTCGGAAGTTAGAAGCTTCTTGGGGTTGGCCGGATATTACAGGAGATTCGTTCAGGATTTTTCTAAGATTGCTGCACCGTTGACCCGATTGACAAAGAAAGATGTCAAGTTTGTCTGGGACGAGAGGTGTGATCAAAGCTTTAACTTTTTGAAAGAAAAGTTAGTCTCAGCTCCGGTGTTAGCCCTTCCCGAGGGTTCAGAGGAGTATGCAGTGTATACAGATGCTTCTTGTAACGCCCCGACTTTTTGGCCGTACAGGTATGACGTCACGAATGGGTTTAGACTGAGAGTTATGTGGCTTTATGTGCTTTAATTACTAAGTGATTATTTAATTTAATAATTTCTTAAACTAATTGATATTATGTGACCTATATGACTTAAGTGTTTAATTTATTAATTTTGTGAACTAATTGCTATTATGTGAATTCTTATGATTATATGATTTATAATTTCCTTTTCGTGAATTTCATTACGTGAATTATATGTCTAATGTTCCCGAACATGTTTAAGTGTTTAATTTTACATACTTGCGAGAATTCATGTTCATTCGCCCTTGATTGAAACTTTATAAAATTCTTGGGCTCAATTGATAACTTGACAAGGAATAAGTTGCCACATTCATAACTTTGTATACTTGTTTGCATTAACTTAAATTCCTTGAGGACTTGACGGCAAATTTCCTTTATTCTTCCCCTTCTCTTCACGATATATATCATATATACACATATACATACATCTCTTCTCATTTTAGAGCACAAACATAAAACACAAGCATACCATTTCCTCTCCCTCTCCATCGGTTGATCAAGCCAAGAGCCAAAGATTTACTTCCATCTACTCCAAGAAATCATCTTAGCTTCATCCCTTCCTTTCCCTTCCATTTTCTTCAACAAGGTGAGCATGAATATATATATATATATATATATATAATGAGAATTTAAACTTTTGTTAGGGTTTGATGATTATATGAAATACTTGGGAGTATATGTAACTTGTTTGGAGATTTGAGATGATTTCATACAATTATAATTTGAATTCATAGAGTTTGATGCATGATTGACCACTTGATTTCATAAAGGTTTTGTGTTGGAAATTTCATGAATCAAAGCATGTTTCCTTGGATTAAATGGTACTTAATTGATAGATATGATCAAATACATGTTATATGTTAGTTTGTAGCTGAATTCTAGCATTGGTTTGGTGTGGAAGTGGTTTGGGAGCCAAAAATCGAGTTTTGCCCTGTTTCCCATCGCCAAACGCAGCTGTGGAATTAGGGGTCGCGGCCGCGACCGTTTTGTGACCATTTTTGGTCGCGGTCGCGACCAATAATTCGAGACTTGGCCAATTTTCGGTCGTGGCCGCGACTGATTTTCAGTGCAATTTTGTCACGGCCGCGACTCCCTCGTCCGAACTCGGAATGACCTGATTTTTGAACCCACGGAAACCTCTTGAAGTGTATAATATTATCCAATTGGAATCACTTCAATATCATTTCTTATTTGTGAGATATGATCAATTCTTTTTGGTGTCGCCACTTTACCGGAAAACTGCTTTCACCCAAATTCGGACCTACGCCATTTTCAACTCATTTTGAACCATGATTCGTGCCATATATCATTGAAAAGCTCCATGTGTCTAGTTTTATATCCCACTAGCGAAACTTAATTCCAATATCTACAACTCAAGATATTTCCATTTTCCTACAGATTGTTCATTCCCGAATTTGTCAACTTTTGCTAAATCTTACCAAAACTCTTTTTCATGTGTTCCTTTCACCCTCTTGGCTCCCATATATGAAGTATATGACTTTTATGCTTGATTAATTGAGAATATATGATATAATTTGATATGATTATGGATTTTATGCTATCAATTTAATGTGTGAACGTTTAAGTGCTTTAATATGATCTCCTTTGCAATTATTGTTTCCTTTATGAACTTAATGGATTCCTTTCACCTTAAAATGATTCTTAAATATGGTTAATATGTATTATAAAGTCTTATGAATATGTTGTATTATGGGGATGACTCTTTCTATGGAAAATTGATAAGGACATGAGTTATGCGTACATGATTGCAATTCTTAATCGCATTCTCTATGTGCTCAATAGCTTCTAATTGATTTATATGCATTGTTAATATGTATTGTCTTGTATTATGAATTGAATGATTGATCATGTATGCACCACTCCATAACATTTTAGGATTTATTCTCTATTATATCATCTCATAACATATCATACCACTTCATGAGGATTGCCGTGCGTCTATGTGGTTTCATATTGAGTCAATTCTCATGAGTACACATTGTTCCTTCTCTTGTACAGTTGGTTTCCAGGGTGGAGACTTCCAAGTTGAATAGGCACCCGTATTGCTCTTGTTTCTTGTCTCGTGGTATTCCAGGTGAGGGTGTTTTCGTTCTAGTTACATATCAAACCCTACAACCCTTATGTGAAAAGCTTTGACCAAAACCTTATGATTATATATATGTACTTTTAAAAGTGGATTGATCGAGTAAGTATTAATTGATCGAGTAAATATTGATCGAGTAAGTATTGATTGATCGAGTAAACCCCTTTTCAAATGGATTATGGATATGTTATGTTACTCATGGATCAAATGTTTTGGCGAGAAAAGAAAGAATGATTGATTGATTGCACAGAATGGGGCCCAGGGGCTTGGTGTGAGTGGGGACCCGAGGAGGCAAGGGCTGACGGTAAACCCTCACACTAGTCCCACTATTGAACAGCGGTACCGGACCTCGTCAGGAGATTGGCGGGGAAAGGGAGCTGAGTGCCATCTGGGGAGTCATGTAACACCTTTTGGCCAATGATTGGGTGGTCGGGCCTTGCAAACCCACCACCAACCCGGAGGAAGAAGGTTGGAACTTATTTATGATTGAAAATGATTGACTGATTGATTGATTGATTGATTATTGATTGATAGGCATTGTGCGGAAAGGCCGGGCATCGGATTGCCCAAACAATATATTTAGGACATGATATGTGATCTGAGTGTATTATGATATATTGCATGAACACCTATTTAATGTATTAATGATATTTGTCTTACACGGTCGGCGTTTGGTTGGAGATTGTGCACGCTCACTCGCCGAGCCTTATTGATTGAATATGATTTATGAACTTATTGAATTTAATATGAATAGTCGTAAAGTCTGAGCATTGCTTACTTAATTTCTAGCCCTTCGAGGGAACTAATTTTAAATAAAACCTTGCTCAGGATTTATGACTTGTATGTGCATGTTTCTCTATATATGTATAGCTCCTGCTCACTCAGTCTTCTAGAGACTGACCCCTTTTCCCCACTTCTCAGTTCTTGCAGGTTTTGGCTAGGCGGAAGTCAAGTCATTGCAATTTTGTTCGAGTCACACTTGTACACTCGAGTCGCATTTCATATTGTTATGTTTTAATTATAGTTCCGTTATGTATTAGGCCTGTGTGCCAATTATGATTATTGTTGGATATTGAATTCGGGACAGGTTGCATGCCTAGTTGAACCCGTTGTTAGTTTGCTTGGTGGATTTAAATTATGTATTGGGAATTGTTGGGCGTGTAACTATTGTTGAAGATTTTGAATTATACGTTATTGCTTCCGCTTTACATTCTAGGTATTCTTGATTTATTTGGTACAGGGTTAGATTCCGCCTAGCTAGGATAATTTTTATTTTGGTCTCCCGTTCGCTATGAGTCCGGTTCATGCTTGGATTATCCATTTCACGTGTGGACTAGACTTGTAGTGCGGGGGATGTGGCGCCTGTCGTCCCGGGCGCTACACTTCTAAGGAAGGCCCAGGGTGTGTTTTGACTCAGAAGGGAAAAGTGATCGCTTATGCTTCCAGGAAGTTAAAGGAATATGAAAAGAATTATCCTACACACGACCTGGAGCTTGCAGCCGTGATCTTTGCTCTCAGGAAATGGAGACATTATCTATACGGGACTTCCTTTGAGATTTTCATCGACCACTAGAGCCTCCAGTACTTATTCACGTAGAAGGACCTGAATATGAGGCAACGGCGTTGGATGGAAAAGTTAGAAGATTATGATTGTACGATCAAGTACCATCCAGGAAAAGCCAACGTGGTCGCCAATGCACTTAGCAGGAAGGCTAGTGTGTCGAGTTTGGAAATAAAGGAAAGTGAGGAGGTTGCTCCGATTGTTTTAAAGGCTCGGGTTTCAACTATCACAATTCAGCCGGAATTGAAGTATCGATTATTTGAGGCTCAGAATATTGATCCGAAAGTTCAGAAGCTTGTAGGCAAGGCTAGAGCTGATTCGGAGAGTCCTTTCGGCTTTGATGAGACTGGTTTGCTTAGATTTAAAAACAGGGTGGTAGTACCTGAGGCATTGAAACGGGTTCTACTTGAAGAAGCTCACAAGTCAGCCTATTCGATCCACCCAGGAGGAAACAAAATGTATAAGGATTTGAAGCAATACTATTGGTGGAACGGGATGAAAAGAGACGTGGCTGAGTATGTGAAACATTTTCTGATGTGTCAGAAAGTGAAGGCTGTGTACCAGAAACCCGCGGGACTTCGACAACCGTTACCTGTTCCCGAATGAAAGTGGGAACAATTAACGATGGACTTTGTTTCCAGATTACCAAAGGTTAAAGGCGGGTTTGATGGAATTTGGGTAATCGTGGATAGGTTTACGAAGTCTGCTCACTTTCTACTAGTCCGAATGTCTTATAAGATTACAAAGTTAGCCGAGATCTATAATAGATAGATTATCCGATTTCATGGTATTCCGGTGAGCATAGTTTCAGACTGAGACCCGAGGTTCACATCTAAGTTATGGCAGGAGTTGCAGGCCGTTCTGGGAACGAGGCTCAAGTTTAGTACAGCATTCCACCCGCAAACAGACGGTCAAACAGAAAGGTTAATCAGGTATTTGGAAGATCTACTTCGGGCGTGCGCGATGGACTTCCAGAATTCTTGGCAAGAACAACTACCTTTGATTAAGTTTTCTTATAATAACAACTTTCAGGCTTCGATCGGGATGGCTCCGTATGAACTTCTTTACGGAAGGAAGTGCCGATCTCCGTTGTTCTTTGACTTTGAAGAATGGAAATGGTCAAAACAGGAAGGGGCAAAGAAAGGTGAAAGATTTGAGAAACCTTCCAAGGTCGTTCAGGATATGATTGAGAAAGTTCAGATGATTCAACAATGGATGAAAGCCGCGCAAGATAGGTAAAAGAGCTATGCCGATAAGCGCCGAAGAGATCTAGAGTTTGAAGTTGGTGACCGGGTATTCTTGAAGGTGTCACCAAGGAAAGGTTTCACCCGGATCGGGAAAGGAGGAAAGCTTAATCCTCGCTATTTAGGTCCTTTCGAGATTCTTGAAAGAATAGGCGAAGTAGCCTATCGGTTGGACCTACCACCAAGCCTTACCGGGATTCATAATGTGTTTTATGTCTCACAACTCAGGAAATATTATCCTGATGAGACTACGATTCTCCCCGTGGAAGAAGTGGAGTTGGAACCGAATTTGACAGTTGTTCAGAGACCGGTTAGAATCTTAGATCGGAAATTTCAGGAGTTGAGAAACCGGAGGATTCCCATGGTTAAAGTTTTGTGGAGAAGTGACAAGACCGAGGAAGCTACGTGGGAAACTGAAGATAAAATGAAACGGTTCCACCCGGAGTTGTTCACGCAAGACTAGCGAATCTGGGGACCAGATTCTTTTAAGGGGGGAGAGTTGTAACGCCCCGATTCCGGATGAACAGGTAAGCACGCCACGTGTGAGATTTTGAGCGTGGGAATTTATTTTGATTCTTTAATTTCATAATATATTCTTACGTGGCATTTCACATTTTATAAAATTCATGAAACTTTATTTATATAAATTATGTGAATTCATATCATTGAAAATATTATTTCATGACACGGAAAAATATTTATTACATAAAACGAGTACCGAGAGTGCTTTAATGACCGAATTGTCTCTAGTTGAATATTTCTTTAAACTCTAGGGACTTAATTGCATAACTTGAACTCTTGGAGGATTAATTGGCAAAATTGGACATTTCACTCATTTCAAAAAGGGTTGTTACGTGATATGCATCTCCAAGCTTCCATGCTCTGATATCATGCAAAAATCTCCCAACCACAATTGCTTCTTGCTCTCGGTTCACTCAAGAAAGAAAAAGGAAGAGATTTTCATACTTTTCATCAAGAATTTCCAAGAAATATTGCAAGAATTGGGAGTTGATCATCATCTTCATCCATTTTTTTCATTTCTTTCATTCCAAGGTTGGTAGTGCATGAATGGATGATTTTTGATCATATATGTATGAGCTAGGGTTTGGGAATTATATGCTAGATGGATTAATTGTAGATGGAAGTATGATTATGTGATCCTATCTTGAATTATGGCATGATTTATTCATGAAATTCTTGGATATTTAGTTGAATGATCAATTTTGAGCATGAACTTGAGAACTTGAATTCTTGGTAATTTTCTATGATTTATGTGTTTAAATGGAGTATTATTGCTTGTTGAAGATATATGCATCATAATTTCCAGGAATCATGAATTTGGTAAATTGAAACTTGAGATTTTGTTGTTGTTGTTGCTTCCCGTAGCCATGCTCTGTTTCCTCTGTTTCTTACCAGTTGCAGAAACTGGGAACGACCGTTCCCAGCCTCAAGGCATTGTGGGAACGGGCGTTCCTACTCTTTTAAACCAAAAACAGGCGGCCGAGCATGGGAACGGTCGTTCCCATTTTGGCCTTGGTGCTGGAAGGGCCGTTCCCAACTAAAGGCGCGCTTTAATTTAAAAAAAACGCTAGCACGTTTTGAAGGGCCACGGGAACGGCCCTTCCCATTTACAAAGGGAACCCGGAACGCCCGTTCCCAGGGGTCTGACATAACAAAATTCTCTGCATAAAATTACGATTTTAGCCCATCGATCCAACGACTTCTTTGACCCCGAATTGCTATTATATGATCCAATATGTACTGAAACAAGATGTTATCATGCCACATTGCATTTTCCTTGTCATCTCGTTGCATTTCCGCCGTTCGTAATATTTGGTCCATTTTAGGTCATGTCTCACGTATACACATCGTGTTTGCACAGGTCACGAGGTCGTGGACGAGGAGCAGGCTCCGTAGAGCATATCCTTGTTATATTTTGTAAGAAAATGTGAGGTTTTATTTTAGGTAGATAGAACCCTACACCCTTTACGTGCTATTTTCGGCCAAAACATACTATAATTATAAACGTTTTCCCAAAATGCAAATATTTCAAGCAAGCAAGCCATTATTGTCATGATTTCAAGCAAGTTTGGCGAGTACATGATTGCACGTGGGCCCGAGGGTAATTCTTGAGCCAACCGGGAAAGCAAGGGCTGACGGGTAACTCCTGAATTATCCTCACATTGTTGGGATCACCCCGAAGCCACTAGGAGATTAGTGGTGGAAGGAGTTCCGTGTTTAGGGAGTCATGTTCCCTATACACACCATGTTGTGGATAGTTGGGCCTTGCAAACCCGCTATCACCCGGAGGAAGAAGGAGACTGGGGTTAATCCGGCATGTCTGGTTATCCTCGGGTTATTGCATGTTTGAAGCATGAAATTGTCTATGTGAGTTGTGACACCCCGCTCGTCCGACGTGTAAGGTACGCCACGTTTTACCTTTTAATGTGTTTAATTGTGTGATTTTATATTTTTCGTGGCCCTATTTTGAACTCTTTTAGAGTTTAAGGGCCCCTTTGTAATTTTCTCTTTTAAAGGGTTTTTCGGTCATTTCTCGTTCGGTCGAGAGTTCGACCTCTTTGACCCTTTCCTCACGTCCGGGGCGGCGAAACGAGTCCGTAGACTCTAAGTTTGCCCCATTCTGACTTCGTTAGCTCGTTCGTTCGATCGTTTTTGAGTACGAGGACCCGAGATATAATACCCCAAATCCTCGTAATTCGTGCCAAAGATCAGATCTCAGCCTCCAGCGTCTTCCTCCAGTGATCAGTTACTATTCATGCAGTCAAGGTGTATTTACACGCACATGTCCGTTCTCGCTCGTTTCTCGACGTAATTCGACGTTTGAGTAATGGAAATTCATCAGCTCGACGAGCCCGTCACGATGGTACAAGAATCGGAGACTAAAAATCAGCGGTGGTGGCGCTACGGCGAGCTACAGGCGGCGCGGCTTAGAGCCGCCACTTCGCCGCCCATTCGCGGCGGCTACCGGCGACATTCCGACGACACGCGCCACCCCATTTGTTAGAGGAGGTCCCGGCGTAACTCCAGTTCAAACGGCGTAGCCAGCGGTGGCCGGACGGCGGCGTACGCGCCGACTGAAGACCGGCGGCGGAGTGCGTACACTGTAGCACCTCGCTCCGCCGCGTTCCGGCGAGATTCGCGACCGGCCTTTGGTGGTTTCCGACGTAATTTGGCCTCCTGAGTCCGATTCTGGGGTCAATTTGAGAAAACGGTGGCCGGAGATGGCTGAGCCGGCGAGTGGTGCGACTGCGGGTTTTTGGGCGACGGTTTGAAGCTTTTCCGGTAGGTTTTTGGTGGTTGCTCCTTCACGAAAGTTGCTTGGAATGTTGCGACGTAGCTGGGAGTGTTGGCCCCGACTCAAGAACCGGCCTTTGGCGGCGAACCGGTGGTGAACCGGTGGCGAACCGGTGGGCTTTTTCCGGCGGTTTTTCCACTGATTTAGCTAGGGGCTTTTGAAGGGCTCGTTACAAGCTTTCCAACGGTATGCTCGGATTTCATTTTCGTTTTGCGGTTTGCAGTTAATTTCAGTTTCCGTCGTTGGGATTTGGTTCGGTTTTTCTTCAACGAAGTCCCATGTGTTTGGTATTTTCTGAAATTGATTGAGGGCTATTGTCTAGTAGGCCGAGGCACTGGTTTCTGTCCTTCTGGGGACCACCGGAGGCGGTGTTCCGGTGGCGGCCGGTGGCTGTTCGGCCGGCCGCGGTGGCGGCATTCCGGCGACTTTCGGACAGTAGGTCCGTTACGTTGTGGTGAGTCCAACGCCACTTCCCGTTCGTCAATCGGATATCCGGTTGATTTTATAAGAATTTTTGAAGTTATTGTATTTTATTCGTTAATTGATTTTAATTGTGCAATTCGATCCTGTATGTGCTATAAATTGAAATTATGAATTGTATGATACTTGGAAATATGTTATGATGTATGAAAGCTTGATTCGTGATTTATGGAAATTATTTGCCTCGTATTACGCCTATCTACTTGAGAATAATTATTATTTAAGGGGATATTAGTGTAATTTTAGAAACTAATTGATTATGAAGTTGTATGAAACATAGGAAACGAATCATGAACGGATACGTTGTACTTTAACTCGAATGAATTGTTTAAGTATACTATTGTTGGGAATTTTGTAAATTATGCAAATATATAAATTTGAATAAATTGATACGAAATTTATGTTTTATTCCCGCAAGACTTGGTGCATGATATGAATGAAATTCCTAATATCCTAATTTGTTTTATGTAATTAATTAAGCTTGACCCTTGTTTGATTGCTCCATTCGAATATATGCCTGGTTGTGAGGTGGGTTTAAGGGTATTGCAATTATGAATATATGTATAGGATGGATATGCAATTCGTGTTTACTTGTCTAGAGACCTAGTACTTGATAAGAATTAAATTTATGATGTCTTGATTTGTTCTATGTAATTAATGTTATGAATTTATAAGTTATGCATCTCTTGATATGATATGTAATATGAATTATAATATGCTCTGAATGACTTGATTGAATATATATGGATTATATGCTGCATTGTAGCACCCCTTACACGTGGAGGTACCACACCCCCGCACTATAGGTCAATTCACCTACGAGACGGGTAATCCGTACATGAACTAACCTATAGCGAACGGGTGACCATGCAATAGACGACAGGCTAGGCGGAAAAACTTATACATGTGACAAAATAAAGCGGAAGCATAAATCAATCACCATCACATATCTTCATTTATCAAGGCATGACATTTCCATGTACTGAATGAAATATATTCTAACTTATATATCAATACATTATCATCTCCTTAATATAATTAACATATAATTGTAAACATGACGTTATCGAACAATAAGTAAACAATCGAATGAATGCACCGTGTATGACTCAACTCTAACAACTGGACTCGACTCACTTCCCGCCTAGCACGCACCTGCAATAACCTGAAAGGTGGAGGCGTCAGTCTGTGAAGACTGAGTGAGGGGTTTACATATATATTAGCGCAGATAACATGCAAGTTATATTTTCGGGTAAAGGTTTATAAAGATAAATATACAAGTTTAATAATAACATGGCTTCGCCCGGGAATACAACTATCAATATTAAATACTTGTTCTCTTCATACCATCGATAAACATGCTCGCTTGCTTGTTAATCCTTAGGTGATCATGCAATTCAATTATCGTGCAATCATGCAATAGTGTAATCACTTAGCACGTTCATGGAATGGAGATCATGCAATCACTACATGGCTTGCTTGTAACATGATAGGGTTTATTCCTCCTGTGATTGGACGGACAATCATTGGCACGAAACCAATCCAGCGCCCTTCACTCAGAAGGACCTGGCCAGGGGAAACATGGGTACACGATAGGGTTTTGTTCTTCTTGTGGTTGGACGGACAACCACGGGCAGGACCCGTCCAGCGCCCTCACTAAGGAGAACCTGGCCAAGAGAACACACGAACATGGTAGGATATTGTTCTTCCTGTGATTGGACGGAAAATCATTGGCACGAAACCAATCCAGCGCCCCCACTAAGGAGGACCTGGCCAAGAGAACACACTTGCTTGCATTCATGAACATGGCATGCTTTGATGAGTGAACACTAACATGCTTTACGTGCTTGATTAATGAACAAGAATATAACTCACCTTAAATGTAGCACCCCTTACACGTGGAGGTACCACACCCCCGCACTATAGGTCAATTCACCTACGAGACGGGTAATCCGTACATGAACTAACCTATAGCGAACGGGTGACCATGCAATAGACGACAGGCTAGGCGGGAAAACTTATACATGTGACAAAATAAAGCGGAAGCATAAATCAATCACCATCACATATCTTCATTTATCAAGGCATGACATTTCCATGTACTGAATGAAATATATTCTAACTTATATATCAATACATTATCATCTCCTTAATATAATTAACATATAATTGTAAACATGACGTTATCGAACAATAAGTAAACAATCGAATGAATGCACCGTGTATGACTCAACTCTAACAACTGGACTCGACTCACTTCCCGCCTAGCACGCACCTGCAATAACCTGAAAGGTGGAGGCGTCAGTCTGTGAAGACTGAGTGAGGGGTTTACATATATATTAGCGCAGATAACATGCAAGTTATATTCTCGGGTAAAGGTTTATAAAGATAAATATACAAGTTTAATAATAACATGGCTTCGCCCGGGAATACAACTATCAATATTAAATACTTGTTCTCTTCATACCATCGATAAACATGCTCGCTTGCTTGTTAATCCTTAGGTGATCATGCAATTCAATTATCGTGCAATCATGCAATCGTGTAATCACTTAGCACGTTCATGGAATGGAGATCATGCAATCACTACATGGCTTGCTTGTAACATGATAGGGTTTGTTCCTCCTGTGATTGGACGGACAATCATTGGCAGGAAACCAATCCAGCGCCCTTCACTCAGAAGGACCTGGCTAGGGGAAACATGTGTACACGATAGGGTTTTGTTCTTCTTGTGGTTGGACGGACAACCACGGGCAGGACCCGTCCAGCGCCCTCACTAAGGAGAACCTGGCCAAGAGAACACACGAACATGGTAGGATATTGTTCTTCTTGTGATTGGACGGACAATCATTGGCACAAAACCAATCCAGCGCCCCCACTAAGGAGGACCTGGCCAAGAGAACACACTTGCTTGCATTCATGAACATGGCATGCTTTGATGAGTGAACACTAACATGCTTTACGTGCTTGATTAATGAACAAGAATATAACTTGGAACGATAAATGATTTCATGAAAATATAACTATAAATACCTTTTGGCTAAAACAGGCACGTAAAGGTTATACGGGTTCTATATAACTAGAAATTAAACCTCACCTGACAGGCGACACACGACTCGTGAATGCGTGAACGTGCTCATGATCCACCATCTCCGCCCTGGAGAATAACTGGACAAGAAACGGGACAATGTACATGCATGAGACTACAATTCAAGCATATTCTTCATATAATGACGCACGGCATGATCATACACGAGACATCGAGCAATACACAATGTAGCATGAAAACATGTTGTTTCGACATATAATCAATCATATAATAGCAATTCGGGATTAAATAATCCGTTGGAACGACGTCCCAAAAATCCCATTTTGTGTAGAATGTTTCTGCACTTCCAGGGGTATGGGAACGGCCGTTCCAGGCTTTAATGCAAAATGGGAAGGGCCGTTCCCCCACTCCCGAAACTGCTCCCGAAGGTGGGAACGGCCGTTCCGGCTTGCAAGCCAAAATGGGAACGGTCGTTCCCGTCCTCGCCACCCTGTAACTATTCAAATTATGGGAACGGCCGTTCCCTGTTTACAAAGGGAACGGGAAGGGCCGTTCCCGTTTTACAGAAGATGCAGAAACAGGGGAGAAGAACAGGGGAGCTACGGCCAAGCTCCCAATTCACCTCAAACTCACATATTTCAATCCCATATGTTATAATTTATGAAGGGGGACATGTATATATGCATATAGTGCAATAACACCCCAATATAAACACACAATCCATGCTTTAATCATCATAATCTCCAACTTGAGCATATATATAAATTCATCATATAATCCCATAAACCTCAAGAATCTTGCATGAATTTCAAGTCCAAAGCTTAAGATCATGCTTCTAACAATTAAAACACATAATAATCCACTCAACCTCAAACCCTAGCTTCAAGAATAATTACCAAGAAATTCCATCTAATTTCTATGTCTACCTTGGAAGAGAGAAATGGAGTAATATAAGATGATGATGATGATGATGATGCCCCAAGCTCCTAATCCTTCAAGTTTCTTTGATGAAAGTGATGAATTCTCCTTTCTTTCTTGGTTGGTAATGGTTCGGTGGTGAAGGAAGCAAATATGAGATGATTGGCATGAAATGAAGATGATTGAGAGAGATGTATATAACGTGATATTTGGGGAAATATGTAATAATTATGATCCAATCCCCCAAGTTTTATAAATCATGCAATTGAGTAGACGAGGTTTAGAAAGTGATCAATTAGGTCCAAAGAGTTCTCATACAATTTAGTCCCTCAAAGAGAACGAATTGAGCAATTAAGGGCAATTGGCAATTAAATCAAATTGGACAATTAGTTCATATAATAATTAAATTCCAATGATACAATAATTCTCAAGTTGACACATATTTCATATATTTCCACATATTCATGTTGCACGCAATTTATAAAAACTAATGTAACACGCTTAAATCAATTAAACGAAATTAATACAATAAAATCCTAACGCTCGAAACCCACACGTGTCGAGCGTACCTGACTGTCTAAAAATCGGGGCGTTACAACTCTCTCCCCCTTAAGAGAATCCGTCCTCGGATTCCTTGTCCTGAATTCTTGGAATTTAATTGGCTCTTACATGTTCATCCCACGCGGGTTAGCTACTCCCCGTCAGGGATTAGTTTGAAAGAGATCTTCATTCCACAAAGTCTTCCAATGGTTGAGGTCACGACCCTCCACTTCCGGAGTCTAATCACTCGCAGGAAAATCTAACCTTTCACTAAAACAAGTTGACAAGTAGTTGGAAATACTGAGAGTGCCCCGTCTCTCAAACAATTAACGAGAGAGCCCCGTCTCTCGAACAATTAACGAGAGAGCCCCGTCTCTCGAACAAGTAACAAGAGAACCCCGTCTCCTGACAACCCTGAGAGAATCCCCGTCTCTCACGCACACAAATAAAATTCAAGCAAGTACTTAGACAAATATTAACACTTACCATACAAGGATCAAGTAAAATTATCATTTATGCAAATAATTGTTCACATTACAGTTAATAATATACAAGGAATCATATACAAGAATACTAATAATAAAATAATAATCAACAATTAATACCAAATAAGGATTCAGGTATAAAGATAGCAAGATAATGATAATAAGAAATGAATAATGCACGTGATATGCATGATTAGGTGTACCGTTCACCGAGGATTGAAATTTTGAGACTGAATTAATTCGGTTGAATACTTGATTCGTCAGTTGAGATTTTCCCCGCTTTGCACCACTACGGTTCGATATTCCCATTCTTGATAGCCATTTCTGCCATTGTGCTATTTTCTAACATAATCCGTAAATCATCATTAATCACCATATCTTCAGACCCGTCTGAATTACAGATTTGCCGGTTGAACCATTCTTGCACTGATTTTCACATTTACTTTCCAATTCCAGAATTGAGAACACCCTGATATTCTTGTTAGAGTGTAATTGCCCGTTCCAGCTTAAAAGACTGACTTTGTGTTCCAAGCAAGTTCTTGTCCCACGAGCAGAGAAAACAGGTGTTACCACTTCTCCGACCTCAGTACTTAAAGTAAACCCTTTTCCCGAAGCAGCATTCCTGACTCCTTGTTTGCAATCTGAAAGTTGAGCTCTTACTCCCTTAGTTAACAATACGGCGGATATTTGCAATAGAGGAATCAAGGTCGTCGTCCCGTGAGAGTAATTCAGCAAGCACACTTGCATAGATACCGAAGAAATCAAGTCCTAGTAACACGTCTTCCATTTGATCCCTGAAATTTGATAACATACCCAACAATTCCACGAAATGTCTTGAAAGAGAGGATCACCTAGTCCTCCATCTTTCTGAAGTGTTTATGGTAGACTGGTATATTTATGAAGGCGACCGCAACAACACGGATGAGAGCACCGTGTACCATCCCAGGCATCTCTAGGGTATAAGTAATAACTTCGTAAGAAAACTCTTGTCGGATTAAACTTGGTTATCCATTTGCCCTCTACTTCCCACTTTCTTCCATTCCACTTATGATAGACACTCTGGATAGCAAGAGGGATCAAGATTCAAGATTTACTATCAAATTTAGCCGGATCGGATCCCTTTTCCCATTTACTGAGTCAAATGCTATCCTGAGTTTGTCGGAGGATTGCAGACAGTGTACCCACTTTCCTGGAAATGATGATAAAACAAAGGTACTGTCGATGATGAGACTTTTCTTTGTGTAAGAGGGAGGAAAGGTTTAGCGAACTGAAGCTTCTTTCACATGGTTCAGATAGAGGATTCCCGACTCTCCTGAATGTTGTCCAGCTTCCGATTTAATTCATTCCCAGACCGGCTCTCCCCCTTAAGAAAATGGAAATTTTCTTATCCTTTGGGTTCCTTCTGTCCTTTCCCACTTGCGAGCTTCTCTACTGATTCAATTCCCGTAACCTTTTCCTCGTCCTACTGGTCGTTAATCAAAATGTTGATTGATGATTTCTTTCTATTTCTTTCTGTTATCCCCATACTCAACTTGAAGCTCCTTGACTATCACCACTTTGATTTGATATTTAAAATTCTTCTATATCCTATACCCCTTCTGCTATTCATGAAAATGCCATGTCCTGTAATTACCCTCTACTGCTTCTAAAATTGATATCTGTCAAGCTAGCATCCTAATCCAAAACAAGAAAGTTCTTTCTCCTACCCTTACTGAATTTCCAAAATACTGCGCAATTCCTGAAGGTTGAAAGACCCACTGAACATTTATCTACTTGAACTTATCATCATGTTCCCGTTTCCCAAAATTTTCCAATATCTACTTCACACCTCCTGCTCTTACCGACTCCCGAGCAAATTCTTCTCACAACCCCAAAATTTTCTAAACTCTCAATCCAAATCAAATTACCCGGTTACCACCATGGTACCCATTGATTCAAAATCTCTTCCTTAAAATTCAAATTGTAGAAATAGGAGCAAAGATTATGCAGAACATCCGAAAAGCCTATTGACAATAAACACTAAATAATGCATGAAGGTTAAAGTGCACATGTACACCGTATACCTATCAACAAATTTGAAATGCAACACGTCGAATCAACTATATCACTTTGAAGGTATACATATAAATAAAGGAATATAAGTAATGCGAATAATTTGAATAGCCACTCAAGACATCAAGTAAGAAAGTCCGAATATAATTAAATCAAGGTTTATAAATGAGGAACAATTTAATTAACAATTACAATGCACGTGCTTATGAATGCATTGAAGAACCTTGCACCGTAGTAATGTTGGGCTCGATTCCGGTGTCCGTTCCTGGTTGGCCAAATTGCAACTTGGTTCGCACGGCTGATCCGTTTCGTAAATCTTCAAAGTCCCCCGGTCTTGATTCATATATTCTCAAAACCTGTTACTCACAACTCATTTGAACTAATTGCATGTGGATAAGGCGTGCTCATGTCACCTAGTTGTCACATACTTAATGCGGACATCAGGAATTAAGTGTAAATGCAACAGGTAATTCATAAAGATTTGAACCTAACACACAAATCACATAAATTTCAAGCAATTCAAGATCACTCAATGGGCAATTAATAGCATAATTCGAGTACTTCACGGAATTCAGGTAGTCAACAAGTTCAACTAAAATGCAGGACTCTCACATTGTCAAGTAGTTCCTATGCCGTACGACCTAGACTCGACACGACACGACACTAGAACCTCGGTTTTGCAACCGGGCTCTGATACCACCTTAAATGTAGCACCCCTTACACGTGGAGGTACCACACCCCCGCACTATAGATCAATTCACCTACGAGACGGGTAATCCGTACATGAACTAACCTATAGCGAACGGGTGACCATGCAATAGACGACAGGCTAGGCGGGAAAACTTATACATGTGACAAAATAAAGCGGAAGCATAAATCAATCACCATCACATATCTTCATTTATCAAGGCATGACATTTCCATGTACTGAATGAAATATATTCTAACTTATATATCAATACATTATCATCTCCTTAATATAATTAACATATAATTGTAAACATGACGTTATCGAACAATAAGTAAACAATCGAATGAATGCACCGTGTATGACTCAACTCTAACAACTGGACTCGACTCACTTCCCGCCTAGCACGCACCTGCAATAACCTGAAAGGTGGAGGCGTCAGTCTGTGAAGACTGAGTGAGGGGTTTACATATATATTAGCGCAGATAACATGCAAGTTATATTTTCGGGTAAAGGTTTATAAAGATAAATATACAAGTTTAATAATAACATGGCTTCGCCCGGGAATACAACTATCAATATTAAATACTTGTTCTCTTCATACCATCGATAAACATGCTCGCTTGCTTGTTAATCCTTAGGTGATCATGCAATTCAATTATCGTGCAATCATGCAATAGTGTAATCACTTAGCACGTTCATGGAATGGAGATCATGCAATCACTACATGGCTTGCTTGTAACATGATAGGGTTTATTCCTCCTGTGATTGGACGGACAATCATTGGCACGAAACCAATCCAGCGCCCTTCACTCAGAAGGACCTGGCCAGGGGAAACATGGGTACACGATAGGGTTTTGTTCTTCTTGTGGTTGGACGGACAACCACGGGCAGGACCCGTCCAGCGCCCTCACTAAGGAGAACCTGGCCAAGAGAACACACGAACATGGTAGGATATTGTTCTTCCTGTGATTGGACGGACAATCATTGGCACGAAACCAATCCAGCGCCCCCACTAAGGAGGACCTGGCCAAGAGAACACACTTGCTTGCATTCATGAACATGGCATGCTTTGATGAGTGAACACTAACATGCTTTACGTGCTTGATTAATGAACAAGAATATAACTCACCTTAAATGTAGCACCCCTTACACGTGGAGGTACCACACCCCCGCACTATAGGTCAATTCACCTACGAGACGGGTAATCCGTACATGAACTAACCTATAGCGAACGGGTGACCATGCAATAGACGACAGGCTAGGCGGGAAAACTTATACATGTGACAAAATAAAGCGGAAGCATAAATCAATCACCATCACATATCTTCATTTATCAAGGCATGACATTTCCATGTACTGAATGAAATATATTCTAACTTATATATCAATACATTATCATCTCCTTAATATAATTAACATATAATTGTAAACATGACGTTATCGAACAATAAGTAAACAATCGAATGAATGCACCGTGTATGACTCAACTCTAACAACTGGACTCGACTCACTTCCCGCCTAGCACGCACCTGCAATAACCTGAAAGGTGGAGGCGTCAGTCTGTGAAGACTGAGTGAGGGGTTTACATATATATTAGCGCAGATAACATGCAAGTTATATTCTCGGGTAAAGGTTTATAAAGATAAATATACAAGTTTAATAATAACATGGCTTCGCCCGGGAATACAACTATCAATATTAAATACTTGTTCTCTTCATACCATCGATAAACATGCTCGCTTGCTTGTTAATCCTTAGGTGATCATGCAATTCAATTATCGTGCAATCATGCAATCGTGTAATCACTTAGCACGTTCATGGAATGGAGATCATGCAATCACTACATGGCTTGCTTGTAACATGATAGGGTTTGTTCCTCCTGTGATTGGACGGACAATCATTGGCAGGAAACCAATCCAGCGCCCTTCACTCAGAAGGACCTGGCTAGGGGAAACATGTGTACACGATAGGGTTTTGTTCTTCTTGTGGTTGGACGGACAACCACGGGCAGGACCCGTCCAGCGCCCTCACTAAGGAGAACCTGGCCAAGAGAACACACGAACATGGTAGGATATTGTTCTTCTTGTGATTGGACGGACAATCATTGGCACAAAACCAATCCAGCGCCCCCACTAAGGAGGACCTGGCCAAGAGAACACACTTGTTTGCATTCATGAACATGGCATGCTTTGATGAGTGAACACTAACATGCTTTACGTGCTTGATTAATGAACAAGAATATAACTTGGAACGATAAATGATTTCATGAAAATATAACTATAAATACCTTTTGGCTAAAACAGGCACGTAAAGGTTATACGGGTTCTATATAACTAGAAATTAAACCTCACCTGACAGGCGACACACGACTCGTGAATGCGTGAACGTGCTCATGATCCACCATCTCCGCCCTGGAGAATAACTGGACAAGAAACGGGACAATGTACATGCATGAGACTACAATTCAAGCATATTCTTCATATAATGACGCACGGCATGATCATACACGAGACATCGAGCAATACACAATGTAGCATGAAAACATGTTGTTTCGACATATAATCAATCATATAATAGCAATTCGGGATTAAATAATCCGTTGGAACGACGTCCCAAAAATCCCATTTTGTGTAGAATGTTTCTGCACTTCCAGGGGTATGGGAACGGCCGTTCCAGGCTTTAATGCAAAATGGGAAGGGCCGTTCCCCCACTCCCGAAACTGCTCCCGAAGGTGGGAACGGCCGTTCCGGCTTGCAAGCCAAAATGGGAACGGTCGTTCCCGTCCTCGCCACCCTGTAACTATTCAAATTATGGGAACGGCCGTTCCCTGTTTACAAAGGGAACGGGAAGGGCCGTTCCCGTTTTACAGAAGATGCAGAAACAGGGGAGAAGAACAGGGGAGCTACGGCCAAGCTCCCAATTCACCTCAAACTCACATATTTCAATCCCATATGTTATAATTTATGAAGGGGGACATGTATATATGCATATAGTGCAATAACACCCCAATATAAACACACAATCCATGCTTTAATCATCATAATCTCCAACTTGAGCATATATATAAATTCATCATATAATCCCATAAACCTCAAGAATCTTGCATGAATTTCAAGTCCAAAGCTTAAGATCATGCTTCTAACAATTAAAACACATAATAATCCACTCAACCTCAAACCCTAGCTTCAAGAATAATTACCAAGAAATTCCATCTAATTTCTATGTCTACCTTGGAAGAGAGAAATGGAGTAATATAAGATGATGATGATGATGATGATGCCCCAAGCTCCTAATCCTTCAAGTTTCTTTGATGAAAGTGATGAATTCTCCTTTCTTTCTTGGATGGTAATGGTTCGGTGGTGAAGGAAGCAAATATGAGATGATTGGCATGAAATGAAGATGATTGAGAGAGATGTATATAACGTGATATTTGGGGAAATATGTAATAATTATGATCCAATCCCCCAAGTTTTATAAATCATGCAATTGAGTAGACGAGGTTTAGAAAGTGATCAATTAGGTCCAAAGAGTTCTCATGCAATTTAGTCCCTCAAAGAGAACGAATTGAGCAATTAAGGGCAATTGGCAATTAAATCAAATTGGACAATTAGTTCATATAATAATTAAATTCCAATGATACAATAATTCTCAAGTTGACACATATTTCATATATTTCCACATATTCATGTTGCACGCAATTTATAAAAACTAATGTAACACGCTTAAATCAATTAAACGAAATTAATACAATAAAATCCTAACGCTCGAAACCCACACGTGTCGAGCGTACCTGACTGTCTAAAAATCGGGGCGTTACAACTCTCTCCCCCTTAAGAGAATCCGTCCTCGGATTCCTTGTCCTGAATTCTTGGAATTTAATTGGCTCTTACATGTTCATCCCACGCGGGTTAGCTACTCCCCGTCAGGGATTAGTTTGAAAGAGATCTTCATTCCACAAAGTCTTCCAATGGTTGAGGTCATGACCCTCCACTTCCGGAGTCTAATCACTCGCAGGAAAATCTAACCTTTCACTAAAACAAGTTGACAAGTAGTTGGAAATACTGAGAGTGCCCCGTCTCTCAAACAATTAACGAGAGAGCCCCGTCTCTCGAACAATTAACGAGAGAGCCCCGTCTCTCGAACAAGTAACAAGAGAACCCCGTCTCCTGACAACCCTGAGAGAATCCCCGTCTCTCACGCACACAAATAAAATTCAAGCAAGTACTTAGACAAATATTAACACTTACCATACAAGGATCAAGTAAAATTATCATTTATGCAAATAATTGTTCACATTACAGTTAATAATATACAAGGAATCATATACAAGAATACTAATAATAAAATAATAATCAACAATTAATACCAAATAAGGATTCAGGTATAAAGATAGCAAGATAATGATAATAAGAAATGAATAATGCACGTGATATGCATGATTAGGTGTACCGTTCACCGAGGATTGAAATTTTGAGACTGAATTAATTCGGTTGAATACTTGATTCGTCAGTTGAGATTTTCCCCGCTTTGCACCACTACGGTTCGATATTCCCATTCTTGATAGCCATTTCTGCCATTGTGCTATTTTCTAACATAATCCGTAAATCATCATTAATCACCATATCTTCAGACCCGTCTGAATTACAGATTTGCCGGTTGAACCATTCTTGCACTGATTTTCACATTTACTTTCCAATTCCAGAATTGAGAACACCCTGATATTCTTGTTAGAGTGTAATTGCCCGTTCCAGCTTAAAAGACTGACTTTGTGTTCCAAGCAAGTTCTTGTCCCACGAGCAGAGAAAACAGGTGTTACCACTTCTCCGACCTCAGTACTTAAAGTAAACCCTTTTCCCGAAGCAGCATTCCTGACTCCTTGTTTGCAATCTGAAAGTTGAGCTCTTACTCCCTTAGTTAACAATACGGCGGATATTTGCAATAGAGGAATCAAGGTCGTCGTCCCGTGAGAGTAATTCAGCAAGCACACTTGCATAGATACCGAAGAAATCAAGTCCTAGTAACACGTCTTCCATTTGATCCCTGAAATTTGATAACATACCCAACAATTCCACGAAATGTCTTGAAAGAGAGGATCACCTAGTCCTCCATCTTTCTGAAGTGTTTATGGTAGACTGGTATATTTATGAAGGCGACCGCAACAACACGGATGAGAGCACCGTGTACCATCCCAGGCATCTCTAGGGTATAAGTAATAACTTCGTAAGAAAACTCTTGTCGGATTAAACTTGGTTATCCATTTGCCCTCTACTTCCCACTTTCTTCCATTCCACTTATGATAGACACTCTGGATAGCAAGAGGGATCAAGATTCAAGATTTACTATCAAATTTAGCCGGATCGGATCCCTTTTCCCATTTACTGAGTCAAATGCTATCCTGAGTTTGTCGGAGGATTGCAGACAGTGTACCCACTTTCTTGGAAATGATGATAAAACAAAGGTACTGTCGATGATGAGACTTTTCTTTGTGTAAGAGGGAGGAAAGGTTTAGCGAACTGAAGCTTCTTTCACATGGTTCAGATAGAGGATTCCCGACTCTCCTGAATGTTGTCCAGCTTCCGATTTAATTCATTCCCAGACCGGCTCTCCCCCTTAAGAAAATGGAAATTTTCTTATCCTTTGGGTTCCTTCTGTCCTTTCCCACTTGCGAGCTTCTCTACTGATTCAATTCCCGTAACCTTTTCCTCGTCCTACTGGTCGTTAATCAAAATGTTGATTGATGATTTCTTTCTATTTCTTTCTGTTATCCCCATACTCAACTTGAAGCTCCTTGACTATCACCACTTTGATTTGATATTTAAAATTCTTCTATATCCTATACCCCTTCTGCTATTCATGAAAATGCCATGTCCTGTAATTACCCTCTACTGCTTCTAAAATTGATATCTGTCAAGCTAGCATCCTAATCCAAAACAAGAAAGTTCTTTCTCCTACCCTTACTGAATTTCCAAAATACTGCGCAATTCCTGAAGGTTGAAAGACCCACTGAACATTTATCTACTTGAACTTATCATCATGTTCCCGTTTCCCAAAATTTTCCAATATCTACTTCACACCTCCTGCTCTTACCGACTCCCGAGCAAATTCTTCTCACAACCCCAAAATTTTCTAAACTCTCAATCCAAATCAAATTACCCGGTTACCACCATGGTACCCATTGATTCAAAATCTCTTCCTTAAAATTCAAATTGTAGAAATAGGAGCAAAGATTATGCAGAACATCCGAAAAGCCTATTGACAATAAACACTAAATAATGCATGAAGGTTAAAGTGCACATGTACACCGTATACCTATCAACAAATTTGAAATGCAACACGTCGAATCAACTATATCACTTTGAAGGTATACATATAAATAAAGGAATATAAGTAATGCGAATAATTTGAATAGCCACTCAAGACATCAAGTAAGAAAGTCCGAATATAATTAAATCAAGGTTTATAAATGAGGAACAATTTAATTAACAATTACAATGCACGTGCTTATGAATGCATTGAAGAACCTTGCACCGTAGTAATGTTGGGCTCGATTCCGGTGTCCGTTCCTGGTTGGCCAAATTGCAACTTGGTTCGCACGGCTGATCCGTTTCGTAAATCTTCAAAGTCCCCCGGTCTTGATTCATATATTCTCAAAACCTGTTACTCACAACTCATTTGAACTAATTGCATGTGGATAAGGCGTGCTCATGTCACCTAGTTGTCACATACTTAATGCGGACATCAGGAATTAAGTGTAAATGCAACAGGTAATTCATAAAGATTTGAACCTAACACACAAATCACATAAATTTCAAGCAATTCAAGATCACTCAATGGGCAATTAATAGCATAATTCGAGTACTTCACGGAATTCAGGTAGTCAACAAGTTCAACTAAAATGCAGGACTCTCACATTGTCAAGTAGTTCCTATGCCGTACGACCTAGACTCGACACGACACGACACTAGAACCTCGGTTTTGCAACCGGGCTCTGATACCACCTTAAATGTAGCACCCCTTACACGTGGAGGTACCACACCCCCGCACTATAGATCAATTCACCTACGAGACGGGTAATCCGTACATGAACTAACCTATAGCGAACGGGTGACCATGCAATAGACGACAGGCTAGGCGGGAAAACTTATACATGTGACAAAATAAAGCGGAAGCATAAATCAATCACCATCACATATCTTCATTTATCAAGGCATGACATTTCCATGTACTGAATGAAATATATTCTAACTTATATATCAATACATTATCATCTCCTTAATATAATTAACATATAATTGTAAACATGACGTTATCGAACAATAAGTAAACAATCGAATGAATGCACCGTGTATGACTCAACTCTAACAACTGGACTCGACTCACTTCCCGCCTAGCACGCACCTGCAATAACCTGAAAGGTGGAGGCGTCAGTCTGTGAAGACTGAGTGAGGGGTTTACATATATATTAGCGCAGATAACATGCAAGTTATATTCTCGGGTAAAGGTTTATAAAGATAAATATACAAGTTTAATAATAACATGGCTTCGCCCGGGAATACAACTATCAATATTAAATACTTGTTCTCTTCATACCATCGATAAACATGCTCGCTTGCTTGTTAATCCTTAGGTGATCATGCAATTCAATTATCGTGCAATCATGCAATAGTGTAATCACTTAGCACGTTCATGGAATGGAGATCATGCAATCACTACATGGCTTGCTTGTAACATGATAGGGTTTATTCCTCCTGTGATTGGACGGACAATCATTGGCACGAAACCAATCCAGCGCCCTTCACTCAGAAGGACCTGGCCAGGGGAAACATGTGTACACGATAGGGTTTTGTTCTTCTTGTGGTTGGACGGACAACCACGGGCAGGACCCGTCCAGCGCCCTCACTAAGGAGAACCTGGCCAAGAGAACACACGAACATGGTAGGATATTGTTCTTCTTGTGATTGGACGGACAATCATTGGCACGAAACCAATCCAGCGCCCCCACTAAGGAGGACCTGGCCAAGAGAACACACTTGCTTGCATTCATGAACATGGCATGCTTTGATGAGTGAACACTAACATGCTTTACGTGCTTGATTAATGAACAAGAATATAACTTGGAACGATAAATGATTTCATGAAAATATAACTATAAATACCTTTTGGCTAAAACAGGCACGTAAAGGTTATACGGGTTCTATATAACTAGAAATTAAACCTCACCTGACAGGCGACACACGACTCGTGAATGCGTGAACGTGCTCATGATCCACCATCTCCGCCCTGGAGAATAACTGGACAAGAAACGGGACAATGTACATGCATGAGACTACAATTCAAGCATATTCTTCATATAATGACGCACGGCATGATCATACACGAGACATCGAGCAATACACAATGTAGCATGAAAACATGTTGTTTCGACATATAATCAATCATATAATAGCAATTCGGGATTAAATAACCCGTTGGAACGACGTCCCAAAAATCCCATTTTGTGCAGAATGTTTCTGCACTTCCAGGGGTATGGGAACGACCGTTCCAGGCTTTAATGCAAAATGGGAAGGGCCGTTCCCCCACTCCCGAAACTGCTCCCGAAGGTGGGAACGGCCGTTCCGGCTTGCAAGCCAAAATGGGAACGGTCGTTCCCGTCCTCGCCACCCTGCAACTATTCAAATTATGGGAACGGCCGTTCCCTGTTTACAAAGGGAACGGGAAGGGCCGTTCCCGTTTTACAGAAGATGCAGAAACAGGGGAGAAGAACAGGGGAGCTACGACCAAGCTCCCAATTCACCTCAAACTCACATATTTCAATCCCATATGTTATAATTTATGAAAGGGGACATGTATATATGCATATAGTGCAATAACACCCCAATATAAACACACAATCCATGCTTTAATCATCATAATCTCCAACTTGAGCATATATATAAATTCATCATATAATCCCATAAACCTCAAGAATCTTGCATGAATTTCAAGTCCAAAGCTTAAGATCATGCTTCTAACAATTAAAGCACATAATAATCCACTCAACCTCAAACCCTAGCTTCAAGAATAATTACCAAGAAATTCCATCTAATTTCTATGTCTACCTTGGAAGAGAGAAATGGAGTAATATAAGATGATGATGATGATGATGATGCCCCAAGCTCCTAATCCTTCAAGTTTCTTTGATGAAAGTGATGAATTCTCCTTTCTTTCTTGGATGGTAATGGTTCGGTGGTGAAGGAAGCAAATATGAGATGATTGGCATGAAATGAAGATGATTGAGAGAGATGCATATAACGTGATATTTGGGGAAATATGTAATAATTATGATCCAATCCCCCAAGTTTTATAAATCATGCAATTGAGTAGACGAGGTTTAGAAAGTGATCAATTAGGTCCAAAGAGTTCTCATGCAATTTAGTCCCTCAAAGAGAACGAATTGAGCAATTAAGGGCAATTGGCAATTAAATCAAATTGGACAATTAGTTCATATAATAATTAAATTCCAATGATACAATAATTCTCAAGTTGACACATATTTCATATATTTCCACATATTCATGTTGCACGCAATTTATAAAAACTAATGTAACACGCTTAAATCAATTAAACGAAATTAATACAATAAAATCCTAACGCTCGAAACCCACACGTGTCGAGCGTACCTGACTGTCTAAAAATTGGGGCGTTACATGCATCATGTATATTCGTGAGCATGGACGTGCGTCTTTGTGGTTGTGTTTGGAGTTTGAGTCTGTGTTCTGTGTGTATTCTGTCGTTCAGGGTTTCTTCAGGGATTGTCTGTCAGCTGGTTGGGTTCCAGTGGAACTTCTTGGCTTGTGTTTTCCGTTCTCGTCGGTGTAAGGTGAGGTTTTAGGATTTTTGTTTTAGTTAAAGCGACCTACAACCCTATATGCTCGTTTTCAAGCCCGCATGCGAATATATATACTATAGGTATATTAAATATGTGTCTTACGATATGTTATGAATTTTGTTAATTCGATTTGATATGAATTCTTCTGAAATTATACGTATGGGCGTATATAAGCTTAAAATGGTTTTGCAACGAGGCTATGCTCCAAACCGTGTATCATCAAGCAAACTATGGATTTCCCTCAGCATATTGTGAATTAGGAAGACACGGAGAGGTATGTGTATAGCATATGCTGAGTTGCACGGTAAGGTATGTTTCTTATGGTATGTTTCTTAAGTATGAATCATATGTTTCTAGGTTTCGCGAGTTAGGTATGTTTCTTATGAATCCTTATGAATCTTATGAATCCCTGGGCCCTGGAGGCGTGGGTAAGGACGCCCGAGGCGGTGTTGGGCCGCCGGGTTAAGCCTGTGCACGTGCTCCTTTGAAGTACCTACGCGCGACTCTAAGGGAGATGGAGAAGGCGTGGTGCTTTGAGCCTTCGGCTGAGGCCGGAGAAGGTACGTTGTGGGTTCGCAACCCCACGTATATTGAGTTGCACGATGTGGGCCCATAACCCGCGTGCAGACTTCCGGAGAAAAGTTAGAATACGGGAATATGAATCTATGAATTTATGAATCCTATGAATTTTATGAATTTATGCTTCCTTATGAATCATTTGACTCTTTTGTTTAAGGAGTAAGGTTGGAAACCCGTACTCGCCGGGTATTTGAATTCTTTTGTTATGTTGATTATGAAACGGGATAGGAGAGTTTGTTTTCAGTATGAGATTTCCACGCTGAGTTATGAATCATTATGAATATAAGGATCTTTATGAGTTTCTAATTATGAATCTTATGAGTTTCTAAATATGAATCCCTATGAGTTTTAATATGAATCCATATGCGTCTCTGAATCTATGAATCCTTACGTGTTTTCAAACTTAAGAAGATATGAGTATATGTGTAAATATGAGCTCTTTCTGGAAAATGGTTTTGGTATGCAAAACCCTACTCCCGGTTCATAATCTTTCTTTTGATACGTGCTCTGCTCCTTATTATGTATAGTGTGTGTGAATTCAGCCCCCTCACTCAGTCAGTAGACTGACCCTCGCCCCATCTATGTTTTCAGTCTGCAGGTTCAGGTTCTTGGAGTTTGAGCTAGGCGGCTTTGAGTCTTGTCTGTTGAGTCCGTGTCTTTTGAACCTGTATCCATTTGTTTAAGTTGAGAATCTCTGATCTGCATCCGTTTGTAATTATGTACATAGCATGTTCTGTACAGGATTATGATTATGCTTTGATTATATGAATTTTCGGGACAGGTTAGGACAGGGCTTGGATTAGTTGAACCCGTTTCTGTATTTTGTTGATTAAAGTTTTTGTTAGTTCATATTTTGATTCGCTTCCGCGTACAGGTTTTTGCATATTTTACTTGCACGGGGTTTAGGTACCGCCTAGCTTAGGTTGGATTTTCGTTTGTCACCCGTTCGCTGTGACTTGGTGCGTGTGCGGACGTTCCATTTCGTACCACGTGTCAGGTCATAGTGCGGGGGTGTGGTGCCCCACCGCTTGGGGTGCTACATCTTAAGTGGTGTCAGAGCTACCAGGTTCAGAACCGGTGCTCTGGAGTCGTGTCGTGTCAGTTTAGGTCGTACGGCATAGGACTACTTGTGCATTGCATTTGTCTGACGTGAAAAATTGACTTCTCTGTATGAATTTGTCTGAGCTTATGTGATTGTGTGCACACTATGATTACGATTTTTGCAAAATTATCATTGTTATGCTTTAAATTTTAGTAAATTACTTGTTGCATCTGCATTAATTAAGTGCTCTTAATTGCTTTCATTACTTGACATACCCACGTACTAATCCTCATGCATAAATAAATGTCCATTTGTGAATTACAGGGTGTTGGCTCGATAACAAAATTGAAGTTGATCATGACAACACTCCCCACTTCTACAAAATTATGAAGGAAGATTTGAAACTTTCGTTTTCTGACTACTTGGATGAGAAGCGAATGGACCTCTACAAGAATTTATAACAAGGAATCAATGCTACTGCTCTGGAAACGGGTATTATCCATACATGGCACGTGCATCATGCATTGGATTAAATTATAATTGTTTCGAACATTTGTTTTACGTGCTTGATTGTCTTCCTTGCTGATTAATGCGTGTATGCCATACACATCCCTAACCCCACATGCATTAGTCACGTGGTTGTAATTTAGGTGTTCCCCTACCTGATCCACTAAGTGCTGTATTGGTCGAAGCAACATTGAGATTCGAACTGGGGTTGACCAGATGATGTATGATCAAGCTAACACAGTCAGGGTAGTGAGTGGATAAAAGAAGATACTCGAATATGAGAGAGACAAGAGATCCTTTAACTATCAGGGTGCCCTTAGGGTAGGAACTTATTATTTGGAGGTGCTCGGGAGTACATGTTTTATAAGAAAGCCAGAATTTTTAACTCTGGATGGCGTGAAGTGACAATGAAGAGATCAAGGCATTTGTACCATTCAGAGAATTCCAAGCAGGAAATCAGGTTACTGTTATAAAGACACCTACTAGAGTAGTTGCACTTACACAAAGGAAAAAGGAGAAAGTTGTGCAAGTTGTGGAATTTTGTGCCGAGGTTATTGAAGAGCAACTTCACCAAATATTGAGGATAAGAATATCAGTCACGACGATGTTGTCCTAAGCAAGATTGTGTAAGGATTCTTCATTTATCTCTCCACGATTATCTTGAGAGGTTCTACCGTGAAAGAATGGTGATTTTCGATTACCGAGGATTCTATTGGGATTTCAAGAGATTACACGGATCACTATACTCCGAGAACCAAGTGAGACGATCCAAGATCAGTTGAGTACCCAAGACTCTGAAGGGATACTAAAGAATGCAAGTTTGAACGGGAAGTTGGAACTATGGCCAGTTAAGGAGTTGATTAACCTTTCAAGTTAAAGAAATTGCCAACCTCGACTCCACTACTACGGTGAACGGTACATTGAGCATTCATGGCATTTGCACACATACATTTCATAAGTAATTATATTTTACTTTGCTTGATTAATGTGACAACGTGTAATGTTTGATGTTGCTCGATTGTAATAACGTGACTAACTGCTTTAATTTTTCATAACTTGAGATTTATTGTTGTTGTGAATTCTTGTAAACTGAATGGATTGCATGCTTGCATGAACTATTCGTGCTTCGGTGCTTATAATTTCTTTGGTTACTCACTAACCCTTCATGCACATACAAGCATATTGTGATTTTATTTTACAGAGATTCCATCGCGATATCCCCCTTGAGTTAAGCATGGATGATGAGTCTATACTCTAGGGACACCGATATCAGTCGGGTAAAGGTACACTAAACATGCATCACATGTTTTGCATCCAGTGCTACTTTAATGTGTGTATGTATGAATGTTATGTAAGTGAACTTGTATGCTAGAGAGTTGTTGAGATCTCTCTATTTACGTGTTAGGGAGATGTGGGATTCTCCCTATTTATGTGATAGAAAGATGCTGGATTCTTTCTAAATTATGTGGGCAAGAGATGCTGGATTCTCTTGGAGTTAGATGTTTGGGAGATGTTGGATTCTCTCGAATCTAGGGTTTGAGAAATGTTGGATTTTCTCAAACTAGAATGTTGGAAGATGTGGAAGTCTGCCAGACTTAGGTTGAGAGACGGGGTTCTCTCGATTATGTGGTTGGGAGACGGGGTTCTCTCAATTCTGTGCCTGAGGGACGGGGTTCTCTCTTTTGATGTGCTGGGAGACGGGGCTCTCTCTCTTGCGTGCTGAGAGATGGGATTCTCTCATGTTTGTTGCGGCTGAGTTGGGTGTGGCCTGGTGCTGGTTTGCAATCGACGAGGAAGCGATGGTATCGAGCTTTGGGTGCAGTGGCCTAGTTGGGGATCGAACGAGTTTGAAGCGACCAACGGTCAAGTGTTTGAACAAACCTCTGTGACTACGGAACTCTGCGGGGAGTTGATGCAATCAGTGGGAGTAACTCTACACGATTTCAGGAGATGGATTGAAGTATTCCAGTTCGAAACTTTACAACGCAATAATAGGACCTGAGGACAGGTCCTTTTGAAGGAGGGGAGATTGTGACACCCCGCTCGTCCGACGTGTAAGGTACGCCACGTTTTAACCTTTTAATGTGTTTAATTGTGTGATTTTATATTTTTCGTGAACCTATTTTGAACTCTTTTAGAGTTTAAGGGCCCCTTTGTAATTTTCTCTTTTAAGGGGTTTTTCGGTCATTTCTCGTTCGATCGAGAGTTCGACCTCTTTGACCCCTTCCTCACGTCCGGGGCGGCGAAACGAGTCCGTAGACTCTAAGTTTGCCCCATTCTGACTTTGTTAGCTCGTTCGTTCGATCGTTTTTGAGTACGAGGACCCGAGATATAATACCCCGAATCCTCGTAATTCGTGCCAAAGATCAGATCTCAGCCTCCAGCGTCTTCCTCCAGCGATCAATTACTATTCATGTAGTCAAGGTGAATTTACACGCACATGTCCGTTCTCGCTCGTTTCTCGACGTAATTCGACGTTTGAGTAGTGGAAATTCATCACCTCGACGAGCCCGTCACGATGGTACTAGAATCGGAGACTGAAAATCAGCGGTGGCGGCACTACGGCGAGCAGTAGGCGCAGGCTTAGAGCCGCCACTTCATCGCCCATTCGCGGTGGCTTCCGGCGACATTCCGACGACACGCGCCACCCCATTTGTAGCACCTCACTCCGCCACGTTTCGGCGAGATTCGCGACCGGCCTTTGGTGGTTTCCGACGTAATTTGGCCTCCTGAGTCCGATTCCGGGGTCAATTTGAGCAAACGGTGGCCGGAGATGGCTGAACCGGCGAGTGGCGCGGTGGCGGGTTTTTGGGCGACGGTTTGAAGCTTTTCCGGTGGGTTTTTGGTGGTTGCTCCTTCACGAAAGTTGCTTGGAATATTGCGACGTAGCTGGTAGTGTTGGCCCCGACTCAAGAACCGGCCTTTGGCGGCGAACCGGTGGTGAACCGGTGGCGAACCGGCTGTAAACCGACGGGCTTTTTCTGGCGGTTTTTCCACTGATTTAGCTAGGGGCTTGTGAAGGGCTCGTTACAAGCTTTCCAAAGGTATGCTCGGATTTCAATTTCGTTTTGCGGTTTGCAGTTAATTTGAGTTTCCGTTATTGGGATTTGGTTCGGTTTTTCTTCAACGAAGTCCCGTGTGTTTGGTATTTTCTGAAATTGATTGAGGGCTATTGTCTAGTAGGCCGAGGCGCTTGTTTCTGTCCTTCCGGGGATTTTTCCAACCACCGTAGGCGGTGTTCCGGTGGCGGCCGGTGGCTGTTTGGCCGGCCGCGGTGGCGGTATTCCGACGACTTTCGGATAGTAGGTCCGTTTCGTTGTGGTGAGTCCAACGCCACTTCCCGTTCGTCAATCGGATGTCCGGTTGATTTTATATGAAGTTTTGAAGTTATTGTATTTGATTCGTTAATTGATTTTAATTGTGCAATTCGATCCTGTATGTGCTATAAATTGAAATTATGAATTGTATGATACTTGGAAATATGTTATGATGTATGAAAGCTTGATTCGTGATTTATGGAAATTATTTGCCTCGTATTACGCCTATCTACTTGAGAATAATTATTATTTAAGGGGATGTTAGTGTAATTTTAGAAACTAATTGATTATGAAGTTGTATGAAACATAGGAAACGAATCATGAACGGATACGTTGTACTTTAACTCGAATGAATTGTTTAAGTATACTATTGTTGGGAATTTTGTAAATTATGCAAATATGTAAATTTGAATAAATTGATATGAAATTTATGTTTTATTCCTGCAAGACTTGGTGCATGATATGAATGAAATTCCTAATATCCTAATTTGTTTTATGTAATTAATTAAGCTTGACCCTTGTTTGATTGCTCCATTCGAATATATGCCTGGTTGTGAGGTGAGTTTAAGGGTATTGCAATTATCAATATATGTATAGGATGGATATGCAATTCGTGTTTACTTGTCTAGAGACCTAGTACTTGATAAGAATTAAATTTATGATGTCTTGATTTATTCTATGTAATTAATGTTATGAATTTATAAGCTATGCATCTCTTGATATGATATGTAATATGAATTATAATATGCTCTGAATGACTTGATTGAATAAATATGGATTATATGCTGCATCATGTATATTCGTGAGCATGGCCGTGGGTCTTTGTGGTTGTGTTTGGAGTCTGAGTCTGTGTTCTGTGTGTATTCAGTCGTTCAGGGTTTCTTCAGGGAATGTCTGTCAGCTGGTTGGGTTCCAGTGGGACTTCTTGGCTTGTGTTTTCCGTTCTCGTCGGTGTAAGGTGAGGTTTTAGGATTTTTGTTTTAGTTAAAGCGACCTACAACCCTATATGCTCGTTTTCAAGCCCGCATGCGAATATATATACTATAGGTATATTAAATATGTGTCTTACGATATGTTATGAATTTTGTTAATTCGATTTGATATGAATTCTTCTGAAATTATACGTATGAGCGTATATAAGCTTAAAATGGTTTTGCAACGAGGCTATGCTCCAAACCGTGTATCATCAAGCAAACTATGGATTTCCCTCAGCATATTGTGAATTAGGAAGACACGGAGAGGTATGTGTATAGCATATGCCGAGTTGCACGGTAAGGTATGTTTCTTATGGTATGTTTCTTAAGTATGAATCATATGTTTCTAGGTTTCGCGAGTTAGGTATGTTTCTTATGAATCCCTATGAATCTTATGAATCCCTGGGCCCTGGAGGCGTGGGTAAGGACGCTCGAGGCGGTGTTGGGCCGCCGGGTTAAGCCTGTGCATGTGCTCCTTTGAAGTACCTACGCGCGACTCTAAGGGAGATGGAGAAGGCGTGGTGCTTTGAGCCTTCGGCTGAGGCCGGAGAAGGTACGTTGTGGGTTCGCAACCCCACGTATATTGAGTTGCACGATGTGGGCCCGTAACCCGCGTGCAGACTTCCGGAGAAAGGTTGGAATACGGGAATATGAATCTATGAATTTATGAATCCTATGAATTTTATGAATTTATGCTTCCTTATGAATCTTTTGAGTCTTTTGTTTAAGGAGTAAGGTTGGAAACCCGTACTCGCTGGGTATTTGAATTCTTTTGTTATGTTGATTATGAAACGGGATAGGAGAGTTTGTTTTCAGTATGAGATTTCCACGCTGAGTTATGAATCATTATGAATATAAGTATCTTTATGAGTTTCTAATTATGAATCTTATGAGTTTCTAAATATAAATCCCTATGAGTTTTAATATGAATCCATATGTGTCTCTGAATCTATGAATCCTTACGAGTTTTCAAACTTAAGAAGATATGAGTATATGTGTAAATATGAGCTCTTTTTGGAAAATGGTTTTGGTATGCAAAACCCTACTCCCGGTTGATAATCTTTCTTTTGATACGTGCTCTGCTCCTTATTATGTATAGTGTGTGTGAATTCAGCCCCCTCACTCAGTCAGTAGACTGACCCTCGCCCCACCTATGTTTTCAGTCTGCAGGTTCAGGTTCTTGGAGTTCGAGCTAGGCGGCTTTGAGTCTTGTCTGTTGAGTCCGTGTCTTTTGAACCTGTATCCATTTGTTTAAGTTGAGAATCTCTGATCTGCATCCGTTTGTAATTATGTACATAGCATGTTTTGTACAGGATTATGTTTATGCTTTGATTATATGAATTTTCGGGACAGGTTAGGACAGGGCTTGGATTAGTTGAACCCGTTTCTGTATTTTGTTGATTAAAGTTTTTGTTAGTTCATATTTTGATTCGCTTCCGCGTACAGGTTTTTGCATATTTTACTTGCACGGGGTTTAGGTACCGCCTAGCTTAGGTTGGATTTTCGTTTGTCACCCGTTCGCTGTAACTTGGTGCGTGTGCGGACGTTCCATTTCGTACCACGTGTCGGGTCATAGTGCGGGGGTGTGGTGCCCCACCGCTTGGGGTGCTACATGAGCACTAAATTGAAATGCATGATCATGTATTGAATTGATAAAGCAAGCACATATTGTCACGTTTGGTGTAAAGGTTGGAGAATCGCCCTACTCGCCGGGGCCACATGTTCATGAAATGATCAAATTAACATGTTAAAATGATTAGTTGTAATCTCGGGCAAAGAACAAGTTTCTTAAACTGTATATTTATTTCCTTTCAAGTCTTCACCCGAGACTATGACTTGCATGTGATGTGATATATTTATTTATTGCCCCTCACTCAGTCTTCGGTAGACTGATACTTCACTTTTCAGGTACTAGAGAGCGTGGTCGTGCTAGGCGGGAGTCTGGTCAAGTCTTGCATTGCACGGGTCTGGCATTGTCCCTTTCATGTATAAACTTTTGCTAATTTTCATGTTATAATCACAGTCTCACATTTTAGATACTTGAGCATGTATAGAATATCAAGAGATGGTAATGTATTGATAGTTAAGTTTGGTATCTATTATATATCTAATCGGTAAATGTGGTACCTATATGTATATTGTTTTATTGCTTCCGCTTTTAGATTCATGTTTTGGTTTGATTATTGGGGAGTGTCCCGCCTAGCGCATTTATTTTGATTGTCACCCGTTCGCTATAGTTTTGGTTTATGTATGGATTGTCCGTTTCATACGTGGATCGAGGCTATAGTGCGGGGGATGTAGTGCCTTGGGCATAGGGTGCTACATAATATATCACAATGCTCGGCGAGAATGCGCTTCCAACCTTTACTCCTCAGAACAAAGAAAACAGAAATCATAACACAGCAACCTCTACTCCATTGATGGAAGAGCCACCGGCGGCCCTAACCATCCATACATATACAGACTCACGAGGGGTAGCGAACCCACATCGTGCCCTCCGCGGTTTTTACGCCGAAGGCATCGAAATAGCACACCTTCCCTAACTCCCGGGGGTCGCGTGTGATATATCGGATGGAGACTACGCACAGGCTTAACCTCGACGGCCCAAACCGTCCCGAGGGCTCCTTACCCGTAGCTCCTTGGATCCACAAACACAAATCATATCATATGCCAAATCTTTCATGGCCATCTCGCTAACGGAAAGATAAAGACTTTTCCAAAACTTAGCTTATATATGCTTACTTAGTATCTTTCCCAAAACAAAGTTGTTCACAAGGTCATAAATATATTCTAATCAACACATACATATCTATATATATAATATATAGTCATATGCACGGCTTGAAAACATCACGTAAGGCTTTAGGTCACTTAACTAACAAAAGTCCTAAACCTCACCTTGTGCGTAACAAAAAACGAGCAGACGTGAACAACCTAGGCGTCGGGCTCGTCAGCTGGAACCTCCTCTGAAAAGAAAACACGAAAGCCCAAGACTTAGACTCTATATGAACCAAAGAAGACGTGCCCGGCCAAATGCATGATTCATGATCACATATAAAATATTGCAATTAGGTCATATAATTCACAAATTATAGCACAACATAATTATTTACAATTTATTAAGCAACAAAAATCAAGTTATAACGATTAACATGCGAAAGAATAACAAATAAAGTCATAAAAAGGCATAACTTAAGCAAAAAGAAGCAGTGGCAGCTCCCAGGTTTTGCGAAAGGGTGGGAACGACCCTTTCACTGTAGGGAACGGCCGTTCCCACACTCGCTCAAAGTTTCTGGAAGACGGGAACGGCCGTTCCCAGTTTGTACTGGGGACGGGAAGGGTCGTTCCCGAAAATCCCGAACTCTCCCCGCGCGTCTGTAATGTTGAACTAAAAATGGTTTTGGCCATGGGAACGGCTCTTCCCATTCCCAGTACAAACTGGGAACGACCGTTCCCATTCTCGGCAATGAATCAGTAAAATGGCCCGGAAGGGCCGTTCCCAGTTTATAACTGGGGCGAGAACGGCCGTTCCGGCCTGGTTCGAAAATCTGAAGCAGAGGCAGACGAACACAGCAGCGGGGGAGCTCCATTTTTGTGCCAAAATAGCCAAAATCCAATACCAAAAAGTTGCCACAACTTCTCAAATTGCACAATTAATTCATATAAATCATGCTTGACATAAAAAAAATTAAATAGCTCAAGAAAAACGGAATTTAAAAGCATGCTCCAAGGATACAAAAATCAAGCTAAAATCTTGATCATCAATAAATGCTCAACTACCAAGGGAAGAAATGCAATAAATGTAACACATACAACATAAACAACTCATATAAGAAGCTAGAATTCAATAACATCAAGCATAGAACAAGTATTCAACAAAAACACCAAACCCTTACTATTCACGTAGGGAAGCCAAGGCATATAAAACTCACTCTAAACTCAGAATTTAAACCATAAAAACGACAACCAAGACGAGGGGACTCCGAAACATACTTATGTTCGAGAAAAGATGAAGAAACGAGGGAGATCTTGGCTTGAGAAGGATGGAGATCAACTTGGGGTTTTTTTTCTTCCTTGGCTTAAGAGCTGTTGTTGTTACGTGAAATGAGGGAGGAGAAAAATGGTTCAGCCTTTAAGGTTGGACCGGTTGGTTCACGGGTTCGGTTCAAGGCTTTCCGGTTTGAGTTGGTTCGGTTCAACAAATACGGGTTCAAATAAGGCCAACTCACATAATTCACATACGCAATTAGTTCAAGTAATTCATATAAGTTCAAATAATTAATATAAGTCATATACAATTAATCTAAAATGCAAATAATATTAAATCACATAATTTACCTGTACCGACTGTGAGTCGGGGTGTCACAGTCCATCACTAAGAGTACTGATGTAAACGGAAGAGTTATTCCATTTGATAAAGTATTTACCATTCTTAATATAAGTTTTATAGCCTTCACAATCTAAAATTGGAACTGAAATTATATTACGAATAATGATCGGTACATAAAGGACTTTATTTAAAACTAACTCAAAACTACCTAAATCTAGTCTAATTGTGCCTAAAGCTCGAGCTTCAACATTTGAGCCATCGCCGATCTTCAAGACACATTCTCCTTCTTTGAGCTGCTAGACTTCACTTAGCATCTGTACATCATTACAAATATGAGCTCCACAACCGGTATCAAGTACCCAAGAACTAGAATTAATAGAAAGATTTACTTCAACGGGAAACATACCTTTCTTTAGAGTAGCCTTGTACTCCAGGCAGTTTCTCCTCCAATGTCCCGTTTTGCCACAATGGAAGCAAACATCCTCTTTCTGATCACGCTTCTTCTTTTGGGCCTTCCCCTTAGAAACACCACCAGTGGGCTTAAGGGGTTTCTTCTTCTTCTTTTGGGCTTTCTTGCCCTTATCTTTAGAGGGCCCAGAAGAGGAAGATGGAGCATTCACCATCAGAACCTTATTGTCCTTCTTGATCATGCTTTCAACAGTCACAAGCTGACTAATCAGCTCAGCAGCACCAGCATGATTCATATTGAAGTTAAGGACAAATGGGTTGAATGATGGTGGGAGCGAGGATAGCAACAAGTCCACTGAATGCTCATCTTTCAGTGGCATGTCTATGGAAGCAAGTTTCTCAGTAAGGACGAGAAACTTGAATCTATATTCATGGACACTTGAACCTTCCCTCATTCTGAAGTGGAACAATTCCTTTGAAGTGTTATACCTTGTAACATGTTCATGAGGGCGGTAAAGTTGCTCTAAGTGGTTGTAAATCTCCCAAGCGAATTCCATGGCCTCATGTTGCCTTTGCAAGTCCGGAGACATGTTAGCCAACATAAGCCAACGAGCTTGGAGATTATCATCCTTCCACTTCTGGATCGTGTCCCGCTTGGCCCGAGTGGGAGCGTCCCCTTCGGGACTAGGCTCCCCTTCGAAGAGAACATAAGTTCTCTTCTCAGAATCTAAAATGATTTTTAGATTCCTCAGCCAATCAGAATAGTTGGGACCAGTCAACTTTTTTGACTCGAGCATCGATACAAGAGGGTTTTTGGTTGCCATTTCAAAACACGTAGAGAATCACAGAATCTACGACCTAAATGGTAAAACAGAGAACTAGTGAGCATGCTGAATTATAACGATATACAAAAGATAAGGTCTTTAATCTAATGTAGCTCCCACTGTTTTTCAAAGATCTATAATTCCCAAAGACCAAAGAGGAATGCGTTTCCCAATGGGTACTAAGATCCTAAGCATTTTACCTCAAATCCACGACTCGCGGACATTCTAAGTTAAACCCTAGGTAGGTACAACTTACCAATTCTAACACCTTTAGAACTCTTAGTAATTGTTTTTTGCATCACCTATCTTTCAATATGGACCCACGACTCGTGCGACATCCATATTTACTTAGGCGTTAAGCTAGACCCATCAATCATAAGATCATAATCAAAACTTAGTTCGGACGACCCACGACTCGCGGACATTGCCCTTGCCAAAATTGACCACGAAATATTGATCATTTAAAATGATCAATTAGGTAACTAAGAACTAATAAGCTCCACTAGCTATCCCACGACTCGCGGAAAATAACTAGTTTCACTTACTAAACTTAAAACCTATTGATGGAATGCTAGGAATTTAATTCAAAATTTGCACCTCGAATTAAACACCTATTTATTCGAAATTAGCTTAATATTTAATGGGAATTTTTGAATTAACCGGAGAGTTGTCCGGTTCGACCTCACCAACATATATGTTATCCAATTTTATTAGTCTTGATTAATGCAAGTATAATTAAATGCATTTCAAACAAACACATAAACAGATAACATATCCTAGCATGATACTAACATGTAATGATCATGGGTTCTACCTATCTTACGCGTGATATGTGGGAGTCACTCCACAATCACAAGTTCTAACATACATGCCACATAAATAGTTTAAATCACATAAGGGAAAGCTGTAACAAAATACGAGCCCTATCTCTATTACATTTTTCAATTGAGATTCCCCTCCCTAACATTTTGAGGGGTCTTCACTTATGGCCTTCTTGTTACTTGAATGTGGTCCATCTTACTCCATGGGTGCATTGTCTCCAAAATGAAAATAAAACGTCACCACCTATCTCTACTCTCAAATTACAATAAAAGAAAAAAGACATAAAGTAATAAGGCTCAATCTTCATATTGGCCCTAGACAATTACACGGGGCATACCCCGGCCTAAAAAATAGTAATATGGAAAGCCACATAATAAATCACATAACAGTACGCACATAAGTGAGACTCCAACCTCAATTGAAAAAACGCAACTATAGGGCTCCAACCCCAATTTATACCATCCATGTGCAAAAATTAAAACCATACATAAGTCTAAACCCATGATCACCTAACATGCATAAATTGCAAGAATTTAAATTTAACCAATAAATTAAAATTCTCGCGTTAAACTCTAACAGCTTAAAACACGACTTAGATGCAATTCTTTTTCAAGAGCCTTTTCTATAAAACCCGAAAAATAATAAACTAATAAAATTCTAATTAATTTCTAAAAATTAACAATTTTATTCTTTCAATATTTTCATAAAATAATGTTTGCAATTTTCCCAAAATTTAAATCGCTTAATTTTTCAAAATCCCAATTTAAACAATTATTTAAAAAATAATTCAAATTTAATAAAACAAAATTTTACAGAAATAATAAATTGGGATTGGATTGGACTAAACACGAAAATCAAGATCGCGAAACGAACGGCCCGGGACGGACTGCACGCCCACCCAAAACCATACCCAGCAGCGGCGTAGCATCACGCGCATGGACGCGTGCGCTAGCGCTGCGCACAGCCGGCAGCGTGAGCTGCCAGCGCGCCCGCATGCCGCGCATCCTCGACATGGACTTGTTTCAATGATTTCTATCTTTTAAACTTGACCCTACTCCTTTTCGATATGATTTAAGCCTCAACGGCGAGCGTTTCAATAACTTCAACTTTATACCTTGGTTTGAACCATTTTCACAAACAAACCGGATTTGGATCGACCCGACTCCTACCCGAATGATTCTTAATATCAGAGATAGCTTCTCATTCCTCCCTTATGCTTCCCTTTCATCGATCATCATCAGCCATCCCAAGAAGCAAGAGAAATTCCAAGAAACCCTTCTTTTTTATCAACCAAACTTTGAGCTCAAAATCAACTTTCATTACATCTTCTTCCAACGTAAACTATGAATTGTTTTCTCCTAATCTTCCTCTCTATTTTCTTCCGATTATATCTTGGTATGAGTTAGAGAATCATGTGCTATGAAGAAACCATGAAAATGAGCAAAATAACATGAATTCTTGATTCTATGGATTTTCAGGGTTTAAAGTGAAATTTAATACATGGAAAGTATTACTTGTAACTTCCTTATCATTTCCATATCTTTGAATTTCATGTTGGTAATTATTGCATGAGTTTCCATTGAAGGAGCTTGAAACCTCCATGTTTGAAAGCTTGAGTTTGGGTGGTCTTTTGTCATTTTTGGGCATGAATTTGTATGAATATGAATGAGTTACATGATTTATAAGAGTTTTATGGTTTGAATTCATGTCTAGGTGCTATATAAGAGCTTCCTTGTTGCTGCGCTGCTTCTTCAAGCTTTTCCCTCGTAGAAGCAGAGCTTCTGCTCTGTTTTTCGTTTCAAGATGACGAGCTGACATGGCCGTGTCAGCTTTGAACTGAAAACGGACACGGCCGTGTTGGACGTTCGACTTGCGTAAAATATTTTCTGAAAATCGGACACGACCGTGTCCAAATGCTTTGAAAACTCAACACGGCCATGTCACATGTTCGACTTACGAAAATTATTTTCCCAAATTCGGACACGGCCGTGTCCAACTCCTTTGAAAATGCAACATGGCCGTGTCATTTGAATTGGTTTCTTTGGGGAAACTCTTTAATGTTTATATTGTGGTTATTGTTCGTATTCGTGAATTATATGCAACGTGAATCTATTAAAGCTATGTCTTATGATTGATATATGACCTCAAGAGTTACATGCATGCAAGAATGGAAAATTATGGGAATCATGAACGTGAATGAATACGGGTTGCCGTATATTGAACGAAACTTGATGCATTGTATATTTAATTGAAATCCATGACATTCATGATCATAGTTGGACATGTGATTTCATTTTAAATATTCTATAACATGTCATTGCATTGTCGAGCGTCAAATATGGTCATAATTGAGTCTCACACTACCTTTGTCACACAGATATTGATCCAGTGGGAGACGAGGTTGGGCAGTGAGATCTTTGTCGGGTTCTTTTGTCTTTCAGTGGGTTTTTCTTCTATTAGTTAAAGGATATGACCCAATATACTTAATGTACAAGTTTTTGGCCAAAGTTATATAAATATATATATTGAGCCTTTCAACGAGTTAATGTTTTCCACGTTAAGCTTTTATTTTATAAAGCCTACCAAAAGTTTTGGCGAGAATTGAATGTTCACAATGAATGGGGCCCCTGGGACTTAGTGTATTTGGTGAACCGGGGAAGCATGGGCTGACGGGGATCCAGGTATACTAGTTCCACCAACTACGGTAAACCCGGACTTCACTAGGAGATTAGTGAAGAAGGGGAGCCGAGCTTTTGGGGATTCATGTACCCCTCTAGCACTAATAAATGAGTGTTCGGGCCATGCAATCCCGTCTACTAATCGGAGGAAAAAGGGATATATGAATGATCGAATGAATGAGCATGAAAGAATGTTTGCATGATCACCAATGAATGAATGATAATGATACACAAGGTGAGGGTTGGAGATTTAGCCACTCGCCGGCTCACGATTGACCTAATGAATAAAATGGACCGCTATAATCCTATTCGTTGTATTTTGAATGTCCCACTTGGGAAAACTACTCTAAAACCTCGAATGGGATTATAACCCGCATGTATGTGTTTAAATTCTGCCATATTATGATACTATGCCTATTATATACCCACCAGTGTGTCTAAGACTGAACCCGGAGTTGTTTCAGTTCTTTTTGCAGGAAGGGATGCTAGGCGGGATACAAGTCTGAGAGAGTCTTACATGGTGTCTAGTATTTCTTTTGTAGTACACACATATGTTTATGCTTTATGATCTTTTTGGGACATTGTATAGGATTGAGAGCGTACATGTATGTAGTAGCTGTATTGATCGTACTTGAACATTAACTGTTGGTACATAGAGCATATAGCTCAATATATGGTATATAAATGTATTGCTTCCGCTGTTATACTACTTTGTTTGTTGTTGCGGTCACGTTGAAGGTTAGTCCCGCGTGGCTTAGCGAGTTTGTATGTCCCCGTCGCTATGATTTGGCACGTGTATGGAAATCCATTTTATATACGGGTCGGGTCATAGTGCGGGGGATGTGACGTCTCACGCTCGGGCGTTACATCCTTAAGTGGTATCAGAGATGAGGGTTGCAAAACCCGGGGTCTCGTGTCGTGTTGAGTCAGTAGGTCATTCGGTTTTAAGAATTACTTGTTAAGGTGAAGTAATTGTATTTTCACGTGATAGCGTGTTTTCATTCGTGATTTTGTAATTGATTGAATTCATTACATTGTCACGCATGGACTAAATCAAGCATGCATGTTAGTGTCTGTTTGGATAGGATGCCTCCAAGAAGACATCAGGAAAGATCTCCGGGACGTCACCATCACCGTGATCGTTCCCCTAATCCTCTACAACCGCCTATGAATATGGAACATTTTATGGAAGCAGTGTATAATTATTTTGAACACAGAAGGGCTCAGGATCCTCCTGTATACCCTCCAGCCGGGTAACAAGCTTCCCCTCCTAATAACCCACGGGATCATCATGGACTATTTTTAAGTTATAATCCTCCAAGGTTTTCAGGTTCTGTTGATGATGCGATATCAGAAGAATGGTTAACCAGGATTGAAAGAATTTATAATGTTCGTCAATTCTCGTTTGAGGAGAAGGCGCAATTTGCTATTTTCCAGTTGGATGGAGAAGCCTATGATTGGTGGGAACGTACTCGAGAAAAGCTTGAAGTGGAAGGAGAAGCGGTCACCTGGGAAGTTTTTATAAGGGAATTTCGAGAAGCTTTTGTGCCTGAGGTTGTTCGAGAAAGAAAGGAACAAGAATTCATGGATTTAAAGCAAGGAACTCGAACAGTGACTCAATATCTTTCTCTTTTCAATAGGCTTGGTAAGTATGCACCTCACATTACAAGGGACGAAAAGAGGAAGGCGAAGAAGTTTATTTCTGGATTGAGACAGGATCTTAGGCATGGGCATGCAGGTCATAACTATGAATCTTTTGCTGATACCGTACAAAGGGCATTAACGCAGGAAGAGGAATACAAGAAAAAGGATCCCATTCCTCGAATGCAAATGGGGCAAGGATCTGGATTTCGTAAAGGAAAAAGGCCTATGGTACCCAATCCTCAGCCATTTCAAGGACAGAATAAGAAATTTTGAGCTACGGGAACTGTACCACCGAAGCCACCAGTACCTCCAGCTTCTTCTGATCCGCGACATGACAGGCCACCCTATTGGTATTGTGGAGGCCCTACTCACACCTACAACACTTGTAGAAAGAAGTTGGGTCAGTGTCTGATATGCGGGAAGGTAACACACATGGATAACACTTGTCCAGATAAAACTCTAGGCTGTCAACCGGGAGCTCAAAGGCCAATGATACCAGCTCGTGCTTATGCCCTTGCGGGTGAAGAGCAGGATGTGGACACCAATCCTAATGCCATGGTGGAAGGTACGATATGCATCCATAACACGAACATACATGCATTATTTGACCCAGGAGCTACGCACTCTTTTATTTCTTGTAAATTAGTAGATACTTTGTGTTTGCCTGTTACATCTTTGAATGCTTGTTATGTGGTGAGTTCGCCGTTGGGTGGAAGTGTTGAGACAGATCAGGTGGTCAGAGATTGCTTGGTTGGGTTTGAAGGCAGAGGATATCAAGCAGATTTAGTGGTGATGCCGATGAACAGATATGGGGTTATTCTGGGAATGGATTGGTTATTTCGATACCATGCTACGGTTGATTGTTTTACTAAGAAGGTTAAATTGGGAGAAGAAGTAGCAGTGGGGAAAGAATTAAAGACTGCTCCTCTTTTGTCATTCAATGAAGCTCATAAATTGGTAAGGAGCGGAGCTAAGGGATATATTGCTTATATCTTGAATAAGCCGAAAGATCAGGCGAAACTTGAAGAAACAGAGGTAGTAAGGGATTATCTTGATGTGTTTCCAGAAATTTTAGGTTCTTTACCTCCGAATCGAGAGATTGAATTTGTAATAGATTTTTATCCGGGATCTGAACCTTATTCTAAGACTCCTTACCGGATGGCACCGACAGACTTACAGGAGTTAAAAGTTCAGTTGGAAGACCTTCTTAAGAATGGTTATATTCGATCGAATTCATCACCGTGGGGCGCACCAGTTCTTTTTGTTAAGAAGAAGGGTGGAACTTTGAGGATGTGCATTGATTACCGGGAGTTAAATCAGATGACTATAAAGAATAAATATCCTTTACCTCATATAGAGGATTTGTTTGATATGTTACAAGGGTCAAGGGTGTATTCCAAGCTTGATTTACGACAGGGATATTATCAGTTGAAGTAAGGAGGAAGATATTCCTAAGACAGGATTTAATACCCGGTATGGACACTACGAATTTGTGGTGATGCCATTTGGTCTAACCAATGCTCCGACAGCTTTTATAGGCATGATGCATCGAATTTTCTGACCTTATCTCGATAAGTTTGTGATGATTTTTATTGACGATATTTTGGTATACTCAAGGTCAGAAGAGGATCATGCTCGGTATCTTAGGTTGGTGTTAGAGACTTTGAGAGAAAATCAGCTTTATGCAAAGTTCAGCAAATGTGAGTGCTGGATTGATAGGGTAAGTTTCTTGGGTCACATTATTTCCAGTAAAGGATTGGAAGTAGATCCTTCGAAAGTAGAGGCGGTTTCACATTGGCAGAATCCTAAGAATGCCTCCGAAGTTCGAAGTTTCTTGGGTTTAGCCGGTTATTATTGGAGATTTGTTAAGGACTTCTCTAAGATCGTGGCTCTATTGCCTCGATTAACCAAGAAAGAGGTTCAGTTTAGATGGGATGAGAAGTGTGACACCAGTTTTCGGCTTTTAAAGGAAAAGTTAACTTCTGCACCGATATTAGCACTTCTAGAAGGTATTGAAGGATTTGTGGTGTATACCGATGCTTCCCATGAAGGCTTAGGTTGTGTTTTACTCCAGAATGGGATAGTAATTGCTTATGCCTCTAGGAAATTGAAAGAGCATGAGAAGAATTATCCCACTCACGGCCTTGAACTTGCAGCGGTGATTTTTGCTTTAGGGAAGTGGAGACATTATCTTTATGGAACTTCTTTTGAGATTTTTACCGATCACAAGGGCCTTCAGTATTTGTTTTCGCAGAAAGATTTGAATAGGAGACAGCGACGTTGGATGGAAACTCTCGAGGACTATGATTGCGTGATTGAGTATCATCCAGGTAAAGCTAACGTGGTCGCGGATGCATTGAGCAGGAAGGCTAGTGTAACTAATTTAAAGGTAAATATTGGACAACCAATGGAGATGGTTAAAATAAAGGCTCGTATTGGTAATATCTCAGTACGGTCAGGTTTAAGACAACGGATATTTGAAGCACAAAGGACAGATACTGAGATTCAGAAGTTGGTAGAAAAGGCTCAATCAGACCCTGAATGTCCGTTTGGATTTGATGACGCAGGAATCTTTCGGTTCAAGAATAGAGTGGTATTTCCAATGGAGTTGAGAAGGTTTATTCTAGATGAAGTTCATAAAACTGCTTATTCAGTGCATCCTGGTGGGAACAAGATGTATCGGGATTTGAAACAGTATTATTGGTGGAACGGGCTGAAGAGAGATGTGATGAATTATGTAAAACAGTGTCTGACCTGTCAGTTAGTGAAAGCTGAGCATCAGAAGCCGTCAGGGTTATTACAACCACTACCTATTCCAGAGTGGAAGTGGGATCAGGTAGCCATGGATTTTGTATGGGGCTTACCACGAGTAAAAGGTGGATTTGATGGAATTTGGGTAATTGTGGACAGATTGACCAAGACAACACATTTTCTTGTAATTCTGATGTCGGATAAGATAAACAAGTTAGCTAAGAAGTATTATGATGAGATTGTTCGATTACATGGAGTGCCAGTTAGTATTGTCTCGGATCGGGATCCGAGGTTCACTTCCAAGTTTTGGCAAGAATTACAGAAGTGTCTGGGGACCAAGCTTCAGTTTAGTACAACTTTTCAGCCACAGACTGATGGGCAATCCGAGAGATTAATCAGACATCTTGAAGATATGTTAAGGGCGTGTGCGTTGGACTTTTTAAATTCATGGAATGAACAGTTGCCACTGATTGAGTTTGTTTATAATAACAGTTATCAAGCTTCTATAGAAATAACACCGTATGAGTTTCTTTATGGAAGAAAATGCCGATCCCCATTGTTTTTCGATTTGGAAGAATGGAATTGGACCAAGCAGGAAGGTGTGAAAAGAGGTGAAAAGAAAGAGAAACCTTCAAAAGTTGTTCAGGATGCTATAAAAAAGGTGCAAATTGTTCGGCAACGGATGAAAGCAGCCCAAGATGGACAGAAAAGTTATGCAGATAACTGAAGGAAAGACCTTAAGTTCGAAGTTGGGGATAGAGTATTCCTGAAAGCTTCCCCTCGTAAAGGATTTATTAGGACCGAAAGGGAGGAAAATTGAACCCATTATTTAGGACCCTATGAAATTCTAGAGAGAATCGGGGATACCGCTTATAGATTGAATTTACCTCCAAGTTTAACGGGTATTCATAATGTCTTCCATGTATCACAACTTCGGAAATACTACCCTGATGATTCGGCAGTGATACCGGTTGAAGAAGTTGAGCTTGAACCAAATTTTACTTTTGTTCAGAAACCGGTTAAGATTTTGGATCGGAAATTTCAAGAACTCCGGAATAGAAGATTTCCCTTAGTAAAAGTATTGTGGCGAAGTGATAAGACGGAGGAAGCCACGTGGGAAACGGAGGATAAAATGAGAAAGTTCTATCCGGAGTTATTTCCAAATGAGCAATGAATCCGGGGACGGATTAACTTTAAGTGGGAGAGGTTGTAACGCCCCGCGATTTCACACTTGCAGGTAAGTGCTATGTGCATATCTAATTTAAGTGTATGATTTTATATTTTGGTTATTTGTTTAAATTCGTTTATAATTTGAATTATTTGTTTAAATTTCATATGAATTCCAATGTGAGCTATGAATACATGAATGAAATTGTGGAAATGTGAATTTCGTGAATTTGGTAGTAATTGAATGAAATTAAGTGTTTCGTGTGATCCGAGGGTTTAATTGTAACTTATTTGAATGTTTTGGACTCAATCGAAAATTGAGTGTGGGCTTAATTGCCAGTTTTTGAAAGTTTAGCGACCTATTTGAATAATAGGCAACCCTGAACGGTTTTCACGATATCTTGAGCTCCGGACCTCGAAATCGAGATCCGTCTTCGACGTGGACTTGTTTCAACGATTTCTATCCTTTAAACTTGACCCTACTCCTTTTCGTTATGATTTAAGCCTCAACGACGAGCGTTTCAATAACTTCGACTTTATACCTTGGTTTGAACTATTTTCACTAACAAACCGGATTTGGATCGACCCAACTCCTACCCGAATGAATCTTAATATCAGAGATAGCTTCTCATTCCTTCCTTATGCTTCCCTTTCATCGATCATCATCAGCCATCCCAAGAAGCAAGAGAAGTTCCAAGAAACCCTTCCTTTTGATCAACCAAACTTTGAGCTCAAAATCAACTTTCATTCCATCTTCTTCCAAGGTAAAGTATGAATTGTTTTCTCCTCATCTTCCTCTCTATTTTCTTCCGATTATATCTTGGTATGAGTTAGAGAATCATGTGCTATGAAGAAAGCAAGAAAATGAGCAAAATAACATGAATTCTTGATTCTATGGATTTTTAGGGTTTAAAGTGAAATTTAATGCATGGAAAGTATTGCTTGTAACTTCCTTATCATTTCTATATCTTTGAATTTTATGTTGGGTAATTATTGCATGAGTTTCCATTGAAGGAGCTTGAAACCTCCATGTTTGAAAGCTTGAGTTTTGGTGGTCTTTTGTCATTTTTGGGCATCAATTTGTATGAATATGAATGAGTTACATGATTTATAAGAGTTTTATGGTTTGAATTCATGTCTAGGTGCTATATAAGAGCTTCCTTGTTGCTGCGATGCTTCTTCAAGCTTTTCCCTCGTAGAAACAGAGCTTCTGCATAGTTTTTCGTTTCAAGACGACGACGTGTCAACTTTGAACTAAAAACGGACACGACCGTGTTGGACGTTCGACTTGCGTAAAATATTTTTTGAAAATCGGACACGGCCGTGTCCAAATGCTTTGAAAACTCAACACGGCCGTGTCACATGTTCGACTTACGAAAATTATTTTCCAAAATTCGGACACGGCCGTGTCCAACTCCTTTGAAAATGCAACACGGCCGTGTCATTTGAATTGGCAGCTTTGGGGAAACTCTTTAATGTTTATATTGTGGTTATTGTTCGTATTCGTGAATTATATGCAATGTGAATGTATTAAATCTATGTCGTATGATTGATATATGACCTCAAGAGTTACAGGCATGCAAGAATGGAAAATTATGGGAATCATGAACGTGAATGAATACGGGTTACCGTATATTGAACGAAACTTGATGCATTGTATATTTAATTGAAATCCATGACGTTCATGATCATAGTTGGACATGTGATTTCATTTTAAATATTTTATAACATGTCATTGCTTTACCGAGCGTCAAATGTGGTCATAATTGAGTCTCACACTAGCTTTGTCAGACATATATTGATCCAGTGGGAGACGAGGTTGGGCAGTGAGATCTTTGTCGGGTTCTTTTATCTATCAGATGGGTTTTTCTTCTATTAGTTAAAGGATATGGCCCAATATACCTAATGTGCAAGCTTTTGGCCAAAGTTATATAAATATATATATTGAGCGTTTCAAGGAGTCAATGTTTTCCACGCTAAGCTTTTATTTTATAAAGCCTACCAAAAGTTTTGGCAACAATTGAATGTTCACAATGAATGGGGGCCCTGGGACTTAGTGTATTTGGTGAATCGGGGAAGCATGGGCTGACGGGGATCCAGGTGTACTAGTTCCACCAACTACAGTAAACTCGGACTTCACTAGGAGATTAGTGAAGAAGGGGAGCCGAGCTTTTGGGGATTCATGTACCCCTCTAGCACTAATGAATGAGTGTTCGGGCCTTGCAATCCCGTCCACTAACCGGAGGAAAAAGGGATATATGAATGATCGAATGAATAAGCACGAAAGAATGTTTGCATGATCACTAATGAATGAATGATAATGATACACAAGGTGAAGGTTGGAGATTTAGCCACTCACCGGCTCACGATTGACCTAATGAATAAAATGGACCGTTATAATCCTATTCGTTGTATTTTGAATGCCCCACTTGGGAAAACTACTCTAAAACCTCGAATGGGATTATAACCCGCATGTATGTGTTTAAATTCTGCCATATTATGATACTATGCCTATTTTATACCCACCAGTCTGTCTAAGACTGAACCCGGAGTTGTTTCAGTTCTTTTTACAGGAAGGGATGCTAGGCGGGATACAAGTCTGAGAGAGTCTTGCATGGTGTCTAACATTTCTTTTGTAGTACACACATATGTTTATGCTTTATGATCTTTTTGGGATATTGTATAGGATTGAGAGCGTACATGTATGTAGTAGCTGTATTGATCGTACTTGAACATTAACTGTTGGTACATAGAGCATATAGCTCAATATATGGTATATAAATGTATTGCTTCCGTTGTTATACTACTTTGTTTGTTGTTGGGGTCACGTTGAAGGTTAGTCCCGCCTGGCTTAGCGAGTGTGTATGTCACCGTTCGCTATGATTTGGCACGTGTATGGAAATCCATTTCATATATGGGTCGGGTCATAGTGAGGGGGATGTGACGTCTCACGGTCGGGAGTTACAGGCATGATGCACCGAATATTCCGGCCTTACCTCGATAAATTCGTGGTCATCTTTATAGATGATATTTTGGTGTATTCGAGGTCCGTAGAGGAGCATGCGCAACACTTGAGGATAGTTTTGTCTACACTTCGAGAGCACCGTTTGTTTGCCAAGTTCAGTAAGTGCGAGTTTTGGTTGGATAGAGTTTCATTCTTGGGTCACTTCATCTCAGGGAAAGGTGTAGAGGTAGATCCGACGAAGATTGAGACGGTTATGTTTTGGAAGCAACCGAAGAATGCCTCAGAGGTGAGAAGTTTTCTGGGATTAGCAGGGTATTATAGGCGCTTTGTGAAAGATTTCTCGAAGATTGCCTCCCCGTTGACCCCGGTTGACAAAGAAAGAGGCTAAATTCGAGTGGGATGAGACGTGTGAGAAGAGTTTCCAAACTCTTAAGGAGAAGTTGACTACGGAACCAGTTCTAACCTTACCCGAAGGTTCAGAAGGCTACTCAGTCTACACCGATGCTTCGAAAGAAGGGCTCGGTTGTGTGTTGTTGCAGAATGGTAAAGTAATAGCCTACGTCTCAAGGAAATTAAAGGATCACGAGAGGAACTATCCCACTCATGATTTGGAACTCACCGTGGTTGTGTTTGCCTTGATGAAATGGCATCACTATCTCTATGGGGATACCTTTGATGTGTTCACCGATCACCAGAGTTTGAAGTATTTGTTCACTCAAAAGGATTTAAATGTAAGGCAACGACCTTGGGCGGAACTTCTTGAGTTTATGATTGTCGAATTCAATACCATCCGGGTAAAGCCAATGAGGTTGCAGATGCTGTGAGCCGCAAAGCGAGTGTTTTGGGTTTGGAAGCAGGTTCTAGCAAGAAGGTTTCGGCAAGTCTGGTTTCGGAAGCTCGCATAGCAAATATCTCGGTTCAACCGGTCTTGAAGCAAAGATTGATTGAAGCTCAATCTAATGATCCGGAAATACAGAGATTAGTGGCGAAAGAAAGGATAGATCCAGGAACTAAGTTTGGATTTGATGATTCGGGTTTGTTTCGGTTTAAGGCTCGGGTTTGTGTTCCGGAAGAGTTGAAGAGGGTGGTTTTAGACGAGGCACATAAGTCGGCTTACACGGTACATCTCGGTACCACCAAGATGTATAGAGATTTGAAGACTCTATATTGGTGGAATGGCATGAAGAGAGACGTTGCTAACTATGTTAGAAGATGTCAAACGTGCCAAGTGGTGAAAGCCGAACACCAAAAACCGGGAGGAACTCTCCAACTGCTTCCAATTCCCGAATGGAAGTGGGAGCAAGTGACAATGGACTTTGTATCCGGCTTGCTGAGGACCAAAGGAGGTTTCGATGGGATATGAGTCATTATTGATCGGTTGGCGCAGTTGGCCCATTTTCTCAAGGTTCGAATGTCCGACAAGGTGCCTAAACTTACCCGGTTGTATCGGAAAGAGATTGTTAAGCTACATGGTGCTCCGGTAAGTATTGTTTCGGATAGGGATCCTCGGTTCACCTCAAGTTTTTGGCAAGAGTTGCAGAAGTGTTTGGGAACAAAGCTTCAGTTTAGCACTGCTTTTCACCCACAAACGGACGGGTAATCCGAGAGGTTGATAAGGTATCTCGAGGACATGCTTCGTGCTTGTGCCTTGGATTTTCAAGATTCGTAGGATGAGCATTAGGATTTGGTTGAGTACGCCTACAATAACAGCTTTCAGTCCTCCATTGGTACAAATCCGTATGAAGCTTTGTATGGAAGAAAGTGTCGATCCCCACTCTTTTGGGATATTGATGAGTGGAGATGGACCAAAGATGGAAAGCTCAAAAGATCTAAGAAACCGAAGGAGATCCAAGATACCATTGAGAAGGTTAAGGTAATTAAACAGAGGTTGAAAGTGGCACAAGACCGACAAAAGAGTTTTGCGGATAAGAGGAGACGTCCCTTGGAGTTTGAAGTCGGAGATAAGGTCTTTCTAAAGGAATCTCCTAGAAAAGGGATTGCTTGAATTGGTAAAGGTGGGAAGCTTAACCCGTGCTACTTAGGCCCCTTTGAGATCCTTGATCGTGTTGGGGAAGTATCTTACCGATTGGAATTACCACCGAGCTTAACCGGGATACACAATGTTTTCCATGTTTCTTAGTTAAGGAAATTCTATCTCGATGAGTCTTCTATCCTACCGGTTGAAGAGGTGCAACTTGAGCTGGATTTGACAATCAAGAAGCACCCGGTTAAGATTTTGGACCGGAAGATGCAAGAGTTGAGGAACCGGCATATACCTCTTGTTAAAGTGTTGTGGCGTGATCTGAAATCCGAGGAAGCCATGTGGGAGACAGAGGCTAAGATGGTTCAGTTGTATCCGGAGCTTTTCAAGACCCTCGCTTCGGACCTCAGGACAGGTCTTTTGAAGGAGGGGAGGTTGTAACATCCCGACCTTCCGGATCTACAGGTATGCATTTACGGGGTGTTAAATGCGTTATTATTTATTTAATTATGCCTTTTATTGATTTTAATGTTCTTAATTAATTGATATTACTTGTTTAATTGCTTTTTGAATTTTTGAACGTTTAGGCTCTTTTGTTTGTATTTTGTTTCTTGCGTGCCCTTCTTTGATTCTGACTTTTGTGAATTCTTGATATACATGACCTATGTGAGTTCTTTATGTGTTAGCATGCTCGTTTGGTGTTTCGGGTTTCGTTTGGTGTGGCTTTGTGCTCGTTTTGTTTTTCGGAACCTAGAGGATGGTTAACGAGCATTTAGCGCACCTCGGGTTCCGGGAGGCGTATCTTGAGCTAGGGAACTCGGATTCGAATTCCGGAAGAGGCGTTGGACTCGTGAAGAGATTTCCAATCTTTGGAACCTAGCCTCATACTTTTCTAAGCCCATTTGGACCCTCGAAAATAGACCGGACCGAGCCTTTGTTGCAAGTTAGCCTCTTTTGTTGACTAGTCTCACTTGTGGGACCCCTAAACCCCAACCTAACCCCTTAACCTTGGTTACTTTGCACCAAACTCAGTATATACCCTCTCTCCCTCTCCCATTTCGTGCAAACCACCCCAAGAAGGAAGAAAATTTCCCCAAACTCAGCCCCAAAATAGAACCCAAGGAAGAAGGTGACGCTATTGCATTTTTGAAGATTTTAGGCAATCCACTCTTCCATTTCTTCTTAAATTTTAAAGGTAAGAATATTTTTGAGTCCTTCTTGAGTATGTGATTCTTTTAAGTGTAATATGTTGAGCTATAACCTTGGAGTGCATGAGTTTGGACCTACCTTATGAATAGTATGGGCTTGTGGATTTTGAGTTCTCTAGCATATTTCCTTGTGAATTATTTGAGCTTGATGCATGATTATGATTTCTTAGCCATCCACTTTGAGTTTTATGGACTTGTTTCAAGTGTTAGAGTTGATTACAGGAATCCACCATTAGTGTTCTTGAGGTTTTAGAGGAGTTATGCTTGTTTATTGTTTCCTTTTCATTCCTGCCAGTTGCTGATCGATTTTATCAAGTTTGATGGAGTTTTTATGTTGATTTGCTGCCTTAATTTATGCCTTAACATGCCTAGATGAGTTGGTATTTGTTTGGGAAGGTTTGCAGGGCTGAACAGAGGTGAAACCACCTCATTTCGTGGCTAGAAGGATCTCCCCGGGCGGGGAGATTTTGGCTTGGAAAGTACCCGGCCGGGTACTTTCTATGCAGAAACTTTCTGCATGTTAAGTACCCGGGCAGGTACTTTTAAGTTCAAAATTTCCCCGGGCGGGGAGATGGAGTGCAGGCCCTTGAGTTTTGGGTATGGCCGTACTTAACACGGTAGCTTCCGGTGAGGTTTCTTTTGTCGTTCCATTGCTTTTCGTTGGTTTTTCTTGTCTCGTTTTATGACTTGTATGCTTGATTAACTTGTTATATTATGTGTTAAGCTTTATGTTGTGAATCATTGACTCGTTTTATACCCTCGTTTGTGAATTATGATCTTATATGCAATGCGTGCTCTCATATGACTTAAGTGTGAATTTATTTTATGTCATTTTCATCATGACCATACATATGCATTTACCGAGCATCAATGTGGTTTATTTTGAGTCTAAGAGTACCCCTTTGTTGTTTGTTTTGTTCAGAGGATCTTCCCGTGGACGACGAGGTTGCCCCCGAAGTGCCCGGTAACTTTCTTTTGTCTCTGTTACCGGTGTTAAGGTGAGGTTTTGTTTCTTTTAGTTATTTGACCTACAACCCCTATAGGGTTTGAAGCCTCGCATGCGAAATACGTATATTATATGATAGATAAGTGTAAGATATGTATCTTGAGGGTTTGTCCTATTTGTTATATGATCTTGAAAACGCTTTGTATAAGTATATAAGCTATTTTGCCTTTGTTTTAAAAAGCCTTCGATTAAGTGTGTGTGTGTAAGCGAGATATGTGGCTTTAAAAGATAAGCTTTGCTCTTCGCGTGATTTTTGTGAGATTTTTGGGCCCCGGAGAATGGTATGGTAATCTTGGGTCGACCGTGGGGTTGTAGAGCTCTTCCATCAATATTTTCACTTTGAGAGACTCACCCAACTTCGGGAGGTTTGGAGAAGGGTGTTTCTCTTGAGCCGGCGGAGGCAACCGTTGAAGGTTTCAAGGTCGTGATTAAGCCTTGTCTCTCGCGCTTTTTAGATAGTTAGGGCCGTCAACCCTTCTATCACCCGGAGTTAAGGAGGATTTTGTTTTGTTTTGTTTTGTTTTGCTTTGTTTTGTCCCTTTGTTTATGGAAGTTTGGAGGTGTGACTCGTACTCACCGAGTTAGTGGATCTTTTACAATCTATGGAACGAGAAAGGATTTATAAGTGCTTAAAACTTGTTATTTGGCCTCCGACCCTTGTTTTCTCTAAAGTATGTATATATCTATAACACGGGAGAAGACTTTGGCTTGCAAAAACCATTCTCGGTCCTTGGATTCTTTATGGTGTTAAGTGTTATGCTCTATATGTATATCGGGTGTGTGAGTTGAACCCCCTCACTAGTCTTTAGGACTAACCCTCGTTGTTTTTCCTTCTTTTCCCCCCTTTCTATTGAGTTATAGGTACCTCTTGAGTCGAGTTAGGCAGCAAGAGTCTGTCGAGTTGTCATATGGTGTAGCTCGGGTCTCATGCATTTGTTTTTTGATTATGTACCTTACCTTTATGCACTTTTGATTTATGTTTCTTGATTACTCATGCTATTTTGGCCCCGGATGGGCATTGTATATGATGTGTACATATTTGTTCTGATAGTTTATCTTGACAACGTGAATCCTCTTATGCTATGATTTGAGATCTTGGGATTTATGTATGCATGTTTACGCTTCCACCACCCTCGTTTTAATTTGCTCAATTTTTGAGGGTCTAGGCCGCCTAGCGAGGGTGTATTTTGTGAGTCTCCCGTACGCTACGGTTTGATTCGGGTGCGAACCCTCCATTTCGTTACTCGGGTTAGACCTTAGTGCGGGGGATGTGGCGCCCTTCGCTCCGGGGGTGTTGTAATACCTAGTCTTCTCGACAATCCAAGTACGATGTCGCGGGATAGTTTAATTCAGTAATTATGTGACTCGCATGCCGTACGTGTCAATTTGTAATTTTATTTTAGTTATGTGCGCATTAGAATTTAATTAATTGTCCTTGGGATCAATTGCCCAATATTTGCAAATTAAGGGACCTAATTTGAATTAGGATGTTTTGGCCTTCGTGGCTATCTTGAGCTCGGGAATTCGAATACGAACTCCAACCTTGTCATTAAGTTTGTAACGCCCCGGTTTTTCATTTATATTAATGTGTCGTATTTGCTTATAAGTTGCGCAATTAAATTATTTAATTATGTGATTAATTGTTTATACGTGTTTTATATTCAATTTCTTTATAAATTGTTAGTGTTTTATTTTATTTGAATTCAATTTAATATTACCTTATTTATTCCGTCATTTTAAGTAATAATTTTAAATTATTATTAATTTAATGATTAATGTTAATTAAGTGTTTAGTAATTAATTATGTCTTAATCATTCGTATTAATTAATTTCTATGTTAATCCGTTGACCTTGATTATGATTAAAATTTAATTTAATTTATTTAGTTTAATTTTATTATGCATGAATTGTATGAATATGTGCATGGTCGTTTAAACTGTGCATCGTTCTTATATGCAATGATATCGAAATGTCGTGAAATTGTAGTATGTCGTAAATATATGTGTTATGAACATGCCTACATGCTCGGTTTATGTTTTTGAACTCGTTTGATATGTTAACGAATTTAATTTGAATTGTGGAACCAAATCGGGGGCTAACGAGCAATTAGCTCACCCTTGGCTCCGTACGTGATATCTTGAGCTCGGGAACTCGGATTCGAGTTCCGTCAACTTCGTTGAACTCGTATCGAAGATTCGAGTTTAATAAACTAAGCCATATATTTTTCTAAAATCATGTGAACCTCCAAAATCCAACCGAAAAACGAAACGGCATCAAAATGACCACCTTTCACTAAAATGCCCATAGCTTGTTCAAAGCTTAACCAAATTAACTATGGTTGGTGGCATTTTAACCCTAGTTCAATCATCTATCTTCCCATAACCACCCCTAACCAAGCATATCCTCACATAAACCAGAAAATTCATCCAAAGCTTCTGCAGCCCAGTTTTTCCCGTAACATTGCAATCCTTGAGGTTTTGGAGCTCAAATCTCAATCAACTTTCATCCAATCAACAAGGTGAGTTAGGATTATGTTATATATTCTTCTCTGGTCATTTTGATCTATTCATCTCTAAATTTGAATCAGATTTCATGGGATTTTTAAACATGTGTATGAACAGTAAGGTTTTTGAAGTGGTTGATGATTTCTGGACTTCAATTATGGTTGTGTATGCTTGTTTGGGTCGATTGATCACGTTGGGATGCTCTGTTCCTTTTTCCAGTTCTTACCCTGTTTTTCACGCACGAACTGCTGCTTTTCCTTCCAGTTTTTGCAGCGTTGTTGGGGGTTGTTTCCAGGTTGTTTGTTGAGTATTTGAGGCCTATTCTTGCCTGGATTGTTGGCTTGAATTGATTACTAAGTGTATGAATGTTTTTGGCCTGGATATACTCCCCTTTTTCCTTCCCCTGTTTCTTGTCATGGTTGCTGCGTCTGTTACTGCTTCTGTAACACTCTCCTCGGGCGGGGAGAGTTTCCTCTTGGAGAGTACCCGGCCGGGTACTCCAATTACAGAAACCTTCTGTACTCTCTACCCGGCCGGGGAGTTAGAAGGAGGATTGGCTACCCGGGAGGGTAGCTGCTGCGAGTGCTTCTGTTCTGTCTCCCTTTCCTCCTACTGTGTGACGCCCGGAGCGGTGGGCCACCACATCCCCCGCACCTAAACCCGAACCCACATATGAAATGGATTTCCATACATGAGTCCAAGTCTAAGCGAACGGAACCTACACTCACTCCTTAGGCTAAGCGGGGCTAAAACTTGGACAGAGCGCGCAAAACAAACATATAAATGCGGAAACAATAACATAAGGATCGAAAAGAGCTCTATAACTAACATTTATATCATATACCATGGCCTCACGGCCCAAAAGATCGAGTATATACATCAAAAGCCCATAATTCAGCAAAATATAATTCTAACATCAAATACCTAATAAGAGTATCCAAAGATAACATATAGTATAAAGGAAAACCTATCTCGATCCATAATCTATCGAACATAACATAAACATAAGTCCGGCGAGAACGGACTATCCCTTACTCCATCAAACATAACATAAAATCAAATTCAAATCACATCCTCCCCACATCCATGGTGCATTGGGAATCAAACCCTAACACCTACATTACCAAACACATACGGGGCAGCTAACCCACGATATGCCTTCCCCGGTTATCCACCGAGGGCTCAAGATACCACGCCTTCCCAACCTCCATAGGTCGTACGTGAATATCTCAAATGAGAACGTGCACAGGGGTCATAACCGGCGACCCCGTGGTCGTCCCGGGTCTCCCTTACCCACGTCTCCGGGCCCAACAAACCAAATCAAACCAAACTCCCATCTTTCAGGGTACAACTCGCTCAAACATATCATAAACGAATAACGAATTTCAAAACATAGCTTACTTATGCCAATACTTATACCAATTTCGAAAACTTAAAGCTCATTTCACAAAATCATAACATAGCTTAAGCACTCGTATTTAATATATATATATATATATGAGATATATATTCGCATACGGGGTAAGAAAACAACACGTAATAGTCTTAGGTCGCTTATCTAATATAAAAGATCCTAGCCTCACCTTTGCAAAAGTAGAAGGAAGGCAAAACGGGCGAACGAACACTTAAACCTCGGGCTCACGAACTTCCGGAAGAGGCTCTGAAACAAAAGAAGACAAGACCCGAGACTTAAACTCAATAATGTACCAATTAGACGCCCGGCAATGCTCATGAATTCAAAGGATGCAAATGAAGTGCAAGAAAGTGCCAATTAAAGCGTTCAAATTCAAATCACGTAAAACTCGCACCAAATAAATTCATAATTTTAATACAAGACATATATATATATATATGCATTCCAGGCTTAAGAAATTATTTACAAAAATGAAAATTAAAAACATGGAAAAATTTGAAGCTTATAATATATATTCGCACATGCATGCATCAGCCATGCAATTAAATCCATATTTACTACAAATACATTATATACATTACATAAAGGCGCATGCATACACAGACATGCAAAATTAAATTCACACTTAATATATTTACATTACATACCCGTATGCATGCACAAGTCATGAGATTCAAATCATTTAATACATATTACATCATATACTATGCATGCCTAATATGTAAAATAAACACAAAAGAGAAAGGAAAGCAATGCATGGCAGGAAACTGGATGAAATCACGAAATGCATGCAGAGCAATGTCGCGGGCGCGACCAAATTTCCCCACAAACACGTCGCGGTCGCGACCCGAATTTCAGCCAGATTCGAGATGTGAGTCGCGGCCGCGAAGATTATCAGTTCATTCGGAGTCGCGGCCGCGACTCCAAAAACATTTTCCCTCGAATTATTGCCCAAAATCAGACTGAAACGCAGCAGCAACAACTCACGAAAACAGGGGAGAAGCAGGGGTTGAAGTAGCAGCAAATCAAGCAATAAAACAGCCAAGAAACAATCATGAAAATGCAAGGAAAAGTAGCAAAACAACCCTCTAATTCACGCAGCAGCAGTCACGCAGCAGCAACAGCTCAAAACCTCAACCAAATTCCAAGTTTGAAAAATAAAACTCAAGTGCATTAATGGCAACTTATCATACAACCAACTACCAACAAAATTAGGTTGATATATTCATAAATGAAGCTCATGTAGTCATATTTCATGCATCAATTCGAGATATAACTCAAGGAAGATCATATGAGTTCATATATTCACATAACCCTTACTATTCACTTCATATATCATATCTCAATCAATAAAGGCTCAAAATCTGAATTTCTTTGATGAAAATGATCAATTAAGCATGTAAATATCAAATATAAGCTTACCCCTTGAAGATGTTGGAAGAAAATGGAGATTGGAGCTCAAAATCTCCTCTAGGGTGAAGGTTACGGGATTTCACTGTTGCTGCTCAAAAACTCAGAATTTCCTCCTTTCTCTTGTGTATGGATCGAGATGAAAAGGGTATGGGGTGATAATAGGCTGAGTTAGTGGAGTGTGGGTCCAGGTTTCATGTGAAAAGCTCAAAAGATGAGGGACTTATGTGCAAAATGGTGAAAGGTGGTCTTATGAGCGCGAGACCAAGTTACGGGCTGAATTCGGGGTATCAAACAAGGTTGAAAAATTACAAGGCCTGATCCATTGCACTCGAATCGTCGAAACGAGTTCAACGGAAGTCACGGAATTCGAATCCGAATTCCCGAGCTCAAGTTACACTACCCCGAACCCAAGGTGCGCTAAGTACATTTTAGCCTCCTTTAGGTCACCCCAACAAAACGAGTCCCGAAAACCCAACAAATAAACCCGAAACATGTAACAAGCACATATTCAATTTCACGACTCATAAAACTCCAACATATTAAAAAGGCACGAAATTTCGATCTCAAATCGAACACGAACGCATCACATTTCCACAAATATGCATATTATTCCAATAATAAAATTCAAATTCAAGAATTAACAAATAAAATATAATATATAAAATAAAATATAATTTTAAACGAATTAAAATAATTAAAATCGTACAATTTAGTCCTTAACTCAAATAAATCACGTAATTTATAAAATTAGCTTGTTCGGGAATTAAATTCACATATCATAAATCACTTAAGGCAAATTTTGACATATAATTCAAATATTTCATATAAATTCAAATAATTCATAACGGAATTTCAATTAATAAAAGATAAATCAATTAAATGCAACAATTAAATATGAAATTAAATAAATTAAATTGCGCACATACGTCATACCTGTACGGTCTGAAAGTCGGGGTGTCACAATCCTTCCCCCTTAAAAAGGACTTGTCCTCAAGTCCGAACCGAGCCTTCAAGTAACTCCGGATATAAATTCCTCATTTTCTCCTCAGTTTCCCAAGTCGATTCCTCGGATTTCTGATCCCTCCAAAGTACTCTGACCAAAGGAATCTGCCGTTTTCTCAATTCTTGCATCTTTCGGTCCTGAATTGCAACCGGATGCTTTTCTATTGTTAAATCCGGCTCTAACTGAACCTCTTCAACTGGAAGGATAGTTGCCTCATCGGGATAGTACTTGCGGAGCTGAGAAACATGAAAAACGTTATGTATCCCGGTCAAATTCGGTGGTAGATCCAATCTGTACGCCGTTTCTCCAATTCTTTCCAAAATTTCAAACGGCCCTAGGTATCGTGGACTGAGCTTTCCACCTTTACCTATTCGAGTGAAGCCTTTCCTTGGAGATGCTTTCAGAAAAACTCTATCTCCGACCTCAAACACTAAGGGCCTTCTTCTCTTATCGGCGTAGCTCTTCTGTCGAGCCTGAGCTGCCCTCATTCTTTGTCTAATCGTATGAACCTTCTCAATAGTAGCAACAATGTTTTCCTTAGGCTCGGCCCTCTCGAGCTTATTCTCTTCGGTCCACCTCCAATCCTCGATATCCCAAAACAAAGGCGACCTACACTTTCTTCCATAAAGTGCTTCATAAGGAGCCATCTTAATCGAACCCTGATAACTGTTGTTATAAGCAAATTCAACTAGAGCCAGATGCTCGTCCCACTTATCCTGGAAATCCAAAGCACACGACCGAAGCATATCCTCTAAGTACTGAATTAACCTTTTAGATTGACCGTCCGTTTGAGGATGCGAAGTGGTGCTAAACTTGAGCCTGGTGCCCAAACATTTTTGGAGATTCTGCCAGAAGATCGAAGTAAACCGTGGATCCCGATCCGAAACGATACTAGCCGGAATTCCATGTAGTCTTACAATCTCTCGAACATATAACTCGGCTAGCTTTGGAACTTTCTCGGACATCCGAACCTTAAGGAAATGAGCAGACTTAGTCAATCTGTCGACAATTACCCAAATTCCATCAAACCCTCCTTTAGCTCTAGGCAAGCCGGACACGAAGTCCATCGTCACTTGCTCCCACTTCCACTCGGGAATAGGAAGTGGTTGGAGAGTTCCTCCCGGCTTCTGGTGTTCTGCCTTCACCTTTTGACACGTCAGACATCGCTTCACAAAGTTCGCGACGTCCCTTTTCATGCCATTCCACCAGAATTTCTCTTTCAGGTCCCGATACATCTTAGTACCTCCCGGATGAATCGAGTACCTCGAGCGATGTGCCTCCTCAAGTACAATCCTCTTGAGCTCTTCTGGGACACATATTCTCGCTTCGAACCTTAACAAACCGAAATCATCTAATCCAAACTTAGAATTCGGGTCGTTCTTGGAACGAGCTACCAACCTCTGAATTTCCGCATCTGAATTCTGAGCTTCTAACAACTGATCTTTCAAATCTGGTATAACAGTAAGATTGGCCAACCAAGTTCCCGAAACCAAGATCTCTGAACCCGAACTTGAAGAACCTGCTTCCAAATTAGCCACACTCACCTTTCTACTCAAGGCATCGGCTACCACATTCGCCTTGCCCGGATGATACTGAATGGTGCAATCATAATCCTCTAATAACTCCATCCAACGCCTCTGTCTTACGTTTAAATCCTTCTGAGAAAAGAGATACTTGAGGCTTTGGTGATCCGTAAACACCTCGAATGTGGTACCGTAGAGATAGTGTCGCCACTTCATCAAAGCAAACACAACAGCAGCTAATTCAAGATCGTGGGTAGGGTAATTCTTCTCATGCTCTTTCAATTTCCTCGAAGCATAAGCTACCACTCTACCGTGCTGCATTAAAACACAACCGAGACCTTCTTTAGAAGCATCTGTATAGACTGCATAACCCTCGGTACCCTCGGGTAGGGTAAGAACCGGTGCTGAAGTTAATTTCACCTTCAATGTCTGAAAACTCGCCTCACACTTATCATCCCATTCAAATTTCACTTCCTTCTTAGTCAGACGAGTCAACGGAGCGGCAATTTTTGAAAAATCCTTAACAAACCTTCGATAGTAGCCGGCCAACCCAATAAAACTCCTGATCTCGGAGGCATTTCTAGGTCTCTCCCAACGAAGCACGGATTCAACCTTAGATGGATCAACCTCAATCCCATCACCTGAAATTATATGACCCAAAAATACAACTCGGTCGATCCAGAATTCACACTTACTGAACTTCGCGTACAACTTGTGTTCCCTCAAAGTTTCCAAAACGATCCGAAGATGCTGAACGTGCTCTTCAGCGGACTTAGAATACACCAGAATGTCGTCTATAAATATAACCACGAATTTGTCAAGAAACTGCCTGAACACTCGGTGCATCATATCCATAAATACGGCTGGAGCATTAGTTAATCCAAACGGCATGACAACGAATTCGAAGTACCCATATCGCGTATTAAAACCAGTCTTTGGAATATCTTCCTCTCTAATTCGCAGCTGATAGTAACCCTGCCTCAAATCTAACTTGGAATAGACTTTCGAGCCTTGCAGAATATCGAATAGCTCCTCTATGTGAGGCAAAGGGTATTTATTCTTCACGGTTATCCGATTCAGCTCACGGTAATCTATACACATCCGTAACGTCCCATCCTTCTTCTTTACAAATAGAACGGGAGCACCCCACGGAGAAATGCTCGGACGGATGTACCCGCAAGCCAAAAGCTCATCAAGCTGCGTTTTTAACTCCTTTAACTCTGCAGGAGCCATTCTGTAGGGAGTCTTCGAGAAAGGCTCTGCTCCGGGATAAAGATCGATTACGAACTCGATGTCCCTATCAGGCGGTAAAGAACCCAAAGTCTCAGGGAAAACATCGATATACTCTCGCACGACCTCCGTCTCCTCAAGTTTGGCCTGATCCTTCGGTCTATTTAAAAGATAGGCCACGAAACCTGTCGCACCGTCCCGGACCAGTTTACTCGCCTCAACAAAAGAAATAAACGGGCTTGACTTCACCTTTTCGCCCTTAAACACCACTGAACCAAAAGAAACTTTCTTATCCCGACAATCCATCTGAGCCCCATGTTCATACAACCAATCCATACCCAAGATTACATCATATCTCTGCATCGGTATTTCAATCAAATCTGCGAGGAAAACTCGGCCTTCGAAGCTAACCGGACAACCCCGAAAAACCCTGCAAGTTACCAAACTACCCCCAAGAGGAGAGCTAACCACGTAATCATGCGCACACAAGGAAACAGGCAAGCACATAGAAGAAGCAATATCCCGGGAAATAAAAGAATGAGTGGCCCCGGGATCAAATAATGCATGTAATGTAGTGCCATGAATGCTTATAGTACCTTCGATCACGGCATTTGGGTCGATTTCCACAGCTTGCTCTTCTTCACCACCCAACGCATAAGCCCTAGCTTGGATTGCAGGCCTCGGGTTATCTTTCTTCTTCGGGCATGTGTTCACCATATGATCCTGTGCCCCACAAATGAAACACCTCTTATGAAGCCTGAAGCAATTATCCACGTGATGAGGACCCTTGCAATAGGTACATTGCACTTTAGGTGGAGCCTGAAGTGCTAAGGGTCGATTCGGTTGATTGGGTCCCGCGGGTCGGGGTTGCTTATTTTGAGGCTTGGCTTGTTGAAATGTTTTAAATGCCGGCCTCTTCCCAAATTTATTAAAATTCCCCGAGCTAGACCCTTGTCCGGTATAAGTACTCTTCCTCCTCATCACAACCCGTTCTTCAACTCTTAGAGCTTTATCCGTGACTTTCGCCCAAGTACTTGTGTTAGAAGCCTCTAGAGCATCTTTCATATCCTCCCGAAGTCCTTGGAGGAATTGAGAAGCCTTGCTTTCATCATCATTGGCAATGTTTGGGGCATAACGGGAGAGCCTCTCAAACTCGTTGATATAATCAGTGACGGACATACCCCCTTGTTTGAGCTCCATAAATTCTCTCACCCTTCGATTTCTTGTAGCTTTGGGAATATATTTATTCTTGAATTCACGAACAAACACCTCCCATGTGATCTCCTCCCCGGTAGCCTCTAATCTCCCTTGCAAGCTTGACCACCAACTATAAGCTTGGCCCTGGATCATGGTAAGTGTACATTGTAGCTTCTCCATAGGCCCACACGGTATGAGATTCCATACCCTGTTAGTTTGCACGAGCCATTCCTCCGCTTGCACGTCATTTCCACCCACGAAAATCAGTGGATTTTGGTTCTTGAACTCCCGGAGAGTAGCTGTAATTAAATTTCCTCCATGATTCCCAGCTGGAGGTGCATTGTTTCTTTCCTGAGCCCTTTGTTCCAAATATACCGCTAATCTCTCCATGAAATTGCCCGGATCCATTTGGGGTGGTGGTGGTGGATTGTTATTTTCCGGGTGTGGAGAATGATCTCGATGGTGACGGTGTTCTGGAGATCTATCTCGGCGGTGGTGTCTTCGGGGAGGCATATTTCTACAAAACAAAAGATTCCAATTCATATGCGTGAGGGTTAGTACATGTTCGTGTGCACAATTAACAAGAGGAAAAACAAATAATCACATAAATGCATATAACCACGTTGTCCTAAGCCGTACGACCTAGACAAACCCGACTCGACTCTAGAGCTCCGGTTTTGCAACCAAGAGCTCTGATACCACTTTAAGGATGTGACGCCCGGAGCGGTGGGCCACCACATCCCCCGCACCTAAACCCGAACCCACATATGAAATGGATTTCCATACATGAGTCCAAGTCTAAGCGAACGGAACCTACACTCACTCCTTAGGCTAAGCGGGGCTAAAACTTGGACAGAGCGCGCAAAACAAACATATAAATGCGGAAGCAATAACATAAGGATCGAAAAGAGCTCTATAACTAACATTTATATCATATACCATGGCCTCACGGCCCAAAAGATCGAGTATATACATCAAAAGCCCATAATTCAGCAAAATATAATTCTAACATCAAATACCTAATAAGAGTATCCAAAGATAACATATAGTATAAAGGAAAACCTATCTCGATCCATAATCTATCGAACATAACATAAACATAAGTCCGGCGAGAACGGACTATCCCTTACTCCATCAAACATAACATAAAATCAAATTCAAATCACATCCTCCCCACATCCATGGTGCATTGGGAATCAAACCCTAACACCTACATTACCAAACACATACGGGGCAGCTAACCCACGATATGCCTTCCCCGGTTATCCACCGAGGGCTCAAGATACCACGCCTTCCCAACCTCCATAGGTCGTACGTGAATATCTCAAATGAGAACGTGCACAGGGGTCATAACCGGCGACCCCGTGGTCGTCCCGGGTCTCCCTTACCCACGTCTCCGGGCCCAACAAACCAAATCAAACCAAACTCCCATCTTTCAGGGTACAACTCGCTCAAACATATCATAAACGAATAACGAATTTCAAAACATAGCTTACTTATGCCAATACTTATACCAATTTCGAAAACTTAAAGCTCATTTCACAAAATCATAACATAGCTTAAGCACTCGTATTTAATATATATATATATATATGAGATATATATTCGCATACGGGGTAAGAAAACAACACGTAATAGTCTTAGGTCGCTTATCTAATATAAAAGATCCTAGCCTCACCTTTGCAAAAGTAGAAGGAAGGCAAAACGGGCGAACGAACACTTAAACCTCGGGCTCACGAACTTCCGGAAGAGGCTCTGAAACAAAAGAAGACAAGACCCGAGACTTAAACTCAATAATGTACCAATTAGACGCCCGGCAATGCTCATGAATTCAAAGGATGCAAATGAAGTGCAAGAAAGTGCCAATTAAAGCGTTCAAATTCAAATCACGTAAAACTCGCACCAAATAAATTCATAATTTTAATACAAGACATATATATATATATATGCATTCCAGGCTTAAGAAATTATTTACAAAAATGAAAATTAAAAACATGGAAAAATTTGAAGCTTATAATATATATTCGCACATGCATGCATCAGCCATGCAATTAAATCCATATTTACTACAAATACATTATATACATTACATAAAGGCGCATGCATACACAGACATGCAAAATTAAATTCACACTTAATATATTTACATTACATACCCGTATGCATGCACAAGTCATGAGATTCAAATCATTTAATACATATTACATCATATACTATGCATGCCTAATATGTAAAATAAACACAAAAGAGAAAGGAAAGCAATGCATGGCAGGAAACTGGATGAAATCACGAAATGCATGCAGAGCAATGTCGCGGGCGCGACCAAATTTCCCCACAAACACGTCGCGGTCGCGACCCGAATTTCAGCCAGATTCGAGATGTGAGTCGCGGCCGCGAAGATTATCAGTTCATTCGCCGCGACTCCAAAAACATTTTCCCTCGAATTATTGCCCAAAATCAGACTGAAACGCAGCAGCAACAACTCACGAAAATAGGGGAGAAGCAGGGGTTGAAGTAGCAGCAAATCAAGCAATAAAACAGCAAAGAAACAATCATGAAAATGCAAGGAAAAGTAGCAAAACAACCCTCTAATTCACGCAGCAGCAGTCACGCAGCAGCAACAGCTCAAAACCTCAACCAAATTCCAAGTTTGAAAAATAAAACTCAAGTGCATTAATGGCAACTTATCATACAACCAACTACCAACAAAATTAGGTTGATATATTCATAAATGAAGCTCATGTAGTCATATTTCATGCATCAATTCGAGATATAACTCAAGGAAGATCATATGAGTTCATATATTCACATAACCCTTACTATTCACTTCATATATCATATCTCAATCAATAAAGGCTCAAAATCTGAATTTCTTTGATGAAAATGATCAATTAAGCATGTAAATATCAAATATAAGCTTACCCCTTGAAGATGTTGGAAGAAAATGGAGATTGGAGCTCAAAATCTCCTCTAGGGTGAAGGTTACGGGATTTCACTGTTGCTGCTCAAAAACTCAGAATTTCCTCCTTTCTCTTGTGTATGGATCGAGATGAAAAGGGTATGGGGTGATAATAGGCTGAGTTAGTGGAGTGTGGGTCCAGGTTTCATGTGAAAAGCTCAAAAGATGAGGGACTTATGTGCAAAATGGTGAAAGGTGGTCTTATGAGCGCGAGACCAAGTTACGGGCTGAATTCGGGGTATCAAACAAGGTCGAAAAATTACAAGGCCTGATCCATTGCACTCGAATCGTCGAAACGAGTTCAACGGAAGTCACAGAATTCGAATCCGAATTCCCGAGCTCAAGTTACACTACCCCGAACCCAAGGTGCGCTAAGTACATTTTAGCCTCCTTTAGGTCACCCCAACAAAACGAGTCCCGAAAACCCAACAAATAAACCCGAAACATGTAACAAGCACATATTCAAGTTCACGACTCATAAAACTCCAACATATTAAAAAGGCACGAAATTTCGATCTCAAATCGAACACGAACGCATCACATTTCCACAAATATGCATATTATTCCAATAATAAAATTCAAATTCAAGAATTAACAAATAAAATATAATATATAAAATAAAATATAATTTTAAACGAATTAAAATAATTAAAATCGTACAATTTAGTCCTTAACTCAAATAAATCACGTAATTTATAAAATTAGCTTGTTCGGGAATTAAATTCACATATCATAAATCACTTAAGGCAAATTTTGACATATAATTCAAATATTTCATATAAATTCAAATAATTCATAACGGAATTTCAATTAATAAAAGATAAATCAATTAAATGCAACAATTAAATATGAAATTAAATAAATTAAATTGCGCACATACGTCATACATGTACGGTCTGAAAGTCGGGGTGTCACATACTGCTTCTTTCTTCTTCCTTTTCCCTTCCTTTCTTGTTGCTGAGTTGCTGCTTCTGATTTCCTTCTTTCCCTGCTACATTTCTTCTTTCTCTTTGTTGTACTGTTGCTGTTCTTCCATTGTGCAGGGATAATTGTGTGTGCATGAAAGTGTTGCATGCAGGTGTGTGTTGCTGTATATATGTATATATTGTGTGTGTGTTTTATCTTATGCATGCATGGGTGTGTGAGTGAGTGGGGTGTATTTTGTATGTGCATGAAATGTGATATATATATATATATATATATATATATATATATATATATACATTTAATAATGCATGCATGGTTACGTATATATATATTTATATGTAGTATATATGTTAAATGTAATTATGCATGCATGTTGATCTACATATATATATATATTATATATATATATATGTTTATTATATATTTATTATATATTTATTATGTATTTATTATATATTCTAAGTATTAATTGATTATTTTAATTATAGAATTTAATTGATTTCTATTTCGCGTATTTAATTTACCGATTATTGATTGAACGTTTTATTTATTCTATTTCTAATTGTAAATACGAATAGTACGTGTTATAGATATTGAATGAATTCTTAGATTAAATTGATATGAATTGTGAAGTTATGAAATTGAATGAAATGAATGAACGAGTGGCTCATTTTTATATCTTAATTTCCTTAATAGTGCACATGAACATCTTCATGGCATAATATCATCTTTTACGCATTCACATCATGATCATACATTGTCGTGCGTCTTATATGGTTCAGTTGGAGTCTCGAGTCTCACGAACACGTCATGTTGTCTTTTGTACAGTTTATCTCCAGGGTGGAGAATCTTGATCAACTAGGCACTCGGTAACTCGTATCCTTGTATCGCCATGTTCCAAGTGAGGGTGTTTTCATTCTAGTTACGTACTAAACCCTACAACCTTATGTGACAAGCTTTAGCCAAAAACCTTATATATATATATATATGTTACTTTTAAAGTCGAGTCATAGAGTAAATATTGATCAAGTAAACCCTTTTCCAAATGAATTATGGATTATGTTATGTTTCTTATGTATTGAAATGTTTTGGCGAGATTATGCATGTATGATATGTTCACGGGCCCAGGAATTTAGTACATGTGGCTATCCGGGGAGGCAAGGGCCGACGGTGACCCCATGTGCTGATTCCATTTATGTTTAACGGCGGTACCGAACCTCGCCAGGAGATTAGCGGGGAAAGGGAGCTGAGTGCCATCTGGGGAGTCATGTAACCCCTTTTTGGTCAATGTATGAGCTGGTCGGGTCTTGCAAGCCCGTCCACCACCCGGAGGAAGAAGGTTGGAACTTGTTTTATGTATATGATTATGTTGTGATTGTTATGCACCGTGCGGGAAGGCCGGGACACGGATCGCCCAAACGACTATGTTATATGATTTGTGTGTATTATAATATACTGCATGATCACATATTCAATATATTAATGATATTTGTCGTACACGGTCGGAGTTTGGTTGGAGATGATGCACGCTCACTCGCCGAGCCTTTATGTTATGTATGAAATATGAACATAATGAATTAATATGATTAGTCGTAAAATCTGAGCATTGCTTAGTTTTTCTCTTGCCCTTTTTGGGAACTAATTCAAAATAAAATCTTGCTCGGGATTTATGACGTGCATGTGCATATTTTATATATATATATATATATATATATATATATATATATATATATATATATATTGCTCCTGCTCACTCAGTCTTCTAGAGACTGACCCTCTTCCTTCCCCAACTTTTTAGTGCGCAGGTTTGGCTTTGGAGTTTCGGGCTAGATGGAGTTTTGGTTGAGTCTTTGAGTCGGTCAAGCTAAGTTAGAAGAGTCTCTGCACGCACATATGTATCTAAATTGTGTATGATCTGATTCTATATTATTATGAACTTAAACCTTTATGTAATTGTTATTGAATTGCCTTTTTGGGCTTTACTATGATTTAAAAGAGGCCTGAGGAGCCCAAGTCTGCTTGTGATTTGTGTGTTCAATTTCTGCAGGCCCTCGGCCAATGCCTGTGTTTGGATTTAGTTTTCCGCGGCACTATGTTTTGTTGAATAGTTTTAATTGCAGGGTCTAAGTTCCGCCTAGCTTAGGAAGGCTATTTTGTTTGTCTCCCGTTCGCTATGGTTTGATACGGGGGCGGACTTCCCATTTCGTTACTCGTGTTGAGCCATGGTGCGGGGGATGTAGTGCCTCATGTGTGGGGTGTTACATCCTTAAGTGCTATCAGAGCCCGGTTGCAAAACCGGTGTTCTCGAGTCGTGTTTGAGTCTGTTTAGGTCATACGGCTTAGGAACTATATTACAATGTGTGCATTGCATCGATCTTGAACATGAAATTTGGCTTTCCTTTTGAATTTTGTTGAACTATTTACTGCATTATTATATGGATCCTTGTCTTTAGTGTTAAATATATACCATGAGCATGCACTAATTACATGCATATATTCTCGAAATGAGTTATGATTTATAGGTTATGAAGATAATATCAAACCATAACCAAGTTCTACGATAAAAACGATCAACTTCAAGCTTTTTCTGAGGCATGGAGGATAAGAAGGATACACCCGGGAAGAATGTAGAGAATTCGAGATGTGAGGATTTCTAGATGGAGCTAGAGTTCAAGGATTAGGATTCGAAATGGGAAGATCGAATCTAGAGAGGTGGTGGTAGAAGGACACCTGGTGAAATAAGGGTTGATCGTGAGATGGTTATGACTTAGAAGATCGACATACACAGCTCTACTACATAAGGTGCCTTTAATTGGATTCAGCGGGATCTTCAACCTAAGGAATGAAGGGAACAAAATCTTCAAGGTATTTTGGTCTCGGATTCGGATCCTCGAAGGGGTAGGAATAATTAAGAGGAGTTGAGGTAAGATGGGTTCCGTAGGAATTATGAACCAAGGGCCGACAAGGAAGGATTTCTGACTAAGCCTAGTGATTAGAAATCGAGTTTTAGAAGTCAAGATCGGGAAGAAGTTGGATTCGGCTGTTCGGGATTTTGGCTAAGATGGGAAGCAAGTCGAGAAGGGGTTAAAGAAAGATAAGTAATAGGATAACTACAATTCATGGAGGGTGATAATGCTAAGGACAGGATTTGAGTTCAATTTCCAAATCCAAGCTGAATTGTCACGTTGTGAGGTTGAATTGGAAGATATGGAACAACAAATGGAAACGGTAAAGAAAGGTAAAGACTCCTTGCAAGGAAATCAGGCGCTCAAGTATAAGCAATTGGAGATGAATTAAATTCACAAAGGATAAGCGCGGGATTCTTGATCGAGGTAACGATTAGAAGTAAAGGTCGAATTTCGAGGAGAAGTTGGGATGCTAACTCCGTGGACGTGGAAGAATTAGGGATCAAGAAATTGCAATCTCGGATAGTGGAAGATACTAGTTGATTTACATAGATTCATGGAAATCTCGAAGACCGTGGGGAAGGCAAGGAATAATCACTAAGTCAAAGTAACCTCGGGATTTGGAGGAATGAGGAAAAGCTACCGAGCTAACAACTTACCACATTGGTGATAGGTTCCAAAACATTCATAGCACGTGTATCATACTTTGCATCAATTATTTATTTATTTTTCTGGACTTATGTTTATTTGTACATTTCTATTTGGTTTCGTTGCGCTAATGTGTTGCATAGTTGCTTGTTGTAAGTGTGACACACGCATTGACATCTTTACCCGACATGCATTCTAGTGTTTACTTGGTAGGAAGTTCTTTCACTTCACTCAGCGAGTATCTTTTTGACTGGCCACATCTGAATGATGAAGAAAAGTAATAACAGGATGGCACATGATAAGAAAGAGGACTTCGGAAAATAAAGAACTTCAGGTAAGGGATAGGTCGGTGGGGTGGAAAGTAACTCCGAAGGAAAGTAACTCCGAAGGAAAGTGAGGTTAGATTTGGCTTCGGGGTGTTCGGATCGAATAAGAATAGAGAAGGAGGATTTGATTATCAAGAGGATTGTAGAAAAGTTGGAAGGCGAAAACCTCTGGGTTGCTATGACAGCTAAAACCCTACCTGATAAAAATTTTCCGTCAAAGAATTTCAATACAAGAAAGATTGAGGGAGTTCGGCATGTAAGAGCAACAATTTTAAAGGGGAGAGCACAACCGAGAGATAAATTGGAGGATGGAAGTGGTGCTCGAATGAATATGTTAGTAGCAATAACGGGGATGCAAATTAAGGAGGATCTGGAAGTTCTAATGGTGGTGACTAGAAATGAATAAGATGGCTGTAATGGTTAAGTTGTTAAGAGAGAAGCTACGTTGCTAAATTCGGGTGGAGATTTTACGGGATATAAGGGAAATGGTTCATTGAACATTTCTACGTATGGAATTCCGATCTGGAGGTGATGGAATTATAAGAGAGTTTCTGTGAACTCCTAAGTCAGAATTAACAAAAGAAAATCGAATCAAGTTATCATATAATGGGATGGTGTCAATCAAGATTAATTCAATGAAGTACAAAGGGGTCCAAGACAATATTATTGAGTTATTGGTTATATCAAGGGTAATCCAGGAGGAAACTTAAGAAGGGACCGGATAGAAAAGGATAATAATTGGAGGATTGATATCAAACTTCAAGAATCGTCAAGAACCTTCTGTCTTCGATTTAAGAAATATGGGACTAATTATCGAATATAACCTTCAGGGGGTCAAAGGGAATGAACGGATCATAGGAACGGAACATGGGAAAGGATTTGTGTTGAGAGAGACCATAAGAATAAACATCTTAAGGTCGGGATTGAATCATCAAGGTTGTCCTCGGGGATATGTTAGACTTCGATATGGTAAAGGTAATAACTATGTACCTGAGTTCGGGACAGACAATTTAAGGGTATTCGGGAGGTCAAGCTCGGTCAATTAAAAAGAATTGGTTGGTCGAACGAGGATTATGGGAAATGGTGAAGACTGGAAACAGTACAAGTCAGAAGGGTTCCAAGAGTATAATCCTTAAAGGATTCATCAATTACTTCACCGGGTACCCTGAAGAGGTTAAAGACAAGTTGACTATTGAGTTTATCTTCAGGACAGATCCTACACTGGACGACGACAACTCACAATTTTACATTTCGCAACTACGGTGAACGGTACTTATAGCATCCATGATACATGCATACATGCAAATTTAATTTAAATAATTTTTATGTTAGGTGCGTTGATTCCTTATCGTGTAACATTACATGGAGTAATTGATAACTAACGTGGATGATATCTGTTACTTGCTTTGGGGTGTCTTACGTGATTTTAATTATGGTTTTCCGTGTGTTGCTTAGGAGTATTGGAGACTTCCTTGCTTTATTTTTGGTTGAGAGACGGGGTGCTCTCGTTGTTTGTAAGAGATGGGGATTCTCTTATTTTTGTTCGAGAGACGGGGTGCTCTCATTGTTGTTGGAGAGATGGGGTTCTCTCATTATTGCTCCAGAGACGGGGCTCTCTCCTGATTGCTTGCGAGAGACGGGGAATCTCTCATTGGTTGTTTTAGGCATGCAGTGAATCTGAGGATGGATTCTTTTTAAGGGGGAGAGATTGTAACGCCCCGGTTTTTCATTTATATTAATGTGTCGTATTTGCTTATAAGTTGCGCAATTAAATTATTTAATTATGTGATTAATTATTTATACGTGTTTTATATTCAATGTAACGCCCCGATTTTCAGACAGTCAGGTATGCTCGACACGTGTGGGTTTCGAGCGTTAGGATTTTATTTTATTATTTTCATTTATTTAATTCATACGTGTTATATTAATCTTATAAATTGTGATCCAACATGATTACGTGAAAATATATGAAATATATGTCAACTTGAGGATTCTTGTATGAATGGAATTTAATTGTTACGTGAATTAAGTGTTCAATTTGATTTAATTGCCAAATTGTCCTTAAATGCTCATTCATTTTAATTGAGGGACCAAATTGCATGAAAGCTTTGTGAACCTAGTTGATCATTTCCCAACCTTGGGTACTCAATTGCATAACTTATAGAACTTAGGGATTTGATCATAAATATTCCTTTTTCTCCCAAATATATCGATACATGCTTCCCTTTCATCATCTTCATTCATTTTTATCCCAAAATCATCATCCTTCCTTGCTCCTCTCTACCGAGCCAAAACTATGAAAAGGGAAGAAGAGAAATCATTCATCTTCAAGCTATTTTCCAAGAAAGCTAGGGAATTCAAGCTCAAGCAACTATGTTCATCATCTTTTTCCATCTATTTTCACTTGAAGGTATAGTTGAGCATGTATGTGAATTCTTGGGAATAATCCATGAAGCTAGGGTTATGATTTTGGTGTAACAACTTGTCTACATGATGTTAGAGGCAATACTTCAAGCTTTAGACTTGAAAATATGCATGAAGTCTTGAAGAATATAAGATTATAGGATGAATTTATATATAAGCTAAAGTTGGTGATTGTGATGATTAAAGAATGGATTATGTGTTTATATTGTGTTTTATTGTAGCACCCGGAACGCTAGGCGCCACATCCCCCGCACTATAGGCTCAATCCACATATGAAACGGGCAATTCATACATGAACCGAAACTATAGCGAACGGGAGACAATCAAAAAAACACAAGGCTAGGCGGGTACCCTCAATTAAAACCAAAACAACTCAGAGCAATAAAATAGCGGAAGCAAAAGCATTCAATACATATAGATACCATATTTACATATTTACTTATAGGTACCGACAAATCATACCAATACAATCTCCATTCAAGTATAATGTAAGATTTAATACAAAATAACCAGTACAAAGTATGAAGGTGCAGTGCTAGACCCGAATAAAAGACACGAGACTCTAATCCCCGCCTAGCACGAACCTGCAAAATCTGAAAAGTTGAGGTGTCAGTCCAAACGGACTGAGCGAGGTGTATAAATAAATATATGCGCACTTACATGCAAGTTATAATCTCGGGTAATAATTTTAGAAAATCACAACACCAATAGTAAGAGAAAAAGGTATTATCGCCCGAGATTACCACTAATTCAGTTTATCAATTCATTCAGTTCAATACAATCAATATGTGGCCCGGCGAGTGAGGGCAATTCTCCAACCTTGCTCCGACCGTGTACAATCAATCAATTTATTAGGTGATTAGGTGATCAAGCAATTATTTACTGTGCACAATTAGCAGTTTCAGTCCATCCTTCTTCCTCCGGGTGATGGTGGGATTGCAAGGCCCCACCATCCAATCAGTCTGGGCAGAGGGTACATGAATCCCTAAGCCCGGAACTCCTTCCTCCCCTAATCTCCTAGGGGGTTCAGGGGTCATCCCATTTGGTGAGGATAGCACTCGAGTTACCCGTCAGCCCATGCTTTCCCGGTTGGCTCGAGCCACTATCCTCGGGCCCACAGTGCAATTCAATACTCGCCCAATACGATCATTCCGTCAATCAATCAATCAATTTTATCAAATCATTTGAAAGTCATAAGGTTCGCAAACTATAAATATATATATATACATTTTGGCCGAAATAGTCACATAGGGGTTGTAAGGGTTCTATTTATCTAGAATTTAAACCTCACCTGACCAGACGACCAAAAGAAAGCAAGAGAGCACCCTACTGAGCGGGCTCCTCAAAACCGGGACCGTGATCTGTGCAACAAGGACAAGTGTGAAGTAAGACTCGACTCGAATGAACCAATTATGACGAACGGCAACGTCATGCACCAATATGTTATGCGATAACGATTCAATGAATGTCAAATAGGAGCATGATGTCAATAAACCAAGTATATAACACATACACGTACATCCAAGCATGCAGAACTATATGCATGAAAACAAGGGGTGACACGCCCGTGTCACAAAATTACACTAAGCCGTGACACCCCCGTGTCACGGTACAGCGGACCAAAAGCTTGCAAAACAAGGTGACACGCCCGTGTCACCAAAACAAGGCAAACCGTGACACCCCCGTGTCACGGTACAGAAAAACCGCCCCAGCCAACCTGCACCCCCGTGTCACGCAAAACAAAGCAAAGGTGACACGCCCGTGTCACCTGTGCGTGACAGAAAAACAGGGGAGAAAACAGGGGTTTCCATGCAAAACCAACTCCAACCCAAATAAATCCCACACACCAACCAAAACAATTGTTAAAACACCTCATACATGCATCATACTTCAAGTATTCAACAATCAAACCAATAAATATGCATCAAATCTCCAAGAATCAAGCCCCAAAACCCCATAATTATTCATATACACCAACTATCACATAACCTCATGTATTATGTAAGAATGAAGGGAAAAGGACCTAAACATGCTTCTATACAAGAATAACCAAGAAAGCATCAAGCTAACATCAAACCCTACTCATATAACCAATCAAGAAATTCAATCCATGCTTCCATATATACCTTGAAATGAAAGAAGAATGAGATGAGATGAAGAGATGAAGATGTTGATGCTTCTAGCTCCAAAGTTCTTCAAAGTAGCTTGAGATTAGTTGAAATCTTCCTTCTTCTCTCTTGAATGTGTAAGGACCGATCCTTTGGGTGTGTATGTGTGATGTTCTTGTGTGTATGTGATGTATGAGAGTGTTGGAAGAGATGCATATACTAGATATATATTATATCATCCACTATCGAAACATATGTCCCCAATTTGCAAACAAGTCCCTAGGTTATTTAAATGAATGCAATCAAGTATTATCCCTACCTAAAAGATCCATTAGCTCCAAACCAAGTTATGCAATTAAGTCCATAATTTCATGAAATGATCAATTAAAGTCACATAATACAATTAAGCACACTATCACTTAATTCATGAATTTCACATTAAAATTAATTCATATAAATATAGAGAATTGTATAATGCACACAATATTATAATGAAATCATAATAAGCAAGTAAATGTATAACTTAAACTCCCAACTCCCGAAGACCCGCACGTGGCGTGCTTACCTGAACTTCCGGAATTTGGGGCGTTACAACTCTCCCCCCCTTAGAAGAATCTGGTCCCCAGATTCATTGATCGGATGAAAATAACTCCGGGTGAAATTTCTTCATCTTCTCTTCCGGTTCCCAAGTCATCTCCTCAGATTTGTCACTTCGCCATAACACCTTCACCATAGAAATATTCCGATTCCTCAACTCTTGATGCTTTCTGTCCAATATTCTGACCGGCTTCTGCACAAAAGATAAATTCGGTTCCAACTCCACTTCTTCCACAGGGAGAATTTCGGTTTCATCTGGGTAAAACTTCCTGAGTTGAGATACATGAAAAACATTGTGAATTCTGGTAAGATTAACAGGTAGGTCCACTCGATAAGCTACTTCTCCGATTCTCTCAATAACTTCAAACGGACCTAGGTAACGGGGATTCAACTTCCCTCCCTTTCCAATTCTAGAAAATCCCTTTCGAGGAGATACCTTCAAGAAAACCCGGTCCCCCACTTCAAATTTAAGATCCCTCCGGCGAATATCGGCATAACTCTTCTGTCTATCTTGTGCCGCTTTCATCCGTTGTTGTATAGTCCGAACTTTCTCAATCACGGCTTCCACAGCCTTCGAGGATTTCTCGAGCTTTCTCCCTTTCTTGACTCCTTCCTGTTTTGACCATTTCCACTCTTCCAAATCAAAGAATAACGGCGATCTACATTTCCGTCCATATAACAATTCATACGGAGCCATACCAATCGTTGCCTGAAAGCTATTATTGTAAGCGAACTCTACCAAAGGAAGTTGATCGTGCCACGAGGTTTGGAAATCCAAGGCACAAGCTCGAAGTAGATCTTCCAAATACCGAATAACCCTCTCTGATTGCCCATCAGTTTGTGGATGAAACGCCGTACTGAACTGAAGCTTTGTACCCAACAACTCTTGTAACTCTTGCCATAACTTCGAAGTGAAACGGGGATCTCGATCCGAAACAATACTCACCGGAATACCATGAAGTCGTACAATCTCCCGGTTGTAAATCTCAGCCAACTTCCGAATCCTGAAAGACATTCTGACCGGTAGAAAATGAGCAGATTTTGTCAGACGATCCACAATCACCCAAATACCATCGAATCCACCCTTCACTCTAGGTAACCCGGATATAAAATCCATCGTCACCTGTTCCCACTTCCACTCAGGAATAGGTAACGGCTGAAGAAGACCTCCCGGTTTCTGGTGCTCGGCTTTTACTTTCTGACAAGTGAGGCAGTGCTTCACAAATTCTGCTACATCCTTCTTCAATCCACGCCACCAATAAAACTGCTTGAGATCCTTGTACATCTTATTCCCTCCAGGGTGAATTGAATAAGCCGACTTGTGAGCTTCCTCGAGCAATACCCTTTTCAAATCATCGGGTACTACTACTCGGTTCTTGAAACGAAGAAGACCGGTTTCATCGAACCCGAATGGACTCTCCGGATCCTGTCTAACTTTAGAGACCAATCTCTGAACTCCCGGATCCTTTCCTTGAGCCTCGAACATTCTGTATTTCAAATCCGGATAAATGGAGATATTGGAAACTCGAGCTCTAATCACAATAGGCTCAACTACCTTACTTGTACCTATTTCCAAGTTCGAAACACCCACTTTCCTACTTAAAGCGTCGGCAACTACATTAGCTTTCCCGGGATGATATTTGATAACACAATCATAATCTTCTAGTCGCTCCATCCATCTCCGTTGCCTCATATTGAGTTCCTTTTGTGTGAAAAGATATTGGAGGCTCTTATGATCAGTGAAAATCTCAAACGACACTCCATACAAATAATGTCTCCACTTCCCGAGTGCGAAAATCACGGCAGCAAGCTCTAGATCATGTGTCGGGTAGTTCTTCTCATGATCCTTCAACTTCCGTGAGGCATAAGCGACAACCTTGCCCTTCTGGGTTAATACACTTCCCAAACCCTCCTTCGACGCGTCAGTGTACACAGCATATCCCTCTGAACCCTCTGGAAGAATTAACACTGGAGCAGAAACTAATCTCTCTCTCAAAACATCGAAGCTTCTCTCGCATTTCTCATCCCAATCGTATTTCACATCCTTCTTAGTTAACCGAGTCAAAGGAGCAGCGATCTTAGAAAAATCTTGCACGAATCTTCTATAATAACCCGCCAATCCCAAGAAACTTCTGATCTCGGAGGCGTTCTTTGGGTTCTCCCACTTCAACACCGCTTCAATCTTCGATGGGTCAACCTCTAATCCATTCCCCGAAATAATATGACCCAAGAATGAAACCCGATCGATCCAAAACTCACACTTGCTAAACTTCGCAAATAATTGATGCTCTTTCAACGTCCTTAAAACCAATCTGAGATGTCTTGCATGTTCCTCGGCTGATTTAGAGAAAACCAGTATATCATCAATGAAGATTACAACGAACTGGTCAAGAAACGGCTGGAAAATTCTATGCATCATGTCCATAAAAGCTGCGGGAGCATTTGTCAATCCAAAAGGCATGACCACGAATTCATAATGCCCATATCTGGTGTTAAAACCCGTCTTTGGAATATCCTCGGCTCGGATCCGTAGTTGATAATACCCTTGTCTTAAATCAAGCTTCGAATATACCTTAGACCCTTGGAGTATATCAAACAGCTCTTCAATATGTGGAAGAGGATATTTATTCTTAACAGTCATCCGATTAAGCTCCCGGTAATCAATACACATTCTTAAAGTACCGTCCTTCTTCTTCACGAATAAAACTGGAGCACCCCATGGTGACGAGCTCGGTCTCACATACCCAACTTCCAAAAGACCATCCAGTTGTACTTTTAATTCCTTCAATTCCGCCGGTGCCATCCTATATGGAGTCTTGGAATAAGGTTCGGCATCCGGATACAAATCAATCATAAACTCTATCTCCCTTTCCGGCGGTAACGAATCTAACCTCTCGGGAAACACTTCGGGAAACTCTTTAACTACCTCGGTTTCCTCTAACTTCACTTGATCCTTTGGTTGATTAAGAATATAGGCTATAAACCCTGTAGCCCCATCACGAACCAATCTCTGAGCTTCTGAAAAAGATAATAAAGGCACCGTCTTCAAACTTTGACCCGTAACCAATTCAGAACCCAAACTAACTCTCTTGGTCCGACAATCAACAGTGGCGTAGTGCTTGTACAACCAATCCATACCCAAGATAGAACCATACCGAGACATAGGCAACTCAATGAAATCCGTTGAGAAAACTCGACCCTCAATACTCACCGGCACCTCTCGAAAAACCCGGTTAGTTTCTATACTACCACCAAAAGGAGTACTAACCACGTAGCATGCATCAGAATAAGTAACACACAAGGGCAATTTAATAGAAACATCACAAGAAATGAAGGAGTGAGTGGCTCCCGGATCAAATAAAGTGTGTATGTTGATGCCATGAATGCAAATGACACCTTCAACAACGGCAGCCGGGTCCACGTCTGCATCATGTTCCTCGCCTTCCAAAGCATAAGCACGGGCCCGAATCATCGGCCTCTGCCCTCCAGGCGGCGGATTACGTCGATCCGGACAAGTATCCACCAGGTGATCGGCAGCCCCACAAATTAGGCATAACCCTAGACGCCTTCGACAATTATCATAATGATGTGTAGGTTGCCCGCAAAAAGTGCACTTGGGCTTCTCCGGTGGTGGCGGCATAACTGTTGGCTGAGGAGCCTTCTGGACTGGCCCTTGTGGTTTAAACTTCTTCATAGGGCCCTTAAACTGAGGAGGAGCGGTATCATAAACCATCGGCCTCTTGCCGGCATTGTAACCCGATCTTGACCCGGAACCTGAACCCTGTCCCGTCCTAAAGGAAGACCTCCGTGCAACAACCGAGTCTTCAACCTTAAGAGCTTTGGTAGTGCCCTTCTTCCAAGTGCTTGTGTTAACCGCTTCAATCGCCGCTTGAATATCCGGCCTCAAACCTTGTACAAATTGCATAGCCTTGTGGAGGTCGTCGCTAGCAATGTTAGGGGCGTATTTGGACAACCTCTCGAACTCGGCTATATACTCTGAAACTGATCTTCCTCCTTGTTTAAGCTCAGTAAACTCTTTAAGTCTTCTAGTGCGCGAAGATGGCGGAATAAACTTATTCTTGAACTCTCTTTCGAATACCTCCCATGTAATTTGCTCCTCGGTGGCATCCAAGACAATTTTAGTACTCTCCCACCATGAATATGCTTCTCCCTGGATGAGGGTAAGAGTACACCGGGCCTTTTCCCGAGACTCACATGGGATCAGTTCCCAAACCCGTTCAACTTCTTTAAGCCATTGCTCGGCTTGAATATCATTCCCCTTTTGGAATCTCGGTGGATGTTGATTCTGGAATTCCCTTAAAATAACGGAAATAGGTGCCTGTTGTGGCGGTGGAGGAGCTGGCGGCGCTGGAGGCACATAATCCCTTAGCCTCTGATCCATGAGTTGCACCATTGAATTTAAGAAATCTTGGGGTTGAGCTGGAGGTGGAGGAGGAGGGGTTCGATCACGCCGGTGATGACGTCGATGTCGAGGAGAACGATCACTGTGATGTCGGTCACGAGCCATCCTGAAATTCGAACACTTTACATGCATGGTTGATTAACAAGTACAATGAGTGTAATTACAACACACAATGTAATCCAACCACATAGTCACATAATCCAAGCACTTCAAATAGAATCAAATAAGTTCAAATAGGTTACAAGACTCTCAAATAGTCAATTAATCCTATGTCGTGCGACTTAGACTCACCAAACACGACACTAGAGCCGCGGTTTTGCAACCGGGCTCTGATACCACCTTGGGATGTAGCACCCGGAACGCTAGGCGCCACATCCCCCGCACTATAGGCTCAATCCACATATGAAACGGGCAATTCATACATGAACCGAAACTATAGCGAACGGGAGACAATCAAAAAAACACAAGGCTAGGCGGGTACCCTCAATTAAAACCAAAACAACTCAGAGCAATAAAATAGCGGAAGCAAAAGCATTCAATTCATATAGATACCATATTTACATATTTACTTATAGGTACCGACAAATCATACCAATACAATCTCCATTCAAGTAGAATGTAAGATTTAATACAAAATAACCAGTACAAAGTATGAAGGTGCAGTGCTAGACCCGAATAAAAGACACGAGACTCTAATCCCCGCCTAGCACGAACCTGCAAAATCTGAAAAGTTGAGGTGTCAGTCCAAACGGACTGAGCGAGGGGTATAAATAAATATATGCGCACTTACATGCAAGTTATAATCTCGGGTAATAATTTTAGAAAATCACAACACCAATAGTAAGAGAAAAAGGTATTATCGCCCGAGATTACCACTAATTCAGTTTATCAATTCATTCAGTTCAATACAATCAATATGTGGCCCGGCGAGTGAGGGTAATTCTCCAACCTTGCTCCGACCGTGTACAATCAATCAATTTATTAGGTGATTAGGTGATCAAGCAATTATTTACTGTGCACAATTAGCAGTTTCAGTCCATCCTTCTTCCTCCGGGTGATGGTGGGATTGCAAGGCCCCACCATCCAATCAGTCTGGGCAGAGGGTACATGAATCCCTAAGCCCGGAACTCCTTCCTCCCCTAATCTCCTAGGGGGTTCAGGGGTCATCCCATTTGGTGAGGATAGCACTCGAGTTACCCGTCAGCCCATGCTTTCCCGGTTGGCTCGAGCCACTATCCTCGGGCCCACAGTGCAATTCAATACTCGCCCAATACGATCATTCCGTCAATCAATCAATCAATTTTATCAAATCATTTGAAAGTCATAAGGTTCGCAAACTATAAATATATATATATACATTTTGGCCGAAATAGTCACATAGGGGTTGTAAGGGTTCTATTTATCTAGAATTTAAACCTCACCTGACCAGACGACCAAAAGAAAGCAAGAGAGCACCCTACTGAGCGGGCTCCTCAAAACCGGGACCGTGATCTGTGCAACAAGGACAAGTGTGAAGTAAGACTCGACTCGAATGAACCAATTATGACGAACGGCAACGTCATGCACCAATATGTTATGCGATAACGATTCAATGAATGTTAAATAGGAGCATGATGTCAATAAACCAAGTATATAACACATACACGTACATCCAAGCATGCAGAACTATATGCATGAAAACAAGGGGTGACACGCCCGTGTCACAAAATTACACTAAGCCGTGACACCCCCGTGTCACGGTACAGCGGACCAAAAGCTTGCAAAACAAGGTGACACGCCCGTGTCACCAAAACAAGGCAAACCGTGACACCCCCGTGTCACGGTACAGAAAAACCGCCCCAGCCAACCCGCACCCCCGTGTCACGCAAAACAAAGCAAAGGTGACACGCCCGTGTCACCTGTGCGTGACAGAAAAACAGGGGAGAAAACAGGGGTTTCCATGCAAAACCAACTCCAACCCAAATAAATCCCACACACCAACCAAAACAATTGTTAAAACACCTCATACATGCATCATACTTCAAGTATTCAACAATCAAACCAATAAATATGCATCAAATCTCCAAGAATCAAGCCCCAAAACCCCATAATTATTCATATACACCAACCATCACATAACCTCATGTATTATGTAAGAATGAAGGGAAAAAGGACCTAAACATGCTTCTATACAAGAATAACCAAGAAAGCATCAAGCTAACATCAAACCCTACTCATATAACCAATCAAGAAATTCAATCCATGCTTCCATATATACCTTGAAATGAAAGAAGAATGAGATGAGATGAAGAGATGAAGATGTTGATGCTTCTAGCTCCAAAGTTCTTCAAAGTAGCTTGAGATTAGTTGAAATCTTCCTTCTTCTCTCTTGAATGTGTAAGGACCGATCCTTAGGGTGTGTATGTGTGATGTTCTTGTGTGTATGTGATGTATGAGAGTGTTGGAAGAGATGCATATACTAGATATATATTATATCATCCACTATCTAAACATATGTCCCCAATTTGCAAACAAGTCCCTAGGTTATTTAAATGAATGCAATCAAGTATTATCCCTACCTAAAAGATCCATTAGCTCCAAACCAAGTTATGCAATTAAGTCCATAATTTCATGAAATGATCAATTAAAGTCACATAATACAATTAAGCACACTATCACTTAATTCATGAATTTCACATTAAAATTAATTCATATAAATATAGAGAATTGTATAATGCACACAATATTATAATGAAATCATAATAAGCAAGTAAATGTATAACTTAAACTCCCAACTCCCGAAGACCCGCACGTGGCGTGCTTACCTGAACTTCCGGAATTTGGGGCGTTACATTTATTGCACTTTAAGCATGTATATATGTTTCCTTCTATGAATTATAAAATATGGAATGGATTATGAGTGTTTTGGGAGCTTTGGGAGCTTGGTTCGTAGCTCCCCTGTTCTTCTCCCCTGTTTCTGAACCTTCTGTGTAACGGGAACGGCCGTTCCCGTCCCCTTTGCAATTGGGGAACAGCCGTTCCCATTGTTTGAATAGTGTGTCAGGCGGCGAGGACGGGAACGCCCGTTCCCACTTTGTCTCACAGACGGGAACGGCCGTTCCCATCTTTGGGGAGCCCGACAGCGGGAACGGCCATTCCCACTTTGAACTGAAACCCGGAACGGCCGTTCCCAGCTCTCTGGTAGTGCAGAAACTTTCTGCATAAAAATGGAATTTTGGGACGTCGTTCCAACGGGTTATTTGACCCCAAATTGCTATTATATGATTGATTATATGTCGAAACAACATGTTATCATGCTACATTGTATATTGCTCAATGTCTCGTATATGATCACGTCGTGCGTCGTTATATGGAAATAAGTGATAGTGTTTACTTTATGCTTCCGCTTTATCTTATTGCACGTTTTAGTTATCCCGCCTAGCTGGTCGAGTATTGCATAGTCACCCGTTCGCTATAGGTTGATTCATGTACGGAGTGGCCGTTTCGTAGGTGGATTGACCTATAGTGCGGGGGTGTGGTACCTCCACGTGTCAAGGGGTGCTACATCTAAGGTGGTATCAGAGCCCGGTTGCAAAACCGAGGTTCTAGTGTCGTGTCGTGTCGAGTCTAGGTCGTACGGCGTAGGAATTACTTGGTAATCTGAGAGTCTTGCATATTATTTGAAATTACTTGGCTACTTGGACTCTTTGAATTACCTGAAATACTTGATAGCTTGTACTTTGTATTAATTCATGTTATTAAGTGCCAGTTGAGTGATCTAGAATTGCTAGAAATTATGTGATCAAGTGTTTTATTTTAAATATTGATGAATTACTTGTTGTATTTTATATTAAATTCTCGTTATCGATACTAATTATGTGACAACTATGTGACATGAGCACGTCTTATCCGCATGCATTTAGTTTCAATCGAGTTATGAGTGACAGGTTTCGAGAAATATATAAGTCAAGGCCGGAGGATTTTGAAATATTAAGAGACTGATCAACTGCTCGAAGCAAGTGCAATTCGGCCAACAATGAATGGACGCTGGAATCGAGTCTAACCTTGTTATGTTGCCAGGTTCTTCAATGCATTCATAAGCACGTGCATCATAATTGTTAATTAAATTGCTTCTTATAACAGAATATTGTTATAGCTGTTACTGAAATTACCTACTTGATGCACAAAGTATATGCCTAAATTAGTTGAAGCATTTAAATTGTTTTACTTACAAGGATATTTTTAAATTAATATAAATGTTCCAACATGTCGCACTTAAATTGCTAATAGGTATGTGATGTGCATTGACACTCTAATCATCATGCATTATTTAGCGGTTATTGTCAATAGGCTTTTCGGATGTTCTGCACAATCCTTGCCCCTATTTCTACAATTTGAATTTTAAGGAAGAGATTTTGAATCAGTGGGTACCATGGTGGTAACCGGGTAATTTGATTTGGATTGAGAGTTTAGAAAAATTTTGGGGTTGTGAGAAGAATTTGTTCGGGATTCGGTAAGAGCAGGAGGTGTGAAGTAAATATTGGAAAATTTTGGGAAACTGGAAAATGATGATAAGTTCAAGCAGATAAATGTTCAGTGGGTCTTTCAACCTTCAGGAATTGCTTAGCATTTTGGAATTTCAGTATATATAGGAGAATGAACTTTTTCTACCTGGGGTTTTGGTATTAACCTTGTAAATGTCAAGTCCCGGGAAGTATTAGGTGATTGTAGGATATTGGAAAATTTAATATCACATCAGAGTGGTGACAGTCAGGGAATTTCAAGCGGGATATGTCTTTAACGGAAAGATTAGAAAAGAACCACTAACCAAAATCTTGATCAATGACAAGTAAGACGAGGAAAAGGTTACGGGAATTAAATCAGCAGAGAATCTTGCAAGTGAGAAAGGACGAAACACATTTAAAGAACTTAGAAAATCTCCATTTCTTAAGGGGGAGAGCCGGTCTGGAAGTAAACTTAAATCAGAAGCTAGATAGCACTCGGGAAAGTTGGAATTTTGAGAGAATCAATTCTTCCTGGAAACCTCTATCAGAACCGTGTGAAAGAAGTCTTCAATAAGTTAAGCTTTCCTCCCTCTTACACAAAGAAAAGTCCCATCATCGACAGCACCTTTGTTCTATCATCATTTTCAGGAAAGTGGGTACACTGTCTGCAATCCTCCGACAACCTCAGGATATCATTTGACTTAGTAAATAGAAAAGGATTCAGTTTGGGCGATATCCGGAACCAATCTCAAGTTTTGATAGGTTAACTCCGACAAGAGTTTTCTTACGAAGTTGTTACTTGTACCCTAGAGATGTTTGGGAATGCTCATCGTGCTTCCATTCGTGTGGTTGCCGTCGCCTCCATGAATACACCAGTTTACTATGAACCCTTCAGAGAGATGGAAGTTCGAGTGATCCTCTCTTTCAAGATATTTCGTGGAATTGTGGGGTATGTTATCAAATTTCAGGGGCCAAAGGAACACGTTTCACTATGACCTGATTCTTTCGGTTTCTATGCAAGTGTGCTTGCTGAATTACTCTCTCGGGATGACGACCTTGATTCCTCTCTTGCAAATATTCTCCATATTGTTAACTAAGGGAATAGGAGCTTAACTTTCGGGCTTCAAATAGAGAGTTAAGATCTATGCTTCAGGAAGTTGTTTCACTTGGATTACCGAGGTATAGAAAATAGTAAAACCTGTTCGTTCGGTTGCTGGAAAAGAACTTGCTTGGAACCCAAAATCAGTCTTCTAAACTTGAATGGGCGATTACACTCTAACAAGAAAATCAGGGTGTTCTCAATTCTGAAATCAGAAAGTAAATGTGAAAATCAGTGCAAGAATGGTTCAACCGGCAAATCTGTAATTCAGACGGGTCTGAAGATGTGGTGATTAATGATGATTACGGATTATGTTAGAAAATAGCACAATGGCAGAAATGGCTATCAAGAATGGGAGTATCGAACCGTAGTGGTGCAAAGCGGGAAAATCTCAACTAAAGAATCAAGTATTCAACCGAATTAATTCAGTCCCAGAATTTCAACCCTCGGTGAACGGTACACCTAATCATGCATATCACGTGCATTATTCATTTCTCGTTATCATTATCTTGCTATTTTTATACCTGAATCCTTATTTGTTATTAATTGTTGATTATTTTATTATTATTATTATTATTCTTGCATATAAATCCTTGTTTATTATTAATTGTAATGTGAACAATTATTTGTATAAATGATAATTTTACTTGATCCTTGTGTGGTAAGTGTCAATATTTGTCTAAGTACTTGCTTGAATTTTTATTCGTGTGCGTGAGAGACGGGGATTCTCTCAGGGTTGTCAGGAGACGGAGTTCTCTTGTTACTTGCTCGAGAGACGGGGCTCTCTCGTTAATTGCTTGAGAGACGGGGCACTCTCAGTATTTTCCACTATTTGTCAAGTTGTTCTAGTGGAAGGTTAGATTTTCTTTCGAGTGATTAGACTCTGGAAGTTGAGGGTCGTGATCTCAACCATTGGAAGACTTTGTGGAATGAAGACCTCTTTCAAACTAATCCCTGACGGGGAGTAGCTAACCCGCGTGGGATGAACATGTAAGAGCCAATTAAAAATTCTAGGAATTCAGGACAAGGAATCCGAGGACGGATTCTCTTAAGGGGGAGAGAGTTGTAACGCCCCGATTTTCAGACAGTCAGGTACGCTCGACACGTGTGGGTTTCGAGCGTTAGGATTTTATTTTATTATTTTCATTTATTTAATTCATACGTGTTATATTAATCTTATAAATTGTGATCCAACATGATTACGTGAAAATATACGAAATATATGTCAACTTGAGGATTCTTGTATGAATGGAATTTAATTGTTACGTGAATTAAGTGTTCAATTTGATTTAATTGCCAAATTGTCCTTAAATGCTCATTCATTTTAATTGAGGGACCAAATTGCATGAAAGCTTTGTGAACCTAGTTGATCATTTCCCAACCTTGGGTACTCAATTGCATAACTTATAGAACTTAGGGATTTGATCATAAATATTCCTTTTTCTCCCAAATATATCGATACATGCTTCCCTTTCATCATCTTCATTCATTTTTATCCCAAAATCATCATCCTTCCTTGCTCCTCTCTACCGAGCCAAAACTATGAAAAGGGAAGAAGAGAAATCATTCATCTTCAAGCTATTTTCCAAGAAAGCTAGGGAATTCAAGCTCAAGCAACTATGTTCATCATCTTTTTCCATCTATTTTCACTTGAAGGTATAGTTGAGCATGTATGTGAATTCTTGGGAATAATCCATGAAGCTAGGGTTATGATTTTGGTGTAACAACTTGTCTATATGATGTTAGAGGCAATACTTCAAGCTTTAGACTTGAAAATATGCATGAAGTCTTGAAGAATATAAGATTATAGGATGAATTTATATATAAGCTAAAGTTGGTGATTGTGATGATTAAAGCATGGATTATGTGTTTATATTGTGTTTTATTGCACTTTAAGCATGTATATATGTTTCCTTCTATGAATTATAAAATATGGAATGGATTATGAGTGTTTTGGGAGCTTTGGGAGCTTGGTTCTTAGCTCCCCTGTTCTTCTCCCCTGTTTCTGAACCTTCTGTGTAACGGGAACGGCCGTTCCCGTCCCCTTTGCAATTGGGGAACAGCCGTTCCCATTGTTTGAATAGTGTGTCAGGCGGCGAGGACGGGAACGCCCGTTCCCACTTTGTCTCACAGACGGGAACGGCCGTTCCCATCTTCGGGGAGCCCGACAGTGGGAACGACCATTCCCACTTTGAACTGAAACCCGGAACGGCCGTTCCCAGCTCTCTGGTAGTGCAGAAACTTTCTGCATAAAAATGGAATTTTGGGACGTCGTTCCAACGGGTTATTTGACCCCAAATTGCTATTATATGATTGATTATATGTCGAAACAACATGTTATCATGCTACATTGTATATTGCTCGATGTCTCGTATATGATCACGCCATGCGTCGTTATATGGAAATAAGTGATAGTGTTTACTTTATGCTTCCGCTTTATCTTATTGCACGTTTTAGTTATCCCGCCTAGCTTATCTAGTATTGCATAGTCACCCGTTCGCTATAGGTTGATTCATGTACGGAGTGGCCGTTTCGTAGGTGGATTGACCTATAGTGCGGGGGTGTGGTACCTCCACGTGTCAAGGGGTGCTACATTCAATTTCTTTATAAATTGTTAGTGTTTTATTTTATTTTAATTCAATTTAATATTACCTTATTTATTCCGTCATTGTAAGTAATTATTTTAAATTATTATTAATTTAATGATTAATGTTAAATAAGTGTTTAGTAATTAATTATAGCTTAATCATTCGTATTAATTAATTTCTATGTTAATCCGTTGACCTTGATTATGCTTAAAATTTAATTTAATTTATTTAGTTTAATTTTATTATGCATGAATTGTATGAATATGTGCATGGTCGTTTAAATTGTGCATCGTTCTTATATGAAATGATATCGAAATGTCGTGAAATTGTAGTATGTCGTAAATATATGTGTTATGAACATGCCTACATGCTCGGTTTATGTTTTCAAACTCGTTTGATATGTTAACGAATTTATTTTAAATTGTGGAACCAAATCAGGGGCTAACGAGCAATTAGCGCACCCTTGGTTCCGTACGTGATATCTTGAGCTCGGGAACTCGGATTCGAGTTCCATCAACTTCGTTGAACTCATATCGAAGATTAAAGTTTAATAAAATAAGCCATATATTTTTCCGAAATCATGTGAACCTCCGAAATCCAACCGAAAAACGAAACGGCATCAAAAAGACCACCTTTCACTAAAATGCCCATAACTTGTTCAAAACTTAACCAAATTAACTATGGTTGGTGGTATTTTAACCCTAGTTCAATCCTATATCTTCCCATAACCACCCCTAACCGAGCATATCCTCACATAAACCAGAAAATTCATCCAAAGCTTCTGCAGCCCAGTTTTTCCCGTAACAGTGCAATCCTTGAGGTTTTGGAGCTCAAATCTCAATCCACTTTCATCCAATCAACAAGGTGAGTTAGGATTATGTTATATATTCTTCTCTGGTCACTTTGATCTATTCATCTCTAAATTTTAATCAGATTTCATGGGATTTTTAAACATGTGTATGAACAGTAAGGTTTTTGAAGTGGTTGATGATTTCTGGACTTCTCTGGATCTCTAACTTGTTTTCATGATATATATATATGATTCTTTTTCTTCAATTATGGTTGTTTATGCTTGTTTGAGTCGATTGATCACGTTGGGATGCTCTGTTCCTTTTTCCAGTTCTTGCCCTGTTTTTCACACACGAACTGCTGCTTTTCCTTTCAGTTTTTGCAGCGTTGTTGGGGGTTGTTTCCAGGTTGTTTGTTGAGTATTTGAGGCCTATTCTTACCTGGATTGTTGGCTTGAATTGATTGCTAAGATTATGAATGTTTTTGTCCTGGATATACTCCCCTTTTTCCTTCCCCTGTTTCTCGTCATGGTTGTTGCGTCTGTTACTGCTTCTGTAACACTCTCCCCGGGCGGGGAGAGTTTCCTCTTGGAGAGTACCCGGCCGGGTACTCCTATTACAGAAACCTTCTGTACTCTCTACCCGGCCGGGGAGTTAGAAGGAGGGTTGGCTACCCGGGCGGGTAGCTGCTGCGAGTGCATCTGTTCTTTCTCCCTTTCCTCCTACTGCTTCTTTCTTCTTCCTTTTCCCTTCCTTTCTTGTTGATGAGTTGCTGCTTCTGATTTCCTTCTTTCCATGCTGCATTTCTTCTTTCTCTTTATTGTAGTGTTGCTGTTCTTCCATTGTGCAGGGATAATTGTGTGTGCATGAAAGTGTTGCATGCAGGTGTGTGTTGCTGTATATATGTATATATTGTGTGTGTGTTTTATCTTATGCATGCATGGGTGTGTGCGTGAGTGGTGTGTATTTTGTGTGTGCATGAAATGTGATATATATATATATATATATATATATATATATATACATTTAATAATGCATGCATGGTTACGTATATATATATTTATATGTAGTATATATGTTAAATGTAATTATGCATGCATGTTGATCTATATATATATATATATATATATATATATATATATATATATGTTTATTATATATTTATTATATATTTATTATGTATTTATTATATATTCTAAGTATTAATTGATTATTTTAATTATAGAATTTAATTGATTTCTATTTCGCGTATTTAATTTACCGATTATTGACTGAACGTTTTATTTATTCTATTTCTAATTGTAAATACGAATATTACGTGTTATAGATATTGAATGAATTCTTAGATTAAATTGATATGAATTGTGAAGTTATGAAATTGAATGAAATGCATGAACGAGTGGCTCATTTTTATATCTTAATTTCCTTAATAGTGCACATGAACATCTTCATGGCATAATATCATCTTTTACGCATTCACATCATGATCATACATTGTCGTGCGTCTTATATGGTTCAGTTGGAGTCTCGAGTCTCACGAACACGTCATGTTGTCTTTTGTACAGTTTATCTCCAGGGTGGAGAATCTTGATCAACTAGGCACTCGGTAACTCGTATCCTTGTATCGCCATGTTCCAGGTGAGGGTGTTTTCGTTCTAGTTACGTACTAAACCCTACAACCTTATGTGACAAGCTTTGGCCAAAAACCTTATATATATATATGTTACTTTTAAAGTCGAGTCATCGAGTAAATATTGATCAAATTTTCTAAATGAATTATGGATTATGTTATGTTTCTTATGTATTGAAATGTTTTGGCGAGATTATGCATGTATGATATGTTCACGGGCCCATGAATTTAGTACATGTGGCTATCCGGGGAGGCAAGGGCCGACTGTGATCCCATGTGCTGATTCCATTTACGTTTAACGGCGGTACCGGACCTCGCCAGGAGATTGGCGGGGAAAGGGACCTGAGTGCCATCTGGGGAGTCATGTAACCCCTTTTTGGTCAATGTATGAGGTGGCCGGGTCTTGCAAGTGTAACGCCCCCGTTTTTTCAGTTTAAATAATGTGACGTATTTGTTTGTAAATTGCGCGATTCAATTATTTAATTATATGATTACTTGTTCATAAACGTTTATATTTGATTCAAAATATAAACTATTTCTATTATAATTTAATTCATTCTATTCTACTTTGATATCTAGTGTTAATTTCTCAATTAGGGTTTCATGTTACCTTAACTATTTCAGTAATTTCTTTAATTAATTACAACATGTTATTAGTTTGTTTAATTTATTTAAAATGGAATTTAAGTTTTAGTAATTCATTTATAACAATATGAATTCGTTCTTGCGCGTGAGTGTTTTACTTGTGCTCCATTCTTATATGTAATGATATCAGATTGGCGTGAAAATTTAGTATGTCGTATATATGTGAGTTATGAACATGCCTATATGCTCGGTTTATGTTTTCGGATTCATTTGGCGTGTTTATGAATTTATTTTGATTGTTGGAACCAAGTCGGGGGCTAACGAGCAATTAGCGCACCCTTGGTTCCGTGCGTGATATCTTGAGCTCGGGAATTCGGATTCGAATTCCGTCAACTCCGTTGCCTTCGTATCGACGATTCGGAGACAATGGAACAAGCCTCATACCTTTTTGAAATCATTAAGACCTCCGAAATCCAACCGTAACGGACAACTCGTGCAAGAAGAGCTCCTTTGGTTGACTAGTCTTCATGGTGGGACCCCATAACACTCCTTAACCTAACCAAACCTTAACCTTGACTCTTGTACCTTGAGTTAACCCTTTCTCTTCCCCTTAAGCTGCAAAAACCGAACCATATACCTCCATTTCCAGCTGCAACTGATCGAGAGAAGGGAGAAGAGAAGAAGGAGAGAAAACCCTAGGTCATCCTTTGTGATTTTGAGCTCAAATCACCATTTTTCTTCACCAAATCTTCAAGGTATGAATAATTATGTCTTCTCTACTCTATTATACTTGATTTCATCTCCTTACAACATGATTTGGGTCAGAATTGGTTAGGGTTTGAATGATGAGATTGGTATGAACTTTTAGGGATTTTTGCTCTTGTGACCTATATGTTTGTGTGGCTGAATTTCTTGCTTATATATGATCATATGAACTTGTTTCTTGACCTATTTCTTTTCCAACTGATAGTATATGATGTTATGAGGATTTCATCTCTTGCTCCTTTTATGAAATTATGAGATATGGAGCTCCAAACTTGGTGATCAAACTATTTCCCCTGTTTTCGAACTGCTGTGTGAAATTTGGTGTTGTTGCATGATCATATGGCCTCCATTTCGTGTGAAAATGCATGGAGTTGATGTACACTCATTGTTATGTATGTTAGCATTCATGCTTTAAGTATTTGGTTCCATTTGCAGCCTCAAAACCGAAATACATGGCCTATTCTTATGCATGATCATTGACAGATTTGTTGCTGTTGCCTATGTGAGGTTGTTGGTCATTCTAATGTGCTTTAAATGGTGCCATTTTGCATATATATGATGTATATAAGTTGTTTGGTATGTTAGCATGCATTCCCCAAAGTTTCAGATCCAAATTCAAGCCCTAAGTACTTGATCAAGGCATGATAGAATCATTAGGGCTCATATGTCCGATTGTAGCGGCCCAGTTTTATTTCACGGTTTCGATGATCTTAACGTGTGATTTAGCCTTTGCACTCTAAATGAAAAATGTTCATAACATGCCAAATATGTTGCATATTAAGTTTCAGAGCATTTGGAGTTCATTTGGTATGCCTTTGGATTGAATTTGTATGAGTTCAGTTTTGCCAGTAAAATTTTACGGGTAATTAAGTTCTGTACCGTGACACCCCCGTGTCTCATTTACTCATAAGAGTGAGACACGGGCGTGTCACACTCTCTGGGCAGCTCTGTACTGAGCCACGCCCGTGGCTCAGTTGGGCAAGGGTTGGTGACACCCCCGTGTCACTTCCCATGCGCAGTCTTCGTTACTTCCTCTTCGGTTTTTGATTTGTTTCCCCTCCTTAATGACTTTATCTCCCTTTATGTTGAACTATGAACTTGTTGTACTATGTGTTAGGAGTATTTTGGTTTAATTTCGTGGCATTTGGTTGAGTTATAGGTGTGCTTTTGCTTATTGCCGTTTATGTATGTTTATATGTCGTTTATGAATCACATCACTTATTTTCTATATCATATGACTTCTTCTTGTTGTCAAACCTTGGATATATGCTATGTTATGTAATATGAAGTATGTGGTAGCATTATGGAAGAGCTTGAACATGTTTTATGCTCCTATTTGAATTCTTGAAATAAATTGATTGGGAATATGAATTGAATGATAATGAATGACTTGAACATATGAGTTAAATGTCTTCATATCATGCTTGAGCATTGCCGTGCGTCATATATGGTCCATTTAGGGTCTTGAGTCTCACGAACACGTCTTGTGGTCTTTTGTACAGTTTGTCTCCAGGGTGGAGAGCTTTTGATCGTTCAGGCACTTGGTGTTCGATCCTTGTTTCTTCACGGTTAAGGTGAGGGTGGTTTTTGTTTTAGCTATGTAACAAACCCTACAACCCTTATGTGAAAAGCTTTGGCCAAAACCTTATGATTATATATATATATATGATTTTCAAATGAAGTTATCGAGTAAATTCTTCTGAATTATACGTACGAGCATATATAAGCTTAAAAATGGTTTTGTAATGAGGCTATGCTCCAAACCGTGTGTCTTCATGCTAGCTATGGATTTGGATGACACGGAGAGGTACGTACATAGCATATGCCGAATTACACGGTAAGGTATGATTTCTTATAGTATGTATCATATGTATGTACTGATATGTTTTGGCGAGATTATGCTAAGCTGTTATGTTCACGGGCCCAGGGACTTAGTATATGTGGCTAACCGAGGAAGCAAGGGCTGACGGGGATCCCATATACTAGTCCCAACCAAACTACGGTGATACCGGCCCTCGCTAGGAGGTTTAGCGAGGAATGGGAGCTGCGTGCCCTTGGGGGATTCATGTACCCCCATTGGCCTATGTATTTATCGGTGGTCAGGTTTAGCTAACTTGTCCACCACCCGGAGGAAGAAGGTTGATATTGATATGATTATGTTTATGAATATGTTATGATATGATTACGCACCGTGCGGGAATGCCGGGATCCGGATCGCCCAAACGAATAGGTTTTATGATATGATTTATGGTCTGTGTGTATTATAATATATTGCATGATCGTCTAATCAATATATTATTGATATTTGTCGTACACGGTCGGAGTTTGGATGGAGGTTGTGCACGCTCACTCGCCGAGCCTTATATTTACGTATGATTTATGAACGGAATGAATTTAATATGAATTCGTCATAAATCCGAGCATTGATTGGTCATTCTCTTGCCTTATCGGGAACTAAATTCAAATAAAACCTTGCTCGGGATTTATGATTTGCATGTGCATGTTTTATATATATATCGCTCCTGCTCACTCAGTCTTCTAGAGACTGACCCCTCTCCCTCCCCAATCTTTTAGTGTGCAGGCTTGATCTTTGGAGTTCGGGCTAGGCGGAGGTTTTTGGAGTTTTTAAGTTGATCGAGTTAGGTTAGGAGAGTCTCTCCACTCATTCATGTATTGGAATTATGTATGACTCGTTTACGTTATATCGAGAAATTTGATACCTATGTATTTATTCTGAAATTGGATTTTCTGAGTTTGCTATGACTTTGAAAGAGGCCTGAAGAGCCCAAATTCCGTTTATGGTTTGTATGATTGTGGTTGGGCTTGGCCATGCATTATATATTGTGGATGGGTATTCGTTGCAGGGTCTAGCTCCGCCTGGCATAGGAAGGTTTTATGTTTGTCTCCCGTTCGCTAGGGTTTGATACGGGTGCGGATTTACAATTTCGTTACTCGTGTTGAGCCTTAGTGCGGGGGATGTGGCGCCTCACGTGCGGGGTGCTACAGCAAGCCTGTCCACCACCCGAAGGAAGAAGGTTGGAACTTGTTTTATGTATATGATTTTGTTGTGATTGTTATGCACCGTGCAGGATGGCCGGGACACGGATCATCCAAAGGACTATGTTATATGATTTGTGTGTATTATAATATACTGCATGATCACATATTCAATATATTAATGATATTTGTCGTACACGGTCGGAGTTTGGTTGGAGATGATGCACGCTCACTTGCCGAGCCTTTATATTATGTATGAAATATGAACATAATGAATTAATATGATTAGTCGTAAAATCTGAGCGTTGCTTAGTTTTTCTCTTGCCCTTTTTGGGAACTAATTCAAAATAAAACCTTGCTCAGGATTTATGATGTGCATGTGCATGTTTTATATATATATATATATATATATATATATATATATATTGCTCCTGCTCACTCAGTCTTCTAGAGACTGACCCTCTTCGTTCCCCAACTTTTTAGTGCGCAGGTTTGGCTTTGGAGTTTCGGGCTAGGCGGAGTTTTGGTTGAGTCTTTGAGTCGGTCAAGCTAAGTTAGAAGAGTCTCTGCATGCACATATGTATCTGATTCTATATTATTATGAACTTAAACCTTTATGTAATTGTTATTGAATTGCCTTTTTGGGCTTTACTATGATTTAAAAGAGGCCTGAGGAGCCCAAGTCTGCTTGTGATTTGTGTGTTCAATTTCTGCAGGCCCTCGGCTAATGCCTGTGTTTGGATTTAGTTTTCCGCTGTACTATGTTTTGTTGAATAGTTTTAATTGCACGGTCTAAGTTCCCCCTAGCTTAGGAAGGTTATTTTGTTTGTCTCCCGTTCGCTATGGTTTGATACAGGGGCGGACTTTCCATTTCGTTACTCGTGTTGAGCCATGGTGCGGGGGATGTAGTGCCTCACATGCAGGGTGTTACAAAGTTCGTTTCGGTGATTCGAACTCGATGAATGAACCCTTTTTATTTTCTAAAACCATTTGATAGCCCTACCATTTTAAAAATCCGATCCGTTTGGACCGGATCATTGGCCCGACCCATTTCCTCTGAAGACCGACCCGTTTTAGCCCTTTCCTCCACTTTTCTTCAAGTTATTTCAGCTAAGGGAGAAGGGATGAGAAGGAAGCCAAACCTTACACTTTTGATCTCAAGATTTCAACTTCGTGTCTCGCCCGATCAACGATACAAGGTAAGATTTGAATTTCTCTCTTCGAGTGCATTGTTTCTTCCCGATTGAATTCCTTCTACTTGACTTGAATTCTTGTACTTGGAAGAGATGATGAATAGTGACTTTTATATGAAAATTTTGATCCATGCTTTCATGCTTGAACTACTTGATCTAAGACTAACATATGATGTTTCTTGAGCTCATTTGGTTTTTATTTGATGGAATTTTGGTTGTTGGGTGAGAATTGCATAACTTCATAAATGGAGCTTGAAAAAGATGAAAATGGCAACTTGGTTTCTTGTTTGTTTCATTCCTTGAATTTAAGCTATGTTGTAGAGCATGTTTATATGAACTTATACCTTGATTTTCATTACATTTGAATGAGTTTTGAGGTGGTTTTGGTCTATTTTGGTCCCTCTCATGTTTAGCCCTTCTTTCTGCCATTTTTGCAGCCCAGAAAATCTAACCGGGCGGGTAGATTTTTGCCCTAAAAAGTACCCGGGCGGGTACTTTAGTGCAGAAAGTTTTCTGCACTACTCTCCCCAGCCGGGTAAATCTCTGCCTTGTTTTTCCCCGGCCGGGTACCCCCTGATATGACCTCGGATTGAGCTGATTTTCTGACACGATCAATCGTTTTGAGTGCAGAACAATATCTAATTGGAATCACCCCAAAATTCGTTCTAGATTATGAGTTAAAATCTTTTGAATTTGGTGTCGCCACCCCCTAAAAATTCTGAATTCATTCAACTTCAAACCTCCGCCATTTTCGGATCCCTTTGAACCATGATTCGTGCCATATATCATCGGAAAGATTTATGTGTCTAGTTTCATTTACAACAAGCAAACCTCAATTTCCATTGCTAAAACTCAAGATATTCTTGTTTTCGTACAGGTTGTCCGTTTGGACAAAACTGTCAGCTTTCGCCCGATTTCGCTCGGAACCCCTTCTTGTGTTCTTATTCCGTTTTTCTCGTATCTTCCCAACTCCGAACTTATTCCTAACTTGTTTTATCATGTTTATGTGTATTCAATTGTTCTTTTATGCATTTTATGTTGCTTGAGTAATGTGAATTATTTGTATGAATCGCAAATGTGCCTTGTTAGGGGATTAATTGTTGTTTTATGCATTGTTTCTGTACATGAACTTATTCTTAACATGCCATATAATACCAATGAGTATGTTGAGTATGGTATGACTTCTCTTGCATGATATTAATTTGAATATGAGCTTTGCTTACATGTTTACATCTTTTAAGTGCTTATGCATACGTCGTGCGTCTATGTGGTTCATTCTTGAGTCTAAGTCTTGCCTTTTGTCTCCAGTTTGTTCAGGTGCACCGGGGTGGTGTCTCGTGGGCCGTGTTGATACCAGGGTGGATCATTTGTCATGTTCTTGGTTTCTTTGGTGTAAGGTGAGATTAGGTTATAGTTAAACCCTATGATATGTGCCCGTTTGATTTGCTTGCGAACTATAGCCTACGTATGTTTAATTTGATTTAATTTAATTCGCTACGTTTGGTATCGCTCAATTACGCTTCAAACCGTGTGCCTCTCATGAGCCGGGAGATACGACCTAAGGGATTGGATATGGATTTGACACGGAGAGGTATGTAAAGCGTAGTTGTAGCAAAGTGAGGTACGTATCCGTGTATGATTTGCTTCTGAATTTGATTTGTAGCGGGTTAAGTAATGTAATGAATGTAATGTAATGGTAATGATGGGCCCCGGAGTTATGGGTAAAGGAGACCCGGGACGGCGATGGGGTCACCGGTTATGAGCCCTGTACACATCTCCATAGTTAGTTCGGATTACTCCTGAACTCGCCAGGAGGTTTGGTGGAGGATGGATATCCTGAGGGTTGAGAAGCTTGCACTCCCCTCGACTGTAATGGATGGTTAGGGTCGCGCAACTCTTCCATCACCGGAGAAGGAGGTCTATTTGAGTCTATGTATCTTATTTGTCTGCTTTGTATGATTTATTTGTTTCTTTTGAGGAGCCCAGGATAGGATTTTGTTACTCGTACCCGTCGAGTTCTGTATGCTTGTATGTTTGTATGTATGTTTTGTTAACGTCCATGAAACGGGGATAGATTCTTAAGTAAGATAAAATGTGGATCCTTTTGAATACGTAAGCTAAGATATGATTTGAATGAATATGAAATTATATGAATTGGTAAGATTTGTTATGCCTCCGTATGATTTGAGTTATTTGGATCTATTAGGCTTTGTTTTATTTTGTTTTGATTTAAATCCCTATATATAAGTATCACGGGAAAAATTTTGGTATGCAAAAACTATCCCCGAGTTCATGGACTGTGCATGTGTCTGAAGTGTGCTTTGCTCTATATATGTAGCGTGTGTGGGTAGTGTAGCACCCCGCACGTGAGGCACCACATCCCCCGCACTAAGGCTCAACACGAGTAACGAAATAGTAAATCCGCACCCGTATCAAACCCTAGCGAACGGGAGACAGACATAAAACCTTCCTAAGCCAGGCGGAGCTAGACCCTGCAATGATTACCAATCCACAAAAAAAAATATAATGCAGCAAAGCGAAAATTCAATAATATCATTCATAACCAGAATTGGGCTCTTCAGGCCTCTTTTACAATATAACAAAATCCAGTAAAAGCAATTCAATACCAATTACATGAATATTCAAGCTCATAATATAACCAAGACTAGTCATACATAATTCCAATTCATGAATGAGTGGAAAGACTCTCCTAATCTAACTCGACTCACTCAAAGACTTCAAACACCTCCGCCTAGCCAAACTCCAAGGATCAAACCTGCACACTAAAAGAGTGGGGAGGGAGAGGGGTCAGTCTCTAGAAGACTGAGCGAGCAGGAGCGATATATATATATAAAACATGCACATGCAAGTCATAAATCCCGAGCAAGGTTTTATTAGAAACTAGTTCCCACTAAGGGCAAGAAAATAGATAAACAATGCTCGACTTTTACGACTAATTCATATTAAATTCATTACATTCATAAATCATACATAAATATAAGGCTCGGCGAGTGAGCGTGCACAACCTCCATCCAAACTCCGACCGTGTACGACAAATATCACTAATATTTTCAATAGGTGATCATGCAATACGTCATAATACACACAGACCATAAATCATATCATAAACATATTCGTTTGGGCAATCCGGATCCCGGCATTCCCGCACGGTGCCTAATCATATCATAACATATTCATAAACATAATCATATTATAACCAACCTTCTTCCTCCGGGTTGGTGGTGGGTTTGCAAGACCCGACCACCTCCGTCACTGACCAAAAGGGGTTACATGACTCCCCAGATGGCACTCAGTCTCCCTTTCCCCGCCAATCTCCTGACGAGGTCCAGTACCGCTGTTTAAGTAGTGGGACTAGTATATGGGATCCCCGTCAGCCCTTGCTTCCTCGGTTAGCCACATATACTAAGTCCCGGGGCCCGTGAACATATCAACCATACAATCTCGCCAAAACATATCCATATATATACATATGATACATACCATAAGAAATCATACCTTACCGTGTAATTCGGCATATGCTATATACGTACCTCTCCGTGTCATCCAAATCCGTAGCTAGCATGAAGACACACGGTTTGGAGCATAGCCTCATTACAAAACCATTTTTAAGCTTATATCTGCTCATACGTATAACTCAGAAAGATTTACTCGATAACTCCATTCGAAAATCATATATATATATATAATCGTAAGGTTTTGGCCAAAGTTTTTCACATAAGGGTTGTAGGGTTTGTTACATAGCTAAAACGAAAACCACCCTCACCTTAACCGTGATGAAACAAGGAACGAGTTATCAAGTGCTCGAACGATCAAAAGCTCTCCACCCTGGAGACAAACTGTACAAAAGACCACAAGACGTGTTCGTGAGACTCAAGACTCTTA